>CM033441.1:3750000-5000000 GCA_019425775.1 Rafetus swinhoei
TTTTATGGGCTGACGGCATCACAACTTTATGGTCACAACCTCAGCCTCTGGCCTCGAGCAACACAGAGGCCCAGTCATAAGTTGCAGGAATGATACTTTCAATGGGAGGGGGATGTGTGCTACAGAAACACATGTAATTCAAATACAAATCATTGCTAAACGTGCATCTAACGATAGCTAAAGCCCTCAGAATTCAAATACCTGTCAGATGAAAATGCAAAGGTCCTTTTTCTCTCTGAAGAGGGGGGAATTTAGATCACTGGGCCTTAGAAGGGGGTGTGATGAGAATGCAGCACTGTTCCATGTGCAAGGAAGACAAGGCTTGATGAATGCCTGAATTCTTCCTCCACTACCTACCAGGATTCCCTGTAAGCTGAGTGCATGGGCAGCCACCCAGGAGTGATTCCGATGCTGCCCAGCTGATTAGCCCACATCCAAGAGCATGTGTTGATTTGGTGGTGCACATCCACACATGCGTTGGTGCATATAACAAAATTTATTCTGCACATGGACAGAAAAAAAATTAGAAGGCACATTGCTACCAATCCCAAATGGGTGAGTGGAAGGCAGAAGTATAATGAATAGATTCCTAGGTTTTAAGGCAAGAAGGGACCATTAGATGATCTAGCCTGAGCTCCTGTGTAACACAGGTTAGAAAATGTCACCCGGTTAATCAATATTGAGCCCAGCCATGTGTGTAAAGCACATCTTCCAGAAAGGCAGCCAGACAATGTTCCCTCTAGTCTTATCCATCCATGTGCAGATTTTTTCCGTGCATGTGTGGAATAAATTTATGTGCACCAAGGCATCTGCAAATGTGCACCATCAGTAGAATAAAAACCCAGCTGTGGGCACTCTGCTAATCAGCTGGGCAGCACTGGAGTTTCTCCTGAGTGGCTGCAGCCAGTCCACGCAGGGGTGGACAATCCACCACTTCTCCCAGCAACCTGTCACCTCACTGTTCAAAACACGGGCCATATTTCTCCTTTGAGTTTGTCTGGCTTTAACTTCCAGCCAGTGGCACTTGATAATGGACAGGCTGCTTGCTAAATTTGGGGGAGAGCAGGCTGGGCCAGCAGGAGACACAAATCTCTGAGCATGAGTCTACCAGCAAAGCCATCTCCAGCACACAGAGCTCGGCGAGATCTTAGTGTTCGCTCAGATAACATCATTTTGGTCACTGCCGTGCATGCAATGCACCAGTGTTCTCTAATAACGGCCCATGGCTTCCCAAAAACCCATCCCACAGTGCTTTCTATTGATGTGTTATGTGACTGCAGAAGCTCCTTATCCCATCGCCAGACACAATATGCTGATGCATTGTGCAGTTCCATTGACACAAATGCCTATATTTGTGCCCATATGCTCTGGGCTATCGGCTGCTCCGAACTCAAACAGCCACTGAAGTTGTCTGTACGTGGTATTTTTTCTACTGGCATGTAATCAGATGCTCAGTGAAGCGCTGCAAGACGTCTTGAATGCCCTAAAAGTGCAACAGGGAAGTAAATTGCAGAATTCTGTATCCTTTCCTGTTTCTAGGAAAGGCAGGCATGGAATCCGATGGGCAGCAGAGGAGTATGACGCTTGGTCACTTGATACATCATCGACTGGCCAGCACGCTGATGTGTGATGGAGCACACACGGTAGCTGGCGTGTTTATTAGTTACATTTGTAAGGAGTGTGCCAGAAGAGGGACTGACAAGTTCCTGTGCCGCTCTGCATGGCTTCGGCCCAGCCAGAGCACTGCCTCAGGGGACCCTGTTCTAAAATGGAAGAGAAGTTCAGCAGTCACAAGCAACCCTACAATAACAACCACAACCCTACAATAACAACCCTCCATGTATTGCTCTGACCTCCTGGCTCAGGGATCATAACAAATCCATGGGCAGCCTACTGTTTATGAGCACCCTACGATAACAAACCTGCAGGCATGTGTCCAAGGGCGAGCTGGCCCTTTAAGGGAGCTTGGGGCGCAGCTGAACTGTACACCGTGCTCAGCCACCCTTACAAGGGGAAGGCGCTCGAGCAGCCAGTCTCAGTGCAATACAAAAGGCAGCCCAAGATCAGGCTAACAGCAAGGAGGGAAGAGAGGGGCTCTTCTCCCCTAAGAAGAGAGTCCGGGATTGCAGCCTGGCAGAAAACAGGCTAGCAAGGCTGGGAGCTGGTCTTCTGGAAAAAAGCTCCCTCTGAAGAGAGTCGAGCAGCAATGGGCAACCAAGGCTAGGGAGAGGGCTGCAGGAGTGGACCTCCTTCATCTCCAGGACTGCAAGATTGTTGGAACCAAAATGGTCCCCCGGTGTGCTCAGGGCACGTGCATCCCTAGAATTAGCAAGGAGGTGCCGATTGCACCATCACCACGCTGTGATTGGCTGCAGAGGGAGCACCCGGCTCTCACAGGAAGTGCTGTGTGCAGTCAGCCCACCCCTCACTTCCTGTGCCCTGGCTTTATGTGTCCGTCACTTTTGTAACACCGACAGGAAAAAAACGATGCAGATGAAACCCAGCAGAATCTGGCAACCCTGTGCCGAGAGGACTTGTGGGCAGACCCCAGTGGGCTGCAGGTTGCCCACCACAGTCCCAGAGCATCCCCCCATGCCGAGGCCTGTCTGCAGTTGCCCCTCATTTCCCACAGTGAAACCCGTTCTCAAGGCAGGTGTGAACTACTGCTCACCCAGGAGACTACAGACCAGTAGTCAGCTTAGCTTCTGTGCCCGGAAAGATAATGGAGCAAGTCATTAAGGAATCCATCTGCAACCATCTGGAAGATAATAGGGTGATAGGTAACAGCCAGCATGGATTTGTAAAGAACAAATCGTGTCAAACCAATCGGATAGCTTCTTTTGATAGGATAACAAGCCTTGTGGATGAAGGGGAAGTGGTGGATGTTGTGCATCTAGACTCTAGTAAAGCATTATGCAATCTTGCATGACCTTCTTATCAATAAACTAGGGAAATACAAACTAGAAGGGGCTACTATAAGGTAGGTGCATAACTGGCTGTATAATCATTCCCAGAGAGTAGTTATTAATGGTTCGTTGTCATGCTGGAAGGGCATAACAAGTGAGGTTCTGAGGTTCCGCAGGGGTCTGTTTTGGGACCGGTTCTATTCAATAGCTTCATCAATGATTTAGATGATGGCATAGAGAGTACAATTATTAAGTTTGCAGATGATACAAAGCTGGGAGGGGTTGCAACTGCTTTGGAGGAGAGGGTCATAATTCAAAATGATCTGGGCAAACTGGAGAAATGGTCTGAGGTAAATACGATGAAGTTTAATAAGGACAAATATAAACTACTCCGCTTAGGAAGGAACAATCCATGTCTCACATACAGAATGGGAAGTGACTGTCTAGGAAGGAGTCCTGCAGAAAGGTATCTAGGGGTTATAGTGGACCACAAGCTAAATATGATTCAACAGTGTGACACTGTTGCAAAAAAAGCAACCATGGTTCTGGGATGTATTAACAGGAGTGTTGTGAGCAATACACGAGAAGTCATTCTTCCGCTCTATTCTGCACTGATTAGGCCTCAACTGGAGAATTGTGTCCAGTTCTGGGCACCACATTGCAAGAAAGATGTGGAGGAATTGGAGAGGGTCCAGAGAAGAGCAACACAAATGATTAAAGGTCTAGAGAACATGATCTATGAGGGAAGACTGAAAGAATTGGGCTTGTTTAGTCTGGAAAAGAGACAACTGAGAGGGGACCTGATAACAGTTTTCAAGTACCTAAAAGGGTGTCACAGGGAGGAGGGGGGAAATTGTTCTCCTTGGACTCTGAGGCCAGGACAAGAAGCAATGGGCTTAAACTGCAGCAAGGGAGGTTTAGGTTGGACATTAGGAGAAACTTCTTACCTGTCAGTGTGGTGAAACAGTGGAATAAATTGCCTAGGGGGGTTGTGGAATCTCCATCACTGGAGATATTTAAGAGCAGGTTGGACAAACACCTGCCAGGGATGATCTAGATGGTGCTTGGTCCTGCCATGAGGGCAGGGGACTGGACTCGATGCCCTCTCGAGGTCCCTTCCAGTTCCAGTGTTCTGTGATTCAGTGGCTGCTACTTTCCCAACTGAGTCATCATGAGCCTGTGTCTGTGCGACGCTGGGTCCTCCTATCTGCTGTCATAAATGAGCCAGCAGAGCTGTGTCCATTTCCATCTGCAAGCTTGACCAGTGCTCCGCTGCACAGGGTGTTATGATAGAAGTCGAGGATGCTCAGCCCCTCGCAGGGTCTGGCCTTCTGTCCCCGGTATCGGACTCACCCCTTCGGGAAGCACTTTTGCAGGGGTGTGTTCGCTATGAAAGGCCTTACATAGGCCTAGGCCGATTCTGTCCTATAGTCGCAGTGGTAGTACCTGGGTAGATGGCCAAATGCACAGACTTAGCCCTACTTTATGGTTTTGCTGGGAGATAAATGCACCAGGAGCATCCCTATTACTCTTTTGCGATTGTAGGTAATCACTGAAATTGGCTCATTTATCATCTCTGGAACAAGAATTGTTTCTGGGACATTGGTGGCAGCGGCAGGTTGGCTGGCGGTGTATCCGTACAGCCATAACAAACCCAGACTTGTGTTGCTTGGGCGTTGAGAGGGCAAAGAGCTAATCAAATCAGCGCGTGCGGAGAGCGCTCAGTGCCTGGCAGTTTGGCCAAGAGCCCCACTGTGGGCAGCCACGGCTGGAAATGTGGGGACAAATTTTCAGACCTTGGGGGCTCACCTTGTTCCCTGCTCTGCCCAAGGCAGCATGTGTGCAATGCTTTGCTGGCAGCCTGGCCCTTGAGACCTGTAAGCCCTGCTGTATGTTTGTGCTTGGGCATGGGGACATGAAGTCCTAGGTGCAGTGGGTTTTGAATAAGGTAGATTTTATTGCCTTTGAATTCAAGGCTGGATTAGTTGAGGTGGGGCAAGTCTCTTATGGTGATATAGGTTAGAATCATAGAATCCTAGACCTGGAAGGGACCTCGAAAGGTCAAGTCCAGTCCCCTGCCCTCACGGCAGGACCACGCACCATCTAGACCAGTGGTTCCCAAACTTTTCGGCATCACACCCCCTTTTTGATTTTTGAGAAACCCTCATGCCCCCCCCCACCCCCCCAATAGCAGCAAAACTTGTTGAGCAAAAAAAATAAATAAATAAAGGAACTGACCGGGGCCAAAAAATAAAAATAGCAGCACAACTTGGGAGGGGGGGCTGGGTTGCCTCGCACCTCCCCTGGAATTCACGCTCCCCAGGGAACCCAGTTTGGGAACCCATGATCTAGACCATCCCTGACAGGTGTCTGTCCAACCTGCTCTTAAATATCTCCAGTGATGGAGAGTCCACAGCCTCCCTAGGCAATTTAGTCCAGTGTCTAACCAACCTGGCAGTTAGGAAGATTTTTCCTAACGTCCAACCTAAACCTCCCTTGCTGCAATTTTAGCCCATTGCTTCTTGTCCTGTCCTCAGAGGTCAAGGAGAAATGTTTTTCTCCCTCCTCCTTGTAACACCCTTTCAGGTACTTGAAAACTGCTATCAGGTCCCCTCTCAGTCTTCTCTTTGCCAAACTAAACAAGCCCAATTCTTTCAGTCTTCCCATGTAGCCCATGATTTCCAGACCTTTTTTTTTTTTTTTTTCTCTTTTCTAGACCTTCTCCAATTTCTCCACCTCTTTCCTGAAATGTGGTACCCAGGACTGGACACAATACTTCAGTTGAGGCCTAATAAACTAAGAGTAGAGCAGATTTACTTCTCGTGTCTTGCTCACCACACTCCTGTTAATACATCCCAGGATGATGTTGGCTTTTTTTGCAAGTGTCACACTGTTGACTCATGTTTAGCTTGTGGTCTACCGTGACCCCCTAGATCTCTTTCTGCAGTACTCCTTCCTAGACAGTTGTTTTCTATTTCTTATTTTGTAGGTTACACTAGTATGGACCGTTACTTTAAATCACTGTCAGGCTGGGGATAGGTTTTGGGTTTAAAAAAATGAATCTAAGGAAACGAATTAAACACACAAGCAGATGCTTATGCCGACAGTTGACCATTTTGCGCCATAACAGAAGGCTTTGAATGTACAGATTTTGTGAATGCACTTAAACTTCATGCCTGCTATTGGGTTCTCTCCTGCCCTGCACACTGAAAATGTAGCTTTAAGTATAAAACTCTGTCAGAGTATCATTTTCCTACTGCTGTGAAGGGAAATAAAACAAACCGCATTTGACATTCTGAAAACGGGTCTGTGCTTGCTGTTTTCCATGACTCCCTGACACTTTTTCTGCGGCGATGGTCCGCAACAGATTCTGCTTTCCCAGGTGTGGGTTTGGCCAATCGGGGATGAAAATGCTCTGCCTGCTGCACTGTGCAATGCACCCTCGTTTGCAGTCATTTGGCATATGGTGTGTGGTGTGTCATTACTTGACATTGTTTTTATGGAGTGGTTTTACACTGTAGTTCGTGGCAAAATGCCATTCGGCAAAACCAACAGGTTGCTAAATACTAGACACTATCGTGTATTGGACCTGAAAGCTGCAATTGACATGCCCCGGGAGAAAGGCTCAGTGCAGGTGGAGCGGTGTGGCTTGGGTTTTATGTCATTCCCTTTTCCCTGAGAGGGCGAGACACGTCCTGTGAGTGCTGCTGCATCCCCAAGCCCAGACTTTATTTTTCACCTTCTCTTCCATAGTTGCACTTCAAATCTTTGGTGTTTAAATCAGCGCAGCCAGCTGGGGTTTCAGATCCACTCCTGCCTTGATGGAGTCCACTGAAGGGCTGTATCAGATAAGAGTGCGGATCTATAAAGCCTGTCACAACAGGTTAAACTGCTTGTAAAAGCTTTTCCTTCTCCAACTTACTTAGCGATCACCCTGCCTGATACGAAGGCCTCCGCCAGTTAGCAATCTCCCGCCATGAAGCAGGAGCTATGCCCACCCACTGTAGTGTTAATCCAGAACCTCCCTCCCTTCCCACACCTGTGTCTGGAAACAAAGGAGCCCGACTTAATGTGCTAGATCGACTCTGCGCAATGGGCGCCAGGAAAGGGGCGATCTGATTGGCTGGCCACGTTCCAGCTACGTATAAGAACATGGTGGCCGGGCTTGTTAACCAATCAAACTGTCATGCCCCTCCAAGGGGACAGGATGCGTTGAAAGCCTTGAAGGATTTATTTTGTAGATGGTTCATTTACAGCCTTATTATAGTATATCAGTAAGACCTGGCACAGTCACATCCTCATCACACCAGACCTCTGCACGGCTCATGTGCTGTAAGGCCGTGGATTTCCGGCATCACCACCCTTCTGCCTACTGTAGTGAACTGCTGTTCTGCAGACAACAGACACAGTTGCAAGGGAAATCCCGCACACATCTAGGGTGCTGGGGCTTGCAATCCTGGCAGCTCATCAGCTCTACTGACAGGGACCTCAAGTGCTTGAACTAACGAATTTCCTGACAACAGGGGGTTGGGCCCTGCAAGCCGAACCTCGAAGGAGCCTCGAATCACAATCAATAGACCCCGACTCCTCACGGTCATACTTGGCTTGCTGCACAACAGACTGCCTGAAAGCCCAGCTGAATGCACCGGAATGTTGTAGAAATTTGGAAAGTGATCTCTGCCATCCAGTGCCAGCAACGCCCCTCTGCCATGGATATTAGCCCAACCGGACAGTCACTGCAACAAAGGATAAATGGGCACAAATCAGACATGAGGAATGGTAACGCACACACACCTGGAGGGGAACATTTTAACCTGCCTGGGTGCTCAATCATGGATTTTCACCGGGAAAGCCGAGAGCCCAACTAATCCCAGGGCTCCAGGAGCCAGGCCTGTGATAATATCATCCAGTGTCACACGACTAATGCACAGATCATGAGAGTCGCCAACACTGGCTAGGTCAGGGGTCGGAGGGAGAGAGGGTCCCCACTCTCTGTTAGCTACAGACAGGACATTGGCAGGGTCCCTAGGCCCATGCAGATGGGCCCTTCATTCCTGGAGACCGAGGCTCAGAGCTCAAGCGAAAGGATATTTGTCCATATCTGAAACCCACCCCACCCGTCCAGGGGGGAAGCTGGGGGAGCTGCACATCTGCAGTGAGGCTAGGGAAGGGCCCGAGCCAGGGTGGTGCAGACCAGGACTGCAGCTCAGCTATGGAGGAGACCCAAGCCTAGAACAGTGAGTGTTATGCCTCAGCTCAGTTGAATTCAAGAGCCAGCCGTTCCTTTCTTTCCTGCCCCGGGTCCGGGTTCTCCTTTCCCCTCCTAACCAACCCAACAAAGACACCCTGAGCATTACTGTCGCTGTGCATCGGACTCGCCTTCCCACACAGGCCGGAAGAGAACCCCCCCGTTTCCTTATGGATGCCGCTCAGGGCCTTTGTCCAAGAAAAGCCGCACGACTGTGTCTCAGGGCCTGTCTACACTTGCATGTGCACCACAAAACGTTTGTCCTTCGCGGGTGCTTAGCCCTACACGCCCATGAACGACAAAGTTTTGCCCCGGCAAGTGAAAGTGGGAGCATTGCTGTGTCAGCAGATTGGGCGGAGGAATTATTTTGTATGATGTCTCTAGCCTCTGTTTGTCAGAGGCTGGGAATGGACAACAGGAGAGGGATCACTTGATGATTCCCTGTTCTGTTCACTCTCTCTGGGGCATCTGGCATTGGCCGCTGTCGGCAGACAGGACACTGGGCTGGATGGACCTTTGGTCCCACTCAGTCTGGCTGTTCTTATGACAAAAGTGCTGCCCAACACGCTGACTTTTAGTGAGAAGACCATGTCGATACAGGCTTGTTGCTAAGAGCTGCATAGTGTAGACGCCCTCAGAAAAGCTCCCGATTGCTGCCAGCCATGGAGAGCTCTGTCAGCTTGTTCTTAGCATCTGCAAGTTCTCATCTCACCATCTTGGAAGAGCTGTCCCATGGAGCGGCCTTACCGTGCAGCTCAAAAGTCCTGTCCAAATGGAGCTAGACTGCGTCCATCAGTCACAAAGCCCACGGTGGAGGATGGTCATTATATTCTCATCAAACACCAAAGATTGGCTGTTTTATTTCAGGAATCACGATCCATCAGACGGAGGATGTCTTAATGATGATGGGTATTATTCTCCCAACTGCTGGGATCAGGAGCGGCTCGAGGAGTGCTGCCGGAAACTGGCACCCTAGGCGGAATGCGCAGTCGGCGCCCCCGCCTCCATAGCCCTCAATGGCGTGACGTCATCATTGGGTGCCGCGTTAAACGTGGCGCCCTAGGCAACTGCCGAGGTTGCCTACATCCACAGGCCGCCCCGGCTGGAATCACACAGACTTGCATCTACCTGTGCACACACGTACGGATTGGCTGGCCAACTACGGTACTGGTCTTTTGAAAACCCAGGCACTGGACTGGCAATTGGAGTTTCAACCCCGTCTCTGAAACTGCTTGTATGCCCTTGGGCAAGTCACTGAAGCTCCTTAGTGCTCTCATTCTGGGCCTGTAAAGCAGGGATAATGGTGTTTTTCCTCCCCCCCCCCGGGTATTGTGAGGATCAATTCAATAATGTGTGTGCTCAAAGGCGCTGGTGTGATAGAAGTGGGAGAAAAGTCTAGTAATTCTATAATTGTCAGCTCCAGGAGGCTGGCACCATCCTCCTGTTCTGTGTTACTGCAGCTCCTAGCACACTGGGCTCCTGGTCCAGGACTGTGGCTCCTTTGCGCCACCACAATACAAATAACAATCTCATTAATGAGCGAATCCCTGTCCTGCAGGATAAATTCCATTAGTGACGCTAAGACGCTCTGAAGAAGGCACTGTACTGCTGCAGGAACTTACGGGCTTCTGGGAGTGGCGGAACTTTGCACAGAAAACCCAGCTAGGGATGCATGGGCATTGAGATGTGTATAACTGAAACTGAAATCACTTTTCAACTGTTATTGGGAAACTCTGTCTGGGAAAAAAAACCAACCTTCAAAAGCAGGGACCTTTAAACACTTCACTCTGAGCACCCTCTGCAGTGAATGTTCCCGGCCGTCTGAGAAGTCCCATTCTGTGTGCACAGAACAGCGTGCTATGATAAAGTTCATTTTTAATAGACACTCACTCTATGCAAATATCAGCCAACCTCTTTGCTCCGAGTCTCCTTGGAATGAGATGGGTGGGGTTCTTTCCGATGGGCCAACAACAGAACCAGATATTGGCTCCAAGGTCCAAAATGAACCCCAATGAAGGAGCCATGGTCTAAACGCTGCAGGGACGTTCAGCGAAGGGGGTTTGAGTGCTGTTGGAATATGAACTGCAGCCATTCGGATTCCGCTGCAGGCAAGCGGATTCTCACCTCCTCTTCTTTTCCTGCCGGCCTGCTCGTAAGGCTGGTTTTTGTACAACCATCCCCTCCCACTGCCTAATTTGGACACATGTTGGCTTGTTAAGGTTCTCTCATGAGCCACCTAGGAAGTTTGAATTTTCTGGCTTTCCAAAGGGATTGGATTTTTACCAGTTGAAATACCTGATTTAATTACTGTCCTCAGTCCAGACCTTGTTCTCTCAAAAGAGTTTATTTAAAAAAACAACCCAGCAACAGCCTGGAATGCTACCAAGTCGAGAAGTGCAAAACCCAACAAAGCCAGGACAGGAGGATGAGATGCCTATAGAATTGGCTAGAGACCAGAAGGGGACCGAACAGACCAGGTTGGATTCTCTGCATGTGGAGATGGCTGAAGAGGAAAGGCAGGTGGGCAATGTCCCGACAACACGCCCTGCTTTGGTCAGGAGGGAGGTGGCACGCAAATTGGCTTTGCAATAATATTTCAGCTTCTTCTAGGGCTAGCCTGGGGCGGGAGATGAAGGAACCTTGCCCCGGTGCTCCTGTGCCGTGGCTGTGAAACGGAGCTTTCCCCAGACCCGAGCTGACTCACAGTGGCACTGTCTGAGGACAGAAAGCTGACCCAGCTCCCCGGTTGCAGGCTGCACTCGTGAATCGCAGCTCAGCGCAGGTTGCTGGGCGGGGGGCGCCTCTTTTCCTGCAAGCCGGGGGGCCAACTGCCAAAGCTCTGGCTCCAGCACCAGGGCGGTTTGCCCACAGGCGCTAACTTTGAAAGAGGGTGATACCTCACTAGGGGACCTGCCCCCTTTCACCCAGCCCCGCTGGAAGGAAGGAAGAAATAAAGCAGGGGTGGGGAACCTGAGGTCCGGGGGCCAAATGCCGCCCCCAGCTTGCCTGGATCCTACCCCTGAGGCTCAGGGCTCCCCCCAGCATTGGCATGCCAGCCGCCCTGCTGTTCCCCCCATGGGGCTGGAGCACACAAAATCTACTAGCCCAGCCCCCCTAGGCTCTGGTGTGGAGGGGAATGTGAGGAGTGTCTTTCTCCTACTCAGTCGGGGGCCGTGTCAGTGAGGGGGTTTGTGGGGGTTTTTGGGTTTGTTGCTTCACTTCCCACTTGTGCATGGCCCCGACTGATTTTTCTGTGGGTCAGTGGCCCCCAACCCAAAAAAGGTTTCCCAGCCCTGACATGAAGCAGGGGTGGGAGGCCCAGGTGCGGGAACAACCTGTAGAGTGGGGGTGCTGAGAGACATTGCCCCAAGCTGCACATCCCGCATGCAAAGGAAAATGGCTGGTTCTGCCCCACCCCTCCCTCCGGCCCCGAGCACTCCTACTTCCAGCACCTCTGTCTAATTGCCATATTCCTTGGCGAGCCCAGCTTCCCCACCCCCTTTCCTTGCCTCAGCTTCTAATCTCCAGCTTCATTACTGTCAACACTTCCATGTGCATACAGACTGGATGGACCAGAGATAATGAGAGTCCCTGGCAGTAGCAACTGTTGGGTAGGTGGGGGAGGGTGCGGGGTCAATGACAGGAACTTAACCCAGGAGTAAGGGAAGGGGAGTTGCTACCAACCGAAGAAAAATGAAACCGGGCCCCGCGATACGGTGCGGTGTGAGAACTGAAAGCCAGACCCTCCTCCCTCTGGTGCCGATCTGAACAGAACATAAGAACGGCCATACTGGGTCAGAACAAGATCCATCCAGCCCAGCACCCTGTCTGCCAATGGTGGCCAATGCCAGGTGCCCCAGAGGGAGTGAATAGAACAGGGAATCATCATGTGATCTCTCTCCTGCCATCCATCTCCACCCTCTGACAAACAGAGGCTAGGGACACCATTCTTTACCCATCCTGGCTAATAGCCATTTATGGACTTAACCTCCATGAATTTATCTAGTTTCTTTTAAACTCTGTTATAGTCCTAGCCTTCACAACCTCCTCAGGCAAGGAGTTCCACAGATTGATTATGCGCTGTGTGAAGAACAACTTCCTTTTATTTGTTTTAAACCTGCTGCCCATTAATTTTATTTGGTGGCCTCTAGTTCTTACATTATGGGAACAAGTAAATAACTTTTCCTTATTCACTTTCTCCACATCACTCATGATTTTATAGACCTCTGTCATATCCCCCCTTAGTCTCCTCTTTTCCAAGCTGAAAAGTCCCAGTCTCTTTAATCTCTCCTCATATGGGATCCGTTCCAAACTCCTCATCATTTTAGTTGCCCTTCTCTGAACCTTTTCTAATGCCAGTATATCTTTTTTGAGATGAGGAGACCACATATGTACACAGTATTCAAGATGTGGGCGTACCATGGATTTATATAAGGGCAATAAGATATTCTCTGTCATATTCTCTATCCCTTTTTTAATGATTCCTAACATCCTGTTTGCTTTTTTGATTGCCGCTGCACACTGCGTGGACGTCTTCAGAGAACTATCCACAATGACTCCAAGATCTCTTTCCTGATTAGTTGTAGCTAAATTAGCTGATGGAGGAGGGTCCAGAAATCCAGCCTAACCTGCCAGATGTGCCTCACGAGATGTTCTCAGGCTTTTCCCCTCTATGATCCTCTTGTCCATAGCAGAATCGCTCACCCAGTTAGGCAGGCTCCAGCCTGTGTCCGACACTTGTTTTTCCACACCATGGCCTTTCAGGGCCTGCCCCACAGGAGGTGTGTCTGGGGTTTGCTGGCAGGGTAGGATGTGTCAGCGCATTACAGCCATTCCTCAGCCGGCACAGCAACTCCTCCAGGCCTGAGCATTTGGACCCTAAGAGATACAGGCTGAACCTCTCTAGTCCAGCACCCTCAGGACCTGGCTGGTGCTGAACCAGAGAATTTGCTAGGCCACCGGAGGTCAATATTGTCTAGCAGCATTACCAAGCCTTCCACTGTTTGCTGGGCTCTTAGAAGACATTGACGGGTAAATTAGAGCTAAATCACAGCACAGAACACTGAGAGCCAGGCCTGGTGGCTGTAAACAAACTTTATGGGGCTGCAGGAAACTTGGCCACCCCCATGGTAAGCAGACATCTAACTAAAATCATGCTGGACCACGGATGTTGCTGGATCAGAGAGTGTCAGACTAGAGAGGTCCAACCTGTATTCTTGATCCATTAAACCATGGGTTCCCAAACTGGGGGGCATGCCCCCCTTGGGGAGCATGAAGAAATTCCAGGGGGGGCGCAAGGCAACCCAGTCCCCCCCATCAAGTTTTGCTGCCCTGCTCAGTTCCTTTTTTTTGTTTGTTTAACAACTTGTGCTGCCCTGCTCAGTTCCCCTTTTTTTTTTTTGCTCTACAAGTTTTTTTGGGGAGGGGTTCAAAAATCAGAAAGGGGGGCGTGATGCTGAAAAGTTTGGGAACCACTGCATTAAACCAACAAAAAGCAGATGTGTAATTTAATGTGAATCCAGAACCCACTGAAGTCAATGGGGAGTCCTTGCACTGACATGAGTGGATTTTGGATAGGGCTCTCCTGCTGTTACCCAGCACATGTACTCTGGGCATGGAAACACAGTCAGTTACAGACCACAGATATCAATAATTACTTGAAATGATAACATACTAAATAATTCTTTTTAAAGATAACTACATACTTAAATCTAGGTGACTCATTCCTTGCTTCACATCAATTCATCTCATATTATTGGTGTCACTGGAATCCTCAAAGTTAAACAGAGATTTGAGTTACTAACATATTTTGTTCCCTACAGGTTGCAAAAATGAACTCAGGCAAATCTGAAGCACAGAACACTGAGAGCCAGGACTGGGGGCTGTAAACAAACTTTATGGGACTTTGGAAACTTAATAAGTGTCCTCTCTATGCCAATATCTAAATCGTTGTTGAAGATATTGAACAGAACCGGTCCCAAAACAGACCCCTGTGGAACCCCACTTGTTATGCCTTTCCAGCAGCATTGTGAACCGTGTTGACTCAGCATTCTCCCTCCTCATAGTTGTCTGATTGTCTGAAACCTGGGGCAAGAGGCGAACAGAAGGCCAGAGGCTGGACACGCTCGGAGACGTAATGAACAGTCATGGGGCAGAGCGGCCATCTCAATCCGCATTGCTTTAGCTCAATCAGCTGGGAGATTACTGCCTGTCGCCGGACTGTGCACGCAGAGGATTTAAGATAATCGCCTGTAGGGATGTGACATGGGAATGCAAATCCCACAGCTTTTCCTGGACTCTTCAGCCGCTTTCTCTATAGATTCAAAGATTTAATTCAGCGGCATATTTGGAAGGAGGAAAAGGGCCAGCAAGAGGAAATTCGCCTGTTGTTACTCTGCTGATAAACACGGCTCTTGTTCTTTGTAGCCCTGATGCAGGGATGTGCTCCCAAGAGCTGTTATTTTATTTTGTGCCACATTAGTGCAACTTATTATATCTCACATGCCTACCACCCAACACAAAATGTGACACTAATAGGATTAATGGCCAGAGAATAGAAACAGCTCCATTAAATTGGGAGAATTAGGTATATCAGGGAGCAGCCAGAATGTAATTTGGACCATTTGTTAAAAAGATGCGAAAAAAGAAGCCTAAAGTGAGCTAATTCCAAAGGACCAGAGAAGACAAACAAGAAGGATGAGCCTGGTCTTCACATGCTATTTGTTTTCATTAACAGGCTGGGAAAAGACGTAATGGAGAAAGAGAGAGCTTGATCATCAAGCTTATTAGCACCAAGTTGAATCTTGAAATGCTGAAGCTTTAAAGCATGAGGTGGCCACCCAGTAATAGAAACGAACCAAACTGCAAACCTCATTTAAGGTTCCTTCACTCCTTTTCCCACGTTCATGAGCCTCTGGACCAGTGTTCCCTGGAAGGCAAAAGCTTGGATGGCCACCCAGGAGAGATGCAAATGCTGCCCAGCTGACTGGCAGAGAGCCCACAATTGGCAGCATGTGTTGCTAAGGGTGGTGCACATCCAAACATGCCTTAGTGCACATAACATTTATTCCACACAAGGATGGGGGAAAAATTAGAGGGACCCTTACTCTGGACTTCTGGGTGCCACAGGGAACTAGCAGGAGAAATGTCCATGTTCTACTAGAAGAATTTTTAAAAGCCCTGAGGATCTCGGCACATTGCACAAGAATTGGATGCTCCTCAAAGCAGGCAGTTGTGTTCTGCCTCCCCAAATGCCCAGGGGAAAGGCAAGAAAATCCCAGTTGTTCTGAACTCTTGTGATTATGCACAAGTTTGTTCTGTGCTTAGATCTGGGGGCCTGGCAGGCAGAGAGAGTCCCCCGCATGCCTTGTTGTGTTTGCAGACACAGACTAACAGGGCGACCCCTCGGAGACTTTTCATCATTGGACAGGTGAGAAATTGTAGCCTCACGGTCTCTCCCCACTAGCCCTCCCCCCCAACACAAACCCTCATCGGTTTTGCCGCAAACTCAGCTCTAACCCACCTAAAAACCGCACTGCTTCATGATATTAACCTGCCCTGCTGACCCCAGCAGGGAGAACAACTTGACCCGCCACATGCTTGCCATGTTCCCAACTGGCCTTCAGCTCCCTTTGCTGATCTGTGGTAAAACTCTCCGCTGTGTTGCTTAGCAAATGCCCTCCCCATCTGACTTTCCACGGGCCCATCTGCCCCGGCGTCCCGTACAGCCCATTAGAGGAGTGTGCAATCCTTTCTTACTTGGTCACTTTTGCTAGCGCTTGTCAGCTTCTCTCCCAAATCGTCTTGGCAATAAAGTCGTGCCGACCCGTTTCACGTCCTCAGCAGCGGACCCATTTCCCTCCTAATCGTAAGCTCTATTCCTTTAACACTCACAAGGCCATGCTCTCCCGAATGGCTAATTATTGCCTGGGGCTTTCCGTACTCCTTCGCTAGTACAGGTCCTCCTCCCCCACTTTGCCTGCCTCTGCGTCTAATCTCCAGCTTCATTACTGTCATCACTTCCATGGGGCGCAGAATACCCATGGGCAAGGGATAACCAGAGTCCCTGGCAGTAGCACTGAGCATAGGTCACTGGCAGGAACGTAACCCCGGGGAAAGTGGGGAGTCACTACCAACAGGGAGATGAGTTCATGGTAATAGGCTTCTGTGCCCTGTGTGTGGGGGGGAGAAGGGAGCAGGAGCTTGCAGAAAACAGACAGTCCAGGGCAATGTTCCCTTTAATTTTTTCCACCCATGTGTGGAATAAGTTTTGTCATGCGCCTCAAGGAATTTGCAGATGTGCACCACCACAAGAAACACATGCTGCCGGCTGTGGGCACACTGTTAATCAGCGGGGCAGCATTTGAATCTCTCCTGGGTGGCCACCCAAGCACTCAGCTTCCAGTGTAGGGAGGATCAGCCTCATGAATAGGATTTTCCTCTCTCCTTCCCTCTCCCCCCCAAGGCCTTCGGAGTTAACCCTTTCCATCTTGGGTTCTTGGTGAGAGAATCAGGGAGCGACTTTTATTTCTTTGACACTGGCTGAAATAGCTGGAGTTCTGGGCTTTCTCCCTCTGAGCTTCCTCTTGGCCTTGTCCAACAACATTGCTCACGCACAGGAAGCATGTGCCCGGCTCCCCTTTGGGACAGCATGTGCCTGGCCTCTCCCTGCCTCTCCTCTTCTCCTGGACCAGTCCAGTGAGGTTGTGCTGCTATCATTCATCTCCCTGGGGTGCAGGGGTGTTTGGGATGGATGGATTGATGGATGGATGGGGGGGTGTATGGGGATAGATAGATAGATAGATAGATAGATAGATAAGAACATAAGAACATAAGAACGGCCGTAGCGGGTCAGACCAAAGGTCCATCTAGCCCAGTAGCCTGTCTGCCGACAGTGGCCAGCACCAGGTGCCCCAGAGGGGGTGGACCGAAGACAATGATCAAGCGATTTGTCTCCTGCCATCCCTCTCCAGCCTCTGTCAAACAGAGGCCAAGGACACCATTTTATCCCTGGCTAATAGCCTTTTATGGACCTAACCTCCATGAAATTATCTAGCTTCTCTTTAAACTCTATTATAGTCCTAGCCTTCACAGCCTCCTCTGGCAAGGAGTTCCACATGCTGACTACACTGTAGTCAGATAGATCGATAGAGGGGGTGTGTGGGGATAGATAGATCGATAGAGGGGGTGTGTGGGGATGGATAGATAGACAGACAGACAGTGTTTCCTGGGAAATTACAGCTTTTGGAGACGATGACAAGTATTCCTAAAGGGGCCCCATGCATTCTGCACTGGGCTCTCTTGCCAGGGTCTCATTCTCTTCAGGGACTCTGGTCCTGGGATGCACAGAACCAGGACTGGCATTGTCTGAGGCACCGCAGAGAAAGCACAAGAACTGGGCAATCGGGGAAGGGCTGAGCGTTCACTACCTTTTGGGAAAGCAGGGTGTCAGCCCTGCCCATGCCAACCCGCCGCAGCTAAAGGGTCTGTTAAAGCTGCTACCAGTCTGCCTCCTCTGGGAAACCTGCTCTCGTGCCATCGGTTCTGTCTTGTCTGGAAACCTGGGCTGCCAGAGCCCAGGCCCTGAGCGCGATGGTCTGGTTCCTCTTGGTTCTCAGGCATTGGACTGGCCGCGGGCTGTAGCCGAGAGAGCCCTGCTTCATTTCTTCTCCTCAGGTCTCAGTTACGCGATGCCCCACTAGAGGGCTCACGTCCATGCACACACAGTTCAGGGCTCCTAGGGACATGGCAAGCTCCGAATATTGCCACTTATGAAGGGCTGAGAGTGAAGCTCGTGGTGTTTTCTTAAGCCCCCCTCCCGGCCCCCCAGATGCCTGTTTAATTAAAGCTCCATAACCTCCCAGGCAACTCTCTCCAGTCGCATCTCCAGGGTTGCAGAGTCTCAAGGTCTTTGTGAGGAACCAGCCCCTGCTCTCCGCAATTCAGTCAGTGGCGGCATCATGGGCGTGATGTCATGAAGCTTCGCTGGTGACACCACCACCGGAAACTGCCACGGAGAAGGAAACCGTTCCTGGGTGGTCCTGAGAGGGACGCGCACATGGGCAAAGCTGCCCTGTTGCGCCGGCATTACATATCTCGCCGTGTGTGATAGGGTGCTTGCCCTGCACTAGCCCTTTAAAGGCGAACCCCAGCCCGGAGCAGGGCCTGGGAGTTTAGCCCCAGCTGAGGCCGAGTTAGCCAATTAGGGCCCAGCTGGGAGCTATATAAGAGGATGGGCTCAGAGAGGAGAGCAGTCTGGCTGAGTCTGGCTGCTGGGGGAGTAGGAGGCTCCCTGGGGCCAGGGCCAGGGCCAGGGCCAGGGCCAGGGCCAGGGCCAGGGCCAGGGCCAGGGCCAGGGCCAGGGCCAGGGGAGCTCTGGCCAAGCAAGCCCCCAGACTTCCAGGCCTGAAGCAAGGCCCGCTGAAGAAGTAGCAACCCACCCCCCTCCACCCACCCCCGGAAGGGGAGCTCAGAGACTGACGTGAGCACTGCTGGAGGGCAGTGTCCTTGAAGAGGACGCCGTGGCCTAGCAGGAAGAGGGGAGACACCACCCGAGGGAAGGCACCCAGCCAGCCAGAAGGAGCTAATTCCCAGGACAGACGGCAGGTGACGCTGTGGTGGTGAGTGAAACCCCTTCACACCGTGGCAGAGAAGTCACATCTAGCCAGTGAATCTTACAAGCTGGAGTCTGATTAGACGAGGCGCTGAGAAACGCAGCTCCCCTTGGCTTCCCTTGGAGCTGTGGATCCTCACAATTCTTTCAGGCCTCTCTCGGAGGGCATGTTTTCTAGACCCCATGCATGGGTGTGAGTGAGTGGCTTTCTGCCTTCTGTCCTGTGGCCCGCCGGCCACAGCCTATTGTGTGCTACAATCCACGCCTCACCTCTTCTCTGAGCCGCACTGCTCTGTGAGGCTGTAATGCTCTGTGTGTGTGTGTGGGGGGGTATGGCTCTGGCTTGCTTCTGCCCCCCAGGGGCCGGACAAGGCTCAGTGGTTGTTTTATGAGATGTGCAAAGGTCTTGTAGCATATTGCTCCTGCAGGAAAGGAAAGGAGAGCGATGATGTTTCTCCAGCTTCTCCCGAACTCTCAGGGTAGTGCTGGCTCCTTCCCTTGAATTGAATTGGCTGCAGCAGTGAAGTGTGAGCCGAACAGCCCTGGAGCTGGCCTCTCGCTCCAGTCCCACCCCGGTGATGCTGCTGCAGTGCCGTCTAAGGGTACCTCTACACTACGGGACAAAGGCAAATTAAGATATGCGACTTCAGCTATGTTAATTGCATGGCTGAAGTCGAAGGACCTTAACTCAACTTTTGGTGCTGTCCACACTGCTGGAAGTCAAAGGGAGAACACTCTCCTTTAGACTTCCCTTACTCCTCGTTGACGCAGGACTACCAGCATCAACCGGAGTGCCCCTCTCAGTTCAAATTAGCTGTCATAACTAGACCTGCTAATTTGACTCTGGACTATCGACAATGGCAGCTTTGATCTTCCTCTGTAGTGTAGACGTACCCAAAGAATCCTAGAATCCTAGAAGTGAAAGGGACCTCAAGAGGTCATCAAGTCCAGTCCCCTGCCCTCACGGCAGGACCAAACACCATCTAGACCATCCCAGACAGGTGTCTGTCTAATCTGCTCTTAAATATCTCCCAGAATGGAGATTCCACAACCTCCCTAGGCAATTGATTCCAGTGTTTAACCACCCTGACAGGTAGGAAGTTTTTCCTAATGTCCAACCTAAACCTTCCTTGCTGCAATTTAAGCCTATTTCTTCCTGTCGTATTATCAGAAGTGTTGGAGAATATTTTTTCTTTCTTGTCCCTGTGACACCCTTGTAGGTACTTGAGAACCGCCATCATGTCCCCTCTTAATCTTCTCTTTTCCAAACTAAACAAGCCCAATTCTTTCATTCTTCTCTCATACCTCATGTTCTCTAGATCTTCAGTCATTCTTGTTGCTCTTCTCTGGACTTTTTCCAATTTCTCCACATCTTTCTTAAAATGCAGTTGCCAGAACTGGATACAATACTCCACCTGAGACCTCATTGGTGCAGAGTAGAGGGGAAGAACGACCTCATGCCCTGCTAGTTCTTGTTTGAGCCAGTTGGACTGATAGGCACAATAGGCCTCTGGCTAAGAGACGAGCCATGGACCTGAGTCTGCTAAAGTACTTTCTTGGGTAATGATGAGTGGTACCTTAGTCATCAGAGTCCTGTTGCTCAGTGACTAGTCAGTGACTAAGGTATTGGTAAGCGTGAGCAAACCTGGCCAAGTCCACTTGCGTTGACAGACCGAGGTTAGTTTAAGGGCAATAACATGCACGTTTTTTGAATGTGGTATTACATGACTACTCCCCCCTCCCACACACACACAATTCAGTACTGGGGAGCCAATGGATTGTAATTAATGGATCAGACAACAGGACTTGGCCAATGATAGTAGAGTTTTTCCTTGGAGAAAATTTTCCTGCTACTAGTCAATGGTGTTAAAGAATATCCCGGGGAAAGAACATGACAACCAGCTGGGTGGGTTTATAGTGTGGGAAAAATTGCCAAAGGTTTGATTTTCAGTTGAGATAAAAGTTCAGGTCCCAGGCTGATGGAATTGCACCTCCAACGTAGAATATAGTTATAGGTACCTATCTGTACATCTGATTTTGTGTCTGTGTGTGTGACTGTGACAGTGTGCACAGTGAGTGTGCACAGAACTGACTAATAAAAGATTTAATCAACCCTTTCAAAGGCACAGGTACCTGTGATAACTATGCGTTCAAATTAGTGCATCTGAAAATGCCCATGCATTTTTGCATGTGCAGATACATGCAGATACATACATTTTTGCATTTGTAGATTTGCATTTGTCTGGATATGAGTGACAGGGAAGAGATCACGTGAGGATTACCTGTTGTGTTCCCTCCCTCTGGGAATCTGGTATTGGCCACTGTCGGCAGCCAGGACACCAAGCTAGATGGACCGTTGTTCTGACCCAGTATGGCCGTTTTTATGTTCTTATATATGCTTGTAGTCCTCAAAAACTGGGCACAGATATTTATCCAAACACTGAGTCTGCAAAGTTGGCCTGGAAAGTTCAAGGAAACTAGTGTTCCCCCAAGAATTGCAGTTCGAGAAATACAACAGCATGACAGCATTTTGGCTTCCAATAACAGATGGAAGTCAGACACGGTGAAATGAACAATAATGACAAACAATAGGACAAAAACTTTGTTTGAAATCCCAACAAAGATTCCATTCAGGGTCTAATCTGAGCTTACGTGAAGGTTCAGGTCAGTTCTCCTGTGACATGAACCAGTTTTCAGATCCCTCCTTTTCACCAGACGTCCTCTGTATGGGATGCCTGTGTGCGGCAGGGTCTCTGGGAAGGATACAGAGAAGCTCATTTTGGTGCATTTTGCAAGTGTAAAAGCATCCAGGCAGCTCTTCGCTCATGGCTCCCTGTGCCCTTTGTGCAGCGCTGATAAGAAAATAGAAAATACAACAGCAGATTAAGATATGTGCTTTCCATTTTGATAACCATTATCTGATCTCAATTAGATGCGGTGGACCCAGCTGTAATGAACTGGCTCCTGCCTCCTCTGTTCTCCTCACTTTTATCTTACAGTGGTTGGCCTACTGTAGCTCTAATCCCCCCATCTTTTCATTTTACACTTCCCCTTTCCATTACAAGCTTGGCCTCCTCAAAGCCCTGGCCCGCAGGAAGTCAGAAAGAACTCAGGATGTGTCCTGGCATAAGCCACTGCTGCTTAAACTGACCCCCACTGATGACAGGCCTGCCGAGGTGGATAATGCACTGGTAGGAGGCGCAACTGTGGAGTCCTGCCCTGGAAAGGGGGAGTGGAGCTGTAGGAGGGCAGGAAAATTCTTTGATAACTGTATGACAATGCAAGAGAGTGTCACCCTGGGGGCTCTGGCGTTGGCCAGAGCGACAGCCTGTTCCAGTCCTACATTGAATGGGAGTGTCCTTCATTTCACGTGCAACTGCTGTGAGAGGAGGCTCACGGCCACCGGCCATTTCAGGATGTCGTCTTCTGAACAGAGAGGAGCCAGTGGGCGTTTCTCACCGAACTATCCTGCTCCGAGCAAGAGGGGATTACCGCTCGTGCTGGGGAGTGCTGGGCCGCTCCAGACGCACAGAGGAAAGAGATGGGGACTGGACTCGATGACCTCTCGAGGTCCCTTCCAGTCCTAGTATTCTATGATTCTATGCTTCCTGCCTGAACGGGTCTGATTTCAAATTAGGAGCCAGGGTTTTTGAGGAACCTAAGTGTCGAGGCTCCTGTCCCGTTTGATGTCCCCTTCCTTTCAATGACCGTTCCTTAACCTGCTTAGGCACTTTGGGAAATCCCACTCAGTGCCAACCCTCATTTTGGGGGGCCTAAATATCTTTTCACAAGCAGGAACCAGCAAGAATGAAAGCAAAGACTGCATGAGGCAGCAGACGGTGTTTATGGCTCCTCTGACAACATGCGGTCATGCGAACACAAAATGGCGGCCTGTCTCTGCAGATGGCTGAGTCCTTGCTGGTTTAAAGGTGCAGAATATGGAAAGCAAAGGCGTCACCGTTGCATGGCTAAATACCCAAGGGGGTAAGCTCAGATGGTTAGGTGCTTAGCTTCAGCAAGCATGTGAGAGTTTGGAAGTTTCTCCACCTTCCCAGGCTTGCAAATTCCAACTTTTCCCAACTTTCCAGGCATCCAAATTCCAACTTTTCCCAACTTCCCGGGCTTGCAAATTTGTATTCGAATCCTGATGTCCACGTGCTTTCTTAGGAGACATCCACAACGTCCCACCTCCCAAACGGAAGGAAATGACTATGATTATGGGCTTTCTTGTCTTGCTCCAGGCTGCACTTCCTGCTGCCAGTTCCAGCCATGACAAGGAAGTACAGGGACAACTGGGGAAAAAAATGACACAGGACAAACAAAATGCTTGCTTGACTCGGAGTGGGTGGACGAGTGTCAGGGTCAAAGGGTGAGGGATTCTAACTTTGCACCTTGAGCCCGGTAGCCGAATGCTAAGAGTGACGCAAGTGCTTTCTGTGAAGAACCTGGCATCCTTAGCTGCTGTGAAAAAATTTCCCTGCACTCCCTTTCTGCCTCTCCTCAGCTCGTACAATCCAACACCCCGCCCCCGAACCAATAGCATTAATAAAAGACTGTAGGATCTTCTCTCAGTTTCTTCCTGCCCCACAGCGTGAACAGGTGACAGAACAGCTCCTTGGTCCTCCCACCAGGGGTTGACAGAGCAATTCCTGAGGAGAAATGGCAGTGTTCTTTATTCTGTGCCTCTAGCCACAGTGTGGACATCTATGGTCAATCCACTGAGCCAGTGGCAGAATCCACAGCCCCCTCGATAGGAGAGTTTCTTTGCTCTGTCATTTACCAAGGGGGCTGGGATGCGCTGGGGGCAAAGCAAGAGTTAAAACTTCCTCTGGAGAAGCAGGGTCTGCAAACATTAACGTTGTTCCACCCGAAGAGCACGAGAATAAATCAGAAAGGGGCGCCGTGCATGCAAAGAACGAAGAGCAATAAAAACGATGTGCAAATGTACCACAGAAAGGTAATTACTTTTCCCTTCATGGCTTGCCCTTTACAACCTCTTCTTGGGAATTTGGGAAACGGAATCAGAATGAGGAATTTGTGTTATCTGGAGTGTAGACTCGCGCTGGGAGGCAGCGCCGCCCCCCACCCTTTGTATGCGTCTGCGCTGGCTCCTCGGCAGACGAAAGCCATTAACCTTCCCGCTAGACCTGTGAAACGAGTACGCAGGAAGCTGGGGGGGAAGTGAACTGTCGCCCACACGTCACCCCACACATGGGCTGTCACTGCGGTTGTGTGGCTGCAGTTTGCAGAAGGAAAGGATCTGGGCATCCAGGAGCTGCCTGTGCTGAGGGATTATTTTGTCCCATCGATCACATCAGCGGGGGAATCACTGGCATGAAAGCCAAACAGCTCGTGGCCATCATGCCCCGTGTTGGTCTCATGGAGGCAGAGGGTGAGCGGCGCTCATGATGCTACAAAATTATGCTCATTCTTTTAGAGAGGAGAACTCCTCGGGTCCTTGTATCACCTTCCCCCCCACCCAGCCCTCCAGAGGGCCTAGTGTCAGAGCCTCTCCAGCTCAGGTTGAGGGTGTGTTTGGGGACAGGCTAGTCCCATGTGTGTGGACCCTGGTCTGAATCAATATGGCAGTCTTATGTGTCAGCGTCCCAAGGACTGCAAAGCATGCAGCTGGAGCGAGCGCTGTGTGTTGTGTCTTTGTGTCACTATGCCGCTGTGAGATCCGTCGTGTTAAACTAAAACACTAACTTACTCGTAGCATCATCTTCACATATTCAGTCCACTGAGGATCTTTGTAGAAGTTGCGACAGCGATGGGCAAACGAGGCTAGTGAGTGGGCCGTGTGATTGGCCCTCCTTCATCTCTGTGGGCTGCAAGATTGCTGTAACCAAGACGCGTTCTCCCAGGATTGCTCACGGTGCTGGCGTCCCTAGAATTTGTGGGGGGTGCCGATTGAATCGTAGCGGCGCTGTGATTGGCTGCAGAGGGATCACATGGCTCTCACAGTCCGTGTTGTGTGCAATCAGCATGCACCTCACTTCATGGGCCCTGGCTTTATGTGTGTGTCACTTTAGTAACATTGGTACAGAAAAAACTACGTGGTCAGAAACCAGCAGAATCAGGCAACCCTGCGCATGGGTAACAATAAACAAACTTTCACAGGCCACACATAGAACCCCATTGGGCTGCATTCGGCCCAGGGGCCGCAAATTGCCCACCACTGATTTGGAAGAAGGAAAAATAAATATTAAACAACACAGGCAAATGAGTTTTTCAACTGATGCATCCAACTGAAGTGCCTGCAAAATTATTTTTCACAGTGAGAGGAAGCAGCTCCTTGTGAAATAGCTAGAGAAAGAAATGTTTAACTTAACATCCTTTGGAACGACAGCAAACCGATATATCTATTATGCCTTACATCTGTATAGAAACAAATGTATCGTTTTACTGAAGAGACACAACACCGTGAGTGGCTTTGTCATCAAAAGCAACCTCTCTCTGACAGGCGAAATGAATGCTACCTTAAATGACAAAATCAATTCGGCTCTCTATTTAAAAGCCTTTAAACACAAGAAAGGTGATCTGTCTTATTTAGAGGAGCTGGGGGTTGAAAGCAACGTTGCCATATTGAAAAATCTGCTGGTGGAAATGTAAGGGTCACTTTCATAACATCAGCATAACTTTTTGTCTGTAGGAAAACAGTGAGCACAGGAACAAAGCTTTGGTTGGCCTTCATAGTTATATCAGTCTTCGAGAAAGTAATGGGCTTTGATTAACTGTCACAGCGAACGTAAAACAGCTGGTTAAATAGCATCTTCATCCCTGGCAACAAAAGTTCTCTAGACATGAACAGCATGACTAGTATCAGATTCCCATCTTGGCCGGGAGTAGCCACCTGTAGGAATGACTATTGCCGCTCAGTCCTACCTCGTTTTCAATAGCATCTGTGCTGAGCTAGATAAAGGGACTGGGGGATTGTCTGTGAATCTTTTTGTCATTTGCAACTCCACTTAACAGAGTTGGAATTTTCTGACTCTTTTTAAACTGACTTTTAATATTTCAGCGTGGCAATTTTGTCTAATATCTGAGGAAAGTATTTAGTAGCGCTCTGTGTGAACATGCCGGCACGTTATGACTTGTACGCCATGCGTCTGTGTTCCCGCTTGTAGTAAGAATTGACATTGCAACTAGAGCAAATCATGGGAAAAAGTCTGACTGTTCTTTAGAACTACAAAGTGAATTAGAGATTGGATTTATTTGCAACCCTTTTGTGCGCACTTTCCAGGAATATTTAAGTGCCAGCGTTTTATTAGTCAGAATGCTTGCAAAAAAACAAATTTTAAGCTTGAATGCCTGAGTATTTCTTGACAGCAAATGTTGCTTTGTACATTCAGCTATAAAAATCCATCATTTGTGCTGTTACATAAGCCATCCCATTAGGGAACAGAAAGAACAGTGTGTGACTTATGGAACCAAACAACAGAGTGTGAAATATGAATATGACAAAGCAATACACCTTTGAATTTTGCTTGCTGTTGACTAGCCACATGGACTGTTTCTATTCACTGATTGGAGGACACGTGGAACTAACCCAAGGGTGGGCAATGAAATGGTGGCAGTTTGCCAGGGTTAGCTCCTGGTGGGCCACCACCACTATAGTTACCTGCACAGCCGCAGGTACCAGTGATTTCAGCGCCCATTGGCCCGCGAATCACTGTTTTGCAGCCAATGGGAGCTGCAGGAAGAGGTGTGGACCGGAACACCACTTCCTGCAGCTCCCATTGGCTGGGAATGGCAATCAATGGGAGCTGCAGTCACCCATACCTCTGGAGGTATGGGTAAATATAGCAGCAGCAGCCCACTAGGGGCTAAGCTACAGGCCAATATTTACCTACTGCTGAATTAACCAGCACATCCTTTATATACATATACTCACAACCAAGGCAAAATGAACCGTGTAAATGTTTTCCTACAATTATTGCTCAGATCTAACTGAAACCATCCAGGCGCTATACAATCCTATGTTCTATACAGGCATCTCATAGCTCAAGGAACATGTTTTTCCTTCCTGAGCATTCACGTTCTGGGGTGTAGGAAATACAAGACCCACAGAGAGTTTGGTGTGAACAACAGGAGGGTTAGAATCAATACTTGCATGCATGTCCCTCAAATCTCCCAGGGATATCAGTGGGAAGCAGGCAGGTTGTGGAAAGACGGCATATTGGCTCCTTATTCTCCATAGCTGTTTGCTTTGGAGGGCCAGACCTTGCAGTCCAAGTGCCTTAGTCGGCTTATTGACATTTCTGGGTTCTGTTCATTTACCAAGTGCAAAACAATTTGTCCTTGAGGTTTCTGCCTCCGCCTGTTGCCAAGAGAGACACAGACAGATAAGAGAGAACAATTCCCCGCCGCCTCAATTATCCAAGGATAACAAGGCCCAGGGCTCCTTTAAGATATTGGTAGTATGTGTATCTATTCCGCTTTTTCCTGAGCTAGAGGCAATACTTTATATCCATTAAAAGCCGACAGTTGGATGTAAAGTTGAGTCCTGGCAGGAAACTCAGCCCTGGCTGCTTCTTGATGGATGCCATATATCAAGCCATATGTACTCAAGGATTTCTGCCCACTGCTCACCTGGGCATTCAGGCTGAGAAATGTCATTGCCCTCTCACGAGCTGCTTGGAAGCACCAGCTCTTCCAGGGGCCCCGCTGCTTCTCGGGCTTTTCTTAACTGGAAACCCATAAGCACCCGGACGTTCCTGAACTGAGCGGACGCTCCGGCCTGCAGATGACGCAGCCTGGTATTCTGCAGCTGACTGATTAAATGGGGAAGGTCACTTTAACAGTATAACATCTCTGGCTGACAGGCGGATCGTGGAGTCATCTCCTTAAATCTCTTCAGTTCATTTCCTTGCAGCACTCTTCAAGATTTGAAAATCAAAAGCAAACTGAACCCTGATGGATTTATCCCCTGGAGTCACGGCACTCTCTGGAGTTCCCTCCCACTGGGCCAACATGTCACACATCATGGCCACCACTTGCCAAAGCATCCCTTAAGTACCTAAGTGCCATCTTGAATAGGAACAGGTTAAAGTACAGACTTAAACACCTTCTTGGATTGGAAGGCAATGCAAGTACTATAGGCTGCATTGTTGCTCTGTGTCCGAGAACAGTATAAGACTTTCCCTGGAGTGTACAGTTAAAGCAAGGATGGGCAAAAAGTGGCCCATGTGCCAGACGTGGTTCACCAGGGTTAGTCCCTGGTGACCTGCCACATGTTTTATTTACTTGGGCATGTGCAGGTACAGCTGCTCACAGCTCCAGTTGGCTGTGGTTCACCATTCCCAGTCAATGGGAGCTGCGGGAAATAGTGCAGACTGAGACAGCACTTCCCGCAGCTCCCATTGGCCGGGAATGGTGACTTGTCTACACTCCTGCAGGCTATCGGCCTAAGTTACACAACTTCAGCGATGTGAATAAGTCAACGTGCTTATGTCTGCCTACGGCGGTATCTTCCCCATGTAAATTGACAGCTGACGCTCTCCCATTGTCTCCACTCATTTTCCCGTTCTGATAGTGTACTGGGGTTGCCAAGAGAGTGCTCGGTGGTCAATGTATTGCATATATATTAGACATGATCAATCGCGTATATATATTCAGCAATTGCTGAATCAATTGCTGCCCATCAATCCAGCCCGTAGTGAAGAGGTGCCCTAAATTTCTCAGATGGAAAAGCAGAAGGAATGTTATTTTTTAGGGAAGCGCTGTGTCCCTAGAGCCAGGGACTGCAATGGGGCAGCAAGCTAGCCTCTTTAATAAGGCTAAAATCCCTGCCCCATTGAAATCTGTTGGGGATTTGCCTTGTCTTCACTGTAGCCAAGATTTCCCTCCCTCACCAAGGTGATAGACTCTCCTGCCCAGTCAGGATGTAATGCAAAAACAAACTAAGCCATTCATTACTTTAATATATTTTTTCTGTTCTTCTCAAAGAGCATCTCAGACAAATGTAAATCTACTATACAATCTTCTTCTGAGTGCATTAACCCCACCATAATAATTAGGGAACCAGACAAGCTGTGCTGTTGGCACAACAGTGTCCCTGCTCAAGAAAAATCACTAAATGCTTTTTCCGTTCTTGGGAAGAAGCAGGGGCCGGGATGGCTCGGGGTCTCTGCAAATGACTAGGAATTCTGTCTCCTTCCCCTTTGAAAAACCAAGATCCTTGCCTGAAGCTGCCCCTCCTGGGCATTTGATTTTTCATCCTCTGAAGGTTGCCAGGCTCTGGTTTGTTCCCTGGCGCATCACACCCATTCCAACGCTGGGTGAAACCTGGGCTAAGGCATCGGCCCTCCTTTTCGCTCCCCTCCTCAGACCGGATTAGACAGGCAGGGAACTCCCCAGAGGAAAGACTGACAGCCCTGTCAGCTGCTGAGAACTCTCACAAGCCCATCCATCGTCTCCCTAGGTGCTGCCACTGAGCCTGACCACTTACAGCGGGATCATTTCTGGGTGGCAAACCAGAACATTACTTTTGTGCTAAACCCTTTAAACAGAGCCAGTTATTTAAGGGCCAATGACTCTTCTGGGGGTCTCTGTCAGACCATGGCTGGCCAGAGCAGTTAAGGGTCTGAAGCCCATTGTACATGGCTATGGTAGGAGACTGAAGTGTTGTTGCTGAAGCAGAGAATGCTGGGTCTCTAGTATTCCAGGTGTTAGAAAACATTGCCTATTATACACCTGTCCTCTGGGTTTCTCACATTCTCATAGACCAGGCTGGGGAAATACCATCCTGCAGGACAGATCTGGTCCACCAGGGTTAGCTCCTAGTAAGTCCCCACTGCTATATTTTCCTGCATGGCCTCAGGCACGGGTAATTGCAGCTCCCATTGGTTGCTGTTCCCAGCCAATAGGAGCTGTGGGAGGTGGTGTCCCAGTCTGTACTGCTTCCCGCTGCTTCCGTTGGCCAGGAACAATGATCCATGGCTAACGGGAGCTGTAATCACTGGTACCTGCAACCAAGCAGGTAAATATAGAAGGGACCCACTAGGCACTATCCCATCAAACCAGCATTGTGTTATTGCCCACCCCATCATAGATACTCAGGGTGCATCTACACGGCACTGTAACTCAAAATAAGATAAGTTTGAGCTCTGCAAATCGTGTATCTTATTTCTGTTGTGTATCTATTTCAATGCTATTTCAAAATAGCTTATTTTGTCATTTGCGCTGTCTACACAGCGCCAAATTTTGAAATTACCCGCTCTTCCGAAACGTCCCTTACTCCTCACAGAATGAGGTTTACAGGGACATCAGAATAGCGAGAAATAACAGACTTGCTGTGAAGACGCTAGATAGCAATTTCAGGATACTCAGGCAGTGCTCATCGAAATGCTCTGAATTGGAAGCAAACATTTTCAAAGCAGGGCATAGCCAAATGCACAATGTGCTTACAAGTGCACATTCGGAACTGTAAGCAAGCACTAAACGGCGGTACTAATGCCTCACATAGCAATAACTAAGACAGAATCAATGGGCATAGAAAGTAGATGCATTGCCTGTTTGCTTCGTATTCAGTTGCCTTTTACTTTTTCTCCTGCTCAGGATATTCCTTTGCCTCCCCAGGTGTCAAGGTGCATTTCTGTTTGCAGTCAGCTATTGTCACCACAACGCTCCTCATTCATTTCTTAACACAAGATTTATAACACAAGGAAACAGAAAAGGAATCAATTGTTTGCGCATGTCTCCAATCATCGGACCTCATTCACATTCCCAAACGCAGTGAGCGTATTTTTAAATTGATATTATACAGTGCTATTTTTCATGATCCAGGACACCTGGGGGTACGGGAACAGTTTTTGTCGTGGGGGCGCTGAGAGACATTTAACTGATCTACAAACCCAGTAAATAACGGAAACCCCTAGTTTGAGGCCCTACAAAGGAAGAATAAAAGGCTCCCTTCTGTTGCAAGCGTGCAACTAACCTTGGCCTAATGAGGATTGGGATCACGGGTTAATGAGCACAAATGGCTTTAATTGCTTTAACCAACTCTGAAAGGAAGGGAAAGGGGAAACTCACTCTCACTATCCGCAATCACACTTACAGTCTGACGAAATGCAGGCTGAGTGCCAGGCACCAGGAGTTCATGCTGAGGTTCACGCTGTTGGTATCTGGAACCAGTTCACTGGCCAGGCGATCCGAGCAGTGGGCACCCCCGAGCAGTGGGCACCTGCTTGGTGATCCTCTTTCGGGTTCCCTCTCTCTTCATTGGATCAATGATGTTACAGGCCATGTGCAGCTTCTGGGTCCATAGGCCTTCCTCACTGTCCTCCCTGGGCTGTGTGCACTCTGCGTAGGGGGCCGCGTGCACTGCAGGAGGCCATGTGAACTCAAGTTCAGGTGAGTAAAAGTTCATCACCCACTGCATGTTCGTTTCCCACGCACACCATGCATTCATTCAGGAAGGGGAAACCGTAAGGGGAATTTACAGAACTTAAGCCAATAACAATTCAACTTTGTTATCTGTTTGCAAGTTATAATTGATGTAATGTCCTTCGCCCTCAACACCTTCAGCCAAGTCTACACTGGCACTTTACAGCGCAGTAACTTTCTGGCTTTGGGGTGTGAACCCCGAGTGCAGGAAGTTACAGCACTGTAAAGCGCCTGTGTGAACCAGGCTACAGCACGGGGAGCCGTGCTCCCAGAGCTGTTAGCTCCTCCCCTCGTAGAGGTGGTTTACACAGAGCGCTAGGAGAGCTCGCTCCCAGCTCCCAGCGCTCTTAGTTCCTCCCCTCACAGAGATGGTTTACATAGAGCATTGGGAGATCTCGCACTCCAGCTCCCAGCGCTCTTAGTTCCTCCCCTCACAGAGGTGGTTTACATAGAGCATTGGGAGATCTCAGCACTCAGCTCCCAGCGCTCTTAGCTCCTCCTCACAGAGGTGGTTTACATAGAGCATTGGGAGATCTCGCACTCAGCTCCCAGTGCTCTTAGCTCCTCCCCTCACAGAGATGGTTTACATAGAGCATTGGGAGATCTCGCACCCAGCTCCCAGTGCTCTTAGTTCCTCCCCTCACAGAGGTGGTTTACATAGAGCACTGGGAGATCTCGCACCCAGCTCCCAGTGCTCTTAGCTCCTCCCCTCACAGAGGTGGTTTACATAGAGCATTGGGAGATCTCGCACCCAGCTCCCAGCGCTCTTAGCTCCTCCCCTCACAGAGGTGGTTTACATAGAGCACTGGGAGATCTCGCACCCAGCTCCCAGTGCTCTTAGCTCCTCCCCTCACAGAGGTGGTTTACATAGAGCATTGGGAGATCTCGCACTCAGCTCCCAGCGCTCTTAGCTCCTCCCCTCACAGAGGTGGTTTACATAGAGCATTGGGAGATCTCTCACCTAGCACTCATGCCAGTGCCACACCTGCTGCAGCTGCACTTTGTCTACACTTAACAGCTTAAAGGTTTTCCCTTCTCAGAGAAAAAATATCAACCCTCCAGTGCCAGGAGATGGAGACCTGACAGCTTCAAACAGCTCAAGATTTTCAAAAGCAGCCAATAGGTTTGAAGGTCTCCATTTTAGGGGTGTCCTGATTTTCAGCACATACTGACCCTCTGCCCTTTTAAGACCAGGACCTGTGCTTACCTCAGGACACCCAGAATCCCTACTGGCCATGGCCCCATGGCTACAGAGCTAAGCTTTGAAAAGCCGATGAAAGTCGTGTCTGCTGGGAAAGTCACTGGAATGCTGCAAAGCCTCTAAAATGACCACAACTGCTAAATGAATAAAGTGTACCCACGGCTAAGCTTTGCAAATGACCCTGTGAAATCTTTGCAGCTACCAGTTTTCCTGAAGGTTACCATTTTTTGCTGGTAGGGTTGTTTATCATTTACCTAATGGGAGAAACAACTGTGTTCCCATAAATTACATTTTACAAGTCAGCTCTAAGCACCTTTATTCGGCTGCTTTTGTTTTGCCAAAGCTAGTTCTGTTTCATGGTCTCGGAGAGTTTAAAACCCTGACCTAGCCGTGCTGGAATACTCACTATAACACATTCCTTCTTCACATTGTCTCTTTCTCTTTTTCAGTCTGTTTTACAAGGGGAAACGTGCTTTAAACTGAAATCAGTCTCGGGAGAACAGAGGTAGCGGGCTCACTGAAAGAATGGAAGCATATGAGGACACAGGGCGGGGAGTCAGGAGAGCTGGGTTCTTTTCCCAGCTCCATCCTCGATTTTCTGTGGGACCATGGGCAAGTCGCTTCAGAGGAGGATTTCCAAGGGTATGTCTACACTTGCAGCCTATTTCGGAATAGGGCTGCAAATGTAGGCATTCAGAATTGCAAATCAAGCCCAGGATTTAAATATCCCACGCTTGATTTGCATCTTCCCGGCCGGGTGCCATTTTTGAAATTTACAAGCCTGTAATAACTGCGCGCGTCTGCCCGCGGCAGTGAAACGGGCGTTCAAAATAAAGCCCTATTGCAGGAGGAATAACAGGTAGTTCGAAATAGGGCTTTATTTCGAACGCCCGTTTCACTGCCGCGGGCAGACGCGCGCAGTTATTACAGGCTTGTAAATTTCAAAAATGGCACCCGGCCGGGAAGATGCAAATCAAGCACGGGATATTTAAATCCCGGGCTTGATTTGCAATTCCCGAATGCCTACATTTGCAGCCCTATTCCTAAGTAGGCTGCAAGTGTAGACATACCTCATGGTGCAAAGAGCAGTGAGGTGCCTGCTTACAAACATTGGGCTGGAAGGGCCCTCGAGTCCAGTGCCATGTTTCCATCGCCTCTCACAGGCCATGCTTTCATATAACCCCTGACTTTCTCAAGCTCTATAGCGGGTGGGGAACCTATGGCCCAGGAGATCCGGCCCTTACTTTACATGGATCTGGCCCTCAAGGGTCGCTCCTGCACCCCCTCCTGCCCGGACCCCACACTGCCACTCCACTCCTACCTCCCGCCCCCAGCCCGCTCCTCACCGTACCACTCCCAGCCCCACCAAGTCCCAACCCATTCCGGCACCCTCCCTCCCAGATTCCACGCCCACTTCCCAGCAGCCCCCTCCCACACGGTGAACTCCTCGTGTCTGGCCCCATCCCAGAGCCTCACATGACTGAGGTGGTTTTTGGTTGGTTGGTTTTGCTTCTCACTTTCCTGCGGCCCCTGACTGATTCTTCTGTGGGTCAGCGGCCCCCGACCCAAAAACAGTTCCCCACCCGGCTCTATATTAAGACCAGTTAGATTGGTGTCCCCAATCTACTCCTGTTGGAAGCCTGATCTCAAGCCTCATCCCTCCTCCAAATCAATGGGAGTTGGGTACTTACCTCCCCTTTCTGCTTGTCCAGGTTTCTCCATGAAAGGAACAGGAAAAAGGATCCCTGATCTCCTCTGCAGAATGCTTTGGGACGCAGGGATGAACGGCTCTTCGCAAGAGTGAAAACGACTTTATTGCTGTTGGTTTCGTTGTTTATTAGTGTGCCCATCTCTCCCCCAGTGCTCAGCCTATGAGGTCCCTGTATCATAGAATCCTAAGGCTGGAAGAGACCTCAGGAGCCATCGAGTCCAGCCCCCTGCCCAACGCAGGACCAACCCCGACTCAATCATCCCAGCCAGGGCTTTGTCAAGCCGAGACTTAAACACTTCTAGGGATGGAGATTCCACCCCCTCCCTAGGGAACCCATCCCAGTGCTTCATCACCCTCCTAGGGAAATAGTTTGTCCTAATATCCAACCTAGACCCCCCTTCCTGCAGCTTGAGACCATTGCTCCGTGTTCTGCCATCCGTCACCACTGAGAACAGCCTCTCTCCATCCTCTTTGGAACCCCCCTTCAGGAAGTTGCAGGCTGCTCTCAAATCCCCCCTCACTCTTCTCTTCTGCAGTGTGTAGATTCCATAAGTTCAGAGAAAAACCACAGAAAAGCTCCTGTGTTTAACAAGCAGTTTGTCCTCCCTTTGCTTGCTCTGACAGGGCGGTTCCTTTGCTTTGCTCAGGTGTGGCACTGATTTTGTTAATAAGCAACCCCAAAGAAAGGACTTTGCAGACTCCCAGACCTGCAAGCCAGGGCTGCGTCTGACCGTCTCTCTGAGTAGCTTTGCCTATTTCAGGGTGAGTTCTGATGAGTTCTGACTGGCTGGTCACTTTTCTAGGCCAGGCAATGGACTGGAAACAGCAGGAGCCAGAAAATGAAATCCCAGAAAGAGGAGGGGTGAAGGGAAGGAGCCTCTCTGGATGCTCAAGCTTGCAGGTGCAGTCTCTTGAGAGGAAGAACCTCCCCCAACTTTCCCTGAATGAATCTGGCAGGAACATTGTTACTCTCATTGGTTTCTTGTTTCCTGAAAGCTGGTAGCAGAGTCCTTCACGCCATAATTAATCAAAGGCATGAAGCCTATGTTGAACTCTCTGCTAGAGGAACAGGCAGCTGGTAGTGGTACCAAGTTTTAGCTGCTTTGCAAGGCACGCAGGTATTTTCAATTAATCAACAGCATAGGCACACACAAAAAAGCCTGTCTGACAATGATGAGGGATTGCAGCACATGACTTATGAGGAGAGGCTGAGAGATTTGGGGTTTTTAAGTCTGCAGAAGAGTGAGGGGGGATTTGTTAGCAGCCTGCAACTTCCTGAAGGGGTTCCAAAGGGGAGGGAGAGAGGCTGTTCTCAGTGGGGGCAGATGGCAGAACAAGGAGCAATGATCTCAAGTTGCAGTGGGGGAGGTCTAGGTTGGATATTTGGACAAACTATTTCCCGAGGAGGGTGGGGAAGCGCTGGGATGGGTTCCCTAGGGAGTGGGTGGAATCTCCATCCCTAGAGGTGTTGAAGTCCTGGCTTGACAAAGCCCTGGCTGGGATGGTTTAGTTGGGGTTGGTCCTGCTTTGGGCAGGAGGCTGGACTCGATGCCTCCTGAGGTCTCTGCCCGCCCTAGGGTTCTATGATCTAACAATCTCCCTCTGCACTTACTGCCATTCCCCCTTTGCCCATGTACCCAGATAGCCTCAGACTCTTGTCCTGTGACATGACCCAGGACAACTAAGCTGAAGAATTCTGCTCTGCCCGCCAGTGGCACAGAGTGGCTGGTTCTGGCTATTGTGGAGATAGCCTCAGTGCTCAGCAGCAGCACCGACGGGAGGACTCTCTGTACATGAGCCACAGGCATGTAGTGGTGCTGACGTGGGTGGAACCTACTCGGGGAGGTGTAGGAGACATGCTGGCGCCCGCTTTCCATTCCAATCAATAACCCCCTTCCTTTGGTTGTCAAGTCCTGCTCTGGCCTCCGACGACCTTAGCATACACTCACGGGTCACTTCTGTTCTGTGTTAGGCTCCTTGTTCTGCAAATGAATGAGTGGCACAGGGGTCACATGGGGACTATTCAGCTTAGGACTACGAGGGGATGGGATAGAAGTCTATAAAATCATGACCGGTGTGGAGAAAGTGACTAAGGAAAAGTTATTTACTTGTTCCCATAACACAAGAACTAGGGGTCACCTGATGAAATTCATAGGCAGCAGGTTTAAAACAAACAAGGGGACTTTTTTCTGCACCCAGCGCACAGTAAACTTGTGGAACTCCTTGCCAGAGGATGTTGTGAAGACCAGGACTTTAACAGGGTTGAAAAAAGAGCTAGATACATTCATGGAGGTTAGGTTCATCAATGGCTGTTAGCCAGGCTGGGTAGGAATGGTATCCCTAGCCTCTGTTTCTCTGGAAATGAGTGACAGGGGAGGGATCACTTGATGGTTAACTGTTCTGTTCATTCCCTCTGGGGCATCTAGCATTGGCCACTGTCGGCAGACAGGACACTGGGCTGGATGGACCTTTGGCCTGACCTAACATGGCTGTTCTTCTGTTCTTAGAGATGCAGGTCAGAATAGTGCCCAGGTATCTAGCTCTTTTCCCAAAGTTACCATTCAGCCGTCCTGAGCCCTGCAAGCTGAGGCTGCAAAGCTCGTGACAAGATGCTTCCTGAGAGCATGGAGCAAACTCAACTGCTTGAGGGCTAAGCCAAGGCACAGGGCTCCTAGCAACAGCCAGTGCACCATGGCCAGCGTGCCCCCACCTTCCATGATAACCAAGAGCCCTGTGGATGGCACAGGGGGAGCCAGGGCAGCCAGTAGATGTGTTTGATTTAGCAGCCTTCTCAGACTCAGGCAGCAAATCTCCTGTGGAGCCCTGTTTGGGGTGAAACCTGCTCTGCCCTGGAGTGGGGACCTCCCCGACCAACCACTGGCCTCCCGAGCAAAGTCGGTACCACTCTGGGCCAGCTGGATTGACCCTGGTGCTGCGTCTGGGGTGCTCTGCCAGTTTCTGGCTGGAAACTCAGGGATGTCCATGCGCACACTTGGGATAACGTCTGGCTTGGACCAAACTCTGGAGCCCTGGGTCAGAGCACCAGGTATGGGCTACCCCTGCGGAAGGGAAGGGGGACACAACCGCCCCTCCCCAAAGAGAGAAACACCAGCACAGCTACTTGTATAACCCACACCCTTCACTGCAACAGGGGCTCCTTTCCCACCTCTCTCTGCAGGGTTGCAACTGTAATGAATTTGAACCTGTCCTTCATGGGCACCACGTTTCAAGGAAGATGTGGAGAAACTGGGGAAGGTTCACAGAAGAGCAACAAGAATGATGAAAGGTCTAGAGAACATGAGCCATGAGGCAAGGCTGAAGGAATTGGGCTTGTTTCGTTTGGAAAGGAGAAGACTGAGAGGGGACATGATAGCGGTTTTCAGGTACCTAAAAGGGTGTCACATGAAGAGGGGGGAAATGCTCTCTTTGACCTCTGAGGGTAGGACAAGAAGCAATGGGCTTAAACTGCAGCAAGGGAGGTTTAGGTTGGACATTAGGAAAAACTTCCTAACTGTCAGGGTGGTTAAACATTGGAGTAAATTGCCTAGGGAGGCTGTGGAATCTCCATCTCTGGAGATATTTAAGAGCAGGTTGGACAGACATCTATCAGGGATGGTCTAGACAGTGCTTGGTCCTGCCATGAGGGCAGGGGACTGGACTTGATGACCTCTCGAGGTCCCTTCCAGTTCTAGGATTCCATTGATTCTATGATTCACCTGCCCCCATAATGTTCCTCTGCACTTGACCTCTGAAAGTGGAAAGTGGCCCTGATCTGCTGAGGAATTTCCACAGCCTGACCCCTGACCCAATCCTCTGCACTGCTATTGCACTGGGTGTAACAGGATCCGGCCCGAACCGATGGCCTGAGGTGATGAGACAATTGTCTGTGTCAGTCGCTACCCCGTTCAGTGTCCAGACAGCAAACGGTAAAAGGAGTTTGGTGCAGAAGCCAAATCTCCAATAAAGCAGGGATTTCTGCTTCTCCCTCCCCCCCCCCCCCGAATTCAAGGCAAGAGCATCATTTATCTTGTAGCACAGAACTCCATGTCCCCTGCGTATTCCCAACCACCCGTTATTTTTCCTCTTTTTTAGCAAAGATATGGGAGAACAAACGGGTTTAATCAAAACCAACCCCACCTCCCATTGTTAATAATAATAATGCCATGGCAATATTAAGACCGTTAATTCTCCCCCCTACTTGATTTGCTTTTGTTTTTTTGCTCCCTCGCGCGCTGTATTTCCCAATTTAATTAGTTTCAGTATTTTTGATGCCAACAGGTCTTGGTTTATCTTTGCTGCTCATACTCCTAAATTGTTTATCCTTCCTTCAGTACTATCTCATTAACTTTATAGGCTACCATTTCCACAGAATTAATTTCTGCTCCGTGGTGAGGTGCAGCCTGAATGTACATTCCTGAACCCTTTCCCCTCCTGCTTTTTTTTTTAAAGCCATTTTTGTCCTCGTGCCGCCTCGTGCGCCTGAAGGAAGTAAATAGGGTTTTGAAATGACCATTCCCCCGATGAAAAACCTTGGCAATTCATCATGTCCATGGCGGTCGGCGCCCTTCCCAGGGTCAGTGGCAGAATAAAAGCAGAGCTGGCTGAAGATGTGAGGGCTGCTCATTAGTGGGGATAGATTTATTTATTTCCCTCTCTCTGGGAGGGGACGGAACATGAAGTCATGGGCAGCACATGTCCTGCTGAGGCAGGATGCCTCAGAGCTGGGGTGGGGGGCAGTTATGGAGGGGGTCGAATCCACTGGCCCATTCAGCATATTTGTGTTGATTGCTAGCAGCAACCTGCATCTCTGAAGCCGAGCAGGTTCAGATCTGACTTACGATTAGATGGACAATCTGGGTAATGGCATCGGTCATTTCCTCTGAGTTCGTCCTCACCCAAAGCCCCTGCACAGGCTGGCGGGGCCTGTCTGGGATGAGACATAGATCTGGTCCTAACCACTTGCAATCAGTAAGGAACTAAATCTACTGCTTTTTTCACAAATGTCCTGGCAAGATTCCATCCTAGACAATTCCATTCACCCCACTTTAACCCCTTACCCAGAGGAATTGTGTCAGGAAGGATTAATTTCCCTATGGAATCTGGAGCTCGAAAACATTGTATGGGAATGGAAGCAGAGGGTTTTCGTTAAGTAGTTAACCTATGGAACTCCTTGCCAGAGGATGTTGTGAAGACCAGGGCTTTAACAGGGTTCAAAAAAGAACTAGATAAATTCATAGAGGTTAGGTCCATCAACACCTATTAGCCAGGATGGGCAGGGATGGTGTCCCTAGCCTCTGTTTGTCAGAGGCTGGAAATGGATGACAGGAGAGGGATGGCTTGATAATTACCTGTTCTGTTCATTCCCTCTGGGACACTTGGCATTGGCCACTGTTGGAAGATAGGATGCTGGGCTAGATGGACCTTTGACCTGACCCAGTATGGCTATTCTTGTGTTTTTACGTTCTTTATGTAATATGTGCTTTTTGTTAGCCAGAACTATTGATGAAGTGGGTTTTACCCACGAAAGCTCATGATATAATATACATTTCTTAGTCTCTGAGGTGTCACAGGACTGCTCATTGTTTTAAAAGTTGTAGACTAACACGGCTCCCCCTCTGAGACTTTTTTTGCTCGTGTTATGTATGCCCAGAAAGGGGAATGTCTGGTGATGTAGTTATTTGAAAACTTTACACTGCAGATTGCTTGGGGGCATTGCAACATTATTTAGATCTCCACCTTGCCAAGGCATTATTTTCTTGCCAGTTCAGAGACAGACTTGACCAGCAGCAAACCTAGGAAGTGAAGCCTTAATCACCCCCCAATGCAGCGCGCGGTTGGACAGCCCCACCTGAATGTAGCGGCATTCCGATATATGTCTCAGGTTGCTAAAGCGTTTCTCTTACTTTTGAATTCCATTCCCCTGACTCCTAACGAGAGAGAAAAGGCTACATGATGAATTAGCAATTGCTCCCTGTGCTTTAATAAGAGTGATAGCATTTTCCATTTGCGCAAGAGGATTTTCACCATTTAATTTCAGATGACAGATGAAAATGGAAAAGCAGCAGCTTGCCGACAGGAATGGAAAAAGGTGTCCAGATATTGCCAGCTGTGGAAGCCTCTCTTAGATAACAGCAGGGAAAATACACAGTAATGTGGCTAAGTAGCGCGACATGCATTCTCATCATGGGCACATAATTCTTCCATTGTTTGCAAATGACACACCGGCGGTGAGGGATGGGGACGCAGCCCGGCCTCCAATGGCAAATAAGGTTTCTTACAAATGAATGGGAGAGATTCACAGGCAGGTGGCTATACAATGATCAGTGTTTAACAAGGAAATTGAAAGGTCCTGTCAGGCATTTTTTACACTAATGATAGGTCATATCAATAAAAGGAGCCTGCTTCTTCACAGTACACTTTCGATATAGCTAATCAAGGAGGCAATTTAGAGGAGAAAACGCACGAGATCCTTCATGAATACAAATATTCTATCAACTTCTTCCTGGTAGGCATGCCTTATTCCAAATGTAATAAGGGTCATTAATAATTTCATCAGAGGTGTTGCTCTCTGACGGTGTAATTTATTCTGGCTTCGCTCCTCAGAGCCCTCACGTCAGACAGAATTCTAGGTCCCAGCTCACCACCTCTGCCCCAAGGATCGCTGCAAGGAACGTGGAAGGGAAAGAATCCTTCTCGCTGATATGGTCGAGGGTCTACGTCAGTGACCACCTGTAACGGGGTCGGCATTCCCCGTTGGGCCGAGTGTGGGTTCCTGCACTCTGTCTGGGGTACATAATTTACCAGGGACCCATCCTGGGGTCCCCTGGAGCGTCTTTCAGGTCGATGGCGTTCCCTCAGTTTGTTGCCTTTCTCTGTTCAGGCTCATCTAGACTACGTGGAACAGTCGAAAGAGGATGTGTACATTCTGTGGGAATTTGCATATCTTCTTCTGATCGCACTTTCCAAAGGAGAGCTTTCGAAAGTGAAAGTAGTTTAGACGCGGCTTTTTCGTCAGTGATGTCAGTGATGCTTCAAGGGGTCCCCTCCTGGAGACAATTCCTTTGCCCTTAGCTGAGGGCTTTACCTTCAAGTCCATCAGTCTCTCAGTAGCTCTCCACTCTGAGTGCTCCTGGGTTCTGCCAGCCAGCCCTGACTTTCTCCTTCCAGGTCTGGGCTGCAACTGAGTTGCTGCTAGTCCTGCAGCTCCTCTTGTAGTCCCGCCTAGCTCCTGATTGGCTGGTTCCTCCACAGCCACTCTAGCCTGCTGGGAGGTTTTCTCTATGGCCTGTCTCTAGCCTCAGGGCTTAATCTGCTCTGTCACACCCCCTATGTGGGTCTTCAAACCCTCACCCTGTTTCCTTCTTACACCCACACCAGAGCGCCACTGGGTCAAGTCTCATGCCGGTGTGGAGCCTAAGGCTAGATTTGGCTGAATGAACTAGAAATAGTCAGTTGTTATGTAGGGACATAGCAGCTCCCATACCTGATGAGACCAGAAGTTTGAAATCCTGTATCCTGTCTCTGACAGAACAGTGACAGTTACTCCTGAGGCTGGTGCTATAACATGTAGAATGAATAACCATCTCATAAAGGAAGAGTGACCTTTCTTTCTTTCTATAACCATAATCTATTTGACTGCAAACACCTTTTTTGTGTCTTCTCGTGTACAGTTCCTGAGTCTGATATAGGATTTGAAAGCATTTGATGCACAATGTGGCCCACACCGTTTCCAGGCTGTGTCTCGTTTGTTATCCATTCTCTAAGGCTTTTCGCCATACGTAATTCATGGCATGCAGTTGGTGACCTAATTCCCAGGGTCCTGTGAATTCTGCACAACTCTTTGCACTCTGCTTTAGAGGAAATATTTTTAGCAACTGTTCGTGTTGCTAATAAACATCACCAACTTCTCCCTCCAGTGAAAGGACCTATTAGCACCCATTGATTTAAATGAGTACAGAATAAGATCCCCCAAAGAAAAGACTGGGAAAAAATGGGGCATTGCATTGCTCCAGGGAGAGATACAGTCTTTCACCTCCAGGTTACTGCAGATAAAACTCAGTTGGAGGGGAGGGAGGAAGAGGGGAGGTTAAATAGTAAGGCAAAGGCTCTGAAGAGTTCCTTTTAGAGAGTGCCGGAGTGGATCTGGTGTTGTAGAACTCTGACAGAAGTGAAATTGATTCTTTCCCATTTTAATTTCTCCTTATGCAAAACAGCAACTATCAAAAAAGCTTCTTAGAGTCCCCACTTCAAATGGGCATCGCATTGGGGGCCTCTTTACTTTAGGCTTTTGGTGGCACTTTGGAATGTTGTGGCGGGGTCTGAATCTGAAGGCAGAAGTTTGGTACCAAATATGTTAGAAGCAGCGGGGCCGAGAGCCTCGCCAGGCCCCTGGGCAAGGCAGGGGAAGGGTCCTGCTCTGCACCTCCGGAAGGGGCGGATCCTCATCTGGAATGGGTGGAGCCAGAGCTAGGCAACTCTTAGCTCCGCCCAGAGAGCGCTGGGGTCCCTCAGTGCTGCCCAGAGCGCGCCTGTCACAGGGCAAGCACTCATCCCCACCGCACCTCCAGGGCAATCAGCGCTCCTGCCTCAGAGCGCCCTCTGCTGGTCGGTGTCTCAGCCTCTGGTGCAGGCCCTCTATTGGTTCAGCTCCGTGCCCATGGTGCTCTTGCCTCCTCAGATTGTCCTAGGTCATTGCCCCTGCACTCTAGGGCCCTTCTCTCCCAGGGAACCCCCAATTCCCCTACACCCACTTTGCCTCAGTGACCCACGGCCAGTCCTCATCTAGCCCCTGCCTCGGGGCAAACTGCAGCTGAACTGGCCATTCAGCATTGACAAGGGAGTGTGAACCTGCTGCCTTCCCCCACCCTGGCTGTTTCTCTGCAGCCTTCGTATCCCTCAGGCCCTGCAGCCTGGGAGCGAGATCCAGCCAGAGCTCCCCAGCTCTGCCTGCCTTTCCCCAGCCCTGCTCTGTCTCAGGAAGCCTTCAGCTTCCCTGGCAGCCAGGTCCCTCCCTGCTCCCCAGCAAGACTGTGCCTGTCTCTACCCCTCCAGAAGCCCTTATTAATACAACCCCAGCTGGGCCCTCATTGGCTGCGTCTGCTTCAGCTGTGGGCTACACTCTCTCAGCCTTCCCCCAGGGCAGATCCCCGTCATAGTACCACATGGCACTTGTGCAGCACTTTAAAGGGCCCGGGCCTCTGGCTACCACAGCAGCGGTGGTGGCTGGGAGCTGCAGGCCTTTTTGTAGCAATGGGCCCTGGGGCAATTGCCCCCTTTGCCCCTCCCCGCATCGGTGGGCCGGGTTGTATGTAATTTTAAAGTGCATTTTAACACCATCTAAACTCTACATTTCAAAGGTGTCTCGTGATGCCCCTAATGAGTGCACGCTCACAGATGAGATGTTCTGGCAGGAGAGACAAATCGCACTTCATACCTTCCATTCCTTGTTTCATCCCCGGCATATGATTTGCATCGCGCCAGGAAATAGTTCTGAATGTTCAGGTTAAATCATAGTCATCCCCTGGACTCAGCCCATGGAAATATTGTTGCCATTTTAAAGGTTATAGCAACTCCACTTTTTTTTCTCCAAGTGCTCATTTCTACATTCATTTTCATGTCCAAGTTTGATCTTTTTGGCTCCTTTTAGCTTCCCCCGAAAGATTCATAGCAAAAAACAGGAGGAGGCGGCATTTGAAATGAGCTTTGCTCAGCCACGTGCATTTTCAATGTTTGGTTTCCCCTTTCCCAATAGAGGGAGCCTGGGTGAATAGAGGGTGAATGTTGATGGGGGTTTATTTCATATCTTGCAAAAGCACACAAAGGAAGTCAACCCAGCACAGCCAAGGCTGTTGAGCTCATCTCTGGCGCTAGCTCTGCCATCAAAGAGCTGTGATCTGGGGAATCATGGTGAAGACTGATATGTAGACCAGCACATCAAGTCATCAGGGGCACCATTTCAGAATGGGGGGGAGGGCATGTGACGTGGGCATGCCAATAGGCAGAGGGCATGGGAGAGGTAGAACAAGGACAGCGGCTCCAGCAGTGTTACTGAGCATGCTCAATGTAAGTCGAGCAGCAGTTCGGAGGAGGTGAGGAACCGACCCTGCCTGCCTTCCACACATCACCTTTTTTCCAGGAGTTACTCAGGCACTTGAAGACTCTAGTTTTTTTGGCAGATAACTTTGCAATTAGCTGACAGGAGCACTGTATCTATGAAATATTAGAGCCACTCGGCTCTAACATTAAGATATTCTGACATCTTGTGGGAAGTCACTTAAGGAACATTGGTTAGGGTTAAAATGTTAATGTATATTCTTGCTTTGTTACTAATTATGTGTGGAGGGAGGGGAAGAAAGAGAGAGAGAGAGTCAGGATTTCTGGGCTCTTTCTCGGCAGTGGGAGGGAGACTCCCAGTCTCTTTAATCTGTCCTCATATGGAAGCTGTTTCTTACCCCTCAACATTTTTGTTGCTCTTCTCTGTACCTTTTCCAAATGCAATACAGGTTGGACCTCTCTGGTCTGGCACCCTCAGGGCCTCACCAGTCCGGAATTTTGCCAGACCAAGGGGGGTCTCCTGCTGCCAAAAAAAAATCCAGGAAGTGTTGACAGAGAGCCAATGGGAAGAAAGTGTTGAGATTTGAATGGAAAGAAAATCTGCCTGCTGTTTTTCTTTTGTGGGGGTTTTAAACCAGGAGTTGGGCGGGGGGTCGGAAAAGGAATACCCGTGCCTAGAAATGGACTGGACCTTGAAAGTGCAGCTATGCAAGTAGATAGGCAATGTGTTAGTTAGATGTGATCAGGTTATTTTCTTTGTGTTTGTTTGGTTGTTTGGTTGGTTAAACTTGTCTATGCTGAGTCCATGTTCCCCCCCTTCCCCTCCTCCCCCATGTACTGTAATTGAAGCTGAATTCCAAGGAAAGGGTGGGGGGTTTTCCACTTGGGTGGTGGCCACACACATCCCAAGGGCAGGGAATCTGTGACTTACCTATAAAGGCAAGGTATTTTAAGGTCTCTTGCAGGCCCACACCTTCTGTAATCGAAGTGCCAGAGTGGGAAACAGCATTGACATGGGGTGATCAGATCTGCTGTATTGAAGATGCAGGCATACCTTGACTTTCTATACAGGCACTATGATATTTTCTGTCTTATTCTCTATTCCTCTCCTAATGACTCCCAGGGTTCTGTTCGCTTTTCAGACTGCCCCTGCACATTGAACAGATGCTTTCAGAGGACTATCTCTCAGATCTCTTTCATGAGTGGTAACAGCTAATTCAGATCCCATCATTTGGTATCTATTGTTGGGATTATACTTTCCCATGTGCATGACTTTGCACGTCTCAGCACTCAATTCCATCTGCCCTTGTGCTGCCCAATCACCCAGTTCTGTGAAACCCCTTGTAATGCTTGGCAGTCAGCTTTGGACTTGACTATTTTCAGTAATTTTGTATCGTCTGCAAATGTTGCCACTTTGCTGCTTACCCCTTTTTCCAGATCCTTTATGAATACGTTGAACAGCCCTCGTCTCAATACAGACCGCAGGGACATTCCACTATTTAATTCTCTCAATTTTCAGCATTTATTCCTATCCCATGTTTCCTGTCTTTTTACCTGGCAATGTTTCCATGAACAGTTAATGATCCTTCAATTACTTGAATGACCAGTCTTTTATTAGCTTAATCACCCTGCCTCCCTCTATTTATAAAAATACTCCCTGCGCCAAAGGCAAAGCTGGGAGCAGCACATGCTCTGTTGCGGTTAATAGCTGCATCTGGGGCTAGGGGATGCACTTTAAGCAGACCTCAAGTATGAAATTCAGGGGTTCAGACTTCAGGGGGGACTACAGCCTCCCCTTAAATGGAGCCCCTGTGAGCCACTCCTGCTCGTTCAGAATTCCCATATTCAGTGCAGCCAGAACAAATACTCATTTTTTTTCTTTGCTGCTCTGGATATAGGAGTTCAGAAGCAAAGTGGACGCCTCGAAGTCCAAATTAAATTGTGCTTAGAACAAAGAGACACTTCCACTGAAGTCATCACCTCTAATGGTTATGTATCAGTTATATCATTTGCTGTTTTGCTCGTGCTCATGCCTGTAAAGGACAGATTTCACTCACACCTGTCAAGGTGCCACTCCTGTGGATTTCATTTGTAGTGCTGAGAGGAGAACCTGTCCCTAAAATAGTTTTTTGTTCACCCTGAAGATGCTGGCCAGATTTTTGTTCACCCTGAGGTGGGTTCTGTATCGACAAGCAGTATTAAGCCTACACAAAAAGTTGTTCAAATACACGACAAGCAGGTGGAGGGGCAGAAAAATGGTGTAATGCACCTTCCATATTTATTTTTGCCTATTCAAATTTTCACGGCCTCCAGAGGTTCAGTTCAGAAAGCAAGGGTCAGAAATTCTCCAGTACTCGTCTGAGTGAACCCAGGTGCATAAATAAGTTTTGCTGATGGCCCCGATGGGTCTGGGCCAGTGTTTGCTGAGTTATGTTCCATTCTTAACGATTCCAAAGGATAGATTCATATTTGGGGCGGAGGGCAAGGGTGTGATGTTTAACAAAGCCCATGCAGCTCCCCTTTGAAATCAAGACAAATTGAAAGGTCTGATCCCTGCAGAAAATCTCTCTCAAGTTCACCCTAATAATTGTCCAATTAACTGACTAATTAGACCAATCACTAACAAGATAGTCGCTTCTCCTACCTAATGCACATGCTTTACTGAGCATTTTGTTACAGTGAAACATGCACGGAGGTCCAAGGTAGAAAATGTGCCCATCACTGTGGCTTCTGGGGTCACTCTACATGACTTATATTTTCTCCTCATACTTGGTAATTGATTTTGGTTTGCATATATCATGTTCTGTCACAGCACTGCCACTCTAAAAGACTGACAATACTTACGGTTAATGCACAGGGCTGGGATGCAGGAGATTAGCCTTCAAATCCCCGCACTGCCACAGAATCCCTATCTGACCCTGGGCAAAGCTTTTCATCTCTCTGGGACCTTGACTCATCATGTCCATTATTGTGTGCAAGGTGCCCAGCTACTCAGATGACGGACCCATAGAATTACCCAGCTAGAGAGATCAGGCCTGTAGGCAGAGTCCTGAGCATTCTCGATCTGGTCATGATGAAGAAGTCTGGACAAAGTGCTCTGACATGTCCCGCCCATGCCCTGGCTCATGCTCAGATATATTTCCTGAAGAAGTAAATTCTGCAGGTGGAAACCTCCCACCCCGTTCCCTCAAGCTTCATTTTTGGGCATAGCTCTCTTGAGCATTGCAAACAAATGCAGTTGGCCTGCTAGGTCAGAGAGTCATACAGAGGCATACAGAGGGAGTTTCTGAAGACCTCCCCTGTCACAAGCAATTACTTCCCAGCATCCCCAAGGTTTTCTGTATTATTTTGTTTGACCTTTCATGAGAAAGACACTTCTATTGGGCAAGCCATTTTTGCCAGCCCTTTGGAGAACTTTCCTTCAGACAAGTTTCAGTCTGTGGCATTTAGACTGAGACATGCTTCCAGTTAGCCAGCCAAGCTGAGAATTATGAGGTTATTTTAAAACAAAGGCAAAGATGTACTGCATCGAACAGAGGGGCTGGCCCGTGGCCTGCATTACCCCAGAGCCCTTCTCCTAGATACGTGTGAGATGCCCCCTTTTAAAGCGACGTTTATAATATAAAAACAACTAGCGTCAGACTCCTTCCCGGGATTTCAATCTATGACCTTTCCACCTACCTTTTATTACACTTGCTGTGCTAGTGTGTTTCCTCAGAGTGACCCACGCTCATGAAGACTGATACAGAGAGTGATAACCCATTGATGAAACAGAGTCACGGACACTTGTTCTGGATTCACCATCACCTCACAATTTATAATGGGTTTTCTAAGTACTCTCAGCCTGAAGAACAGAGACACGCATGTGTATGTGTAGAAGAAAGGTTTTGAGGATGTCATTAAGATACCTTAAAGTACATTAGATACAGTCTACTATATATTTTAGAGTTTGTCTGTTTGCTCAAGAACTCCACCAAAATGGTAAGAGCTAGGACCTCCAAATTCAGTATGCAACTTCCTCTTATCCTAACTTAAAGCAAGGTAAAAGTTTGGTTTGGCCAGGAAAAAGGGATGTGTTTGGAATGGGACTGCTTCTCTGGCTATGTCTATACTACAAAGATAAATCGGAAAAAGAAATGCAATTTGCGGTATGCAAATTGTGTATCTTTTTCCGATTTACTTCCAAAAGAGGCTTTTCTGAAATTTGGCCCATCTACACGGCTCTTTTGGAACATCCTTTCTTCCTCATAAAACAAGGTTTACAGGGATACCAACAAAACACTTCAGCCTTTGCCAAACACAGAAACAGAGACAGAATCACCAAAGCAAGTACAGTCCACAAAACTGACATAACTGAGCAAATGTTGAGGGAGACTGAACCAAGGTAAGCCAGAAAAATAGGAGGAACCTGGAATAGGATTGCTTGTCAATCAACCTTACAGAAAAGAGATAAATGGAGAAAATCAGAGTAGTTCTCTGTTTTAGCACAGCTAAATCAATGCTTAAGGTTTGAAAACCAGAAGACAATGTTACTGGAAACCAATAGTAATAGAGATGTAGCCGTGTTAGTCTGGTCTAGCTGAAACAAAAGACAGGACTATGCAGCACTTTAAAGACTAACAAGATGGTTTATTAGGTGATGAGCTTCGTGGGCCAGACCCACTTCCTCAGATCAAATTGTGGAAGAAAATTGGCATGACCATATATACCAAAGGGATACAATCAAAAAAAAGTGAACACATGTAAAATAGACAAATCAGATTTTAGAACAGAGGGGGGATGAAGGGGGGAGGTTAATGTCAATGAGATAATGATATTAGAGGTGATAATTGGGGGAAGCTATCTTTGTAATGGATGAGATAATTAGCATCTTTTTTAAGGCCCATTCGTAAAGTGTCGAATTTAAGCATGAATGACAGTTCAGAGGCTTCTCTTTGAAGTTTTATGTTAAAGCCTCTTTGAAGCAGGATGCAGGTAGTAAGGTCATTGAGACAATACCCAGGCTGGTTGAAATGGCAAGAAACTGTTTTTTCTTTGTGAAACTGTCTGATGTCTGTTTTGTGTGCATTGGTTCTTCGGTGAAGTGTCTGAGAAGTTTGTCCAATATACATAGCAGACGGACACTGTTGGCACATGATGGCATAAATTATATTTCTGGATGAAATATATTATATTACTATATTAATATAATAAATTATATTACTGGAAACCAAGTTGATTGTATCTCTTTTTTGTTAAAACATAGCGAATGCTAAACATTTATAGGGATGAAGAAAAAAAATACGCTTGATGGAATTCCCATTTTAAAAAAATTACTAAAATTATCTTAATAAAATAACAGTATTTTTGAAAAACAATAATTTCAATAAAGCATGTGCACTTCCTTTTTCTTGCGTTAAGGACCCAGGCAATGCTGGGTAACTCTGTGAATGGTCAAAAAGCTAGAAAATAATTTTTTTGGTGATGGCTTTAAAAAGACTCCTATTGATAGACATCAGACACTAGTAGGGTCAGGCAAAGTGGGGACAACGCTTCCTCCTTAAATGAATATGGCACTGCTGTGTCTAAGCTATGTTATCTCCCACTGTCCCTCTGTAATGCAAACAATAAGGAGATGAATTTTGAATACACCCTGACAAGCCAGAATGCTTCAGAACTACTGAGGAACTTCCGAGCATGCAAATGCCATGTCTGAAAGGAAAGAGGGAAGGAAGACTTTGAAGCAGGTTTTGTGATTTGGACACATGACTCATTAGAATTATTGGGAGGCATGTTTCTAAATCCCCTAGACTGTTTTAAAAAATCTCAACCTCTGAGACAATTCATGTCCAATATATAATATATGCAAGCTGTGTAGAGAGACCAATGTAAATGTGCATGACATCTAGATACATATGAATAACATGGCCTACGTGCCTAGGCCTAGATAAAACCTTTTCTATGGAAATCACTCTGTGCTTTGTTTCTCACCATCAATAGATATGTGATCTAGATCAGTGGTTCTCAACCGTGGGCCATATGGCTCCCCAGGGGCCACGCCCTACCTCTAGGGGGCCACATGGAAAAAACAGAACATTAGGTAAATGATGTACCTCTTTTTCCAACTAACAGCGGCTATGAGGGGAGCCACAGAGGTAAACGAGGCTCAGAAGGGGGCCATGAGCAAAAAAAGGTTGAGAAACACTGATCTAGATGGTGCTTGGTCCTGCCTTGAGGGCAGGGGACCGGACTTGATGACCTCTCAAGGGCCCTTCCAGTGCTAATATTCTATGAGTCTATGAATAACTAGGTGGGTCCTGAACCCAAGAACTGAACTGGGGACAAATGAACTGAACTCACTGTGTACTCGGTACTCATGAGGAAGTCCCATAGCCTGGCTTACTCATCATGGCTTTGGTTTGTACAGTGTGAAATATTAGTGGCTGCACCTGCCACAGAACCAGACCCTGTCTGGCTAATGATCCCACCAGAGAAAATGGCTCTTGCTCAGTTCCAGTACCCAAACAATAGCCACATGCAACTTCTAGTCATTCCACAGATCTGGATGGCAGCTCCGCTTTCATCATCTAGGAGAAAACCAGGATCCAGTCATTCACCCCAAGACCCCATCTCATCTAATTAAATTGTTGCTTGCTTCATTCAAACACCGCTATTCAATTGCACCAATGATTAATGCCTCAGTCTCCTACAACTTCCTCCTTTTACCTGATGCTCTCAGGGCAAGAAATAATGAACTTAAATTGCAGCAAGGGAGGTTTGGGTTGGACATTAGGCAAAACTTTCTACTTGTCAGTGTGGTGAAACACTGGAATAAATTGCTTAGGGGGGTTGTGGAATCTCCATCACTGGAGATATTTAAGAGCAGGTTGGACAGACACCTGTCAGGGATGGTCTAAAGATGTTGCTTGGTCCTGCCGTGAGGGCAGGAGACTGGACCTGATGATTTCTCAAGGTCCTTTCCAGTTCTAGTGTTCTATATATAATTCATTGATTTTCTCTCCCCTCAGGCCTCTGACCAGCAGGGTTCCCCTCCACCCCCATCTGGCAGGGACCTTTCCCCTCCCCTCTGGTGCTGCACCCAAGGGCCAGGAGGAGGGTGTTGGAGCAGGTGGGCTACTTACCCAGTCTGGTGGCAGACAAGATGGAAAACCCCAGCCCCCGCTGGCCACCCTCTTGGTGGTGTGACTGCCCCCAGTGGTTACTCTGCAGTATCACATTGTGCTATTTTGTACTATGACAGATCTAAAGCAGCAAACACTGGCATTCTTCTAACTGCCTAGTTGTCCTCTGTGTTTCCACTACATCGGAATAAGTATGAACACCAGGGACATTTTATTAGCCGGGGGGAGGAACGCCTTGAACCTTATGCATAGGGAGCTAATAAGGATGGGGGAGTCTGCCCTCTTGCGAAGCACGGAATGGTATCACAATATCTGGGCAAACATGATGACAGAGAACCTCCTGACGCGGAAGCCTATGTAAATGCTGTGGTGTTTCTTTAACCTCTTATTGACTTTGGCTTCCAAAATCAATTTTCTTTATTAGCTGATGAAGCTCTTCAAAAGACTTTCTGTACTGAACCTAGATAAATTATTTAAGCAGTAAATTGTTTCTACTCCAACAGTGTTACAATGTGCTGATTTAATAGGATATAGCACCAGGTTGAGATTTAGGAACAAGGTCACCCTGAATGGAACATCTGAACATTAACAGGAACACTAATAAATGATACCTAAGGCCAAGAACTGGTGTACATCAGAGGCAATTAATAGGAAATAGGTTTGCAGCAGAATACTCAGATCTGGCAGCATTGGGTAAGAGGAGGAAGTTGTAGGAGACTGAGACATTAATAATTGGTGCGACTGAATAGTGGTGTTTGGAAGAAGAGTGCAACATTTGAATTGGACAAGATGGGTTCTTGGGGTGAATGACTGGACCCTGGTCTTCTCATTCCTGATGAAAGCTGAGCCGCCACCCAGATCCGTGGAATGTCTCTAATGGATCTATGCGACCTCATGTGCATACCCTGAGCCTCCCAGAGAAACAGGATCTACAGCACCACAGTGAAGGCCAGAGGAGCAGGAGAGCTTGGTCAGCAATTCTAGCAACAGTTCTAATGGTCTTCAAAGACATTAGCCACTAACACATCATCAGCCAGCTGGCTACGTCGTGAGGAGAAACGCGCAGACTCAGAATGAGGACACAGACACACGAGGGATCACCCATCAGCAACGATCGAGATAGCCTTTTCTGGGCCTGATTTGCATCTCGTTTAGGTCCCAGGGCTCCACTGATTTCAGGAGAATGACTCTTGATTTACACTGCTTCAGGATGAAAATCCTTTCCTAGCACTGCAACTCTCTCTCACTCTGAGTACCCGGCATTGCCTGGGTTCTTTGGGGCAGGGGCCTGGCAGTGTGGGACATGCAGGAGTCAGGGCAGGGCCTTGGGGATGAGAGGGAGGGCAGGGCAGGAGGCTGGGGCATGTAAGAGTGAGGATCAAGGGGATGAGGAAGAGCCCAGGGCAGCGGGTCCCACCCAGTGGGGCTTTCTTGCCCTCCCCACTGGCCAGTGGGGCCTTTTATCCCCCCCGCCCCATCCCCATCTCCGTCCCCAGCCAGCAGGAGCCTTTTATCCCTCCCTTCCCCTCCTCCGCCCGCGCCAGTAGGAGCCTTCTCTCTCCCACCAACCCTCCCAGCTGGCAGGGGGCATCTCTCTCCCCCTAGCTTCCCCCATCTGGAAGGGGCCTTTGCCTCTCTATCCAGCAGGAACCTTTCCACCCCCCTCTCGGGTTATATTGTATATATAACCCAATGTACATGCACCCCTGCCTGTGTAACTTCCATTCCAATTCAGCTGATGAAGTGGGTTTTAACCACAAATGTTTCTGCCCTAGTAAATCTGTTCGTTTCTAAGGTGCCCCAGGACTCATTGTTCTTGTCCATATAGGGGTAGTCTGCACAGAATAATAGAGACCACAACCTCATCGACTCCTTGGTCATCCAGCCTCGGCCACCTAGTGACCCAATCAGATCATTTTGGGGCAAAGGTCCTAACTCCTCCCACCATCTTGCCAACTGAAAAGTCTGCCTGTACAATTAGTCCGATCGCCCCATTCGATGTGGAATGATTATTTTTACTATCTTGTAGTCGGCTGCTTCCTCACTCAGCGGCATGCAGGCAGCATGAGCCTCTCCTGAGAATAGGGAGGCAACTGGAGGTCCGGTGCCCTCTTCTCCAAGCGTTAGGCTACTCCCACTCTGCCATGCTTGCCTTTGTATCTCAAACCTCAGGCTCTCGTCATGGGCCGAGAGCTTCAAGGCCAGAATCCTAACGGGAGAGACTTCTGCTTCTGAAATTAATATTGGCCTGATCCGTCAAAGCATTTGAATCCCCGTTGAGAAATAATTGTACTAAATGGCAGCTGAAGTGCATGGAGATACACAAAGGACTGCTAGCTACAGACCGATGGCTATTTGGACCAAGACCATTATTACACCTGCTTGCTGAACTCCTGAGAGCAAAGGGCCACGTTCTTTCTCAATAGCCCATTTCGGAGTTCAAAGGGCTAAGAGATGTTTTCAGCAAAATGAAAATACCGTGTGGAATTCAATTTTTCCTGACTTGGCATTGGATTTGTTGTAAACTCAAGTTAAACCACAGATTGAAGGAGCTGTTTGCCCCCCCGGCAGGAGCGCAACAATTCTTCCACACAAAGGTAGAAGTCACTTGACTAAGGGATCTTAATGTCTTGCTTGAGCTTCTCCTTCTCCACACGTGCCGGTCTGTATGCATGTGAGGGGGGTAACAAAGGGACTGCTGAACGCCTTCTCAAGAGCTGTTTTTGCCCGTGGAGGGCCAAGATTTTAACACGAGTCACATCACACTGATAGTAATTGTACCGGATCACAGCCTGTAGTCTGACAATTGCTTTGCGCTGCTTTGGTAGTGCAAAGCCCCCTGAAATGCTGGGCATGCTGCTTTTCAGGATGGTCATTATTATTGCAGTTTTCCATATGGTGTGTACTGTACCCATCTGTTTTCTTTTGTCTTCTCTGTGAACTCGCCCATGGCTGTGCTTGGTGATTGTACGGCACCAAGCACAATGGGCACTTGCTCCAAAGCCACATCTTTGCTCAGCGAATGATCGATGCGGCCATGATTGATCTTCCGGAGTTTGATTTAGCAAGTCCAGTTAAGACTCACTAAATCAAACTCAGAGGGAACCCCTGCTGGCATCAGGTACTCCTGCTCTTGCAAGGGACCACTGACAAGAGAGAGTGAAGCCTGCTCTACAGCCTGAGCTAGCAAGTTGGCTTTTAGCTCATGCTGTAAAGGCACCTGGCTTTAGCCACTGAAGTCTCAGACCCGGGTCATTGGCAGAAAGGACTGAATCTGTCAGCTTTACTTCTAGGTACTCCCACAATACAAATAATAGCAAGGGCATTCCCAGGTGCCTTGTGGGGGCAAAAGGCCTGATTCTAATTTGCACCAAGGACTTGTTATGCCACTCTGGCAGTATAAAGGGAAGCTAACGTGACTATAACTGCATGCCCACTTTACAGCTCCTTTATCCTGCCTGAGCTTAAGTGTAAATGAAACTCAGGCATCAAGCGTTTTCAGCTGACTACTTAGTGGCACAGTAAATTGTTGTTTTATAGGTGGAGCCTAATGATACAGGAGAAATACTGAAAACAACTCTGCATGAATTGGTGTCAAATGGGCAAAGAAATCAAATGTCAAAAAGCCTTTTTCCCATTAAACTTCGAGTTCTAGTAACAGAAACCTCTGGATGAAAGCCAGAGGTAGCAGCAATATGCCCCACCTCACGCAAATGAAGAATGGCCTTTTGGGGCTCTTGGGAAATCAGCCTCAAGTCCTTAAGCTGGGAGAAGTTGCAGCGCCGCAGCCACGGGCAGTGGGTAATGTAGGCAAGGGAAGGCATTGCCTTCCCAGAACTGCCTACGCTGCTCAGCGGCCTGGGAAATCTGGGGCCGTGGCAGCCCCGGCCCTCTGGGTAACCAGGAATGATTGAGCTTGAGAGCTGGGGTTGGATGGAGGTTGGCTGCGGGGGAGGTTGTGGAAGAGCCGTGGTCTCATGAGGGAAGGGGTGTGGCTTCAGGCAGAAGGGGCGGGGCTTGGGCTTGCCTTCTGCAACTGGGTCTTCACCTGCCACCCCTGACCTCACAGCCTCTGGGCTCCCTCAGCATGGAGAGTCTGTCAGTTCCTAACTGAGGGAGATAGCAAGGATGCACCGCACTTTTCCTTGGTGTATGCTACGCACTCGGCTGATTTTATGATGGCACTTTTGTTTTGCATTTTGAGAGGAATGCAAATATATTGACTTGTATCCGCAACAGGGCTGCTTCAGAGAACTCCGCTTGCCCTTGGCAGAGGGGAGAAGCAGCAGTCTCAATTCATTAATTCGTTTCTGGCACAGTCCTTTTCTCTATCTCGTGAATTACTGTGTTTTTCTCAGCCTGAATGACTAATACCTTATTGATTAAAGCATTTAAATATTTACACTTACCTTTCCTGGGTGCATGAGCCCTCTATTAACCATTCACATATCAAATGGCGTTTGTATTCCTTTCTCTACACAATTTATATACAATCATCTACCTTTTGATGTGTACCTCTCATTTGCTTCTGGGAGGAGTGTGGTTAAGAGTGGGAAGCGGGAAGTCAAGACGTGTGTTTTTTATTCACCTCTATCACTGACTTATTCCCTCCCTTGGATAAGCCACTTAATATTTCTATGTCTCCATTTCTTAAATGGGGACTGTGGTACTTAGGCAGCTCTGACTTAGTAGTTGCTCTGATATATTTCACTTTGGGGTGGGGGTGATTTTTTACCAGCTTCACTATACCTGTGAAAGCCCTAAAGTAGATGCAGTTATTGCAGGTATAAAGGAGACCAAGAGCGGAGTAATTCTTCCCCTTCTCCTGTGGGAACAGCTATAGCGGTAAAAAGTAACTTTATCCCATTATGATTGTATCCCTACTAAGATACTAGAACCATATTATATTAGGCACGGCAGTTCTACATGCTAGTGTAGATAAGTCCTTATCTACTTTTCTGAAGCACCTTGAAATTCTTAGGCGGAAGGTAGTTTAGAAGGCTATTATTATTACCACCAGAGATAATTAATGAATTATTGTGGGTGTTATGGTGCTAGAATAATAATGGCTCTGTAATCTGGGGCTGAGAGCTCCTGGGAGTGAAATTGGACCATGTGATGGACTGAAATGCAAGGCCCAGGTGAAATGGTAGTGATTGTTCTGGATCTGTGTATTACTTTCTCAAGTAAAGAAGGAAGTTTATGGGCTGGATAATAGAATCCCTGGCAGTTTCACTTCATAACTCTTTATGCAAATTGCATGTAAATGAGCTCAGCCTGGTTCCAGTAATCAGCTATGAATAGAAAATGCAAAGAACACAACCAAACAAACCAGAATATACATCTTTGGGGATGCATCCAGTGTTTTAAGTAACCCCTCACCGACTGGAAACATTTGCACCCACTTATTTTGAAGCCATTCGCTGTAAGTCTTTTCCTATTACCCACGCGTACATGGAGAGGAGAAGGGGGCCGGTGTGTGTCTGTGGGAGGGTTATTTTGGGCCCTAGGAAGAGGAAGAGACAGGGTGTTGCGGGGTTGAATGTGTTGGTTGTTTGAAGAAGGAGGCATGTATGCTATGGCAACGTCTGGGCGGCTAAGTAAATGAAAATTCACCCCTAGGTGCTTTGCTTTGTGTCAGTGAATCTGCATCGGGAGTGGGGGGAGCTGTTCCCTGTGTGTGTGGGGGGGGGCCGGAACGTGGGAGCAAAGCATGTGTGTGCGGTGTGCAGAGTGGCTGCGGGACGGGCAAGCATGGTGCCAGGTAAAGTGAGGGCAGTGGGTTGCAGGATGCGGCCTGTGCCTGGTGTGACGTTGGGGATGTATGGGAGGTATGCGTTGGGTAAAGCTCGCTTTCCCTGGAACTTTGCTTGAACCTGCTAGAGCTGTCGGGGGCAATAAAGGGGATGGGACCAGGGAGGGGCTAAGAGAGAAGGATGTTCACTTGGGAGTGCTAAGGGCAGCCTGCCCCTCATGCTCTTTGTGCCTGAGGGAACATCCCAAAGGGAGAGGAACCCCCCCCCAGGAGTGTGAATGGCACAGCCCAATAGCCACAGGTGCCTGTCCTGGGGCAGCAGATGCCCAGTGTCCCAGGCCAGAGCAGGGGGGTGCAGGAACGCCTGGCTCCCTTTTTGCACCGAGCAGGTCCCAGGCTCTGGGTGGGGGAGGTGACCGAGATAAACATGTGACTGGCTTGGCAGGGTCAGACCAATGTTCCGTCTAGCTCTGTGTCCCGTCTCTGACGGCGGCCCAGACCAGATGTGTCAGGGGGGATGAGCAGAACAGGGCCAAGTCCAGTGATCCATCCTTGACAGTGAGAGGCTCAGGGATTGTTCTTGGGTTCCCAGCTTCGTGCCGTATTCATTGGAGTTCTCCCCATGGAACCATTGGGGTACTTCCCCCTGCTCCGATGTCCAACTTCCTAGCCAGGGGGACTAGAGGCTCTTTCCCGCAGGAACGCTTCATCTGGCAGCCACCCCGTTCCCTGCACACAGCACAGCGCATGCCAGCCATTCCTCCAAGCTTATACCCCGCTCATCCCTTTGGTACTGGAGCCTAATACACACAGTGACCCCCTGCAAGCCTGCTACACACCCTCACCCTTCCTGGAGCTTCTTGTGCCTACCTAGAAGGCTGGCCCATGGTCAAGGCTGTAGCCTTGGACTTAGGACACTGGGGTTTGAGTCCCTACTTCTTTTACAAACTTCCCTTGGGCACGTTTCTTATTCTTTCTGGGCCTCAATTCCCTACCTGTACAATGGGGCTAGTGCACGGGTGGGCAATAATTATTGATGGGGGGGGGCACTCCTAGTTTTTGGTAAGTGGTCACGGGCCACACTTCTCTATGGAGGGGGTGCGAGGTCTGGGACAGAGGTTGGGTGAAGAAGGGAGCTTGGAATAAGGGAATGGGGTGCAGGAGAGGATGTGGGGTCTGAGAGGGAGTTTGGGTGAAGGAGGGGGTTGTGATCTGGCACAGTAGCTTGCGGTGCAGGGTCTGGGAGGGGTATGGGTGCAGGAGAAGATTCAGACCAGGGGGAGGGGTTTTGGAGGGGGTGCAGGGTTGGGGGGGGGAGCTGTGACCTGGAAAGGGTACAGATAGTTTGAGTGGTGGCCTGGGACACGGAGTTGGGGGGAAGGGAGGGACTGGGGTGCCAGAGGCAGTCTCTGACTGGGAGGTGCTTACCTAGGTGGCTCCTGGCTAGCAGACATTCAGGACCTGAGGCAGGCTCCCTGCCAGCTGCAATCCCAGGCTACTCAAAAGGCTGGATGCTCCCTGTGGCTGTCTGTGGGTGGGAGAGGAGGCTTTGCACGTCACCTCTCCCCACCCCCCCACCTAGTAAAATCTATCAGTTCCTAATGGCCAGAAACCAGCCAATGGGAACAGAGAGATATTGCTAGAGGGTGGGGGCAGTGCACAAAGCCTCCCTCCTCCCCTGGTGCCCAGAGCAGAGAGCCACAAGGAGCAGCTAGCTGCTTAAAGTGGCGTGAGCTGCTCTGTGCCTGAGGGTCCTGGTGGGCCAGAGCTGGCCTGCAGGCAGGATCTTGCCTGCTCTGGGCTAATGCTTCCCTGCCTCCTAAGGCTGTTGTGAGGGGTAAAGATGATGAGGTGCTCAGATGCTGTGGTCATGGGGGCCATATAGATGCCATAGGATGTCTTGTATCCCTCCTCTTCCCCCTTCCCCCCCCCCCCCCACACACACACAACGTGGCCCTTTCTAACTTCCTGGTGCTTTCCTTCTGAAGGAATGGCCGAGAGAAAACATTCCTAGTCCTGCCCCAGACACTATAGGACATGAACACACCCTCACTTTGTGGTGAATAGTGCTGACCTTACCATCCCTCAAGGTGTTACCCACGTGAGTGGGAAGGAGAAACGCAGATGGTCCTGAGGCGAGTGAGGGTCTGAATCACATACTGTTTGCTCCTCACCCGCTACTCTGAAATGGCTCAGCATACGCCTTTGCAAGTCGGTTTTCCCTCCTCCCATTCGGATGTCATCTGCCCCCGCTGAGGACGCACAACTCCTGTAGGTTCAAAATAGGGAACCATGCTGGCTCAAGAGCTCTTTTAAAGTGCTTGTTTGATACCAACAGCAAGGACTCTAGGTGCGTGGGCTCTGTTGCTTAGCAGTGCGCACGGCTTTGTGTGTGCGTGCCCACCCAGCGAGTTAAAAGAGGAAACATTGCAAAGATTCCAGAAAAAGTGAGATTCTGAGAGCACATAGCAATGACGTATTGTTACGAGCGGGAGGGGGAAGCTGGAGGGATGGAGACACAATAAAGAGATGTAACAAGCAGTGAATGAGAGATATAACCCCCTGAAATAGTCTCAGAGGGGGAGCCATCTTAGTCTGTAACTGTAAAAACAACGAGAAGGCCTGTGGCACCTTAGAGACTAACAAAAAAATATATCCAGGGTTTTTTCTGGTCTGCGGGACTCCTGCATGTTTATACTTCCCTTCCTCTCTATCCATTCCCTCCCACTTCACACCAGCTTCACTCCTGCACGTCACCAGATTTCAATACTGGCGCTATGCTAAAGACAGTAGTCTCACGGAAAAATCCATCCCAGCAACTAAGGTGAATTTTAATTAGCTCTTTCTTGTTTATTTCCCAACCAAGTAGACTACCTACACCTCAAACCTTCAGAGCCAATGTAGAAGCTGTAAGCCCTGCCCACCCAACATACATTTTTTTATTATTATTTCCACCTCAGGCTTGCGAGGCCAAGAGAATCATTCTGGCCTAGGCCTTGTGCAATTCCACGGTGTGACTAAAATGTCGTTTTCTGAGCAAAACCCGCCTTTCCTTTCCATTCAGCTGTTATGTGCTGTGGATTCCTGTTGATGACCAAACATGATTTGGCCCACGGTGCTTGTTTTTCTTAAGTATTTACCAAACAACACATTAAAAAAAAAAACCAGCCAAGTGAGGCCGACAAGATTTCTCTGTAAAGATGATACACAGCCCTAATGATTGCCTTACGGGAAAGCAGTGTAAGCCACCTGACTCATCAGACAGACGCACATCACAGCCCTAGCATAGCGTGGGTTTCAAGTGAAACTGGTTCGGAGGTTATCCCTCTGGATGTCTGGCAAGAAAGAGCTGCCATGGAGGAAAGCTGCATATTTCCAGTACTACTGCTCTGCATTTCAGTGTTATGGGAAGCAACAAAAGTCTATTTTCTATTAGACCTTTTGCTAAAAGCAAGTGCATTCCACATGACCTTCTGCTGCTTATTCAATTGACCTTGAAATAGACAGTATAGCTGTTGCCAGGTTATTTGGGAGAGATCTTGATCATGAAAGCAGTGAGGACACATGCAACCTATAAAGAGAAGATATGGCCTGATCTCATCAAGAGGTTTGTATGCCTTAATCCCGTTGCACAAACAGCAAGGGCATAAATGTGTCGGTACCAGCAATACATCTCACCTTGCAAGTTTCAGCCATTTGTTCATTAACATTGGGCTTCCAAGAGCCATCAGCAGCTGGGCTCCTGCTGTCATGGCTTTAAATTCTTCCTTCCTGAGTTTTTGTTTAATGTTTGCACCTGCACTGAAGGGCTCTTTCCCTGCATAGTCCCCCAGAGGGTTTCAAATGTATCTATTTTCAACTGGCCGCTTCCCAGAGCTCTTTTGCTCACTGTGGTTTAGAGGAAGTGGCCAGCAAGATGCCAAGGCAATACATTAAGACACGACTAAAGGACACTAGGAGCAGAGGTCAGCAATTAATGTGAAATGCAGGAATCATTTTGAAGTATATCTGTATATCTAGTTGTGTACTTCAGAACCAAGTTATCTGGTAACCACCACTCCGACATGCTAGCAGTCACTTTGAATGCATGTTCATCACGTCTGCTGCTTGTGAGATCACAGCTAGCGATTGCCACGTGACTGTCATTACTGGGCGCGCTAGGAAGCCAGAGTGACACAAGACTGAATGATCAAAAATCAATCAATCATAGGACACTGGAACTGGAAGGGACCTCGAGAGGTCGAGTCCAGTCCCTGACCCTCACGGCAGGACCAAGCACCATCTAGACCATCCCTGACAGGTGTCTGTCCAACCTGCTCTTAAATATCTCCAGTGATGGAGATTCCACAACTTCCCTAGGCAATTGATTTCAGTGTTTAACACCCCTGACAGGCAGGAAGTATTTCCTAATGTCCAGCCTAAACTTCCCTTGCTGCAGTTTAAATATTCAACAGTGGGGAGTCACCGTGGGGTTTGCAAGAGAGAAGGGGCCATAGGTACCCTGGGGTAAATGACAAGGAGCCCTGTAGTAACTTAGGGTATGTCTAGACTACATGGCTTCGTCGACGGAGCCATGTAGATGAGTTTACTAGACATAGGAAAATGAAGCGGCAATTTAAATAATCGCTGCTTCATTTACATCAAAATGGCTGTCGTGCTGTGCCGATCAGCTGTTTGGCGGCACAGCGGGGCAGTCTGGATGCGCCGCGGTCGACAAGGGAAGCCTTTGTCAACCACTCCAGTATGCCTCATGAAATGAGGTTTACAGGAAAGTGGTCGACAAAAAACTTCCCTTAAACAGTCGGCTGAGTATTGTAACAGCTTGGCGCGTGCCTGCTACTGATCGACTGTAGTAATGATATTTAAATCGCTGCTTCATTTTCCTATGTCTAGTAAACTCATCTACATGGCTCCATCGATGGAGCCATGTAGTCTAGACATACCCTTAGAGGCTAATCATTTTGGGTATGTCTAGACTGCATCCCTCTGTCGGCAGAGGGATGCAGATTAGGCATGTCGACATTGCAAATGAGGCAAGGATTTAAATATCCCGTGCCTAATTTGCATAAAAATGGCCACCGCGTTTTGCCAACTCCGCATTTTGTCGGCAAAAAGCGGCAGTCTAGAGGTGGATCTGTCAAGAAAGAAAGACTTTTTCGACAGATCCTGTAAACCTCCTCGCAGGAGGCATAAGGGATCTGTCAAAAAAGGCTTTCTTTCTCAACAGATCCCCCACTAGACTGCTGCTTTTTGCTAACAAAGTGCTGAGTCGGCAAAACGTGGCTGCCATTTTTATGCAAATTAGGCATGGGATATTTAAATCCCTGCCTCATTTGCAAGGTCGACCTGCCTAACCTGCATCCCTCTGCCGACAGAGGGATGCAGTCTAGACATACCCTTTATTTGGGCATAAGGGCAAAACCCCACTTAATCAGCTGCAGCGGCCGACATGCATTTTGACTATGAAAGCTTATGTGCAAATAAATATGTTTGTCTTTACAGTGTCACCGGACGCTTGGTTGTTTTTGCGGATACAGACTAACATGACTACCGTCTCCAACACAGGGGGAAATGGTACTTTGTGCCCTACTATTTTTTAGGAAGTCAGGAATTTAAAGCTCTTGGAAAAGCAGCAGAGTAATGAAGTGATTCCCTCATACTTAAGGCCTTACTCAATTAGCGGCCATGAAAAACATGTCACAGACCACAAAATCCGGTCTCTCACCGTGAAATCTGGCCTTGTGTGCTTTTACCCTATGCAATACAGATTTCTGGGGGCAGGCCAGTGTTGCTCAAACTGGAGGGTTCTGATCCAAAAGGGAATTGCAAGGGGGGGTCACGAGGATATTTATGAGGGCCACCCTTAGGTCTGTCCTGCTTTTGAAGGGGGGAACCCAGAGTGTGATTGCAGTTGACCAAGGGTCCAGCTCTGAAGGCAGCAGAGCAGAAGTAAGGGTGAAAATACCATCCTATGCTCCCAACCAGCAGCTGCCTCTCTCTAGCTGCCCTGCTCTGAAGGCAGTGCCACTACCAGCAGCAGCAACAAAACAGAAGTAAGGGCAGCAGTGCTGCAACTCCCCCTACCATAACCGTGTGTCCCTCCCACAGTGCCTTTTGGGTCAGGACCCCCAAAATGATACAACCGTGAAATTTCAGACGTAAATAGCTGAAAACATGAAATTTACAGTGTTTAAAATCCTATAACCATGAAACTGACTAAAAGGGCCCTACTCGTAGAACATTTCTCTCTGCTCATTGCAGAGACAGTGAAAGCCCTTTTCAGTATTGTTATTTATTATGTATGGCTGTTTATAGCACCACCCACATGCCGGGCACTGCTATAAAAACTAAAGGAACCTAAAACAAAGCAGATGTTCCATAAAGAAAAGAGGCTTTTGACTGGAGAGGGTGCAGAAGTGAGCCATAAATTGATTTGAGGGCTTGAGAAAATATCTCACAGTAAAAGATGTAAACAGCGCAATCTGTTTCTCTTATCAAAAAGAAATTGGACAGGTGGCTTTGTTATGGCATACAAGTACCTTCACAGGGTGAAAATACTGCCCCCGAAAGGGCTCCTAGATCTGGTAGAAAAATCATAACAAGAAGCAGTGTCTGGAAGCAGGGCCATCCTTACTTATATGTGGAATATGCAGTTGTGTAGGGGCACCTGAAAATTTGGGGCAACCCTGAGTCTTAATGTCCACCCATCCACCTCTTCCTATCTCTGTTCTGTGGATCTGCTTCCTCTGGAGAACCTGTGAAAGAGCTGTTGAAGTGGTAATGAAGCCATTTAACGGACATTTGCCAACCCTAGGAATATACTATCCCTTTCTGAATTTACTCAGTTAGTTGACAGATGCTTAATTTAAATTTTGCTTAAAATATATTTTATTAGTGTGTTGCTAAAGATTAGAAAATCACATCTCTTAACAGAATCACACTCCCATAGCTGCCCTCAGGCATAGGACCACCAGTTTAACAATCCTGCGTAGGGCCCATAAATCTAAGCATAGCCCTGTCTGGAAGTCGTAGCCATCTCCAAATTAGAAATGGGATCCAAAGTTTTAACTGTGAGGGTGACTGACCATTGAAACCAGTTCCCAGAGGAAGTGCTGGATTCTCTGCTCAGATCTAGCCTGGATACCCATCTAGAAGATCTGATTTGGTGACACCCAAGTTATTGGGCATTGTACAGAGGTAACTGGGTGAGCTTTTCTGGCCTGTGTTATAAGGAGACTAGATGTTCTAATGGTCCCTTCTGCTCTTAGCTTTGGTGACTCTAATGAACCTATTTCTATCCCACAAGAGAGGGCTTGATTCTCACCACATTTGCACAGACTTTTATCAGCACAGACCTTCACATAAGGACCCAGGCAAGGGAAGTCCACCAGGAGAAACGGGGGCCTCAGTGGTCCGACACTCATGCACCTTGCACTGCTCTTGCCCCCAGAGTGGGCAGAGAAGTGCTGGCTCAGCACATCCAGGGGAAGTCTCTGCCAGTAGGAGTCCAGGTGTCACTCCGAGCTACCCCAGCTGGGCAGGTCCTCCAGGGAAGGGGGAAATGTACAGGCAGGACGACCCACTCCTTTGGGGGCGTCTGCTAAGGAGGCAAAGCCAGGAGGCAGGTCACGGACACAGGGTTCAAGTCACACAGCACTGAAATGCAGCTACCATGAGGGTAGCTGAGTGTTCACAGGATCAGTGCTGTCCCTAAGGGAGTGAGGGCCTGGGAAAATCCCTCCATCCCTGCCCCAGGCCCCCTGCCCTGCCTCTCCCCATCCCTGCTCCTGCCCCCACCTGCTCACCTTCCCTCAAGCCCCTTTCCCTGAGTGACATGGCCTGGGGGGTTACCAGGGGGCCTGCGCACTGTTATCCGGCCCCAGCGCACTGTGTTCCTCTGAGCCTGGCTCCCAGAAACAGCACTACGGGAAGCAGAGCGAGCTGGGGCCGGGAGATAGCAGCGCAGGGCAGACTGAGGCTGGGTCGCCCCACTTCCCTGGTGAGTGTGAGGATGAACCTCCCCCTCCCCCCCAGTCATCCCCCAAGTCTCCCCAGGCCCATGGGACCCTCCAAAGGATGGGGCCTAGGGCTGCCGCCCCAAACTCTCCAACGGACTCGCTGGCGCTGCACACATACAATTCCTTCATAAGTCGGCTATGGGCACGGAGCAAAGAGCCCTGCGGTAGCCAGTAAGGCTACAGCTACACAGGCCATGCCAGTAAGCTGCTAGTCACGCCAACGGAAGTGCTGCGTGAGGCGTGTGCGCTGTAGCGGGTGAGTCGACAGACTCTAAGGCCCCGGCGTTCAGAGTGGCTCTGCACCTGCAATCACTCATAGGCAGCAGCAGCTGCCCCAGCTCACATCTCACACGGAGCAGATCTCCAAGCGCTTCACAAAGGAGCTCGGGATCATTCTTCCCACTTTACAGATGGCAAAACTCAAGGTAGCTGGAATTGTCCAGGCTCAGCCTTCTACTCAATCAGGCCCTCAATAACGGAAACTGCAGGGACATTGTGGAGAGGCAGAATAGAATAACCTGCCCTAGGATTTCTCCACGGCAATGGAGCTTATGGAAAATACTGGGCATCTTTTAATGGCGATAAACCATCACGCACTGTGCGATAGATTCATGGGAGTGTTGTGAGCAAGACGTGAAAAGTCATTCTTCCGCTCTACTCTGCGCTGATTAGGTCTCAGCTGGAGGATTGTGTCCTGTTCTGGGCACCAAGTTTCAGGAAAGATGTGGAGAAATCAGAGCAGGTCCAGAGAAGAGCAACAAGAATGATTAAAAGTCTAGAAAACATGGCCCATGGGGGAAGACTGAAAGAACTGGGTTTGTTTAATCTGGAAAAGAGGATACTGTGCAGGGACATGAGAGCAGCTTTCAAGCACCAAATGGAGATGGAGATGGAGATGGAGAGATTAAAGAGACTGGGACTTTTCAGCTTGGAAAAGAGGAGACTAAGGGGGGATATGATAGAGAACTAAAAAATCATGAGTGGTGTGGAGAAAGTGAATAAGGAAAAGTTATTTACCTGTTCCCATAATATAAGAACTAGAGGCCACCAAATGAAATTAATGGGCAGCAGGTTTAAAACAAATAAAAGGAAGTTCTTCTTCACACAGCGCATAGTCAATCTGTGGAACTCCTTGCCTGAGGAGGCTGTGAAGGCTAGGACTATAACAGGGTTTAAAAGAGAACTAGATAAATTCATGGGGGTTAAGTCCATAAATGGCTATTAGCCAGGATGGGTAAGGAATGGTGTCCCTAGCCTCTGTTTGTCAGAGGGTGGAGATGGATGGCAGGAGAGAGATTGCTTGATCATTACCTGTTCAATTCACTCCCTCTGGGACAGCTGGCATTGGCCGCTGTTGGCAGACAGGGTACTGGGCTTCTTGGACCTTTGGTCTGACCCAGTATGGCCGTTCTTATGTACCTAAAAGGGTGTTATAAGGAGGAGGGAGAAAAATTGTTCTCCTTGGCCTCTGAGAATAGGACAAGAAGCAATGGGCTTAAATTGCAGCGAGGAAGGTTTAGGTTGAACATTAGGAAAAAACTTCCTGTCAGGGTGGTTAAACACTGGAATAAGTTGCCTAATGAGGTTGTAAAATCTCCATCACTGGAGATATTTAAGAGCAGGTTGGAAGGTTGGATAGACACCTGTCAGGAATGGTCTAGATGGTGTTTGGTCCTGCTGTGAAGGCAGGGGACAGGACTCGATGACCTCTTGAGATTCCTTCCAGTTTTAGTGTTCTGTGACTCTATGACATCTTCATCTCACCCAGAAAGACAGTACCATGTACAGCATCACTCTCTACCCGAGCAGGGACACAGGGCCAGTAACAATAGCACCAGCACTTTCCTGAAGGTCTCTCATCAAGGACTCATGTAATCCAGCATGGCATATACTTGTGGGGGGTCTGTGCAATTCCTAAAGCCTGACGTCTCACCTTTGTTCTGCCTGCATTTAAGGAGGATTTTTCTTCTTCACTGAAACAACATGAAAAATATTTCATGCTGAAGATGAAAGCAAAGAATGTTGCACATCTGAGGACCTGGATAATGCAGTGTGATTTTCCATTCTTAATTTAAGGTAGGGTCAGGCTGCTATTTCAGCTCTTTGGTCTCAAAGAAGTGGGAATGCAACCCACTGGAAACAAAAGAACTCATTAAAAGAAAGAGAGAGAGACACACACAACAATTAACTGACATTCTCAAGAAGAAAATTATCATGAGACTGATTTGGACTTGCAATCCAACTTGCATTATTTTGCTGATCCTGTGTTCAAGCCCTCCTGTATCATGTACCCAGTGCACAAACCTTAATTGTCATGGCTGGATGTGATCCAAAATCCATGATGCAGAAACGATAAGGAACTGGGTGCACAAATTAGAACAATTACATTGAAATCAAATTCAATTCATCATGTAATCATGCAGATCAACATACCAAAGGGCACTTGCAGTAAATTAAAAGCCTGGGAGATAACAGTTGAATAAGGTTCTTGAGGAGTGCAATTGGAGATGAAAAAAGTGATTGATTGATTTATTGACTGATTGATTGATTGATTGATTGATTGATTACAGAGTGTGGCAGAGCTGTGGGAATACTAAAAAAAAATGTGACTTTTCATTTCCATGCAGGAAAACTTTTCACAACCTAAAATTCCTTTCCCACACCTCTACTATGAGTCTAGGATCATTCTGCTGAGCCTGGCCCTCCCCTCATCTTGGCAACTGGCAGATAGAAGCCTACTTCAGCCCACTCCTGGCCCTTCCCAGAAAGCGTGTGTCGAGTGCAATCCTTTGGGCTGCCCGTCATCTTTCCTCAGGACACAGCAGCCGGTTGCATGGAAGGGACTCTCTCCATAGGCATATGCAGGGGTGAGGAATGATCGGCTGCTCCGTGGAGATGGCACATCATCGCAAGTGCATGAAAGAAAGAAAGTGACTCAGCAGACTCTGAGGGATGAGCATAGACACAGACGTTGAATGGGCGAGAAACGCCTACTGCTCACGCTCTTCGGGTCTGACAGCTTTGCATTTCTTCTGGGAGCTGCATTCCACTTTCCCGCCATTAGCCCCCAGGATTCACCGGCACCCTGGTGGGGGAGAGGGGGTTCAGACATTTTTAGGGAACATTTACATTAAAACCACGAAAGGGAAGAAAGTGGTCATGAGTGGTGTCCACGCAGCCCTCAAGTGAATTCTTCTTCCCTTCTGCTTTGGCTTCTGTGCCACCCAACTCAACTCTTCTCTGGCCCCCTGCCTTTAACGGGTTGGTTTTAAGTCCAACATGACAGCCACAGCCCCTTATTCAAAACCCTGTCCCTGCTGTAATTGCAAGAAGCCCAATGAGTCAACCACGCAAACAGCAGCGTGTGAGGAGGGATCCTGTCACTGGGCCTTGTCACATGGCTTGGCAGGTCTGGGCTCAAAGGACACCTCCCTGCCATTTCACCAATGTCAAACCCGATTTTTATTTTTTACTTAAATGTGCTGGTACAAGGGTGAGGGGGTCATTGTGCTGGCAAGAGCCAGGGACAATGCCCCAGAGACACTGAGCTTTGGCACCCTGGAAGTCAACGGTGGTCATGAGGCTGAAGAGTTGCACATGGTTGCTGGTGATTTCAGACGCTACACTCTCTGGAGGCCCGACTACAGATATCTGATGGGGTAGCTGGTCCTGATTGTCAGAGGACAAATGTTCAGCATTTTCTGCACATTGACGCTTTGACCAGACTCCTTCCTGGGCTTCCAAGTTGGGCAATGCAAAACCAGTACAGGTTGGACCTCGGGACCTGGTCTGGCACACTCGGGACCTGACAGATCCCAGATGAGGGATTCTGACAGACCAGGGGAGGTCATTTCTGGCCCCTGCTACTTGCTCCCCAGGCCTGGACCAGCCACTGACCTCCTGTGCTCCCTCCCCCACTGCCCTGCTTGTTCTTCCCCACTTCCTTGCTAAGCCAGGCAGCTCAGCTCCCAGCTGCTGGGCTCCTGGTCCCACTGGGCAGCCCAGCTGGGTTGCACCTAGAAGCCCAGCTGTGGTGAGTCAAGCTGCCAGCTCTCCACTGGGACTCTCTGGTCCTGAAACATCTGTAGTCCTTCTGGAATTGTCTCCTTCTGGACCACAGATGTTGCCGGACCAGAGAGTCCCGGTTTACAGAGGATCCACCTGTAGATGCTTTTGAAAAAATTCTTAAGCTTATGTGCTATTATGTGCTGTGTTATTATTTCTCAAACCTCCCCATGTGACTTCCCAGGGTCCACTAGGTCTCCCTTCATTTTCAGCATGTCACGCCGAAGCTAGAGACATCCACATGTATTGACAGGGGTTGGGGGGTTGTCTATGCAAATCAGGATCCGATTGACCTTCAAAATGTCCCCTTCTGACCCACACGCTCCATTGACTCACTGCATTTGTCCCAATAGGACTGCAACTCACAAATTAATGAAACACAAAGAACCATGGCCTCTACCATGGTCGAAGGTAGGGGCCCGGGCAGAGACAGGTGCATCCTGGAGGTGAATGCCTGGCTACAAAGATGGTGTCGCCAGGAGGGCTTTGGCTTCCTCGACCATGGGATGCTATTCCAGGAAGGACTGCTAAGCAGGGATGGCGTCCACCTTTTGAGGCGGGAAGACCCTATTTGGACACAGAATGGCTAACCTAGTGAGGAGGGCTTTAAACTAGGTTTGACGGGGACAGGTGAGCAAAGCCCACAGGTAAGTGGAGAATGTGGAGACCTGGGAGATGGGTCGGAAATGGGAGGGAGCGTGGGCTACAATGGCAGAGAGAAAGGAGGGTCAGGGCAAAACTGGGAGGCAAGGTCAAATCAGGATCTTAGATGCCTATATACAAATGCGAAGTATGGGAAATAAGCAGGAAGAACTGGAAGTGCTAATAAATAAGTACAATTATGACATTGTTGGCATCACAGAAACTTGGTGGGATAATACACATGATTGGAATGTTTGCATAGAAGGGTACAGCTTGCTCAGGAAGGATAGACAGGGGAAAAAGGGAGGCAGTGTTGCCTCATACATTAAAAATGAACACACTTGGAGTGAGGTGGAGGTGGACATAGGAGACAGAAGTGTTGAGAGTCTCTGGGTTAGGCTAAAAGGGATTAAAAACAAAGGTGATGTCATGCTAGGAGTCTACTACAGGCTACCTACCCAGGTGGAAGAAGTAGATGAGGCTTTTTTTAAACAACTATCAAAATCATCCAAAGCCCAAGATTTAGTGGTGATGGGGGACTTCAACTATCCAGATATATGTTGGGAAAATAACACTGCGGGGCACAGACTATCCAATAAGTTCTTGGACTGCATTGGAGACAACTTTTTATTTCAGAAGGTTGAAAAAGCTACCAGGGGGGAAGCTGTTCTAGATTTGATCCTAACAAATAGGGAGGAACTGGTTGAGAATTTGATAGTGGAAGGCAGGTTGGGTGAAAGTGATCATGAAATCATAGAGTTCACAATTCTAAGGAAGGGTAGAAGGGAGAACAGCAAAATAGAGACCATGGATTTCAGGAAGGCGGATTTTGGTAAGCTCAGAGAGCTGATAGGTAAGGTCCCATGGGAATTGAGACTGAGAGGAAAAACAACCGAGGAGAGCTGGCAGTTTTTCAAAGGGACATTGTTAAGGGCCCAAAAGCAAGCTATTCCGATGTGTCGGAAAGGTAGAAAATATGGCAAAAGACCGCCTTGGCTTAACCATGAGATCTTGAATGATCTAAAAATAAAAAAGGAGTCATATAAAAAATGGAAAGTAGGACAAATTACAAAGGATGAATATAGGCAAACAGCACAGGAATGCAGGGCAAGATTAGAAAGGCAAAGGCACAGAATGAGCTCAAACTAGCTACGGGAATAAAGGGAAACAAGAAGACGTTTTATAAATACATTAGAAGCAAGAGGAAGACCAAGGAGAGGTAGGCCCACTGGTCAGTGAGGAGGAGAAACAGTAACAGGAAACTTGGAAATGGCAGAGATGTATGACTTCTTTGTTTCGGTCTTCACCGAGAAGTCTGTAGGAATGCCTAACATAGTGAATGCTAGTGGGAAAGGGGTAGTTTTAGAAGGTAAAATAAAAAAAGAACAAGTCAAAAATCACCTAGAAAAGTTAGATGCCTGCAAGTCACCAGGGCCTGATGAAATGCATCCTAGAATACTCAAGGAGCTGATAGAGGAGGTATCTGAGCCTCTAGCTATCATCTTTGGAAAATCATGGGAGACAGGAGAGATTCCAGAAGACTGGAAAAGGGCAAATATAGTGCCCATCTATAAAAGGAAATAAGAACAACCCAGGAAACTACAGACCAGTTAGTTTAACTTCTGTGCCAGGGAAGATAATGGAGCAAGTAATTAAGGAAATCATCTGTAAACACTTGGAAAGTGGCAAGGTGATAGGAACAGCCAGCATGGATTTGTAAAGAACAAATCGTGTCAAACCAATCTGATAGCTTTCTTTAATAGGATAACGAGTCTTGTGGATAAGGGAGAAGTGGTGGATGTGGTATACCTAGACTTTAGTAAGGCGTTTGATACGGTCTCGCATGATATTCTTATCAATAAACTAGGTAAATACAACTTAGATGGGGCTACTATAAGGTGGGTGCATAACTGGCTGGATAACCGTACTCAGAGAGTAGTTATTAATGGTTCACAATCCTGCTGGAAAGGCATAACAAGTGGGGTTCCTCAGTGGTCTGTTTTGGGACTGGCTCTGTTCAATATCTTCATCAACGATTTAGATATTGGTATAGAAAATACGCTTATTAAGTTTGCAGATGATACCAAGCTGGGAGGGGTTGCGACTAATCTGGAGGATAGGGTCATAATTCAAAATGACATGGACAAATTGGAGAAATGGTCTGAGGTAAATAGGATGAAGTTTAATAAAGACAAATGCAAAGTGCTCCATTTAGGAAGGAACAATCAGTTTCATACATACAGAATGGGAAGCGATGGTCTGGGAAGGAGTACAGCAGAAAGGGATCTAGGGGTTATAGTGGACCACAAGTTGAATATGAGTCAGCAGTGTGATGCTGTTGCAAAGAGAGCAAACATGATTCTGGGATGCATTAACAGGTGTGTTGTGAGCAAGACATGAGAAGTCATTCTTCTGCTCTACTCTGCGCTGGTCAGGCCTCAACTGGAGTATTGTGTTCAGTTTGGGGCACCGCATTTCAAGAAAGATGTGGAAAAATTGGAGAGGGTCCAGAGAAGGGCAACGAGAATGATTAAAGGTCTAGAGAACATGACCTATGAGGGAAGGCTGAAGGAATTGGGTTTGTTTAGTTTAGAAAAGAGAAGATTGAGGGGGGACATGATAGCAGTTTTCAGGTATCTAAAAGGGTGTCATAAGGAGGAGGGAGAAAACTTGTTCATCTTGGCCTCTGAGGATAGAATAAGAAGCAATGGGCTTAAACTGCAGCAAGGGAGGTTTAGGTTGGACATTAGGAAAAAGTTCCTAACTGTTAGGGTAGTCAAACACTGGAATAAATTGCCCAGGGAGGTTGTAGAATCTCCATCTGTGGAGATATTTAAGAGTAGGTTAGATAAATGTCTATCAGGGATGGTCTAGACAGTATTTGGTCCTGCCATGAGGGCAGGGGACTGGACTCGATGACCTCTCGAGGTCCCTTCCAGTCCTAGTATTCTATGATTCTATGATTCTCTTCCAATAGCACCGCTGATCCACTTACCTCTTTACCTGGGATTGGCCGGGGGGAGCGGACAGGTAAAGTCACAGTGCCCCCGATCAGCCATGAGCTGCTCATTCTGCAGTGGCTCGGGTGAGACATGCTGACACTCACCTCTGGGGGCAGAAATAAAAGATCTTCCATTCTGTTAATCCACAGCCAGGATCAAAGTTCCGTCACATTGTGAAGAATCAAATTAGAGCATTTCCAGAGACATATCAGAAGGTAAACAAAGAATGTGCCCGAGGGCTTGCTCAGTATGCAATAGCTTTTATTTCCCCTTAACCACTAACCACATTCTGTTTGATCAATGCGCAAGAAAGCATCTTTGCTATGGGGCACAACACAAGTGGCATACAGTACCGGCAAGGCAGAATTTATCACTGGCAAAGATAAGCAAAACTGTCTGCTGCAGCTTAAGTTGTTAATAAGAGCTCCATCCAGTGCTTTGCTACAGGGCACTTACCTGGCTGTTGATTTGCTGGTTTGTATGTGGGGCTTTTTTTTTTCTTTGTTTTTTCCAATCTCCTTGCTGCTGTTCGGATTTTATTGGATTCTTGCGTTTAAAACGGCAAGCAGGTCCTTTGAACTAGTGTTAGCTCCTTAAATATATGCTGTGTCTTCAGGTGTCATGAAGCCAAGCACATCAGAAGCTGTAAAGTAATAGGCAATTACTGCTCTTAAACAGACAAGGCATTCGCGAGAAGAATGTGCCGCATCTTAAATTATCCATAAACTCTCTAATAGTGCATCTATTAATACCTGATTTCTGGCACGTTCCTAATTAGCATGTTCCTGATCAAACCGCCACCTTCCGCTGTCAAGTGCCTGTGTGGAGGAGAGGACAGGCGAAACTGTTAAACTGAAATCTGTTAAGTAAACTTGCAGCGTAGCTGCTTGAAGGTCTGGGGGATTGTTTAGCAATAGTGAATCACTGTGTTACTGGGCCACAGCCTTCGCTGCAGGATGTATCAGGATGACAGCATTAGCCCAGGAATTTTTGTCTCCACAGAACTAGAAAATGTGACCGACTGAGGGCAGCTGGCTACCGGGGCCTGGTGGAGGGCAAATATACAGGAAATTGGGTGAATAGTTTCCTGTTGAGTGAACTGGCCAGGCACTGTTGCCACGTAATCAAAGAAGGCAGGTACTTGGGGCCAATTAAGAGCTTACCTGAAGCAGCAGGTTAATCAGAGCACCTGCAGCCAGTTAAGGCCTGCTGGGGTCAGTTCAAAAGACTTCCCCTCAGGAAAGGCAGGAAGGAGGCCAAGGACTGAGAGGGAGGAGGTGTCCTGAGCGAGCTAGGGACTGGGAGTGTGGAAGAGGGCTGTGAAGGAGCAGGAAGGACTTGCTCAGGTGCTAGGGAGAAGGTACCAGGAGGGGTCATTTGGGGAAGTGGTCCAGGGAAATGCTGCCAGACAGGGAGTGGAAGAAATGCTGCCAGTTGCCACTGCCTTAGGATCCCTGGGCTGGAACCTGGAGTAGTAGCCGGGCCCCCCAACCTACCTCATGCCGCTACAGAGTCTGTCCTGAGAGGGGGGACCAGGACAGTGCAAGGGTTTCACCCCCAACTGTGGACTGGCCTATGATGAGAATGGCTCAGCGGGTTGTGACTTTGGCCTCCAGTAAAAGGCCAGAGGCTGTGTGGAGGGTCACAGCGAGCCCCTGAGGCAAATGCTAACCGCCAGGAACCGCAGGACCCACGAGGCATGGCCAGAGCTTTGCCTCAAAAAGCATTTTTAGCTTAGAAGCGCTGAGCTGAGCCCGGGCCCAAAGTGACCCCGGCTTTCCTCATGGTCACCTCTCAGCAATCTCTCATTTGGCCTTTAGCGTCCCCCCATTATCACCTAGCCTGTCCCCTCAAAGCGGTTATTGCTTGGAGGAAGTATTTGGACGCATCACAGCGACAGTAATGGGAATCAACCCCAAATTGTTCTGTCAGATTCACCAGGGCTTTTCCTTGCGCTCTTTGGAAGAAGCCAACCTCTCTCTCTCCCGAGAAGATAAGGGATAGCAGTGGCTCCCCCGACGCACCGTCTGTTCTGTGCATTTTACAAACACGGGCCTGATTTGGAAAATACAACATGAAAAGGAATAAAGCCCCTAAAGTTTGGTTCCATCCAGTCCAGGGTGCAAAGCCATCAGCAGGAGGACCACGCTCGCGCTGAACTTAAGATCTGTTTAGAAGTGCCATGCTCCTTTCCTCTTGAACCATTACACACACTAGGAGAATGAGAATGTGCAATTCACATCTCATTAAATTTTTTTGAAATATTATCCCTTTGCCTTCCCTGTGTTTCCTCCCTATTAAACAAAACTAGAGCCTCCTTTGGAGAATACAAGCAATTTGTTGCCATAACAACACCTTTTCTCTCCCACTCTGCAAAGTTTAAATACCAGCTTCCATTTGACTGTGGGTTTTTTCCCCCTCTGGAGACTAACTACCACTGTCTCACTTGCAGAAGTAGCTGTGGCGATAGGCAAAGAACTCCTCTCCAAATGCTGCTGGTTCAGGTGCCTGCCAGTGTTAATTCAAAGTGACACAATTTCAGGCTGGATACATCTGGACATGCAATTATTTCCCATGTTTTCTCAGTTTCACAAACGGGCTCTTAGCTCTCCTTAGCTGCCCAGGGAACAGAGCCGAGGGATGGTGCCCTGCCAGTGTGTTACTTGGCCACTCGCACATCAGTCTCCATTGTGTCGTTTACATGCTGAATGCTTTCTTCTGCTTTAGTGACAAGGATATTAATTAGTCAGCACTTTCCGTGTAGCTCATCCGCATTACCAGGAGGGCCTGTCGCAGATCGGAAAGCTCACATCTGTGCTTTTCAGCGCCTCTTCCGGATGGGAATCAGAATGAAAACCGTTTTCCTTGGAAGATTTCCTGGGTTCTGTTTGGCCAGAAGTGCTATGAGAACAACTTCCTATGACATTCCTGATCCCGTCTGATGAACACAGATGGTTTAAAAAGGGAAGAGATTTACCAGATATTTTTGAACCTCGGAGGAATCCAGCATTTAGTATGAGTAAGGGCAAGATCTGCACTAGTTTTTAGAATACCTCACCAAGGGTGTGTCTAAACTACAGGGTTTTTTCGAAAAAAGTGGCCTTTTTTCACAAAAACTTCCCCTGCATCTAGACTGTTGCCATGTTCTTTTGAAAGTAAATCAAAAGAATGCGGCAGTTTTTTCGACCGCGGAAAACCTCATTTTACAAGGAATAATGCCTTTTTTTGAAAATGCTTTTTCGGAAAAAGGTGCTATGTAATGCAAACTGTGCTTTTTCGAAAGAGAGCATCCAGACTGCCTGGGTGCTCTCTTTCGAAAAAGTGGCCTGCTTTTTCAAAAGTACTGGTTGTTGTCTAGACGCTCTTTCGAAAGAGGCTTTTTTGAAAGTATCTTTCGAAAAAGCCTCTTCGAAAGAGGCTTGCTGTCTAGACATAGCCCAAGAGAATGGACGATCCCAATAGTCTCCATATTATTATGTGTGGTTATCCTCTTTCAGCTCTTATTACTCTTAACCGTGTGTGTATAGGGTTAACACCGCGCCAGAGGTTTTACAAACCCAAGTTTATTTGTAATAAAGGATCTCAACAATAGTTTAGCCAAAGGGCCCTCATTTCCGGAACTTACTGGAGAACCTATAATTCCACTGAGAAATTGACTTCCTAACAGGCAGCATCTATTTTTCTCTGTGTCAAGCAATCATCATGTCTCCACTCCTTCCTCCTTTCAAATTACCTAGTCACCATATTTATCTAGTGAGCTTCCAGTTTCTTATTTATAATTTAATCCTGACTAAATGGTGGTTCTTAAATGCCAGGAGCTTTGATTTTTTTTTCAAATCAAGATGAAAGCTCCCCAGACCTCTGAGATAAAACAGAGCTTAAGAACTTTCTTTTTAATGTACTTCACATAAGAATTTTTAATACTGCTGTCTGTTACAATTCCAGAGCCTACCTCGGGACTCTTGCTGGGCAATTATATAACCTTGTCATGTAAACATCAAAATTAAATGCTCCAGCTGAATCAACTAAACTGTATTCACTTAGACAGATCAAACCCATCATCCCATGGCCACGGGACCTCGGCCAAAACAGCACCATGAGGGAATTCAGTTCAGTCTCTAGAAATCAGAATGTGGGAGGAAAAAAAACTATTTTAAATATTAAGAACCAGTGATGAATATTCATGAGACAGCTGATTTCATAAGGGCCGGATTAGGAGCCCAGAGGGTTGCAAAGGGCCAGTGGACCCTTTCATCCCTACGTTCCCAGTTCAAATCCAGCCTAAGACACTAGTGACGGACAATTATTTGCTGCCTGACAGTTCTACAGCTGGCAGGCTCAGCACAGCTCGTGGGGGACCGGTGTCCTGGCAGATCACAATGGTTGTAGCTGACTCCCTTCCTGGTAGGCTGAGGACCAGTTGGCATGGAAGGTGAGCCACCCTCTGCCAAGTCACTCCAGTGTAGGCAGGAGGCTGTGTAGAGCGGGCCCTTAAAATCACCATGGTAAGGGCAGGTGGTGCCGAAGAGCTGCAGGGGGCACTAGGCCCCACCCCTTCTGCCTCAAGCCCCACCCCTTTGGGGAGCACAGAGCCGCTCCCCCTGGCCCTGTGGCCCAACGCAGGCAGGAGCTGATGGAGAGGGGAAAGCAGGCTACCCCTTAATATGTGGCTCTGCCCTGCCTAACATATGATGCAGCCCCAATGAAACTGAGGTGCGATTCTTGGGATTACAGCACAGCAAATGAATGAATGAGCCATGAGCTTGGGCTGTTATTGAGCACACTCTCTATGAAGGGAGGGGGGGCTGCCTTCACCTAATTGACGGGTACCTTTTTTCCTATTCTTTTTCTGTTATAAATGCTGGGTTTCTGTTATTCCTCTCCAGCTCATCTGATGATGTGGGTTTTGCCCACAAAAGCTCACGATACTATATATATTTTTGTTAGTCTCTGCCACAGGCCATCACTTTTCAACTCTGTTACATGGAGTAACAGCCCTATAGACTGTAGTATAGTATTGCCTTGCATTATAGGACAACTTATTTGGTAAAAAATACTACAAAATCCTGTATATAACTCATCATTTAAGGGTGACATTTTTCCCTCTTCAGAAGGCTGAAAAAGAAAAAGCCAATGCCCTGGTTATTTTAATCTCTCAATGGCATTGGCTTTGGTGGGTTTCAATCAAACTCTTAATGTTTTAAATGATTTGTTGCTATATCAACTCTTCAGTCCCTGACAGACTGTACAGAAGTTCTAGGGCCTTCCTGCACTGGCCAGGAATGGGATCTATAAGTCTAACCAGCACTCATTGTGTTGGAAGTTGCAGCATTGATGGGGTGTAGACATGTGGACCAGGGTTAGAAGACACTGGAGCCATGTCCACACTCCCAGCCAATGGGAGGCTTACCACATAGTGAGCTTTGCACTTTTGCAATTGTGGGAGAACTGGATTAAGGGGTGTGAGACCCATAGAGACACAATCTAAGGGAAGATTTATGTGAACCCCTGCAAACTGAAACCTCTGGGTTAAATGTAGCTCTACAGGTTGAACCTCTTTAATCTGGTACCCTCGGGACCTGACTGGTGCTGAACCAGAGAATTAGCTGGATCACGAGAAGTCAGTATTGTCTAGCAGCATTACCAAACACTGCCACTGCTTCCTGGGCTCTGAGAAGACATTTAGGGGTAAATTAGAGCTAAATAACAGCACAGAACACTAAGAGCCAGGACTGGTGGCTGTAAACAAACTTTATGGGACTGCAGAAAACTTGGCTACACCCATGATAAGTGGACATCTGGCTAACTAACCACATGCCGAACCATGGATGTTACTGGACTAGAGTGTGCTGGACAAGAGAGTTTCAACCTGTAGTTTGAGATTGTCCAAGCTGTCTAGGGGATCTAGACTAAGGATGTTAAATTGCGTTTAATCAGCTAATCAAGTAGTCCATGGAATTTCCATAGACTACTTGATTAGTTGATAAGGGGGGAAACTGCAGTCACTGCAACTCTGCCTTTTAAATGTAGTGAGAGTCGCCCAGGTCTTACTTCATTTAAAAGGCAGAAGCTCAGCATAGGACCTGGCTGTGGCTCTGCCTTTTAAACATAGTAAAAGCCAGGTGTCTCTTACTACATTTAAAAAGCAAAGTCGCAGCAAGGGATCAAGCGTGAGTCAGGACTCAGCCATGCCGGCTCATGCCCAGTCCCCTACTACACCTCTGCCTCCCCTGCACTCCCGTGGAGAGGGTGCTGGGGGGAACCGGCACCTGCTCCCCCACTTGCTGCCTCTGATAGAGGCAGCAAGATGGGGAGGAAGAAATGACTAATCGAGTAGTGACTTGACTACCTGAGAAGCCTAGGCTTATTGGGTAGTGAACTACTCGATTAGTTGCTTACAATCCTAATCTATACAATTGACTCTCATTATGGGTGTCGTGTGTCTAAGCCCCCTCATCAGCTTTGACAATCTCAGTGCTAGTCTGTATCAGCTACATGTGTGGATTAAGGGCAGAACACAACTCTCATAGGCCAAATATGTTGGATATCTTCATCGGGAGCCTCCCTCCATGATTCCATTTACCCAAACGAAATCGAAGAGTGTTGCAGAGTACGGGCACCAATGTGAGACTGATCCAAGAGACATAAAAAGGATGGAGAGGAAGAAATATTCAAAATGCCAAAGGACCTGACATGGAGTTTATGTGGGCAGGAAAACTGGTACAGAATATCTTGATGCTTAAGTATCTCTCACATAGAAGGAAAAACATTTCTGAAAATATGAAAGGAAGGAAGGAAGGAAGGAAGGATTTAGTCTTTCCAAAGCCTGATACAAAAAAATCATAAGAGAATAGAATTCAGGCCTTGTGTGCACTAAAAGGAAGATCACCACTGCCATGATTGATCTTCCGGAGTTTGATTTAGCAAGTCTAGTTAAGACTCACTAAATCAAACTCAGAGTACCTGTCAGCCGATGGTCAGGGCAGTGTGTGTGTGTGTGTGTGTGTTACACCCGAGTCTTCAACTGCTGAGACACAAGGTCCTGTCGCAGGGGGCGGCCTTAGGGAAGACCGACAGGCGCCCCGAGAAGTTTAACGTCTGTGTCTTTGACCGCTAGGACCAGGTCCCTTCGTGACGGGCAGCCAACAGGCTGACAGACACCCCAGAGTTTACAGGGAGAGCTTATTACATCTCAGACTTTGACTGCTAGGATACAGGATCCCTTCGCAGCGGGCAGCCTAGGGAAGGCTGAGAGATGCCCCACGGATCTGTCCTCTGGAAGCGACACGATCCAAACGCCCAGCTCTGCCTGTATCTGTCCCTTATGACCGGCTGGAGTTCTTTTAAATTGTGCTTGGTTCTGTTACAGCAACTGAAGGAGTCAGGTTAAAGCTTAAACAGTTACAGGTTTATTAAGAAGGCTTATAAAGCATGTGGTTACAATAGCTATTGCTCTATTTCTTAACTGCTAGCAAATATAGATCTTAAAAATGGTTACAAAGAAAATAAAGATAGAAAATAGAAATAATGGTACCAAGTGACAGCTTAATCTTTAAAAAGCTCTAAGTCTATGTGTACACTTAAGACAAAGGACACATCCAGGTACAATTTTTACCCCCTTCTGTGCCTCTTGACTCCAGCGGGTCAAGCCATGGCCGGTCCCTCAATTCCTAGGAAAGACGAATACGAGGTGGGCGTCCCCGTGGAACCTCGGGAGGCCAATCACCTAACCCGACCAGCAGATAGATGGTAGATTGACGCTCAGAGTAAGTGTGCTGCTGGACCCATCTTTATACCCATAGGGGCCCATATCCTCTTTCTTATCTATGGTACCAAATTGTGTTGGTCCGTCTTTGTGACGCCAGTTCTTACAAGGGAGTTTCAACTTAATTTACACTTGCAAGAGAGATAACTAAATTGTGAGTACTGGACATTCTTTACTGGGCAGGAGATTCCTCCCCCCCCCCGGACGAGTGTGTGTTCGTATCAATATGGGTTTCAGTCAAGGGCACTCCTCTGCAGCCTCTTGGTCAGCAATTAGCTCGATCACCCTCATATCTCTGCTTACAGTTGTCCAGGGTCACTGTGAGCTGGCATATCTGGGCCTCCTGTCAAGGCTTCAAAGACTATGCTGATTTTACTGCTCTGTGTGCCCTGTGTGCTCCAGGCATCTCAGAGAGGGGCAAGCAAAAATGGATGTTACAGGGGTGTTCCTGTCTGGCTACAGTACCCTCACTGGCATCCAGTACTCCTCCTTTTGTGAGGAGTAAGTGAAGCTGATGGGAGCATTTGCTTCCATTAGCATCCCACTGTAGGGACACCACCAAACTTGGCTTCAGGTAAGCTGACTCCAACTATGTATTCTGTGTAGCTGAAATTGCAACCTTAAGCTGAGCTGCTGGGTCTAATGTAAACCTGGACTCAGTGTTTTGAACATTTCCTTTTATAGTCTCAGATTATTTTGATTTGTTGTAATCAGTTATCAGCGTTTCACTTCCAGCAGTCAAGGAGCCTGAGTATAATATATAGAGGTGGGGAACTCCTGCCAAACAGCTTCCATGCATATTCATTCAAATTATTAAATAAATTTGCCTCAGCTGTTTTCACACCCCTTTTGTGTTTGCTTTCTGCAAATATCCTAAAGATTCATCTTTGCTCGTGTGAATCTACATAAATAGCTCAAAAGCTTGAATATTTACTAGAAGCAAATTTGGAATTGCAGAATTAACCAACAACTGTGCAAATTTTGAATGCCACCTAGAGAATGTTATGCTTGAAAAAGCAATTTGAAATTTAAACTGGGGTGGATGTATTCATAAGTCACCCACTTGGACGATGGAGACAACGTTATGTGACTTACGCAGCTAGGAAGCACTGCAAAGATTTTGAATACACTCAGTAAGCTGATTGCATGTGATCTGGACACCAAGAACTAGTCTCTGAAAATATTCATAAATAATTTGAATAATAAATGAATTTAGCGAACTGTCTGCAGACAATTCCCAAACAGAAGATGTGGAATTCTGGATATAAATTGCTTACACACTCTTGGGCCCATTTTCACACCTAGCTATCTAAATTAGGGTAGTCACATTTGAGTGCCCAAAAGTCCATTTTAGTCATCTAAGCCCCAGTCTTTCAAGTCATTCCATGCAGAAAATCTTACAAGATTGAGGTCCTTCATGCTGATTTGAGCACCCAAGTTGGGAAGTTTTATCTAGCGATTCATCCAACTCCCATACAAGCCAATTGGAATGCTGGCTCAAAGAGAAGATGGGCAAGCCTCTAGGGGCCAAATTTGAAAAATAGGCTCACAAGATTTTCATAATCTTCAAGTGATTTAGGAGCATAAGTCCTCTTGAAAGTCAAAGTGACGTGCTCCTCAATTGTTTGGGCAACTTTGATAATCCCTTTGCTGCTGTAAAAACCACCAGAATTCAAGCCACCATTACCACATGGAATCCTAGAACTGGAAGGGACCTCGAGAGGTCATCGAGTCCAGTCCCCTGCCCTCACAACAGGACCAACCACCATCTAGATCATCCCTGACAGGTGTCTGTCCAAACTGTCTTAAATATCTCCAGTGATGGAGATTCCACAACCTCTTTAGGCAACTTATTCCAGTGTTTAATCACCCTGACAGGTAGGCATTTTTCTTGATATCCAACCTAAACCTCCTTGCTACAGTTTAAGCCCATTGCTTCTTGTCCTATCATCGGAGGCTAAGGAGAACATTTTTTCTCCTTCCTCCTTGTAACACCCTTTTAGATAACTAATTTTTGAACAAATATTTTCTATAGCAGAGTAATTTATTATGTTAGTAGTTTCCCTTCCCTATGGCTACGTCTAGATTACAAACCTCTTTTGAAAGAGGCTTTTTCAAAAGAATCTTCTTTCAAAAGAGAGCATCTAGACTACAAGCAGATTTTTCGAAAAAGCGACCCACTTTTTCAAAAGAGAGTCTAGACACTCTCTTTCGAAAAAGCACAGTTTGCATTCAATAGCACCTTTTTTTGAAAGAATACTTTTGAAAAAAGGTGTTATACCTCGTAAATTGAGGTTTACCATGATCGAAAAACCTGCCGCGTTCTTTCGATTTACTTTCGAAAGAATGCGGCTGCAGTCTAGACGCAGGTAAAGGTTTTTTTTGGAAAAAGGCTTCTTTTTTGGAAAAACCCTGTAGTCTAGACACACCCTATGTGACTCACAGAAAGAAAGAAAGAAAGAAAGAAAGAAAGAAAGAAAGAAAGAAAATGTGATCATCTCTAAGCCTGATAACAGGTCTATAAATGAAATTAAAATACAGTTAAAATGGAGAGTTTTCTTAAAATGAACTCATAAAAAGTCTTCGATGGAAAAACACTTTATTCTTATAACTTTTTTATGACATCTATTCCCATTTTTCCTTTCACCATGAATTTTTAATGACTTGTAATTTTTTGAACTAATTCATTTTGAATCCTCCTCCAGACAAATTCACATTCGATGGAAACTCCCTTTTTAAAGTCAACTATTGATGGCACTATTAAGAAAGATGGTCTTGTACGATGTACCTCAGCATGGAAGAACGCTCGGATGCACTTGGTCAATAAAATGTCTTCCGGAGAATGCCGATAAACAAGAAATCCCTTTCTACATGCCAGAAAATGAAGGTGAGCTGAAAGTACATCATTCTATAATCCCTCTAGACCACAGGGAGCAAAGCTAGCAGAAGCTGTCTCCCAGTTACTCACTGATAAATGTAAGCAAAGCAAGGGCCTTCCAAGGGACAAAGACAGGACATCAATCTCCAACTGGATGGTCCAAAGCTGGAGAAAAGATCAAGATAAGTCAGAAATTCAAGATTCCAAGCCTTGGATTTTAATTTTCACAGACCGTTCCCAGTTTTCCCTGTGTGTGTGTGTGTGTGTGTGTGTGTGTGAACACACATGTAAGCATTGATCAGTATGTGTGTTGTGTCCCTCTCTGTTCCCAATCCACCGGGGATGTGCATCCATTACAGCTTACTTTCGATCTAGAAGTAGTTGGTTCATTCAGCAGGGTGCAAGCTAAGATTTTGGCCATCTCTTTCTCTCACTCTCACTCTCACCCAGAGTTCCAGATGGTCCCTGCAAGGGATCGTGGTGGGTTTTGTGTTGTGAATGTTCATCCTTTAGGAAGTAAGACAGAGACCTTCCAACTCTTTGTGTGCATCCTAGGCAAGCAGAAAGAAAGCTTCCCATACGGCTAACCAGGACCGAATTTACACGGGTCATCTGTGTTTTGTGCAACTAACTGAGCTATCCAAACCTCCATTCCATATACCTCTACTTTTTATTAACAGGCCTCTTTAAGGTTATATAGTTTAAGACAGGGCTACTCAACTTTGGAAGCCCCGGGGGCCACAATGATACTCCCACCACATGCCGAGGGCCGCAACTTAAGTGTGGTTGCATATATATGCAAATATATATGGTTGCCAGGTGTCCGGTTTTGAACTGGACAGTTCAGTATTTGAGCTTTCTGTTTGGGAAACAAATTGAGAAAATATAAATGTCCGTATTTTCTAACTAAGATGTAATGTAGATTGTGATGTAATGTCAAGTGTGTCCGGTATTTTTGTTGAAACCATCTGGCAACCCTACAAATATAGTCTTTCAAAAACATAACAAAGAATACAAAGATTAAGGCAAGACTATGTGACATGCAGGCCCCATATAAGTCAGTTCTGCTGATATTAATAAAATGCAATATTTAGCCGATTTCCACCCATATGGCAGCAATTTTAATGAGCAATGACAGCACAGGAATTTAACTACTAAAATGCATATCAACAGAAGACCATTCTATTGACTACTTTTTTGTTTTGGCTTCTACCCGCGGGCTGCACGTCAAGCCCCACATAAATCCAAACCAAACCACGAGCCACAAACAAACAGGCTATGGGCCGCATATGTCCCATGGGCCACATGTTGAGTAGCCCTGGTTTAAGAATTCTTTAATAACTGGCCACATCTAGTACATATCTGTGGACCTGGCCCTGAAATGCTCTATATCACTGTTCCTGAATTTGTCAAATGCCTTCCAGGAGTTTCACCCAGAGCATTGTTCCTTAATTGACACACATTTTGTGCCTTGCACAGAGAAGTTTGGCAGCATAGTGAGAAAAGCACCAGGTCCCAGGACTTCAGAACCACTGCCAACTCACTGCTGAAATACAAACCGCAAGTTGAAACCGCCAGCCTGCCACTGCAGCAAGGAGGTAAAAATGATTAAGAAGATAGTCCATTTTTTTTTTATCCCGCACTAAATGTCATGCTTCGGGGGACTCTAGCCAAGAAAAGTTCAAAGTCGTAATATCAGAAATCTGCTTCTCTTTTCCTTGTGACATTTTATTGTGATATGAAATAGCAGAGGATAAAAGCACTAATGGGGATATTGGGTTCCTTCTTTCAGAGAGCATTTAAAATGCAAACGGGTTATGACTCACATTTATTATGATGTATGCAAATCTCTAAAGGCCCCATTCACAAAGCCAAGTCAGGACAAGCATAGTCTTTCTCTGTGGCTAGGTCTACACTAGGGGATAAGTCGAATTAAGAGAGGCAACTCCAGCTACGTTAATGGCATAGTTTGAGTCAACGTATCTTAAATTGAATTTTGGTGCGTCCTCACACTCTCTCTTTGACTTCCCTCACTCCTCATAGGAACAGGACTACCGGTGTTGACGGGAAGCACCCTCTCAGTTCATATTAGCATATCTTCACTAGACCCACTAACATCGACTGCAGCAGCTTTGATCTTCTTGGTAGTGTAGATATGGCCTGTGTGACAAAAGACTAAAAGATGGTCGCTCCCATCAAAGTTTCTAATTTCCGCCACCCTTTGAATCATTATACAGGTTGAACCTCTCTAGTCCAGCACTGTCTGGTTCGGCAACATCCATGGTCTGGCATGATTTTAATTAGCTGACTGTCCACTTATTATGAGTGTCACCAAGTTTCCCACGGTCCAATAAAGTTAGTTTACAGCCCCCAGTCCTGGCGCTCAGTGGTCTGTGCTGTTATTTAGCTCTAATTTACCCTTCAATGACCCCTAAGAGCCCAGCAAGCAGTGGCAGTGTTGGCAATGCTGCTAGACAATATTGACCTCCCATGGTTCAGCAAATTTCTGGTTCAGCACTGGGCAGGTCCCGAGGGTGCCCGACTAGAGAGGTTCAACCTGTACCATTAGGCTTCACATACAGTGGAAGACCTATTTCCTGGCATGGAGCAAAGACCATATTCCCAACAGACATGGATAATGCATGGTTTCCAGAAATGTCCATAAAGCTAGAAAGGAAGAATGATCTTGTGGTTGAAGTGCTGGCTTTCTGCCACAGACCCTGTGTGACCGTGGCTGACCCATTTAATTCTGAGCCTCAGCTCCCCATCTATACAATGGCCAACACAATCTTTCCTTGTTCCTGCCCTTTGTCTATCTTGTCTACTTAGATTGTAAGCTCATCAGGGCAGGAACTACCTCTCCCCATCTCTTGTGATGCTTTGCACAATGGGACCCTGATTTCAAGGGACTACTGACTGCTATTGGAACACAACAACAAAAGGCAGCGATACCAGAGGGTGGCAAGCATGTCACGTTAGTTACCATCGTGTCTGCCCTAAGGTCCTAGAGATGTAAATCTGTTCCCACCACAAACTCTGTTTGATAAACCTTCTGCAGAAACCTTTGTTTTACCCACAAAAGCTCATGAGCCTATATATTTGTTCATCTGGTGCATCTGCACAGCAGGTCTTAACTTGAAATTAGCTATGTACATTGAGCTACGTCAATTGAGTAGCTTATTTTGAAATTGGGAGCATCCACACAGCACTTATTTCGAAATAGAGCGCTCTTCCTCCGACTTCTCTTCCTCCTCATACAATGAGGGTTGCAGGAGTCGGAGTAAGAAGTCTTCCAGCTTGACAGTATTTTGACATGATTTTGAAATAATGTTACTGTGTAGATGTACCCTAAGGTACCACAGGACTGCTCATTGTTTTTAAAGTTACTGACTAAAATGGCTCTCCCTCTGAGATTTCAGCCTGCTTTTATTCCAAAAAGAAGAAACATATTCTAGCCTGTTATCCACAACTCTTACAATCTGGGCACCCAGAAAAAGGACATTAATTTTTATACATGTTCCTCTCTGTCATCTCAGCCTCTGTTAAAAGGCTTCCTGGAGGCCTGTAATAATTAGATGCATGTTTTTTCTTTCGTGTCTGAAGTGATTAGATTTTCTGCTCTTGTAGCTCTGTATCCAAGTAGTTAGCGACAGAAATGGGGATCCTTTTTGGAGGAAACTTTCCAGTCAGCAAGTCTTCCCTGGTGACTGAGCAAGGCTGAGCAAGCGTAACCCAAAGCTCTTAGGGGAGTAATTAGAATTAGTCCATGTTACAAATCCAAAGCCACTTCAGAAGCGCTGGACCAAAACACGTAGGGAACAAGCGCTCTCTACAGTGGAAGGCCTGTTGAGGGCAACAATCCCACACGGGCATGGGGAGAAACTGGTCTCCATGTGATGTTAGAGTATCTAAAGGTCTTTTCAATTTCTAATTTTATCAGCTCCGCCATCCCGTCGCCCTCATGCAATCTTCCTCAGGCAAAACCCCAACGTGGCCACATAGTTATTTGATTCCATGTATGTGCTTACTTTAAATCAAAAAGAGCAAGCGGATACACACCAGAAAGGAGGCAAATAATTGAGCTATAAACTATAACTTTAATAAGATTTGGCTCCCTTTAATGTTTATGGGGTGAGTTGATTTGTAGGGGGGGTTAAACTTTCATTTCAGGCTGATGCCTCTCCTAATTAGAGGCTATTACTGCACACCCACAAATAATCTTTCGAACCAAAGTCCATTCCGCAGAGAGTGATCAAAGGATGGTTTAATTAAATTTTCATGTTTAATTCTCTACTTTCATTTCTGCTGTCTCTTTTTGTCTAATAAATGCTGCCTGAGGAGGGGAAGGAGGACCAGCTGGATGGTGCAGACCTGTGCTGACGGCAGGGTGTGTTAGGACCTGTTCCAGAGCATAATGAAGTCCACGGGAGACTTTCCCTTGCATTCATTAGGGTTAGGATCAGGCCCCTGAACTCAAATGCCTTGTGCTGTAAGTTACAATATTTTCCAGAGGATGGGCCAGCGATGATCTAAAAGGATTGTCCCTAATTCTGTCTGCGATTCTGAACATTAATGCCCACACCCTCCACCAGCTTAAATGTTACACTTAATTTAGGGCAATAACTTTTCAATTATTAATTGTCTGCTGCACCTATAAATTATACATTTGGTAAAGGAATATTCAAGTCCTAATTGAAAGCAGATGATGGGAAACGAAAAGGTTCTCGCACAAATATAATTCTAAATCGTGGTTTGTGTGTGTGTGTGTGTGTGTTTGTTATTGGAAAGATCTATTGATGAGGCAGCAAAGCAAGATGAAAACAATCACCACAAAGATGGTGTAGGAAGGAGGAGGTAGGAGACCATGTTTTTGAGCGGCTTCTCAGTTCAGGTGCCAGTTCGATGTCAGCAGTTTGACGAACGTGAGCCCCCAAATGTTTGTGTGGGGATGGCATAGGAAATGGTGCAGTTTTGGAGGAGGCCCTGAAACAACTTCAGATTTTACCCACCATCTCTCCTCTATTTCCTGGGATGTGTCCCACGTGGGATGAGACAGGCATTTATAAAACACATCAGGGTTCGTTGAGGGTCTTATAAAAGGAGCCCACGGGAACTCATCAAAACAAACAGACACTGTGGCTGACTGCTAGGAAGGTCTTGGTGACCCTGGAGATCACTAACAAGGAGAAGAAGCAATGGACTCAAATTGCAGCAAGGGAGGTTGAGGTTGGACATTAGGAAAAACTTCCTAACTGTCAGAGTGATTGAACCACTGGTTGTAGAATCTCCATCACTGGGGATATTTAAGAGCAGGTTGGACAGACACCTGTCAGGGATGATCTAGACGGTGCTTGGTCCTGCTGTGAGGCAGAGGAGTGGACCTGTTGGCCTCTCGAGGTCCCTTCCAGTTCTAGTGTTCTGTGATTTTATGACTATATACAGCTGTGGACATTATCAAGGTGGGGCCTTGATCATTCCTGCCAGGCCTCCATTGGCTTTGTGACAGTTGTCCCAAGGATGCATTTTGACCCATCGCTAGAGGAGTCACCAAACCTCAGGCTTCAGCACTTCTGTCCATCCCCCCCCACGTCTGAGAAGAGATTGTCCCTATCCTGATCAGCAGGGCACAGATTGGCTGGGTTCGTTGTGATGGTTCTTGTGGGGCAGGATTGGAGGAGGAGGCTGGTCATCTCCCCTCCCCTTGCACAAACTGTGAAGGTTTCCCAAAGTATCGAGTCCTGCCCAATGTGGGGTGGGGGGAGTGTGTGGTATTGGAGACTGTGCCTTTAAGGGATCACAGGGTCTGCTCCCTCCTCCACCCCCTCCTCTTGGTGCACCAAGGCTCTCTGACGGTGGCCAGACCTGCACAGCTCCCCATCAGATGATACGAGTGTCACAATCTTGCCCCAAGGAGGTAGGGCCAATGGAAGGTTCAACTTCTGATGCCCCCATGAATGGGTGAGATGCAAGGTTAGAGGGACCTACAACCTGCACTGTTGTGGTAACTAAACCAAGCCTGTGCTTCCATTGATGCTACGCAAATATTTCCATCCTTGGAAATTGGACTGGAGAAGACATGCTGTCGTCCCACATGGGGCTTTTCCTTTCATTCAAGCTGAAATTGTGTGTGAGGCATGTACCTTGGTAAGTAGGCTCACTGGTTCCAGTCTGTATAGTGTCTCTCGGCTGGTTATGTTTTATGGCCCCCAAATCTGTAGGAAATGCCCCATTCTGCTCCAGCTGGAAATTATCTGGACTTTATAGGAAGTGAAACCCTGACCCCAGGAGGTGGAAGAGTTTGCAGTCTGCATGCATGAAAAGTAAATTACAGCCCTATACTGGGCAGTAAGCATGCAAGTACTTTTATTAATATTCATACTTATGTGGCTTTGTGCTTGGCTTGCTAGGTCATTTTTATCATTTGTCTGTTCAGTATGTTGATCATCTCAGCCTTTCCACATGGATTAGCAACATGGCACATGGTGGACAAGGTGAAGAGCTAGTCAAATCAAATTAACTGACTTTGACAAGATCAAGATTTGCTATCATAATTTGCTGGCTATATGAGGGCATTGCAAACACTCCAGGAAAAGGCTGGGAAAACAGTTGTTTGAGTGTGCAGAATACATCAGAAAAAAAATGTTTGCAGATATTTCCAGCACTGAGTTCACGTCCCCTTTCTGTTTGTTTGTTTGTTTTTCTGCACCTTCAAAAGGTTGTATTTTTGTTTGACCAAAAGAAATATGCTTCCAAAAACTAAGCGTGACGTTGCCCCCACAAGATTCCTGGGGACCCACATTTTATATTTGCACACATAAACTCAAAGGCTAGAAAGAGTATTGCATGCCCGACCTGAAGAAAGCAATTAACCAGTGCACTGCAGCCTTGGATTGCTCAAACAGACCTAGCCACACACAAATGACTGTGTTAGCAAAGCTGAACATGAACTAAATGAATAATTTAAAATAAGAAACCGGATGAATTTAAGGCCTGTGTGTGGATATTCCAGGAGAGGAATCAGGGTCTATTTTCAGCTCAAACATTAGTCACTGCAAATGTTTTCACTCCGCTCCCCATTTCACCTCGCTTCCAACACAAAAATATGCAAAGACCCACAAGAAGGCTGCTTATTTATTTCACCTTCCCATCTGCTTCCCACACCATGAATGAGATCACAGCACCAGACTACAGAGCCAGCCCACTGCTTTTGACAACTCCATGAGCTACGCAGGTATCCAGAAAAACCTGGCACTTGGTGGAGGAATAGAAGAGGATAATAAAAATCAATATGCATTGCTCTCCTCCGCTGTCTCCAAGGAAAAGTGCAGTAATTGAAATTGAAATATCTTAAAACCTTCAGGGCAAAAGGCCCTTCAGGAATTGCATTATTTGGGGGGATAATATTAGGAGAAATTCCAAGGAGCACAAGAATGTTACCGGGGGGTTGATAACTTTTTTGTTTGTTTGTTAGTTTCCTAGAGAATAGCATGTTAGGCCCATGTTTAGTGAGTATCCTTTCTGAATGCAGCCATTGGCTAAAGAAAGGTAGTTTTGACAGTCAGGGAATATTGTTGTAAACCCTATTTCCCAGTGTTCTGTAAACTCAGAGTGATGCATGTTTGCCTGTAATAAGCGATTGATTTTGTGAATAACATTCATGGTTAATTAGAAAATAAATCCTACTCAGTATTGATTCGCTCACTCATTCACACCACACTTCACAGCCTTTGGGTTCTTTAAACAAAAATAGCTTGAGTGGCTTTCCTTCTTGAGGGATACGAGCCTGAGCTCAGCCTCCTCTTTGCCAGCTAGTTTCCTTCGTAACAGGCCAAAAAGCCCCGATCCAGGAGAAATACGTTGCACTCCAAAGGAATGAATCAGCAGCTCCTTTTTAAGACATCTTCCATTTCCAATTTTTTTTACAAGAGAAAAATATATTGCTGATTAGCAGAAAACACATATGCTCAATTCTGGAATTAGGCCTTCTAATTCCAACCTGAGTTATTGTTCCATCTGGCACTCAACTGACAAAAAAAGTAGAGTAAAGCAATCGTATCCTTGCTTTCAAGTCTGATGTTACTAAAGAATTCATCAAAGTGACAAGACTACAAAAGCCATGCGTTACTACTTTACTATTCCCTTATCACTCGCTGGAGAATAATGCCTGCTCTGAGTTGCATAGGATCTGTTTCAATTTTTTTTTAATTTACATTGTGGTTAAAGCTTGACAGTAAAGGAAAAATCATGCAAAACATTTTCTATAACTCTTGTTATATTAAAAAGCTCCCCTGCTATGAATACTCAGTGCCTTCTGTAAAAACTGAGTAGTTAACATGCATCAGAAAAAACCATACTTGCATGTAAACGTCATTTCATATTCCAATGTGTGTTTTCTTTCTCAATCACCAATTAAACCTGGTCGGTATCAATATAGAACAGCTGATAGTAACATGTCAATGCATCACTTGTAGGACCTATGTAAATAACCTGGAATCACTGTGAGTGTTTTTCAACCTTTTTATTTTGAAGACCCCCTAAAATATTTCAAATGGAGGTACAGACCCCTTGGAAATCTTAGTCATATGCTGCAGACCCCCAGGGATCCATGGACTGCAGATTGAATACCACTGTTCTGGTATTTGATACCCAGACTCGCAACACACTTCACAGAGCCCTGGTCAGTGTCAGGGATGGAAGAGGCAGGGCTAAGAGCAGCCAGCCCTCAGCGCTGCCCAGACTGTGCCACGCCTCCCCCAGGCAGCCTTCAGAGCCATGTGGCCCCTGCTGTGGGGTGCTCCAGTGATGATTTAAAGGTCCCGGAGCAGCCGCCCCTTTTGTCCTTCCACTCCCTTAAGCGGCCGTGCTTGACACCCTTATTGTGGTTCCTTACTCGAAACAGGGATGAACGATAAAGGAAGGAAGATGTCCAAGCACTAGAGGAACAAGGAAGAGCGAGTGGTCCTGCCAGGAAGATTTTGGGATGACATTTTGGAGAATCAGGGTCTCAGACACCATCTTGCCATAGAAGGAACAACATGTGCGGTGGGGGAATGACGCAGGTTTTATATGTTAATCATTTACTGCCCATCATTAGCTGTTCACAGGAAGAAGTGTTTCCCACACACCCCATGGAGTTGCACTGAGACCACTTGCAGAGAATGAGTTTGCTCTATAGCCTTAGTGGAGAGGCAGGTGGCTTTTAGCCAAAGCCGTAGAGGCTCATGCACTAAGCTCCAGAGGTCCCAGGTTTGGTTCCGCCTGCTGGCATTACAGCAGCACAGTTACCTCAGCAAGTGTGTTAGTGCACAGCACGTGGTATGTGTGAAATACACAAAGAGCAACATTAGGCCCATACAGGCTCAATTAAATTCCTCCTGGATCAGCTAGCCAGAAGTGGCCTTTTGCTCTACCTTGTAAAATTGCAGCCAGTGGACTCCTGGGTTCCCAGATTGAATCTCAGTTGAGGTAAAAAGCAGAGGGCTACCAGACAGCACAGCATACTAGGGGATGAGCCCCCTACAGAGTCAGGCCAAAGGCTCGCTAATATGACTGGAGAGGGCTTGACATTTTTAGATTAATCTTTGTCATTGAAACGTGTTGAGTTATCAAAACCGAAACTGGTCATAAAACAGGGTCCTTTCTGACCAAATTCCTGATTCAAAATATGTTGAGGGAAAAGGTTCCCTAGGTTCCAGCATTCTCCAAATGAAAAATTCCAGGTTTCCTGTTTGAAATTACTTTTTGTTTCAAATTTTAAGTTAATTAGACAGAAAAAAGGTTAAGAAGAAAAAAAAATTGAAGCTGAATCAAATGATGATGACACTTTTTGATTGTCTGAAATAAAAACAAATCAGTTTTTGGCGCAAGAATACTTTTGAGAGTTTATCATATTTAAAGAGGCATAGGATATGGTTTTCCTATCCTCTGCGTTTTTGAAGAGTTCAGCATTGTTTCCCATCTCACTTTGTTTCCCATCCCATCTCACAAGATAGCTTTTCTACCTAAACAGTAGGTAGAAAAGCTATCTTCCTTGGGGAATCAGGCATTCCTCCCTGACGTACACAGTTGCATCTTTGAAGCTGAGAGGTGGTGTGTTGTTTTTTTTTGTTTTTTTTTTGTTTTTTGCTAAGAGTCACACTGGCAAAGTTCTGAAATGTGCATGGAAAGTGCAAACCAATCCATAATTGCTTCCCAATGTCAGTGAATGTTCATGGAGTTTGTTTTCCACTCTGTACTCCTCTCTAGAGCGGTAGCATCATGTCCCATGGCAGGTACTGTGCACTCTGGTTTCTTTGTCATCTGCCTCAATCTTAGTGTGTGTCACAGGCCAATACTGGCCCTTTAAGATGGAGGAGGTTTGTCTGCTGGGCTTCAGAGAGGGTCTTTGTGTCCTAGTGGCTAGAGATTGGCAGGTCAGAGCTGCCAGAGTCCAGGAGTCCTTGAAGGAAGTGGTGGATGGTTCCTGGAGAAGGCTAAAGGCAGGGGAGCAGCAGAAAGAGACGGCGTGCTTGTTAGCTGAATGTGGCGGGGTGGTCCCAGTCCAATGAGAGGAGAAGACCAAAGAAGGGCCCAGGTCTGGTGGGAGTCACTGGTGAGTGCTGTGCTGCTGGACTAGAGACTGTGGGATGTTAAGGACTGTGAGAGAGGCATGGGCTATATTTGGGACTTCTGTGGTGGACTATTTGAACTAGGCCTTGGTAAAAAGCCAGCCCCGAGTGTGTCTTGTTGAGTGAAGAACCCCTTGCAACATTTCCTCAGATCCGATCCCCTTTTACTCCTTCTCTATTTACGCTACATCGATGACATCTTTATGATCTGGACCCATGGCCAAGAAACACTGGATGCATTCCACAGGGACTTTAACAACCTACACCCCACCATCAATCTCAGCCTGGACCATTCTACACGAGAGATCCATTTCCTGGACACCACAGTACAAATCACCAATGGTAAATTAGACACCACTCTCTACAGAAAACCCACTGACTCCTACAGTTACCTACATGCCTCCAGCTCCCATCCAGGACACACCATACGATCCATCGTCTATAGCCAAGCCCTTAGATACAATCGCATCTGCTCTAATCCCACTGACAGAGACCAGAAACTTCAGGATCTCTACCAAGCATTTATAAACCTCAATTACCCACCCGGAGAAATAAAAAGCAAATTGAAAGAGCCAGACGAATACCCAGAAACCATCTACTTCAAGACAGACCCAAGAAAACCAACAATAGAACACCACTTGTCATCACCTATAGCCCCCAACTTAAACCCGTCCAACGCATTATCAATAAACTACAACCTATACTGGAACAGGATACTAAACTCCAAGAGGCTCTGGGAGACAGACCCATAGTCTCCTATAGACAACCACCTAACCTCACGATGATTCTTACCTACAGCTACAGGACATATCACACTAACACCAACCCTGGAACTTTCCCTTGCAACAAACCCCGGTGCCAGCTTTGTCCACATATTTACTCTGCTGACACCATTATTGGACCTAACCACGCCTATGATCAAGAACACATATTCCTGCTCATCCAGAAATATAATTTATGCCATCATGTGCCTAAAGTGTCCGTCTGCTATGTACATTGGACAAACTTCTCAGACACTTGGCCAAAGAATCAATGCACATAAAACAGACATCAGGCTCTCTCACAGAGAGAAAGCTGTTGCTTGTCATTTCAGCCAGACTGAAGCAATATGCATGTTTTAAGGTCATTGAGAGAATGGTCAGAGAGATTTTAACTCCAGACTTCAAAGAGAAGCTTCAGAATTGTCATTCATGCTTAAATTTGACACTTTATGTACGGGTCTCAACAAAGATGCTAATTATCTCACCCATTACAAAGATAGCTTCCCCAATTATCACCCCTAATGTCATTACCTCACAGACACTAACCTTCCCCCCTCACCCCCACTCTGTTCTAAAATTTGATTTGTCAATTTTATATATGTTCTTTTTTTTGATTGTATCACTTTGGCATATATGGCCATGCCAATTTTCTTCCACAAATTGATCAGAGGAAGTGGGTCTGGCCCACGAAAGCTCATCACCTAATAAACCATCTTGTTAGTCTTTAAAGTGCTACATAGTCCTGTCTTTTGTTTTACCCTTGCATGGAGTTACTGAGGATTGGAAGGAGGGGCAACTGAGGTAGGCACACTTCTCACACAGCTAGGGGGCAGGAGGATGGCACCCTATCACGGTGGGATTGTCCCAGTCTGGTGAGGAAAGGAGAAGGCCTCTTGCTAGGCAGGCACTGACCAGCCTTTGTGAAGTCAGGTCTTTGTCTCCTGTCCCATGCACCTCTGAATCAAATGCTTGAACAATTTGCATCCGTTTCTCAGGGGGATCTGTGTGGCGGGCAGGGTTCCCTTGAGGGCAGGGTGATCTGCCCAGAAAACCTCCAGAAGTGCTAGGTATATTTGCAAGCAGTCACCCCGAGGCAAAGGTATGGACTTGAGGAACCAGGGAATGGGGACGAAGGTGTGAAAGCTACCTCAGTGTTCACTAGGGAATAAAGTAATAACAGGAAGCATCTAAGACACAATTTGCTTGAGCACCAGAGGGCTTGTCTGCCAGGATGAACCCATTCTTTCCAAGGCAATCTCTGGCATGCAGCACGGGGGCTAGAGACCACAGGAGAGTTTTGTGTCCTGGATCCGGCTGAAGATATGCAGGCGCTGAGAGGTGGGACTCCATGAAAAGTCGGTGACCACCGCCCATGGAAAAGGCCCTTCTGCGGAGTGAAGCCATTGGTGATTTTCCCTATGACCTTTCCCCTGGATGTCCTGTCTCTTGCAATCTTTTCCGCCTCACTGTGGCTCCCGCACATTGATTTTGCTCATCTGCATTGTTGCCTTCCATTTGAGCTGAAGACGATTCGATCCACTCGGTCATCTTCCAAATTGTTATTTAACTGTCGCTGTCCCTGGTTTCCTTCTCTCTGCGCTTTCGATGGATGTAAGCCGCCAGCACGCTCCTTTTCATTTTCCCGACTGAAAGCTGAGGTCTCGCTAGGATCTGACAGCTCAGGATCTGACAGCTTTCCGGACTGAACTACCTACATAATTAGCATGGGGGCTTGTCTTGAGAGTTGCCTCTAGGTAGTATACTGAGGCTAGACAAAATCACAAGGGTTATATATCCTCAGGGCTGTGGTGTACGCCATATGGAGGCCTGCAGGGGTTACATTTTTATTCCTCTAGGCCAGCCATGAACTCTGCCGGCAAAAACACTAGGTGTTCTTTATCAGACAGCCTTCATCAGCCGCAGCCCTACACTTCCTAGCTGAGAACCAAGTATGAGATAAATAACATGACCTCGGTTCTTGGCTCCATGGGAATGTTGAGAGTGGCATTGAGCCAGTGTGCACACACACGGTAAACAGCTAAGGTATATGATCACTAGGAGTCCCGCCCCTGGTGAGTTTTGCCCAGGACCCCAACCTCGAGGGTGCCCGGATTTCTCCCAGCTGGAGCCGCATCCACTGCAGCCCTGGTGCGAGGTGACAGGGATGGGACTCCCTGCAGACAGAAATGCTTACATCCCTTCAAAGTGCCTGTTACTCTGTTACGCATTGCTCTGCCTGTGCTTATTGATGTGTCACTTTGCAGTAGCTGTGTAACCATTTGGCAGTATTAACCCTGTAATAGTAGTGACAGAGAGAAACTAATAAAAGCAACTATCCCTAATCGACTCTGCATTGAAGCGAATCCATAATCCTGTTTGTCCATGGCCCTGTGGGCTGACAAGGCCCACTGATAGAAGGGGTAAAGTGGGCCACTGCCCCAGGGTCCGGTGACTCAAGCGGTCTCGGGGCTCCCGGTGGCGGTGGCGCTCCAAGCCCTGGGCCTTTTAAATTGCTGCCGGAGTGCTGTGCTGCACACTCTGGGAAGCACTAAGGGCTGGCGGGGGTTGGGGAGTGGTGCACTCCAGGTGGCTCTGAGGGCTGGGGGGCAGGGCATGGCAAAGTCCAGTTGGCACTGAGGTCTGGCTGCCACAGCCCCGCTCCTTCTGCCCAAGGCCCCACCCCTTCCAGGAGGGTGAAGCTCCCCCCTTACACATACTTTGATCAAGGGCCCAGTGAGTCTGTCGGCTCCCCTGTATATCCTGGAGCTAGCCATCAAAGTGGGAAATGTTTTCCTATTTCTAGGTCTCCACTGATTGTGGGCTGAGATTGAAACAATCAAGAAAAGACAGCTGGGAAACCGTTCCCCTCTGCTCCAGTTATTGGAGTGCTAAAGATTTCCAGGATGGCCCAGCTCAGTTACTAGAGAATTTGCAATCTTTGGTTGGCAGTTCTGGCCTGCACCCTGGCAAGAGATCAAGAGCCCTGTCAATCAATGCCACAGCTGTGCAAGGAATGATACATCTACAGGGGGAAATTATCCCTTCCCGGTGGCATGAGGCTGTGTTTTCCAGCTCAAATGATCGTATTGGTTAACGCTATTGCTAACAATACTTTAGTTCCGTAGTGCCTCGTTCACCCCAGAATCTGAGTGATTTCCCAGCATCAATGATTTAATCTGCACAGTGTCACTGGGATGTAATTACTAGCCCCATTTCGTGGAAATACTAATGTGTTGAGGAGAACATTTGTCCCTGGGCAGAGGGCCAGCTTCGGACCAGTGCATCATTCAAAGTACATATCAGGTTTGCCTGGAATTTAATTGATGTATAAGCTGGCCGTCTATGCAGGGATGTGTTTTGCCCAGAGAGCTTAAGTGATATGACCAAGGTCACAAACCCAGTCAGCAGCAGAGGTGAAGGGAAACAGAACCAGACGCTTGGCCTCAAGGCATACACTCCAAGCTTCAGGCAAGCTGGGCTCAGGCCTCAGCTGAATATACACATGAAACAGCAGAGTAGAGGCAGGGGAAATGTTCCCTATAATTTTTCCCAGTCATGTGCAGAATACATTTTATGTGCACCATGGCAGGGTGTGGGTGTGCACCACCAATAGAAACACTTGCTAGTCAACGGGGAGGCACTTGAATTGCTCCTGGTACCTTCCCTCTGGCCAGTTGCAGCACCAAGTGAAGAACTGGAAGAACACCACGCACCTCTGCCCTGGGAGCTCCCCTCTCCACTCGCCGTGGCTTCCACACACCCGTGGGAGTGGGAAATGGGCAACTCAGTAAAACCTACTTTGTTGTGGAGAAACTTCAGCCGCCAGCATTAAGGGAAACTGATTCTAAGCAGCAGGAGTGGCAGAGAGCAGTTCAGAGAACCACACATTGCAGAAATATTCCAGGATCCTAAATGAACAGAGATCAGGGTGAAATTCTGTCTCCACTGAAGTCAATAGTGGACTCCCCAGTGGCTTCAGAGCAGCCAGGATTCCAGACTAGGGCTCAGTGATTTATCACTTTGCTAATGTTCTGCATTTTAAATTATAAAATGTTCTTCTGATGCTTCAAAGCATTTGCACTTCTACAAAAGTACTTCTCTGGTAAAAGCAGCTTTTATTTTTAGTCTTGCTTTTCACTTAAAAATCAAGAATTCCCTTTGGATCTGTCTGTAAGTAATGAATTGCAGAAAAACTTTCCAACCTCATCTGAAAGATGCACATCCCAGGGGGTGGAAAATTACTGAAAACTATAATAGCAAGTCACAAAAAAAAAGTCTTAAATCCAACCTTTCTGGCCATTTATAATCACATCAAGTGTGATTCATTTCACATGCAAATCCTGCCTCATTCTCTCTAAAATGCACAACTTCAAAACGGTTGCAAGACAAAACCACCGCAGTAGAAGACAGACATTCAGATCCCGGCCAATGATAAACTTGAACTCTCATTTTTGCTTTGAAATCAGGATCCCTACTGAGGAGGTCGGAAATTAGATGTATTTGCCAGAGTCTTCAAATGTAGCTTGTGTCTCCTCTCTTTCCACAGTAGGATCAGCACAAGTCTGAAGAAATACGAGCTTCTATTGTCATAGCAGCAATACTAATGGTAATCCTTAGCACTTCTATGTAGTTCTTTATGTTCCAAAGTGGTAGGCAGTGTGGCAAAGTTGAATCATGCCTACCTACTCTCTGGGGCTCCCCACCACCTTGAACTGCCATGCCAGATTCTCTGGTCTCCCACAAACAAGGCACAGAGTTGGGGCTACCACCCCCCTGCAGATGTTGAACCACTTCAACTCTGGTAGGACTCAACTCTAAGGACTCAGCACCCAGGAAACCAACCCCCCAAAGAGACCAAAACCCCAAATAAATCCATCGTACCCTGGGTGAAAGTTTTACACGCAGAAATCTTATAAGGTGTCTGCTCCTTTATCCGTGAAAGAGAGATATGCACCGTGGTTGCTCTCCCCTTTCCCTCTCCTCCCCCCAGGTAACAATTATTTACATTAGGCCTGGTAACAAACAAAAGTGTTTTTATTAAGAATAAAAAGTAGGATTTAAGTGGTTGCAAGTGAAAACAGTCAGATCAAAGTAAGTTACTAAACGTCAAATGAACAGAAAATGCTTAGCTAATTCTAATCCATTAAGAAACTTGTTATATGCAAGACTGCACCCTAAACAGCTATTCTCATCACAGGACAAATGCTTCAAGTCAGAGCTGATCTTTACTCTGGCCTGGGTCTACTGCTTCCTCAAAGTTCTTTGTATCCTTTTATAGTGGGCCAGGCAGCTTCAAAGGCCAACTGGAGACAAATGGCCTCTATTGCTTAAATTGACTTTCCCTCAGGGCGGGAACCCCTTCTTTGCCCTGCCCCCGCCCCTCCCGCCCCGCCGCATCATTATGGAAAAATACTAGGTTCAAGATGGATTCCAGTACCAGGTGGTCTGATCACACATCTCTCCAGGACCAGCCGCAGCCGGGGCCCACAGGACAAACAAGACCATTCACACAGGGCTGGCCTTACCATGAGGCGAACTGAGGCGGCCCCTTCAGGTGCCAGACTGTGGAGAGGCGCCACTAGGACCCAGAATGTAGAAAATTGTGTCTGCTGTTGGTGCATATGTATTCTCTCTGCTCTAGATGCACAGAGATGGCGGAGTGCTGTGCTGAAGGAAGGCGGACACAAGAGACATAACAGGCAGGCAGGAGAAAAGGGAGCACGGGGTTGTCATTTGAACTCCCCGACTCAGGTGCCAAAATGTTGTGGGCCGGTCCTGCATTCACAGGTCATTTGCCTGCATGCCAAGTCTCCAAGATCTCAAGCATCAGCAACGCTCCCCGCCCCGCCCCCCAGCAGACCCAGGACTATAAATAGATTCATGCTTCACATTTCCAACTCCACACACACAAGACTGACACATGCCCCAAAATAGGACCTGCCGACTCAGCCGATCGTCACTGCAATGCTGATACGTTACATGACCTGTTCTGCACAAAGCTTCCTCGAGCCAGGCCCTCTCCTAGTTACCAGCCAACCTTCATAAAGCCACAGGGGAGGGGAACGTGGCAGGGGGGACAGTAGCTAATCTCAGCCGTGGGCAAATTCGCGCAGCGACCTGTTTCCGTTCATCCCTCCAGCAAAATAAAAACAAATGGGTGGGTCATAATATTGGCTTGTGGGCCCCGATCCTGCAAATGTCTTTGCATGTGCTTAATGTGACTCCTCTACAGGCCCGTGGACCAGGAGTGGGGGAAAGGGCACAATTGCCCCAGGGCCTGGCGATCCTAAAGAGTTGGGGCCCCCAGCTGCCACCACTACTGTGGCATTGGCTGGAGTTCCAGGCCCTTTAGAATCACTTGCTGGAGCACCGAAGCACAGTCCAGAGCCTCATGCCATATGCACTGGCTGACTTTGAGGGTCAGCGGTGGAGGGAGGGAGGCCAGGCCATCTGGGCAGCACTGGGGTCTGGCTGCTCCATCCCCTTCGCTTCTGCCTGAGGCCCCTCCCCTTCTGTGAGCATGGAGCCACCTTCCCCACACATTGCCCTGAGGCCCGGTGTGTCAGCTCCCTTGCTCATGTAAGCAGGCCCATTGATCTCAATGATGCTACTCGTGTGTAAACTCAAATGTGCAGATAAGTGTTTGCAGGATCAGAAGTTAGGCTGTAATCTCTTTGGGGGGTTGCCCACCCACTGCAGCCTTTATTAACAGTGTTGAACTGACCTCAGTGGAGACCTGTTTGATATACACGTTGAATCTCTCTAGTCCGGCATCCTTGTGACTTGACTGCTTCTGAACCAGAGAATTTGCTGGACCACGGGAGTTCCATATTGTCTAGCAGCATCACCAGCACTTCCGCTGCTTACGGAGCTCTGAGAAGACATTTAGGGGTATACTAGAGCTAACTAACAGCACAGAACACTGAGAGCCAGGACTGGGGGCTGTCAACAAACTTTATGGGGCCGCTGGAAACTTGGACACACCCATGATAAGTGGACATTCAGCTAACTAACATCATGCCAGACCATGGATGTTGCCAGGCCAGAAAGTGCCGGACCAGAGAGTGCCGGACCAGAGAGTGCTGGATCGGAGAGGTTCCACCTGTACAGTAATACTAGGAGTCAAAACGTTTGCCTGTGTTGCTACCAGCAGAACTTAGGTAACACTTTATCTCCACCCTTTCTCCAGACTCCCATATTTTCCTCAGGTGGTTTTGCCCTTCACTATTATGGGCAGCCACTGCCCCTTTTATAAAGGAATGCTAACTAATTCCTGCCTGGCACTCACACCTTTGCCACTCCTACTTCAGCTGTACAGAGTTAATGGAGCCTTTCTTTACACTTTCTAACTTTTAGCAAGTCAGATAATTGGGTGGGCCTTATGTTGCTCTATACGTCCCTGCCGAGAGGGGCCTGCAAGGTTGGACCCCAAGGAGCGCCTATGGAAGGCAGCCGTGAACAATGGCACATGGAGGCCCTCCCAGTGAGCTAATAATGTGGGAACAAACCGAAGTCGGGACTCACTGCAGGATGAAGCGGTGGCTGGCAGATTCCGCAGCATGATGCCCCAGCCCTCTGTGTATCTCATGGGAGTTACAGTGATTGCTCATTTAGGGAGGGCTCTGGTCTCTTGGTGTTTTGTAAAGGCACAGAAGAATGCGCTCGGTTTTGGCGTGCAGAAGGGGGTAGTCAGTGCCCATGTTGACGGACAGCCCCCTATCAAGTAGACCACCCCATTAAGTAGCACAAAGAGGCTTTTTCCTTTGCAGGTTGCATATAATCTCAATATCGAATGAGCCCAGCACACTGCTTTGTGGTGGCCACACGCACATGTACAGGGGGAATGGAACAAATGGCTGTTGGGGAGGATTTTGCTCAGTGCATGTTACTATCCACTTGCCAGTATTTGGCAGTCCAGAAGGCTCTATCTTATTCCTTCCCTCCAGACCTCAGTAGAGGAGGGAGATGCCTTTGGAACTGAGATCCAGTTGGCATGCCCCTGAGATGCCATGGGCATAGGGTGCCTTGCTTTGGGCTCAGACTTGGGCGCCACAAGTCTCCATTGGACTGACATTTGAGTTAAGCTTCCAATGCCGTTCCAACCAGAGGGTTCCCCATACAATTCCCAGCTTCAGCCCCAGACCTAAACAGTCCTGCTAAGCCTGGGGGGCCTGTCGGAATCTTCGGAAGCTGATTCAAAGTAAGTCCACCCCCCGGGTCATTTGAGGCTGGCCCAGCAATGGGCAATATGTGCCGAGCGCTGCTCTCCGGTCAGTCTGTAAATTGCAGCAGGTTAACTAAAAAGGAGCTGAACCACTGAAGTGATGCTGTGACCGTTTTGCAAAGTTCAGCCCCGATTCTCCATCATCCCTCACCTTGCTCACTCATTTACACCAGTGCAGCTGGGTGTCCCACTGATCAGAGCTGCTGTAGCCTTTGCCACACGGTGCAGGGCAGGAGAGAGTCAACGGCTACAGAACTTTGCTTTTATCCCTTGGATGCGATTGGTCATGGGGTCCAAGGTTAGTACTTGATCTTGATTTTGTTTTGAACTCCCAAGAAGGCTGGACTGAAACTAAAGGGGAATGTTGCTCTCTGCACAACCCTTTTCCCCGCAGCCTTCCTCTCTCTGTTGGTTGCTGAAATGGAAGCAAAGGTTGTGAACAAGGCAAGTGTGATCCAGTGAACTATACGTTGTCCAGCAGTGAGTGAGCAGCTTGCTGTGACTCTGGAACATCAGGTTTAAATGGAGGAACCAAAAGGTCTGTCGGACAAGGATACTTGCCTGTGACTCAGTCGTGTGCAATTCAATGAGTGAGCCAAAAGAAAAGGTTTGCCTGCAAACAGGTGTAAATCTCTGGTAAATGTTCAGGGCTCTGTGTGTTGGGGGCATGCACTGCAGCTTAGTCATGCTCCTGAAGAGTTTTCCTTCAGTAAATGCATGACTTCCCTTTACAGTCAAGTAAGACGTAGACGAAGCATCTGAAATGGAAGGTGACCACAGTCTAAGGAAAAATTCAGTAGAATCATAGAATCCTAGGGCTAGAGGACACCTCAGGAGTCATCGAGTCCAACTCCCTGCCCAAAGCAGGACCAACCCCAACTCAATCATCCCAGCCAGGGCTTTGTCAAGCCGGGACTTAAAAACCTCTAGGGATGGAGATTCCACCCCCTCCCTAGGGAACCCATCCCAGTGCTCCACCACCCTCCTAGGGAAATAGTTTTTCCTACCTAAACCTCCCCACTGCAACTTGAGACCATTGCTCCTTGTTTTGTCATCTGCCACCACTGAGAACAGCCTCTCTCCAGCCCCTTTGGAGCCCCCCCTTCAGGGAGTTGAAGGCTGCTGTCAAATCCCCCCTCACTCTTCTCTTCTGCAGACTAAACAAGCCCAAATCCCTCAGCCTCTCTTCATAGTCATGTGCCCCAGCCCCCAATTATGTTTGTTGCCTTCCACTGCACTCTCTCCAATTTGTCCACATCATTTCTGTAGTGAGGCTGAAAACTGGACGCAGTACTCCAAATGTGGCCTCACTAGTGCCGAAAGAAGGGTAATAATCACTTCCCTAGAACTGCTGGCAATGCTCCTCCTAATGCTCCCTAATATGCTGTTATCCTTCTTGGCTACAAGGGCACACTGTTGACTCATGTCCACCTTCTCATCCACTGTAACCCCCAGGTCCTTTTCTGCAGAACCACTGCTTAGCCAGTCGGTCCCCAGCCTTTAGCAGTGCCTGGGATTCTTCCGTCCGAAGGACTCTGCACTTGTCCTTGTTGAACCTCATCAGATTTCTTTTGGCCCAATCCTTCATTTGTCCAGGTCACTCTGGACCCTGTCCCTACCCTCCAGAATATCTACCTCTCCCCCTAGCTTAGTGTCATCTGCAAACGTGCTGCAGGTGCAATCTATCCCCTCATCCAGGTCATTAATAAAGATGTTGAACAAAACCAGCCACAGGACTAGTCCCTGGGACACTCCACTTGATACTGGCTGCCAAACAGACATCAAGCTGTTCATTACTACTTGTTGAACCCAAAGATCTAGCCAGCTTTCTAGCCACCTTATAGTCCACTTATGAGAAACATACTTCTTTAACTTGCTGGCAAGAATACTGTGGGAGATCGCATCATAAGCTTTGTTAAAGTCAAGGTATATCATGTCTACCACTCTCCCCATATCCATATGGTATACCATGCCTTGTCATAGAAGGCAATCAGATTGGTCTTGCATGACTTGTCCTAGGTGAAACCCATGCTGACTGTATTTGATCACCTTCCTCTCCTGCAAGTATTTCAAAATGCATTCCTTGAGGGCCTGCTCCTGGTTTTTCTAGGGACTGAGGTGAGGCTGTCCAGTCTGTAGTTCCCCGGATTATCCCTCTTCCATTTTTTAAAGATGGGAACTACATTTGCCTTTTTCCAACTTCCTTGGACCTCCCCTGATTGCCACGAGTTTTCAGAGATAATGGCTAATGGCTCAGCAATCACAACAGCCAACTCTCCCAACACCCTTGGATGCATTAGATCCAGCACCATGGACTTGTACGTGTCCAGCTTTCCTAAAGAGTCCTCAACCTGTTCTTTGACCACTGAGGGCTGCTCATCTCCTCCCCATGTTGTGGACCAGTCCAGGAGTTCACCTTGTCTGTGAAGACTGAGGCAAAGACAAAATTAAGTACTTCAGCTTTTTCCACATCCTCTGTTACTAGGTTGCCTTCTCCATTCAGTAATAGTCCCACACTTTCACTGACCTTCTTCTTGTTGCTAACATACTCATAGAAACCCTTCTTGTTTCCCTTCTCATCCATGCTAGCTGCAACTCCAGTTGTGCTTTGGCCTTCCTGATTACACCCCTGCATGCTTGAGCAATATTTTTGTACTCCTCCCTAGTCATCTGTCCAAGTTTCCACTTCTTGTGAACTTCCTTTTTGTGTTTAAGCTCACCCAAGATTTCTCTATTAAGCCAAGCAGGTCACCTGCCATACATGCTATTCTTTCTACATATTGGGATGGTTTGTTCCTGCACCCTCAATAAGGCTTCTGTAAAATACAGCCAACTCTCCTGGACTCCTTTCCCCCTCATATTAGACTCCCAGAGTATCCTGCTCATCAGTTCCCTGAGTGATTTAAAGTCTGTTTTTCTGAAGTCCAGGGTCCATATTCTGCTGCTCTGCTTTCTTCCTTGATCATTGACTTGGGTCTTCCAAAAAAAAGGACTCAGTCCTGCTCCTATTAAACTTAAACCAAGCAACACCATTGATTACACTTGGATCAGAATTAGAAAAATGAAATATATTTTCTGGTATTTTTATTAACCAAATACATTTTGTTAAAAAATTCATACAAATGTTCCAATTTCTCATTAAAACAAAACTTCTTAAAAGTTTAATCTTTGATATTTTCTCTCCCCACCCCCTACACCTTATCCTCATTTGTCAACCTTGATTTTTATTGTTTTCATTTCCGCTGGTAAGTGGGAAAAGGGAAAGGAGAGAAATGCAGAGAAGGGGATAGAAAACTCAATTTTTGTTTGGGTGTTCATAGCTTCTTTGAAAATTGAGAATATGTCAACAAAAACAAAAATGAATTTGGTCAAAATGCCATTTTCACTGGAAAAAATGTTTGAAAGGAATAAAATTCAACTGGCTTTGAAGTTCTACAAATGGCCTCATAGGGAATAGCTACCCTGCCAATGAATTTTGGGGCCCACTTTGCCATTCCTGAACCATGTCTAGGATGCACTGGAAAGATAGCCAGCTGGAAATGCTTTTCACATCCCTCCAAATATTTTCTAGAGTTCAACATTTTTCCCATTCCAAATTGGAACACAAAGTCAAAATCTTGAAAATATTTGCATACCGAAAACCTAACTATTTTTCAGATGGGGTGAATTAAAATGTTTAGTTTAGATATGTGCTTGTCAGTCTGACTAATTAGCTTACGTTTCAAACACACAAGTAATTTTGTTTCAGAAAAACAATTTTTTGTTTAGAAACTGTCAGAACAGTCTGACAATTTCAAAACTTTTCTTTCAACTTCTTTTCTAGTCAGGAGAAATGCCAAATCCACACTTGCTTCATGGACAGTTTCAGTTTTAGCAAAATTGGCATTTGTTGACAAAAGTTTGGTTGATAAATTGCCAACCAATTCTAGTTGGAGAGGCTTCAGCCTCACAGCTCCTGGAGGGTACTCAGCATCTCATAGGGATGATCCATAGGACCCGTGGGCCCAATCCATAGTCCACTGAAGCAATTGGAAAAACAACTCATTGATTACAGCGAAGTTAGAAGCAGACCTGAAAAGCGAGGGGTATGCTCTCCCTCTCAGCCATGTGCTCTTCTCACTCCCGCTGAGCCCCACTGGTATCAGTGCATTCCTGGTCATGTAGGGTAGTATCCAACCTGAGTAAGTGTCTCTCCCTCTCAGGTTAAAGGCCTATCTGCTTTCCTCACAGAGCTGGAGGAATGGGAAGTTTGGACATTTTTCATTTGGAAATGTATTTTTAAAAATATTGGAAGTGAGCACATCCCAAAGAAACCAATGGAGGGAGATTTTATGACTGAATGGCGACTATATTGGCTTCAGATTTTGTATAAGGTGTCATACTGAAGCAACTCTAATGACCAAATCCTGCTCTGAAAAATGCTCGGGCAGAGCTCAGTGGAATCAGAGGCAGGGGAACATATGAGCTGAGGGCAGCCTCTGGTCTCAAATCAACTGCTTAGTGATCAGACTAAGGGAGGGGTGGGCAAGAAGCGGCCTGGTTCTCCACAGTGAGCCCGTGGTGGGTCACCGGATGCTTTATTAACCTGAGGACCATGGCCAATGGGAGCTGTGAGCAGCTGTACCTGCAGACATACAAGTAAAGCACCCAGCAGGCTGCCAGGAGCTAACCTCAGTGAACCACGTCTTGCCCATGATCTGCTTATTGCCCACCTAGTGCAGTGCACCACTGTAGTGCTCAGTGAAGACACTGCTGCCTATGGCAACAAAAGGGCTTCTCCTGTCACCGTAGGTATTCCCCCTCCCCAAGAGGTGGTAGCTGTGTCGATAGGAGAAGCCCTCTCCTCATCATAGCACTGTCTCCAGCGGACGTGCTGCTGGTATCAATGCCTTGCTGCACTCCACACCCTGAGCGACTGAGATTGTCTTGCGGAGCAGGGCTCTGTATAAAATTATCGCTCCGCCAGCTACTCTTGTTTTGTAATTGCCACAGACAGGAGAGCGGTGGGAATGCCATGCACCCCTGCCTCTTTCGTCCTGGACGGCTCTTCCTCCTGAACCAGTTGGCATTTGCTATGATGCATTCCAATGCACCTTTGCTTAATAGCAGGACCAGCATATGTGAATAAGGAGATGGCAAAGAAAGCAAGTTAACATAATCAGGCACCTGTCCGCAAATGCAATCAGGTGAGGCAGTTAAGATCTGTATCCTTCTCAGGTCTGCTTCCAGTAGGCTGCTTATAGAGGTAAAGCAGCATAAACTATTTATACATAAATACATGAATGAACAACAGAGTCAGTTAAATATATTTGAGAGGGGTATAAGGAAATGTCTATGCATTTCACATGCCTTTGGCTTTCCACTGGTTAGTTTAGAAATTACTTGCATTCTAAACCCTGTGTATTGGAGCATTGGTTGCTGGTATCTCCTGTGGTACTGCTATTTATCATAATACAGAGAAAAACCTATTCTTTATTGAGGAAGTCCTGCTTCCTTGTGCCAATATCATTCTGGGAGTTATTCAATGGCTATATGAGAAGTGAATGTTTTATAAAATGGAGTGTTTCCTTTTGCAGGATAACATGGTATAGAGCTCCCGTTTCCCTTAGAACTTTAATATATTCATCAGTTCCTGGAATGAGTGGAAGAATACAAAAAAACCCAAGAAAAATCCATCAAAGGGTAAAAATTAAAGTAAAAATGTATTGATGTGTGTGTGTCTGCTCCAAAGGGTCTGGGTGTGTTCAAACTAATAAAAGTGATGTCAAAGTCTAGGAGAAAATCACTTCAAATATTATTTTGAAAGTTGATTTGCAGAGTGAGTTCTCCACCAATATTTTTCCCCTGGGGACATGAGCTGAGAAGCTGACTTAGTAGGTCTGGACTAAGAAATAAGTGTGTGGCGGTCATTCTAGTCCCCATGGGGCTTTCTCTGCCTCACAAAACTAGTTTGACATAGTTCGATGCAATTCTCATTTGCCGTGTTAGGAAGCTCAACTCTGGGATACCAAGACAGCAAGGAACTTTGGCAGACAAATATGGAGGCCCCAGTAAGGAAGTAACAAAGGGATACATTAGAAAAGTTGCAGATCTTCTGATGCTCACCAGTAATTTCTTGTCCAAAATGTCAGACCTATGGATGCATGTGGGGATCGGGGTGTGCACACACCCATGTCAGACATGTAAAAGTTCCTGTGTCCTTTGCATACAGTCTTTAGAATATTAGCTTTTGCCCTTACACTGGACTGCGCTTAGGAGCTGGGATGGGCATCAGTGGTTTGACCATTATTATAATATAAAGTAGTTAGGCTCCTCGTTTTGCCCTTTTGCGTTTCTGGCAGCCCTAGTAAAGCAACGGTGTGTTACCAGAGTGTGTGAGTGTTCCCGGGACTCTACTGAGGGCCCTTTGCAGCTCAGTGTTTGGACACAGAATACAATCCTGTTGAGGGAGAGCTAAGCAGTGGAGAAACCATGCAAGAGAACTGGATTTTCACATGCCGCAGGGTAGAACTCAAGTGCAGGATAAAATCAGGGCCTGAATGCAGGATTAAAATCACATTTGAATTATGCATGCTGGGCTGGAGGTGAAGAGTTCATTGCCATAAGCTCGCTGCCTTCCACCGAGAAACATTCTTCTCAGTAGTTTGCTTTTGCGAAAAGGTTGTTCTTCTCTTCTGAGCATCAGGTCACTCTCAGACAAGAGCTCTCAACTCTCCAGTTTGCTTCTCCCCTTTAGTTCAGTGGGTACAATGAATGATCTTTCAGGCACCCTAAGGAACATATTCAAACAGGGGACTGATAAAAGTCCTAGGCACTAAAATTCTGCTAGAACCAATTTGATTGTAGGGGGCAGGTCGTAGGGAAGTCACTGAGGATTAAGGGATTCGCTGATTGCCCTTTTGTGTCACTAGATTATTATTAATTATTATTATTATTGTTATTATGTTTTTAAATAGCCATTTTGTTATTTGTGGACCAAGAGACATTTAATTAGACACTGCATACACTGTATACACTATTAGATTAATTTAATAAAGGCATCTAGTTTCTATAATGTGTTTGACTTCAGTGCTGCAAGAGGAAAATATTTCACGTTTCTTAATAACAGAAGCACCAGCCAGCATCTCTAGCCCTGTCCTCATTTCAAGTTCAAGGAGATCCATGTATTGTTTGTGGGCAGAGACTACAGAGAGCACTGTTTATCTCTTCCTTTGCTAGTTTGGCCCCAGGCATCCAAGCTTGTGATGCAAACTAACTCTGTTTGGTGATGCAGCATTTTTTTACATGGTGCTGGCTCCTAATTGGATGCAATTTCCCACAAGGAGATAAAATATTTAAAAACAAGCATATGAAAGAGAAAGTCAGGCTTTATTAAAATGACTCCGTCATTTCGAATTGATGCCTTCAAGTACTCCTTTGTAATTCATCCTTATAGGTATAAAATTATCATCTGAAGGAAGATTGTTAATAAAACTGACATTTCTCCATCAGTCAACTTAATTCACAATATAACACTTTCCAAATCCAATTATGTCTGTCTGATGACTGACATTCGGTTCAACATTATTGTTCATGTGGAAAAGTGGATAAAAAATGCAACTTCAAGTAATTTATTATACAAGAAGTCATTTTTATTGGGACAAATATATAAATGTTGCTGAGAATTGGAAAGGACAAGAATGGCAGCAGCTTCTCTTTAAAGTGACAAGATTTCTTCATTTTACAAAACTATGGATCTGTAGAAGAGATGCTACAGTGATATTATACAAAATGGGCATCTTCTGATTGCTTATGAGCTGTACTAACATTAAAATATTATCATGGGAATAGACAACTGGGAGTATATTTGCTACTACTTCAAAGCATAATATTGTTACCAAATGTTCCATTTGCCTCCAGCAAAATGCTCTCTCAATTTCAGAACCATGGACAGGTCCATCTCTCAATGGGCTCTAAACTCAGCAAACTATCCCTGTTCAGCAAAGTAGTCAAGCACACACTTAACTTTACATTCCTACTGGAGACACTGGGAGTTAAGCATATACCTAAGTGCTTTGCCAAAGCAGAGCTGTCTAATGCTGAGCAACTATTGAAAAAATATATTTGGGGAGACTATAACCAAGTTTGATTTGATCATGTCCTGCTCCCCAGATAAATTTTCTAGATGTTTAAATGACTGACAAAATTGCACGCTTGTTGTTTTTTTTATTTTAAACTAAAAATATTTATTAACTGAGAAAAGAGAAAAGTCCTTGATAACTTTGACAAGTTATTCACTGATTCACTAATTTAATAGCTTTGTGGCTATTCATCCTTCCCAGCCGTATTCATTTTTTGCAAACAATAACGCGAAAGAAATTTGTGTGTAAGGGCATGTACATAAGAACATAAGGACGGACATACCAGGTCAGACCAACAGTCCATCTAGACCAGTATCCTGTCTGCTGACAGTGGCCAATACCAGATGCCCCAGAGGGAGTGAACACAACAGGTAATCCTCACGTGATCCCTCCCCTGTCACCTACCTCCAGAGAAACAGAGGCTAGAGACACCATTCCTACCCATCCTGGCTAATAGCCATTGATGGACCTAACCTCCATGAGTCTATCTAGCCCATTTTTGAACCCTCTTAAAGTCCTAGCCTTCACCACATCTTCTGGCAAGGAGTTCCAGAGGTTAACTGTGTGCTGTGAAGAAAAACTTCCTTTTGTTTGTTTAAAACCTGCTGCCTTTTAATGTAACATAAGAAGCAAATTTGCAACTCAGAGCTAGGATTTATTGAGAAACAAACCTAAAATAATTTCATGATGCAGTTGTACTGGTTGAACCTCTCTAGTCCACCACTCTCTTGTTCAGCAACCTCTGTGGTCCAGCATGATTGTAGTTAGCCAGATGTCCACTTAGCACGGGTGTGACCAAGTTTCCCATGGTCCCATAGAGTTTGTTTGCATTCACCACTCCTGGCTCTCAGTGTTCTGTACTGTGATTTAGCTCTAATTTACTTCCACATGTCTTCTAGGAGCCCAGCAAGCAGTGGAAGTGTTTGTGATGCTGCTGGACAATATTGACCTTCAATGATTTGGCAAATTCTCTGGTTCAGCACCGGTCAGGTCCTGAGGGTGCCAGACTAGAAAGGTTCAATGTGTATTTGTATGTGGAAGGTGCTTTAAAAATGCTGTGCTGTACAATTGATGAAGAGAAACAAGATCATGTGACTTTAAAAACAATGAGTGGTCCAGTGGCACCTTAGAGACTAGCCAAAATATATAGACTGAGGAGCTTTCATGGCCAAAAGCTTATGATTCTACATATTTTGATTAGTGTCCAAGGTGCCACTGGACCTCTCATTTTTAAAGTTATAGACTGGCACAGCTTCCCCTCTGAGATTGTGTGACATCAGTGATGAGTAACACAGCTTGGCTATCAACTCCCTGATATTGAATGGTCACAGAAAGCAGCTTGCAAGCAGCTCCCAGCCTGAGCATGTTTAAAAATATTTATTCGGTAATTGTGAATAGTGGATAAATATGCAATGGGAAAAAGAGCCTGTTTAAGGCCAATTTATGTACAGAGAAAATGGGTGACATTCAATGACTAAGTTGCTAATTGTGAATGATTCACCCGGCTGCGATCGTTCTTTGGTATTCTCAGGTCTGACCATGGAGGAGGAAATGCACCTTGGGGATTAAATGGAACTTCCATGGTCCGCAGGCCATCTGCATGGCAGTGATTTTCACTCTTCGCACAAACAGTTAAATACCTGAATCCACAGCCTGCTATGTATTGGTTGGGTTGTTTTGGAACGGGGAGGTTTGCAGAAGTCGGATGGGTGCAGACCACAACCATTCTATTCTACCAGGGACTCTACCTTTCTCCACGGAAGAAACCACAGCACAAACTAAGGCCCACTGAACACGAGCGGAGCATGGTAATATGCAGAAGCCAGTATTCGTCATCCTGTAGCACTAAATTGCGATATTGTAGGACTTGTCATTTCTTGTGTCTCCCTGGGAATGTTGAAACAAATACATTCTGTGAAGAAAAATACCTATTTGAAAGAAAGCAGGAGACCATTCTCCCCCGAAGGCCACTGTATGATATGCATGGAAAAGGGACAAAATTATCCACTGCAGCCCATTGGGTTACTGTGAGTATCATAGCAAGACAAATTAATTTAAGCCATGCTTGTTCTAATTGACTTACGCCTGCCTGGTCCTCCTAATACTGTATAAAAGGGCTCTTTCTGAGATTTCTAGTGACAAACAATAATTCTACTGAGAAGGGCACATGCTTATTTGTTCCTTATCTCCATAATATGAGACAGCTGATGGTGTCCCTGCAGTGGCCATGGATGCAAGGGATACCATGCAAAAATCTCAGCTGCAGATGGTATAAGGAGCTACTGCCATCCGTTGGCATGCAGGTGGTTGACCTAGGAGACTGGTCCATTTTCGTATCAGCTATCTTAGGGGTCACAATCAAGCTCGGACGGTGGTATTGTGCCAAGTGGAGCCTCTTCAGTCCACGGTACATTTGGGCAGGATGAAAGAATCGCACAACATGCTGTTGTGTGTGTGCGCAGCAAACACATCTGGTGTCTCTTGCACCTGTTGCGAATCTGTTACTGTTTGCATAATAATGTTGGTACATTTTGCAAAAGCAAGTGCAGTCTGGGAGAAACATGAACTATTCTCATCACAGTTACTCCAGAACCAAACCGTATCGCAGAAGACATAAATGAACCAAGCATTGCTAGCAAAGTGTGAGCAGCTATATCCAAGCACCTGTTCTTCCTACACAACCACAAACTTAAGTCATCTCACTGTTCTGAAATTCACATCCACAAAGATTGTCTGATTCATTAAATGGTGTACATGGAGACATCCATGCAGGCTGGGTAATCAATTAAATAATCAATGGGAAACACATCAGACTGGCTTTGTTACTTGACAGCTGCTTTGTTTTAGTTCCACCAGTTATACAGAGTTTTTGAGGGAGAACGATAAAGGAAAGCAGCCTGAGGGAATTCACAAGTTGACGCATTCATTTCTGGACTTCACAAAGACCCAAGTGTTACATTTATTTGATAACGCTGGCTGTCTGAAGAGTTAAAAGTTGGTCTGGCAAGCAACGCAGGTGGAAGTTGTGCCCTGCCTCTAGTTATCAAACCAGCATTCATGTTCTACTTTCTTTCAGAAGAGGATTGTGTTAAACAGCTGCCAGCAAAAGCTACATCCATTAGCCTGTTTGCAAATATCAAACCACATAAGAAACGTTAGTTGCAGTTTGAAAGGAAACAAATAGCTCACATTTGGTTTTTGAACATTGACAAGTATCTACAGTGAATCACGCTGTTACTGGCTAAACATATTGGTCTGATTCTCCTTGTGCTTACACGGGTGTAAATGAGGAATCAGAGCAGTGATGGCATGGTGAAACTGGCACAAGTTAGTGCAAAGTTAGCCTTAAAAGGGATGTGATGTCTGTCACCGCGCCTCGGTGAATCACAGCTCACAATGCCTGATTCAGGACAAACTGCTGAGAAATAGAGCAGACTAACCTGTGGTTAGACAAAAGTTTAACTGTGTTCCTAGGCTGGTATAATCTAGTGATTGACTTCTCTTTAATCCCAAACTGGTGATTATTCTGAGATGCAGTCTCTTTAGGCATGCCAGCCCTTGTCTCACCACCCAGACACTGGGTTCCTTGATGAGTGGTTCCTGAAAACCAGTTTAATCACACATAAGGTTCTTCAAAGCCCAAGAGATCAGCCATTTAGCCAGGTCAATGCGTAACTCAGATCCTGCCCAATAATCATGCTGCTACCCGTCCCTTAGTAACTCAAAGGTGAAGGTTTGTTAATGAAAGAAAAGAAGAAGAGAGTTAATAACGGTTCATAGACATACAAATAGTTGCACAGCCTTTCTGTAGACTGCTGGCTTGTAAAATCTCTCTGGTTCCAAAAGCTACTTTTTCCTTGTACGTCCATAATTCAGAGAATCAGGGCAGAAAAGAGGAGAAATGGACATCCCTCAGGGGGGTTCTATATCTTTTGCCACGTGCCTGGAAATGTACTGTCTCAAAGCTCCCTGCCCAGTTTGTGGAAAGTTACCGGCACAAGATGGAGTCCAGGTCACATGAGTATATCACATGCCCTTACATGGCTTTATGACTCACAGGGTGTAGCCTTTAGCCTTTGGAGCTAGAAGTGTCTGCGGGAAGGGTATCTGGGCAAAATGAGTTTCTTCTATGACCCATTGTGAGAGCTAAGTTTCTTTGATGGGCCCTCAATACATAACTGTCTGGCCTCAATATAAATGTTATCGGGTGGGTTTTACCCAGAAATGCAATCGCATCATAGAATCGTAGACTCCTAGTGCTGGAAGAGACCTCAGGCGGTCATGGAGCCCAACCACCTGCTCAAAGCAGGAACAACTCTAACTAAATCATCCTGGCCAGGGTTTAGTCAAGCCAGCACTTAAAACCTCTAGGGATGGAGAGTCCACCAGCTCCCTAGGAAACCCATCCCAGCGCTTCCCCATCCTCCTAGGAAATCGTTTTTCTTAATATCCAACCTAGACCTCCCCCACTGCAACTTGAGACCATTGCTCCTTGTTCTGTCATCTGTCACTACTGAGAACAGCCTCTCTCCAGCCCCTTTGAAACCCCCTGTGATGTAGTGGAGCATCTTGCTGGTCGCTAGCCTTGGCCTGTCCCCTACTGGCCCGGTCTGTGAGCACGGTCCAGCAGGGGGACCAGACACTGCCCTGACCGGTTCTGACTGGGGGGAGGGAAGGAGGTTGGAACAAAGGAAGTACGTGGGGGGAGGAAGAGTTTGGGGCTGGAAACATGATGGAGACAGCCTAGGGAGGGGGCTTGGAGACTAGGGCCTCAGGCACCCCGCCTTAAGGGGTCTGGGGCATCCTAGCCCCCCTCCTATTGCCACATCATGTCTATGCTGTGCTGTATTCTGGAAAATCAATAAACCCCTCTCTATTCTGCTGGCTGGTGGAGACTGTTCTGGCTGCCACGGGGGTGCAGAATCGGGGTAACCCCAACTGCGCCGTCACACCCCCCTTCAGGGAGTTGAAGGCTGCTACCAAATCCCCCTTCACTCCTCTCTTCTGCAGTCCAAACAATCCCAAATCCCTCAGCCTCTCCTCATAAGTCATGTGTTCCACCCCGTCATCATTTTCATTGCCCTCCGCTGGACTTTCTTCAATGTGTCCGCACCCTTTCTGTAATGGGGGCGCAGAATAGGACACAATACTCCAGATGTATAAGATACAAATCCATGGCCAATACCCTTAATTTCATATACAATAATGTTGCCTTCCTATAAAGAGGCCAACCACTGTAAGCAAACCATAACTTTTGCATTGATACCTTATGTGACATACTTTGAACAAGATCTCAGAGGGGTCGCTGTGTTAATCTGTTTCAGCAAAAACAAAGAGGAGCCCTGTGGCACCTTAAAGATTAACAAATGCATCTGGGCATAAGCTTTCATGGGCGGGAGCCCACTTCATCAGATGCATGAATTAGAAACTTCCCTTGCGTACAAGATCGGTTGCAATTGTGTAACAGTGGCAATATCAATTATATAAATAGTCATTGGAAAAAGGGGGAAATGGTGAGGTGATGAACAGTGGTGGTAAACAGTGAGGTGGCAAAATTTGCAGATGATACTAAACTGCTCAAGATAGTTACAACCAAAGCAGACTGTGAAGAATTTCAGAAGCATCTCATAAAACTAGGAGATTGGGCAACAAAATGGCAAATGAATTTTAATGCTGATAAATGCAAAGTAATGCATATTGGAAAACATAATCCCAACTCTACACACAAAATGATGGGGACTAAATTAGCTATTATGACTCAAGAGAGAGATCTTGGAGTCATTGTGGATAGTTCTCTGAAAACATCCCCTTACTGTGCAGCGGCAGTCAAAAAAAGCAATAGAATGTTAGGAATCATTAAAAAAAAAGGGATGGAGAATAAGACAGAGAATATCTTATTGCCTCTATAGAAATCCATGGTGCGCCCACATCTTCAATACTGAGTACAGATGCCATTACCTCGTCTCAAAAAAGATATCTCAGCATTGGAAAAAGTTCAGAGAAGGGCAACAAAAATGATTAGGGGTTTGGAATGGCTGCCATGTGAAGGGAGATTAAAAAGACTGGGAGTTTTCAATTTAGAAAAGAGGAGACTAAAGGGGGGATATGATAAACGTCTATAAAATCACGACAGGAATGGAGAAAGTGAATAAGGAAAAGTTATTTACTTTTTCCTATAATATAAGAACTAAGGGTCACCAAATGAAATTAATAAGCAGCAGATTTAAAACAAACAAAAGGAAGTACTACTTCACGCAATTCACAGTTAACCTGTGGAACTCCTTGCCAGAGGATGTTGTGAAGGCCAGGACTTTAACAGAGTTCAAAAAAGAGCTAGATAAATTCATGGAGGATAGGTCCATTAATGGCTATTAGCCAGAATGGGTAGGAATGGTGTCCCTGGCCTCTATGGGTGTGTCTAGACTACAGGGTTTTGTCGACAAAAGTGGACTTTTGTCGACAAAACTATACCTGCGTCTACACTACTGCCAAGTTCTGTCATCATAACATCGACAGAACTTGACAGTTTTGCCGATGGCGGTAAACCTCATTCTACGAGGAATAATGCCTTTTGTCGACAGAGTTCTGTCAACAGAAGGCGTTTTTGCATCTACACTGTCCTTTGCGTCTACACTTTCATGTCGACAAAGCAGCTTGCTTTGTCGACAGAACTGGATGTAGTCCAGACGCTCTTTGTCAACAGAAGCATTGTCGACAGTATCTGTCGACAAAGCCTCTGTCAACAAAAGCCTGTAGTCTAGACGTACCCTATTTGTCAGAAGATGGGAATGGGTGATAGAAGAGGGATCACTTGATGATTCTCTGTTCTGTTCACTCCCTCTGGGGCACCTGGCATTGGCCACTGTTGGCAGACAGGACACTGGGCTAGAGGGACCTTTGTTCTGATCCAATATGGCCGTTCTGATGTTCTTATTTCAGTCATACAGACTCATACCTTCTCCTATCGAAGTCACTGGAAACAGATTCCAGAATAAAGGGTTTATGGCTGGATCTCAGGTGGTTTAAATTGGCATCACTGTACTGGCTTCTGTAGAGCTTTCCCTATGAAAACCTGCTAAGGATCTTGCCCTTTAATGTAGATATGGAAAGGTTTCCATGAATGAATAGGAAAGTGCTGGAGTGTGAAGTGCATGACTAAATCAGAAATGGCTGACTTGCATTCAAAGCTTCCAGTATATTTGATCATCTTTATGTCAACAGGCATCTCTGGGCAAAGCTGGCAGGAAGCAAACCCAATGGAGTCACCGTATCCTCTGGGCTGGGTCTTGTTTCTTTGTTCTTTTGGACTCTGAGTTCTCTGCGGAAGCCACTGAAGAACAGGGCCTGCACCACCCAATCGGCCTGCACTTCCTTTGATGCTTGTGGACTTCTGGGCACTTTCTGGTGCACTGGGAGCACACCCAGGCTAACTAGAGTTAGACTTTTAATTGAAGACATAACAGCTAATGGGATTGCACAAGGTGTAAACCATGGTGAACTAAGCCGTGACTGGCACTATGACCCAGCCTAACTCCTGAAATTTCAGTGCCTGCTTGTTTATTGTCTGATCCTACCTGCTCCACTATTGCGTCATTAGAAGAAACTCTCAGCAGATGATGCTTCGGAAGGGCCTCGGGTAGATCAGACCTGCGATTTGGCTGGGGAACCAAAATTATAGCTATCAGCAACTGTCTGAACTCTCCGCCTCACACGTGACATTTTGTATTTATGGAGAGCAACGTCAAGACGTGTCTAGCGGGAGGTAGCTCAGCGCCGCATGTCACTCGAGGACAACGATGTCGATGAACATTGATTTTCTTTTCTTTAGTTAGATTAAATTACAGGCGCTGAAACATCGCTTTGACGGGAGAGACGGCCACACGGGCTGGGGGGAGCAACGGCTGGATGAACGCTGATGGAACCCTCAGCACTGTGCGCATCGAACAGGCCCCTGGAGCAAGATATTTTCAGAATGCATTCCTGTCCCATCAACACGATGAACAATAAACACGATGGCAACATCTTGGTGTGGGCCAGGTGCTCTGTCACCACGAAGATCTGTCAGTGTATTTCCAGCCCTTTCTTGGATGGTCCTGGGGGGGGATCTCCTTGGATCAGGTCCTACATGAGCATCAAGGTGACTGCAGAAGGGAATTGGAGGGCAGGATGTCTAAGGCCAGGTCGACACATGACCCGGAAGGTCGGCTTAAGGTACACAACTCCAACTACGTAAAATACATAGCTGGAATCGGTTTACCTTAAGCCGAGCTTGGCACCGTTTTCACAGAGGGAGGCCAATGGGAGCAAACGCTCCCATCGGCTTCCCTTTCTCCTCCCAGGAGCAGGAATACCAGTTCTGATCAGAGCTGCCCTCAGCGTTCGATTTAGTGGGTCTTAGGTAGACCCACTAAATCAAATGCCAGAAGATTGATCGCCGGTGTGGCAAATGGAGATGTGGCCTAATTCTAGTGCCTCTGAGCTGTGACGCACAGTGCCACCTTTGCTGTGCTGTGTGTTTGACAGCCTGAGACAGCCCTTTCTGAGGTTCAGCTTTCCCCTCCTGCAGCCAGTGCCACTGGTTAACACACGAGGAGAGACACGGGTGAACTCCCCTCTCTCTTTCAAGTGAGTTATTCCAAAGAGAGCATCTTGGCAGCTTCCGTGCATGCTCCCTAGGACAGGGGCTGCAGTTTTGCTCAGGCCTTATCTACGCCAGACAAAGTGTAGGCCCTTCCCCAGATGACCTCTCCCTTACCACTGTGCAGCCCCACAAAGGCCAGCCACCGCCTCGCTCTGAACCCGTTCCCATTTCTGTTCCTCTTTCCAGGCGGAGGTGCTGGGCCACCGCCGTAGTGGCGCAAATGGAGCTGAGAGTCGTCCGGCTTTTTCTAACCTGGCCGCATCCACACCCCCTGCGTGAGTCCCCCCTCATACTTGGAGGCCGCATTATTACTCCCATCAGGACAGTTGAATTATCTGACTCCACAGCAGATGTTTCTCTTGTACTCTGGGCCTTGGCCTGAGGCGTCCGTCGCTTATCCCCAGGCAGCTCCTCTCTTTCCCTGCCCCCCAGCTCTGTGAGTAGCAGCGTCAGTGTCTGAGCCTGCTCTGCTGGGGGGAGGCTCACGTCTCTGCAGTGTGGGACCCCCCTTGGCTAACTGCTTGCCTGTTCTTAATTGGTTTGAGATTTTGGAGGTGTCTTCATCCTGCCTGCTCTAATTTCCCTCCAGTCCAACTGTCAGAAGCAGGCGGCGGGGAGGGGAGGGGGGAGAGAGATCTCTCCGACTAGCTCAGATCGGATGACTGGGAGCTGTTTTGACAGGGCTGTAAAACCCAGCTGTCTGTAAATGCCCCCTGCGTTGCCCTCAGCCACAGTGCCTCCTGCTGTTGGTCTCACGGGGGTCTGCCCCAGAGGGCTCCCTGGCATTAGAGGCATCCTGGCGGAAGCAGGTAATGAACTAGTCATTGGCGTGGATGATCCTGTTCTGAGTAGCAGCCCTGAGGTAAATCCTGCAGCCGGAAGGTAGCGTCAGCGCCCCTTGCTGCATCTTGCCAACAACTGTGAAAGCTGTCCATGGGCCTATTGGGGAGGGGGCAGCCTCACACTTTTATCTCTCTTGCAGCCCACGTGCCTCGCCGAGCATTTGGGAGGGGTGGCTGTGGGAAGCGGTTGCCACAGCACTGACAAATGATAGCTCGCCGTGCCGTTGGGCTCTGCCAGTGTGCCGCTGGCACCGGCTCGCTCAGGAGATGGACAAATGCTCTGTCTGCATTAGGGGGGACGATTTGCTCTCATTGTGTGCCGCTCCTGCCAGCCTGGTAAAGCAGGACACAGCTGCATTTTCACCCTTCCTCGGCTTATCCTCAGCACAATGAGCCACCACGCTCCGATTGGCTGCGCCTGTGCAAACCCACCGAGGCCAGCAAGGAGCGGCACAGATGTCACCGAGGGCCTCATCTAGCCTCCCACACCGTCATTGCAGGTGAGAATGCGCCAGAAAGGAGGCCCTGGCTGGCTCAGATTCTAGGTTACGCTGCAGTGAAGGGAGCAGGGAAAGTTATTTTTAATCTGTGAAGAGGCACCATTGAAGGACGCCTGATATGATCCTGTTTTGACAGGGTTCCTTTTCAGAGCAGTCCCACCTGTTAGCAGGGAAACTGTTCTCGCTACAGTACACTCATTCTGTCTGTTCTTGCTCCTGTCCTTGGCCTGGCTGGGGAATATTTGGTCCCTTGGTTGGTAGGAAATTGAGATGTTTAGAGAAAACAAAGCAATCTGGTCCCAGCTCAGCCCTAACTCCTAGAGCAGAATGGGCAACACATTTAAACTCTGCTCCCACTCTACCCACCTGTAAAATGGGGTTAATAATATTTAGCTATCTCACAGGAGTGTCTTAGGGGCATCTACACAGCAGGGTTTAACTCGAAATAAGCTACACAATTGACGTAGCTGAAGTTGCGTAGCTTATGTCGAAATTGGGAGCATCTACACAGCACTTACTTTGAAATAGAGCACTCTTCCTCTAACTTCCCTTACTCCTCGTACAGTGAGGCTATGTCTAGACTACAAGCCTCTTTCGAAAGAGGCTCCCAGGGGTGGGGGTGGGGGAAGCTCCAAGACAAAGGGCAGGAGATGTGCAGCAGTATGGGAAGGGGCAGCTGAAGTGCCAGCACCTGATAGCCTCTGGGCCAAACCAGTCAGGATCCCCTGTCAGAGGCTCCAAGATCTACCGGCAGATCCCAATCCACTGGTCGGTGACCACTGCTCTAATCTTTTCCATCCAGATGTGGAATAATTTTTCTATGTGCACCAAGGCATGTGGGAACGTGCACCACCAGTAGAAGCACAAATCTAGCAGTGGGCACTCTGCTAGCAGCAGGGCAGTGTTTGACTCTCTCTGAGCAGCTGCCCAAGCGCCCAGCTTGCAGGGAACACCGCCCATCCGTGCAGCCTGAGATGAAGTGGATTGGCCTTCTGAAGCTGAGCTTGGAGGCCAGCAACACATTCCTGCCCAAGGGGCCATCGGAGCAACTGGCTTTTGTTCCCACTAGCCTGTGATACTTTTAATTGTTGGCTTTTCTTAGCTGAAGGTCACTGGTGCTGGGCACAGACCCCTGGGGACCCACGGCAGGCCCAACTAAGCTTCCCCCAAGCTACCAGTTCAACGTGCCTCTGTGCTCCTACCAGCCTTCCCCACGCACCCAGAGTCTGACTCCCCCCGGCCTTGCACCCTGTGCGGTTACTCACACTAGTGCTAAGTGGGGCTAGAACCCGGCCATTGCAGAGCCATGAGGATCTGCCTCCACTTTGCACTTGCCTTGCCCACGTGCAAATGATTAACCCAGGTTAAAGAGAGCACCGGGCCCCACTGGTGCAGTGCTGTGCCAGGGTCCCCAAAGGATATGTGCCCCACACAGGGGAATGGGAACTCTGAAGAGCTTTCCAACCTGATCTCCTGCCTCTGGCAGACACATAGCATGGCCGCACCCGGTTCTGTAGTGGGGCTGGGCACTAGGGTTAGCCCCTTTGTCTGCTTTCTACTTTCACACCCTGCTTGGGCTGGGTCAGAGGCAGTGACCTAGTGTGGAAAGGCCCCAAGAGCCATTTAGAATCAGAGGATCACAGAACACTAGAAGTGGAAGGGACCTCAAGAGGTCACCAAGTCCAGTCCCCTGCCCTCATGGCAGGACCAAGCACCCTCTAGACCATCCCTGACAGGTGTCTGTCCAACCTGCTCTTAAATATCTCCAGTGATGGAGATTCCACAGCCTCCCTAGGCAACTTATTCCAGTGCTTAACCACCCTGACAGTTAGGAAGATTTTCCTAATGTCCAACCTAAACCTCCCTTGCTGCAGTTTAAGCCCATTGCTTCTTGTCCTGTCCTCAGAGGCCAAGGAGAATAATTTCTCTCCCTTCTCCTTGTAACACCCTTTTAGGTACTTGAAAGCTGTTATCATGGCCCCTCTCAGTCTGCTCTTTTCCAAACTAAACAACCCCAGTTCTTTCAGTCTTCCCTCACAGCTCTTGTTCTCTAGACCTTTCATCGTTTTTGTTGCTCTTCTCTGGACCCTCTCCAATTTCTCCACATCTTTCTTGAATTCTGGTGCCCAGAACTGGACACAATACTCCAACTGAGGCCTAATCAGAGCAGAGCAGAAGAACGACTGCTATTACTACTCCAGTCTTACTTCTATTACTACTTCCCCCTTGGAGAATCAGGGTTTGAAGAAGCATGAGGAGCAGCCTCTGTCACTCTAGTGCAGTGTGTTTGCACCCACTGTGCTTCAGCGCTGTCCCCCAGTGTCTGCCTGCTGTTCGGCAGGGTGTCATCCCTCCCTTCCCTAGTCCAGCAGATGGTGGCTTTGCCCTTTTCAGATGGTGGCTTAGCACTTACTTGGTGTTAGGGCCAACGCCCAGCCCAGCCTGTGAACGCACAGACGCTGAGGGGACTGATCTGCAATCGGTTTGCACTTGAAAGGCTGACCCAATCAGCCCTGAGGGAACAAATGAAAATCAAGGCCTGTCTATGGACTGTGCAGCCATTGAGGGTGTGTCTAGACTACCCCTCTCTGTGGACAGAGAGATGTAGATTAGGCACATTGAAATTGCTAATGAAGCAGGGATTTAAATATCCGCACTTCATTAGCATAAACATGGCCGCTGCTTTTTTTTAATGGAGGTTTTTTTTTTTTGAAAAAAGTCAGTTTAGACATGGATCTGTCAAAATTAACCCTTTTTCAATGGATCCTGTAAACCTCATTTTTTGAGGAAAACAGGATCTGTCAAAAAAGGGTTTATTTTTGACAGATCCGTGTCTAGACTGCCGTTTTTTTCACAAAAACTCAGTTTCGAAAAAAAGCGGAGGCCATGTTTATGCTAATGAAGCATGGGATATTTAAATCCCTGCTTCATTAGCAATTTCGACAATGTGCTTGATTTGCATCCCTCTGTTGACAGAGGGATGCAGTCTAGACGTAGCCTGAGTGTGAACTCAGGTCACAGAACCAGGGGATCGTGGGAGTTTATACGAGGGGGGTTAAAGGTTAACGGGTTAACCAGCAGGGGCTGGAACAGCTCCCCACCTACCCTGGGCAGGGCGCTGCTTCAGTCCCACAGGGCCTCTGGAGCAGCCCCTGTCTGTGGCAGGCCGGGCTGCCCGCCCCACCCCCTGCTGCAGGTTACACACTGGCTCCCGAGGAGTGGGACTGGCCGGGGCTACTGGCCCCTCTCCTGGGGAGGTTTCCCTGCCGGCTCTGCAATATAAAGCTTAGGATTTTTAGTGGTTACATTTTTAAACATGTTTACACCCCTTGTTTATACCTCTGCTTAAACCGCCAGAGCCCTCCTCAATAGTGTGATTCTGCAATTATTTACCTCACAGTGGTGTATTGCTGTCTTAATTTCAGCTAACAGTGATCATCTCTGCTTCCCCTTGCCTTGGATATTGGAACACTTAGTACAGGTTGGACCTCCCTGGTCCGGCACCCTTGGGACCTGACCGGTCCTGGAGGAAGGAGTTTGTTGGACCAAGGAAGGTCAATTCTACCCCTTTGCTCCCTACCACTGGCTTCACAGAGCTCTCTGGTCCAAGAACTCCCTGCTCCAGCAACATCCATGGTCCTGCTGGATCACAGATTGGTCCGGGACGCTCTGGTTCGACACTGAGACGTTCAACCTGCAAGCTACAAATCTGGGTTTCTTTAACCTCCAACTGGCACAGAAACTGTCGTTCCAATTCCAGGATCCTAAATATTAGAGAGGATCCAAAAATAAATTTTGAAGACAAATGTTTGCTTTTTTGCAACAAGCTCAAATAAATATTCTCCAGTGTTTTATGCCTACGTTATGGCTGCATCCATGTCTAGTGTAAATTGTCATAATTCTATTAATCTGAATTGGGCTAGAAGTCAGTGGAATTGGGCCAGTTTGTACCAGTTTTTTTATAGTTCCTTTGTAATATAGCATCTGGCCACTGGAGTTTAATTTTTTTTAAGTAGCTTCTGTGTATCACAAATTCAGTCCCAGTCCTGTCAGCTGAATTTTGAAGAATTTATGAACACCATTTGGATGCCAAGTGCAGCAGGTGTGGTAAAACTCTCCACAATTGAGATCAGGGCTTAGACCTTAAGGACAGCTACTCAGAAGAGGAAGGAAGATAGATTCCTGTAGTAAAATGGGGATCATATCACCTAACAAGAGGCAAAGTATTTCTGTGCTTTTCTCTCCAAGGCTTGGTTTACACAACATGGAAAGGTCAACGTAAGATATGCAACTCCAGCTACGTAAATGATGCCACCGGAGTCGACATATTTTATCTCACACAATGGGAAGCCAACGGGAGCAAATGCTCCTGTTGGCTTCCCTTACTCCTTGTGAGGAGCAGAAGAACCAGCACCGACGGGGGTGCCCTCTGAGTTTGATGTAGCAGGTCTATACTAGACCTGCTAAATCAAACCCTGGAAGATCAACCGCAGCAGCGTGGATCTTCCATGTAGTGTACACGTGCCCCAAGTGAAGATCTGATATTAGTGCTCTGGAAGAGACATGTGGCAACAGCTCATTATGGGCCACATGCTGAGACGCTGCTTTGTGCCAGAGGGGGGCCTCGCCCATGGGTGTGTGTGTGTGTGTGTGTGTGTGTGTGTGTGTGTGGTGCTTCAGAAAAGGGAGGATTGAAAACCTCCCTTGTGACCCAACCAAGTGTTCTGCCCTTTGAACAGGCAATGCAGAGCCCTTGACACGTGCCTTTCTCACGGGGAATCGCGTAGCCTAGAACAATACAACTTGAAGTGCAGGCTGTTAGCATCCGCTGTGCGGCAAACTAGCCAATTGTCAAGTTATTTACAGTGTCTATTAGCTGAAATAAAGGGGGGCTTGCTTGTTTTCACACAAAGCTTTAACACAAATGAAATCTTTTCTCCCTCTCCCCAGCAGCTGCAGTGTGGAGACACTTTCAAACCCGACTCTCAGTAGCTGGAGTGGCTCTGCATTTACATGAGTGTTACAGAGCATAGAATATAGCCCATTAGCTATAAACAAGATCCCAGTGCTCCTCAGATACATTGCTGCACAATTTGAATATTCTTCTCTGTTAACCAGGGTTATTTGTTTAAAGACAAAAATCTCATCTGCTTATCCCACGGAGCAGTAGCTGAGCACTTTACCATTCTTTGGGGACACAATTTGCGTGTCATTTCACGTTTTATTGTCTCTTATTGGCGGCAGGATTGTTAAAAAGGGAACGAGGCATATTTATCATGTGCCCAGGAAGTCTACCAAGTTAATTGCGACTAGTTAGAGCTAGACGGGAAGGTGGCAAGGGAGTGAAGTCTTACTGGAAATAAGTAATTCTTTTAAAAACGCGACAAACAGAGGAAGATGATGAGAAAATAAAACCCATCAATCGGGGTTAGAGTGCTGACAAAAAGCGCTGGCATTCTCAATGAATCCAGCCATTCCGTCTGCCTTAGCAAAATCCTCATACAAGTTGCATAAATGTTTATTAGAGGTATAAGTTACCGACTTCTCCTCCGATGTGTCACTCCCATGCAGATGGAGGGTGACTTCAGAAGTTCTGTCTTGTGAGACTGAGGCCTCGTCAATACCAACCCCACCCCCCGCCGTCGATCTAATCCGCGTGAGTTCAGCTATGGAAAAGTTGACGGATCTACCATGGTGCTGTGAGTGGTCCGGTCGGTGGGGGCTGCTCTCCTGGTGATGCCAGTGACTCTTCTTGTCCTGGTGGAGAACCACCGTTGATGGGAGAGCTCTCAGAGGTCAATTAATTGCGTCTAAGCAGACACAATAAATTGACATCCGGCAGATGGATTGCTGCAGCGTTGATCCCCAGCATAGTGGAGACAAGCCCTTAGACCCAGGGTGGGGAACCTCTTTTGGGTCAGGGGCCACTGACCCACAGAAAAATCAGTCAGGGGCCACACACACGTGGGAAGCAAACAAACCCCACATTCCCCTTACATGCCAGAGCCTGGGTGGGGGGCAGGCTAGTAGATTTTGTTGGCTCCCCTACGCTCTAGGGTGGGGCAAAAAATGAGGAATTCAGTGTGTGGGAGGGGGCTGCCAGGCGGAAAGTATGGGGATGTGTGGTCTGGGCGGGAAGGAGGGTGCAGGAGCAGGCTGGGGGTGGGAGTGTTGGGCAGGAGAGGGGCTTCAGGGCTGGAACACCAGCTCCCCACTGCTGGGGGGGGGCGGTCTGTGCCTCAGGGGCTAGACCCAGAGAAGCTGGGGGCTGGATCCAGCCCCTGGGCTGTAGGTTCCTCACCCCTGCCTTAGGCACTAACTCCCAGGGTGCTGTTTGAAACAGGCCCAGTGGAAAGGCAGTAAGTGCAGGAGCTAGGCAGTGCAGATATGGGGTGTCGGGTGCGTGGTGTCTAGCAGAAAGGGCCGGGAGGGACACACATCAAACAATCACAGGAATGAGAGATGGAAAAGCCCTTGCACGGGTATGAAGGATTGTTCCTTTTTGTAGATTTGTTAGTGTTTTGACCAGCTTTATCGACTCGCTCAGTAGAGGTTCCATCGTCTCCTTTAGCCAACTATTCCACAGCCCAAAGCGTTCCACGGTTAGGAAGGTCCCACACGTTTTTAAATTTCATCCTATTACTCTTCCTTACCAGGCCTTGACCCACCTTCAGCAATTGTTCATTCTTCTCAGGGCTGACTCCCTTGAAACATTGGTCGACATTTATCAAACGCCCTCACATATTTTGCAAGGGGCCAAGCTATACCACGTCAGTTCTTATCTGTCTTCATCAGTCAGTCTTTCCAGCCCCTTAAGGTGGCTTTCTTTTGAGATCCTCTTCGCTGAATTCCCTCCAATTTCTCTCTGTCATCATGGTGACGGTGAGGTACCCAAAACACATCACCACTTTTTGGAATCCAGTGCATCCTGGAGAACCTTTTGGGACCAATTTGAGACATTTGTTCTTTCTCCTATAACGTGATCTCTTGGGCTGGATTCTGACCTCTTCACATGTTTGTCTACATTGCATTTTTTCAGAAAGGGATGTTAATGAGACAAAGTCAGAATAGCTAGCGGATTTAAATTTTCCCAGCGCATTTGATGAACAGGTCGTCGCTGACGGCTTTTGGCTTTGACGAAAAATGTTGGTAGTTGGAAACTATCCTTATTCCTGATTTTAAGAGGAATAAGGGATCTTCCGAAAAGGCTTTATTTTCCGCAAGAGCCGCTGTTTAGACTGGCACTTTTTCCGCCAAAGCCCCGAGCCGGAAAAAGCGGCAGCCATGTTCATGCAAATGCCGCTGGAAAATTTAAATCCCCGCGCATTTGCAATTCCGACTTGTCTCATTAGCATCCCTTTTCCGGAAAAGGGTGCCAATGTAGACACAGCCATGGAGTATTATCTTATTCCTCGCTTAGTTGCATTGAATCCACGGGACTGTGCAAAGAGTGAAGTATTAGTCAATATTCTTTAGTGTGATGGGTACAATCTGCGATCTATCGCTTTCAAATCTCTAAGGAGGAAGAGGTCTATCCCTGTATGCAAGCAGGGGGGTTTGTAGTCAGGCTGCAAAGGACCGACCCACACTAAGGTGAGGTGAGTCATGCCTCTCAGACTAAGGGGGCAGCCTGCTTTTTCCCCCTCTGGTTTTTGGATTTGGTTTGCTAGGGTTTGTAAATCTAATAACCAATGCAGGGTTCCATTGCATCCTTCCCACTAGGGTAGTTTGTTTGTATCTAATTTCTCTTTTTGTGTGATGTGAATGTAATACTTAAGAAGAACTTAAGAACAATCAGACTGGGTTAGACCAAAGGTCCAACTAGCCCAGTGTCCAGTCTTCCGACAGTGGCCACTGCCAGGTGCCCCAGAGGGAGGGAACACAGAGAATCATCCAGTGATCCATCCCTGTTGTGTATTGCCGCCTTCTGACAAACAAAGGTCAAGAACACCATCCCAGCATCATATTTAACCACAGGGTGAACTATTTCAGTGATTCATATACCTTGTGCTAGCTTTCTGCACAGGCTGCATTTCACCCTCATGGGTATTGTCATTTCCCTTGGACTTGCAGGCAGAGGATACAGGACATTTTCTCCGATACGTTCATTTGCCCACAGCATTTTAGTGAGAACTTTGTTAAGGCGTGAGCCTTTTATAGCAAATGGCAAAGCAAGGCCAATGAATTCACTGACAAATCAGCTACTTCCAGGGCCGGATTAAGGCATGGGCTAGCCGGGCAGCTGCCCAGGGCACCAACCTATGGGGGGCACCTGATGGCAGCTGTAAGCCGGATCACGGGCTGCAGCAGCTCCCAGCGGCCACCCTGCAGCGACCGCCCAGGGTGGGGGCCCTGTTAACCCCTGCAGCACCAGCCAGCAGTGCCCTTCCCCCCCACGGCTGCGGGGCCCTACAAGACCAGGCTCGGCCCGCCCCGGGCAGCCCTGGGCTGCAGCGCCAGCGGAGGTAGCTGGGCTGGGCCTGGCCAGGCACGTGCGTCCTGCCGCCGCCAGCTCCGTGTGCCCTCCCCCACGTGCCGGCGCAGGGGTGGGGCTGCACATGTGCCCTCCCCCAACCCAGGTCGCAATTAACCTGTCTGCCCGGGGCACCGGAATGGCTCAGTCTGGCCCTGGCTACTTCCCTATGTCCACACTGATCTGAGTGATCAAGAAACCCAGTGCGATTCAACATTTTCTTCCTGAATTATATTTCCTCCTTTTTAATCTGCATATGAGATTTCCATTCCTGGTGCCTTGCCAACCATTTAAGAACATAAGAACGGCCATACTGGGTCAGACCAAAGGTCCATCTAGCCCAGTACCCTGTCTGCTGACAATGACTAATACCAGATGCCTGAGAGGGAGGGAACACAATAGGTAATCATCACATGATCCTTCCCCTGTCACCTACTTCCAGAAAAATAGAGGCTAGGGACACCATTCCAACCCATCCTGTCTAATAGCCATTGATGGACCTAACCTCCATGAATCTATCTAGCTCTTTTTTGAATCCTGTTAAAGCCCTAGTCTTCACAACATCCTCTGGCAAGGAGTTCCACAGGTTGACTGTGCACTGAGCGAAGGAAAACTTCCTTTGGTTTGTTTTAAACCTGCTGCCTATTAATTTCATTTGGTGACCCAAATTTCTCTTCAATTTCCTTTTAAAACCTCATGATTATAATGGGGCTTAGAAGCATTTCAAGTCCGTCGGATGATTCCTTGCTCGCCAGAAGACACTGAATCAGAATCATGTAAGTAATGTTATTCTTAATAGCTATTCTCTTCAATATTTAATTTGAAGCTGAATATGATTTTAAAGCTAGACTGCTCTGTGGTTGTCGGAGTGGCCGACGAAAGCTCTTCCATCTATCTGAGAAACAGAGGCATTCCCTAAGCAGCTATTTCCCTACTCGGGAATGTCTTTGAACAAACCAGATTTTACCCAGCACAATCCATAACAACCTATAGCCCTGCTCATGATCATATACCACAGACTTAATTATAGCGGGGAGCTACAGGATAGAACATAGGACTGGGAAGGATACAGTTTTGTACCTCTGTAGCACATTATACCCTGTGATCTCATTAACTCCTTAAACATTCCCCGGTTTTCACAACAGCGACGTGAAGCAGGTAGTGATGAGTCTTATTAAAGGATTTGCATTTGCTCATTAAAGTCAATGATCCTCATATTACAGGCAGAAAGCGAAGGAGAACTCGGATTGGGTAGCATTGTTGTTCACCAGCATGTAAGAGAAGGGTTTTACTTTTAGGGGGCTACAGAATCGCCCGAAGATGTGGGCATTCTGCGGACCTTTCTGTCGCTCTCACGATGGAGAAAGGGGATGGTGGAAATAGCCATTGTTAGTTAAAAAAAAAAAAAAAGAATCCATTTGGGAGGCATTTCAGACACAATGCCGCAGAAGAGAACAACTGTTTTACATAAGTGGAGAGACAAAGATTTCTGTTTAAAATTCCTCCAGCCGTTTGTGAGCACCATGTCACTATTTAGTTCTATTCTCAATGGTTGCCAATAACAACCTAGGTTTGCAAAGTATGAAAGAGGCTTGCTTGACGGGGGGAGGTAGGACATCCCAAGTCCAACGCTCATGCTGCAGTCACATGCAGAGCAGCCATGGGACGGTGGGACGACCTGCCTCCCAGATGGATATTTTGTTAACAAAGTCAGCAGTGATCATGCTCAGGAACTGATGGAGAGGAGGGAAGGGAAGTGGGCGGGACTTTCATTAGAGCCAACAGAGGAACGGGAACGCACTCGACGATGTCCGTAGGAAATCGGAAGGACGTCGAACAAAGGGGAGCATGGGGCGGAGAGAGGCATGCTTTGTTCTGGCACGTACTAGAATTATTCTTCCCCTGTCTAGCTTGATCAGAAATGGGATGCCTCTCATGATGCACCTCAGTTACCTATGGACATGTGGTGTTGGATAGCCTACTGGAAGTAGCCAGAAGTTTGGTGGTGTGGCCTCAGTGAGGGGCAGAACGAGCATCACACACACACACCAGTTTCCTTTTGTGGAAGGAGTTGGAGGCCCAAGATATATTTGGCGTGGGCAAGCTGGTCTAGCCAAGCCACGGTGTTCTGCTCAGGAACAGGCAAGGCAGGAAGTCCGCCAGGCAGCTGAGTAATTTTGCAGTCCGCATTGCTCATGCCACAGTTTGTGGCTGCCCAGAAGGACGTGTCCTCAGCATATCCCCCCCCACCACCCCCCCGCAAGCACCCAGCTGCAGCTTGTGCGCGGTCTGGGGGAACAGATGATGCAACTAGCCTATTGAATTCAAGGATGACCACAAATCTCAGTCAGAGTATGTCTACACTGCCACCCTAGTTCGAACTAGGGTGGCTAATGTAGGCATTCGAACTTGCAAATGAAGCCCGGGATTTAAATATCCTGGGCTTTATTTGCATGTTCCCGGGCGCCGCCATTTTTAAATGCCCGTAGTTCAAACTCCCTGCCCGCGGCTACACGCGGCACGGACTAGGTAGTTCGAATTAAAGCTCCTAATTTGAACTACCGTTACTCCTCCTGCAATGAGGATATTTAAATCCTGGGCTTCATTTGCAAGTTTGAATGCCTACATTAGCCACCCTAGTTCAAACTAGTGTATGTTGTGTATGTTGACATACACTCACAGAGTTGGCTGGGACTCTGCTTCCTGTAGCTGTCTGTTCATTTTTCTCAATCTGGGGCAGGGGGTAGGAGGTGGAGGGCAAACTCTTCTCCAAAAATACGAACATCTAATCATTGCACTCAGTTTAGCTGTCACGTTAAAATGGGGGCAGGCAGGTTACGGCCATGGGCCAGATCTGGCCACCAAACCACTGGATCTGGCCCATAGGCCACCGTATCCAACCTGAGGGCCACCCAATCTGGCCCTTGGGGTGTCCAGTTAGGACCCTCAAGCACAGAGCTGCCAGGTGCTTCAGTGCAGCCCCACACCACTTGAAGTGACTGGCTGCTCCCTGTGGGTCTCTGCTTTGGAGAGGAGGAGGCTTTGCAGACTGTCCCCACCCTCCCGCAAAATCTCTCAGATCCCATTGGCCAGATGGTTTCAAGATTCTGCAGGGCTGCTGGCCGGGAGCTGCTAGGTAAGCACCTCCTGACCATAACCTGCCTCTGGCACCCAAGTCCCTCCCTTCCCCCCAACTCCTTGCCCCAGGTCACCAGCTCCTGCCCTCCCCCTCCCCTAGGCCAGAATCTTCTCCAGCACCCATACCCCCCTCCCTGAGCCTGTGCCCCATCCCCCCTTCAGATTTTGTCACATCCTTTCAATGATATCAGGATGAGGTTTCACAATCATTTTAACTGGCACAATCTCTTGCCTTTGGGATATGAAAACAGGGTGTTGATATGAGCATGTCGCTCTCCATCAAGTTTCAGAAGCTTTGCAAAGCACTTAGAACAGTCTGCCAGCTTGTTGGATGTCAGAACTGGGGATGTGTTTGGACGTTCCATTAGCTAACCCTCTGCGAGTTCAGATATTTCTCCAAGGCTCTAGAGACCAAAGATGGAAATCTGGTCTAGAAATGAGGATGGAAGGGCTGTGCTGACCACCTCCCAAGATTTCCAGTGTCCATTCTTTAGGGTTATGTTGATAGTTTGTCCCACAGAATGTCTTCTTCTCATCTTGGCCAGAATCAAAACCAACAGCTGCCAAGAGATCGTTGCAAATCTTTGGGGAGAAAAAAGTTTAATTAATTCTTTTTAAGCCTCAACTCAAGTTCCTAGGACTGGTTTGAAAAATGGGGACAAACTTCAGGTTGGATTTTTCTTTTATCCAGACTGGTTCACCCAACCATGGGATAGACAATGAGCATTCTAATGTTACAGATGGGCAAAGAAATTGGGTAGGTTCCAGGACTCTCATTTCAACAGAAATGGAAATGAAGACATTAGACCACACTCAATCACCTATCTGCCCAGCGCCTCCAGATGGAGAATCGGCGTGTTCCCATTCCTCCCCCATTGGCTTCGTACATTAATCATTCAAATCTGTGCATCATTCTATTGACGCTGAGAGTGGAGTATCTGTATACTTAGCCTGCAGTGCCATTTTTTGTTCACAATTTTAGCCTGGAAACAGCCTCCTTTTCTTTTTCCCACGTGTCAGGCTGGAATGATGTTAAGGCAATAGAGACTTCCATAAATCAGCACTCGGTTCTTAAAATAAAATCAGGCTTTTATTTTATCGGTATATTTTCCATCCCTTGCTCATTCTGCCTGCAATTTATAAAGAAAAATATAGTGTTGGAATGTTAGGAAGGATTGATGAGGTATTGCAGCCGGGTGCTTCTGCAGTGTATTATAGCAGGCACCATGTATAATCAGAATAATGGTAAACCACTGTAAATTTAAGGAAACATTTAAGATAAGGTTTGACTAAGGGTGAAGGTAAAACCCTAATATGTCACTCACAATAAAGGAAGCTGCCTACTATAAGGGCACGTCTACACAGCAGTGCAAAAGTCGAATTAAGTTAAGCTATTTCGACTTCAGCTACTTAATTGATGTAGCTCAAGTTGTGTAATTTGGCTTTTGGCGCTGTCTACCCAGCGGGAGGCTGAAGGAAAAATACTCTTCCTTCAACTTCCCTTACTCCTCCTGAAATGAGGGTTACAGGAATTGGTGTAAAAAGTTCTCCAGCTCGACATTATTTCAAAATAACGGGCTCGCTGTGTAGGCACGCTCTTTGTTATTTTGGAATACCATCAGTTATTCCGAAATAACGCTGCTGTGTAGACATACCCTAAGTGACGCAATCTCCTGTCATAATGTATGCATGCTTTCGACACCATCACAGGACCTAACCACTTCAGCCACCACATCAGAGGCTCATACGACTGCAACTCCTCTAATGTGATCTATGCCTTCCAGAGCCAGCAATGCCCCTCTGCCAGGGATCTTGGCTAAACTGAACAGTCTCTGCACCAAAGGATTAATGGACACAAATCAAACATCAGGAATGGACACGCACACGCACACGCACACGCACACACACACCTGTCGGGGACCATTTTAACCTGCCAGGGCGCTCAATCATGGATTTAACAGTAGCCATATTTCTACAAAGGAATTTCACAAACCAACTACAGAGACAGAGTGTGGAATTGACCTCAGCAGCTGGTGTGGCCCTGCCCTTCCTGTCTGGCCAGAGTGCCTAGTGGGTGCAGATCTGGGCAGCCATGATGTCGCCTGATCTTTCCCAGGGGTCTGGAGGCCCAGGCAGCCTGACTGCAGCCCTGGCCCTCTCTGGCGCATGAATAGCTAGGTAGCTACTCCATAGCCCAGCCCTTTCTGAGATGCAGCTGCACTGTGACCTCGGCCCTCTTGGGCAGCAGGGGCATGGGCAGTTTTGGGAAGGCAATGTCTTCCCTGGCCTAGGTTACCCTCCAGCCATGATGGCGACATAACATTCTGCTGATTTGGTGGGGTTCCAGGCACCTGGGCCTATCAACACTCCCCAGATGCTGTGACATGGATCATCTGCCACTGGGACTCACAAGATTGAGCTAAACAGACTTTTCGTGGGCTGCCTCAGTATTTGTGAATCACCATAGTTCAGCATGTATAGTGCCGTATGTGTGCTGAGCCAGGACTGCTATCCCTAATAAACTAAGTCTGACTGGGATTTTATATCAACCAGGGAACTGAGGAGCTTCTTTGAGGGAAAGATTCTCAAGCAAGAGGTAGAAATAAGGATGAAATTCACCTTGTGGGTCAGCGCCAGATCTGAGCAACACTTATCCCTCTCTTGAGCCCTCTGGATCAGGGCAAATTTCACCTGTGATTGGATCAGAGCACTCCATGACACCTCTTCAGTGCTCACTGCTACCCTGCAAGGAGAACATGGCTTGCAAAGAGAGTGGGTAGCAACAGAGATGAAGCCAGCTCTGAAGACTCTCACTGCGAGGGATGATTTCAGAAGCTGGGTGGGTTCCCCTGGAAGATGAGGAGATGTTGAGGTGACCAGGGGAGATGTTTGAAGTCTTGAGGGTAGACAGATTGCTGATTGTGAAGGAATGAATTTCGCTCTAGAGAGAGCACAGCACCTCTCGTGTATGAGGAGAGAAAGCAGTCTGCCCACAGAAAGTAGGATTGAGGCACACCATGGAGGCTAATTTGCCCCCATAATTGTTCTCCTGCTCCCCTGTGCACCCTCCAAGCACCCCCATGGCCGGATGTAGGCATAGCAGTGGGCTACTGAGGCACTTGCATGGCCTCCCTGTGCCTTGTATCGGCTCTGTAGCTACAGAAAGGGATGATCACTATAGGAACCAGAATGTAATGAACTTTGCAAACCTAACAGAGAACACAAGGTGGGGGAATCTATTCTTATCTGCATGCGTAGGGGTGGGATGTCATGAGTTCCCAGTCGGGTTAATGAGAGTTATATGTGCAATTCTACTGCCGCTTTGAGAGGAAAATGGTTCCCTGAGTCCTCTATTCAAACAAGTTTCAGCAAAATAAATAAATGGGGATGTGTTTAAATCAAGTGGAGTGAGTTTTCTTCTGACTTAAGAATGACAGACAGAGGCCAGGACATCACCTTTATCTTCCATTTCTGCACAGCTAGAACCAGTTTCCATGGAAGATGTAGTAGGAACTTAAATCAGAGCTCGTATTGTTTACAGCCATAAGTAAGACAGACCTTGGAAAATACTGGCGGAAGTTGAGGAAGGAACAGATCAATAGTCTCTGCCAAGTGTCAGCAGGAGATGAGCTAATAAGGCAGAAGATACTCCAGACCTTTTCTTAGTCACTGAGTTACCAATTTCGCCATCCCAGCTGGAGAAGAGTTTATGGGAAGAAGCACCCATTAAATGACTTTGCAAGAACTAAGAGCTAATTTGGAGTTCAACTCTCCCTTCATTTGGGTACAATGTTTCTCGTGAGAATGAGAAATTAACGTTTTACTGCCTACTACAGTATATAAAGAGAGTAATAAGGTGTACTAATATAACCTTTCTTAATAGGCGGCACTTTTATTACTCCATCTTCCCGTTGCCTCCCTCTGGTTGCTGTACTTATAAAAAGTTGAGATCTGAAACAGATGTAACCAAACAGCAAGGGTGGAAAATGCTATAGGAATATAGATCTCAGGTGGGATAAGTGGATGTAGCTCCATTGCCTTCCAGCTGACGATGTGGCCCAGCAAGCGTAATTATTGTTTTCAAAATGAGTGGCTCTGGGGCACACAGGGTATGTCTAGACTTCATCCCTCTGTCCGCAGAGGGATGCAGATTAGGCAGGTCGACATTGCAAATGAGGCAGGGATTTAAAGATCCCATACCTAATTTGCATAAAAATGGCCACCGCGTTTTGCCGACTCAGCACTTTGTCGGCAAAAAGTGGAAGTCTAGAGGGGGATCTGTTGAGAAAGAAAGCCTTTTTCGACAGATCCCTTATGCCTCCTGCAAGGAGGTTTCACGATCTGTCAAAAAAGTCTTTCTTTCTCGACAGATCCCCCTCTAGACTGCCGCTTTTTGCCGACAAAGTGCTGAATCGGCAAAAATGGCGGCCATTTTTATACAAATTAAGCACGGGATATTTAAATCCCCGCTTCATTTGCAATGTCGACCTTCCTAATCTGCATCCCTCTGCCGACAGAGGGATGCAGTCTAGACATATCCTTAGAGACTAATCATGAGCTTTCGTGGGCAAAACACACTTAATCAGATGTATTGGAGTGGAAATAACAGAAACCAAGATATATCTGTATCTATATCTATATCTATATCTATATCTATATCTATACAGGAAAACCCCAAGATGCGACCACCCAAGTAGCGACTTCCCGCACTTACAACCATTTTTGTAAGTGCGGAAGGGGCTGAAAACCCCTGACTTACATCCTCGGCCCTCATTTACGACAGTGCATGTCGCCTATCGTAAATGAGGGTTCAAGTTATGATGCCCCTGACTTGTGATGCTTCCCCAGGAACCAATCGCGTTGCAAGTCGGGAGCCGCTTGTGTGTATATATATATGTATATAAAACAGCCTATATGCCTAAATATTCTAAATTCCTATATGTAGCTAAAAAAAGCAGACGTACCCTGTTAATTGTAGGACCCATGATAATGAAGCTAGTTAAGTGGGCTGGATGTCTCCCATCCATAGCTTTTGATGTGGAAATGCAGATGTTAATGGCAGGAGAATTGGCTTTGTAATGCACCAACCAGTTAATGTCTTTGTTCAACACCAATTTCTCCCATCGACTTCCCTTACTGTTCCTTACTCTTCGTGACCCCATGGAACCTGGAGGTTGACAGGTGCACCATCAATGGTCGATTTAGCAGGTCCTTGATAGACCCAGTAGATCGAACCCTGAAAGATCAATCGCTGGACCATTGATCTCAGGGTAAGTGAAGACAAGCCCATAGACATTTAATAACTTCACTGAAGAGTTGGAAGTGATGTAATGGTTTGAATGGAGATAGAAAACAAACCACGCTGTCAGTCCTAGATGAGGTCACTCCAGACTGGGAGGGCATTGGTGGAGTAGCTTATGTAAGTTTACTCTGCATTGTACTTGTCCTTCCCTCTCTGTGCTTCTGGACCTCCCTCTCCAGCAGTGTAAAGCCTGCATCTTGCAACAGCACACATTTCATCTAAACCACCTGGTGGTCTCTGAACACATTAAAAATAATTAAAAATGAACATCCAAATTGTGGCTGTACACCAATATAACACAGAAGAGAATTTGATCCCTAATTATTACACGTAGAAAAGCTTGTTTAAATGAATCTGAGCACTGGAGCAAAGAGATTTTTTTTAAGTAGGTTTTTTTTTATCTGCATTTTCCATTACCTCCTTTCTGTGTTCCCTGGTGTACAAACTCATTTAGTTTTCTTGTGAAAACATGTTGCTCTAGGTTTTATCGGCTCCTGGCACTGCCCTATTAAATATATTTTGTACTTGTGTATGGAACCGTTTTGCTTAAACTCCCCATTTGCTTTTAGTATCTCAATTTTTAGATTCTGTCGTCCTCTTGTTTTTCATGCTTTTCATCACTTTAGGGAGATTATTTTGATCAATTTGACCAATCCTCTTTGTAATTACAAGGGGAAAAAAGCTCAATTATGTCTCCTTCAATGCTGTGTGCGTCTTACAAGAACCTTCGAACAAGTGACTGAAGAATTGTGGCAAGCTCTGCATTTGATTATAAGCTAGGTAGAAAGCATTATAAATACGTGGCTACAGTTAGCAGAGATGGAACCACCAGACACTGGTTCATTTCCTTTTTAGTTTGAAATGCATTGTGTGTTTGCACTCCCATGCTGTGATGCTGCTGAAAAACGTTCATAAGGTTTCCCAGCTGACTGGAGCTGCGTTGATGTTTGTTTTCAGGTGGTTAGAATTTCCTTTTTAGACACATCATGAAACTGGAATGCATTCCACTCTGCAGAGGATGAGAAAGCTGGATTCCTCATTTCTATCCCTAACACGGTCGCAGAGTTGCGGGAGGTGGAGCAAGCCGGCTAATTTCTCTGTATCTCATCCAAGTATAATGAGAATTAGTACACACAATGACACCCTCACTCCCCCAACTGTCTGTGAAGAAGGAATTTACCATGGAATTACCAAGGAATTGACTACTACTTTACCAGGTAACTGTTTGGTAAACTGAGGCATGAAAGATTCTGTGCAGTTTGATGTCAGAGTTATAGTCTGAACTTTGCCATTGATTCAGCCCATTATCCAGGGACAAAGAGCACAATGGAGATTGCACTTCTTCTGTATGCCTCTGTTCAACAAGATGCTTAAGCGTATGCCTAACCGTAAGCACAGAAGCAGTGCCAACACATTCATGTATTTACAGCAAGGCACATATCTAAGTGCCTTACTGCACCAAGGCCATATGTCGCATGGCAATGTGCCTGTGGGTGAAATCCCATCGGATTTATGGGGACTGTTTGCATTAGCATTTCGCAATGATGCTTTTCTTGGCATTTTTCCCTTTGTCACGGCATTTTTTTTTCTATGTGAAAAACATTTTGAAAAAGATTCTGTATCCAGAACTTCCTTGTTCTTATTTGAGAGCCCAGTTTTTTTCAGGCACAATTTGCTCCTGCAACAGGCGCAGGATGACTAGATGTTCTGATTTTATAGAGTCCCAATATTTGGGGCTTTTTCTTATGTAGGTGCCTATTCCCTCCCACCCCTGTACCAATTTTTCACACTTGCTATCCGGTCATCCTAAACAGAGCTCTCATCTTTAGTAGCTCTATAGTTATGTTTATATACCCATGCCCAATGTCCTCTTCTATATGTAGCAGAACCCAATTTCATATGAGCATACCATCCCCAATAAAAGAAAATAGTTTTTAAAACTGTTGGGAACCCCACAGTGTGGAAAAGATAGCAATGACTTGGAACTGGTTTTATAACCAGTTTAGTTAAACTTGTTTTGGGAGGTTTCACTAAAGGGGTGGGAATGTCTAGGGTTCTGGTGTTTGTAGTATGATTGTCTCATCTAGTGCACCCAGAATGGAATCTAAGGCGAGGTCTCCACTAGGGGCCAAAGTTGAACAAAGATACGCAACTCCAGCTACATGGATAGCATAGCTGGAGTCAATGTGGTTCAAATTTCCGTGGCATCCCCACTGTGGGAGGTCAATGGGAGAAACTTTCCCATCGACTGCCCTTACTCTTCAAGACCCAGTGGAGTAATGGAGTCAACGGGGGCATGATCAGCAGTCGATTTAGCAGGTCCTTACTAGACCCGCTAAATCAAATCCTGTGAGATCAATCTCTGCAGTGTCCGTCTCCTGGTAAGTGGAGACAAAGCCATAGACAAGGAAACGTTGGCCTTTTGAGAATCTGGCCCAATATGAATCTAACCAACAACACTTCCCGCCTGACCGAGTCCACTGAACTTGGATGGACACAACTGTTGCCCTTTGGACAGAGTGAGGAAAGGCCACATATACATCCCGTTGCTCATGGGGGACAGCATGGAGGTGAGCTGCCTTTACTGGTTTGCCAGGGGCTGCCTTTTCATAAAACATTGGAGAAACAGCCAAACAGGCTGAAATTAAGTTCATCATGTTTTTATAGTGATGACCTTTCCAAAATATGGCTCTGCGGCCCACCTTCATAATTTTAATGGAGAAAGTACAGCCTATAAACATGATAAAGCTCTGTGAGCTTCAGCCAGCTCTGCTTTGTCTGGGCTTTGCAGCGGCTGTGTTAATCCAGCTACACTCTTCTAGAATAGAGATTTCAGAGCAGCGATGGATGGGTGACATTTTATCCACTATAAATTCACTTGTCTAGTAGGCCAGAGAAATGACTGTAACAGAAAGTTCCTGAGAGTTCATTTTCTTGATTTGTGACGACAGGAGAAGCTAGTGTGAGAAAACTGTTGGGGGTAGGGGGAAAAAATAAAATGCATCAAATCGGATCTGAATTTCATTGAAGCCAGTGTGGATCTTTCCCTTTGGGTCAAGCCTGAAAAAACCAACAGAGACAAAGTCACCCCGGGAGTAACTCAGTACAGGCTGAACCTCTCTAGTCCCTTTCGGGATCAAACCGGTGCCGAACCAGAGAATATGCTGGACCACAAGAGGTTAATACCAACCCTTCCACTGCTTGCCGGGCTCTTAGAAAACATTTAGGGGTAACTTAGAACTAAATAACAGCACAGAACACTGAGATCCAGGACTAGTGGCTGCAAACAAACTTTATGGGACTGCGGGAAACTTGGCCACATCCATGCTAAGTGGACATCCGGCAAACTAAAATCATGCCGGACCACAGATGTTGCCAGACCAGAGAGTGCTGGACTAGTGAGGTTCAACTTGAATGATAACAGGGATGTATTTGGCTGACAGTATTGTCCTAAGAAGCAGCACAGCTCCAGTGAATTCAATGGGGTTATGCCAGTTTGCACTGCCTGAGGGTCTATCCCATAGTGTTTTACTAGCTCTAGCATGGTGAAAGTCTGCATTTGATTTGAGTCAGTATCAGTTTCACACATACAGAATGGGAAGTGACTGTCTAGGAAGGAGTCCTGCAGAAAGGGATCTAGGGGTCACAGTGGACCACAAGCTAAATATGAGTCAACAGTGTGACGCTATTGCAAAAAAAGGACACCTGATTCTGGGATGTATTAACAGGAGTGTTGTGAGCAAGACACAACAAGAGAAGTCATTCTTCCTCTCTTCTCTGTGCTGATTGGACCTCAACTGGAGTATTGTGTCCAGTTCCGGGCACCACATTTCAAAAAAGATGTGGAGAAGTTGGAGAAGGTCCAGAGAAGAGCAACAAGAATGATTAAAGGTCTAGAGAACATGACCTATATAGGAAGACTGAAAGAATTGGACATGTTTATTTTGGAAAGAAGACTGAAAGGGGACATGATAGTGGTTTTCAGGTATCTAAAAGGGTGTCACAAGGAGGAGGGAGAAAAATTGTTCTCCTTGGCCTCTGAGAATAGGACAAGAAGCAATGGGCTTAACCTGCAGCAAAGGAGGTTTAGGTTGGAAATTAGGAAAAACACTAACTGTCATGGTGGTTAAACACTAGAATAAGTTGCCTAGGGAGGTTGTGGAATCTCCATCACTGGAGATATTTAAGAGCAGATTAGATAGACATCTATCTGGGATGGTCTAGATGGTACTGGGTTCTGCCGTGAGGGCAGGGGACTGGACTCAATGACCTCTTGAGGCCCCTTCCAGTTCTAGTGTTCTATGATTCTATGACTGGCATTTCTTCACACATGTGACTTTTCTCCATGGTCCCTCTTTTCTGAAGCCACTTGCCATGTTCTTCAGCTGCCTTCGGAACACGCTATCATTTGCATGTGTACAAAATAATGGGAATAGAAGCTTGCCAGTCAATTTTGCCAGAAGGAGACTGTTCAGGGCCTGACATTGGAAACCAGCAATGCAGAAAGCCTGCAGCAAGAACATGACAAACAGGAGAAAACAAGATCTCTCTCCAAGCTCTACCTAAACCTCCACAATCCAATAAAATGCCCAGTGGAATTATACACCAACAGAATTCTACACCCAGTGGAATTATACACCCTGCTTATGGATTCAATTGTGCAGCTGTAGCATCGATCAAAGATCTCTCGTCTATTTATCTGTGGGATTGAGGCTTGTTGGGAAAGCCCAGCAGCTCACTTGAATGAGAGACACAAAGCACATTTCAGTCTCCAGGGCCACACCAATATCAGGTCTGTTTGTGAGGTTTGCCAATTAGAGCTGCAGTTGGTGCTAATTGGCAACCTGACGGCTGATTAGGCTGGCCCACCGTGTACCACATGGTCACTGCTGTCTTGTGAGCATCTCTGTTCATTGCAGGTAAATGACCAAACAGACCGAGGATTCTCTGAAGCGTGATTTCTGAATGTCTGTCTGGTTCACGGCTAGACATTAATGGCGTGTCTCTCCCAACACATCTTGTGATTCAGCCCGGTCATAGTTGAATGAGATCTGCGATATTTATACATGCCACTGGGTTCTGTGGAGGTTTGCTGTACCAAAGTGCTTCCGAGAATCCATGAGGTGGCAGTTCACTCAGTTGAAATATCTGCTGTTAATTTAGTCCATTTTTCGACATTAATATGATGTTTGAGCATCCACAAAATAAACCCAGTAACAGCCACGTGGTCCAACAGTCACTGTATTTCCATCATATATATAGTAGCCCAGTGTCTGAGAGTCTGTAACGCCGAAATGCTGGCTGTTCCCCTCTGGGGGGCGCTGTTGCCTGAAATGCTGGCTGTTCCCTCTGGGTGGCCCATGCTGCATGGGGAGTGCGGGGCCCAAATAGCCACTTGCTCCGCTTGCTCCTCCGCGGCGGCCCGGCTGAGCGGCGCAGAAGTCAACCGAGTGCCACGGTGGGAGGGGAAGAGGGGCGGGGCAGTGACGTACATGGCCAGGGGGTGGGGCCTGGCAGTGTACATCACCACCCCGCCCCCCTTCGCCTCCCGCCGTGGCGTTTGGCTGACTTCTGCGCTGCTCAGCCGGGCCGCCGCGGGGGAGCTCAAATGGACGCTTGCTCCCCCGCAGCGGCCTGGCTGAGTGGCGCAGAAGTCAGCCGAGCACCATGGTGGGAAGCAAAGGGGGGCAGGGCGGTGACCATTTGGGCTCCGCGATCCCCCGAGTGAGAGGCAGAAGGGGGAGGAGAAGAGAAAGAGAGAGACAGAGAGAGGCAGGAGGCGGAGGAGAGCTGAGAGAGGGGGAGGCAGTAGGAGGAGGAGAGAAAGAGAGAGAGAGATGAAGCGAGAGACCGGTGGCTCAGGAGAGAAGACTGACATGGAGGAGAGACCTGAAAATCCCGTCTTATGACGGGCTAATTGGCTAGTAGGATAATAGCTGTCCATTGGTTTCCATGGATTATCTATAGCAACATTTCCTCTGTTTCAGGAAGTCATCCTTTAATCAAGTGGGGACCTGTTCATCTCTTGAGAACCAGTGAATCACCCCTGGGCCATGGTAGTTTTGTCATTAATCTAAGATAGTTTATTTTGATATAGAAGCTAAATGCATGACTCTCTTAATACTGTCAACTCCCAGCTTTATTGTAAATAGCTAGGACTAATTCAGACCATAAGCCCATCTCTGGGCCATCTGTTAACAGGATCACATGTGCACGATGGCACTCTAATGTGAAATTTGCATAAACGCATCAAGAGAATTCAATGCCGCGCGATCCCAATGAATGAGGCTGGGAGGAATTTTCTCACTTTGCAGTGCAGGCGTGGGATCGGAAATGGGCTGAAAATCATGGGAATCAAGATAAACTTTTCAAACCACAGGTGGTAACACACCCGGCGCTCCCATTGCTCAGTCTTGGTGTCACCGGACAGAGGCGACGTAGGCTGTCTTTCCAGCCCTTCCCTCTGTGTGACTCTGAGCAAATTCTGACTAGAGATCTGAGGCAACGGCTCAGCCTTCATCCTGTGTCATGTTTCCAGTTCACTGTACCAACAGCCCTCCTCCCCCAGCAAAATGGATCGCCCCTTTAAAGGCAAGAACTCTTTTTGCCTTGCCCACCCACTGAGAGCTGTTACAGAAACTGCTTGAGTCTGCCTGATTACTTTGGCGTTTCCCAGAGCGCAGGGGATGGGCCATAATGCCCTGGAGAAGGCCCCGCTCACTGGTTCAGCACGAGAAGTGTCTTGGTTGGCACACAACAGCTAATCCAATATGGACTCTCTCAGGCGAGTCATCTCCTTGCTCCTTCTGTCGTCTCGCTAGGCTGCACTTTGGAGTCTTTGCTTCTTATTACCGTCCCTGTGCGGAGGCGAGAGGGCCAGGTTCCAACACACGGCAATGTTCCCATACTTTACATTTTTATAAATGCTTGTCACCTTGTTTGACCTCCAAGTGCCTTACAATGCCTTGGCTTGTTGAGGACTTGGCACCAGTGGGAACATATGTCCCTTGCCAGGGAAAATGAAAAGCATTTTCACCTGCCAAGAATGGAATTCGCCGTTCTGCATTTCCCCTGCAAAGGACAGCTGATGTCACATGCCAGCTAGCGCACGCTGGAAGGGCATTTCATCCAGTGCTATAGGTGCCCGGGATGTCGTTCAGTTCCACGGGAGGCGGATAATGTAGGCAAGGGAAGGCATTGTCTTCCCAAAACTACCTACGCTGCCCAGCTGCCTGGGAGATGCTGGTACCACTTCCCCGGCCACTGGGGAAGGCTGGGCCTGCAGTGCAGCAGACCAGCTCCCGGTGGCTAGGGAGGACAGGGGCCATAGCATGGTAGCCCCAGCCCTTGGCTGGGTTTGGGTGGGGCTTGGCTGAGGGAGGGGAGAGGTTGTTGAAGGGGCGTGGTCTGGGGAGGGGTGTGGCTTTGGGCAGAAGGGGCAGGGATTCAACTGCCTTCCCCAGCTGAGCCTTCACCCACCACCCACGCTCAGTTCCTACAGGAGATGCAGGTGGCTTGGCCACACGGGGGTTAAGTAAATAGGGAACCGCATTTATGATTTTTCAGTGGAAAATGTCATTTCAGCCAAACCCAACTTTTCACAAAATGGACTTGTAATTTCCCACCCAACCCTCGTTTCCAGCGGGTGATCCTCCTCATGCTGACACCCTTGTACACTGGAGTTGCTTCACTGAAGCCAGCGGTGTGTGTGAAAGAAGAGCACTGCCGTCTCCAGATGGTTCATGTCAGGCCATTATTCTCATCATGGTTTGGGATTTGAAATACGGTAATGTATTTCTTCAAAGAGACCTTCCCGGCTTGCCGTCCAATGTGTCATGACTTTGTGAGCGATTGAACGCCGCAAACAGTGAAAAGGAGCAGCAGAGATTTAGAGTGTGATTAACAAAGATGGAAAAGCTCACCGACCGGGTGTAAGCATTGCTCAAAACACAATGGCCTTTTAACGGTAATTGCAGGCTTTCGCATGATAAGCAACAGCTTTTTGTGTGTGTTTTTTTTCCTTTTGGGACCCACATGTGCTGCTCAAATGCTTGAGAGAATGGCGTTGCAGCAGCTGCTTTTAGGTAATGTGAGGGGAAATACGTACTAAGAACAACTGCAAAATGAACCCAGATTTACATATTTTTTGATTTACATGGCTAATTCTATTTGAAGCAAACAGCCAAAGTACTGGGATCAGCCCCAGCCATTCTCCTTTTCTTACTCTAGGTGACAACTTCAGAGAGGAAAACAATTGGGGCAATAGATCTAACAAACAGACGTGTGTTGGGAGCACGGGTTTAACAACCTATCTCCTCCAGCAAACATCTGATATACTTGCATTGTGCCACATGTCAAAGGCACCATGGGAGAGCAAACACAAGTGCACGGCTGACCAGAAAATTAATGTTCTTCGGCTGTGTTCAGTGCATCATTATTCTCTGTGTGCAGCTGGACTTCCGATAGGAGCTGTTCCCATGGCTGCTTCCACATTTAAAAAGCCATCACATTTTTCTTCCTCCTCCCCAATGAGTGACAGATAGCATCACCTTCCACTGTTACGCAGTGTCGTGACCACATTTTGACCACACCTGGGGGCCACAACACAGGGTGGGATATCACAGTGTTAAAACGAACATTGCCAATAATTACAGAACAAGCCCCCTAAAAACTAGCCTCGCGCTCGGGATTTGTATGAACTGAAAATGCAGGAGAGGCTAACGGGAAGGTCTGTGGAGGATCATGGGACTTTGTGCAGAACCAGAGCCAGGTCATGAACAAGGTTGCCCCAGGACTCAATGACTCCGACGGATGTTTCACAACATTGCATCCGTGCAAATTCTATTAGGTGGTACGGCTCCACTTAATGAATTTTGGTAGGTAGTCACAGGCTGGCTCCATCGCCAATCCCCCAGCAGGGGCGGAGCCTGTGGTGGAAGGGGCGGGGCCAGGGACTAGCCTCCCCTCAGAGCTGTCTGGGGCCAGAGGTTTTGAAGTAAAAACACAGCAAAGGGCTCGCAGCACCCAGCCACGCTGCTAACCACGTTGCCTGGCAGCCACCTGGGATTGCTGTGGCTATTTTAAAAGCTCGCAGCTCCGGCCCCTGCCAGGGTAGCGCCACACTAGGAGCCATTTAAATATGATCCTGCTGCCTGAGCCACTGCCTGGAAATTTGGGGGCACGAGCAGCACGATGCAAATAGAAAGAGGCCAGATGCAGTCCAGGGGCCAGATCAAAAGTGATTTGAGCCCCCAGGGCCGCATCTTGCCCAACCCTGCACTAACTGAAGAAGCAAACAGATAATTGTCAACCACTTATAATGCTTCCAGGATGAGTAACATTTGATACAGTGTTTCAAGAGTGGGTCGGGTTTAAAAAACAGCCAGATTACCTTTCAGTAAGCAATCCAGCATGGTTCAGATCTGTCGCAATCTGAGCAGGCTCACCCTTAATGCACGGGGTACAAAAGGCCCAAAGAGACTACTTTTTATCTTGCAAAATTCACTGACAATTTATCTCGGGGACAAATACGAACTATGACAAGTTTCTCTGCAAACAACTCTAGGAGATTGATATTAGGGATATCATTAGTTAAGAATTTGTTCTTTCCCTGTTTTGTCTCTAATTTAATATAGTGTGTAATCAGACCCACGGAAATAAAATATCTTTAATTTATGCCTAATTAAGGTTCCTGTGCATTCACAGCAGCAGAGTATGGTTTTACAGGCCACTTGGCTTTTGTTCTCAGTATTCCACATTACCTCATCTACTTCCTAGCAACTTTGTCCTCCTTGACAGATAGACACCAAGAGGTAGGAATGCACTGGCTTATTTGCTTTCTAGCAATCAATATTAGTTATTAGTTCATTAATGGTGACTCTTCATTCCAGCATGAAGTCTTGCATGGAGTTTGCAGGGGAATTAAACGATATAGACCCGCTTTGGGCTAATGAGGTAAATGTAAAATAATATTTATGGCCTATAAGTCAGATGTTTTAATGCACTGGGAATCTGGAAGATGAAAAACTCTATAAATCCTTTTGCTTTAACTTAAGCTATGTTAAGATAAAATATCGAAGGACTAGACATTTGTAAGTGACACCCTAAAGAATAACCACATTACAAGACAGTGGACTTTTCCTTTTGTTCCAGAAAAGTCCAAATGCAAAGGTTTTGTGTGGAATTCATGAATTGATTCCATAATAGTGAAATGCACTACAGGCTGAATCTCTCTAGTCCAGCACCCTTGGGAAGTGACTGGTGCCGAACTAGAAAATTTGCCAGACCATACAAGGTCAATATTGTCTAGCAGCATTACCAACACTTCCACTGCTTGCTGGGCTGTTAGAAGACATTTAGGGGGCTGTTAGAAGACATTAGAGCTAAATAACAGCGCAGAACACTGAGAGCCAGGACTGGGGGCTGTAAAACTTTATGGGACCACGGGAAACTTGGCCACACTCGTGATAAGTGGATAGTCCGGCTAACTCAAATCTTGCTGGACTATGGATGTTGCCAGACCAGAGAATGCCGGACTAGAGAGGTTCATCCTGGATTCAGTTTAAATGCTGCACAAGTAACAAGAATATTCAAAAGTCTTGTAGAAAGCCCAAACACACATGATTTTGAGAGACAATGTCCCAGGGAATGAATATTATGGTTTCCTCTGAACTTTCAACTTCAAAAAGTATTTAAAAGCTTTAGGGAAATATTTAGTGACCCAGAAATTCTCCCCAAAGAAAGGATCTGGTATATTAGTGGCAGGGGCAGGTTAATTAGGTTGGATTAGAAGTTCTGTGATTTTTCAAACTATTTTGGGTTTGACTTTGTTTGCTTGTCATGAAAGCAGATATACTCAGCCATCACAAATACTTTTGCAAAATGGTTTTGCCTAAACGCCCATGGTCAGAAGTGGCTATTAGCCAGTCAAGGAGCAAATATCGTCCTATGTCATTTAGGTGACCAAGCACCCGGTGTGAATTGTGAACAATGACCTGTGAGCACTCAAAGCGATAACCATGGTGGATAGTTCAGAAGCTGAACTGAGGGCTGAAACTTGCCACCTCATGGCCCCATCTGTCAGACTCAGTGTCTGCTCATGAAAAGGGGCAACATCTACACAAAACAATGCACATAGCTCTAGTGACCACACAGGAACACCAGTGTTGCCGGCAAGAGTGAGTCTCAGGTCCGACACTGGGTTCTCAAAGTACAAAAAAAGCTACACAGGTATCTGTCAAACACAAGTAGTTTATTTCCTGACAGCTATCAGCTGTGCCCCTTAACTAAAAGAACAACATGATAGGAAAAGTGGCATTTCTTACATCCTTTCGGCTAGCTGGGAAACCGTTTCGGCTGTGGATGAAGTGGGAGACTGTCTCTGCTTCCGAGGCACCGGTATCCAATGCCCATTGGTGAGGTCCAAATTGCTGTGCTCTGGTGCAGCTTTAAATACTGTGTCTCTATCTTGTTTGTGGCAGTTTGGAGATTTCTGGGGGTTACTCATTGCTTGTTACAGTATGGCTCAGCTGTACTGCTTGTCCTTTGACTTTGTTTACATGATCAGTACGTTTAGGTAAACAAGAGTGTTATGTTCCCGCCCTTACCTACAATTAGTTCTTGCTACAATGGCGTATGTTCCTAGAGGCTTGCTTCTGGCTGATCAGTAGTAGGGAAGGGGGGTGAATAGAGAAGGGGGAAATGCAGGCCTCACCACCCCTATACTTCACATGTACAGAGTTCTTCCGCAATTGACCCCTACAACCAGTCTCCTGCAAACCGCTAGGTAGCTACATCAGGGATTATTTTTGGCTGTGCCACATGTGACTTGCACTGACAGAGTTCAGAAGACTGAAATAACCATGTTTGACCCAATAACAACACGACACTGACTCTTTGGGGCAGCGATGAGGAGCCGGATGCTGTGAGGTGCTGAGTGGCACCCGCATGGTGATGGACACCCTGAACTAACTCCCATCAGGGAATGAGGGTGCTTAGCAGCATTCCCTGTAAGCCAGGCACTTGTGCGGCTGCTCAGGAGAGATTCCAGTGCCTCCCAGCTGATCAGCAGAGCACCCACAGCTAGGTTTTGTGTTCCGTTTGGTGGTGCACATTCACACATGCCTTGGTGCACATCAAAATTATTCCACACGTGGATGGAAAACATTAGAGGGAACATTGGTGCTTGGCATTTCTCAAGGCACTTTGTAAACCACTTTGAGATCTGCTGCTAAAAAGTGCTGCATAAGAGCTAGACATTACTGTTGTTCTACGACGTTGATCCAAAAGCCTCTCTAATGAGCAGAAAGGCTCCAGCTGATTTCAGTGAGCTGGGGGCCAGGTCCTAAATAAACAGCACTTAGATGATGGTAGGATTTGTGGTTTGGAATTTAAATGCGCTACCTAATGTGCCATTTTTCTGATCTGAGGAGTAAGAGCCTCCCCTAAACCATTGCCCACGAATGTTTTATGGGGGCCCTTTACCTAATCCAAACTTTGTTCTAAAGCCAAATTGAAGGTGGCTCATTGCAAGTAGCTCAAAATACTGTGTGCTAGGCGCATAAATAACAGCCTTCATCTTTTAGGTATGATTGAAAGCTGCCTTGTTGATATTAACGTGGAAATATCCTGACGAAATCAGAAAGTCACGGTACGTGACTGGAGCATTCTGGGATGGACGGGGAGCAATTCTGCAGCCCGTCAGCAGAGTGCAAATGGAAGCTGACTGACGGAGAGTGCGGTAAACATTTAAAAAGCTGCCTCACGGTTTAACATACTAGTAAAGATTGGGGACTGCTTAAAACTGGAACAGGAGCTGCACCCCGATCCCACTTCAGTTATGGTCTGCAAGACCGTTGTTAAGATACTTTATCACACTCTGGGACAAACCATCTTTGTTACCCAGAGTGGTGAAAGAGTGAGACGGCTGGTGCATTTCAAGCCATGAGCATTCGCATTACACGGGGAAGAGAAACGGTGATTGTTTGTTGTGTTCTCTCAGAGGGACGAATCCTGTGTCCATTGCTCTGTCCTTCCCCAGGCAAAACCCCCTGTAAAGTCAATGGACGTGCAAGATTCACAGAGCCGTCTATGAGAGAAGGACCAGGCCGGCAGGTTCTGCTGTGTTTGGCCCATACTATATTCCTGGCAAGTCCATATTCTGCACCACCTTACCTCTGGGGGCCTCACAGGCTTGACTTGCTGCTGCAGTTGCCCGGGATGGCAGAGGCTGCGGACTTTGGCCCAGGGAAGAGTTGAAAGTGCATTGCAAGGGCCAGGTATTTGATGGCTGACGATATGATTATGTATTACAAACCCTGGTTCCAATTTGCAGGGCCGTTAGGAGGATTCGATAGATATTGGTCCCTGGCTCGGATGCCGTTGGAGGTACCGCAGGGCTGAACCTGGTGTGGATTCGTATCCCTATGGTGCAGCTGTGCAAACTGAGGCAGAGAGGTGTCATGGTGCTTGTCTGACATCACATAATGCTGTGCTAGAGCCCTGTGGCCTGCTCCCCCGCCCTGCATCCCACGCCCCTCCCTCTCCCTCTCTCTCTCTCATCTACTGCTTAGCAAGCACAGCTAGCGTGCCTTGGGCGATGGAACCTTTTATGAGCTACATGGGCAGCAGCTCCCTCATCCCGCTCCCCACATGGGAATGATGGGTGTCCCTGAAAAGGCTTGGCACAGATCTGGAAAGCACCCTCGCTTCCTCTCGGGGCCACCTGAGGCGGCAACCTCTGGCAGCAAACTGGAGAAGGCAGCACGTTCTTCTGCCACTACTTGGGTGGGAGAGGCCACCAGGGGAGGCTCAGCCTTTCGGCTTCTCCCCTAGCTGGAACCCAAGGAGGCACAGGGGTACCTGGGAGGATAGAGGTGGGGAAACTGGAGAGGGTCCAGAGAAGAGCAACAAAAACGATTAAAGGTCTAGAAACCAGGACCTCTGAGGGAATACTGCAAGAACTGGGCTTGTTTAGTTTAGGAAAGAGAAGGCTGAGAGGGGACATGAGAGCAGTTTTCAAGTACCTAAAAGGATGTTACAAGGAGGAGGGAGAGAAATTGTTCTCCTTGGCCTCTGAGGACAGGACAAGAAGCAATGGGCTTAAACTGCAGCAAGGGAGGTTTAGGTTGGACCTTAGGAAAAACTTCCTACCTGTCAGGGTGGTTAAACACTGGAATAAATTGCCAAGGGAGGTTGTGGAATCCCCATCACTGGAGATATTTAAGAGCAGGTTGCTCAGACATTTGTCAGGGATGGTCTAGATGGTGCTTGGTCCTGCCATGAGGGCAGGGGACTGGACCTGATGACCTCTCGAGATCCCTTCCAGTCCTAGTGTTCCATGATTCTATGATAATGATCTTTGTTTTTTCTTGGCGCCATGGAGAACGGCTTGGAGAAGGCTAGGGAGTTATTGTAGTATCCAGACGGGTTCCCCGTGCTTATTCATGATATCCTACATCCCTTCCAATTCCACTGCCTTCTCCTGGCCTGCCTTGGAATGATTTTAAAAGGATTTTTTTTGTCCCTAAATCAATCTGTAGCAACCCTGTTGCTTAGCTTGAGGTTAATAATATTTCCCCATCTAACACAAATTACTTAAGGGTTAAAGGGAAGGAAAAGGGGAATCCTGCTCACTCATGGAGCCATGTAGTGGAAAGAAATGGGAGTGTTACTTTAAATCTTCAAGACAAAGAACAAAGCAGCATAATGCCACAGAGAAGCCAGAAGCAAATACACTTGTCATGTTACAGAATTAAAGAAACAGAGGTCCCTTCCCTCTTAGCTCAAAATGGATTGGATACCAACACAAATCAGGTAATTCAAAGCTACCCAAGGGCTGTTTGAGATGCCAGATAATATCTTCATACCCACACACATCTCTAATCCCCATGTAATTCCTCTCTTTTGAATAATTGCTTTTGCTAGAATCAAGCTGGACTGGCATCATCTTCTTAATTCCGTTGTCTTACATAAACAGCTAATTTATCCTGTTTAATAAGCTCCAGAGATTGTTCAATACACGTGAAACTGGTTTGCTGACGTCAGAAGAATTTTAGAGGTCCCTGTAACAAAATAATAATAATCATAAATAGTTGTTCACTGAGGTTCTTACATAGGGTATAACACAATAAAAACAAATTAAAATGTGACAGAATGAAAACTTAAAATTCAGACCGATGATGGCACTAATTAGAGAAAGTCTAATTAGAGAAAGGGAGAGAAAGTAAGAAAAAGTAGAGGCCATATTTTCAAAAGTGACTAGTGATTTGTGGGGGGGTGATATAACACACTCTCAAAGCCACCTCTGAAAAGCAGGAATCTTAAGTAGGACACAGCCAGAGTCAAGGCTAATCAATTTTGGTAATTTAGCCTCTCCCTTTTCCCCTTTTCCCTCTTTTGTGTTAGACCCCTCATTAATGAGGTTGGTGTGAATACGCTTGTGAGATACGGCATGTTAGTCTCCCCATTACGCAGAAGGGAAATCTGCCTCGCCCACAGTCACACAAGATGCTTGTGGCAAAGTTGGAAGTGAATGTCAGACCCCAGTGAGGCCTCTAACCGTTACACCATCCTTCCTCTTAACAAGAAACTCTTTTCCTATCAATGCCACGGGCAAAAGACTGGTCTCTACATAACTCCTGTTTGAACAGAAGCATGTCTTTCAAAACAAAACAAAACAATAACATCCATTCTTGATTTCCAGTGACAGAGAAATGAATAACCTAAAATTAAAGGTCTAGAAAGCATGACCTATGAGGGAAGACTGAAATAATTGAGTTTGTTTTGTTTAGAAAAGAGAAGACTGAGAGGAGACATGATAGCAGCTTTCACATACAAGAAGGAGGGAGAAAAAATTGTTCTCCTTGGCTTCTGAGGATAGGACAAGAAGCAAAGGGCTTAAATTGCAGCAAGGGAGGTTTAAGCTGGACATGAGGAAAAACTTCTTGCCTGTCAGGGTGGTTAAACACTGGAATAAATTGCCTAAAGAGGTTGTGGAATCTGCATCACTGGAGATATTTAAGAGCAGGTTGGACGGACACCTGTCAGGGATGGTCTAGACAGTGCTTGGTCCTACCATGAAGGCAGGGGACTGGACTTGCTGACCTCTTGAGGTCTCTTCTCATTCTAGTGTTCTATGATTCCATGATTCTATTGTTATAAACTCCTCAGATTTTAGGTTTCCTTTGTGTGGGGAAGAGATGAATTAAGATGAAGTAAATTCAACTGTCTAGGCTGGGGTTAGCCCTGGAAAGGGCTGGTCATGTTGACTTAAGGTACCATGTTGGGATCCCTAAAAGGCCAGGTGATTTCAGGGCAGAAATACCCATCTGGATGAGGTTCAAGAAGAGGAGTCAAATATAGCCACACCCTGAAGCAAAATGGGCTTTAAATCCCCCAAGATATCTATTTATAGCCACCTGTTCTTCACCTGAGTCTATGCAGACAGATGCTTATGTCTATGATGCTCTGCATGGAACAGGGCCCCATCAATCCAGACCCAACTGCAGACTGAGGGCCACAGTCAGTACATGGAGCAAAAGTGACAGCAGCCAGTTCTGCACATGTTCTGGGAGACAGCAAGAACTGCAGCCGGGCTCTCCTGTAAGCTGTGCAGCTGCTCCAGGGAGATTCAAATGCCTCCCAGCTGATCAGCAATGAAGAGAGATTAAAAAGACTGGGACTTTTCAGCTTACAAAAGAGGAGACTATGGGGGGGATGGGATAGAGGTCTATAAAATCGTGACTGATGTGGAAAAAGTGAATAAAGAAAAGTTATTTACTTGTTTCCATAACACAAGAACGAGGGGTCATCAAATGAAATTAATAGGTAGCAGGTTTAAAACAAACCAAAGGAAGTATTTCTTCATGCAGTGCACAGTCAACCTGTGGAACTCCTTGCTAGAGGATGTTGTGATGACCAGGACTTTAAGGGCACGTCTACACAGCGGGGCAAAAGGTGAATTAAAATACACAACTTCAGCTACGTCAACTGCATGGCTGAAGTTGAAATAGCTTATTTCGGCTTTTTGCGCTGTCTACACAACTGGGAGTCGAAGGAAGAACACTCTTACTCCGACTCCTGTAACCCTCATTTCACAAGGAGTAAGGGAAGTCAAAGGAAGAAATTCTCCATCTCAACATTATTTCAAAATAATGGCTTGCAGTGTAGAAGTGCATTTTGTTATTTCAAAATAAAGTCAGTTATTCTGAAATAATGCTGCTGTGTAGACGTACACTAACAGGGTTTTAAAAAGAGCTAGATACATTCATGGTCCATCAATGGCTATTAGCCAGGATGGATAGGAACAGTGTCCCTAGCCTTTGTTTGTTAGAAGCTGGGAAATGGGCAACAGGGGTTGGAGCACTTGATGATTCCCTGTTCTGATCATTCCCTCTGGGGCATCTGGCATGGACCACTGTCAGAAGACAGAGCACTGGGCTAGATGGACCTTTGGTCTGGCCTAGTATGGCCGTTCTTATATTCTTACCCTCAGCTAGGTTTAATTTCCACTGATGGTGCACATTTGCACATGCCACTGTGCAAAGAGCAAAATTTATTCCACACATGGATGGAAAAAATTAGAGGGAACATTGGCTGCAGCTACCTGAAAGGCAAGAACTTTGGAGAAAAGATTGTTGGAGCCCGAGGTGGCATTCTTTATGCCAGCACTCCCTAAGGCAGCCCCTGCGTCTTTGACCCAGTTGTGGGACAGCCAGTGAATCGCCTCAGAGACTCGTCTGACAGATGACTGGCACCTGAGCCACACAGAAATTTAATTCAACTTGCTTTGCATCTACTGAGCATTTTAGGGTCACCCTCAGCTTTCCTTGGTGAGGGGATGCCCACGCACCTATCATCTTAAGCATAATAATTATTTTGTTTGGGATTGGCAAACCACGCTGATGCCGCTGACTAGAATTGCTCACTCTTCCCATTCCGGGGGGCAGGATCGGTGCCTGTACAGCCTGGATCTCCTATTTCTTTGGCCAGGCGGGTGCCCGTGTTCTCGGGGTCCCGCTCGGGGAAGCAGAGATGGCATGACTGGGCCTGATTTGTCAAAGGTCTCTGTGGGCACCAGGGTGGGATTCTCTTTGCCGTCCCGCATGCACACTAATGAGACTGCTCCAGTCTTCAGTGCCAGAGCAAGGCCTCTGAGGCGACTGACTCGGGGGAAGGGGTCATGAGATGTTCTTCTCAGAGCGCTGGCAGCCATTTTGTTGGAGGGAGCCTGCACTCTGGTTGCTTTGCAAGTTCACCTCCCCCTCCCCCGCGGCTCTCAGCAGCATCCGTTATTTAACTAAAGCAGGTCGGGAGGACAGTCGGGGGAATGTCTCCCGGCACTGCACGGGGCCAAACTGTAGAGTCAGCAAGCAGAAGCACCCGGGAGAGACGGTCTCCTACATTTGGCCAAAGCTCCAGAGGAAAGCAAGGGACAGTGGATGCAAAGATGATTTATTTTAGTGATTTATTTTCCGAATCGGTCTCCCATCGCCCTCTTTCAGAGACCGTCCACAGAAATTAACATAACCAGCGTAAACCCAGATGCCTGGGCTTGCGGCGGGGGCGTGGAGTGGGACATTTTGGTAAAGAAATTGCTATTTTAATCCTGATTTCATGTTCTTGCATCTTTCCTTGAGAGAAACACTCCCGTTTTCACTGTGTGGTTAAAGACATGGGATTGATGGCTCGCCGCCGCGGTTCACGTTAGTAAACCCTGCAGCAGCAAAAAAACAACCCAAAAACAGGGATGGGTGAGTGGCAGGCTGGTTGGCTAACATAGACCAGTGTCATCGGCAGAGTGTGTGTGCATGTGCGTGTGTGTGCATGGGAGGAAGCATGGATCATTCGACATGTGGGCTTATGTGCCCACATCTGTATCCTTGTGTGTCTGCACATAAACGCCGGGGCAGGCATACGTCCGTGTGGGTGCATGTGCGTGGACGGGGTCATGTCTCATTGTGGATTTCCACCTGTGGCAGCCTGAGAGCAGGGAGCTACTGAGGCCTCATGGAAGGCAAATTAGAACACCTGCAGCCACTTAAGATGGATGCGCGCACTATAAAAACACTCCCCAGGCAAGGCTAAGGGGGGAAGGAGAAAAGGGACGGACTAGAGGAGAACTCAAGGAGAAGGGAGCAGCCCAGAGCAAGAAAACACACCTGAGTGAGCTGACGTGAAGGTTTGCTCCGTGATATCAGGAACGAGGTACTGCAGGAGGGGTTGGGGAAGTGGCCCAGGGAGGGGCTGCTGCTCAGGGGGCAAGGGCCAAGCTACACGATGTGCTCGGGGCTGCCCTCTCCTATAGGGCCCTGGGCCGGAACCCAGAGCAAGTGAGTGGGACCGGGTTCCCCCCCCCCCACGCCCACCCCGGCTGCAAGGGCCAGCAGGGACTGGAGAAAGAAGGACACTGGACTGGCCAATGATGAAAGAGGCTCTGGTTGCAGGGTACCCTTGCCTTCGTGGCAGTAATTAGGGACACTGCGAACCTCTGAGGCCCACAAGAACCCTCCTGGAAGCACAGGACCCACAGGGCTTGGCTCAAAAATAGCTAGTGCTCCAAAGAGCATCAGGAAAACACCGGCACACTCGAACGAGCACCACCCACACACAGACACCAGCTCACTGCTCTGCGGGGAGGAGGTCTCTGGTTGCCAGGGGGAGGCCTGCGATGGTCATCCATTGCATAAGCTCTTCTTGATCTGTTGCAAAGTATTTTTTATGAGCAGAAGTAAAACAGAAATTCTCCCCCCTCCCTCTTGGCACTTTGCCTGCCCTCTATTCAGCTCAGCAACCTCACCACATCCCCCACCAAGTGTGTTCAGCCGATAAATGAAACAGAACCATACCCAGCGCAGAAGAAACCTTAAATACTCAGAGCCAGAATTACTTGCAGCCAGAGACAATAATAACCGAGACGAAACACAGCCATAATAATTTGATAATCGGTTTCTCTCTCTCTGTCTCATGCCTTATTTTCTCCTCCCACTGCTGCAGTTTGGTTTCCAGCTAAAGACACAAGGTACAGGATTCCCTCTGCCATTAGTGCTTTTGGAGACACAGGCACATCACCTCCTTGGTTTGAGGCTTGGGGAGTCCAGCCAACAGGAAGTACTTCCACCGAGCATCTGAAGGGTGGGAACTCCCAGGTGGAAGAGGAATTGTTCCAGGTGGTCTGTGAAGCTAAAAAACAGGAGCAAAAGATCAAATTAAGGCAGGACAAATGGAGGCTGAACCTCAGGAAGCTGTTCAGGTGGTGAGAATCATGGAACAGGAACAGACCCATGCTAAGCACACAAGAAAGCTGCCATAGAAGAAAGATGAAATCTAGACACAGAAGAAAGCCAAGACCTATGCTGGAGACACCATGACTGAGATATTGAAATCGAGGCGTGGGAAAGCACATGCGCATATGGCTTGAAGGCCAATCCTGCCCCAGCAAAGAGTCAGACTAGGAGGGTATAATAAATCATGTCCATTTCCCAGTTCTAGACTCACACCCTGACTGTGACGCCACTGAAATCCCATGATCCAAAGCAATTTAGAATCAGTGCCCCAACCGAAACCTCCCTACAGCAAGGGAGGTATAGGTTGCACATTACGAAAAACTTCCTAACTGTCAGGGTGGTTAAACACTGGAATAAATTGCCTAGGGAGATTGTGGAATCTCCATCACTGGAGATATTTAAGAGCAGGTTGGACAGACACCTGGCAGGGATGATCTAGATGTTGCTTGTTCCTGCTGTGAGGTCAGGGGACTGGACTTGATGCCCTCACGAGGTCCTTGCCCATTCTAGTGTTCTGTGATTCTATATCAGCCAACAAAATGAGAGCTCAACACCTCCTGGAGTTGCGCAGTTCCTTGCAGGATTAAGCCCTAGATCAACAAGCCCAGATCTCATTTCACTGCTGCTCTAGTGCGGTTTTAGTCTCAGCTGTAGCTGCTTTTGTGGGATTATTGATTGGCACCAGATAACTGGGATGTCAGGAGCTGGGTGACGGCATTACGGATCGTCTCCTCTGAGCAAACGTCTGGTACGACAGAGGAACAACTGTGAGTCCCATTTGCAAATGTGAGTGCCAAGGCAGGGACGCAAATCAGCATTTAATCTGGATATTTGGGTAGCTAACTTCTCGTTTGAGTCACCCAGTGGAGAATATGGGCCCAGGTTTGACAGCTCCACTGTCTCAGACAAGCAGGAATCCTTATCAGCACTTAATAATCGATCATAGCCTATGTCAGGTTAACCCCATTCATTTCATGGGGATTATTACAGGTTGAACCTCTCTAATCTGGCACTCTGGTCCAGCACCCTCTGTGGTCCAGCATGATTTAAGTTAGCTGGATGTCTGTTTATCATGGGTGTGGCTACATTTCCCATGGTCCCATAAAGTTTGTTTACAGACACCAGGCCTGGCTCTCAGTGTTCTCTGCTGTTATTTAGCTCTAATTTCCCCCAAAATGCCTTCTAAGAGCCCAGCAAGCAGTGGAAGGGTTGGTAATGCTGCTAGACAATATTGACTTCCCATGGCCCAGAAAATTCTCTGGTTTGGAATTGGTCAGGTCCCGAGGGTGCCAGACCAGAGAGGTTCAACCTGTACTGATTTACACCCAGGTGAGTAAGATCAGAAACATACCCAGTAATTTGGAGGATACGTAAAAAGATGGCACCCATTTGCTCCACCCGCTCCCAGCTCAACGTCAGGGACACAGCTCTCTAGTCTGGATTGGACAATTGCATATCTGCTAGCCCCTAACTGCAGACAGTGCCTCTACCTCAATTTCAGCCCATCTCTCATTCTCCTCTAGCTCCGACTCCAATAACTCTCCCTCCTGAAACACACAGGGATCATTTTTTTCATAGCAGTCATGCTGTAGTGACTCTAGTTCCAATGATCTTTTAAGTCAGTAATTGCAGGATTCATATTTTTAGCTTGCGCTATAAATGTGCCCATGAACATCAGTTCATATCTTCTCGGCGTGATTTACCCTGTTTCATTTTATCCAGTGAATTAAACACAAAAATTTCCAAGGCCCATATAGATTCTATTATCGATCTGTCTAAAAATTTACGGCATCCGTCACTTCTCTCCCTTTGCAGCCTGCCTGGCTCTTTGACACACACAAGATTATCCTCAGAAGAAGAAAGGTGCCTGGTGTAGAAGAAATGTTTGCAGGTCATTCTCTGCTAATAGGATATTCAATTTGTGGGGTGATAGTCTCTCCGTAGCACACCAGTGAGCCTGGTGTTGAGTAATTATCTGAAGAGTGAGACATGAATACATGTCATGTCTTATAGCATGCCTCAGTCTTTAGTGTTCTTCTAACTCCTCCCCAGCTATGTTGCCATTAATACTATGCATAATCTTCACCTGAAATATTCCCATTATCTAACGAGAGTCTGCAAAATTACAGTGGCACCAACATTTGCTACCCTCAGTGAATGAAAAGATCAAATGATGGATGAGGTACCGTTGATTTTGTTAAAGTGACAGAGAATCAACTGACCTCTGCCAAGAGAAAAGGAAAAGTCAGGCTATGTCTAGACTACAGAGTTTTGTCAGAAAAACAGCTGTTTTTCCGACAAAAGTTGAGTTATGTCTACACTGCAAGTGCATTCTTTCGACTGAATCGAAAGAACGGAGGCCTTTTTGCACACTTGGTAATCCTCATTCTACAAGGAAGAAGCCTTTTTTGTGTAAGAGCTCTTTCTCAAAAAGACGTGTGGACGGGGAAGAGGGAGTTTTTTCGGAAGAAGAGGGAAGAGGAAAAAGCAAATGTGCCCTGGTGACCTTTCTGTCCATAGCAATCAAAGCTTACATACAAGATAGCGTCCAGGCAGTCTGGACGCTATCTTTCAAAAAAGCACATCGTTTTTTCAATGCGTTTTTGCAGTGTGGACGCTCTCTTTCGCAAGAAGTTTTTGCAGAAGATCTCTTCCGAAAACAGCTTCTTGCACAAGAAGACTGCAGCCTAGACGTAGTCTATGTCTAGACTACAGGCTTTTGTCAACAGAAGTTTTGTCGACAGAATCTGTTGACAAAGCTTCTGTTGACAAAGAGCGTCTAGACTACATCCAGTTCTGTCGACAAAGCAAGCCACTTTGTCAACATGACAGTGTAGATGCAAAGGACAGTGTAGATGCAATAACACCTTCTGTCGACAGAACTCTGTCGACAAAAGGCGTTATTCCTCGTAGAATGTGGTTTACAGCCGTCGACAAAACTGCTGAGTTCTGTTGACGTTATGTCGACAGAATTCAGCAGCAGTGTAGGCACAGGTATAGTTTTGTCGACAAAAGTCCACTTTTGTTGACAAAATCCTGCAGTCTAGACACACCCGTAGTCTTATTTACTTTTACTATGTCTACACTATGGAGTTTTTCTGGGATACCGGAGGTATCTTCTGAAATTTTTTTCAGAAGAGCAGACATGTTCTTTCGGAAGCCCTGTATTCCTCATTTTATGAGGAATAAGGGCTCTTCCAAAAGAGGAGGGTTTTCCAAAATTTGCCCTCTTTTTCCAAAAATAAAATGCAGTGTAGACATAGCCGTATTCCCACAATATAAGAACTAGAGGTCACCAAATGTAATTAATAGGCAGCAGGCTTAAAATAAAGAAAAGGAAGTTTTTCTTCACTCAGTGCACAGTCAACCTGTGGAACTCCTTGCCAGAGGATGCAGTGAAGGCTAAAAATTTAACAGGGTTCAAAAAAACACTAGATAGATTCATGGAGGTTAGGTCCATCAATGGCTATTGGCCAGGATGGGTAGGAATGGTGTCCCTAGCCTCTGTTTCTCTGGACGTTGGTGACAGGGGAGGGATCATGTGAGAATTACCTGTTGTGTTCTCTTCCTCTGGGGCAGCTGGTATTGGCCACTGGTGGCAGACGGGATATTGAGCTGGATGGACCATTGGTCTGACCCAGTATGGCCGCTCTTATGTTCTTATGAGAGAGATGGTGGTTTCAGCCGGCTCTCTGGTGGTTCATCCAAATTCTTTTCACTTCATTGCTAACTTGCAAGTGGGCTATATTTTTATTCCTGGTGGAAACTCTCCCTCCCACGTTAAAACTCACAGGCAACGACAATGCAAGTTTGTCCCATGCGGCCCTGCCTTGACTTCATGACTTAATACATTTCCACCATCCCTTGGAAGTTCCTCCTACAAGGAGCGAGGGGATGGTGAAATCTTTGCTCTCCTTGAACCTCTGGCTTCTTGCTGGAAAAGGAAGAGTGCCTCGTACAGGGGTTTAATGAGAAGATGCACCCATTGACTTCAATAGATTCTGCATCCAACCCATTCTGTTCTACATCGGCTCTTATACTGTACTCAGCACCGTAGTATCTACCAGGACCTTTCAGCCAGGCATTAATCAATGGGCTGCACGTCTACCACATATTGTTGTTTGTTCCATCCTCACGCTAGAGGTTCCGTGAGGTGCCTTGTTTAATTTTCTTATCACGTTGCTCTGTGTGTATGTTGGAGAAGGCAGGACAAAGAAACCTGCCTTGCACTTGAGGTGGGGAGGTTTGGGCCTGTCCTTAATTCCTGAGAGAGTTTGCTCCACAGCCTAGGAGCCGTCCCCAAGGACGTTCTGTCTCCCTCACAGACAAGCCTGGCACTTACTGTAGCCTTCCACTCTGCCAGAAGAATCACTTTCTCGGCCCATGACCATCTTCCTGGAGCTACAGTTAGGACATGGGGCACTTTGAAGATGAGGATGGAGACCTTGAGCTCGATTCACTATTCGGTCAGGAGCCAAGGACAGGTGGTAACCTGGCTTGCTGAGATGAGGGGCAGTGTTTTGTACAGGCTGACCATCTCTAGTCCAGCAACATCTGAGGTCCAGCATGATTTGAGTTAGCCGGATGCCCACGTGTCGTGGGTGTGACCAAGTTTCCCACAGTCCCATCAAGTTTATTTACAGCCACCTGTCCTGGCTCCCAGTGTTCTGTGCTAATTTACCCCGAAACGTCTTCTCAGAGCCCAGTAAGTGGTGGCAGGGTTGGAAATGCTGCCAGACAATATTGGCCTCACGTGGTCCAGCAAATTCTCTGGTTCTGCAGCCACCAGATCCCAAAGTAGCTGATGTTTTGAGCACCTCATCCATTTGCCCTGCTGCCTAACATCCTGGTTGCCAGCCCTGCTATTCCCCAGGGGCTCTGCTCCCGGCTCCGGGTTCTGCTTGGCTCCAGTCCCTATGCAAGGGTCCTGGCATCTGGCCCATGTCCCACATGGCTACCAGCCCCACACCAGACCCCTAATGCAGAGTACCATCCAGCTAGCAGGCATGGGGTCCTGACCTCTGACCCCACCTGTAGGGTCCTGGCTGTTGGCCCCAGCTCTAAGAGGTGGTGAGGGGTGTGAATAGAGGTGTGGGGGGGGAGGGCTGAAGCACAGCACCCCCAGTCCAAAAATTGTTCCTGCACCACTGGAAAAAAAACCACCCTCCGTTATTTTTACAGCTCAAGATTTGAAAGGCAACCTTTTGCTTTGGGGGCCTGGTGCATGGTTTTGGAATGACTGGGGTTAGTAGCACTGATGCAGCCTTCAGGCGTGGTGCCCCCTGCCACCAGAGGAAAACTCTGGGAAAGTAACAGTGAACTTGCAAATGAACTCCACTTCCTGGAGATTTAATCTCCATGAGCGAAGGAGGCTGCACTTTCTCTTTTTCAAATGTGGAGTAAGGCAGCTGGGAGTAATTAGAACCTCAATTAGAGGCCCACACACCCACCAAAAATAGGCGCAATAGAAAAGGCAAGCGGAGGGAAGCAAAGAGTAGGGAGAAGAAGGTGCCTCCCGTTATCAGCATGACTGGACATCTAAAAGCCACATCTGTTGGAAAATAGCAGCAATTCCAGAGGAAAGGGGAAATTGTGCCCTGAGAACTAACAATTTGAAAGAAAAGGAGGGGGGAATCCATTATTTATTCTGCACTGAGACTCGACAAAGAACAAGAAGATCCCTGTGCCCTGGTCAGTCACGTCTTAAGCTGACCCTCCTCCTGGGCAGAGGGAAAACCACGAGTCCCTCTCACACCACCAGCAGGATTCCCGCTGGAAAATGCAGCAGGGAAAAGTTCTGACAAAGAAGATACAAGCTGTTGTGGGAACTACTGCTTGGCCGTTCCCTGTTGGTGGGAGCAGCCCCTGGCATAAAGGTCTGTCGGGAGGAGGGCACAGCAGCAGTGAGAAAGGCACCAGTTTCCTTAGGTAAAAGGGACCCTGCACCTGTGACTTAACCATGGTCGGTGTCCCACTGTGCCGCAGTCATCACTCAGTGTAAGGAACTGACTCGGTGCCAGAAATGCAGAGGGACTCCTCTCTGCTTTATTCCCTGTTCAGGGACACCAGGCAAACCGGAGGCCGAAATGCGGCCCCCTTCCCGTGGCTGGCCCCGGTGCGGAATGGTCTGATGTTTCCCAATGAGTCTCCAGCAAGGGAGTTGGCCCCTTGATGAATTTTCCCCCTGAGATTCTGGGATGGAATCTGTTTGTGGAGGAAACAGGGATGGCAGGTGGCAGAACGAGGAGCAATGGTCTCAAGTTGCAGTGGGGGAGGTCTAGGTCGGATATTAGAAAAAAAATCTTTCCCTAGGCAGGTGGGGAAGCACTGGGATGGGTTCCCTGGGGAGGGAGTGGAATCTCCATCCCTAGAGGTGTTCTAGTCCCGGCTTGACAAAGCCCTGGCTGGGATGATTGAGTTGGGGTTGGTCCTGCTTTGGGCAGGGGGTTGGACTCAATGACTCCTGAGGTCTCTTCCAGCCCTGGGATTCCATGATTCTATCATTTACATCCGGACTACAGGCATGGCCACTCCCAGCTCCCATTGGCCACATACACCGTTCCCAGCCAATGGGAGCTGCGGGCTGGGCCACCACTTCCTGCAGTTCCCATTGGCCAGGAATGAAGGACCACAGCCACTGGGAGAAGCGAGTGGCCGGACCTGTGGACACTCAGGTAGACAAAGCGTCTCGCGGACAGCCAGCGGCTCACCCTTACAAGCCACGACCCAAAATGTGAACCCCCCTGGTCTAGACCAAGAGAGTGTGGAACACCGCCACGTGTGTGACTCACTGCAGAGCATAGGCTGTAGGTCCCTCTGTGAGCCTGATCCACATCGGACAGGAGTCTGTAACAGCTTCAGCTAGGAAACAGCTCCCCTTCCTGACTGTACAGTGAGGAGACTGAGTGCAGACAACCGCTCACAATCACCTCCCTGCACCTTCCCTGCCTGCTTCTGGGTCTGTCCTCGTAGCACACTGCCACAGCCCTGCACTGCGAGCTCATGGTGAATTCCTTGTCTGCTAAGACCCATCCATCCTTTTCATTATCACTGGTTTCCCGGATACACTCCCCCGTTCTGCAGGGCTCGCCAGCATCCCGTGTTCCTAGCTGCATAACCTTGCAATGGACTGCATTAAAGCACATTTCAGTTTAATGGCCTCAGCAAGCAATCCAGAGCGCTCCTTCCGGCTGCCCTCCCCTCCTCGGTATTTACCGTCCCACCCGCCTTTGTGCCATCGGCAGATTTTTGGCAGCAGTGATTTTATATTTACTTCCAGATCATTGATTAAAATGTTGACTAGCATTAGACCCAGCACCTGCAGCACATTAGAAATACTCCCATGATGCAACACTCCCATTTTTCCCCCATCTGAGGACTGCTTCTGGAGACCGTTCAGTTAGCCAGTTCTTAATGCATGTCATGGGTCTTCTATTGATCCTCTACAGCACTACGGGTTTAATCCAAATGCAATGGATACTAAATCAAATGCCTTACAAAAGTCTCACCGCATCTTCTATCTACGCAATTACTTTGATCCACCAAACTTGTAATCTCATCAAAGAATGAAATCAGGTTTGTTTGACAAGACTTATTATCCTTAGCCCTGCTAGCCAGGGATTTTTCCCGGATGGCTCTAGCTTCTCTTATCAGTTTTTCTACTTCATAATTTCTATCTTCATTGCTATCGATTGCCCTTTCCCCATTTATTATATTTTTTTAATTGCTGCCTTCACTTTGCCAATCAACCAAAGCGGGCTTTTATCCAAAACTATTCCCTTATCTAATTGTGGAATCCTGGCTTTTAGGACTTCTAATGAAGCATCTTTAAAAATTCCCTGTTTTCATTCACATTTTTTCTGTATATTTGTTTCTCCTGGGCAAATTTCACTCATAATTTTCCTCAGTTGGGGAAAACGTCTCTCTCTCTCTCTCTCTCTCTCTTATGATATGGCCAATCCTCTCTTTGCCCACACTGAATGTAATCCACTCATGATTACTGGCCTGTAAGCAACTACCAGTTTGATTTAATTCATCTTTATCCAGGATAATGAGGTCCAACATAGCATTACCTTCTGACGCATGTATTGTCTTTTGCACTGGAAAATTATTATCTTTAATTTTTTTAACAAACCCAAGTGTTGCTTTACTACAGGTTGTGTGGGACTTCAAGCCTATGTCTCCCGAACAGAAGTCTCCCATCACAACACAATTTTTCTTTACAGCCATGATAGGCAGGCACTTAAGAATTAACTTCTCCTCGTCTCTGGTTTGATTTGATGGTCTGTAACAGACCGTCCCCACTACCTCCTCCTGGACTTTCTTAGTTAGCATGTTGATCCATATGCATTAAGGTCCTGCAGTTCTGAGTTATCAATGCCTGTCAAACAAATGTTGGTCACACATAGTGCTACTAACACACACACACACTTTTTTTTTTTTACCATTTTATCTTCTCTAAGCAGGATATAACCAGAAATGTTAACATTCCACTCATGTGAATTATCCCAGTAGGTTTCTATAATGCCAGTTAGATCAAATTTCTTCCCATCAATGAGAATATCGAATTCCTTGTGCTTGTTACCTACACTCCTAGGACTGGTATATAAGCAATTGAAATTTTTCTTCTCTTCACACTCTTCTCATCACAGCATCATGCCAATCTCTCCTGCCTCTAGGAAATAAGCACATGCCCCGCGCATAATATGCAGAAACTAAGAAGATGCACAGGCTTGGGAATATCATTCCCAGCCCTTCTTCCATCATGAAGCTAGTCATTGGAAAGGCATGTTAAACTGCAGAGGGCTTTGGTTTCATTTCAGCAGGACTTCAAAGGTGCAGCACATGGACCAAGAATCATGAGTGCATCATGGAAACAGATGTCTAGTAGGAGATGCTACATGGTTCAAGCAGGCCCATAGACTGATTTCTAAAGAAGAGAAAATATTGACAGTTTACATGGAAGACATCAACATTGATGGCACAATAAAAAGCCCTGATTACAATCAGGGCCAGATTAAGGGGGGGGGTGCTAGCCGGGCAGCTGCCCGGGGCGCCAACCTATGGGGGGCACCTGATGGCAGCTGTAAGGGGCGCTGCGCGGCGCCCCTTAAAGCTGCCATGAGGTGCCGCGCACTCGATTGCAGCTGTAAGGTGCGCAGCACGCCAGGGGGCGGGGCCGCACATGCGCCGTGCGCCCTGGGGCGGAGCCGCGCATGCATCGCGCGCCCACTGCCCGGGGGCGCAGGAATGGCTCGAGCCGGCCCTGATTACAATCTATAACAGGCGTGGGTAATAAGCAGCCTGTTGAGTGGAGAAATCACGATTATGCTGAATCCTTTTGTCAACAAGCTACCTGACAAACAAACCCAAGAACTGATGATTTCATGACCTAAAGTCTCAACAAAGGTGCCTGATCTCACCAGGCGCCTACATTTCAAAGCTGTGTGAACCTCTAGTAGGAAGTGTTCTGTGAACAGACTTTGCGAGGGTCTACACATTTAGTTGGGGGTGTGATTCCCAGCTGGGCTAAGCCTGATTGAACTGGTATGCCACAAAGGGGGACACATGGCAATGGGGCTCATAGGAAGAGCTAGCATTTTGCCCATCTAAGACTGAAGGCAAAGACTCCACCTGACTAGCCTGTCCCACCTGCCACTGGCTGCACTCCGATCTTAGGGGTACGTCTAGACTACATTGCTCCATCGACGGAGCCATGTAGATTAGGTTTGTAGTCATAGGAAAATGAAGCAGCAATTTAAATAATCACCACTTCATTTAAATTAAAATGGCTGCTGCGCTGTGCCGATCAGCTGTTTGGTGGCTCAGCACAGTAGTCTGGACGCTCCGCGGTCGACATCACAAGCCTTTGTCGACTGCCCCGTTATGCCTTGTGGGATGAGGTTTACCAGGGCGGTCGACAAAGGCTTTTGACGTCAACCGTGGAGCGTCCAGACTACCACGCTGAGCCGACAAACAGCTGATCGACACAGCGTGGCAGCCATTTTAATTTAAATGAAGCGGGCAATTATTTAAATCGCCGCTTCATTTTCCTATGTCTACGAAGGTAATCTACATGGCTCTGTCGACGGAGCCATGTAGTCTAGACATACCCTTAGTGTGCTGAGTGGCACTAGATCTCATGAACAATGTCTCCTTGACCTAGGAACCACACCTGCAGCTCAAAGACCAGACGTGCCTTGAACACCATAAAGTTACACCTTCATGTCACATCTCACAAGCAAATCAGACGTGGGTCTGGCTTGAACCTCAAAGGGAAAGCTCCCAAGCGTTGGTGATTCATAGACTCTGAGGCCAAGGGATTCCATTGGGAGCATTTAGTTTGGCATCCTCCATAGTACAGGCCATAAAACGGCCCCCAAAATAATTCCTAGGGCAAAGTTTTTAGAAAAGCAGCCCCTCTTAGTTTAAAAATGGTCAGTGATAAACAATCCACCATGACCCTTGGCCAGTTGTTCCAAGCATTACCTATTCTCATTGTTAAACATGTATTTCAAATCTGAATTTGACTAGTTTCATTTTCCAGCCAGTGGATCGTGTCAGACTTTTCTCTGGTAGATTGAAGAGCCTATTATTAAATATTTGCTTCACCTCTAGGTAGTTATAGACCAGGATGGGCTATCAGTGGCTGGACCTGCAGCTCCCATTGGCTGCAGATCTTCATTCCCAGCCAATGGGAGCTGCGGGAAACGGCACCGACTGGGGCTCCCCTCAGCTCTCGTTGGCTGGGAACAGCGATCTTGCATCCAATGGGAGCTTCAAGCAGCCAGAGCTGTGGATGTGCCGGAAATAAAGTGACAGCAGACCTCCAGGATTAACCCTGGTGAAATGCATCTAGCCTGCAGGCTGCTTATTACCCATGCCTGTTATAGACTGTAATCAAGTCCCACCTTCATTTTCTTTTTGTGGTGCTAGATCGAGCTCCTTCCCTTTGTCACACTAACACATGTTTCCTAATCCTTTAATCGTTCTCTTGACTCCCCTCCAAACCTTCTCCACTTTATCAGCATCCTCCTTGAATTGTGGGCACCAGACCTGGAATCAGGGTTCCAGCAGCTGTTGCACTAGATGTAAAATAACCTCTCTGCTCCTACTTGAGATTCCCTGCTTATCCATCCCAGGATCATGGTAGGTCTTTTGGCCACAGGGATGCCCTGGGCGCTTGCGGTCAGCTGATTAGCCACCATGACCCCCAAATGTTTTGCAGAGTCGCTGCTTCCCAAAGCAGAGTCCCCCACTAGGTAAGTGTGGCCAACATCCTTTGTTCCTAGATCTACTCATTTGCAGGAAGCCTTATTAGTACACACATTGATTGATTGCACCCAGCTCAGCACGTGATCCAGATCGGCCCACAGTAGTGAAATGGTCTTCTTCCTCATTTGCCCCTCTCCCAGTATGTGTCATCTTCAGGAGTTGCCCTTGTCCCTTCTTGAGCCAGAACTTACAAGGCTCCCCACAAGGCTGTGGTGTAGCCCGTCAAGTGGGGTGATTCCATTTCATGACAGCGTTCAAGGTTTGGCGTTTGTTTCACACGCTCGCTAAAATAAAGCATTTTGAACATTTGCTCTGGGATGGGTTCACAACATCTGTTTTCAGGCTGAAAAAGGTCTGTTTTTTGATTGCTCTCTTTTTCTGGGCAGACATGACCAGAGATCCTGGGACCTCAGAATTTCCAATCAAAACTTTGTCATACTCAATTCATCTCTGTAAAACATTTCTTCAGATGTGCGCCATTCAGCTCCAACACCCAGAGAGTTACGTTGTCTTTCTTGCTATGGTCCTGAACAATTGTAGTCGGTAAAAGACCCCCTGGGACACTTCCTTTGACAGCAGGTGTGTTCATGCTAGACTTCTGGCAAGAGTCCAGTTTGAGTAATTCCAGCCCACCTCCCAAAATGTCCCCTTTGATTTCTGTTGGATACAGTACTCCTAATCTGCTGGTCAGATCCCACGGGAATGCACTCATTTGTCACCCAGAGAAGAGAACAGTAACGGACAAGATTTATATCTTTAATCTTGAGTTAGAACTTTTCACCTTTATTTCTTTTCCCTCTACTCCATTTTCTCTCTTTCATAACTCACAATCTAATCTCCCATTTGTCAGAATTAGACCCACATCATCCAAACCGGCATCTGCGCAGGCCTCTGTGTTTAGATGTTTAAGGCTTATGTTATGTATAAATAAAGACCCTGCTTCCTTTAGGTTTAGACAAGAGAAATCCATGATTTAGAGCTAGATCCACATAAGCATTGTTTTTCCCAGCCTATTTATTTGATATGTCCAGCTACTCATGGATCTCTCTCTCTCTTTCTTCCTGCACAAGGCAGAAAAGACATATGATTGAAACAAGGCTTTGAAGAGGAAAAACCACATTACTTCAACCCAGCATCTGTGAGCGGCAAATAACACTTGTCAGAAAGCTTGAGATGTCTTGGAACTCACCCTTATTCATTCTGCAAAATCCTCTTTCCCAGTGGTTGTTATTGAGTCACGGGTTTGTTATGATTATGTGTTTGTTTTACAATAATGCCCAAAGACCTGGTGTGCTAAGTGCTGTACATACACGCTGCAAGAGACAGTCCCCACCCGAGAGAATTTACAGTGTAATACGGTAGAGAAGGAGGAGAAAGGACGCAGTATTGTCCTATTTCACAGATGGGGAATTTAGGCACAGGGAGATAGTGATTTTCCCAGTGTTACAAAGGGAGTTTGTGAAAGAGCTGGGAACTGAACTCCTGTATCTCAAGCTAGTGCTTTAATCCCAGAACTCATCTTCCTCTACTTGTTCTCACTGATGAATGATGCCAGCTGCCCAGTCCTGGAGATCACCATCATGTTCCCATAACTGGCTCATTCTACCCCATGCTGGAGAAAGGGTTTGTACCTTTAAGCATTACAGCTCCAGTTATTCCACACCAGTGCACTATGTGGTGGATCTTTAGCAGCGGGAATGCCATGTGTGCTGAGAGGGTATTATAGGCAAAAGGGTTTTTTTTTTAAGTATATGTAAAAGTTTTCAATACTCCCTAAAGTACCCCGCATCCTAGAACTGACCTTTCCGGGGTGACGTCCTACAGAGCATGTGCAGGTATTTTTTTCCCTCTCGCCCCTGAGAACTCAAACCCTCATCCTGTTGACGTGACAGCTCCAGACCAAATTGTGACACATCGGAAGCAGCAAGAGCGGGGGAAGGGAAAGAACCAGAAAATGGCACGAGCGAAACCCAAGACAGGCAATCCTGGTTAAACAGTCTATTTTATGAATCAGCGGCTGTTCATAAAGAGACTAGAGAGTCCTTGCTGTTTCGGAAAGCACCAATGTGTAATAAAATAAAAGCATCATAGAATGGAGAGAGGATGACAATGAATTCCAGCCCTGCTCCTGGGGTAATGAGGGCAAACATCCAACATATGCATATTCAGAAGGGGAGCTGCATCCACAAGTTCTGTGCCTGTTTGTTTTGGCTTTTGTGCTTTTAACTGGGGCCCTACTCTCTAAATGTGAGTGCTAATTAGTTCACTACATTTATAAGTACACCGATCTGTCCCTTGAAAATCAGTTTGAGGAGGCCTGACATGAGCTAGAAATATATAAAACTGAACCATCCCACTAGCCTTGGTATGATTTCCAATGAACTCATTTCTCTTTTCTATGAAAAAAAGTGCCCCATCCAAGGTCTGAGACAAAAACGCCACTTCTCCCTCTCTTCTACGCACTCCGCTATAGAAACTTGGCAACGTGTTTATTCGTTGCTACCCTTCGAAAGCAGAGGTTCTTGCTGCTGTTTATCAGCCTTCTCATGTGGCTTAGGCATTTTTCCATGTGCATCATGTCTTTGTGAAGACAATTCTTCAGAAATTCATGTACATTGCAGCCAGAGTGGAAAACTTAATGACCAGATTTACTCCGCCTGACAGACGAGTTCTTATTACAGATGGAAACCTTCCCCTTTCCACACACCTCCATGAAAAGCCTGAGGCACTGTACATTTGATTACAGATGGAACAAATGATGGAAGGACTCATGCTTATCAAAAGAAAGCGTTGTCTAAACAATAAGCTACATCAACGTGTGCGTTCTTTGGTCTTTGGTGCACTGGGGCAGGAAAGCAAAGGCAAGAAAAATGCACCATTGCTCCAGGAATGTGCACTCAGATTGGTATCGTAATGAAAGTTTGATTCTAAAAGTAAAGGCTGGGTTTGTTGGGATCAGGAGATCTGGGTTTGGTACAAGACTCCCTATATGCCCTTGGGCAAAATAATTTATCTTTGTCTCTGTTTTCCACTGTGATATCATCTCATACTGTGAAATAACCCTTCCTTTTCTCCACTCTTCTTCAGTATTGTCAATCCAGGTACCCTCCCCATGGCAGGGACATTCTCCTAGCAGGGGTATGTGCAGCACCTCACACATGGGGAGCCCGATCCCAGTTGGCGCCCCTCAGCACGTCTGTAACATAACTAATCCTCGAGGCCTGTCACAATGGATGAATGCCTCAGCCGCGAGCTGCATGTGGCTCCCTGCCGCATTCAGATTTACACACCGGACTCATTACGTTAATCCAATCGCACCTGCTGGAATCAATCAGACGGACAGGTGGAAGTTGTATTATTTTTAACAAAGATCTGGTTTGTGCCTGATCGATTAAATTGGACAACTAAATTAACCAGTGACTGAGGGAAATGGCAGGGCTGTGAAATGATTTACCCTGCTGTACAGTGGCTGAGGAAACTCAGCCTCCAGGGGCTGACTCATGGGCCTGGGGGATTATGCAAAGGTTTTTCCTCACACAAAACAGAGGAGAGAAAGGAAGGGGGAAATGAATGTAGCAAACAGAAGGTGGCGGAGTGCCCGAGGGGGTGCTTCTCCCTAACAAGGACCCCACAGTGATAGGCAGCACGTAAATGTCCAGACACCCAGGAGAAGCAGCAAATGGACCCTAACTCCTAAGCCACACAAGGAAGAGAAACTATGCAGCCATGCTAGCTACATTAAAGGGGAAGGTCGACCTAAGATATGCAACTCCTGCTATGTTAATTGTATACCTGGAGTCAATGTATCTTAAATCACCATCCACATGGTAAACACTCCCCATCAGCTTCCCTTACTCCTCATGAAGATCAGGAGTACCGGCACCAACAGGGCACCCTCTGAGTTTGATTTAGCGGGTCTTTACTAGACCTGCTAAATCAAACCCCAGAAGATTGACCATGGCAGTGTTGATCTTCTGTGTAGTGTAGACATGGCCTGGGAGAGTAAAATGGGCCCTGGATTGCTTTTCTGTCCAAACAACCTGCTGCTTGTGCTGAAGGACAGGTAGAGAGAAGCGCCTGGGCAATTTTTCCTCTGAACAGCAATTAAAGAGAAAGACGTCCAGTGACCAGGCAGTCCTTGCTGCTGTATCTGCTGTCACCCAGGGCAGACCTGTGTGCCTGCCAAGAGATCCCATGCCCATTGCATGCTGCCCATATTTCTTCTCTGTAAGTGAAATACAGTGTCTATCACAAATTCCTCCTTAGAAACAAACTTCAGGGCATAAACCTGCCTCTAACTCAGGGGATGAGGAAGAAAATTCACCTATGAGCAAGATACACCATATAACTCTCCCCTTTAGGTTTTTCTTGGACCTTCCTCTGAAGAATCTCATGCTAGCCACTATCAGAGACTGAATGCGGGATTAGATAAAGCATTGATGTGATCCATCGGCACCACCTGTATTCCCAAGTCTCAGAGGGGGAGCCGTGTTCATCTGTAACTTTAAAAAAAGAGTTGTCCTGTGGCACCTCAGAGACTAACCCAAATATCGATAGAATCATGAGCTTTCCTGGGCAAAACCCACTTCCTCAGATGAGCTGGAGAGGAACAGTATAAACCCAGAATTGTATAACAGGAAAAAAAAGAGGCACCTGTCAATTGTAGGACCCATGCTAATGAGGCTAATTAAGTGGGCTGGACGTGACCCACACTTAGCTTTTGATGTAAAAAGAAGGCATTAAATTCAGGGAAGGCTGACTTAATAATGCGACATCCAATTAATGTCTTTGTTCAAGCCCAGGGAAACAGTTTCAGTTTTGCAGTCGAATGTCAATTCCACACTCTCTGTAATTGGCTGGTCAAAATCCTTTTCCTTTTTTTTTCACATGGGAAGACAGAAAAATACATGCCAGGAGCTGTAGACTTTTACATGGCACGGGTCTTCAACTATTTGGATATATTTCCAATTGCCCTTTTTATCCATTTTGCTCTTATGTACAGCGGAGAAAAATATCTCCCATCCCTCTGGCTCTGTTGATTTTCATCTACACTTACTGAGCATGTGTTATCAATAATGAAAGGGGAAAGGCTTCTGTGTAATATCTCCTAAGGCAATGCCTCCCAGATTTCTGCCACATGATGACACTCAGACAATGTGTCAGCTTCCTAAGTATGAAAACCTGCAAATGATATTTATTAAAGTAAAGCATTTGGATCCTCCCTGCTCTCTTAGAAACTGCAGCATCCCTAGAGACAGAGGTGTTTCATGGGGAATTCTCGGGAAGAAAGAGGTTCAAGGGATATGCAGACGCTATGTACGTACCTGTTGGAAATGCAATGACAGCACAGAAGTTGGGCTACAGAAGAAACTGAATTTGTCACCAGCACATAGAGACTAAATGATTTGGCCCCAGAGATTCAAGGCAAGATCTGGTGTCAACTGGTGTAGACTGATTGGAATGGCACAGGTTTGTTTAGTTTGGAAAAGAGAAGACTGAGGGTATGTCTACACTACAGCGTTATTTCGAAATATCTTATTTCGAAATAACGTGTCTACACACGAAATGCATTTCAAAATAGCTTTTTGCTATTTCGAAATAGCGCGTCCACACTGATTGGACGCTGAATCGCATTTAAGGCCACCCTGGTTCCGGCAGGGCATCAGGTCAGAAGTTACCTTGTGGCCAGGGCAGCCAGCAGGGCACCCTGGGAAGGGCGAGAGGCCCCCTATTTCAAAATAAGCATCTACACAGCACTTATTTCGAAATAGCAATTTCGAAATTGGCACTATTCCTTGTGGAATGAGGTTTACCAATTTCGAAATAAGCCCTCCACTATTTCGAATTAATTTCGAAATAGCAGTTGGCTTGTGTAGATGCTAGGAAAGTTATTTCGAAATACCAGCTGTTATTTCGAAATAACTTTGCTGTGTAGACATACCCTGAGTGGGGACATGATAGCAGCTTTCAAATACCTTAGAGTACATCTAGACTACACACTTCTTTCAAAAGAAGCTTTTTCAAAAGAATCTTTTGAAAAAGCTTCTTTTGAAAGAGATCGTCTAGACAGCCACAGCTTTTTTCGAAAAGGCGATCCGCTTTTTTGAAAGAGAGCACCCAGGCAATCTAGATGCTCTCTTTCAAAAAAGCCCCGGTTGCAGCCAAGAATGCCTTCTGTCAAAAGCGCTCTTTCAAAAAAAGGCGTTCTTCCTTGTAAAATGAGGTTTACCGCTGTCGAAAAAAACGCCGCGTTCTTTCAATTTAATTTCGAAAGTCTAGACACAGGTGAAGTTTTTTCGAAAAAAGGCCACTTTTTTTGAAAAAAACTTGTAGTCTAGACATAGCCTAAAAGGGTGTTACACGGAGGAGGGAGAAAAAATATTCTCTTTGACCTCTGAGGATAGGACAAGAAGCAATGGGCTTAAACTGCAGTAAGGGAGGTTTAGGTTGGGAAGTTTTCTTTAATATCCAAGTGTCAGTGTGGTTAAACACTGGAATAAATTGCCCAGGGAGGTTATGGACTCTCCATCACTGGAGATATTTAAGAGCAGGTTGGATAGACTCCTGCCAGGGATGATCTGGATGATTGTTGGTCCTGCTCTGAGGGCAGGGGATTGAACGTAATGACCTCTCGAGGTCCCTTCCGGTTCTAGTGTTCTATGATTGTATTATTCACCCCACCTGAGAGCCAGACTTTCTGTGGCAAGCAAGCTCATAAACCTCAACTTGCAAGTGCAGGCCTGAAATGTAAAGAGAATCTCAAACATTCCATTGACCGCGTGAGCCAATGATGTTCAAAGTGTCACCTTGGGCACATTGCAGCTCTATGGCATGGGTGGCGTCTGCCTCCCACAGAAGGGGTGGCACAGCCCCCAAAGAAGCCCCATGTAGATTACGCTGGTGCTGCATCGTGGGTTTTGCTAGGTAGGTTTCAGCATCTTTGCCTGGACTGGACTCTCACAGCACCTCACTCCATCTAACTACGCTGTTCACTACTGAAGTCTCTCAGATTTGGAAGACTGTTTGTTGACCTTCAAAGTCAAGCACAGGCTTGGATTTTTCCTCAGCGCCATCTCTCACCAGTTCAGCTGTAAAAACAATGAGCTGTCCTGTGGCACCTTAGGCTATGTCTAGACTGCATCCCTCTGTCGACAGAGGGATGCAAATCAAATGAAGCAGGGATGTAAATATCCCGTGCCTCATTAGCATACACATGGCCACCGCTTTTTTTTCAAAATTGAGCTTTTTCGGAAAAAAACGGCAGTCTAGACGCGGATCTGTCAAAAATAAACCCTTTTTCGACAGATCCAGTATTCCTCAAAAAATGAGGTTGACAGGATCTGTTGAAAAAGGGTTTATAGTTTTTCGAAAAAGCTCCGTGTTGAAAAAAAGTGAGGCCATGTTTATGCTAATGAAGCACGGGATATTTAAATCCCTGCCTCATTAGCAATTTCAACATGCCTAATCTACATCTCTCTGTCGACAGAGAGGTGTAGTTTAGACACAGCCACAGGGCGAATCTGCAGCCAAGCGCAAAATTGGTTCTTTATGGACTATCAAGAGCGGATACAAAACCATGCTTATTAGCAGCTGTAACCATAGTCCTCATGCAATGGGGAGGCTTCTGGAAAGGTGGCTCACACATTCTCTCACCTTACACTTTCAGAAAGAAAGAAAGAACCCAGAAGTATTTTAAAAAGTTTGTAAATGTTACCTTCAACATGCCCCATCTTCCCTTTCCGTTTAATCTACACTGACTTTCATTAAATTCTCTTTTCATTCATAAACTCCATCCCCTGAGCAGGTTTTCTTTCTGGCTCGAGTATCAGCCGGGTATGAAAAATTCCTTCCTGTGGGGCTGAATGGACACGTGTACTCCCTGGACAGACAGCGTTCAATTGCTTTACAATTAGAATTCAGGCCACACGATGCTGCTCCTGCAGCTTTGAACTACGCTCATCTGAATGATGGGTGGCTTCGCCTAAGCTTGTCAGAATGTGTCATTATCATGATTAGTGGTTACAGTGATTTCTCATGGTGATCCTGAAAACGTGTCACTTGTGTTCTCCTCCCACCTGGAGAGAAAGCTGATCCCCTCCTTGTGGAGCAACGTGGAATCATTTGGCGATTCCGTAAACTCCTGGTTCCAGCTCTCCGTTTTTCCCTTGAGTCTTCCATTCTGCGTCAGGTGTCCATTTTTCTTAAATAAAGACACCACCAGATTAAAGATTGAAAGGCATCTGCTCCACTGGTGCAAATCTGCAGAGCTCGTGTGAGGTCAGTGATGTTACCCGCTCCAGTTTACATATCCGAGGATAAAAGTCAAGCCTGTAAAATTAAAGGGGTGGGGGTTTTCCAAGGATCTATGACTTCAAATAATTCTACTTATAAATAACAATTGTTGTATATTTGAATGATATTAATGTTCCAATCCCCATATTATGCCATTAAGGAGTGAGGGGAGAAAGTATAAGGATTGTTTCTTCCACCGTGTCCAAAGCCTGGTCACACATCACAGATGAGGCTTTGCATAAAGAAGTAAGATTTGGGAATTCCTAGGACCCTTCCAAACAGTTTCTTCTCAGACTCAGGAGCCCAGGGGAAATCTGTGGTATAGTAAAACATAAGCAGTTGGTTAAATGCTGTAAATGATCCCCACTGATCAGCAGGAAGGTTGGAACGACGGATCCTCCGCATTAAAACCAGACACCACAGTCATTAGAGCTAAAGGACAAAGTCCTCTAGTTAGCGCCTTTAGAAGCTGGGCGACCATAAAAGGTTAATGGTGAAACAAAGACCTGTTCTCTAAGTGTAGGTTATACGTGGACCCTTTATGGCATTAGAAGCATTTTAGCCCCAGCATTTTTTTCCCTTTGTGGTGTTGTCTCTGCGTTTCCAGGCTGCAGTGTGATCAGAAAGAGGAAATAGCCAGAATCGGATAAGAGAATCATAGAATCACAGAACACTAGAACTGGAAGTGACCGCAAGAGGCCATCAAGTCCAGTCCCCTGCACTCACGGCAGGACTAAGCACCATCCAGATAATCCCTGATAGATGTTTATCTAAGCTGCATCCTCTTGAAAACTCCAGCCCAGCTTTGGGGAGTCTGGGTCTAGTTTGGAGAGGCACACAAACCTTTGGCTGTTCATGTGAACCCTTTGACGTTGGCCCATCACGATGTATGAGTAGGACTAGGAAAACCCAGGGCAAATTGGGTTTTAAAGACCACCCCAAAATGTCTCACACTGAAACTCACCCCCTTTTTACAATTCAATCTGTTCCCTTCACACACTGAATCCCTCCCACCCTGACAGGTTCGGAGCAAGGTGTGGACACACACTCCTCTGTCCCCAGCAGCAAGCGAAACGTTTATTTTTTCCACCACGTCTGTGGCATGGTTTCCTTGCGCTCTTCAAACAAGAGACAAGCCACAAAACTAGCAAGCGGGCTGACAAACAGTGAGGTCTGGATAGTCTCAGTTCTGACCATCTCTCCTCAGACTGATTTCAGGTGCCACGTTGTAGCAAAAAGCACAGCTCTTGTGGACGCTTGAGGCGGTCGCCATTAATCTCGTGGCTTTGACCGTGTGAGTGTATTCAGAGTCCTTGCCTGGCCTGGCAATTGGGGAAGGGGTGGGGGAAGGTGAGAGATGCAGGTCTTGTTCCAAAGACAATGCATTGGGTCTTCCTATTCCTCCTGTCTGCCAAATGTTGCCTATTCTCCACAAGCTACCGAAAAAGGAAAAGAAACACAGCTGGTTCAATGACCGGAAAGAAATGCTCGCTTCTAAGAAAGTGGAGGGAAATGACACACGCTACACAAGAGCAACCGCTACCAAATATGGTAAAATGCAGCTGGTAAACTCAAATTCGGCAGTCAGGACAATGAACGGAGGCACTGATCTAACTTCCCCATCCAGTGATTCCAGACAATGTCCTATAAATTTGCTATTCCTCCACTGACCAATCCATGCCTTCAATGACCTTTCTTCTAATGCCCACTGGCCCATGGGCCCTTTCACACCCTCTCCTGGCTGGCCAGTGTCGGGAGCTGGGATCTGGCTGAATATGCCTCAGATTTGTTCTCTAGCTGCCATATAGCTGGGCTTGTTTATTATTACAGTTGTGCCTTTCAGAATTAAACCCACAAATCTGCCCTTCCCTGCTCAGTCATAAAAGGGTATTACTTTGACCTTGGGGGAGGGGGGCCCCATCTTACAACCTGCACTTTCTCTCCATTCCAGGGGTCACTCTTCTTCTCTCTTTGTGAGTGGATTTCTTTAAAAAAAAAAAAAAGACAGAAAAACCAAAACAACTGGCAAGCGAAAAGGAGAGTGCTGTGACATATAGACGCCAATATCCTGCTTTCCGGCCACAGCGTGAGGCAAATGCAACACAGGCCAGAGCGATGCCAACCCTTGTAGTTGTTATTTTTGGCACCGAACTGTTCCAAGAATTTGTGGCATGGTTCTTAAAACGTCCCTGGCGGGTCTCTTTACTACGAGGTCATGTTACGACATCCTGGTAGGTCCTCGTTCCAAATGAGTGAAGCCCAGCTCCATAACTGAGAAGTGAAAGGGGGAAAATGGACAAAAGGTGGGAAAGGGCTTAAAAGAGGCATTGATTTTAATGGGGTAACTGATCCGATTACATGGAATCCCATTTTCATTCCAAGCCACCCTTTCACCCTTCCCGTCACAGGAAGGAATTCAGCCCTGGAAGTTGCCAGCTGTTGGCTACGCTGTTCTCTCTAGCTCGTGAACTGAACTCTGTGGTTTTCCCAGCAGGTGGCCATCCCGCATTTGCCACTGAAATTGCCACCTTCATTTGCAATGTCACAAAACGCATCCTACAGAACCAGTCAGGAGATTCAACCCCTTAGGCACGGAGAAGTCACCCAGTGCTGGCCCTGTTGGCCGTGTTTCTGTTGGTTCATGCCCGGTGTCTGTCACCCTGGCACCTTTTACCAATATTAACATCACAGTTTCATGCAGATGCCAGTTAAGAATCATGATGATTGGCCTGGAGCCACATACTTTTTATTATTATTATATTAAGAGGAAATAATGTTCTACACCAACTTCCCATTTTATTTGGAGGGTATTAAGAAATGAAACATTAATGGGATGCAGGAAATGAACTGCACATTCAGCTGCTATTTACCAAATTGTTCCTGTTCATCTCTGGACCACAAAAGGTGGGGGGGGGAGTCTCTAACTATGCCCAGAAACATCCCATTTCCACATAGGCATGCATGGCTGACAGCCACTAAGCACAAATGAATAAATATTTTATGTACTTTAATTTTCTCATCTATGAGCTTGATGTTCTGAGCCTCTTTGCTTTATTTTGAGACTTCATAAATGTTAAAAGCATTTATCCTCTTATTCTTTCCAACCAAAATAAGGCTTTTGCCAGTCTCTGCTCCCATTCAATTTGCTTTCATCTCTTTATTAGCATAGCAAAATAGCACATTGCCTGCAGTTTACTCCCTTCAGTAATTTTGGCATTCAGATTTTCCCCTTCCTTCCGCTGCTTATCACCTGTGTGCTGATCTTCGTATTATTCAGGAAGCAGGGTGTTTTAGCTCTTCGTGTGCATTGCATCTGCCCACTGGTCCCTGCTGTCTACTGGGATGTGGCCTGGCTTTTCCCCTGGATTTATTTCATTTTCTTTTTAAATTTTTATTATGAATCTTTTCTCCATTTGCCCCTCGGCCTAATTCTTTCTGTGGCCATTGACCTTTTGTGACTTCTAAGCAGGGGTGAAGGGGCATGGGCGGGGGCCATGGCACGTGACCCCCCACACCCAGGAAGGGCCGGGACAAGCCCCCTCTGCCCCAAACTCCGCTTCTCCCTTCCCCTGCTCCACCCCATCCCTCCCACAAGAAATGCTGCCTGCAGGACTAGCAGGGCCCGGGGTTATGACACCGGCACTCACCGGCTGCAGTGGGGCATTGAGAGCAACACAGCCCCAGCCGCATCGCTCCGCTTCCCACCAGTGAGTGGGGGGGCATGGACCCCTGTCTCTACACACCACCTATGCTTCTAAATAATGACTGCCATGGAGAAGGCTGAAGGCAGAAGTCGGCATTCCTAGGCATTCAGCTTTTCTCTCCTGCTTTGCATTTGTGCTGTTTTAAACACTTCTTTTTGTTTGTTTTTGTTTTGCACAGCTAAGTTCTTCACGTACCCCCATTGCTCTGCTAAGCCAGGGATGGGCAAACACCAGCCCACGGGCTGGATCCGGTCAGCCAGGGTTAGCCCTTGGCAGGCCCCCACACCACCGTATTTACCAGCGCCTCTGCAGGCACGGGCATCATGGCTCCCATTGGCTGCAGATCGCCGGCCCCGGCCAATGAGAATTGCGATCGCCCATACCTAGGGAGGTGCAGGTAAATATAGTGTTTATATTTACATGTAAATATAGGTAAATATAGCCCAGCAGGGGGCTAGCTCTGATGAACCACTGATGTTATATTGCCCACTTCTGTGCTAGGCCAACATGGGCCAGGGGTGGTGAAAAGACAGCATTTCCATGTGACGATCCCCTACCCAGTGGCCTTTGAGACATGGAGCGATTGTCCCTGTGCAATTCCTAGAGGGAATATGTTCACTTTACAAGAGCCATCACCATAACTGAGACTCTAGTGGGAATTCTCAGCCAGGAGGTCTAGGAGCAAATGGGCTAGATCAATTTCCTCCTTTATAGAATCACAGAACACTAGAACTGCAAGGGACCTTGAGAGTCATCAAGTCCAGTCCCCTGCCCTCACGGCAGGGCCAAGCACCATATAGATCATCCCTGACAGGTGTCTGTCCAACCTGCTCTTAAATATCTCCAGTGAGGGAGATTCCACAACCTCCCTAGGAAACTTATTCCAGTGTTTAACCACCCTGACTGGAAGTTTTCGCTAATGTCCAACCTAAACCTCCCTTGCTGCAGTTTAAGCCCGTTGCTTCTTGTCCTGTCCTCAGAGGCCAAGGAGAACAATTTCTCTTCCTCCTCCTTGTAACACCCTTTTAGGTATCTGTGGTTACTTTTAGGTACTTATGGTTTAGCATCAACCCTCCACGTCTGACCTTAAGCACAGTGATGGTGTCTATAAAGCCCACACTGGTGCAGAAGTGGGTAATGAGCATTTCTGGGCTCAGGAGGTTCTGCTCTGCAACCCTGGCAGAGCCTGCTCTTGCTGGAGGAAGGGGTTAAAAGTCAGCCAGAGAGCTTAGGAAGGGGAAGGCGCCTGTCCGGGAGGTGAAGAAGGGTACAGACACTGGCTGCAGGGGAGAGGGCTGCATGGGGCAGCTAACCCAGGTCATAGAGAAGGGACCAGTCTTTCCCCAGGCTCGGGAACCCTTCACTCTCATTTCATTTGCAAGGGGTTTGGCCACACCGTGACGTGGGGCATTGTTGGCTATCGGCTCATCGCTGCCTCTTCTAGAGCCCAATGACCCGTTCCGGAAGGGGATACAAGTCCACGCCCTGCACTCAGCCCCTTGGAGAAGAGGGACGTTGTGAGCCTGAGTCCAGGACAGCCCACCCGCGGGGACCTGGAGGTGGGCTGATGGCCTTTCGCTTGCGGGGCTGTTGGACAATATTTATCTTGTGGGCCTGGTTACCTTGGCTACTGGTGACGTGGCCAGAAGGCTGAGTCTCTGTTTGTGGGAAAGGGGACTGCCACAGCCCGGCCAGCTGATGGGGTGGGGGGAAAGGAAAAAGGCAACTGTCCTGGGGCCTGGTGATTCTAACGCCCCGGGCCCTTTAAATCTCCACTGGAGTGCCGCGTGGCATGCTCTGGTCATCTCTAAGGGCTGGGGGGTACACTGTGTCCCAGGCAGCGCTGAGGGCCATCGGGAGCTGGCTTGGTGCACTCACTGCTTGGCCCCACCCCTTTCATGTGAGGCCCCACCCCTTTCATGTGAGACGCCACCCCTTTTGAGAGTGTGGAGCTGCCCTCCCTCCACCTGGCCCAGGAGCCTAGCATGACTGTCAGCTCCCCTGGCCACACCATTGGAGTGACTGCTGGCAAGGGGTGCCAGAGAGCTGGGGCTCAGTAACCTAACAACTAGGCAACACCACTGGTCTGCCCTGTCCCATCACCAGCACACTGGCAGGACTGCTGGGGAGGAATTTGCCCTGCCATCACTCATGCTGCACCCAGGCTGAAAATAAATAGACTAGGTTGGTCTCCAGTCCAGTACTGAATTTTCATAGGAGTGTGTTTAAGGCAAACCAGTGCTTCAGTGAGTCCAAGCCAAACACTCAATTGCTCTCAGTGATGGGGGGGGGGGGTTCCCCAAATAAATGTCACCTCTGAACTGTGTGTCTCCATTTCTCCAGGCAGTGCCATTCAGATGCTATTCTCCTAGGGCAAAAAGTTGGCCAAAGGAAGAGAAATGAGCTTTTTAATCTACTGATACTCAGCAAATTTGCCAGGCTAATGAGCTGACACCGGTGCCGGATTTATGCACAAGCTAATTAAGCTACATGGTAGGGCCTCAGAGGATGAGGAGCCTCTAAATACAAACAAAGGTCTCGTTGTTAGCTGCATCCTCACCTAGGCATGGGCATTGATGCAAATATACAACTTTATTAGCTCTATTTTCATTGTCCTTTCTGGGACAATAATACAGCCAATAATGCAGAGAAAGATTCTGAGAAATGTGTGTGTTTGTTGTGCAACTTCCAAAGTGCTCACATGCTGCCCAGTGGAGTCCAGAGTCAATGTGATCCATGTGAGAGAACCTATGCCCGATGTGCAAGGCACCATACAGAGCCATAACAAGAAACTGTTGATGGCCAGTCATTCCTGGCAGGAACTGAGTGGGAGACAGAATTTTGGAATAGCTCTGTTTTACATATGGCAAATAGAGACCCAGGAGGAGCCTTTTCTCTAAGGTCACAGAGTTTGTAATAAAGCCATAACATAAGAACTAGGGGGCACCAAATGAAATCAATAGGTAGCAGATTTAAAACAAAAGGAATTTTTTCTTCACTCAGCGCACAGTCAACCTGTGGAACTCCTTGCCAGAGGATGTTGTGAAGACCAGGACTTTAACAGGGTTCAAAAAAGAGCTAGAGAAATTCAGGGAGGATAGGTCTATCAATACTTATTAGCCAGGATGGGTAGGAATGGTGTCCCTAGTCTTTGTTTGTCAGAGGCTGGGAATGGATGACAGGAGAGGGGCTATTTGATGATTCCCTTATCTGTTCACTCCCTCTGGGACACCTGGCATTGGCCACTGTTGGAAGACAGGACACTGGGCTAGCTGGACCTTTGGTCTGACCCAGTCTGGCTGTTCTTATATTCACCAGATATTCAACCCCACAATCCTAGGTCCCAGTCCAGCACAGTAGCCACAAAACCAGCCTGGTGCTGGGTAGCCAGATAGTCTGGTGTTATTCACAGGCAGAGTAGCAGAGAAATCCAGGCATGTGGGAATTGCCATGGCAGTAAATGGCACCTGGCCCATGTGGAGAAAGAGTCACCTCCCTGCAGAGTGACCATTGCCAGAGACTCGAGTCTAACTCTACATCAGCAGAGTAGGAGGCAAAACGTCAACAAGCAAAGGCCTAATGATTCTGACATGGAGCAAGAGGAGACAGGAAGGGTGCGGGTGGATGTGACTGGCTGGGCAATGGAAGAGGGCAGTCACAGGGCAGATGGGGGGGTGGGTAAATAGGCACTTGTGCTACTCCCACTAGCTGCTCCCATGGGATTGCCTCATGCAACGTCTAGTCGTCCTGAGGTGCCTGAAGCAGAGGCCAACATTTAATGCTCTCCCGACATCTCGCTGCAGTCTCCTGTTTGTTTGTTCAATGTATTCCTCTGCGCCGTGTACCACAGTCCTGGATTTGTCACGTCGGGTGTGCCGTTGCCACTCCACCACTTTGTAAGCGATTGATTTTTAGTCAACTCATGTTGACCGGGAGAGTGAAATGCTTCTCTGTCCTTTACTCTCTCATGCTGTGATGAGACATCCTGGACCGCGAGCCAGCCGCTGCTTTAAAAAGGCCTGTATCTTGCACAAATACTTCCCTGATCTTTTTTCCTTAGGTGCCCACTCCAGAGGATTAGCGGGAAAACAGAAGATGTCTGCTTCCCGGTGAAACGTAGGAAACTTCAGCCCTACTCAGAGAAGAGGAAGGGAACACACTGCTTTCAAAGAGCCCTTCACATTCCTTCCAGGCAATAATTCTCTCCCCAGTAGGAATGACAGGGGCAGAGCAGTGCTCAGAATGCTGCAGTGTTTGAGTTAACCTTTGGTACCTGAATTTTGCCTACCCTTTCCATCTGAAACCTAGATAATTCATACATCTGATTTGGTGTAGAGCGTACTGTCAGCCACGTCCTAGCCTTAATTCCCCACCCCTAGAGCAGATAAGAATTCTCCCTGCATGTTGTTCACAATCATTCATTTGTTTAACATCATTTAAATCCAGCTGATATGTTCCTGCCTGTCTGTTTATCTAGCTAGTCTTTCTCAGGGTGAGATATTGATGGCTGAAGGGGAACACTTCACAGACTTAGCAAGAGATTCTGTGTGAAAGAGAACCCTGGGCCTACATGGAGAACTAGTTGTGAAGTCAACGAGTAATCCCATGCCACCTTAAAGACTAACAAAAATATATAGAAATGTGAGCTTTCATGGGGAAGACCCTCCAGATGAGTAGGAGGGGAAATAACAGAAACATAGATAGATAGATAGATAGATAGATAGATAGATAGATAGATAGATAGATAGATAGATAGATAATAACAAAAGAAGTAAGGAGAGGTAGATACGTTGGCGGGCAGGGACAAGGTCCAGAGTGACCTAGACAGATCAGAGGGTTGGGCCAAAAGAAATCTGATGAGGTTCAACAAGGACAAGTGTAGAGTCCTGCACTCGGGACGGAAGAATCCCAAGCATTGTTACAGGCTGGGGACCGACTGGCTAAGTAGCAGTTCTGCAGAAAAGGACCTGGGGATTACAGTGGATGAGAAGTGGGCCCTTGTAGCCAAGAAGGTGAATGGCATATTAGGTTGCATTAGGAGGAGCATTGCCAGCAGATCCAGAGAAGTGATTATTCCCCTTTGTTCAGCTCTGGTGAGGCCACATCTGGAGTCCAGTTCTGGGACCCCCTTTCCCCACTATAGAAAGGATGTGGACGCATTGGAGAGGGTCCAGCGGAGGGCAACCAAAATGATTAGGGGGCTGGAGCACATGACCTATGAGGAGAGGCTGAGGGATTTGGGTTTGTTTAGTCTGCAGACGAGAAGAGTGAGGGGGGATTTGATAGCAGCCTTCAACTTCCTGAAGGGAGGTTCCAAAGAGAATGGAGAGAGGCTGTTCACAGTGGTGACGGGTGGCAGAACAAGGAGCAATGGTCTCAAGTTACAGTGGGGAAGGTCTAGGTTGGATATTAGGAAAAACTATTTCACTAGGAGGGCGGTGAAGTACTGGAATGGGTTCCCTAGGGAGATGGTGGAATCTCTATCCCTAGAGGTTTTTAAGTCTCGGCTGGACAAAGCTCTGGCTAGGTTGATTTAGTTGAGATTGGTCCTGCTTTAGGCAGAGGGCTGGACTTGGTGACCTCCTGAGGTCTCTTCCAGCTCTAGGATTCTATGATTCTATGACCTGTCAATTGTCGGACCTGTGTTAATGAAGCTAGTTAAATGGGCTGGATGTGTCCCATTCATAGCTTTTGATGTGAAAATGCGGATGTTAAAGATGGGGAAATTGGCTTTGTAATGCACCAACCAGTCAATGTCTTTATTCAAGCCCAGGGTAACAGTGCCAAGTTTGAAGATGAATTCCAGTTGTGCAGTCTCTTGCTCTAATTAGGTGGTGAAATTCCTTTGCTACTTTTAAATCCATGACTGAGCACCCTGGCAGGTTAAAATGTTCCTCTACAGATTTCTGTGTGTTACCATTTCTGATGTCTGATTTGTTAATAAAACCAGTCTGGTTTCATTAATATCCAGGGCAGAGGGGCATTGCTGGCATAGATCACATCAGTAAACTCAATGAGTTTCCACATGGGGTTAGCGGGTTTTCTCCATGGAGTTCATTGCAGAATGGGGGCCTTATTGTGTTTCCCCAGAAAACCTGCAGAACTAGCTGCTTTGTCCTGTTAATCAAAATAGCGATGAACTGGGTGTTTGGTAGAAAATAGGGTCCGTGTGCTGCCATGATGCTTTCCAGCCATTCCACACCTCTCATGTCACTCACCAGCCGCCGTGTCAGAGACACCCCTCCGAAGGGTACAGGAGCTAGCAGAGCAGTTGATATGGGTTGGGAAAGAGTGTCAGTGCCCTTTGCAGGATCTAAAGATGCACCGTCTCCTCCCATGGCGTGTCACTCGAGGCATTTCGGAAGACAAGCGGTGGTTTCCACTGAGGCAGTAAAGGGGAAATACTTCATTAGATGGCAGAGGACAGCATGGAGAGGAGGGGTGGTCCTTGCAAGAGGCACCATTCATCTGAAGCATTGAATGACGCCAGGACAATCTCCATTGACCACAGCCTGTCAGAGAAAATGAATGTGCCCTGAGCTAGCCAGATTCCGGCTCTGAGGGAACGGGAATGAAGCTGGCAGATCTCTAGCTCGGTTAACTGAGGGCTCATGACAGCTGCCTTGTGTTTCTACGTGCTGTGCCGCTGGGGCCGTGCGGGTCCCAGAATGTTAGAGAGACAGCGTGGGTGAGATAATATCTTGTCTAGGCCCATTTCTGCAGGAGAGAGAGAGACTCTGCTCCAGACACTGCACACACCCCTGCAGACACAGCAATGAGCTCTCGGTGCCTCTCTTCGCTTCCTGCTGGGACTGCTGGCCACACAACCAACTCTCCAGGCCCGGCCTCGGACAAGGCGAACAAGGTGGTTGTCTTGGGCCCCACGCCTGCAGGGCCCAGTGCTTCCTGGTGCCCGCCCACTGCTCTGGCTGGGGAGCTGCCGGCCATGTGGCACTGCCAACCACAGCGTGCCACCTTGGGCCCCGCAAACTCTTTGGCCAGGCCTGCAATTCTCACCTTGGGGGAGGAGTTTTTGTGATACGGGAACCCCTCCCTTGAGAGCACAGCGTGGCTGACGCCTGCTCACTTCATACAGGCCCACAGCTGCCAAATAGCAACCCCTCTCGGATCCCTGCCAGCTTGTTCCAGCCAGGAAGCTGGTGAAGAAAGGCTCCACATTTCCTTAGTATTTTCTGAGCCTCTTCCCCCTTTCTCCATTGATAAGCTGTGAGATAACACTTTAAACTTAGCAAGTGCATTAGAGGGGAAGCAGTGGGCAGGTTTCCAGGCTACTGGAGCCTCTTTTGCTGATGCATTTTTCTAAAAGTCTGTCAGAGCTAAGACACTTTCTTCCCATGCGATACAAGTAACCAGTTTCAAAGCTGCCTCGAGGCATATGAACACCTGGTCCCGTTAATTGTAATGGGATTTGGAAGCTGAAATGCTAGGTCACTTTGGAAATCTCAGCCTAAGTCTTTAGCCTTAAAGTCTAAGTCTTTAGTCTTGAAGTGTGCAGGATTGTCAACATACTGTCCAATCACAAATGTTTAGCATCCCGCCAATAGATTGTGATGGTTATCTGTCTACACATACAATGTATGCACATAACACCTTAACATGGACATGATGTACAGGTTGAACATCTCTAGTCTGGCACTCTCGGGACCTGACCAGTTCCAAACGAGAGAATTTTCCAGACCCCAGGTCCGTATTGTCTAGCAGTATTACCAACACTGCCACTGCTTACTGGGCTCTTAGAAGACATTTAGGGATAAATTAGAGCTAAATAACAGCACAGAACACTGAGAGCCAGGATTGGGGGCTGTAAACAACCTTTATGGGACCACGGGAAACTTGGCCAACCCATGAAAAGTGGACATCCGGCGAACTGAAATCATTCCAGACAACAGATGTCTCTGAACCAGAGAGTTCTGGACTAGAGAAGTTCTACCTGTACTTGGTGTCTCAGTGTGCATGTAGATAGATAGATAAAGAGAAAGAGAGAGAGAGAGAGAGAGAATATAGGGCCTGGGTGGAAAGTTGTTACATTGTGTATTTGAGTGAGAGCAAACATTCCCTCGGGGGGTTTTGCTACCATGGACAAGTCCTGACAAGCAGAATTATTTTTAATTCAAAGGGTCGTCTCTGTGTGTGCGCCCATCTGTAAGCTCGGCTGTCTCCGTGACGCTCTATCAATTTGCAAGGAAGCAGTGAAATCCGATTACTATGGAAAAGATGCAGGGAAGTGAACGTAGAGTGAAGTGACAGAATGCATCTTGGGCTGGGTGCTCTCCCAGGGGGTTGACTCTTTTCTGGATCTTCCCGATCCCAAAGCTGTGAAGAAACAAGAAGTATCCAAAGCTTGCGGCCATAGACCCTTGAGCTGGGAGGTGTGTCCATTGGCCAGGAGAGCCATAAGCATGGAGCTTCCCCACAAATGAATACGCCTCTTTAGAGCAAGGACTGCGCTCTCCAGCTCGGGGCAGGCGCTAAGTGGCCCGTGGGGCAGATGCGGTTCAACAGGGTTAGCCCCTGGCAGGCTGCTGGTTGCTTTATTTACCTACGTGTCCACATGTGCACCTGCTTGTTGCTCCCATTGGCCATGGGTCAACATTCCCAGCCACTGGGAGCAGTGCTGCAAGCTGGGCCACCGCTTCTTGGAGTTCCCATTGGCTGGGAACAAGGATGTACGGCAAATGGGAACTGCGAGCGGCCACACCTGCACTGCGCAGGTAAATAAAACACCCAGCAACCCGCCAGGAGCTAACCCTGGCAAACCAGGTCCAGCCCACAAGCCACTTAGTGCCACCCCTGCTCTAGATCACACGCAGATGAAATAAAACACCAGGGCCTGAGGATCACAGATACAGCCCCCTACACAAGTACCTCGAGGATAACAACTCAGCTATGCACACCAGCTCTCCCCTCTTAGGGACCCTACGCTACTGTTGTTTGTTGCGGTAGCATCCATAGGCCCCAGTCTGGGCTCAGTTGTGCAAAATATACACCATACCCCGTGATAGCTGGCATCAAAAGTTGCCCAGACGAAGCCAACTGCAGGGCACAGCAACAACGCAAAACAACTTTTAGGGTGCGTCTACACAGCACCCTTCTTTCGAAATAAGCTACACAACGTGTACTACACAAATTGTGCTGCTTATTTTGATCCTATTTCGAAATAGCTTATAGCAAATAAGGGACGGTGCAAATGAGAGAGATGCAGGCGATGAGCGAATGGCTTGCAGAACAATGCTCCTGATGCATCCTAGAAATGGTCAGCACTTTGGGCCTCCACTGAGCCAGGATTTTATGCAGATGAGCAATGTTGCCTCTAATTTTTTCAGTCTTTGTGCGGATTTTTTCCATCCATGTGCAGAATAATTTTTCGTGTGCACCGAGGGATGCATGGATGTACACCACCAAGAGAAACAAACCCTGGCTGTGGACGCACTGCTAATCCGCAGAGCTGCATCAGACTCTCTCCTGAGCAGCCGCACAAGCACACGGCTTACAGGGAAGACTGCAGATGAGTCATCCCTACGCCGTTACACACCTGCTTCGAGGCAGGCGCCTGCTGAGTAGCTCGCTGGGCTGGGGTTTTGTTCTCGGAGAGGATGTTGTCTCTGATCGTTTTCTTACTTCCCAGCGTGGCTCCTTGTTTTCACCTCATAAAATCTGCTCTCTGGCTCCAGTCCTCAAAGGAACATGGTTACAAGGCCACAGAGCAATGCCAAAGGGCACTGACTGGACCTGACTGCAGCCCTGACCTGTGCTGAATCAAAGACGCTCTCTGGGAAGGAGCACCACCCTGACCCGAGAAGGAACTGTGAAATCACAGGGCAGCGGGGGCCAGAAGGGAGAGATTAATTGCACCATTTGCCAGCCTTGTTAAAATCTTTGTCATTCCCCTGGCCTGGCTCTGTGACCCTTTCTCCTCATTCCCACACTGCTCAGGAGAACGCAGCCGAACTCAGTAGAACTGAGAATTCAAATGTCTCCTCCTGGCTCTGAACCATACAAGGAGGATCTGGCTGGCTTGACCTTTCCTGGGTTGTGCATGTAGATGATGGGCCCATTGGTCCTCTTGGCCTCCCCACACTGGGTGGTACCTGGCCTCACCTCACTAATCTCCTGGAAAGAGAGGTTGCAGGGTCCCCAATCCAAAGGCAGGGTGGTGAGGCAGGGACCCGATAGCACTGGACTGGCTGAGTGAAAATTCAGGCAGCCTCTGGAGACACGCAGAAAACGACGGCAGATTAATACTTTGAGTGAAAGTGTAACGATGAACGGGGAAGAGACAGGAATGGGATCCAATCCAGGTGTGACCTCCGGGCTGTACGAGACCAGAAAGAAGACAGCACAAGCCTAGTCAGACAAGGGAGAAGAAGTGCATGTAAATACAAGGGGCAAATTAATTCCCCGTGTCATCCCATCTGAATGCAGAGCCAATGAGAGCGGCCCTCCAAGGAAAGGGCCTCGAGCAGTCCCTGAGGAGCCAGGAGACTGGCGTTTTATCCCTGGTGACCGAGGGCAAATCTCCACGCCTGTTTCCCTGCCCAATATTTTCTCTATCTGATTGCAAGATCTTCAGGGCAGGAGCTCTGTCTTCTCACGTGTCAGCAGAGCCCCGTCCACGCGGCCCTGATCTCAGCTGGCCCTCGAGCTGCTACCACCGTGGAAACAACAATCAAGAGCCCGGCACCACTTGGGCCCATGTTAAGTAGAGCTTCGCCCCAGCTCCGTTTACCCCGCCCTTCTCCCAGGTGCTCTGGGGAGGCACAATGGGCCTGACCAAACCCCGCCGACGGCATTGGAGCCCTTCCGTTCCCCTCAAGGGTGGCGCTCCGGGAGAGCCCCAATAAGACTGGCTGGATCACACAGAAGGGGCTGATTGACATCCTGCCCCCGGGCCGAGCTACACGCCCGGGGAGTTTTCCTTGACAATTTCCCTCCCTCCCCCCTCCCCACATCGGGCTGACTTGATTTTGAAGGAGTGCGATGAGCGACTGGAAGATTTACTTGGCGTCATAGAATCATAGAATCATAGAACCATAGAACTGGAAGAGACCTCAGAAGGTCATCAAGTCCAGCCCCCTGCTCTAGGCAGGACCAATCCCAACTAAATCAACCCAGCCAGGGCTTGGTCAAGCCGAGTCTTAAACACCTCCAGGGATGGAGACTCCACTACCTCCCTAGGCAATCCATTCCAGTGCTTCACTACCCTCCTAGTGAAATAGTTTTTCCTAATATCCAACCTGGACCTCTCCCACCACAACTTGAGACCATTGCTCCTTGTTCTGCCATCTGTCACTACTGAGAACAGCCTCTCTCCATCCTCTTTAGAACTTCCCTTCAGGAAGTTGAAGGCTGCTATCAAATCCCCCCTCACTCTTCGCTTCTGCAGACTAAACAGACCCAACTCCCTCAGCCTCTTCTCATAAGTCATATGCTCCAGCCCCTAATCATTTTGGTTGCCCTCCGCTGGACCCTCTCCAATGCGTCCACATCCTTTTTGTAGTGGGGGCCCAGAACTGGACACAATACTCCAGATGTGGCCTCACCAAAGCTGAATAAAGGGAATAATGACATCTCTGGATCTGCTGGCAATGCTCCTCTTAATGCAACCTAATATGCCATTAGCCTTCTTGGCTACAAGGGCACACTGTTGACTCATATCCAGCTTCTCATCCACTGTAACCCCAGGTCCTTTTCTGCAGAACTACTACTTAACTGGTTGATCCCCAGCTTGTAACTATGCTCGATTCTTCCGTCCCAAGTGCAGGACTCTGCACTTGTCCTTGTTGAACTTCATCAGATTTCTTGTGGCCCAATCCTCCAATTTGTCTAAGTCACTCTGGACCCTATCTCTGCCCTCAAGCATATCTACCTCTCCCCTAGCTTAGTGTCATCCATGAACTTGCTGAGGTGCAATCCATCCCCTCATCCAGGTCATTAATAAAGATATTGAACAAAACCGGTCCTAGAACCAAACCTTGGGGCACTCCGCTAGAAACCGACCGCCATCCTGACATCGAGCCGTTGATCACTACCCGCTGGGCCTGGCCTTCTAGCCATCTTTCTATCCATCTTACTGTCCATTTATCCAATCCACATTCCCTTAACTTGCTGGCAAGAATATTGTGGGAGACTGTATCAAAAGCCTTGCTAAAGTCAAGGTATATCACATCCACTGACTTTCCCACGTCCACAGAGCCAGTTACCTCATCATAGAAGCTAATCAGATTGGTCAGGCACGACTTGGCCTTTGTGAATCCATGCTGACTATTCCTAATCACTTTCCTCTCTTCCAAGTGCCTCAAAATGGATTCCTTAAGGATCCCTTCCATGATTTTTCCAGGAACCGAGGTAAGACTGACCGGCCTATAGTTCCCTGGATCGTCCTTCTTCCCTTTTTTGAAGATGGGCACTACATTTTCCTTTTTCCAATCATCCGGGATTTCTCCCGATCTCCACGACTTTTCAAAGATTATGGCCAAAGGCTCCTCAATGACATTTGCCAACTCCCCTCAGTACCCTCGGATGCATTAAGTCCGGACCCATGGATTTCTGTACGTTTAGCTTTTCTAAATAGTTCCTAACCTGTTCTTTGCCCACCACAGGCTGTCCATCTTCATCCTATCTTGCGTCACTTAGCGCAGAAGTCCAGGAGCCGACCTTGTCCGTGAATACAGAGGCAAAGAAAGCATTGAGTACTTCAGCTTTCCCCACATCATCTGTCACTAGGTTACCTCCTTTATCCAGCAGGGGCTACACACTCTCTCTGATCACCTTCTTCTTGCTAACATGCCTGTAGAAACCTTTCTTGTTATCCTTCACATCCTTAGCCAGTCGCAATTCCATTTGCGCTTTCGCCTTCCTGATAACCCCCCGGCATTCTTGAGCTATACATTTAAACCCCTCCCTGGTCATTTGTCCAAGCTTCCTTTTTGTGCTTAAGTTCACCAAGGATTTCCCCCTTAAGCCAATCCGGTCTCCTACCATGTTTGCCTCTCTTGCTACGTGTCGGGATGGTTTCTTTCTGTGCCTTCAATAAGGCTTCTTTAAAATACTGCCAGCTGTCCTGGACTCCTTTCCCCTTCATGTTAGCATCCCAGGGGATTCTGTCCATCAGATCTCTGAGGAGTGAAAATCTGCTTTTGAAGTCCAAGGTGTGTATTTTACTACTCTCTTTTCTTCCTTTGGTCAGGATCCTGAAATTTACCATCTCATGATCACTGCTTCCCAGGTTGTCACCCACCTCCACTTCCCTATTAGTTCCTCCCTGTTTGTGAGCAGAAGGTCAAGCTGCACACGGCCCTGGTCAGATCCTTCAGCACTTGCGTCAGAAGTTATCCCCAACATTCTCCAAAAACTTCCTGGATTGCCTGTGTACTGCCGTATTGGTTTCCCAACAGATGTCAGGGTGATTAAAGTCCCCATGAGAACCAGGGCCTGCGATCTGGAAGCTTCTCTCAGTTGTCGAAGAAAGCCTCATCTCCACCTGATCCGTGGCCTGTAGCAGACACCAACCACAACATCACTGCTGTTGTTTGCTCCTTTAAACTTAACCCATAGACTCTCAACAGGTTTTCTCCTCTTTATACTGGAGTTCAGAGCAATCATAGTGCTCTCTTGCATATAGTGCAACTCCTCCTCCTTTTCTCCCCTGCCTGTTCTTCCTGAACAGTCTATACCCTTCCATGACAGCGCTCCAGTCATGCGAGTCATCCCACCAAGTCTCTGTTATCCCAATTAAATCATATTTCTCGGACTGGGCCCAGGGCCTCCAGTTCTTCCTGTTTGTTGCCCAGGCTTCGCATTAGTGTACAAACACCTCAGATAACCAGTTGATCGCCCTATCTTCTCCATTCGAAACAGGGTCCTCCTTTCTTGCTCGTTCCTCTCTGCATTTCTTCCCAGTATCCTTTCCCACCCCTCAGGGTTTTGGTCACCGTCCCCGACGAACCTAGTTTAAAGCCCTCCTCACTAGGTTTGCAAGCCTGCCCATGAAGATGCTCCTTCCTGTCTTCGTTAGGTGGATCCCATCTCTTCCTAACAATCCTCGTGCCGGAACAGAGTCCCATGGTCGAAGAAACCAAAGCCCTCTCTGCGACACCACCTGCGCAACCACGCATTTACGTCCTCAATTCGGCGATCCCTGCCCAGTCCTTTCCCTTCAACAGGGAGGATGGACGAGAACACCACTTGCGCTCTGAATTCTTGGATCCTTCTTCCCAGCGCTACATAATCCGCAGTAACCGCTCAAGGTCATTCTTGGCCGTATCGTTAGTTCCCACGTGGAGAAGCAGGAAGGGGTAGCAATCCGAAGGTTTGATCAGTTTGGTAAGCCTCTCAGTCACATCCTGAATGCGAGCTCCCGGTAAGCAGCACACCTTTCGAGATTCCAGGTCCAGACGGCAGAGGGATGGCTCTGTCCCTCTTAGGAGGGAGTCCCCGACCACCACCACCCGTCGTTTTCTTTTGGGGGTGGTGGCCATGGAACCCGCATCCCTAGGACTACGCATCCCATGCCTTCCATAGATGGTGTTCACTCGGGTCCTTAACTTGGTTAAATTTGTTCTGGAAAATAAAATGAAAATGTCCAGGCTTCATTTCAATCATTGCTGGGGCTGGAGAGGAGGGGTTCAGGGTGCAGGCTGCCCTGGGGAGAGAGGACAACCCCAGCCCTGTCTCACCACAGCAGCTTGGGGCCATGTGAAAAACGCCTCGTCATGGCCGCTGCAGCTCCAGGAGGCACAGTTGAGGGAGGGGTGCATGTCCCCTGGCTGGGGCAAGTCCAAGTTTGTCTGCCCCCCCACACTCCCCAGCCAGAGTGAGGAAGGCAGCAAACAGGGCACTTTCCCTTTGCTCCCTGACAAAGAGGAACAGCCAGCAATGTTGCCTTATGAATTGGGAGGAGGCAGAGTTTCAGTCATCCTTCCTCTCTAAAGGGCATCTGGGAGGTGGGAAGTTCAGAGCTGGGGCAGTCCCACACGAAGGAGCATGGCCCCAGCCAGCCCCTTTCACCTGCCTGGTTCTATCTCTTTTCTGTTAGTTTTCTGAGTCACAATCCCATTCCAGGCAGATCCCATTGTCCTGGCACAACCAAACCCTGACCTTGCTTTGAGTTAGGGTAAGAGGAAGCTGCCTGCCAACTTTGGTGGCCCTAGTGTTTACCACTTAGGAGGCATTCTCAATCAAACAAACACACCGATAAGTTGTTCCTGGCCAGCTGCGATGGGCGATGTTTGAAATGAGGCCGGTGGCCTGGCTCAGCCCAACAAAGACCAAGTGCAAAATGACTGTGTGGGAGGGGGACAGATGCTTTGAAGCTTCATTTTTTATCATTCAGAGACATAAACAACAGACTACAATGAGAGCACATCAACAGGACAACCAAGAATCCAGCGGCACCTTCCTTCCCATGCTCCCTCTTCGGGTGTTTCAGTGCCTCGGCTCAGGATCAGGCCCAGAAGAGCGATCCTGCAGCACTAGGGTGAGATCTTCAGCCGTGCTCCGCTTTGGCCTCCCGCTGCTCCCCTTATTGGCAAGGGCTGAATGTTACCATGGGTTTCTGCAGGGACAGAGAGAGGTGCCTGAGGAATGCCTGTGAAAGTCCCACTCTTGGCAGCCCTTTCACAACCGGCCACCATGGGCCCAATCAGTATGTGTCCTTGCCATCCTCCGGGAGACTGAGCCGTGCTATTGTTCCCATTTTACAGACGGCACAGAGCAACTACGTGTCCTGGCCAAGTTCACAACAGGATGCCTGTAGCAGAGCAAGCCTCAAAGTGGGGTCTCCTATGGCCCTGGCTAGCACTCTGACCACTGGGCCATGTTTCCTCCACAGGCTGGTTCTCACACGGCCGGTTTGATTGCCTGGCTTAATGCCAGAGAGAGGTTTTGCCAACTGAGCTGTCACGGAACACTCGTTGTGTTTCCTTCTCAGCGAATTGGGGGGACCCCAAACTGAGACGTTTCAGCTCTCTGCCTGGCCCCGCCCCTTCCTTTCCCAGCAGGAAGGAAGGGGTGAACCGAGGTCTAATTTGGCAATCACTGACCCCACACATGCACCTGGAATGGGTCTGCTGGGGCAGGAGCCCCAGTGGGGGCTGGGTTTCAGGGGTGAAGGGATTCATCTCCTCCCAGTGGGCCAAATCCTGCTCAATTGACATGAATGGGGCTATGCTTGACCATGCAGCCAATCAACAGGAGTGAGGCATCTAAGTGCCATCATTTACAAAGCCCTTTGAGAACCTCCAGACTAAGCGATGCTCTATAAAGGCCTGTTCACTCCTAGTGGGGTGTTCTGTGCAGCCTGCAGAGTGTCCCCATAAACCGGAGCACGCACTTGGGTTCTTACAGGCTGCATGTTGCCCTGATAACTACAGGAGCTGGAGGAGACAACGCTCTTCTGTGCAGGGAACAGTGTCTTCCTGTGCGCTGGACAGTGGATGGCAGGATGAGTCTGTGGGCGTCACTGCAATAAAACAACAACAACAACATAATTGTGCTCCCTCTGAACCACTAGAACCTGCTTTGTGTCTGTAGTTGAGTGGTCACCCCACTCCAGGCATAAAAAGGGTTAGGACGGCCCTGGGAGAGGGCTGTCGCTATGGGCCAATCATAAGAGGCCTTGCGGCAGCCAATCAGAGCCCGGGAAGGCTGTATAAAAGAGATGGCTGGCCAAGCTGAGCATACTCTCACTTCAGCCCTTGGGAGAAGGATCTTGCTGCCGGCTAGCTGAGGTACCATGGACAGAGTAGTGCTGGGGGAAGGCAGGGTGAGCCAGGGGACCTAGCGCCTGAGTAGCCCTAGGCTGAGGCCCAGTGGCAGGGGCTTGAGGGTCACTAGACTTCTGGGAGGCAGCCAGGGCAGGCAAAGGCAGCAGGTCCCCACCCCCTTGCCTAGGACGAGTGGCCATGTCAGACTGCAGTTTGCCCCTAAGGTACGGGGCTGGATGACGACTGGTCATGGGTCACTGAGGCAAGGTGGCTATAGGGGGTTGGGGTTTCCTTGAGGGGGAGGACCCCAGAGAGTGGGGGCATTGTGGCAGGGCAGTCCCTGGAGGGAAGGGCGCCGTAGTCTGGGAGGGACGCAGGTCCTAATGCAAAGTGGCAGAGCCATTAATGGAAAACGAAACAGCAGACGAGACACCAGCCAGAAGAGGGCGCTCTGGCACTAAGTGGAGCTAACTCCCAGAATGACCAGCAGGAGGCGCCATGCCAGTGAGTCGTGCCGTGTTCCAGTGTCCAATTAATTATCTGCCTGACTCTTAGATAAGCAGGTCATTTGCTGCAGATTCCGAGACGAGCCCTCCTCTCCTTTCATGCCCACATTGCTCCTGTGTTCGCTGAGTATGTCAGCAAACGAGAGCTGCTCCCCAGGCAGGTTATTGAGCTGGTATGAGTTTGTCACCGTTCGGCAAATACAGACATCGCAAAGGAATTCGGTATCTAAGAAGATAATTCCCCTCTTTCCCTGGTGCACAATGGCCAGCCACGCTCATCCCTGACAGCAGCGCTCGGGTCAGACTTCAGGTTGTGAGAATCAACGCCAGGGAATGCGACTGAGGCTTCCTAGACAAAACCTCTGCAGGTGCTCCAGGAGGTCTGTGCTTCGAATGGCTGCAAAAGTGGGGTCAGAAGTGGTACAGTAGGAAAATCTGCCCTCCTGCTATACACCTCTTGCCTATCCGTGAAATATTAACAACAGAGTCAGAGTCTAATAAAACATAAAGCTATTGTGTAAATACCATAAACTTGATAGACAACTGGCACTTGCTACCCACCGTTTCTGTGCAGAAGATTCATTTTAAAGTTGAAATCAAATAAGTCTGCCAGGCTGAAATATCTCTTGGGAAAAAAAAACCCTGAGAACAAAGGGTGAAAAAGAAATCCGTCTCTACAAAGAAGTGAAAAGGAAAAGACGCTGCCACATCTGAAAGGGAAAGGAAATGCCAGCTAAAGATCTCCATTGTTTAGACAGGGGGACAGGCACAGCTGTCTCGAAAGCCTTTTTCAGCAGCTGTGCAGAAGGGCCTTTTTCTCCACTGACCCTTTGGCTCCTCTTTGAAAATGTAAAGTCTTTGTAACTCAGAGAAAAAAAAGGCCCTGCTTGGAGAAGGCTTGTACTGCCACAGCCCCTGTGAGGAGCCCGTGTTAGGGCCAGTTCCAGAAACTGTTTTCACTGCATGATCAGTTAAACCATTTTAATTTCACGATCATATCAACTTCCTTGGGTATGTCTAGACTACAGTGGTTTATTTAAAGGAGATATGCAAATTTGGTGCTAATTTGCATATCTTCTTCCAATCGCTTTTTTGAAAACGGGTTTTTCGAAAATGAAAGTAGTCTGGATGCATTTTTCGGAAAAAACCCTTTTTCGAAAAAACGCTCTTCCTAAAGAAAGGAGGTTTATACTTTTTTTTCCAAAAAGGGGTTTACAAAAAAACCACATCCAGACTACTCTCACGTTTGAAAAACCCGCTTTTGAAAAAGCGATCAGAAGAAGATATGCAATTAGCGCTGAATTTGCACATCTCCTTTCTGAAAAAAAACGTAGTCTAGACGAACCTAGATCTGTTTAGCATCTGATCTCTTGTTTCACTGTGTATATGGGTTTCATGCACACGCAGAGGCATGTTGTCCATTCAAGCAGTCCATGGACCCCGGCGGGTCATACTGATCACGTGTTCATTCTCTTTGCTATTTCTTTGAGACCTCGCTGTTCGCCTGCTGAGCAAGGCAGAGTCACTTTCATCTTCGATGGATTTACCTCCTGTGAATGGTAGAGCAGGAGTGAATTCACAGATTAGGTTACACTGCAACCTGGTTTTCTACCGTGCCGACATTAATGAAAAGCTCTTTGCCAATGTTCTCTGCTCTTCGTCCACGCTGTTCCAATTGCTTTACAATTGGCTCTGTGGGCAAATGGAGCAGCCCATGATCATGCAAGTGCGGTCACACGTTTTTATAAAGAGAGCAAAAATTGGCTTGATAACCGGGGTTATCACCCGCTAATACTTCATCTTTCCTGGGAGGGCATGAAACAAACCAGTCCTCTTCATCTGCGTTAGGTTGATCAGCTGACATGCGAGGTGGTTTCCATCTTTTTCCTCTATAATGCTATGGACCTCAGATGATATTTTGTGGTTTATCCTTCCTAGGTAGAGAGGAAGAGGTCCTGTAGAGAGGACCAGTGTCAACACACACATACTCTGCGTGTGGTGCAGTGTCCGATCCAGTGCCACTGATGCCTCTTACAGAGAGAATAACGAGTCTGCTCTACAGCCTTAGCTAATAATCAGCTGGCTTTTAGCTCAAGCTGTAGAGGCTCCAGAGGTCCCTGGTTTGATTCTGCCTGAAGATGACTGGGGTCTGCTAGTGTCACACCAGCCCAAAATCTCTGAACCAATAAGCCCTCTACATGTAGGACTGAAGGACTACAGAAGCACTTTTCTAAATTTACCCTTAGCGCAACTGACAGATTAACGCTTACTCACGTCAGCTCCAGGAGTGAAAAGAGAGGAAGACAAACCCCTAAGGATTTGCAGATGAGGTCTGCAGGTTTTCCACTAGGCAGTTCATTGTTTGGGATTTGTTTGTTGGTTTTTTGTATCATTTTAGATACTGATTTTTTTTTAAACTGAGAAACTGTATTGTATATTAATGAATGCAGGCTGTTTTCTTTCAATTGCTGCTGGACAACTCATTGCGACCTAATTCCCATCGAAAGAGACATGGAAACAATGAACAGTCTACCTTGATTACATGCTGCTTTGTTTGGGATTGCAGTTAAAGGGGAGGTAAATCGATACCACATAGCAGTGAGAGAGTTACATGTATCCCTCCCTCCAGTTCGAAAGAAGAGGAGTTTGTGCCCGTGGACAGTGCTGAGGACCAGGGGAGACATAAACCAGTGAATTTTAATAGAAAGTCAAACCAAAACAGGAAGCTGAGTAGAAGAAACAAGAATAAATGTTTTACTTCACTTTGATTTAGAAGGATGAAAGTGAAAAAATAAAGGGAAGCAAAGCATTTCCCCCAGTTGCAGTATGACAATCAGAGAGCGCACCAAACCAAAGCGGATTATGGAGGAGGGTATCTTCAAATCCACCCCAGTAATCAACACAAGTGCCTTGCTCCAACCTTGTGAACCAAATGAGCTGATCCAGTTTAGTCCCTCCCCCACATGGCTTACCCTGGAGGACTATGCTAAGTGGCTGTGTCTAGACTGGCAAGTTTTTCCGCAAAATCACTGGCCCCTTGAATTTCCGCAAGAACACTGACTTCCTACTGTCTGAAATCAGTGCTTCTTGCGGAAATACTATGCTGCTCCCGTTCGGGCAAAAGTCCCTTTTGCGCAAAACTTTTGCGCAAAAGGGCCAGTGTAGACAGCTCAGTTTTGTTTGAAAAAAGCCCCGATCGCAAAAATGGCGATCGGGCTTTTTATGCAAAGACGTCTAGATTGGCACGGACGCTTTTCTGCAAAAAGTGCTTTTGCAGAAAAGCGTCCGTGCCAATCTAGACGCTCTTTTCCGAAAATGCTTTTAACGGAAAACTTTTCCATTAAAAGCATTTCTGGAAAATCATGCCAGTGTAGACACAGCCAGTGAGTATGTGAGACCTTCCTCCCAAAGTTGAAACTTCCTCCAAAAACAGGGATAATGATTCTACCAGACACTGACAGCTACATAGCACCGTCCATCCTCATACGCTTCACCAGCTATCAAAGGAATCTTCTACCACCATTGAAATGCTTTCAGTCTAGGGTGGAACATGGGTGCCTATAAACCCATGCACAGCAATGGCGCACCACACTTTGGGGCTGCTGCTACTGATGGAATAGCAAAAAGTTTAGTCAGGGTGTTCTGTTTCAGTAGCAAATATTCACAACTCACATTGTGAGGGTTTTTAATTAATGTGATATCAAGGAAACATCTCATCTGCCTGGGGAATATATCCCATCCTTATCTTAAGAGATTTTTAAGGCCCGAAGAAACACCCTGGTCATCAACCAAGACATCAGTCATGTTGGAGGGCCCTCTACAATGTGAAGATGTCGGAGGGGAGAACATCTGTGGGCCAAGTCTTAGTTCCAGCTATGCTATAAAACTAGAAGGGGTCAGCCCATGGAGCAGGCTGAGCATCCAGAAGAACTCCCTGGTGTCTGCAAAGCTTTGCTGTTTCCTTCTTAACGGGGCTCTGTCCCTGGCAGGGCTGGAAGCTGGGGACTGCGAATCCACAAGCCGAACTTTTGCAGCCGCTTGAATGAAAAACAAGCCTCCCAGGGTTTTCAGTGTTGGCTGCCGAGTCCAGTCCTGTAGCCATTCAGGGACGAGACTTTTACACTGTCATAGTCGGCGTCAGGTTACATGTGAGCGCCACTGTCCCAGCCCAGTAGAGTCTCAGAGGTCTCTTTGTGGCGTTACCTGGCATTTAATCACAGGTGTGACAGCAGCAGTCATGGCTAGGGCTGGGAAAGCAGACCTGAACCTGTGTCCTACCTTGTCATAAACACAAGCCCTGGCAAATTCTGCACCCGGCCCCGGCCCCGGCCCCGGCCCCCCCCCGCACTCCTCCAGGGGCTCCAGCATTGGATGCTTTTCTGTGACAAAGGAATCCTGGCTCCTCCTTTTACTCTCCACATGTGGGCTCAGGTTGGCACCTTCATGCTCCGATGCTGGTCTGGACCACCACTGTGTTGTGTGTGCACCCAAAGGCAGCACTACATGCCCTAACCCCAGTTTCAATAGAGAGATTCACAGTCCCTGGGTGGGCAGGACAAATCTTAATTGCTGTTGAGGTTTCTTTTGCTGGGCGATAACAATTATTTCTGTAACATAAATGACCAGGATTTCAATGCCCACGGGTGAATCCCCAGCAGCTGCTCACTTACAGTAATGTCTCTTTATGTCTTTTATCGAATCAGTTCCAAGAAGTGTCTTGTTTCTGCTGCAGTAGAGATAAATTCAGAAGAAATGAACCTTCTGTACTCTGAGAACCCGGGAAAATTCCTGGTCAGGGTTCCCGCCAACCAGGGGAGCTAGTCAGCGGTAATTGTGCTGAAGAATATAAATATAGGTTTCAGTTTGAGTTTTGGGAAATGACTGCACAGTGGGTTCCTCGAGAGACATTTTCAGAATGACACTTTCTTCAGAAAGGAATTTATGGGGAGGAGGTGGCACAGGTAGGAAAGAGTTACAGGCCATTTCACTGGTTAGGAGATAGCCCCTGTAAATATCCACAAGCCACTGGAGTTTTAGTCCCACTCCCACATCTCACTGTCACTACAGGTTGAACCTCTCTAGTCCAGCACTCTCTGGTCCAGCAACATCCATGGTCCGGCATGATTTTAATTAGACGCATATATAATCACTTGAGGACTACAGGCTGAACCTCTCTAGTCTGGCACTCTCTGGTCCAGCAACATCCATGGTCCGGCATGATTTTAGTTAGCTGGATGCCCACTTATGATGGGTGTGGCCAAGTTTCCCGCAGTCCCATAAAGTTTGTTTACAACCACCAGGCCTGGCTCTCAGGGTTCTGTACTGTTGTTTAGCTCTAATTTACCCCGAAACATCTTCTAAGAACCGAGCAAGCAGTGGAAATGTTGGAAATGCAAATTCTCGTGGTTCAGCAAATTCTCTGGTTCGGCACCGGTCAGGTGCCCAGGGTGCCAGACTAGAAAGGTTCAGTGTGTATTAGAAATGGCCCTCAGAGAAAGGTGAAGGACTAAATGACCCACATTCACTGAGCACACCTCAGAATGGCCTTGTTACATCAAAATCACCTAAGGAGTCATGTGGGGAAAACGTACATCACAGCTTGCGTTGTCTGTTAGTTGGATGATGTGACTGGTCACCCCGACCCGCACGGGGGACAGCTGGGGCCGCCGCACCGCGGGAAGCAGAGGGCAGACCCAAGCCCCTTCCCGCGGCCACGGCGCAGGCAAGGGAAGCCGGCGGGGCTGCGTTCCGCCTCCGCGCCTCTGCCGGCGGGGAAACGCTAGCCCCTCCACGGCGGCAGCGCCGAATGGGGATGGGGCGGGGCTAGGCAGCCGGGTCACGGCCAGCAACGCTGGCGCGCCGCCAGAAGGGGAGGGGCCCCGGGTGGCGTCCGACGTGGCGGGCCAGTTCAAAAAGGCCCGCCGCCAGCGGGGAAGGGGGCAGCCTCCTCGCAGGGAGGGAGGAGAAACCCCGGTCCCAGGACGGACCCCGAGCGACACCGTGACCGGCAGTCAGCCCGGCCTCAGCCCTGGGCCTCCCGGGACGGTCACTGCGGCTGGCGTCCAGCCAGCCCCGGCTCGGACGGAGATTGGACCCTGCTCCGACAGCCCTGGAGAGGACGGCCAGGTCGGGAATGGACCCGGCAGCGGGAGCGGACCCCCGAGGTATCGCCGGGACGACTGCAGGCCGGAACGTCTGGACCGGGGTAGGTCTCGGAGGTGAGGGCAACGACCCGAGGGAACTCGGGAAGGGAGGAAGGAGCCCGGGGCCGGGCGCTTTTGGCGACCGTGGGTAGACGGGTTACGGGTGGAGTGACCCCCGTCTACCGCGTCAGGCGCGAGCAAGCCCCGACGCAGGGCCCCGGGCTGGGACCCGAGAGAGGCGGGACCGGGTCCCCCTCCCTTCCCGCCGAAGGAGCATTCAGCTTTAGGCAACGCCGGAGTGGGCGCGCCCTAGAACCGGGGCACTCCCCGAGTAGGTAGAGATTGGATTGAGGGGCTCCGACCCCCACCCCGCAGGGACGGGTGACAATAACTGGGTCCGCTGACCCCCCCCTTCCTTCCAGGGAGGGGGTGATCGCACCCGATTGCCCGGACTGCCGAGTAGGGGCCGGGAAGGATACGGACGGAAAGAGGGAAAGGGGAGTGATCGCACCCCGAGCCCCTCACAGATGACTAGAGGACTTCAGTCTGCATCTGTCACCTCTCTATTCCCCCTATAAAAACCCAAATAAAGCCACACAGTTACGGTTGCACCCCAGAAATTCATTCCAACTAAGACTGAAAGAGAAAACATCACCTGACACAGGAGAATATTTCTCAGTTTGGTGTCTTAGTATAAAAAGAGAAAGTCTAACATACAGAGCTAGAAATAACAAAAAACTGAGCGCTGTTCCGAAAACCATCACATCAATAAATATGGCTGTGATAGATGTATCAACACGGGAGAAATTCTAACAAGGCAGCAGAACTCCATGCACAATATGGTGAATTCTGATGCTAACCTAGTTCATGAAAAACCTAAAAAACACCCCCCAAAAGTCATGAATTCACCAAGTACAAAAGACTTAGCTGCTTCTGTGCGCAAAAAAAAAGAATAAATCTTCATCATTGTCCTCAGGTTAAATACAGATGCAGCTAAATGGCTCATCAGAAAAACAAACAGAGGCATGGAAGGAGAGTAAAGCTTCTGATTCCCACACAGCGGGAAGAAAATCCACCTCACAAAGTGCCTTCGATGGACGTCGTCCAACAAACACACACTCTGTTCACTTGCCTCAGTCACAGCCCAGAAGAAAGGCAACGAGGGTCCACGCAATGATGGGGAAAGTTGAGACACGCCCAGGAGAACTGATGATGTGCTGCCAGGGTTGTGAGAAGGGAGGGAGGCCGGCGGAGGAGCCAGGAGCGGGGCTCAGAAGCTTGGGTTTAGTTTTCTGCCCTGCCTGTCTAAGTTACGGTGGCGGCTGCATGAACCACAGGGCTGCGCAGAATCACCTTCTCCTGGCAAGCCCCCAGTGCCATCGCTCACAAGGGCACCCACAGTGCCTGCGCCAGGGAACCCACCCCTGACTGGAAATGGCTCGTTTCTGCCCCCATGCTCTGCACCTGGCGTGAAGGGGCTGGAGTGGGGGGTGAGACTCTGACCCTGGTCTCTGGATAGGCCCAGTGCAAAGGCAGAGGGACTGAAGTGGTGCATGTGCCGTACGCTGGCCCTATGACACTAGAGCAGGGGGCTCACCAATTCACAGCACCACAACCCCCTCCTGACAACAATCATTGCTACACAACCCCAGGAAGGGGGACTGAAGCCTGACCCTGCCCAAGGAGTCAGGGCTTGGGGCAGGGGGGCCAGGACCAAAGCTAGAGCCCCACCCTTCTTGCGATGGGGCCTAACCTGAATCCCAAGGGCTTCAGCCCCAGGTGGGGCACCTGTAACCTGAGCCCCCCACACACGCAGGGTGGCGGGAGGGGGGGACGGCTCAGATTTCGGCCTTGGGCCATACCATAGCTAATGCAGGACTTGGCAACTGTGACAGGGCATTTGCCCTGCACTGGCCCTTTAAAGACAAAACCCCAGGTCTGAGTGAGGGCTAAGAGCACAGCCCCAGCTGAGGCCGTTGTGGCTAATGAGGGCCCAGCTGGGGGCTATATAAAGGAGGACTCCTGGCAAGAGAGGGAGAACTGACAGCTGCTCAGGGACAGAGAGCAGGAGGGATCTGACTGCCAGGGAAGCAGGGGGCTTCCTGGAGGTAGAGCAGTGCTGGGGAAGGGAGGCAGGGCTGGGGAAGCTCTGGCCAAGTAAGCCCCTGGGCTGCAAGGCCTGAAGCTACTGGGTCTGTGAGGGGCAGCCGTGGCAGGCAGGGGCAGCAGGTCCCCACCCCTTTGCCAGTGATGAGTAGCCATTCCAGACTGCAGTTTGCCCCCGAGGCAGGGGCTAGATGAAGACTGGCAGCTGGTCACTGAGGCAAGGTGGGTACAGGAGAACTGGGGGCTCCCTTGGGGGAGAACTGGGTGCCACTGGGGAGGGGAAGACCGTGGAGTGTGCACCTCGGTAAACACCCCCCCGGCCCCGGAAGGGGGTGCAGAGAGACTGGCATGGGCGCTGCCGGAGGGCCGTGTCCTGAAGTGGACGCCATGGTCAAAGAGGAACACGGGGACACCAGCTAGAGGGAGGTGTCCAGCGAGTCAACAAGCTAATTCCCAGAGCAGCCCGCTAAGGCGCCATGGTGGTGAGTCGGCCCCGTAACAGCAACCCACTCTGGGGTCCTGACCCACAGTGAGAGAAACGCTGCACTTGAGCGAGGACTGACCCTTGGGCACAGCCTTGGGCTTGGTGGCACTCCCAGATTAGTTCTCCCCTGTCAAAAGAATTGCTCCCCCGAGGACACCCCAGGAAGAACCTTCCCATTTTCATTCACAGAATCGATGCCACATGCTGACTTTCTCGTGAACAAATCATTTCTATAAACTCCCCTTGGAGTAGCCGGCACAGCTGAAAGTCTTAAACATTATCCCATGTACTCATCATTTAGGGCACGTCTACAGTGCAAGGCTAAAGTCGAGTTAAGATACGCAACTTCAGCTACGTTAATTGCGTAGCTTAATTCGGCTGTGGGCGCTATCTCCACAGCAGGAAGTGGAAGGAAAAGCGCTCTTCCTTCGACTTCCCTTACTCCTCGTGAAATGAGGGCTACAGGAGTCAGAGTATTATTTCAAAATATCGGGCTTGCTGTGCAGACATACACACTGTTATTTCGAAATAATGTAAGGTAAATAGGATGACGTTTTATAAGGACAAATGCAAAGTGCTCCACTTAGGAAGGAACAATCCCTTTCACGCATACAGAATGGGAAGCGACTGTCTAGGAAGGAGTACGGCAGAAAAAGACCTAGAGGTCATAGTGGAGCACAAGCTAAATATGAGTCACCAATGTGACGCTGCTGCAAAAAACGCAAACATGATTCTGGGATGAATTAACTTATAATTCTCGTGTGACACGAGAAGTCATTCTTCCACTCTACTCTGTGCTGATTAGGCCTCAGTTGGAGTATTGTGTCCAGTTCTGGGCACTGCATTTCAAGAAAGATGTGGAGAAATTGTAGAAGGTCCTGAGAAGAGCAACAAGGTGAAAGGTCTAGAAAACATGAGCTATGAGGCAAGGCTGAAGGAATTGAGCTTGTTTAATTTGGGAAAGAGAAAACTGAGAGGGGACATGATAGCAGTTTTCAGGTATCTAAAAGGGAGGAGGGGGGAATTGTTCTCTTTGGCATCTGATGATAGGACAAGAAGCAATGGATTTACACCGCAGCAAGGGAGGTTTAGGTTGGAAATTAGGAAAAACTTCTTACCTGTCAGGGTGGTGAAACACTGGAATAAATTGCCTAGGGAGGTTGTAGAATCTCCGTCACTGGAAATATTTAAGAACAGGTTAGACAGACACCTGTCAGGGATGATCTAGATGGTGCTTGGTCCTCCTGTGAGGGCAGGGGACTGGACTTGATGATCTCTCAAAGTCCCTTCCAGTTCTAGTGTTCTGTGCTTATAAGCGTGCAGTGTAGATGTAGCCTTAGCTTCACCTATGTTTTCTCTCTATTGGAAAAGTGAAAAAATACATAACAAGCACAGACAAACATTTCTCTTTAAATATTTTACAACAATTCACCTCTACCTGTGCTCTTGGTCATTTTCCAGGGAATTGAAATGGCCATGCATAAGCAGAATTGTTTTAAAATCAATTATTTACTCATAGCAGAAAGACAAAGCTTCAACTTCTTTCTGCTCTGTTGTGGCTACCTTACCCTTCCTCAATCTTGTTTGTTCTTAAAGATAAAAGCTAGCTGAGTGGAGATCAAGTTGCTGATTTTTCCAAAGTGTTTGACTGTTCTTATTGACTGTGCTTTGAAAGGCGTATGAAATACTTTTATTATAAGCTACAACTGCAGTGGTTTAAATAATATTTGTAAAACGATCTGTTACAATTATATTGGGGTATCACCTTTCACAATTCTGTCCCAAAACTGGCAGCTTATTGGAGGGAGCAGAGAAAGGACAGCATTTCACTGCGCTTGAGAAATATATCACTTCTTCATAATAAGGAAAATTGGACATCTGATCACTTCCCCCACCACCAGCCATGGAGCAGTGATTTGTCACCATTTGTAGAAATTGATTAAAAAGTGAAGTAGACACATTTTAGCCCTCTCAGGACATGAGAGGTTTGTTTTATGTAGAAATGTACAGGTACCAATCCACTGACAGAGGGACAAACTGAAAAAATCTACATAAAAAGCCAAAAACAAATACTTAATTCAGAGTTACTATGAATTTACATTGGTGTCAATGAGATCAGAGTCTACTGTAGTTCTATTTGTCAATATACCAACAACAATATTAACGAATGGTGGTATCATAGACACACAAGGAGGAAGGGACCCCAAGAGGTCAGATAGCCTAGTCTCCCGCACTGAGGTAGACCCCGCTAAACCTAAACCGTTCCTGACAGCTGTTTGTAGAAACCTGCTCTTAACCACCCCCTAGTCATGGTGATTCCACAATCTGCCTTGGTAACCTATTCCAGATCTGAACTAGCATTAGATTTGAAAAGTTTTTCAAAATATCTAACCAAAATAATCAAAGCAATAAACTTCCATATCTCTTACAAAATCATAGACCGCAGAGAAAGAAGAACAGAAGGCACATCGGGTTGTTTTGTGCCATTTTTCTGAAGTCTCTCAAATGGGGGAGATGCTAGGCACAAAGGTGCTAAAAAGAGAGTCACATATGTTTAAAGGAGGAGGGTGCTTTTCTTGTCTTGCAGTGTTGCCCACACTCACAATTTTATTGCACGGCGCACAGGCTTTAGTGTGTTACTTAGCACCTCATTTCCCGGAGCTACGTGGGATTCTGTGAAAAATCTCAGTTCTCTTTCAAGAACATGTTTCTACCCCTCGTGGTCATGGAGGAAACCTTGAAGCCTGAGCCCTAAAGGCTCCAGAAATGATCAACAAATAAAGAGAAGTTAAAATGTGTTCATCTTTAAAATCTGCTGCTGTTGAAGACAATCTCATGTTTTGGGAGCACGGGGGAACTGACTTGTGAATTTTAAAAGGCTGGGAGTGGCAATACTGTCCTAATTATAATAGCTATTTTTTTTTCAATATTTACGTAGGCCCTAAAAGAAAGATGAGGTCTCTCTTCTGGATTGCACACAAATGCAGGCCGCATGCATTTTAGTCACTTTGCATTTTCACCACAACTGGTAATACATGGCTGTGCTCTCCAGTTCTTGTGGGTGCCTAGGGGAATCATAGAATACTATGACTGTAAGGGACCTCGTGAGGTCATCGAGTCCAGTCCCCTGCCCTCATGGATGCCCTCAAGGATCTTTCAGTTTTCCACCTTCCCATCCCTCAAAACATACTTTCAGTTTAATGAATCATGATTCTTAAAAATGCAACTTAATTTGCCAGGGGTCTCCTGTAGGCAAGTGAGGGGTAATGTCAAACTTGCACAGCTCTTATTTTCCAAGAACAAAACATTCCCAGAGTGTTCTTCTCTCTCATCACTTGAGCAATTAGATCTTGATGTTCATGCTTTGCTGGTACAAGCAGAGACTTAAGGGGACCAGATTTTTCAGACAATTTCAAACAATTGCAGCAATTTTTGCATGGCTGGAAACTTGTTCAAATATGTTTTATTTTCTTTCTCCTGTAAACAAAAAACCCTCACCTGAGTAACTCAGCAACCCCAAACTCTAGAGATTTATTTGTCACCTTTAGATCAATTAGCATCACCAGTAAATTCAAGTGAGATTAGCAAAATGAGCAGCATTTCAAATTCAGTGTATTGGGGTTATGCTTTTTAAGCTGGAGTTATTAAAAATTAGGCATGAAAAGCTGCGTGTATACTGTGTAGGCCCCTGAATAAGTAGGTGGATTTCAAGGATGCTGAGAAATGATGGAGCTGAAATATGTAATTTCAGATTGGCTTACAAAGCAGTGCTAGATGGTTACGAATCTTGCTGAGCTACAGGGACTGAAAGAGCCTTTGTGACCTATATATGTTTTCAGCAGGTTGGTTGATGATAGAAACAAGCACAAAACAGAGTCAAACGTATTGTATGAACTGAGTTATCTTAGGCTAGAAAATGGCAGTGAAGTGATCTCTGGAGACTGGTAAAGTCACGAGTCGATGGAATGTTAGACCAAAAATTCCTTGAAGTGGGAAGGAGAGCCTGTGTTTCAAGCATAATAAACAGTCTTGACTGGACAAGCTGACATCAGGATAAGTTATCTCCTCTGAAGGAACAAGATGAGCATCCCAGGGGAATTATCAGTACAAGTTGAACCTCTCTGGTCTGGCACCCTCGATGCCAAACCAGAGAATTTGCAGGATTATGGAAGGTCAGTATTGTCTAGCTGCATTACCCACACTTCCACTGCTTACTGAGGGATGAATTGAGCTAAAGAACAGCACCGGGGTAAATTAGAGCTAAATAACAGCACAGAACATTGAGGCTACGTCTACACTGGCATGATTTTGCGCAAGAACTCTTTTGCGGAAAAGTTCTTGTGCAAAAACTCTTCTAGAAGAGAGCGTCTACACTGGCATGTGCCTTTGCGCAAGAGATGTGCTTTTGCGCAAGAGCATCCTTGCCAGTGTAGACTCTGTCTTGTGCAAGAAGCTCTGATGGCCATTTTAACCATAGGGCTTCCTTGAGCAAGAAATTCATGTTGCCTGTGTACACTGGCCTCTTGCACAAGAACAGTTGCGCAAGAGGGCTTATGCCTGAGTGGGAGCATTATAGTTCTTGCACAAGAAGCCCTGATTTCATACATTAGAGCGTCAGTGTTCTTGCGCAATAACTCCCTGCCAGTGTAGACAGGCAGCAAGTTTTGGCGCAAAAGCGGCCACTTTTGCGCAAGATCGCACCAATGTAGACACAGCCTGAGAACCAGGACAGGTGGCTGTAACCAAACTTTATGGGACTGTGGGAAACTTGGCCACCCCCATGCTAAGCGGACATCGGGCTAACTAAAATCATGCTAGACTATGGATGTTGCTGGACCAGGGAGTGCTGGACTAGAGAGCTGTAACCTCTACCTCCAGCGAGCATACCAAGCCACGACAGCATCCGCAACTCCAAATATTTTGCCATTAATATAACGGTCCAGTTGAAAGCACCCTAATGTAAGGCACGTCTCATGAAATCTTGCACCAATGCTAAATTTACTTAAAAACTTAGAAAATCTATGGGAAAAGCATAGAGTGGAGTCAGAGCAAAGCAAGGCCAATTCCCCTTTGTCTATGGATTCTGCGTTGCCAAATTCCTTTTCTCCCCTTTTTCCCCACTTGTTAAATGCTCTGGATATAAATGCAAATGCAGTCCACTGATCCAGAAGCAGCAAGCTCACAGAAACACGTCTTCCAAAGTATAGAAAAGTAAAATATATACCTCAGCCTTTAACAAGTAATATAATTATAATACTGTGCTTAAAGGAAATGGGGGGGCACATCTAAATTAAGATAAATATAAAAGCTCATGCTTGACAAGAACCAGCCGTCTCAGAGGACACAATAGCTACTTTGCTCAGCAAGTCTGCAACACAAAAAACCTGCACCCATTTGGCGATACAAGCGACCTTATTCAGAGCAGGGAATTAAGCTAATAACAGTGCTCTGGAAAGGAATAGGAATTTAATTTCAAAGCCCAACTAAACAAAGCTTCCAATTAGGACATATAACATTTTCATTAAGAATGCCCACCGTTCTTCGCTCTCAGCGTGAATACAGTTTTTCTATTCTGTTTCATTTTGTTACTCATATTTCGGTGAGTTCAAGGTGGCCAATTTCTAATGAAATTGCTAGATATTGACTGCAAACGTTAGGCTCAAAATAGCGTCTTGAATGGTTCTTTCATTCTTCATACGCTGATTAGCTCCTCGCTGTGTGCAGAAAACACAGTGCAGTCCTGCTTGCTACAAGGGTTGCCAGCTTCCAGACCCCCATGTAGGGCTTTGAACCTGCTGAGTGTCGCTTCATGTGGGTTGTCCTGATGATTCCCTATGGGAGTAAGTACTCGTGAACAGCAGGTGAGTGCTATGGACCGAGTTATAGTGCTCTTAAGTAAGACCGGCAGGGGGGGAAGGAAAGGGGTGTAGTTGCCCTGGGATCCAATGATTCAAAGAGGCCTGGAGCTCTTGGCTGCTGCCGTTGCCACGGTATCGGTGCTGGCGGCTTGGTAAGTTGCCACCTGGAACACCATGCCGCGTGCCCCAGGTGGCTCTGAGAACTGAGGGGGGAGGAGTTGTGCTCCAGGCAGCACAGAGAGCTGACTGCCCTGTCCCCGCCCCTTCCACCTGAGGCCCCGCCCCTTCCTGGAGTGCGAAGCCATCCCCCACACTTTGCCCAAGGGCCTGCGGAGGCTGTCGGCACCTCTGAAGGCTGGCCACCTAGCACGGCCTGCTCTCCTACCCGAGCATTGTTGGTATTTATTTACTAACTAGCCAAGTAGCCCGTCATAAGACGGGATTTTCAGGTCTCTCCTCCATGTCGGTCTTCTCTCCTGAGCCTCCGGTCTCTCGCTCCGTCTCTCTCTCTCCTCCTCCTACTGCCTCCCCCTCTCTCTCTCTCAGCTCTCCTCTACCTCCTGCCTCTCTCTCCATCTCTCTCTTTCTCTTCTCTTCCCCCTCCTGCCTCTCACTCGGGGGACCGCAGAGCCCAAATGGCCGTTTGGGCTCCACGCTCCCCGTGCTGCATGGGGAGTGCGGAACCCAAACAGTCGCGTGCGCCACTTGCTCCCACGCAACGGCCTGGCTGAAAGGCGCAGAAGTCAGCCGAGCACCACGGTGGGAGGCGAAGGGAGGCAGGGCGGTGACGTTCATGGCGAGGGGGCGGGGCCTGGAGCCGCTGTCACGCCGCACGTCACTGCCCCACCCTCCTTCGCCTCCCGCCGTGGCGCTCGGCTGACTTCTGCACCGCTCAGTCGGGCCACTGTGGGGGAGCAAGCGTCCATTTGGGCTCCCCCGTGGCAGCCCGGCTGAGCGGCGCAGAAGTCAGCTGAACGCCACGGCAGGAGGCGAAGGGGGGTGGGGCGGTGACGTACACGGCCAGGCCCCACCCCCGGCCATGTACATCACCGCCCCACCCCTCATCCCCTCCCGCTGTGGCACTCGGCTGACTTCTGTGCCGCTCAGCCGGGCCGCCGCAGGGGAGCAAGTGGCACAAGCGGCCGTTTGGGCCCTGCACTCCCCATGCAGCACGGGCCACCCAGAGGGAACAGCCAGCATTTCAGCAACAGCGCCGCCCAGAGGGAACAGCCGGCATTTCAGGCAACAGCGCCCCCCAGAGGGAACAGCCAGCATTTCAGCATTACAGGCTCACAGACACTGGGCTACTATATATATGATGCTTATGCATGCAAATGGATATACCTACTAAGGCAGGTGAGCTGGATACATGTGGATATACACAGGTATTTGTTTGCAGACAAGAGATGGAGACCGAATGAAAAGGAGATCCATTATCCCAGCCTTCCCATTAGCCTCGGAGAACCACGGTCCAGCCGTTTTGTTAAAGAAAGGGATGTGGTATTTTTCCTTCCTTTTTTCCCCCCCCTTTTTGCTTGCTAGTAGCTGCTATAGAGCCTTGCTGAACACAGAGCAATTTGTCCAAACCATCCCCTGACCTAGTGACCGGAAATATCTCAGTCCCAGTGAGAGCCGTTCCTGACTTCATTTTAAGCAACACAGTTCTACGTGGTAGTGCGGCTAATATGTGCACACCTGCACTTTCACCCACAAGGAGACAGACTAGAAAAGCTGAAAAGAAGGAGCAGAAGCTGGGAAGGGAGAGAGGTCGAGCTATGAAGGGAGAGACAGAAAAACCAACCATAGAAAATGTAAGGTTTCAATCTGTCACTTTTATTTTTAAGGTTAAACAAATAGGAATCAATGCAGCCTGAATGCTTGGAGCTATAGCCACTGAACCATGAAGCCAGTGGTGTTAACAACCAGATGGAGAGATGCCTATTTAGTGAACATGATTATCAGACTCCACCCTCCCTTACTGAATCTGTTGTGCACAGGTGGCGATTTCATGCTTCTCTTTCCCATACAAGGAGTATGACTTTGAGCCCCCGTCTACACTAGAGCTTTATTTCAAAATAACCCCCTTTACATTGAATTAATAAGCAGAGCGACCACATTACCAAACCCGTTGTTTTGAAATAACAGGCCGCTTAATTTGAAATCTGTACTCCTGCTTTCCTCGAGGGATAATGCTAATTTCAAAATAGTTATTTCGAAATAGCAGTAATGTGGATGCTCTAGTGCTCCTGTTTCAAAAGAATTACTTCCCAGAGACAGTTGAACTAACTCCTCCCCAGTGCTCCCTGGGGCTCTAAGTTGAGGTAGCACATCCACATTAATGGAGTCTGCCTCAGACTTATTTTGAGGCTTTCTCTGTAGTGAGGACACGCTCTTTCGATTTTGTTATTTCAGGAGTTAATAAATCGATGTTAAGTTATTTTGAAATAGGTTCCTAGGGTAGTCATGCCCTGAGTATCAAAGGGGTAAAAGGATAGAAGTCACCCAGGTATCTCGGAAAGTCAATGGGAGTTAGGCTAGGATTTTCAAAAGAATTCCCATGTTTCTTTAGGGTTTTATATTGGCACCAGAGGAGGATGGCTGGAGACCATGATTTTATTTTCCATTATTTTGTTATTCCCTGTTTTTTATTTGAGGCATGAGAGTTAATAATCCCAGTGCGTGGGAAAGAAAGGAATTTTGGTTAGAGACCTCCTCTGACTTAACCAGGAGCTCTTTAATGGCCTGAAGCTCAAAAAACAAGTCCCACAAAAAGGGGAAAGAAGTTTGAATATTTAAAAAACCCACAAACATGTAGGAACAAAATTAGAAAGGCCACGGCACAAAATGAAATTAAACTAGCTAGCTACAGAAAGGGTCATCTACACTGCACGCGTAGCTCAAAATAAGCTATGCAATTTGAGCCACACAAATTGTGTAGCTTATTTCCAGTCAATTTCAAAATAACTTATTTCCAAATTGGATGCTGTCTACACAGCACTTATTTCAAAATAAATCGCTTTTCCAAAACGCCCCTTACTCCTCGTGGAATGAGATTTACAGGGACGTCAAATAGCGAGCCCATTATAATTCGAAATAACGGGTGCTCTCAAAAGATGTGGAATAACTATTTCGGGTATCCCAGATACTTCTGGTATCCCAAAATAGCATTGCAGTATCGTAGCTGAAGAGTAACAAGAAAACAGTCTCCAAATACATTGGAAGTTAGAGGAAAACCGAGCACAGGGAAGGTCCATTACACAATGAGGCAGGGCAAGACAGAATAACAGATAATACATGAATGGCTGAAGGGTTGTTTCCATTTGAACCAAGAAGGTTAACAGAGATGGGAAGACTGACATAACAAACATCACTGTAAGGCTCTGAGGTTATATTGGGGAAAGAAAAGGTTAAGGATTACTTTGCCATCTTGAAGATATTTATCTTGTCTGTGATGAAATAGTTCCTAGATTACTTAAACTAGCTGAAGTGGTCTCTGAACCATTAGGGCTCTCACTGAGAACTCATGGAGAAGAGGAGAGGTACCAGAAGACTGGAAACGAGTAAATATAGTACTTGTCCATAAAAGTGGGAATAAGGACAATGGGGAAAATTGTAGATTACTCGTCTTAACTTAGATCTCTTGAAGGATAATGGATCAAATAATCAAGTAGTCAGTTTGTAAGCACGTACAAGAGAAGAAGGTGATAAGTAACAATCAACATGGATTTGTCAACAAAGAAGCTAATATCCTCCTTTGACAGGATAACAAGTCTCATGGATGGGTGGAAAGCATAGATGTCATATCTCAACTTTAGAAAGGCTTTTGAGTCTCCCTCACATGGCCATCTCAGATATAGACTAGGGAAATCTATCTTAGATGAACCTGCTGTGCTCTATAAAACCATACTCATAGAGCAATTATCAGTGGTTCGCAGCTGAGCTGGTAGAGCGTATCAAGAGTGGTCCCACAAAGATCGGTCCTGGCTCCCCTTCTGTTCAGTATGATTCAGATAATGGCGTAGAATATTCACTGTTGCAAGGAGTAAGGGAAGTTGACGGAAGCATTTTTCCCGTTGACCTCCCGCTGTGGAGACAGCGCCAAGTTGAGCTTAAGGTACGTCGACTCCAGCTACGTTATTTACATAACTGGAGTTGCGTGCCTTAAGATGACCTTTCCCCTGAAGTATAGATCTGGTCTCAGGTTCTTTTCATGTTTTCTCTGCTGTGCCTTTTATTTCCCTGATTTTACAATATCTCTTTTTATTTATTTTTCTTCTAGAACTTTCTATCTTTAAAAATACCCAAGCAAGTTGGTTCCCTTGGACAGCTTCATCCCATCTCATCTGCTGGTGCCTGACTCAGAGCGTCTTAGGTAGCCTCATTGATTAAAGTCCGGGTTACACAATACGGATGCCAGTCACTGGTAAAGGATGCATTTCCAGAGAACTGATGTGTACCCCCTGATACAGATCGGGCTTTCAATGACAGCAGCGTGTCAGGAGGAGCGGGGCATCCATGCTAGAAAGGAAAGAAGAGTCTTGATTGCTTTAGTATTGGGTTTTTTAAAACCACAAACTGTCATATCTTACATGAACATGACAGCAGAAAATGCCCGTGAGCGGCACTTAATCTGTATCAAGACACAATACACATGTAATTCAGTTTATACAAGAGGACTCACCAAAGACATCTGGCTGACATGCAGGAGCTATTTTTCCCTGGCGATCAGCTATGATGCTGATAGATGGGCTGCGTGGGATTTACAAAATAGGGGGGTTGCCATAGTGCTGTTCATATCAGCAATCCACAGCGCTCTATAAATCTGTCATAGGTGGTATGGGGGGATTGCGCCACTGGCAGGATAATAGTTAGAGGTGCCCAATATAAAATACCTGTTGAGTCTTTGTAAAATCATTACAAAGTTTCTTAGAGTTCGGGGGAAGGAAAGTCAACATGGCTCTGTTTCTCTCTTACTATGTGTACCAGCATAGCATCAGCCAAGGTATTACTTTGATCTCATGCATGCCTTGTGGCGATTGCTCTGATCTCATGATTGCTCTGGTGATCGATCTTCCGTAGTTCAATTTAGTATGTCTAGTGAAGACCCACTAAATTGAACACTGAGGACACCCCCGTTGACACCGGTAGTCCTCTCTGTCACTGTCATAGGGTATGTCTACACTAGCTCATTAATTTGAGCTAGGTAGGCAAATCAGGCAACCGGAATTGCAAATGAAGGCCAGGATTTAAATATCCCGGGCTTTATTTGCATGTTCCCGTCCGGGCCGCCATTTTTAAATCCCCCTTAGTTCGAACGAACTGCCCGCGGCTACACGCGGCAGTTTAAAGTTAATCCGAACTAAGTTTGGCTTAAAGTACATCGACTCCAGCTATGTTATTTACATAACTGGAGTTGCATATGTTAAGCTGACCTTTCCCGTGCAGTATAGACCTGTCCTACTCACAGTGGCGGATATAGGGCAGGGCGAGCGGGGCGGCCTCCCCGGGCCCCGCGCTTCAAGAAGCCCCGCGCATGCGCCGTAGCGCCACGGCGCATGTGCCATGTCAAAGGGGGGGGGGCGGGGGCCCCGCAAAATTGTGCTGCCCTGGGCCCCGCAAAATCCTCATCCGCCCCTGCCTACTCAACAATATCAGGAGAAAAGTACAATAATATGAGAACAGTGTACAAAACCTGTTAGTTTAAAAGGCAGCAGGTTTAAAACAAACAAAAGGAAGTATTTCTTCATGCAACACGCAATCAGCCTGTGGAACTCCTTGCCAGAGGATGTTGTGAAGGCCAGGACTTGAACAGGGCAGATAGGGCCATTAATGGCTATTAATAGGTCTATTAATGGCTATTAGCCAGGATGGGCAGGGAAGGTGTCCCTAGCCTCTGTTTGCCAAAGGCTGGGAATGGGTGACAGGGGAAGGATCACTTGATGAATCCCTGTTCTGTTCATTACCTCTGGGACACCTGGCATTGGCTACTGGATCTTTGCTCTGACCCAGTCTGGCTATTCTGATGTGCTCTGGTTTACAATGGCTTTTCTAGCAATATTTCACTTTATACATTAATGTTACTTTGATTTACTGAGGACTTGTGTGTTCATTATTCAAAGAACTTTCCGGGGTGCACAAATGACCTCTCTCTAGGATGTGCAGGCTCAGAACAGAGCAGGTTCTTATGTACAGCAAAAGGACATTCAGATTCGCAGAGCCTGTTCCTCTTCGGTAATTCATTTCCCCTTGGATGGCATCTAATCGTTTCCCGAATGACCCCGCTGCATACACCAACTAGCTTGTTTATGTAGCTACCCGTTATGTACATTTATTATCTTCTCTGGAAGGAACAAAAAAATACCGTATGAAGCCTGTCCCTTATTTAATCTTCTTTGGTTTTCTTTCATGTACCTTTGCCTTAGCATTTATCCCTGTCGGCTTGCTGTGTGCATACAGAATTCTGGCACTGTTATTTATTTCTTCTGCTTTTAAAATTCCACACCAGAGAAGGCTAATCTAGCGCCTAGCATGCCCTTGGCATGAGACTCAATGTTGAAGGTAAATAAAACTATTTTGCCCTTTTATAGCTCCTTTTGCTGGGTAGATTTCATAACATTTTACAAAGGAGGTCAGGATTAGGGTCCCCATTTTGCAGTGGGAGAAACTGAGGCACGGAGCAGAGCCATGAACGGCCTTTCAGTGTCAGAAGCAGCCAAAGCCGCAGCAGCACTTCTTTGCAACCCTCGCCACAGCGCACACTAGTCAGCAGCTGCTGAAAGGCCTCTGTGACGTCGCTGCCCTTCGGTTCAGCCCTGGTGATGCCCCTGACAACATCACCACCAACCCTGCCTGGCTGGAGGTCACACGTCAGCCAGGAGCGGCTTCCCCAATGGTGTCTCTTGGCATCTGCAGATCTGGGTGTCATCGAACACCCAGGTCCCGCCCTTTTGTCTCGGGGCCATGAGCAAGGCCATGCTGTTTGTTCCTGACGTTTTTCAGCGGTCATAATGTGTCTCTGTACTGCTGTCATCTGGTGACCTGAAATCATAGAATCACAGAACACTAGAACTGGAAGGGACCCCAAGAGGCCATCAAGTCCAGTCCCCACTATCTAGATCATCCCTGAGAGATGTCTGTCCAACCTGCTCTTAAATATCTCCAGTGATGGAGATTCCACAACCACCCTAGGCAATTTAGTCCAGGATTTAACCACCCACACAGGACGTCCAACCTAAACCTCCCTAGCTGCAATTTAAGCCCATTGCTTCTTGTCCTGGCCTCAGAGGCCAAGGAGAACAATTTTTTTCCCTCCTCCCTGTGACACCCTTTTAGAAGCTGGCTGTATCCGACAGACTATGAACCCTGGCTCTCTGGAAACACACCAGCTGACTTCCTAGCAAGATCCAACACATCTACGACAGTCAGATCTCATTAATATGCATCAGGTGATGAGGAGCTGAAAGGCCCATGAGCACCCGAATACAAATGGAAGAGGGGACTGTGCGGACGGCCATCAAGTTCCTGTGGACACTCAGACACACAGATCATCTGACATGGCGTACCCCAGCTGGCCCACGCTTTCACTCCGTCCCAATGCCCAAAAGACAGCAATAGACACCAGAGCAGGAATCTGATGCAGCAAGATGGGGGCTGGCAACTTGTCACAGTGCAACGCACGCCTGAGCTGCCTCACGGCTGGGAGGCCTGTGGGTATGAACATGCGCTGGTCACTGAGCGGCTCTGTGTCGGTAGAGCCATCCTCTCAGAAAAACGGTCAGACTGGAGGTGATCACAGCTGGGAGATGACATGGGAGTGCCCTGGGTGCTAAGATCTCAATAGCTCACCCTGTCTCTTTACTGCTCACCACCTAAGGTATGTCTAGACTGCATCCCTCTGTCGGCAGAGGGCTGCAAATTAGGCAGGTCAACATTGCAAATGAGGCAGGGATTTAAATATCCCGTGCCTAATTTGCATAAAGCCGTTTTGCGACTCAGCACTTTGTCTGCAAAAATTGGCAGTCTAGAGGATCTGTCGAGAAGAAGCCTTTTGACAGATCCCTTGTGCCTCCTGCAAGGAGGTTTACAGGATCTGTCGGAAAAAAGCTTTCTTTCTCGACAGATCCCCCTCTAGACTGCCGCTTTTTGCCGACAAAGTGCTGAGTTGGCAAAACGCGGCGGCCATGTTTATGCAAATTAGGCACGGGATATTTAAATCCCTGCCTCATTTGCAATGTCGACCTGCCTAATCTGCGTCCCTCTGCCGATGCAGTCTAGACATACCCCTAGATGAGTAAAGTGACGAATTAGGGAGCAGGACTCAAAAGTGTGGAGGTTTGTATGTCTGATTTATATCACCTGCCTTTGCCCCCAGGAAGCCACTGAAACAGTCAGTGGTCACCAGAGAGTAGGCACACTGAGGATGGAACAAAGTCTGAGAGGGGTCGCCGTGTGAGTCTGTAACTTTAAAAACGAGTGGTTCTGTGGCCCCTGAGAGACTAACCAAAATCTAGAGAGAATCTTGAGCTTTCATGGGTGATGAAGTGGGTTTTACCCACAAAAGCTCATGATTAGCATCAGAACATAAGAATGGTCAGACTGGGTCAGACCAAAGGTCCATCTAGCCCAGTGTCCCGTCTGCTGACAGTGGCCAATGCCAGGGGCCCCAGAGGGAATGAATAGAACAGGGAATCATCCAGTGATCCCACCCTGTTGCCGAGTTAAGCTACTTCAACTTCAGCCTTCAGGGTACGTCTACACTGCAGGACAAAGTCAAATTAAGCTATGCAACTTCAGCTACATCAATTGCGTAGCCGAAGTCGAAGTAGCTTAACTCAGCTTTTGGCGCTGTCTCCACAGCAGGAAGTTGAAGGAAGAACACTCTCCCTTGGACTTCCCTTACTCCTCGTGAAAGCAGGGTTACCAGCATCGACTGATGTGCCTCTCTCACTTCGAATTAGGTGTCTCAACTTGACCACTCATTCAAACCCTGGAAGCTCGACAGCAGCAGCTTCGATCTTCCTCTCTCATGTAGATGTACCCTGCGGTGCCACAGGACTGCTCATTTTTCGAGGATGGACCAGGCAGCCAAAAAGATCACCAACTATGCCAATGGGGGGGTAACCTGATGCATTGGTTGTGGCCATCTAGTGAACCCCCTGGGGATCTAGCAAGTGGTAGGCTAGCGAGAGAAATGGAGACAGAAAGTAAGGGAAACCACAGGGACAAGCTAAGCTAGCATCCAGCCCCTGTGCACCAGCAGGCAGCAATCCCAGTGCAGGGCTGTCTTCCAATATGAAACACTTCATTTGCATTTGTCACTTCCTGTGCATTGCCCCAGTGATCAGCACAGAGGGGACAAAGCTTTTGGAGCCCTCTGCAGCTTATCCTGCCTCTCTCTCGCCCTTCCCACGTTTGCATTGTGGCCCCCGGATTCAGAGTGCTCACACTCATTTGTCCCTCGAAGTAATTAACAGAGATTCCAACGCGGCTCCATTTTGTCTCTCTCAGGATCCAGCCTGAAAAACTGCTCAAATCTGATGCTGCTTCTTGTTCCATATTTGTTTGCCCTCCCGTGCCCCCTGCCTGCCTTTCTGATGGAGGCAAAAGCTGCCCAGTGGAAATGTGTCAAAAGCTTGGAGGAAGTGGGAGGAACATGCTATCTGGCACCTCTTACCAACCCGGGCCTGACCTCCTTCCAAACAGAAAAGCCCACCAGTTCAGTAAGTTTGAAGGGCTTGTTCCTTTTCATATTATTGATCTCCAAAATATAATGAGACTTACATTTCTGAAGCAAAGGATGGCACAGGGTTCCTAAACAGTCTAGGCTTGACAAGGCTATGCCACCAAGGAGGTGTTTGTCAAAAACTTCCAAGGAAGATGACGACAAATCTTTATATTTTTTGTCGCAGCCAGGGATGTTTTCCTCCAGCCTCTCTGAGACATGGCCACAAATTGCGTCTTATTCTCTGTTCTTTGTAGCACCTTGCGCCCGCCAGGAGAGAAACGTGGCGTTACATGGTGATAGGGTCTTATAAACGCAAAGTAAAAGCCAACCCCTGTCCAAAAAGCTTTTCATCTAATTAAGACAAGACACAGCAAGCGGGTGCAAGTGTGGGGGCTGGCAGAAAAAAGAGACTCAGAACAAACCAACCTGCATTTATATAGGCCAGATAAATATGAGATGGCTCACCTGGCCTTCTACCTACTTGTCATACCCAAGCAATTGAAGTGGAGCTAATTGGCTCTAATTTGCTAAATGATTTGAGGGTTTGCAAGCAAAAGCTGGCTGCACAGCGCATGTTCTCGGCATCAGTGCAGGGCAACACCAAGAAATCAGAACAAGAAGAGTAAACTGTGAGTTTAAGCTTAATGAGAAATTTTGCTAAGACAAACTGGGCCAGAGCAGCAGTATCTACATGCCAGTGCTGAATCTGGCTCATATTATTAATGATTTGCAAACATAAGGAGGGAAAGGAATGGAGGTAGCTAGCTGAAGAGTGATTTCCGTTAGCCATTCCTTCCACATACTGAGACAGTTAGCCTGTGGAACTCACCAACTCAGGATTTTACAAAGGTTGATGTTGTTACCATTAATATATTATACATGCGAACCTCTGTGGCCAGGGAGCCATTTTTCTCCTACAGACAGACCCAATGTTGGCCAACTGCATTCTGTGGGCGTGGGCAATTCCCTCTTTTCCTACCTCAATCGACTGCTATTCTCCATTACCCTGCAGTGCCATATTAAACTCATTAGGCTCCTATACAAAACAGTGGCAGTCTTGCCTAGAACAAGCGCCAGACACTGTGGACATATGTATCCCCACGTGCAAACCACACCGGTCCTTCCCGTTCACTAAGGGTCTTGTCGCTCACAGCTGAATGCGTCAGGAAAATGCAGGTGCTCGAGAGGAAGCAAAAAATTTGCAGCTGAACCGGTCTGGAAAGCTTGCTCAACGCCAGTTGCCATTGCAGCTTTGCTGGGCGGCGTGCTACACATGCAGCAAGTGTGGAAGGAGAAAGGATGCAGAAGAGGGTGTGGAAGGAGAGCAGAGCTTTTTCCACTCAGCTTCCAAACACCAGGAGATAATATCACACAGCAAGCAGCACCCATGAGCTCAGGCTCTGTGACTGGACTGTAAGAGTGTGCACCAGACAATGCCCAGTGCAGGAGTACTTGCTGACATGATGGTAGGTGGCCCCATGATCGGACAGCAATCTGGGGAGCACAGCACTTCATTTTTCTTTGGACCCCTGAGGCCCCAGGGCAGGGCAGGTAGCAGAGGTGGACACATATCTTGGATGCAATGCTTTTGAACTAGAAGTCATGAAGGCCTTGTCCATGAAATGTCGATAATGGGAGGCAGAAAAATTGGTTCGACCAGTTTTCACTTTTGCACGTCGACAGCTAATCCTTCCCAGTGTAGACAGTGCCTAAGAAAAGGCAACAGATTGCAGGTTTTTCTTTCAGTGCCACTTTACAGATGTTCCCTGCCGTGTAGCTTACTCCTTTTAATGCCAGGCACTTCTGATATGTGAAGTGATAAACATTAAACTCTTCATTCTCCTAACAACATAATGCCATAAGTTATCCGTGAAAGGGATACAAAGCAAGGAGATGGATTGGAAATTATTAGCAGCCACTACCTAGCAGTAGCAGGAACCCTGAGCAGTCCAGGTAACCTGAACCTGTTCTGTCAGTGTCCCCGACTCTCCTTTGCTGAGGAGATTGTCCAGGCAGGATCACTTTGTCGCCAGGAACGATGTCAACTCCATTTTGTTTGCAGAGCAGTGTGAGGCCAGGACACACATGGAACTGCAGGGTTACCATGGCGCTGCTCTCTCAAGCAGGCCCACAATCATATGGGTGGAAACAATTTGGGGGTGTGACGGGGTGTTGGGGTCCCCAAAGGAGAAAACCCCCGAACCCCTCACTGATGCAGGCTCTGCAGCAGAGCCGCAGCGCCCTGGCGGCCGTGCCAGGGCTGTTCGCGGCTGCTGCAGGCGCATGCACAATATAACTCAGCGTCGGCGTGCTGGCCAGCAGGATGGCACCTGCGCCGGTGTCCCAGGGAAAGGGTGCCAGCTTTGAAAAGCCGGCAACCTCAGCAGATGGAGAGGAGCGGCGAGCTGGAGGCTGGGGACAGGGGGCCCCAGCTGGTGGAGCTGAGTGGCGGTGCCTGGCAGACAGGACAAAGCCGAGGCAGCCCCAACAAACTGGGCCAGACCGGGCTGACAGGAGGACCCCCTTGGCAGATGACGGCACAAGCCCCTGGGGAAGAGCGGCACCCCAGAGACCAGAGGAAGGCAGGAAGTGGCCCAGGACTGGGTGTAGAGATTACCCATGGGTCGGTGATTTCAGGCATGTCCCCACCAATCGAACAGGAGGCTGTTGTCTGTGTTCTTAGGGTCCTGGGCTGAGACTTGGAGAAGGGGAGGGCCCAGGTCTCTCTGCCCTCCCTGCACGGGGGAGGCCCTGAACTGCTAAAACTGAGCAAGCCAAGGACAATAGATGGACACATAGAACATGTAACTAACTGGTGGGTGGAGGATCCAAGGTGTGGGACTCACCCTCCCGGCGTAGGGAGGGTGACAGGGGGCTACCCCAGGAAAACCAATCAATACAGGTTTGCTGAGCAGCAGCCTAGAGTGGCAGGGAGGGAATGGAATGGGCTGGGCTGCAGCAGTAATGGGACCAGTGCTTTTTGGTTTGCCACCACATTCGGCTTTAAAAGTGAGGGGCAGAGGAAGGGGCTTTTTGAAAACCTGTTCGGCTCAGACTTGTCTCCACTAATCCCAAAGGGAGTAAAGCTCCTTCTCTGATGCCAGCTGACGTTGCCAGTTTCCCTGCCCCAAAAGCTCATTTCCAAGAGGGGTTCGCATTTGAGCTAATCTGAGACACCACAGGTTTCGTCAAATCATAGAATCATGAAACACTAGAACTGGAAGGGACCTCAAGAGGTCATCAATTTCTGTCCTCTGCCCTCACGGAAGGACCAAGCACCGCCTAGATCATCCCTGATAGATGTCTATCCAACCTGCTCTTAAATACCTGCAATGATGGAGATTCCACAATCTCCGTAGGCAATTTAGTCCAGTGTTTAACCACCCTGACAGATACTTGAAAGCTGCTATCATGTCCCCTCTCGGTCTTCTCTTTTCCAAACTAAACAAAACCGATTTGTTCAGGTTTCCCTCATAGCTCTTTTTTTTCTAGACCTTTCATCATTTTTGTTGCTCTTCTCTGGACCTTCTCCAATTTCTCCACATCTTTCCTGAAATGTGGTGCATAGAACTGGACACAATACACCAACTGAGGCCTAACCAGCACAGAGTAGAGCATCTGCTCTACTCTGTGCTGGTTAGGCCTCAGCTGGAGGCTGACTGAGAATGACTTCTCATGAGAATGACTTCTCATGTCTTGCTCACAACACTCCTGTTAATGCCCTGTTAATGTCTGAGGTGTGGAAAATTCATGCTTGGTCTGTGCCAAGCCTTTCTGGGAGCAGAGGGCTAATAATAACAACAGCTCTGAAAAACCCAGTTCCTACTAAATAGTGCAGGGGTGTTGTCTTTGTGGGTTTTGTAGAGAAATTATTTCAGCTGGGGCCCTAATCAGAGACTGGGGTCTAGAGGCTACTGTAGCAAAATCAGTATTTACACTTTATATAATAGCTCTTAATGCTGACGGATCCCAGTTTCTCCAGTAAAGATCAACCGGGAATCATTTCACCCAGTGCTGAAATTCGCTATGAATACATAGCGATGTAACAAATCACAGCAACCCCGCCCAAGAATTCAGGAGCAGAAGAATCTCCAGCCCGGCGATAATTGCTGGAGAAATATAGGGAGGCGGAATCCAGTTGCAAAACAAATATTTTCATACCTCCTGCCAGCGCTCCAAAGCCTGTGAGAAAAGCAGCCTATTTTCAAAGCCAGCACATATGTGGCACGTAAGACGGTAATCTGACACTAGTTAAAGCACGTTTGGGGCCGATACGAAACAAGTCTTGCGCCAGACTCCTGCTTCTCCGTTTTTAACTTGTTCAGCATTAAAATGGCTCTTGAAGCGGCCAATGAGAATTGCGAGATATTGCTGGGGATGGGGGCAGTGCATCCTGGATGGTTGGGCAGCTGCTGTGGGGTCCATAAAGCACAGGGCCTTGGGCAGCCAGTCCGATTCACCCTTCGGACAAGATGTGTCTGTCCATCTGAGACACCTGATCGGTACGCCCACATCTTGAATACTGCGTACAGATGTGGTCGCCTCATCTCATCTCTTGGCATTGGAAAAGGTTGAGAAAAGGGCAACAAACATGATTAGGGGTTTGGAACAGGTCCCATATGAATAGAGATTAAAATGACTTGGACTTTTCAGCTTAGAAAAGAGGAGACTCAGGGGGGATATGATGGAGGTCTATAAAATCATGACCGGTATAGAAAAAGTGAATAAGGAAAAATTATTTACTTATTCCCACAATAAAAGAACTAGGGGTCACCAAATGAAATTAATAGGCAGCAGGTTTAAAACAAACAAAAGGAGGGTTTTTTTCTTCACTCAGTGCACAGTCAACACGTGGAACTCCTTGCCAGAGGATGTGGTGAAGTTTAGAACTTTAACAGGGTTCAAAAAAGAGCTAGATAGATTCATGGAGGTTAGGTCCATCAATGGCTATTAGCCAGGATAGGTAGAAATGGTGTCCTTGGCCTCTGTTTCTCTGGAGGTGGGTGACAGGGGAGGGATCACATGAGGATTACCTGTTGTGATCCCTCCCTCTGGGGCGTCTGATATTGGTCACTGTCAGCAGACAGGACACTGGGCTGGATGGACCTTTGGTCTGACCCAGTATGGCCATTCTTATGTTCTTATCTGTGGCAGGATTCAGTACGCAGATGGAAAGTATTGTGAGGCAGGGGGTTGAATAGAGGAGCCGGAAAGCACCTCCTCAAATGATCATCTGGGATTCAGCTAAAGCCTAGACTGCAGAATGTGATTTTATGGCGGGGGGAGCACTTAGCCCTTAGATCTGCTCTTTGCCGGCAGGCGGAATCAAACCTGGGACCTCTAGAGCTTAGAACATGAATAAATGCACGGTGGTTGCGTGGTGAGAGCAATTTACCCTGTAGCTCAATGATTACAGCCACTGGTATGACAGACATTTGTCAATAAATGCCTGAGACACATTCTCCAGCTAAAGTGGTACAGTAGAATGCCAAATGAAACCTTGTGGACCAAAACAAATCAGAAACCAATGGAGGTCCAGATTGAGAAGAGAAGATGGGGATGGGCAGGCCACATCCTGCATGAGGATTGTATCATGAGACAAGCGTTAGAATGGAATCCAAAGGGAAAGAGGCAAAGGGGACGTCCCAAACAAACATGGCGATGAAGCTGCCTGAACGAAGTAAAAGCAGCTGGCTTAACGTGGGATCAAATCAAGACTATCGCTAAGGATCACAAGAGATGGAAAATGACTGTGGAGGCACTATGCTCCATTAGGAGCCCAAAGGACTAATAGGTAGATGAGAATCACATTGCGCCTAGACATCAGCAGAGGGGATGCGGGACAGAAGCATTCCACTCCCCTTTCTCAGTTTTAGACGTGGAAGCAGAAGCAAAAACAGCCTGTTGGGGGTTCAGGGGCTGCAAAGGGGACCCCAGAAAGCCTGTGCTCTTCCTTCTTGAACTGCACCTCTCTTCTCCCCCTGCAGCGCTCAACCCCTCTCCAGAGCCAGGTTGCCTTCCATACGTGGCTAGCAGCGCTCACACCAGGGCATCTTGACAGCCTGATTCCAAGAGCCTTAATCTCTGGCCAGGCATCATCCTGGGGTCTGAACACAGCTTGTCTCCAAGTGAAAGCTCCTGCGTCAGTCGGAAGGGCCGCCTGTGTCCCGGATTGCAGAGAGGGCGGCCAGTACTGGACCTCTCCCCTTCATGATTGGTGCCCCCTTCCTTTCTCTCAAAGAACCCAGAGGAAACAGCGCCATCCTGACTGTCACAAGCCAGCCCTTCCAGCACTCATCAGAGTGACCAAAGCAGCTTTGTCAGTTGCGCACCAGGAAAACAGGGGCCGATCTCCCAGCAGCACGGACTTATTCCCTCGTGAGGAGGCTGTCAATGAGATATTCATATATAGTTATGATGAGTCTGGGCTTGCTGGTTTTCATGCCATCCTCAGCCTGCAGTTGGGATTTATAGATCTTAAGTCAAATGCAAATGAAATGTTATTCAGGAGGAGGGAGGAAAATTGTTCTCCTTGGCCTCTGAGGATAGGGCAAGAAGCAACAGGCTTAAATTGCAGCAGGGGAGGTTTAGGTTAGACAATTAGGAAAAACTTCTTGCCTGTCAGGGTGGTTAGACACTGGAATCAATTGCCTAGGGGGTTGTGGAATCTCCATCACTGGAGATATTTAAGAGCAGGTTGGACGGACATCTATCAGGGATGGTCAAGATGGTACTGGGTCCTGCTGTGAGGGCAGGGGACTGGACTCAATGACCTCTTGAGGTCCCTTCCAGTTCTAGTGTTCTGTGATTCTATGAAGATACCAATATTGTCCATGGTGTTTTCTTTCTCCTTTGGCTTCTCTTCAATGCACACTTAATTGGCTACGGAGTCTCCTTCATAAAAGGCATATTTAACCACATCATTCCAACCAACACAACACATCAGACTTTCAGTGTATTTTACACTCACAGATATAAGGCGCCTAGAGAGAAGAGGAGATGTGTAAGTGGCAGAACTGGGGATGAAACCCAAGAGTTTAACCACCTCCCAAGGAACCGCCATCCCCTTCTACCCCACAAGACAGTTTACTGGAGGCTGCACACTTCTCTTGGTGTAAAGAGCCATGTAGACATTCTCAGAAGCTGCTTGCCCATAGGTTGCTTCATCTTGAATCATTGGATCATAGAACACTAGAACTGGAAGGGACCTCGAAAGGGCATCAAGTCCAGTCCCCTGCCCTCACTGAAGGACCAAGCACCATCTAGACCATCCCTGCTGGCAGGCCATCTCACATGGAAACTAAAACTCTTGGTGGGAGGGGAGCCAACACTAGTCTAAAAGAAAGAATGATGTAATTATCTGTATCTCTCACAAGCAGGGGAAACTGTACAATGATGTTCCCCTGCTCATTTCCATCTGTCTGATTTGTTTCTGTTTTCAGGGCTTTGTTTTAAACACCCTCCATTTCTCACTTCCAAGTCCATCCTCTTCATGGATTCATTACATTAAAGAATTCCGTGGTTTGACAGTTTGTACTAGATGAAATCTTCCAGCGGCCTACAAATAATTCATATGAAAATGTCACTGCCGCAGATTCAGGGCACAGCTGTTAAGAAGGGACTGGGTGGATGCCAGAAATCCTCATTTTTAACTGTGTGGTGAGTTAATGATTTGATGAGAATAAACTATTTTGATTTGTATTAAGCTCAGATTACCTTGTTTGCTTTCCCCAGCAGACGATGATTTATGTAATTGGCAGCTCATATGCCGTGATTTCATAATGAAGGGATGTGTCAGCTCAGTTTTATGCCTGAAATAAAGGCCAAGGATTCTCTCTTGGGCCTGCTCTCTTTCGGTACATCTACATTTCAGAGGAAGATCAAAGCTGCTGCAGTTGATCTTGCAGGGTTCGAATTAGCGGGTCTAGTGAAGACACACTAATTCGAAGTGAGGGGGCACTCTAGTCAGTGCTGGTAACCCTGCTTCCTCGAGGAGTAAGGGAAGTCCAAGGGAGAATGTTCTCCCTCTGACATCCTGCAGTGTAGACAGCACCAAAAGCCGAGTAAAGCTACTTCAGCTTCAGCTATGCAATTTGTCCCATAGTGTAGATGTAACCTTAGTCTCTCTCTCCCCTTCACTCCAGGGTTTGAGAAAATTTCTCAATCCAGTCTCCAGGCAAAGGTGACTTCTGTTATGCAGTAAAAGCCAGTAGCCCCCAGTGCTGAGTGGCTGAAACAACAAAGCTAATGCCTGGGAAAAATCCAGTTCTGGGCCCCTCACTATAGAAATGATGTGGATTCATTGGAGAGGGTCCAGCAGAGGGCAACCAAAATAATTAGGGGGTTAGAGCACATGACCTATGAGTAGAGGCTGAGGGATTTGGGCTTATTTAGTCTTCAGAAGAGAAGAGGGGGGATTTGAGAGCAGCCTTCAACTTCCTGAAGGGGGTTCCAAAGAGGCTGGAGAGAGGCTGTTCTCAGTGGTGGCAGATGACAGAACAAGGAGCAATGGTCTCAAGTTACAGTGGGAGAGGTCTAGGTTGGATATTAGGAAAAACTATTTCCCTAGGAGGGTGATGAAGCACTGGGATGGGTTCCCTAGGGAGGTGGTGGAATCTCCATCCCTAGAGGTTTTAAAGTCTCGGCTTGACAAAGCCCTGGCTGGGATGATTTAGTTGGGGTTGGTCCTGCTTTGGGCAGGGGCTGGACTTGATGACCTCCTGAGGTCTCTTCCAGCCCTATGATTCTATGATTTTATGAAAACAAAGAATCCCATCCAAGTTCTGCTAATTTGGCCAGTAAAAGTTAATGGCTATGTTCCAACTCAGATGTACCCCACACGTTTCAGACTTTGATGGTGGTTCCTGTGCTGGACAAATTTCCACACTCATTTATAGCTTCATGCACCCTTCATTCCACTGCTCCATCATGTGGAACCCACACACCTTCTGGGGGTGGCGCTCTGTCCCACAGAGTGGCACGGAGACCACTTACAGAGAGAAGAAAGAGTCTGCTCTGCAGCCTTACCTGAGAACAAGCTGACCTTTAGCTCATGCAGTGGAGGCTCATGACCTAAGATCCAGAGGTCCCAGGTTTGATGCTTGTGTCAGTGTTACACATGCACAATACAGCGACTTTGCAAAAGAACTTTATAGAAGCTCTGGAGGCTCGGCTATATTTGTTGTGTCCATGGTGCATGATCTGTCCCATTCCCCACATTTGTATTAGTGGATAATGGAAGGAGAGCAGCCCAGAGTTTGACACATGACGGAGAGTCAAGAGGGCTGGATTCCAGCACCTGCTGTGAGCAAATTGCTTTTTTTCTGGGTGTCTTGATGCCAATATTCTATAAGCCAGGGTGATGCTATTTTCCAGCCCAGACATCCAGAGAACTCCTCTGGGGGTGAAATCTTGTCCCTATCTAAGTCAATGGCAAAACTCCCATTGAATTCCAGTTAGGAAATGCTAAGGAACTCCTAGCCCGGTCTCTTCTCTTCCTGGGAGAACACTGGACAGATACTCTCGGGCCTCACCGTTATCAAGCAGAAGGAAAAACTAAGCTCTGACCCTGCCCAGGTTTTGAAAATGGCTGGAGGCACCTTTTATAAAAGAAGCATGGAAAGAACAAATCGTTTCCTTCGTTGGTCTTGACTCCTATTGAAACAAGGCCCAAAATTATTATTAATTAACCATTATTATTACTACTAATGTAGCACCAAGAAGCCCTACTCATGGACAAGGACCGAGTAATGCTTAGTGCTACACAGACACAGAACAAAGGGATGTGCCAGGCTCTGTACAAATATATATGGAAACACAGTCAAATGAAGAGTCAAAGATGATTCGCAGGCTATGGGCCCGGTGGCTGTGGGATTGAAAGTGTATTCCCAAGTGATAGCACCAGGGAGAGCGGAGAAGAGTGGAGAGGAAAGATCAGTTCAGTTTTGGGGATGTCCAGTTGTGTCAGCGGTGTGGCTGAGATAAGACTTGGACAGAGAAAGGCAGGTTGTGAAGGACCGATTTGCTTTTAAAGAAACACATTCTTTCCCCTCTAACCTCCGGGTTGTTGTTTCAAATTTCTAACTTGCATGGCATTTTTTTTTCTTAAAAAAAAGTCTGGAACCCAAGCCAAAAAAAAAAAAAATCTAGCTTGACTATTCTAGGATCCCTCAGTCACATATTTGAGGCGAATTTCCAACCTGTTCTGAAGGAAGGTCTGGAAAGACTAGTTTGAACTAGACCGCAGTAAAAATCAGAGATTTATGCACGAACCACTCAGCTTTGCAATGAGCTAAATTTTGATGAGAAAAATCATCTGTTTTTATTCCCATGGACTTTCAAGAATAATATTACAATTCCGTCAGCTCTTGGTGATACTCAAGGAGTGCAGAGTAATACATTACTTCCATGGTAAAATTCTGCAATAATACACTTGAATCCGAATACTTCAGAGGCTCATGGGCAAGTTCTGCAATTAGAGCTAAGACCCAGTTGCTTCAGTTTCTACAGGGAGAGGTGCTGTCCTGTAGAAAAGGCAGATTCAAAACCGCTCTGATACTTTTACAGCAGGCCAGGTTTATTTTGAAATCTGCATTTGTTTTCAGTGAGAGCTTAGAGAATCACGGCAAAAATAGCAGACAAAGTAATCTGCTTTGAAAAACTGATCAGTAACATGCTAGTCCAAAGACTTTGAGCAAACTTAATGGAGAACTGAGTAATTAGCACAACAAGAAATAATAATAATAATAATTAATAATAAATGGAGCCCAGAGAAACCCCCAAAATGTTAATGACAATCAGCATTGACTTAAGGAATTGCTGAGATGCAGGGAATGTCATGTAGGCACTTCCCATTTTGAAATTCATATCTTCCTATCATCCGGGGTGTTGTGGTGGACATCTGGCCACTTGCTGTTTGCTCCTGCGGACACGAATGGTACAATCATGGCCACCCGTACTCCATTCCCTGCTTCTACATTCTGCAGGTTGGACCTCTCTGGTCTGGCACCCTCGGGACCTGAGCAGTCCCAAACTAGGGAATTTGCCAGACCAGGCCTTGGGCTCTCCCGGTGCTCCCCACCTGGTGGTGACCCCCGGCCCTGAATTACCCCCAGCCCACCTGCGGGGATCTGCTGCCCTGGTGAGGATCCTCTCCAGGCCACTGGCCCAGCTCTAGCCAGTGGGGCTTTGCACCTTGGCTGGTGTCCTCTCCGGCCGGCCTCACTCCGGCTGCAGCAGGCCTCCATGCCCCCAGCCGCTGTCTCGCTGGCTGCCAGCCATGGGGCAACCTCTGCATCTGGGGCTCTCTGGTCCTGCAATATCCATGGTCCTGCCAGATCACAGATGTTGTGGAACTGGAGAGTCCCAGGCCAGAGCGATTCGTCCTGTACCAGGAAGGAAATGTTAATTAATCGGTGAAGAAGGGCGTTGGGAGACAGAACTCCTGGGTCCTCCTATTCCTGGCTTTGTCCCTGACTGGTCCGTGTGACTTTGGGCAGCTCACATGACTTCTCTGCAGTGAGGGGAGCCCATTTGCGCTATAGTGACAAAGAATATTTAACTGGCTCCCCAGGGAAATGCGGGTGTTGGGCCCAGGAGCTCAGCTGATGCGACGCGGCGAAGCTCCGCTAACGGTGCTTTGAGAGCCAAAGGGGGAAGGGGCTAGTGTAGGGAGCCACTGTTCAGTGTCACAACGAAAAGTGAGGCTCACGTGGGGGGAGTGACTCTGATGAGCTGTGATGTTGCCAAACACCCCCATCCCAGCTCTGGCTTTTGACGTCCCTGCTGGGCAGTGACTTTTCTAGTTGCTCTTTTGTTCACTCTGGGTGAGCCTCAAGAGCCAACAAGTAACATCTCACCTCAGCTTCTATCCACCCAGGCTCGGTTCGCTCTCGAGTTCTAGTCTCATGCCCTTTTGTGGGGGCCGGCGGCTGGTCGGAATGACGGCTGTGAACATTTTCCCACACACTCCAGAAATGGATATCAGAATCTCAGAATCATAATCACTAAAGGGTTTTGCTTCCCAGCAGTTGCCGAGCTAATTACCGAAGCTAGAGGTTCTGTCCTTTGGAGACCTTTCAAGAGCCGTTATTAATGGTGTAATTAATTCAAATGATCTGTACTTTCAATTCAACCTTTGGCTCTGTGAAACCCAGATCTACAGTAGCACTTGATCATGTCTCTTCTGAAATGTCTGCTCCAAGCTATAGTCTTCCAAATACAGTTGCAGTCACCCCAGCCTGGGCATGTACATACCCAGCAATATAGGAAGAAGAAATTGACCCAGATGTTTGCTGGGGTTAGCTCACTAGCAGTATATTTGGGAAAGCTCTGAACATTTACTGTCTTTTTAATTTGGGACCCTCTTTCAGGACCCCCCTTAAGTTGCTGGTGTGGAGTCAGAGATTCTGAAAGGTACCATGATAGCTTTCATGCTTCTCTTCATTGGTGGAAAATGTACTGCCCTTCTTAGCCCTAAAAGATAACAAGCGGTGCTTCTGGCAGATATCCGTGAAGCTGATTAGCTAAGAAATATGAACTACTATGATGGACTAGTTAGAGTGGGAGTGGGCAATAAACCTCCCAGTGCAGACTGGGACACCACTTCCTGCAGCTCCCAGTGGCCGGGACCCGGGGCCAATGGGAGCTACAATGGCTGTACCTGCAGACATGCAGGTAAATAGCATGTCTGGTGGCCTGTCAGGGGATAACCCTGGCAAACTGTGTCCAGCTTGTGGGTCACTTATTGCCCACCCCCGGGCTAGTGTGTATGTGTACTACTGCATTTGACTGGTGGACTCACACCTCTGCTCAACCCTGTTGGGTCAAATAATGGTTAAACCAATTATTTGTGGATGAATTATTCAATGCTTGGTGGAAATTTGAACAAATCATGTGTAGTCTAATCAACAATCCAAAGAGCTGGTGGGGAAACAGAAAAATATACATGCGCATCCTTTATTGGAAGGAAAATGCCAAAATTCTTTGGATACATGATTTGCAACAAACAATTCAGGCAGCTCTACTCTATAGCCCTTCAAAGGCTAATGGCCAAGGGAAAGATTCCCCTTAGAACTCAAGAGGTGGGGGGGATATGGTTTTGAAAGAGATCTGAGGTTCAGCCCAGACGTTTGGAATACTCATGTTGTGTAATATAACAACAGCAAGTCCTAGGAGGCTGTCGGATTGGTCTAGTTTTTGGTTAGTCTCACTTGCTATATCCTGTAGCTATTTCCGCTCCAGCTCTCTGCGCCAATAATGATTTGAGATCTCTAACATGTTGCCAACTGCCAGAGGGACTCCACACACATATGGGAACTCTGATCTTGCCACGGCTGTACAAACGATGTGCACTGACTTACTAGGCAGACCATAGGGAAATTTCACTCATTTCACAGCGGAGTGGCAGGGAGCCAGGCAACTGATGGCTTGCCCACCTGGTTTTCTGGGACAATTGCTCCTTTTCTCGCCAGATCTTTTGCAGTGGCAGAACTGGCATCCATTCTTTCAAAAGTGAGTTCCAAACAAGCTTGTAATAGGAAACAATGTATACACAGCTGCCCCACGTTTGTTCTGTAAATTCCTAGGCCTCCCAATGGCAGATCTCAGAAAGCCAGCGTGTGATCAGATTGCTCAGTGCAAATGTCTCTTTCCACCAGCAGCCCTCAGGAGAGTGACGGGAACATGCAATCTGCAGAAACAGCTGCCATTTTCTTGGGAATGGAGAACCTCTCGTCTCTGCCCATTTGGAGATTTCCTATAGCTTTTTGCATCTTTATTTTGCAGACCACACAACATAAAAGCCTATCTACAGACAAACTGCCCTAACATGCAGCCAGGCCAAAGGCGTTTATGTATGTGCACCCAACGGTGGAATATTTTTTGCCTGGTGGCTTTGTATGCATTGCAGCCAAAAGAGGTTCCAATCACGACTGGCTTTAAGAGAATTTTAATTGGTTCTTTAAGGGAGCCTTGAAAATGTAAAGACTGGAATTGTGACTGCTCAACATGGCTTTCTGGCATTCTGTATTATCCATTGCTCTTCTTTATTCATACAGGTTGAACCTCTCTAGTCCGGCCCCCTCGGGACCTGATCCGTGCTGAACTAGAGGATTTGCTGGACCATGGGAGGTCAATATTGTCTAGCAGCATCACCAACACTGTCACTGCTTGTTGGGCTCTTAGAAAACATTTAGGGGTCAATTAGAGCTAAATAACAGCACAGAACACTGAGAGCCAGAAGTGGTGGCTGTAAACAAACCATGAATGTTGCCGGACCAGAGAATGCTGGACTAGAGAGGTTCCACCGGTATTACAATAGCCCCAGTATGCTAAGTGCTATGCAAACCAGCAAACCAAAACTATCTCGGTCCTGTGTGACTAACTGTTTGTGATTTGTTATATTTTCACACCAGGAACATTAGTTTCAACTGACCATCAATCCAGCCTGACTGACCTGCACTCAAGTCTACTGGAGTAAGATTGCATGCTGCGACCGTGACACGCCTCTCAGATCTCTATCCCAGAAGGCAAGTTTTTATGTAAATAGATACACCCCATTCAGCAAGCCCTGGGGAGAGGATAAGACTCTGAAAATATGTGGCTAATAGAAAAAATGCCCAGTTGTCCTTAACTTCCTGGAAGACATAAGGTGATGCTAAACACAGACACTAGTACTGCAGTGGGTGCACGTCAGGACACGAGGAGGTGAGTGGAATTGCTGGGCCAGATTCTCAACTGATGTAAATCAGCCCATTTTCATTGACTTCAGTGAAGCTACACCTCTTTACAACAAATGAGGGATCTGGGCCAAAGCATATTCCAAAAGCAGAGGCTTTCCAGCTGTTTGTCAGCAGGGTTGATTAATATAAAACCATCCCTGGTAACAATGAATGTCATCCCATAGAAATCAAGTGCAGCCTATTTGCAATTTTAGAGCCCTACAGAATGAGACAAGCCTTAAGTGAACCTTAAACAGTGTTCGTCACAGGCTCCATTTCTGGAATTGCATTATCTCCTCCCAGGGATTCTGCAGAGCAGTTATATTTTCAGGGATGAAGTTGCCTTTTACACTAACTTAACCCCGACAATAGTTTTAGTAAATGCTCCCTTATACAAAGGTTTCTGCCAATAAATGTGATTTGTAATTAGTTCAACGTCAGGTTTATCTCTGCTGTGCACATATTTTGTACAGGGTTTTTGAAGTAAATATTGAGACAAAATAACCAGAAGCTGGTATAATAGCTTCGTTTACTACATATTTCACCTGCTCTACTGTGGGGGAAAATACATGGATTACATTTATGTTCCTCCAGATCCCAACCTCCTCTCAGGCTGCTTGCTAAGCCCTCAGAGCACGTCTATGCTTACCAGAAGATCGATACTTCGGAGGTCGATCTTTTGGCGTTTGATTTAGCGGATCTAGTATAGACCTGTAAATCAAATGCTGAGGGCAATCCCCATTAGGGTCCAATACTCCTCCTTTTGCAAGGAGTAAGGAAACCCAATAGGAGCATTCGCTCCTGCTGGCCTCCTGCAGTGTGGACGCCACCAAGGTTTAGCATAAGGTAAGCCAACTCCAGCTACGCATTTGCACGGCTAGAGTTGTGTACCTGAAGCCGACCTTTCTGGTCTAGTGTAGACCATGCCTCAGTAGGCCAGATCCTCTCCTCAACTGGTGTACCTCAGTATTGCACCATCCAAGTGATTACAGCCATGCCACTCTCTCCCAGCGAAGATCCAAAGCACATATGGGGAAGGAAGTCTGAATTAAACCCAGTGTGGTTCAGACAATGAGGAAAAGCTGTCCTGTTACAAAATATGCTGACCTTAATAATCTGCACCAGAGATGCTAGCAACCTAGAAGAGACTATGAAAATATATTTGGGGGAGTCTAAAGTGATTTTGGAATGATATGCATTGAAACCAATAAGTGTCTCCCATGAAAAGGCTAAACAGGTTACTTTAGTCTGATGGTAGCAAAATAGATTACAGCCAAGCGCTGAAGACGTCTCTGGCACATCAGAGCTGGAGGATGATATAAATATTCCAGTTTAAGAAAAGGTGATTTATGGGCTTGAAAGCAAAATAGAGGAAATTGATGATATATGGAGACTGTTTCTAAATTATATTGGAAAACAATTTAGATCTCAGATATGAAAGATTATAGATAACTCCAGACATGCAGCATGGGGGCATGGAAATCATTGAATGAAGGGGAATGCAACTCTTTTATCTTAGGTGTTTGTGGTGTTTTATTTTATATTGGTTGGAGGAGGAAAGTAAGAAATGCATTTGATTTGTATTAATAAAAAGGAGGGAGTTGAACTGTGTGTAAGTCATAAAACAATAAGGAAGTAATATTAAAAAGTTTGTTACGCAGTATCTGGGAAACTTTTTTGTGGCTAAATTTTGAAAAGTATTCTCTTTTCACCATCGGGACCTGCATTAGTCCTCAGTGAGTTTTATGTTACATTGGGAAACATGTACCACTGATGTGCAGAAAAAGCCAGAAAGTAACAGCTAACAACGCGCCAAAGGGGTGCAGCCGTTTTTGCAGAAAATAACCACTCTTATCTCTGGAGGTGCAATATGGTGTTAAACATACAGGCAGATTGAGCTGACAAAAGTCACTTTCTAGTTCAAAAGCCAAGCACGCTTCTGAGGCCTGCCATCACAAATGAAAACTCATCGTAAATCCATGTACAATTTTCCTGCTGTAATTGGCAAAGAAGTCACAGACGACAGATGTTAGTCACAGAGCGGACTGTGTTTTGGAAGGAGCAAAGGCCCAGGTGCAGTATAACAGTTAAACACGTGCTTAATGCTTTGCTGAATCAGGCCTTACCCTGCCGATTCCATAGTGACAATTCCAGGAACCTGGCTAGAGTGGACTAAAGCAGAAAATGGGTATAGGTCTGTCTGCACCATCCAAACAAATCCACCTAGTCCGGAATAGCCCCGACAGAAAGGTGGAAAAGGGAACATGCAAGTAAAATGAAAGAGAAGCAAGGCAGGGTTTGACTGTGTGTACTAGGCACATGCAAGCTAGTGGTAAACAGGCCTCAACATCCACCTGCGTCCCCCTGCCCTGCAGCCTGTGGGGGTGCGGGGATGGGGCCAGGCTCCAGGGGCTGGCCCCAGCCTCCAGCAGCCTCCCACCCACATGGCCTGCAGACCTGCAGCCTGTCCAGAGCCAGGCCATGATTATTCCTGGCCCTGACCTCTCCCTGGGGGATGGAGTAGATGCAGGAGCTAGGAGAAAGGCTGGAAGTACTTTTGTGCACCCAGGCAAGAGCTACCACAACTCTGGGTTGTGTGGTGCCTGTGTGCAAGGACAATGCCTCCAAAGGGCATGGGGTGATACATCCCTCTAGGCAGCCAGATAAGATCTTGTTATCATCTGAAATTTCTCAAAGGAACTGGTAGCGTTTCAATGCAACAACAGACTCACTCCTGGGCACAGAACTGACTCATATCCCATGCCATGCATTGGCTGGGTTCTTCATGGGTGCCTAAAGGAGTTAGACACCCAAATCCTAATTTCAATGGGATTCAGGCACCTAACACCCTTTGACTCAGTTGGAAATCCCAGCCACAAATCCTACTTAAGCCATCAAAATAAGATTTAAGTGGCACATGGGCCTCACGCAGTTTGTTTGCATAGGGGCAAATTTTAACTCTGGTTGTAATATACTGGAGGAATGTTAGGTTCAGAGGCATTTTTCACGGCTTATGAATCATAGAAACATAGAACACTAGAACTGGAAGGGACCTTGAGAGGTCATCAAGGCCAGTCCCCGCCTTCATGGCAGGATCAAGCACCATCTAAATCATCTGTGACAGATGCCTGTCCAACCTGCTCTTTAATACCTCCAGTGATGGAGATTCCACAACCTCCCTAGACAATTTAGTCCCGTGTTTATGAAGTTTTTCCTAATGTCCAACCTAAACCTCCCTTGCTGCAATTTAAGCCCATTGCTTCTTGTCCTATCATCGCAGGTCAAGGAGAAAATGTTTTCTCCCTCCTCCTTGTAACACCCTTTTAGGTACTTGGAAACTGCTCTCATGTCCCCTCTCAGTCTTCTCTTTTCCAGACTAAACAAACCCAATTCTTTCAGTTTTCCCTCAGAGGTCCTGGTTTCTAGACCTTTAATCATTTTTGTTGCTCTTCTCTGAACCTTCCCCAATTTCTCCACATCTTTCCTGAAATGTGCTGTCCAGCACTGGACTCAATACTCCAACTGAGGCCTAATCAGCACAGAGTAGAGCAGCAGAATCACTTCTCGTGGTTTTCTCACAACAGTCCTGTTCATGCATCCCAGAATCATGTTTGCTTTTTTTGAAACAGTGTCCCACTGTTAACTCATACTTACCTTATGGTCCACTATGACCCCTAGATCCCCTTTCTTCAGTACTCCTTCCTAGACAGTCGCTTCCCATTCTGTATGTGTGACACTGATCATTCCTTCCTAAGTGGATACTTCGCATTTGTCCTTATGAAACTTTATCCCATTTACTTCAGTCCATTTCTCTAGTTTGTGCAGATCATTTTGAATGATGACTCTATCCTCTAAAGCACTTGCAACCCCTCCCAGCTTGATATCATATGCAAGATTTATAAGCGTAATCTCTATGCCAATATCTAAATAATTGATGAAGTTATTGAACAGAACTGATACCAAAACTGACCCCTGCGGAACCCCACTTGTTATGCCCTTCCAGCATGACTGTGAACCATTGAAAACTACTCTGAGAATGGTTATCCAGCCAGAAATGCACCCACATTCCAGTAGGCCCATCAAAGTTGTATTTCGTTAGTTTATTAATAAGAAGGTCATGTGAGATCATATCAAATGCTTTACTAGAGTCTAGGGATATTTCATCTACCACTTCCCCCTTATCCACAGTACTTGTTATCCTATCAGTTGTTCTTTACAAATCCATGCTGGCTGTTACCTATCACCTTATTATCTTCCAGATGTTTTGTGAAATTCCTTAATTACTTGCTCCATTATCTTTCCCGGCACAGAAGTTAAGCTGACTGGTCTGTAGTTTCCTGGGTTGTTCTTATTTTCCTTTTTATAGATGGGCCCTAGATTTGCCCTTTTCCAGTCTTCTGAATCTCTCCTAACTTCCAGGACTTTTCACAGATGATAGAGGAGGTATCTCAGCCTTTAGCTATCAGATCTTTGAATATTCTAGGGTGCATTTCATCAGGCCCACCAGTGACTTGAAGACATCTCACTTCTCTAAGGAATTTTTAACTTGTTTTCCTGTTTTAACTTCTAAAACTTCCCCATTTCCACTGTGTTATGCATGCAGTCACCACCAACCTTCTCAGTGAAAACTGAAACAAAGAAGCCGTTAACCACCGCTGCCATTTCCAGGTTTTCTGTTATTGTTTCTCCCTCCTCACTGAGCAATGGGCCTACCCTATCCTTGATCTTCCTCTTGCTTCTTATATACAGTGTTTTCTTATTACCCTTTATGTCTCTATGTAAATTGAGCTCGTTTTGTGACTTCGCTTTTCTAATTTTGCCCCAATATACTTGTGTTATTTAATTATATTGATCATGTGAACTTTGATTTCCACTTTTTTTAGGACTGCTTTCTGATTTTTAGATCATTTAAGATCTCCTGCTTAAGCCAGGGTGGTCTCTTGCCAGATTTTCTATGCAGTTGAGTTGTTTGCTCTTGTGCCTTTAATAGTCTCTCTGAAAATCTGCCAGCTGTCTTCAGTTGTTTTTCCTCTTAGTTTTGCTTCCCATGGGACCTTACCTACCAGCTCTCTGAGTTTGCTGAAGTCTGCCTCTTGAAATCGATTGTCTTTATTTTGCTATTTTCCCTCCTACCATTCACCTAAGCTGTCTTCCATTTTCAGTTTCTCAACCAGTTCCTCTCTATTTGCTAAAATCAAATCAAGCTTCTAATTAGCAAGAATGTTTCATGGGATGTAAAAGAAAGAGCTTGTGTGGAAGCTAATAGATTCCATACATGGAAAAACTGATGTGATATTATTATGTGTAAGAAAATATCTATATCTAGATATATTTTAGAGTGTATATGTCCATCTGTGAGTCTGTCTGTCTGTCCATCGGTGAGTCCGTTTGTTCACAAACTCCTCCTAAACAGTAAGAACTAGGACAACCAAATTTGGGAGGTAGCTTCCTCTTATCATAACATAAAGCAAGGCCAGGGTTTGGTTGTGCCAGGACAATGGAAAGTGCTGGGAATGGGACTGTTTTCCAGAACATGGACAGGGAGGGGGCAGAGAGGAGGAATGCAATACTCACAGTGACCACTGGGGCAGCCACATCAGAAAGACACTGGCCAGCTGTGGACAGGGCTCTGCATGTCACTGGCCAATGGAGCTGGTAAATGGCCCCCTTACCCCAAATAGTGCTGGGGGAGCCCCCGCAACTCCCTGACTTCCTGCCCACGGACCCTCCAGCCCCCCACCCAGAAGATCCAATCCCCTGAGGAGAGGCCAGGAACCAGGCCCAGCTCCCCTGAGAGGAGAGACATCCCTCCTGAAGTCTGCAGGCCACAGAGGGACTGCTGGAGGCCAGGATTAGCCCCTGGAGCCTGGCCCCGTCCCCCCCTCCACAGGCTGCAAGGACAGGGGCAGCTGGAGGCCAGGGCTTGGCCTGCAGATCCTCAATGCCACCAATCAGCTGCAGGGCCTGGGAGAGGAGGGTGCTGCAGGCCAAGGACAACCCCTGGAGTCTCGTTTCCCCCTCCCCAGACTAGCGACAGGACAAGAGGGTACATAAGAACATAAGAACATAAGAACGGCCGTACCGGGTCAGACCAAAGGTCCATCTAGCCCAGTATCCTGTCTGCCGACAGTGGCCAGCACCAGGTGCCCCAGAGGGGGTGGACCAAGACAATGATCAAGCGATTTGTCTCCTGCCATCCCTCTCCAGCCTCTGACAAACAGAGGCCAAGGACACCATTTATCCCCTGGCTAATAGCCTTTATGGACCTAACCTCCATGAAATTATCTAGCTTCTCTTTAAACTCTGTTATAGTCCTAGCCTTCACAGCCTCCTCTGGCAAGGAGTTCCACATGCTGACTACACGCTGTGTGAAGAAGAACTTTCTTTTATTAGTTTTAAACCTGCTACCCATTAATTTCATTTGGTGTCCTCTAGTTCTTCTATTTAGGGAACTAATAAATAACTTTTCTTTATCGGCCCTCTCCACACCACTCATGATTTTATACACCTCTATCATATCCCCTCAGTCTCCTCTTTTCTAAACTGAAAAGTCCCAGTCGCTTTAACCTCTCCTCATATGGGACCCGTTCCAAACCCCTAATCATTTTAGTTGCCCTTTTCTGAACCCTTTCCAAGGCCAAAATATCTTTTGAGGTGAGAGACCACATCTGCACACAGTATTCAAGATGTGGGCGTACCATAGTTTTATACAGGGGCAATATTCTGGGTCTTATTTTCTATCCCTTTCTTAATAATTCCTAGCATCCTATTTGCCTTTTGACCGCGCTGCACACTGTGTGGAAGTTTTCAGAGAACTGTCCACGATAACTCCAAGATCTCTTTCCTGATTTGTCGTAGCCAAATTAGCCCCCATCATACTGTACGTATAGTTGGGGTTATTTTTCCCGATGTGCATTACTTTACACTTATCCACATTAAATTTCATTTGCCATTTTGTTGCCCAATCACTCAGTTTGGTGAGATCTTCTTGGAGTCCCTCACAGTCTGCTTCTGTCTTGACTATCCTAAACAGTTTGGTATCATCTGCAAACTTTACCACCTCACTGCTTACCCCTTTCTCCAGATCATTTATGAATAAGTTGAACAGGATTGGTCCTAGGACTGACCCTTGGGGACACCACTAGTTACCCCTCTCCATTCTGAAAATTTACCATTTATTCCTACCCTTTGTTTCCTGTCTTTTAACCAGTTCTCAATCCAAGAAAGGACCTTCCCTCTTATCCCATGGCCATGTAATTTACACAAGAGCCTTTGGCGAGGACCTTGTCAAAGGCTTTCTGGAAATCTAAGTATACTATATCTACTGGATCCCCTTGTCCGCATGTTTGTTAACCCCTTCAAAGAACTCTAATAGATTAGTAAGACAGGATTTCCCTTTACAGAAACCATGTTGACTTTTGTCCAACAAATTATGTTCTTCTACATGCTTCACAATTTTATTCTTTACTATTGTTTCGACTAATTTGCCAGGTACTGAAGTTAGACTTACCGGTCTGTAATTGCCGGATCGCCTCTAGAGCCCTTTTTAAATATTGGTGTCACGTTGGCTACCTTCCAGTCATTAGGTACGGAAGCCGATTTAAGGGATAGGTTACAAACCACAGATAATAGTTCAGCAATTTCCCATTTGAGTTCTTTTAGAACCCTTGGATGAATGCCATCCGGTCCCGGAGATTTGTTAACATTAAGTTTTCTATTTGTTCCAAAACCTCCTCTAATGACACTTCAATCCGGGACAGTTCCTCAGATTCATTACCCACAAAGGACGGTGCAGATTTGGGAATCTCCCCAACGTCCTCAGCCGTGAAGACTGAAGCAAAGAAATCATTTAGTTTCTCCGCAATGGCTTTATCGTCCTTGATTGCGCCTTTTATAGTTCGATCGTCTAGGGGACCCACAGGTTTTTAGCAGGCTTCCTGCTTCTCATGTACTTAAAAACATTTTGTTATTTCTTTTTGAGTTTTGGCTAGCTGTTCCTCAAAATCTTTTTTTGCTTTTCTTATTACATTTTACACTTGATTTGACAGTGTTTATGTTCCTTTCTATTTATCTCACTAGGATTGGACTTCCACTTCTTAAAAGATGCCTTTTTGTCCCTCACTGCTTCTTTTACATGGTGGTTAAGCCACGTGACTCTTTTTAGGTCTCTTGCTATGTTTTTAATTTGGGGTATACATTTAAGTTGGGCCTCTATTATGGTGTCTTTAAAAGTTTCCATGCAGCTTGCAGGGATTTGGCTCTAGTCACTGTGCCTTTTAATTTCTGTTTAACTAACCTCCTCATTTTTGTGTAATTCCCTTTTTGAAATTAAATGCCAGGGTGCTGGTCTGCTGAGGTGTTCTTCCCACCACAGGAATGTTGAATGTTATTATATTATGGTCACTATTCCCAAGCGGTCCTGTAACAGTTATTTCCTGGACCTGATCCTGTGCTCCACTCAGGACTAAATCGAGAATTGCCTCTCCTTGTGGGTTCCTGCACCAGCTGCTCCAAGAAGCAGTCATTTAAGCCATTGAGAAATTTTATCTCGCTTCTCTTCCTGAGGTGACATGTATCCAGTCAATATGGGGGTAATTAAAATCTCCCATTATTATAGAGCTCTTTATTTTGGTAGCCTCTCTAATCTCCCTCAGCATTTCAATGTCAGTATCCCTGTCCTGGTCAGGTGGTCGGTAATATATCCCTACTGCTAATTTCTTATTATTGGAGCATGGAATTACTATCCATAGCGATTCTATTGAACATGTTGATTCACTTAATATTTTTATTTCATTTGATTCTACATTATCTTTCACATACAGTGCCACTCCGCCACCCACCCGGCCTGCTCTATCCTTTCGATATATTTTATATCCCGGTATGATTGTGTCCCACAGATTTTCCTCATTCCACCAGGTTTCAGTGATGCCTATTATGTCAATCTCCTCATTTAATACTAGGTACTCTAGTTCACCCTCTAGATACAGTTCTGGCCTCTGGAATCTTGGCTTGCCCCCACCCCAGACAGGCTGCATGGCAGGTGTGTCAGGTGGAGGCCGGGGTCAGCTTGCCAGCCTTGCTTCAGGGCTGGTAGGAAGGTGCTGGAGGCCAGGCCAGCCTCATGCCCCCACCCGAGCCCAACTGCAGGGCCCAAGCCCCTGCATTGGCTTCTGAATCTCTCACGCCCACAACTCTCTGCACAGAGCCCTCCCTTAATGATGCAATCAATGCCGGGTACATTTGCTAGTATACTTTAAATCCCGTCCACCAGCTACACCATCAAGGCGCTTCGCTTTAAAGCGCAGACAGCATGTTAGCATCTACTGACAGTGATTTCCTTGTAATTAAGCCATCTTTCAGATATCTACAGGTCGCTCTTTGAAACGCCACTGGCATTATATATGCATTATTAGCAAATGTATGAAGTCTGAGAACTGGGATAAAGAGGCTACGATGTAATGCAGAATTTATAATTTTGGTCCCGAGGATGCCGACAGATTATAAATATACATTCTGTTTCAAATAACAGATGACACCTGGCTTTTTGGGAAGCCTAGCACAGGATCTGTCATGAATAAAACAATTTTTTGAACAGCATCTTAGAATTCAGTGCACTCTGAAGAGTCACAGATACCAGTTCAGTAGATTATCAAAGCTTGATTCTCTAAAGAAAGTTGTTGGGTTTTTTGGGTTTTTTTTTTTACTGGCTATGATGAATTTGTGACATCTTAAAGCTTAATTAGGAGGAAGGTAAGAGTAGAAACAATTTATCTTGCCTGTCCCTTTAATATGCTGATGGGCTGGTAGGTGCAGAGTTTTAATTACTTATTCATAATTTGCTGAGCCTTCATCTCAAAAGAGCTGGTAGTTACAGAAGAGACAGTGATGCTAGTGATGGTGCTGAGTATGTTGGAGATAAACAAGATTTAACCAAATGCAAAAATTTTGTACTTAAAAAAATTACAGTAAAACATATATTTTTGATATCCAGACAATTTGAAAGCCAACTACTGAGCTGTCACGCGTTAATTAGTCCCATCTAACTTAGTTTGCATCTGGCCTTCAACTTGTTCAAAGAACAAGCTCGTCTGTCAGTTTTTGCCTCCAGCACTTCTAGGTTTTTCAGTTCATAGTATGCTGCTTAATGAGTGTCATTTGAATTCAGGATACTGGCAGGGAAATAATAAAGATATTGTTCGAACAGTGTGTGACAATACTCATTTCTAAAGCGTGTTCTGTGGTGCTGTCACGTTTTTTTTCTCGGTGAGGCTCACAAACAATAGTTTCCCAAGTTTCATTTGAAAATTCATATAATTCTCACCTACAACCAGAAGTTAAATGCTCAACTCCTTCCCTGGTAGTCCAGAGTGAAATATCCGTCTCCAAGCATCATAGGTACAATGTGTAGGGCAGATCCCCATATGATGCTCCCCAATCCAGAAGTGGTCTTCAGTTTGTCACATGCTTACTCAGCCATTATGATACTATGCAATGCAAAACAAACTGTGTGATTAAAAACAACGAGCAGTCTGGTAGCACCTTAGAGACTAACCGGTATATTAGATCATGAGCTTTGTGGGCAAAGCCCACTTCATCGATGAGTTGGGGTGGAAAAAACAGAATAAAAGGTATATATAACAGCAAAAGCAGTTACCTATCAATGGTAGGGCCAGTGTTAATAAAGCTAACTAAATAGGCTGGATGTGTCCCATTCATTGTCATTGATGTGAAAATGTGAATATCACAGGGTTGGGGGAATTGCCTTTGTAGTGTGTTAACCAGTTAATATCTTTATTCAAGCCCACGTTGATGGTATCAAACTTGTAAATGAACTCCACTTCCACAGTCTCTTTCTGTAATTGGGTGTTAAAATTTCTTTGTAGAAGGATGGCTACTTCTAAATCCATTATTGAATGTCCAGACAGGTTAAAATGTTTCCCTACTGGTTTATGGGTGTTAGCATTTCTGAGGTTTTACTTGTGTCCATTTATTCTTTGTCACAGAGACTCTTCAGTTGGGCCAATATCCATGGCAGAGGGGCATTGCTGGCACTGGATGGCATAGATCACATTAGAGGATGTGCAGTTGGATGAGCCCCTGATGTTATGGCTTATGTGGTTAGGACCTGTGATGGTATCAGTTGTGTAGATATGGGAACAGAGTTGGCAATGGGGTTTATTGCAGAAGTAGGTTCCTGGTGAGTATATATGGGGCATGGGGTGTGGGGTTAGAATGCTGTCTAGCTGGCATGTGTCACACAGCAGAGATCTGGCCAGAAGACACAGGCCCTGATGGAAACCCAGGGGTTAGTTTTTAACTAACTGGCATGTTGATTGGGCAGTGTCCTGGCTTCTGTCTACCCAGTGAGTTGCCCCAAGAATACACCAGGAGGGTCAGTTACTGGTGGCAAGAGACCCAGGGACTCTTGGCAGTACACAAAGCTGTCCCTTTCCATATCTTGGTGGAGGGCCTATCCCTTCACCCTCTCCCTTCCCTGGTCCTTCTCACATGACCAGAGAACTGCAGTATCCAAAGTCAATATGATGTTGATTGGGGTTCACTTCCAGCAAGCTTGACTCCAGTTTCCTTCCCTTTCTTCCCCTCTTTCCTTGGGTTTTTCCCCTTGTTCTTTCCCACTCACTTCCTGGCTGTCCCCAATATAAATAGCAATATTTTCATCTATACCTTCACCAATCACTCTACTGAAATTTAACGAACCAATCCTAAAATATTGTAACATGATTAACTAACCAATTATATCTACCCCCTTAATTGGTTTACACCCAGCAAAATTAATTATACAGGAGACAGAAACAATCAAGGAACCCGATAGAACCAGACAGATAAACACTAGAGTGGGTCCTTGCCAGACAGAAAGTGAACAACCCAAGTTTCGATGACTGGCTTGGAATGTTTGGAATCAACTATCCAATCCTCAGGTGTTTATAGATGCCAGTTCTGCCTACTTTTTTCCCCTTTGATATTTTCATACCCTCTGCTCCTTGTTTCCCACTCCCCGCCCCCTCTTTTTTTCCTCCTTCCCCCATCTCCCTTCTCCCCTATTTATTTTGGGTCTGCACATCCTAAACTCAAAACTCCGGTCATCTGAAGAAGTGGGCTGTGCCCCCTGAAAGCTCATGATACCATCTACATGTTTTGTTAGTCTATAAAGTGCTACCAGACCACTTGTTTTTTTGTAATTTATTCTTACTGGTTTGTCTGTGCTCTTCTATAGGCCTCCACAGGCAGGCCTGAATAGCTATGTCCTAACACATACTCAGGCAGTAAATGGGTGATATCTGTGCCAAAAAGGTCGCTGTGCTCTCCCCAGGGACAGCCAGCTGGCAAGAAGCATTCACAAGAGACTGTGCTCACTTCCTCTCAGCTGTGACTCAAGCCATGACTACAGTCCAACAGCGGTGGCTCGTCCCATCTTGAAAGAGATGTTGCAGTCAGCTCAGGGCTGCCTTCCGGGCTGAGATCCAGGAGTCACAGAGGCAGATGTCCAAGACAGAGCAAAGTGATGCTCCAGGGTGGTCAGGCCTGAAGGCAGTACTGCCACTGGTCAGCCATCCCAACTCTCTGCCAGTCGTTGTGTGACAATTGGAGTCCTCCTCACAGGCGCTTCTGAACTCCATGTTCAAAGCTCTCACTCATGCAAGCCCCCTGTTGCTGACCTGGGTGAGACAGTTCCGACAGCATAAGGACCTGCTGGTCTCTCCTCCCCTTTCAGCGTCTCACACTATGGCTAAACGAAACCTTCTGGTACGGGTCTGAAACATTTATAGAATCACTGAACACTAGAACAGGAAGGGACCTTGAGAGGTCATCAAGTCCAGTCTCCTGCCCTCATGGCAGGACCAAGCATCATCTAGATCTGTGGTGTCCCACCAGTTCTGAAGCAGTAGCCACTATAGTGGTATCTGCTATTGTGAAATAGCCACACTCAAGTGGTCAAACACCCACATGTGGCTAGTGGCTAGAGTGCTGGATACCACAGATCTAGATCATCACTGACAGATGTCTATCTAACCTGCTCTTAAATATCTCCAGTGATGGAAAAGTGATGAGGAGTCCTGTGGCACCTTATAGACAAATTTATTGGAGCATAAGCTTTCGTGGGCAAAGACCCACTTCATCAGATGCATGTAGTGGAAATCTCCAGTGATGGACAGTCCACAGCCTCCCCAGGCAATTTATTGCAGTGTTTAACCACCCTGGCAGTTAGGAAGTTTTTCCTAATGTCCAACCTAAACCTCCACTGCTGCAATTAAAAGCCATTGCTTGTCTTGTCATCACAGGTCAAGGAGAATAAATTTTCTCTCCCCCTCTGGTTCAGAAACTGGAAACAAAAGTGCAACAATGCCGCAGGAAGAGCCTGCGCTGAGCTCACTGCCTCTGTGGCCACCCATGGCTATCTGTGAATGCAAGCAAAAAATAAAAGCCAGGCTTTCTTTGCACTGCAGTCACACCTTGCAGACAGGAATCTCAAAGCTCTTCCCCGACCTGAATGAACAGCCCAGCAAGATAGATCAGGGAGCATTATTAGTCCTTTTTTGCAAATGAGGAAACTGAGGCACGGAATGTTTAAGTCAGTAGCCTGCCAAGCCATCCGGGGTTCAGCTGGGAGGACAGGCCAGATATTATGACTCCCAGTCCTGAGCTATAGCCACAGGACCATCCTTCCTGCCCCATCCATCAATGTTGAGACACAACAGGGATGGACACCAGACATAACAGAGTCCCCAGAAGACTTCGAAGAGTCTGAAAAGCTACAGAAAAATGTCTCGCTGCTTCTCAGAACTCTGTGAGGTTGGCCCCTTCCTAATCACTTGAGAGTTTTACTAGGTAACCTTAAACAGTGTGAAAGAAGGAAGCAAAAGGCCCACTGAGCTGATTGTGAAACTTCAGAAGTCTGTGACTGAGCAGGGTTGATTTCCCAGCTAACTGGTGAAATGGATTAACATTTTTCCTCTAACATTTCAATTGCTGGCAATGGAGGAGAAAAAAAACAAAGTGATTTTTCTATCATCCAAGCTCACGTCAAAAAGACTTTTATCAGCAGCATCTGCCTATCGCCCATGTTTTTCGTTAATTTATATTCTGAGCGTGAGCATCACGCGGGGCGTATGGTGGAAGAATTATAGCAGTCAGTTGACTTACTTCTGAGTGGTATAGAATTGATTGTACTTTCAGTTTGTCAGCAAGATAAATTCTTTGATGGGGATGGTTTGCTCCCTCTAGCAAGACCATACTCGATTTCATAGAGGCAGCTTTTATTGATCTCTCTTTCTTCTGCTCTTCTCTTCTAGGCTAGGACAACTGATGCTAATATGTCATCCAGGGAGATAACAACATTCCAAAGGCCCCTAAGTCTCTGTGGCTCTGGTATAAGGCAAGATCTCAGTGGACTTGAAAGGGGAAAAATGCGCTTCTTATCATTGTCAATAGCACTTCAGCCCCTCAGTCGGTGATGTATTTAAAAGCATTACTTGTTAATCTTCCTCCTCCTCCTGAGAATTATAGCAGCTATTGAATATCTGTGTCCTGTCACACCGTGATGGGGACTAAAGCTGATGAACTTAAAATGGACTCAGAGTGACAAATATTATTTAGAGAACAAGGCAACAGGAGTGGCACATGATTATGAAGAAATACAGTAATGCCACTCCTCAGGTTAGGAACAAGCCTCTTACGTTTGTCTTGTTACTATTACAAGATATCGTAGAAACATAGAATCCTAGGGTGGGAAAAGACCTCAGGAGGTCATCGAGTTCAACCCCCTGCTCAAAGCAGGACCAATCTCAACTAAATCACCAAGTTTAAGTCACCAGGGCCTGATGAAATGCATCCTAGAATACTCAAGGAGCTGAGAGAGGAGGAATCTGAGCCATTAGCTATCATCTTAGAAATGTCATGGAAGACAGGAGAGATTCCTGGAGACTGGAAAAGGGCCAATATAGTGTCCACCCATCAGTAGGGAAATAAGAACAACTCAGGAAACTACAGATGAAATTCCTGAATTATTTGCTCCATTATTGTTCCTGGCACAGAAGTTAATCTGACTGGTCTGTAAACATCTGGAGGAGAATAAGGTGATAGCTAACAACCAGCATGGATTTGTAAAGAACACTCATGTGAAACCAATCTGACAGCTTTCTTTGATAGGATAACGAGCCTTGTGGATAAGGGGGAAGTGGTGGACGTGGTATACCTAGACTTTAGTAAAGCATTTAATACGGTATCACATGACCTTCTTATCAATAAACCAGGGAAATACAACCTAGATGAGGCTACTATAAAAAAGGTGCATAACTGGCTGGATAACTGTTTTCAGAGAGTAGTTATTAATGGTTCACAGACATGCTGGAAGGGCAAAACAAGTGACATTCCACAGGGGTCTGTTTTGGGACCAGTTCTGTTCAATATCTTCATCAACGATTTAGATAGTGGCATAGAGAGTACGCTTATTAAATATGCAGATGATATCAAGTAGAGAGGGGTTGTAAGTGCTTTGGGGGAAAGGGTCATAATTCAAAATGATCTGGACACACTGGAGACATAGTCTGAGGTAAATAGGATGAAGTTTAATAAGGACAAATTCAGAGTGCTCCACTTAGCAAGGAACAAACAGTTTCACATATACAGAATGGGAAGTGACTATCTAGAAAGGAGTACTGCAGAAAGGGACCTATGGGTCACAGTGGACCATAAGGTAAATATGAGTCAACAGTGTGACATTGCTGCAAAAAAAGCAAACATGATTCTGGGATATAGTAATAGGAGTGTTGTGAGCAAGACACAAGAAGCCATTCTTCCGCTGTACTCTGCGCTGATTAGGCCTCAGTTGGAGTATTGGGTCCCGTTCTGGGCACCACATTTCAGGAAAGATGTGGAGAAATTGGAGAAGGTCCAGAGAAGAGCAACAAAAATGATTAAAAGTCTAAAGATTAAAAGCATGATCTCTGAGGGAAGACTGAAAGAATTGGATTTGTTTAGTTTACAAAAGAGCAGACCAAGAGGGAACATGATAACAGCTTTCATGTACCTAAAAGGTTGTTAGAAGTAGGAGGGAGCAAAATTGTTCTCCTTGATCTCTGATGATAGAACAAGAAGCAATGGGCTTAAATTACAGCAAGGGAGGTTTAAGTTGGACATTAGGAAAAACTTCCCAGCTGTCAGGATGGTTAAGCACTGGAATAAATTGCCTAGAAAGATTGTGGAATCTTCATCACTGGAGATTTTTGAGAGCAGGTTAGATAGACACCGGTCAGGGATGAACTTGACTGCTCTTGGTCCTGCCTTGAGGGCAGGGGACTGGCCTTGATGACCTCTCAAGGTCCCTTCTAGTTCTAGTATTATATGCTTCTATGATTTAAAATGATCCCAGCCAGGGCTCCTAGTTCTGTCATCTATCACTATTGAGAACACCTGTCTCCATCCGCTTTGAAACCCCACTTCAGGTAGGTGAAGGCTGCTATCAAATCCCCCCTCACTCTTCTCTTCTAGGGACTAAACAAGCCCAAATCCCTCAGCCTCTCCTCGTAGGTCATGTGCTCCAGCCAGCTCATCATTTTTGCTGCCCTCCACTGGACTCTCTCCAGTTGCCCTGGTGGGGGAGACAAAGGAGTCTTTCTGCTGAAAAAGGCAAACACTGGTGCCTGAAAGCCAGCATTCGCTGAGTAGCATGACTCCAAAGATGAGGTTTTAGATCACTCTCCTAAAATCAAGCAGGGTCCTCGGTGTTGCTAAATTATATCAATATTAATACTTTAGGGCCAGCCACTGGTGTGATGTGTAAGGTGGGATCTTTTTCCGATGAAGTGATTTGCTTGTCATTGAACGGTGCTCCCTGTGCGACGTTCTCTCACCTCAAGCTGGCCAGCCATGGCTAGTAGCCATGATTTCAGCATGTCACATTTAGCTCCAGCTTCGACCCCCACGGCTCTGGGCACCGCAGTTCAGCCATCTGACGGAGCCGCCGCCAGGCTGAAGAAGCGCAAAGCATGTGAGCGTCTAGAACGCTCACAGCCTGTCAACCCCGCGGGCCTGGGCTCTAATCCAGGGATGTTCAGGTAGCCCCATAAATGCCAAGCGTGCTGAAAATCAGAACCGGTGGCACCAACAGATCGCTCAGATCATTCCAGCGACCTGGCAGGCCGGTTCGGATCGGGAGCAGTGAAAAGCATGGTAGCAAGCCCCTGAACCTTCCCGTCACCCAGTATAAACAACACACCCCGGCGCCACCCCACGAAGCTTTCTCAGTGCGCATTGTGGGGGAATTTGGAAAATTTGCTCGGCCAGATTGGTCTCAGCCCCCCTGGACCAATCCCAGTGAATCCAGTGACCGACAGGCGAGTGTGACCCAGACACGGCAGCTAGTGATCAAACGGTTTTTCCTCTCAAAGGAAAACGAGCGACTTTGTTCCTAACCTCTGCATGATCTCCAAAGAGCGCTCCAGCTGAGCAGAGCTCTTAGCAAGCCGGGTGCCAAGAGACTCTACCTTTGATCTCTGTGCAAGACTTGAATACATCAGTCTATGACCATGCTTGTCTCAGATGTGGTTAAATCGGCCCTCGCCCATTAGCTCACAGTTAGCAAACAAACTAATCCTCCCCCCCCACCCATGCAGAATTTTATTCACCAGCAAAGGGATCCAATTATTACCAGTTTGATCTGGACCTGGAGTACAGACGAAGTCAGCCTGCTATGTCTCAGTTAAAGGTGATGGCAGTCGACCTTTGTGTGATTAACATGAACGGCTACCAAATGAGCTCAATTACAGTCTGCAGCACTTTGGGTTTCTTGGGTAAGGTTCAGAAGAAAAGCCCCATTGGGCAGCTAATGCTGTCCTGCATCTCTGGCCCCTTGCCACCTCACCTTGAGGGTACATCTAGACTACAGGCTTTTTTTGACAGAGGCTTTGTCGACAGATACTGTCGACAAAGCCTCTGTCGAAAAAGAGCATCTAGACTACAGCCAGTTCTGTCATCAAAGCAAGCCGCTTTTTTGACAGACAGTCTAGACACTTGCTTTTGAAAAAGCACAGTGTGGATGCAATAGCACCTTTTGTCGACAGAACTCTGTCGACAAAAGGCGTTATTCCTCGTAGAATGAGGATTACTGCCGTCGACAAAACTGACACGTTCTGTCGAGAGAACTCGGCAGTAGTGTAGACGCAGGTATAGTTTTGTCGACAAAAGTCCACTTTTGTCAACAAAACCCTGTAGTCTAGACATACCCTGAGAGTTCTCCCAGCAAACACATTCTCCGCGGTTCTGGCTGGTGTGACAGCTCCAATTGCTGCCCCCTTCCAAAACAGCCAGGAGGAAAAATGAGCAGAATTACCAGTGGGAAATCTAATTAACTCCTCTATGACATAATCCTCCCAATCCCGCGCGCCCGGAGCCAGCGGGAGCTCTGGAGTGCTGAGTATTTTACAGGAGTGTGGCCATCATGAAACAAGGTTTCCGAACAAGTCTTGTCTTCCAGTTTATTCAAATGGCAGAGACCCAGACTTCTCCGGCTCCCAGGGTGACTAATGGTCTGGTTTTTCACCTACTGGAGTCAATAGAAGCTTGGCTCTGTGGCTTCCCTGGGAGAAGGACCAGCCCCTAACTCAATTATTCACTGGCTGACCAGTTTGGGGGAAAAAAGGCTCACTTCTGAGTAATTAAATTCTGTTGATTCAATAAGGCAACAATCATATCGGATAAGACGGCTAACAGTCGGCAGCAAAGGGAAAGAATTCTAATTGTAATTCTTGTAATTGTGAAGAAATGTTGAAAATATTACAAAATAAACTCCAGCTCTATTTACAGAACGTCTAGGGAAATCTTTCTGCAGCAACACGCCACCTTAATTGCAAATCTGCACAGATGTTTCCTTAAAATTTGAAAAGTGATTAACAAATAAATTGCAATAATACTTGTCTTGCTCAAAGTATAATCATAAATAGTTTATAATGCCTGGCTATCCAAGGATCTGGGCACTTTATGACAAATCAACTACAGATTAAATGATTAAAATATACATGACTGAAACAATTAATGTGAGAACCAAGCCACAAATAATATCAATATGCCAGGCAAACTATTCAAGAAAGCAAACACACAGTATCGCACAATGCAATGTATCCGTTCAAAGGTGGCCTGATTCTGTGGGCTGGGGTAACTGATTCATTTTGTGCACTCGCTGACTGTTAGTTTTGCCTCAGCCATGGGGCAGAGAGGATGTAGCGCCCTATTTTGGGAGGCAATTCGAGGAAAACATATTATTTAAAAATGATTAATAATGAAAATAAAAGATTGCTGTGAAATAAGTGCTAAGGTGAATCCTCCCGTTTACCCCACTGGAAATGTGTTGACTTTACTGGAGTTCACCAGACTTATGCAACGGAGATCAGAATATGACCCGCTGTCTAGAAGTAGCAGAGTTGTCTACACCAGTGATGGGCAACCTGCGAGCCAAGGGCTGCATGCGCCCATCGGGGTTCTATGTGTGGCCCAGGAGGTATTTTGTTACTGTTGCCCATCCACGGGGTTTCCAGATTCCACTGGTTTCTGTCTGCCTCAGTTTTTTCCTATCAATATTACAAAAGTGACCTGGACGTAAACCCAGGGCAGAGAAGGGAGGCTCATGCTGATTGTACACAGCAATGACTGGGAGAGCCGGGCGCTCCCTCTGCATCCAATCACAGCGCGGCGACGGTTCAGTCGGCACCACCCTGCTAATTGGAAGGACGCAAGCGCAGTGAGAAAAATTCCCCTATCCCAGGAGACCGTCTTGGTTATGACAATCTTGTGACCACTGAGATGAAGGAGGCCACTCGTGGCCACTGAGATGAAGGAGGGCCACTCATGTGGGCCACTTACTAGCCAACATTGTCCCTCACTAGTCTACCCCTACTGTCAGGTCACAGTGCTTGTTTTAACTCAGCAGTGATGTTTGAGAGGCGCCATCTCCCTATGGCTGCTCACCTTCCCAGGCAGGGGCAGGAACGGCAATAAATATTTAAAGAGCAAGATACATATCTCCCCACCCAGAAACCTGGGAACACTAGACACCTCCTCTTGGTGCCCTTCACAGGAAAAGTGTCACCTCTTGTGAACATGAGTCTCTCTATCTAAAACAAGAAACATGGTATGAACTCAAGTTACGGTGCGGGAGGTCTAGGTTGAATATTAGGGTGGGGAAGCACAGGGCTGGGTTCCCTAGGGAAGGGGTGGAATCTCCATCCCTAGAGGTGTTTAAGTCCCAGCTTGACAAAGCCCTGGCTGGGATGATTGATTTGGGGTGGGTCCTATTTTGGGCAGGGGGCTGGACTCAATGACTCCAGAGGTCTCTTCCAGCCCTAGGATTCGAGGATTCTAACTGGAAGCACACCACCCAATACACTAGCGTGCACAGTAAGTAAAATAGCTGCCCCAGAGTATCTTGGGCAACAGACCCATGCCTGAGTTTCCCCATTTGCCAATGTGAGGGTCTGATGGACAAATGTCTCTTTGACATCTCGTTCTCCCTCCCCCTTTTCCAGAGTTGTTGACTGGAGTCCCACGACTTGAACTCGAATCCGACTTAAGTCGCCTAGGTGACTCGACTTGAGACTCGACTCGGGTTCATTGTTTCTGACTTGAGACTCGACTTGAGACTTGCTAATTTTGTTAAATCGACTTGGTGAAAAAATTGTCCGAAAATGCCGATATTGATGGCTTGTACAAAAGTGACTTGACATTTTTTAAATTAAGACTTGAGACTCGACTTGGGACTTGACTCGAAAGTGACTTTAGGGACTCGAGACTTGACTTGAGACTTGAACTGTAGTGACTTGAGACTTGACTTGGACTTGACAATGATGACTTGAAGACAACACTGCCCTTTTCCCCTCTGGGGCATCCCCTTCCGGAGGTGTTGTCCAGCATCAATGAAGCCCCAAGATACCAGAAATCCACTTGGAGCAGCCCGTCTCCAGCTCTGAGAGGGGAAGGGCTCCCATGAAGAAAGGCCTGCCCCTAACCTACTCTCACAGCACCTCTCACCTCGGCGCTGTCTCTGAGCCAGTGCTACCTTCCGGCTCAGTCACCTCTGTGCCATCTTTCACCGTGCTGCCCCTGCTGCGGAGCCTCCCCTCTTGCCCCTCTCAGTGTACCAGCCCCTCTGCACCCATTCAGTTGGGTCCCAAGGTACCTCCACCCTCACCCAACCAGTGATGTCAGCTGCTGGGGTGCTGGGCAAAGGGGATTGTAACAAGATGGCTCACCCCTTAGAAAGCCAGAGAGCTGGGGCTAGCCAAACCCAAGTACAGCATGGACTGAATCAGGTAATTCCCAAGGCAGGGCAGCAGCTGGCTGCAGTGAAGGGAGAAAAAGTGTGAAGAGAGTGAAAGTATCTTGAAACCAGGGAGTTGCCTCCGGCAGGGAGGCCGGAGAGAAGCCCTGTCCAAGTAGGGAGCATCTGCACAGACCCCCAGCAGAAAGGCCCAGGGCTGGGAGGAGGAAGAGAACCCTTGTGTTGTATGCACTTTGGCGACTTTGAGTTTTATTTGCGGTTTGTTTTATATTAATAAACCTAGTACCCCCAAAAGGCGTATTTTTGACCAAGGAAATGTCTGAAGGGAAGTTTTATTTGAACAGTTGGAGGGGAAACTGAGGCAGGCTACCTGTAGCATGCCCCTAGTCCACAAGAGGGCCCACAGGAGGTGTCCAGCCCAGTTCCAGGTGTGACTGTATCCAGAGAAAGCCTAGAGAAATCACACCAGGTACAGAAAAACCATCCCCCCCGTGCTGGTGGAATGCTAATGCAGGCTCCCAGGAGCCAGGTGTAACACATTGCTGAGCTAGAGAGATAGGAAGGCTCCTTTTCGAGTGTCGGCCCATGTGTCCTGTTAGCCTGGAGCCATCACCCTGGGGGTGCAAAAGGTGGCAAACAGGAAGCAATGGAGCAGCAGCGGCGTAGCTTTTTCATTTGTGGAAAATCTGATTCTTTCTACGTGCTTCAGTGCAATTCGCTGCTCCACTCTGGCTCTGAATATACATTATTTTGGATTGTCTGTGTTCCTCTGCTAAAAAGCATCAACTTTCTCCCGCACCTCGCCTCATTACAAAGCTCACCGTAACGTCCTCGAGGCCGAATGTATTTGGGTGTCAGTTCTGACTTCCGTCTGCAGTATTTTCTTGTGCTGCAATTACCCGGAAAGTCAGGGAGCATGTCCTATATTTTAATTCTTATGGAACAATCCAGCTGGCTAGATTGCTGCTGTTACAAGAACTGGCAACCATGAAATGTTTGTTATGTATCTGTTGTTGACTTTTTTTTAATTCATGCATAATTCAAGCTACATACATAATCCCAGAGTAAATACACACATGACTTTCCTGTTGACTATTCCTTGACCTAGTTACTCTACACACATGGAATGTAGGGGAGTTTAAAAGATGAGACCTTCTGAAATTTCAAGGACTCACAGATAGGTCATGCACATCTTGAAGCAGAAATTTACCAGAAGGCATCTAAAGTAAACTCTGTAGTAAGTGTCCTCAGCATCTTTGGTATATCTTCAAAGGTTATTATTGCCTGTGGCATCACACGGTGGTTGAAGGGTAATAAAATTGCATTTCACTACAAAGGGAAATGCCAGCGTCATTTTGCTAGGGACATAAACCACAGAAGATTGGAAAGTTCTGGGTTTTTGTTTCGTTTTGTTTTTTCTTTCTCTTCAAAGCTCTGAACTGAGAAGTGAAAAGATTGACATTAGATGGGTGTTTCCTAATGGAATGGTGATATTTAAACTTAGAGATAGGCACAGCACAAAATCACAGACACAAACTTCAGAGAAGTTTATATCTGGGTTTGGACAAGGACCTAAACATTGTCTCTGCCCTTATGCATTACATTGGATCAGATTAGATTAGATCAGATCTAAAACACCACTGCTAACCATCAATATATTTCGGGAAGGTGAGATTAGCTGAGGATGTTAATTAAAGATGATCAAATTATTTTTGTCAAAGTTTTTTTTCAGTCGCTTTGACACCTCTTTGTATGTGCTAATTATTTGCAAAAAAGACCATGATTTTTACTGATTTGGACCCCAAACTAATAAAGTGTTTAAATACACATTTAAATTAAGCAGATGAGTTGACCCAATGAAGGCCCCTTGAGGTTAAATATGTGTTTAAGTGCTTTGCTGGATCCAGGGCCTCATAGAGGAGGATGGGAAATTTCAGCCAAAATGAAATTTCAATGAAAAACTGCAATGCATATAGCCAGCTTGTTTGGTTTGTTTTCTGATCACCCGCACTAATTTTTCCTTGGAAATCATTTGTTACAATGTTTGTGAATATACGTGAGACTAAGGATCCTTTATAACACTTATTCAGCTAATTAATCCATATTGGAAATTCACCATTCAGGCTTTTGCAGCTGATTAGCTGAGTTGCATGGACTTACCTCTGGGCTAACTTTTATACCGTACGGCCACTTGTGCTCAAAAGTAAGCTTACCGTGTACTGCAAAGCAGATTTGGTCGCTTGAGTAAGTGACTCTTCACATCAGACCTGAAATTCTCTTTTCACAAATATCATAGAAACAAAATGTTGATCCTATGAGTTCTGATGAACAGAAAATCATACAGCATTGAACAAGCAAGTTAAACCCTGATGTCTAAACCTGTATACACAGGTAAGTAACATTATCCATATTTAATAGGGGAGTAAACTGAGCCATACAGAAGGGATGTGAGTTGCCTAGCGTAACACCACAAATGAAAAATGGAATCCAGGTCTGACAACCAGCCCCACTCTAACCACTAAACTACACTCTCCCGTGAGGAGATCATACTAATTATACTTAAAACAAATCCTTTGTAATAAGTGCTTAGTGCAGATATGTGCCAGCACTTAAAGACAAGAGGCAGCTATTTATGTTCAGCACTTGCTATTCACTTTGATGTTTCAGGATGATAGGTTACTATGATCCTCCTCACTTTATCTCTGACTATTGGCAACTCTTTTACTAAATGATTTTTTGAGCAGTGTTTATTTCATATCTAATATCCCAAAAGCCAGAAGGAAGAGCTCAAAATAGTCAGTCAAAGAGACTGTGGCTGCTGGCTGATAGTGTGCCAGCAAAAATATCAGGCTTTCCATAATGCTTTTTTGTCTTGCAGTTGCAAAAGGAGAAATAAGAAATTCTTAATAAAATCCTTTGAGAACGCTGCATAATCGGCCTACTCAGATCATCTTGGATAAAATAAAAGGGGAAAAGCAGAACTCATTAGCAGATAAGATTAGTATAAATTCTGCAGAGCCTTAAAGAGGTCACTCATATAACTAAAAAGAAAAGAAACTCAAAGCTAGGTCCTGACCAATGTTCACTAACGGAGATGTAACAAAAATGGCTGGGGAAACAAATCTGCCCTCAAACATTACATAGCTATAAAGCAACAGTGTTAAAGAATAATCCATCTAGGGAAGCTATGAAGAAATACTGGGATAGTTATTATTTGGGATAACTCATGCGTATAAGTGATTCTAAGAGTCGGCCCTGGTGTCTAATACAAGTCTTAGTTTCCTTCACCTTTGCCCTCACGCTGGTCGTAATATCAGATGGGAGAGCTTTGAGACTACAGGTTGAACCTCTTTAGGCTGACACCCTTGGGACCAGAGAATTTGCTGGACCACGGGAGGCCAATATTGTCTAGCAGCATCCCCAGAACTTCCACTGCTGACTGGGCTCTGAGAATACATTTAGGGGTAAATTAGAGCTAAATCACAGCACAGAACACTGAGAGCCAGGACTGGCGGCTGTCAACAAACTTAATGGGACCGCGGGAAACTTGGCCACCCCCATGATAAGTGGCCATCCAGTAACTGAAATCATTCCATATCATTGATGTTGCCAGAGCAAAGAGTGCTGGACTAGGGAGGTTCAGCCTGTAGTTCTCAAGTGATTATACAGACAGCTGGCTTCTGTACAACAGGAGAGTCCTAAATAGGCTAGAGACCCAGCAGTGGGTTCGTTGTGAAGATGGTATTATGCATGATGAGCGCCACAGAATAACAGCCCCAGAGCAACGGTGAACAGCATCTTAGCACCCCATACAGAACAGCACGGTGGAGTGCAGGGACATCAGGGCAAAGGCCCACATTTACAAAGAGTCCTCAGGGGGCTTTGCTGGATGAGACAGGTTCTCTACAGACAATAGTCAGAATAAAGCTGCACCTCTGTCCTTGGGAACACAGCTGAGCTGTCATTGAATTCGGTCTCCACCTGTGTGTTCTGCGACCTCTCAGCCTGACGCTCATGATCAGCGACTTGGGCAACTTGGGTCACTACCGACTCGGGTCACTACTGACTCGGGTCACCACCGACTTGGGTCACTACTGACTTGAGCCACCACCAACTTGGGTCACTACCGATTCGGGCCACTACTGACTCAGGTCACCACCGACTTGGGTCACTACTGACTCGGGTCACTACTAACTCAGGCCACCACTGAGTTGGGTCACTACCGATTCAGGTCACTACTGACTCGGGCCACCACCGACTTGGGTCACTACCGATTCAGGTCACTACTGACTCGGGTCACCACTGACTTGGGTCACTACTGTCTTGGGCCACCACCGACTTGGGTCACTACCGACTCGGGTCACTACTGACTCGGGCCACCACCGACTTGGGTCACTACCAATTCAGGCCACTACCGACTTGGGTCACTATCGATTCAGGTCACTACTGACCTGGACCACCACTGACTTGGGCCACTATCTGCAATTGGAATTTACTCACAGAGACCAAGCAGTCGGCAGAGCATGCCAAGCATTCCTCAAAGGCAGTGGAAGGGGCTATCTGACCAGATCATAGTAACAGCATCTTGACCCGGACTCGTGACAAAGAGATAGTCGCCTCTGGCAATTCTGAGCCATGCCAATTTCATGCAGCCGGAGAACAAAGCCCAGTTGTTCCCCCACCCTCTATTGTGTTGTGCTTTTATTTCAACAGCCTCCCAGGAATGTGCACGGCACCCGGGATCTAGGAAGGAGGAGACACATCAGTGACAATGCCCAGGGGTGTCTGTCTGGGGCAATGTTTCAAAGTGTGCCATGGGCCTGCTTTGGGAAAGCTGCTAACGGGCCTGCACTCCTTTATTTACCTAATGGGTCTGTAGCCACGGAGCTTCATAGCTCCCATTGGCTCTGGTCTGGCCAGTTTGGTGTCCCCATTGGATGGTCTGGAGAATGACACTGTTATTCCTGTTATTCCAGGCTGGTCCTAAAAACCACTCCAAACTCTGACAAGGGTTCTGAATTGGGAGATTACAATCAGACTCCGTTTGGTTTTCACGCGGGGGTAATAGTCACTGACCTGCTTCTTGTTTTGGTGCATGTTTGGCTGCTGGCTGGCATATTCTATCAGTCTTCTTGGCCCTGCCTTCCAGTCCATTAACCACTTCACAGCCTGGATGCAGCTATGTCTGCCTCAACACACAGATTTGTCAAAGTGAGGAATATGAAATGGGACTTTCATTCATTGTCTCAGTGGGGGCTGGACACTCCGGGCTAGACTGGATGCAGAATTGACCTTGTTTAACCAAACTATGTGGACACACTTATTTCAGTTTCAGGGGTTTATTTTGATGCATCTTAAATCAACAGGAGAATCCACCTAAGTGGGCCTGAAATTGGGGAGACCATGGGTTGTAACAGCAGGGTTAAAGGAGAGACAAGACAGAACTGAAAGGAGGGGATCAAATCTGTATCTTAGTTCTCTATATACGAATGCATGAAGTATGGGGAATAAGCAGGAGAGACTTGAAATGCTAATAACTAAACACAAATATGACATAGTTGGAATATTGGTTGAGAAGCTTGCTCAGGAAAGACAGGCAGTGAAAAAAGGGAGGTGTTGTTTTATATATTAAAAATGTACTCACTTGGACTGAGGTGGAGATGGACATAGGAGACAGACTTGTTGAGAGTCTCTGGGTAAGGATAAAAGCAGTAAAAAACAAGGGTGATGTCATACTAGGGGTCTACTACAGACCACCACCCTAGGCAGAAGAGATGACTGAGGCTTTTTTAAACAACTAACAAAATCATCCAAAGTCCAAGACTTGGTGGTGATGGGGGACTTCAGGTATCCATACATCTGTTGGGAAACTAACACAGCAAGGCACAGATTATCCAACAAGTTCTTGGAATGCATTGGAATTATTATTTTTTCATTTCAGAAGCTGGAGAAAGTTACTGGGGGGGGGGGGGGAGGAGGAACTGTTCTAGATTTGATTTTAACCAATAGGGAGGAACTGGTTGATAATTTGAAAGTGGAAGGCAGCTTGGGTGACAGTGCTCATGAAAGGACAGAGTTCATGATTCTAAGGAATGGTAGGAGGGAGAAGAGCAAAATAAAGACAATCGATTTCAAGAGGCAGACTTCAGCAAATTCAGGGAGCTGGTAGATAAGGTCCCATGGGAAGCAAAACTAACAGGAAAAACAACTGAAGACATATGGTGTTTTTCAAAGAGACACTATTAAGGGCCCAAGAGCAAACTACTCCACTGCATAGAAAAGACAGGAAGTTTGGCAAGGGACCACCCTGGCTTAAGCAGGAGATCTTGAATGATCTAAAAATCAAAAAGCAGTCCTAAAAAAGTGAAAATTAGGTCAAAGTTGAAAGGATGAATATAAACAAATAACACAAGTATACAGGGGGAACATTAGAAAGGCGAAGTCACAAATCAATCTCAAAGTAACTGGAGACATAAAGGCGAACAAGAAAACATTCTACAAATATATTAGAAGCAAGAGGAAGACCACGGACAGAGTGGGACCATCTGCCAATGAAGAGGGAAAAACAGTAACAGCAAAGTCACAAGGAGCTGATTGAGTAGATATCATTAAAAATCCATGGAAGATGGGAGATATATCCCAGGAGACTGGAAAAGGGCAAATATAGTGCCCAGCTATTAAAAAAGGGAAATAAGGGCATCTCAGGAAATTACAGTCCAGTCAGCTTAACTTCTGTGCCAGAATGGAGAAAATGGAGCAAATAATTAAGGAAGCCATCTGCAAACATCTGGAAAATAATAAGGTGACAGGTAACAGCATAGATTTGTAAAGAACAAATCATGTCAAACCAATCTGATAGCTTTCTTGTGCCTTGTGGATAAGGGGGAAGCAGTAGACGTGGTATACCTAGACTTTAATAAAGCAGTCAATACAGTCTCACAAGATCTTCTTATAAATAACTACGGAAATACATCCTAGATGGGGCTTCTATAAGGTAGGTGCCTAACTGCTTGGATAGCCATCCCCAGAGAGTAGATATCAGTGGTTCATGGTCATGTTGGAAGGGCATAATGAGTACAGTGCTGCAGGGATCAGTTTGTGGACTGGTTCTGTTTAATATCTTAATCAAGGATTTAGATGATGGCATAGAGAGAACACTTATAAAATGTGCAGATGATCCCAAACTGGGAGGGGGTTGCAAGTGCTTTGGAGGATAGAGTCATAATTCAAAATGATCTGGACAAACTAGAAAAATGGTCTGAAGTAAATGGGATGAAGTTTCATAAGGACAAAGGCAAAGTACTCCACTTAGGAAGGAATGATCAGTTTCACACATAGGGTACGTCTAGACTACATGCCTTTTTCGAAAGAGGCTTTTTTGAAAGATACTTTTGAAAAAGCCTCTTTCGAAAAAGAGCGTCTAGACTACAACCAGTGCTTTCGAAAAAGCAAGCCACTTTTTTCGAAAGAGAGTACCCAGGCAGTCTGCATGCCCTCTTTCGAAAAAGCACAGATTGCATTACATAGCACCTTTCCTCGAAAGAGCACTTTCGAAAAAAAGTGTTATTCCTTGTAAAACGAAGTTTTCCGTGGTCGAAAACACTGCCTTGTTCTTTCGACTTACTTTTGAAAGAACGCAGCAGCAGTCTAGATGCAGGGGAAGTTTTTTCGGAAAAAGGACACTTTTTTTGGAAAAACCCTGTAGTCTAGACACACCCATACAGAATGGGAAGCGACTGTCTAGGAAGGAGTACTGAAGAAAGGGGATCTAGGGGTCATAGTGGACCATAAGCTCAATATGAGTCAACAGTGTGACACTGCTGCAAAAAAAGCAAACGTGATTCTAGAATGCATTAACAGGAGTGTTGTGAGCAAGACACGAGAAGTCATTCTTCCGCTCTACTCCGTGCTGATTAGGCCTCAGTTGAAGTATTGTGTCCAGTTCTGGACACCACATTTCAAGAAAGATGTTGAAAAATTGGAGAGGGTCTAGAGAAGAGCAATAAAATGATTAGAAGTCTAGAAACCATGACCTATGATGAGGGATGACTGAAAGGATTGGGTTTGTTTAGTTTGGAAAAGAGAAGACAGAGAGGGGACATAATAACATCTTTCAGGTACCTAAAAGGGTGTTACAAGGAGGAAAGGGAAAACATTATTCTCCTTAAACTTTGATGACAGGACAAGAAGCAATGGGCTTAAATTACCGCAAGGGAGGTTTAGGTTGGACATTAGGAAAGCCTTCCTAATTGTCAAGGTGATTAAACACTGGAATAAATTGCCTCGAAAAGTTGTAGAACCTCCATGACTGGAGATTTTTAAGAGCAAGTTAAACACCTGTCAGGAATGGTGCTTGGTCCTGCCGTGAGGGCAGGGGCCCAGACTTGATGACCTCTCAAGGTCCCTTCCAGCTCTCGTGTTCTATGTTTCTAAACAGGAAGAAGCCCTTCTTAGACCAAAATAAATGTCCTCCCCCCGACACACTCTGGGAGCTGCACCAGTTTAACCAAACTGGTGCCAGACGGTGTGTAAACAAGGCCCCAGGAGAACCTAATGCTTTCTCTTGGAAAGAGGGACCATGGAGTGTAAGTTTCTAATGGCCCCCTCTGGCCACCAGTCATCGATGAGTCAGTGAAGGGCCACGCATATCCATCAGTTCCTGTTTACTTTAGCAGTACCGTGTCAATGCAATCGGTGGATCCCCAGGTCCCAGCCTGCATTTCCTGACCTTTCTGGGCTTAAATGAGACTATTCATACACAGCACATGCTTGCTTTGACGGGCGTTAGTTTGTTTCGGTGGCTGCACACCAATCTATTTTCCTGTGGCAGTGTTGAAATATGTATTTGTGAAAGGCAAACAAATTGCATTTTCTTGATTATGCCTCCTCGTTTCCTAGAAGGAGAAACTGTCTAATTGGTTTACATTAAGCAGATGCACTGTTTGGAGAAGGAAATTAAATTGAATCCCACTAGATGTGTCAGGAGACAGACGTGATTCAACGCAACCATCAGCCGGCATTCAGCAATGCGCCGAAACACATTTTGAGAAATTGCAGCTTGTGTGGGGAGGGGTTGTTTGCACTGGCACGTCCCCAGTGACATAGCCCCCAGTCTACTCCCCTGCAAGCTCTATTTCTTTGGTCTCGGTTCCGTGGTCAGGTGTAGGGTGCAGGTGCTGGGTGGGTTGGTGGCCTGTCACAGACAGAAGGGCAGACGAGATGAGCCAGTCTCACCTGGCCTTAACTCTTGGGCACTTTGAGCAGCTTGAGGTCCAGGTTCAAAATCCAAAGGCCTGCTCTACACTAGAGGGGAAAGTCGACTTCAGATACGCAGCTCCAGCTACGTTAACTGCATAGCTGAAGTCAAAGTATCTGAAATGGCGTTTTGGTGCCGACTACACAGTTGGAGGGTGACAGGAGCAAACGCTCCTATCGGCTTCCCCTACTCCTCATGAGGAGCAGGAGTACCGGTGCCAACAGGGTCGCCTCTCAATTCGAAATAGCGGGTCTTCACTAGACCTGCTAATTCGAACCCCAGAAGATTGATCGCAGCAGCTTTGATCTTCTCTGTAGACAAGCCCCCAAGGAAAATTTCAGTGGAGGCCCGGGGACTGTACCTCAGCAATAAGCAGGATTTCATGCAATTCTAGCTCCATCAGCTTGGCTCTCTCTGGTGCGTCCCTCCCTCACAGGAAGGAGCAGTAAGCACCGTGCTGGTGAAGGGAGAAACGAATTGGCTCACCCCCTGTAAACTAAGAAGAGGGATTAGACTGCATCCTCAGAAACCAGGTTTCCTTTTCAGTCACATGTACCAGACACCTTCCCGTTCCTATGATACAGCAAGCAATAAATCAGGAGAGGGAAGAAGAAGGGCAGCGTCTGGCTAAACTGTTTTTATGAGCTGCAAAATTATTGGCAAACCTATTTGGGCTTCCATTGAAAGAGGAGATTTTATTTTAATTTATGTTGTAATGGAAGCTTGTAACAGTGCAGTACCATAAACACAAACAGCACAATCTTATAAAAATTTCATCTTTATCTATTTTGGGGAAAAATAGCCCTGTCTGCCTAATTGAAGCATCTGTCATTCTGACATTAAATAGTGCATCTATGGCCCTGTTATTATATTTCCTTGCATTTCTCAGACACTGTTAAATTGAAATAACACTGTTGGCTTGGAGATAAAGGGAGATAATAAGTATTTTATAATGAGCAGAAAAGGAGGATACATCTTCCGTCAGAGCTGAGAATTGCTTTATCTTTTTAGTCGTGGTGGCTTTCTTCCCCTAAAGGTTTTTTTTTTCTGCTGCTCCAATTTCTCAGCTTGCTAATAAAAGTAAGATCAAGTGAGGAGCATTTATACAAACATTAAGAGACATGACCGTAAGACAGCTTCGCATCGGCATTTGAAGTGATAGTCTTTCTAAGCTGTCCCAACAAAGGATTTTCGATGCTCACAGAGATGTTACACAGCAAAGCTGCGTTTAAATCATGTTAAGAAAGGGCACATCAGAGATTATTTTTCGTCATGTAAAAAAAATTTTCTTCTTTGCCCCGCATAGTCATTTATAATCACTCCTTCAAAGCGTGACGCCCAAATTCAATCCTCTAGTTCATTTTCTCCCTTCCAGTACGAGCGGCCAAGCTGGCTTCATGCCCATTGCAGGCTTGTTTGTGAGCACGTGATCTGGGCTCGCATTTGTAGCGATGCTCGGGTGTCGTGGGGTGCTGCAGATGCCGACGGGTTGCCGTGGCAATCTCAGGAGCAGGAGGGGGGGCTCTGCACCTGGGGTACGTCTACACTGCAGGCTTCTTGTGCAAGAACTGTTTTGCGCAAAAGTTCTTGTGCAAAAGGTCTTCCACAAGACTGCGTCCTCATTGCCATGTGCTTTTGCGCAAGAGATGTGCTTTTGCACAAGAGCGTCCATGGCAGTGTGGAGACACTCTTGTGCAAGAAAGCTCCTATGGCCATTTTAGCCATAGGGGTTTCTTGTGCAAGAAATTCATGTTGCCTGTCTACACTGCCTTCTTGTGGAAGAGCTCTTGCGCAAGAGGGCTTATTCCTCATGGGGAGAGGAATAACTCTTCCAGAAGAAGCCCAGTTTTCCGATGCTGTATACTGTAAATTTACTTGCGCAAGAACATGCATCCAGTGTAGACACCCGGCAAGTTTTTGCGCAAGAACAGCCATTCTTGTGCAAAAAGCCTGCAGTGTAGACGTAGCCTTGCTGTTCGGTTGTTGTAAGGTGGCCTACAAGCCGCCAGGCCTGCAGCTGTTGGCCTGTCGCTGTGTGACTGTTCAGGTGTGGGGTGGGGTGGGTTCCTCCCAGGCTGGCTTCCTGTCCCACGGTTGCAGACAAGCCACGGGGCCCTGCCCACATGGACTGATGTATGGAGGGTAGCCTGGACAATACCACATAGACGCAGCTCTGGGAGTCCTTGCCTCCCACCTCAACCGGCATCCATGTCAGTGTAGCCGAATGGGCAGCCGTTTTCGCCTCAGTCTCCAGCCATCGGAACAAACAGGCCCCCGGAAATCACCCCTCTCCTGCTAAAACAGGCTTGCGAAAGGGGCTTGGGGGAAGCTGTGTGAGACAGTGGGCAAAGGAACCCCACTGAGGAGGTGCTGCCCAGAGGTGGGGACAAGCAGGTCTTCAGCGTCTGGGAACTGAAGGCCTTGAGCGTCAAAGGGAGCAGGGGCTGGGCTTCCCGGGTAACTGACACTCAGCGGCTGGTCTTCTGCTTGTGAAATTGCACATACAGCCCCAGGCCCTCGGCGATGCACTGGCAATGCCAGCAGGGGGTCAGTGCAATGTGGGATAGGGCTTTCCAATAAAGGGAATTTTTGTTGGGCTTGTTGTCTGCCTGGCTGGTGCGGCGAGGACAAGGCCTTTCTCTTTCCAGGTGCTCTCTGCTACGCAGCCTCCCCATTTCCATAGACAGTTTCCCTTTCCGCCACTCTGTGCAGCGGCTCGTTCGCAAGTCCCTGAGCCGGTTTGCCACTGTATGTGCGACCACCTTTTACCCCTGGGCCTCAGGAAATCCTCGATGTAACACAGTGTAGTCCTGAGACGTGGATGCCAACCCAGGCTCCTGGCAGCAATGGTGAGCTCTGTAACCCTCTATGCACCAGGCGGCCTTCTGCTAACGGTCGTGTCCCTCATTACTAGGGGCCCTTGGGTCAAAGTGCCGAGACTGTCCCGTGAGGATTCCCACTGCTGCTCCAGTCTGCGGGACCCCAGCTAGACTCCCAAAAGCCAGTACCCCAGTGAGTGAGAGTCATGAGGGACGGGAGCAGAGAGGAGGTGGGCAGGCCACTTGTGGAACCCCAAAGGGCTGTAGGTTGCTCACCGCTGGATTTCAATCTTGCTGCCCCCTAAGACAAACGAGAGCCACCCATGCGACCCACTAGTCTCGGCTGCCCATCGCTGGGGTAGATTTGATGCCTGGGCTCGTGCATGTGCATCACCACTACGTAAGGCTGATTTTGGGAGCCACAAAGAGATGAAATTAAACTCAAGTAGGGAAAGTCCTTCTGACATGGAAAGCAAACTCCTCCGAAAAAAAGTCGTAATATTTATCTGCTCCTGGAGGATGCTGAGGGCTGGGAGCCTTGTAGAATCCCCATCCCATTTATTCTGCAGTTCTTCTGCAGAATGGCTCATGGCGCATTTAATAGTTCAGCAATCGACCGATCTGCAGTGATTTTAGTTCACTAATAACCGGGATGCTGAAAAATAAAAAGAAGGGTTTTTTTAAACCTTTCCCAACCAAATAAAGTAGACACCAAGCAATTCCTAAGAATAAAGGTGCATAATCCACATTTGACAAGCTTCCCCATTATTAAAAGCGGCTTTTGCGCAAAACAAAGTTGGCCAAATTTGTGGCTGCACTAGATTGCTTAGAATCCACCCCGCCTCCTGCAGCTCAGTGCAGCCTTTGGAGACTACAAATCCCAGTGGGCATTGCACCATCTGGAGCCCAATGGTTATTGCTCAGAGAAAGATGTTGGGAGCAGAATGAAGGCAGGGAGCCGTGGTATCTGCAGGCCACAGTGCTCTGTGAACGAGGAGAGCCCAGAGCATCAGTCGCTAAGGTGACTTTGGATAGAACTTTGGGTACCTCCTGCTGTAAAGTAAACCAAAAACAAGCTGCGCAGAAACAAACCTCCGGCTGGTTTGCATTGCAAATACCATTAATATCTGTGAGTCTCCAGTGGGGGCCCTCTCTCCCCCATGCCGGGCTGGCACCAGGCAGAAATGCCAAGCTTTAAATCAAACGCAGCTACCCACATTAGCACCCTCGTGGTGCGGAACCACAAATGATTGTAGGAGGACCATAGATGGATGGTTATGAATCAAGCTCCATAATAAATTTCCTCCACTGCGTGGGGAGACCCCTGTAGTTTCCAATTGAGAAGCCATGCAGGAGGTGCTGCAAGACGTTTTGTTATATTAATGGCGAAAAATGCAACATGAGATTTATGGGTTTCCCTACAGCTCCCTCTAAACAGAATCGGGTTCCTACCCTCCCGGCCAGCAGCTTCTATTTCCGAGCAAGTTCATGGTCAAATTAGTGGGCACCAATCAGTTCTGCAGGTGTTTTGCCTACAATGATTTCACTCCAAGCTGACAGAAGTGGAGTCAGGTCATCCTGGTTAATGTCTCAGAAGTCTCTAGTTTTGGAGGGACAGGCTGACGGTCCAGCACAATGTTCCCTCTAATTTTTTCCATCTGTGTGTGGAATAAAGTTTGTTACATGCACTGAGGCATGGGTGGATGTGCACCACCAGTAGAAACAGATGCTGAGGGCACTCTGCTAATCACTTGGGCAGCACCTGAATCTTTCCTGGGTGGCCTCAAGGACACAGCTTATAGGGAACACTGGAGAACCTCAAGCTGGACATCAATTTTACCTTTTAGATCTTCTGTGTTCTTCTCAGGGCTGAAAGCGCCACCACGTGATGGTCTGGGAAGCAGAGAGGCAGGGATAGGAAAGGTAAAATGTGAGACCTGTAAATAATTAAATGGTAATGTTTAGAAAGTGACAGGTGTTAGCTGACTGGTTAGCCCAGAGGTGTAAGTGTGAGCCTTATTTCCAGGCCTCGTGGGGCTGTCAATACCCTGGTCTGTCCTAGGGTTTTTGTGTGTTTTTTTTTAGTTTGTCCACATACATTTCACAGCGTCAGAGTGGTTTTTTTCTCCCACTCTCTTTGAGACTCCTGATAGCTGATCTATTTTTTCAGGCCTGGTTGTAATAAATGTAATTTTTCAGAAGAAATAGATTTACCCTTTCGCTCCGAGAGGTGAAACTCCATCCACTTCAGCGGTAATGAATCCAGATTTGATTCTCCAGCGCTGAAGTCCTGGATGAAATTCACGCATTCGCTCCCACCTCGACACCTCCCCCCCCCCAACATAGCGAGAAGAAATTACAGCAAACCAGCCACTGCAGACAAATGAAGCGAGACTGTTGCTGTTCGCAGTCAGTAATTCAGAGGGCTGAGTGCCTTGAAAAGGTCGCCAAGCCAAGACTGTTACGGTGTTTAACGCAGAATAAATAGCCTCCTTCATGGGCTTCCAGTCTCCAGCCAGACTCCCAGGACAGCTGACGGTTGCTCTCATGGCAGGTGTTATCCTTTAATCACCCATGCTCTGTCTGCATTCTGAGCTGCTACTTCTGCTGCCTTTGGCTCCTGAGCTTTGGGCACCTGCCACAAGAAGCCAAGTTCATAGGTGGCCAGGCTAATGTTGAGGCTTTGCAGGCCCACCTGCCTCGCTGGGCTTCCTTGAATTCTGCAGCTTCGGACTGGGCTCCGCAAGGTCAGCTCCTCACGACAGGCTCCAGCCCTCAACCCCCTCGTTGGTAATGTCCTTCTGGCCTTGCCCTGGGAGCTATCTGGCTGGCCAAACCCGTTCCGTAGCCCAGGCTCTGCCAGGCCGTCTTTCCCAGGAGCGCTGTCTTCACGGGGTGAAGTGTGGGCTGCTTATTTCAGTCGCGTTAGCGCTAGATACCCTAGTTAAGATCCCAGCCTCGTGCTGGGTGCTGTACAAACTCCTCACAGGAGGCAGCCCCCTCCCCACCACCCAAAGAGTGTTCCATCTAGTTGAGGCAGACAAAAAAAGGGGAGGGAAATGCAGGCCCAGAGAGAGGAAAGGACTGGCGATAGATCAGAGGCAGAGCCAGGAACAGACCCCGGATCGCTACGGTGCTCTCTGCCTAATGCTAGCCGTGCTGTTGGCAGACACAGTAAAAATATAGCAAGAGTCGCACCGGTCAGGCAAACAATATGACAACATTTAAACCATCTCCTACTCGGAGCAATAGGATGCTTCTGTTCTTCGTCTTCTCTGGCCCATTCGTCCCACGTGACACTAAAAAGCGTCACCCCCTGGAAAGATCCACTCCATGCTCCTGCCCAGGACTTCAGGGCAACACATGTAGAGGCTGCCGTCAAGGCATGGCAGGGTGGAAGATCGTCCCTCAGGGCTGGCCTGCCGCTTTCTCTGTCTCTGGCCAGGCTGAGCGTATCCTGTCAGCGGAGTGTCCTTTCCTTGAGGATTCGGCTCTTCAGTGGTGTATTAATGAAGGGGTCCCAGTAACCTGGGACTCAGTTTACTGGGAGTGACTACCAAGGAGCCATTCCAGTTTACTCTAGATAAAGAGCAGGTCCAACGAGGTGTGCACACACCCTTACCCAGTCCCTAGGGCTCAGAGTGTAACCCTGTTAATTTACGCCCCCCTCCCCTTACCCAGTTCCTAGGGCTCAGGGCATAACTTCCTGTGGTTTTGCAGGATCTTTTTGCCAGTGAAAGAGCCTCACACAGTAGTATCCCTACTCCTTCTTTATTAGCAATGACCAAGTCAGCAGCACACACGTGCTACACACACAGTGCCCTGCTCACCACTCCTGATTCAAACAGGCAAACTTCCCCTGTTGTCCAGGCAAGGTCAGTCTCTCTGGATCCTGGTTGCTGCACTTTACAGTCATGCAGAAGATTCTTAACAGCTCTGGTCTTAGGCTGGGTCTTGGAGGTGAGTTCTTCCAGGTCTTTCCATCTTCTTCATCTTCATCTTCATCTTCTTCTTTACATAAGAACGGCCATACTGGGTCAGACCAAAGGTCCTTCCAGCCCAGTATCCTGTCTTTCCAACAGTGGCCAATGCCAGATGCCCAAGAGGGAGGGAACACAACAGGTAGTCATCATGTGATCCCTCTCCTATCATCCATTTCCAGACAAACAGAGGCTAGGGACACCATTCCTACCCATCCTAGCTAATAGCCATTGATGGACCTAACCTCCATGAATCTATCAAGCTCTTTTTTGAATCCTGTTAAACTAGTCTTCACAACATCCTCTGGCAAGGAGTTCCACAGGTTGACTGTGCGCTGAGTGAAGAAAAACTTCCTTTTGTTTGTTTTAAACCTGCTGCCTATTAATTTCATTTGGTGACCCATACTTCTTATATTGTGGGAACAAGTAAATAACCTTTCCTTATTCACTTTTTCCATACCAGTCATGATTTTATAGACCTCTATCGTATTCCCCCCCTTAGGGTACATCTACACTTGCTCCCTAGTTCAAACTAGGGATGCAAATGTAGCCGACCGGAATTGCAAATGAAGCAGGGATTTAAATATCCCACGCTTCATTAGCATAATCTCACCCGCGCTCTATTCCGCTCGCCAGCCGATTCGAACCAGGAAGTACGCTTCAGGACGCGTTAGTTCGAATCAGACCCCTTGGTTTGAACTAATGTTACTCCTCAAAAAATGGGGAGTAATGTTAGTTTGAACCAAGGGGTTTGATTCGAACTAACGCGTCCTGGAGCGCACTTCCTGGTTCGAATCAGCTGGCAAGCAGAATAGCGTGCGGGCGAAATTATGTTAATGAAGCGTGGCATATTTAAATTCCCGCTTCATTAGCAATTTCGGTTGGCTACATTTGCATCCCTAGTTCAAACTAGGGAGCAAGTGTAGACATACCCTCAGTCTCCTCTTTTCTAAGCTGAAAAGTCCCAATCTTTTTAATCTCTCTTCATATGGGACCCGTTCCAAATCCCTAATCAATTTTGTTGCCCTTTTCTGAACCTTTTCCAATGCCAATATATCTTTTTTGAGATGAGGAGACCACATCTGTATGCAATATGCAAGATGTGGGCATACCATGGTTTTCTGTTCTTTCTTTTCCTTTCTCGCTAGTCTCCTTTTTCGACCCCAGTTTATATACTGAAACTCTGAGTCCTCTTTACCTCTACCTTAACCAATAATTTTACTACAATTTTACTAGTCAATCCTAACATATTGTAACATAATTCCCTGAGCAGTTGTATCCCGCCACCTGAATTGATTTACACCGAGCAAGATTAATTATAGAGCCGACAGAAACAATTAAAAACCAGACAAACAATAGGAGAGCGGGGACCATAGTCCCAGAAGGAGGATTTCACAACCCCCACTATCGATGAGGAGTTTCTGGCCAGACGAGATCTTGTCAAACTCAGTTTTCTTTAGCCATCTTGAGATCTGTTGCTTTGTCTGGTGTCATTGGGTGCCATTCGGACAGGGTCTCCTTCAAACCGGCTTGGTATTGCGCTATTTTAATGCAGTTTAGACGGAGCACGTGGATGCAACTCCCTCCTTCACAGCTGATGGCTGCTGCTCTTTCAGTCTGGCTGCAGATGAAGGCCTGAGGCTCTTGGCCTTCCAGTATGGCTACCGGCCTTCCCAATAGAGCTACCAAAGAAGGCCATAGCCTGACAAAGGCGCCCCTGCCATAGTGGGCAGAAAATCTAACTGTCTCGGGTAGCTGGTGGAGCTTAAAGCTCTCATACAAAACTATCACAGGTGACTGAGCTTTGCTAGTAAACTCCCCAGGTCAGCTGAGTGTCAGCTATTGATAGCACCGAGATGGTTATTTAAAGGTCATTGTGCCTGGCAGGGTAAAGGAAACTAAACCGCAGCAGCTGCCAATCAGTCTGCCCCGAGTGCTGTCTCTGTGACAGAAAGTTGTGCACTGGGCGGTGGGGGGCATGCCGGTCCTGGGGTATGAGAGAGACGAGGTGGGACCAGTAGTATCTTCTGCTGCACCCGCTCCTGTTCGGGGGAGAGACACACGCAGAGAGACCAGCAACAGTTTTAGTCACCCACATTATTACTACAGGCCGTAATGGAAACCACTACACCCGCAAACCTTGTTTTAACAAATCTAGCCTAGCTAAAGCGGTGACTCCAAAGGCAAACCAGGGGCTGCCCAGAGGGTGTCTGGATGGACCAGGGCACTAAACCACACTACACGTATATTGAGAGGAGGACCAAGAAGAGAGGCAAAGGGGTACAGCAGACAGGCCAGGAGAAGGGGGGCCGGGGCCAAAGGGAAGAAGGGAGGGAAAGAAAAGAAAAGGGGGACCACACTGGGGAGAGGCTGGGCTGAAAGTGGTGGGGCACTGACTCCCGCCTTGTCCCCTCACCTCACCCAGCCACCTGGGTAGTAGCCGCCCCTGCTCAGCCCCGGCTGCCCCACCCGGGGGTCCCAAGCCAACCCCCAGGGCTCAGCAGCCGGGCTGCCCAGCTCTGTCACGCGACCCAGCCACCCCCAAAGCATCCCCACCCCAGGAGCAGCCACCCGCCACGTAGCCGGTGCAGGCCGCATGGCTGCCGCGGAGCAGGAACCGGGGCTGGTGAGGCTGCGCCAGCAGAGTCAGCCTCACAGCGGCCTGGCTCCAGCCACAGTGCACCCTGCTGGCCGCAAAGCTGAGGGCGGGTGGGAGGACAATTTTTGTACGCATGCAGGCTTGTGCCTTATAGGGAACGGCGGTCCCCAGTGGGCGGAGCTCATTAGCCGCTGGGGGCGTGGCTTGGCAGTGTGCTGCGGCCCGGCAGACAGGGGTTCGCGGCCTGCCACCTGTCTGCAGACCGGCGGTTGGGAACTGCTGGTCTAGCGTGTCCCTACATAGAAACGCCTGGGAATTCATTAATAAAAAGGAGGAGGTACAATCTGATAAAGAGAGGGCCCGCCATGGAAGATGCCATTTCCCATTTTTCTAAGAGGTTTCTATAAAGCATCCCAGGCCCACTGATGGGGGGTTGGGAAAAGGGACAGGTCCCAGGGCCTGACAATTTTAAAGGACCTGGGGTTCCCGGCCCTTTAAATCGCCGCCAGAGCTCCGCGCGATGTGCTCCAGGCAGCGCTACGGGCTGAGGGTTGTGGGAGGGATAACGTGGCATGTTCACTGCCCTGGCCCCTCCTCTTCCACCTGAGGTCCCGCCCCTTCTGGGAGCACGTCGCTGACCTCCCCCGGACACACACACACCTTGCCCCGGGGCCCGGTGTGGCTGTCAGCTGTCCTGAAGCTTCCAGAATGTTCAATATCATCACCAAAACATTATTTACCACATTTCTGCAACTGTTTTCCAAGCCCAGTCCGTAAGAAATCCCTCCCGGAAGAGGTGCCAGGTTCCACCACACCAGCTGCAAATCAATCCGTCACTACCCATAAAAGGCCTGGGAGAATGACAGTGGCGCTAATAATGGAAAAGATACCCAGGTGACTGTAGGAAGCACACACATCAATCGTCGTCGGGGTCTCCCTTGAAAAGCAGAAGCCAGTAAAGAAAGACCAGAGCACAATGGCATCACCGGGGACTTCAGAAATCTCACAGCTTTGCCAGGTCTTCAGGCTTCTGCCTTTTCCGCCTGGGCGGGGTTTTTATTCTGCTCCACCCTGAGCTGAAATGAAAAACCCCAGGCAGCTGGGACTGTGACCTGGCTACAACAGTGCACAGGAAACCCAAGAACTGAGCCCCTCTGTTTCCCATTGCTAACAGGGTTGGTTGGTTGGTGGTTGGTTTCTGAAAAGACTCAAAAGACTCTCAGCAAACCCACCTTTCATAAGAAGCCATTCTTCTGCCCTACTCTGCGCTGATCAGCCCTCAACTGGAATAGTGTGTCCAGTTCTAGGCACCACATTTCAAGAAAGATGTGGAGAAACTGGAGAGGGCCTAGAGAAGAGCTACGAGAACGATTAAAGGTCTAGAGAACATGAGCTGTGAGGGCAGACTGAAAGAACTGGGCTTGTTTAGTTTAGAAAGGAGAAGACTGAGGGGGGATATGATAGCAGCTTTCAAGTATCTAAAAGGGTGTTATAAGGAGAAGGGAGACAAATTGTTCTCCTTGGCCTCTGAGGACAGGACAAGAAGCAACGGGCTTAAACTGCAGCAAGGGAGGTTTAGGTTGGACATTAGGAAAAACTTCCTACCTGTCAGGGTGGTTAAACACTGGAATAAATTGCTGAGGGAAGTTGTGGAATCTCCACCTCTGGAGATATTTAAGAGCAGGTTGGACAAACACCTGTCAGGGATTGTCTAGATGGTGCTTGGTCCTGCCATGAGGGCAGGGGACTGGACTTGATGACCTCTCGAGGTCCCTTCCCATTCTAATGTGCTATGATTCTAGCCATCAGGTTCAAACCTGCCAGGCCCCTGGGGCCCAGGGATCGATGACCAACTGCAAACGCCTCCCCATTCGGCGTTCTGGGGATTCCCTGCCTAGGAATGTGCAGTACTCCGCATGCAGATGTCATGTTGGTCCAAAGTGAGGCACGTGGGCAGAGCCAGTGCGCCAGAACCCCATGAGAACTAAAGGTGCAGGGGGGGTTTCTGCAGCACCCCTGGGCTCCCGGCCTAGCGCCCAGAGCCCCTGCTGCCTCCCCGTGCGCTGCGAGCTCTGCTGCCAGCCCCACTCCTGGGGACCCAACTGCCTCCCCACGCTTCCGGGGCTTTGCTGCCGGCTCCAGGCCTGGGGTCCCACCTGCCAGCCCTGCATGCCGGGGGGCTCTGCTTCAGCCCTGCACGCTGGGCACTCTGCTGCCAGTCCTGGGTCCTGGCTGTTGGCCCCATGCATCAGGGCTTTGTTGCCAGCCTCGGGTGGGGAGAGAAAGACCTGGGTAAGGAAGGATGTCACCGCCCCCTTGTCACATTACTGGATTTTGAGAGGAGCAGCCGGGTCACTGCTGCACCCATGGGGGGGTGTTCGCCCCAAAAGTGATACAAAGGGGGCCATGTGAGGTGTCAAACAAAACCTTACTTGCTACTGATTCTGTATATGCTCTTCATATATCTGTATAATATCTGTGTGTGGAGTTATGGATATGTACTCTGTATGGAGACTGGGAGTTTCTCTGTATGTGGCTTAGCGATGGGCTCAGCCTATGGACATGCTAATTAGCAAGGCTCCAGGGACAATAGGTCTCTTAAGTACCCGGGACCCACCTATGAAGGAATCTCGGTGCCTGGTCAGAGACCATGTGACTGTCTCCAGCTTGGAAGAAGCCAGGAAGGAGGTACAAATAGGCCATGTGGCCGACTCCATCTTGGTTCTCCAGATCTGCTCCTGACCCCAGATGGGGCCTCGCAAGGATTCACGAGCCAGGAAGAACTGTGGACCCATCCTGGCATAGGATGTGCACCAAGGACTTTTAAGCCAGCAGTTATAACATCTCTGCTGCAAGCCTGCATCGAGAACTGGGAGATTCGATGCATGTAATGTATGATATTTTAACAACCTTACTCTCATGCTTTCTTTCTTCGAGTAATAAACCTTTAGATGGTAGATTCTAAAGGATTGGCTCAGCGTGATTTGTGGGTGAGATCCAGAGTATATATTGACCTGGGATCTGTGGCTGGTTTCTGGACAGAACGTGTTCGGGGAAGGTGATATTGGGTTCTAAGACTCCCTCACCTGTGTAGGAGGCCCGGGGCCATCTGGGGCACAGATACTACTGGGGTGTCGGAGGGGTTTTGTTCGTGAGGCTTCAGGCAGGCAGCTGAAGCGCTCTGTGGGACTGGTTTGTGGCCTATTTGGGAAGGTCTCCAGTCGGGGGGCTGTAAGGAGCCCTGAATTTGAGCAATTCGCCCAGAGCGGATGCCCTCAGCTGTTCCCAGACCCGGCCCAGTCTGCCACACCCCTCTTTTCAAAATGTTCCCACACCACTGCCCGAGTGAGACTGGACACAAGACGGTGCTCTAGATGCCGTGACTCTCCACGGTATCCTAGTACTTTTGACGAGAAAAATATCAACTTTTGGAAGGGATAAAACTCGCCTGCTTCAGTGCAGAAGGTCTCTCCTCCAGCCCCACGGAGCCATCCTGCCTATCTGAGATGACTTCCCATCAGATGCTATTCTGGGATAGACCCCATCGTGCACCCCACAGTGATTGCAGAGTCTGTGTATACGGGTATTGCTACCTCCACCAGCAAAATGCAGCCACCTCTGGAGCATGTGGTCCCCCAGTAGAACACACTGAGAACAGGCATAGGATGTGCTATCGCAGGACAGAGCACTGATGTATCTAGTCCAGAGTCCTTTCCTCCCTGCTAGCTGATGCTTGGAAAATGACAGAAAACCACCAAGTACCTGACCAAATGTGTGATGTTATACGTGGGAGGAAAAAATGCTTTTTGAGTCCTGTGGTGTTAAGTTTATTACCCTGCCAAAAATTGCCCTCTTCCAGATGAGTTTCATTGACCTTAGCGGTAGCCCATTGTTTTCACTGCAGTTAACTGACTCCAAATATCTCTTGCTAGCATCTTGCGCTGCCCACTGGCTCCGAGTCGATGTTAGCTAAAATAAGGCAGTGAAAACTTGCCCAAGTAAATGGCATTTAGGGGAACAAAGGAAGAGCTATTGCTTATCCTAGAAGCGTAAGATGTCTAATTGAGATTTCCTTGAAAGCCATTGGCAATAATTAAAATTGACTCTTAATACTTTACAAACTAATTAAGAGTGCTGGACTGGATAATGACACGGAAGTGTAAGTGGCATTTAATTGGACTACAATGAATCATAATTGGGACTAAGTGTAGCACAGAACAATAAACAACGTGCCGGGAAAGGCTGTGGCCAGCTGTCAGGAATGACAACTGACGGATTGCAGGCATCGGGACGTGATAGGGACATGTCCCTTTGCTTTGACCTTTCTCCTAATGCAGAAACAAAGGGACAACAGTGAACCTGGCAGGCAGCAGGTTTAGGGACTGGTGAAAATTATTCGGCTTAACACAGCCCACGGTTAACCCCTGGAACTCCTGGCCACAAGATATCCCTGAGGCTGAGCGCTCAGCAGCATTTTTAAAAGGGTTAGATGTGTATATGGATCCTGAAGACAGCCACGGCTTCAAAGGAACCCAACCCTCCATCTTCCGGGTATATATTGCGCTCTCAGGCCATGTCTACACTAGGAAACTATTTCAAAATCGATTTAATAACTCCCGAAATAACAAAATCAAACTAGCACATCCACACTACGGGGGAGCCTCGCAATGAGTCCGAAGCAGGCTCTGTTAATGTGGACGCGCTACCTCAATGTAGAGCCCCAGGAAGCCCTGGGGAGTCATTCGTTCGAATGACTCTAGGAAGGAGCTATTTTGAAATAGCCGCACCAGAGCATCCGCACTGCTGCTCTTTTGAAATAACGATTTCGAAATGAGCATTATTCCCTGAGGAATGCAGGAGAACAGATGTCGAAATAAGCGGCCCGTTATTTTGAAGTAACGAGCTTGGTCGTGCGGAATTACGCTTATGAATTCGACGGAAGGGGGGTTATTTTGAAATGGAGCCCTAGTGTGGACCAGGGCTAACCATTAGGGAAAGATTTCTCTGACAGGCAGGTAAGTCCAGCACTGCCCACCCCAGGACATCTGGTACTGGCCAGATGAGCCAGGCTACTGCCCTAGAGGGACGTGTGGCCTGGCCCCATGTTGCAATCCCTACATGGGACGGGGACAGCGATTTCCTGCAATGCCCCGGGCAAGCACGGCCGAGCGAAATGTACGTAGTTCACCATTGCGTGGTGTAAAAAAGGCAAATGTGTCTGTGCTATTGTGGGGCTCTTTGTGAAGTCTTAGGGGAGGAGTGATGAATGTCAGCCCTGGGAAGAGTTAGGAGCGTCAAAGGACTCTTCAACCACGTGCCAACAAGAACAAACTTTTGGGTAAGTGGGCTTGCCAGGGGTGTCACGGAGGTTGTGGGGAGCCACTGGGCCCTGCACCCCCATCCGCAGCCAAACGTGATTCTCAGGTAGAGCAGGTTTATTAGCCCACAGGGACACAGCGTAGAACAGACCAATCAGCACAGGAAGCAGAAGCAGCCAGCACCATCCATCTTGGGGACAGGGGGGCTCAGAGCCAAGGGCCCTGCCCCCATCTCTGCCCCCCACACCAGTGAGAGTCACTGCCTCACCCAGCAGCCCACCTCCCCCTGCAGCCAGCCCCGCCTCCAGCTTTTGTCCAGCTCCCCAGGCAAAAGGTGCCCCTAGTCCCATCCCCCCCCTCCCAGGCTCCGGTTACAGAAAGCATCCTGTGCACGTGCAAGAGGCTGTCACACCCACGTGCCCATCCCCATCTCTCTATTGGTGCAGTGCCCAGGGAAACTGAGGCACGCAGGCCCATGGAATCCCATGGAACGTAACAAAGCGAGCAGTGCCAAGACAACCCCCACTTCGTCACACCAGGCTATGTCTAGGCGCAGGGGTGTGCAAACGTACCGGCACCGGCTGGGAAACCTCGCCCTGAGGAGAGACTCGCTCTCTCCTGGTCACTCGCGTGCAGAATCTCAGCAATGACATAGCTGCTTCAGTAAGAACAGAGCTAATTAAAAACCCCACAACCCATTCTTACACGCTTCAACTTACACACGGAAAGAATCCTCCCAGTAACAGGGACAATAGTGACAAAGAAACCCAGACAGCCTGCTTCATGCACCTTTACCAACAGCACGAGGCTGTTCCTTTCGGCAAGTCAGGCAGGGCGGCTGGGGAGGTACACTGAGGCACATCACTTTACATAAGCTACATTTTAGCTACCCGGCTACAACCCAGCTTGGAGCCACTTGCCCGGGTCCTGTTCCGATAACTCCACAAATTCACCCCACAGCTGGCGCTGAGGGAGAAGCCGGTGGCAAGTGCTGGTGCTTTAATGGGAAGCTAAAAAGTAGGGGTGAGAGCCCTATTTGCCCCATTATAGTCCCCATGAACCCCTTAGCACATAAACCTAGAGCTGTGCAAGGCAAAGCTTTTCTCTCCTCTTTTGGCCCATGCAGATCCCCCCTTCTCTGAGGTTAGCTTTGAGTTTCAGCTACAAACAAAGGATCTCAGCGGGAAACTCATCCAAAATTGTCCAGTTTTCTTCAAACTACAGATGGAATCCCAGAGCGCTTTGCACGGCTTCAACCCAGAACGTTCCAGGTTCATTTGAAACTCGAGCCATCTGGAGAGTTCCACAAACTTGGGTCCCCTGTAGCAGGTTTGTAACAATTTTCACACCGCTCTCACCTTGACTTGCAGTATGAGAGCTGCTGGGAAAATGGAAATGCCTCCAGGTGGAGTGGCTGAAGGAATGTGCCCGACCCACGGTACAATTATTAGCACTTCAAGGAAATTCTCTTTTGTGTCTCTCCAGCCCAGATACTTGTCTGATTTCTATGGCACTCTCTCTAACTGATATCAACCTTCGCCATTACTCGAACTTCATAATCCTAGCATGAGAGGTGCATCTCCACAAAGGATGCCCTTTAGTGCCATTGTTTCTCCAAAATTTATTGATCTGTAGTCTGCAGTTCAACTAATCTTAATCATAATAATAACTGGAAGCACCAAAGCATGAAATATGAAGTTGGGAGAGAGTACGGGAGGGGTTGAAGCCTGCTCACGTTTGAGAATTAGTCACTGATCTTTCTCCGAGATGTTTCAAAATGTAACTTGAAATTGAATGACCCAAAAATCATTCTTATCAAGAGAGCGCCTAAGCGGAAGTTAAGTGAGATCAGTGTTCTTTCAGGTCAGTTGCTATTTGTGTGTGCTGCACTCTGTCTGTGCCTGCGCTGTTAGCATGCCTGGAAAAAAACACCAAACCCTCAGCGCTGGATGGAAAGGAAAGAGGAAAACAATTTATTAGAGTGACATGATCATTCTGCTTCTGCTGAGAAAAGAACCTACTTGGCCTCACTCAAGAGGCTGAATCTATTAGTCCAAATGCTCCTTTTAGGAATTTGCACTCTACTTGGGACAGAGACCGTCAGAATAAATAAAATCACCGGTTACCTGGGCCTTCCTAGAAATCCATCAGTAATTCAAGTGCACCCGTGAGGTACACCTGGCCTGGCTTGTCTTGCCCCAGGAGGCAGTGCACACAGTCCAAAAAGCTAACAGACTGTTAGGAACCATTAGCATTAGGAAAGGGGTAGATAATAAGGCAGAAAATGTCATAGTGTCAGCCTATCAATCCACAGTACACCCACACCTTGACTCCTGTGCCGTTCCAGTTGACACATCTCCAAAAAGAGATATTAGAACTGGGAAAGGTACAGTGAAGGGCAATAAAAATGATCAACTGCTTCCGTGTGAGCAGAGATGAAAAAGACGGGGAGGTTTTTCATTTGGGAAAGGGGGGGTCTATAAAATAATGAAGGGCGAGAAGAAAGTGAGTCACACAAGGACTGGGGATCACCCCGTGAATAGGCAGCAGGTTAAAACCCAACAATAGGGAGTACTTCTTCCCACCACCCACATGTAACAGGTAGCACTTATTGCCAGGATGGTGTGAGACCAAACCTGCAGTAGGGCTGAAGAAGGAATGAGACTTACTGGAGGAGAGGTCTGTCGTGGCTATTTGCCAAGATGCTCAGGGATACGCCCCATGCTCTGCCTGCCGGCAGCTAGGACTCAATCATGGGACGGTTCACTTGATAGTGACCCTGTTCTGTTCACTCCTTCGGAAGCAGCCGGCGCTGGCCACTGTCGGAAGGATCCTGTCTTCAGCAGTGGCTGTTGATCTGAGCTGCAGGGCCAGTCTTCTGCTTGTAGGTGCTACACTGCTGCTCAGAAGCCCACATATCCAGTACAGAAAGCAGTGCCCCTTCAAGCAATAAGGTCCTCGTGCATAAATGAGTTAATCTTTAAAAGGGGTTTGCTCATTACATTTCCCCCGTGTCCGGAAAAGCTCAAACCCTAGCAAGGGTGTCTCATCAGAGTCCAGAAGCTTTAGGGGGTAGCCGAGTTAGTCTATAAAGTGCTCCCAGACCATTTGTTGTTTTCTTCTGTACAGACTAACAAAACATGTAGATGGTATCATGAGCTTTCGTGGGCACAGCCCACAAAAGCTCATGATACCATCTACATGTTTTGTTGGGCTCTAATGACAACAAATGGTCTGGGAGCACTTTCTAGACTAACAGCCATACTTTCTGTACTATCAAGCTCTATTCTCTTCTATAAATACAGGGTCCAAATTAATCCCTCAGGGTCTCTGAGGGGGAGCTGAGTGAGTCTGTAACTTTAAAAACGACGAGTCGTCCTGTGGCACCTTAGAGACTAACAGAAATAGATATAGTATCAAAACCCCCTTCCTCAGATGAGCTGGAGAGGAATAATAGAACCCCAGTATTTATAACAGAAAAAGAAGTGGGGGAAACAAAAACAAACAAAAAAATGAAACAAAAAGGTACCAGTCAATTATAGTCTCGGTGCTAATGAGGCTAATTAAGTGGGCTGGACGAGTTCAAGGTAAGTATGGGACATTTCCAGCCCACTTAATTAGCCTCATTCGTGCCGAGACTACAATTGACAGGCACCTTTTTTTATCCTTTCTTTTTCTGTTATAAATATTGTGTTTCTATTATTCCACTCTGGCTCATCTGAGGAAGTGGGGTTTGCCCACGAAAGCTCATGATACTGTCTCGATATTTTGGTTAGTCTCTAAGTGCAAGAGGACCACTCGTGATATTCCTGCTAGACAGACGTGAAGGGGGAGGCCTCCCTGCCCTACACCGGCAGCTGACACTGGTATCCCTGCAGGTGTCTGAGCCTGGCCTAATCCGTGCCCCTGCTGGCCAGTGACAGCCCATGATTCCTGCATGGGTGCAGAGCACCCTTTGTGCTTGCTCACCCTTGCACTCAGGACTGGCCTTACCATGAGGTGAACTGAGGCGGCCGCCTCAGGTGCCAGACTGTGGGGGGTGCCACTAGGACTCAGAGTGTAGAAAATTGTGTCTGCTGCTGGTGCAGATGTATTCTCTCTGCTCTAGATGCACAGAGATGGTGGGGTGCAGTGCTGGAGGAAGGAGGGCACAAGAGACATAACAGGCAGGCAGGAGAAAAGGTGGCATGGGGGCATCATTTGAGCTCCCCGCCTCAGGTGCCAAAATGTTGTGGGCCGGCCCTGCTTGCACTGGCATCCTGCTCAGACGCACCTGACAGGGCCCCCTTCCCCTTGTCAGCAAGGGGGGCTTTCTTCTCGTGAAACCCGCATCCTGTGCGGGGCAGGCGACAGCGCCATGACAAGTGCAGGCATGAGGCTGGCTGCTGCGGGATTTCACAGCTAGACCAAGGACTGCTCTGCTCTGAGGATGACACTGTCCTATGCTGTCAATCATGTCAAGGGGACGAGTTACTTAAACAATATGCCGGCCAAGCCAGCCATGACCGCCTCCTCCTCCCCCCACTCCGCTGCACACCCTCGCCTTTCTGTTGTTCCATCATCAATACAGAAGACCTTGAAGCCACAGTAGGGTCACTGAACAGACTTCAGTGTGAGGTTGCCCCGCCAGTCTAGTGCAGCTCCATTATACACCCTGTCATCTCGCCCGACTTAATTGTGTTGCTCCTTGCCATGGTTTGAAAACATAACCTACTTTAGAGGCTAGCACCTACAGACGCAGCTTCTGTTCTGGACTCTTTTTCTCTTTTTTTTTTTTTTTTTTGTTCAACAATTTTTAATTCAGTCACTTGGGTCTTCCAGGAGATACTAAAGTAGGGTAATAAATCCCAGTCGGGCTATCGGGATCTACTGCAGCCCACCTGGCAGACCTTCAGCAGGGTTCGCTCTCAAGAGGCCCTTTCTCTGCTCAAGGCTTCACCGACATGCTAGGAAGGAAAGGCAGTCTGGTGGTTTAATTATAAGATGCTTCCTGCATCGAATAGCTCAGGGAAGGGATTTTAATAACTCTAAAATATCAGCCTGAAAATGTACAAGGTCGTTCTGAAGCAGGGGTCCTAGCAACGCGTCGCAAACGCCTAACGTTCTTGATGAACAGGAAGGACGTAAACATAAGCCAAAAGCAGAAGGTCAGCTCAAGGCCAGTGCACTACGAAAGTCTCACTTAAACTCTAATAAACATTCTCACTTCGATTCCCTTTCTCTTCTTGTTCCAGTGGAGTCCTGGAATCAGTGGGAGAGCACTCAACAGTCGATTTATCCCGTATAGACATGATAAACCGACCCCTGCTGGACTGATTTCACTATTCGCTGGATTGATGGGCAATAGGCCACGTACCTGAAGCCAACATACTTAGATCTACTTACTACTAGGGGTGAATTTCACCCTCTGTTAGCATTCTGCAATTTAATTACGTTCCCACCAGGGCAAAGCTCTTCAGGTGATTTACCTGATGAGCAGAAAGAGGAGACATTGTCAAAGCCAGGAACTCAGAAGTTCAGACCAAGGGTACGTCTAGACTGCAATGCTATTTCGGGATACCATAGGTATCCCGAAATACCTACCCTGCATCCAAGGAATGCGTCCGCTATTTTGAAATAATTTTTGAAATAATGGCCATGCTATTACGGCATCCATGTAAACTGTGTTCCACTAGGACTAAGGGATGTCTCAAAATAGCACTTTATTTCGAAATTTGGCACTGTGTGGACGTGCCAAATTTCAAAATAGCCTATTTTGAAATAAAATCAAAATAAGATACGCAATTTGCGTAATGCAAATTGCATATCTTATTTCGATTTTAGAGTGCAGTGTAGACGTACCCCAAATGACCATGTCTCTGCCCATCTGTTCCTCTTAAAGGGCATCCGGTTTCACTCTAGTCTCCTCCCCTCTGGAGTAAGATTAGTACTGAGGGTGAAACGTACAACGAAGAAAGGGGCAGTATGAACCTTAGGAACCACTGACATCTCATGTAAGCTCTCAAAATTGTGTGTAAATGGGGCTTCAACAGTGCAAAGGCCTGGAGCAAACCTTGTGCCCAGGATCGAGTAAATGGCCTAAAGCCTAGAGCTTGCTCGCTGTAATTATCCACATTGATATGAGCACATATAGAATTATAAACTTTTGATCAGCATTTTCAAGGCCATCTGGACATTAGTCCACATTTAAACTCACGTCAGACCCTGAAATAAATCACCCTGACTCCCTTAATAAACTAACTCCACACTTCCCAAAGTCAGAGGGGTTTTTGCTGACCGTTAGGTAAACGACACCACCATTCTGTTGGCTTAGTATGGGTTTTTTTAAACTCTTGTCACTTCATGGTCTAATTAACTTAATTTTCAGACATGATGTGCACAAGACTCTTTAACCCCTGGTTGTGATTTTAAGTCATGAGGGCAAATAACTTGGCAGCTTTTCATCTCTCCTCGCTGTTTTTTTTTTTAAACCGTGTCTTTGCTAAAGATTTCCAGTCACTCTAGTGTTTTCCACTCAACAGGAAAGGCCATGGTAATTCCTTTCATGTCTCAAATGGCTCTGAGCGTACTTTTGTTTCATTGGCCTATATTCCCTGGTAGCAGGAAGGTGGCTGCAGTAAAGTACAGAGATATCAGAGAACTAAGGCCGGGTCTACACTACTGTGGTTGTCAATTTAAGTTATGCAATTTCCTCTACTTGAATAACATACCTGAAGTCGACATACTTAGATCTACTTATTACAGTATCTCCACTGTGGAAAGTCAACAGCTGACGCTCTCCCGTTGACTCCTCACTCTTCGTGTTCCGATGGAGTACCGGCGTCGATGGGAGAGAACTTGGTGGTTGATTTATCACTGGCTTGGACAAACTACGGCCCGCAGGCCACATCCGGCCTGCCAAGCCACGGGATCCAGCCCACGGAGGCAGTGGGGAGTCCCTTGATTGCCCCCCAGCCCAGCATGCCACTCAGAAATGTGGCTGCAGGGCGCTTTCTCTTTATGATTCCGGAGGGGAGAGGGGACGATTCAGACGCTGCTCCCGGCCCCAGCACAATCCCATTGGCTGGTTTCTGGACGTTGGCCAATGGGAGCTGCCTGTTTGAATAACAGGCAGCCACAAAGCACAACCCTCCTGCTCACTCACTCAAGCACATGGCCCAGCAGGCAGAAACATTTTAGGCTCTTCAAGCCTTTAGCTCTGCAGGGAGGCAGGCTGGTAAGTCTCCTGGCGAGAACCTGTCTCTGGCACCTCAACCCCTCCCTTCCCCAACCTTCTGCCCCACACTCATGCCCCGCTACTCCACATGTGCCCATACCCCCTCCCATATCTGGCACCCCAATCTCCTGCCCGAGATCACAGTCCCCTCCTACCTTAGGTCACATCCCAAACCCCTGCACCCCAGTTCCCTGCCCTAGGTCACAACTGCCTCCTTTGCCCAAACTGCCTCCCAGACCCCATTCTCCCTCCTGCATCCCAATCCCTTACCCCAAGCTCCCTTCTGCACCCAACCTCCATCCCAGACCCCGCACCTCCTCCATTAATACCATGGACGAGTGCGGACCTCGACCACTTTCCAAAATCTTGGGAGTGCCCCCCCCCCATAAAAAAATATTGCCCACCCCTGATTTATTGTGTCTAGACACAATAAATCGATCCCTGCTGGATTGATTGTTGCCCATTGATCAGGCATATAGTGAAGACATGCTAAGTTTTCCAAAGTGCCCAGCACCCGTGCCTGGGACCAGGTTTCCCGGAAGAGTTCAGCATATCGCATATAAATAGGATGTTGAGCTCTTGAAAACCTCGCCACGGGTGATGCGGAATGATGGGAGTGGCTGAGCGCTGGGCATGTTTTGAGAATCTAAAAAGAATCAAAGATAGCTTCCCCAATTTATCACCCCTAATATCATTGTCTCATAGACACTAACCTCCCCCCCTCACCCACCTTCTGTTCTAAAATCTGATTTGTCAATTTTATATGTGTTCACTTTTTTTGATTGTATCCCTTTGGTATATATGGTCATGCCAATTTTCTTTCACAATTTGATCTGAGGAAGTGGGTCTGGCCTATGAAAGCTCATCACCTAATAAACCATCTTGTTAGTCTTTAAAGTGCTGCATAGTCCTGTCTTTTGTATCCCCAAGTATGCACGCTGATCTTTTGCAAACGTATCCCTAAGCTCATTGGAAACTGTAGCTACTTGTTCCTAAACTCACGCCATGCTGTAAAACCAGATTTAATTTGTATTCCTCCCAATGCCAACGCCTGTCAAACACATTCCTTGTGTCCCGGTGTTTGAGAAGGTGTGAGGCACCATGAATGGTGAAACGTTATAACCCCTCCCCTGCAAGAGGCAAGTGAAAGAGAGAATGAGACAGTCAGGTGAAAGAAACAGCAGCTGCTCTATTGGAGACGGAGAGAGCGAGCGATAGACACGATGCACAGGGATCCATGGGGAATTCCGTGGGCTGCAGCTAGAAATGAAGGGCAGTAAGAAAGGGGCCACGTTTTGCTTCTTTTTTCAAGCTCTCTTGTGACAAAAGAGTTTGGGGTACCCCTTGGGAAGAAGTTCAAGTATTTCTTCCTGGTTTTCAGGGGTTTATTCAATTCCTTGATGGTGGCAGCCTGTCTCCCAGGGCCAGGAATCTGTGACTCTGAGTGCAGAAGGTGGGAGCCCACAAGAGACTTTAAAAATACCGTCCTCTATAGGCTCTGCTTACAAAAACTCCCCAGAGTGCCAGAGTGGGGAACAGCCCTGACACCTCCTATGACGGGGATTCTACAACCTGCCTCATTCAAAACTAGCTAACCTAAACCTCCACGTCTTTCTTAAACTGTGGTACCCAGCACTAGACACAGTACGCACGCTGAGACCTCCCCAGTGCCAAGCACAGCAGGATGGTTACCTTGCATGTCATCGTATGACAGTTCAGTTAAGACACATCAGCATATTAGCCTGTTTTGCAATTATATCACTTTATTGACTCTCATTCAGTTTATGAGCCACTATAATCCCCAGAACCTTTTCAGCAGTGCTGCTGCCTAGCCAGTTAGTCCCCATTTTATACTTGGGCATTAGACTTTTGTCTTCCCGAGGGTAGAACTTTGCCTGTGCCATCATTGAATTTCATCTTGTTGATTTCTGAACAATTCTGCAATTTGTCAAGGTGATTTTGAGTTATAATCCTATCCTCCAAAGTGCTAGCAACCCCTCCCTGGGTACTTCTACACTAGCCCCCTAGATCGATCTAGGGAGGCTAATAAGGGCGACCGGAATTGCAAATCAAGCCCGGGATTTAAATATCCGCTTGATTTGCATATTCTCAACGGTCGCCATTTTAGAAATTGACTAGCCGAAGTAACTGCCCGCGTCTACAGCGCGCAGTGAAAGCGATTCGATTTAAAGCCCTAACTCGAATTAGCTGGAATTCCTCCTGCAATGAGGTTTACCAGCTAATTCAAATTAGGGCTTTAAATCGAATCTCGCTTTCACTGCCGCAGACACGGGCAGTTACTGGGCTAAGTCAATTTCTAAAATGGCGACCGGCCGGGAGCATGCAAATCAAGCGCAGGATATTTAAATCCCAGGCTTGATTTGCAATTCTGGTTGCCCTCATTAGCCTCCTAGATCGATCTAGGGGGCTAGTGTAGACGTAACCCCAGCTTGGTGTGAGCTACAAATGTTATAAGGCTACTCTCCACTCCATTATCTAAAGCTTATAAAAATATTAAATCATTCCAAACATTAAATACCTTAGCCTGCATGATGACATCTGTTATTAGCTCTCCTTTCCTGCAAAGTGGAGGACCTACAATTTTCTTCATCTTTCTCTTGCTCCTAATGTACTTACAGAACCTTTACTTATTGCTTTTTATGTCCCTTGCTGGGTGTAACTCATTTTGGGTCTTAGCCTTTGGGATTTACATGCCTGTGCTGTTCTTTTGTATTTATCCTTAGCAGTTCATCCATGTTTCCACTTTTGGTAGGATTCCTTTTTGATTTTCAGACCATTAAAGAGCCCCCGATGGAACCATATTAGCTTCTTCCTATTCTTCTTATCTTTTCTTTTCATGGGGATACTTTACTTTTTACCTTTAATTTTGTCTATCTGCCAGCTCTCCCGAACAAATTTGTCCCTTGGATTTTCTTTCAGAGGACCTCCCCTGCTAGTCTTCTGAATTTGTAAAGACTGCTTTTATGAAGTCTTTTGGCCTTATTCTGCTGTCCTCAGTCCTTCCCTCCCATATTATCATGAAGTCTATCATTCCAGGATCCCTTTCATTCCAAATTGCCTTCAACCTTCAGATTCACTACCAGTTCTTCCTCTTGAGTCAGAATGAAGTCTAGCGTAGCTCCCGCTCTTGCCCCAGCCCAGTTACTTCCTCTGCCTTCGAAACAAAAATTTGCCCCCAACACATTCCAAGAACTTATTGGAAATGTTATGTTTTGCCATATTATTTTCCAACCGATATCTGAGTAGTTAAAGTCCCCTGTTATAATCAGGTTTTGTGTTTTGTATATTTCTGTTCTTTGTTCTAGAAATGCCTCTGTCACCTCTTCCACCTGATTTGGTAGTCTAGAGTAGACTCCTACCATGACATCACCCCCATTTGTTCCCTTTTTTATCTTCACTCAGAGACTTTTACCGGGTCTGCTTCTCTTTCTTCTGGACCTCACAATCAGTGTATATATTCTTGACCCACAACTCAACCACTCCCTCTCTCTTTTCCTTGCCTGTCCTTCCTGGACAAGCCACACCCCCAGGGTGCATCCACACTGCCCCCATCAGTCGAAATAAGATACACAATTTGAGCTACACAAATTGCATATCTTATATCGATCTAATATCAAAATAAAGCACTGTTCTGAAACGTTCCTCAACCCTCATGAAACAAGGGTTACACGGACACCGAAATAGCGTACCCGTTATTTCAAAATCTATTTCAAAGTAGTGGGCACATTTAAAGCCATGGAATAGCTATTTTGGGATACTTCTGGTATCCCGGAATAGTGCTGCTATCTAGACATAGGCCCGTAGACTGATATCCCAATCTTCAGATTTAGCGCATCAAATCTCAGTGATGCCAGTCAAGTCATAATTTCTCTCCTTTAACTTCTAACAACTCTGAATACATTTAAAGAAGCATTTCATTGGCCTCTCCCCCTTACCAGCTGCTGCTAGTGGGTGTGTTTAATACACATACACAGATATTACAAGAAAAAATTAATATAAACAGCCAGCAGGAAAAGTTTGTAGAAGTGTCAATTGTCTTTTGTCTCATTTATGGTTAACTGATATACATTTAAATACCAGCCTTTTTGTTTGTTTGTTTGTCATTCGCATGGTGGTTGTAACATAGTTCCATGATCTTACTAATGTAACTGTGCTATTTACTAGAGCTGGTCAGAATTTTCCTAATTTCAATAGTTCCATGAAAATTTTCATCAAAATGTTCATTTTCCCTCAAAAATACATATGTTTTTCACAAAAATGTCACTGGAAATTTACTTCACTTTGGTATTTTACCAGCTCTAGTCTTTATAAAGCACCTTTAAACTTTATGTGTAACAGACCTTTCGTCTATCCGTGAGGGCAGGGGACTGGACTCGATGACCTCTCGAGGTCCGTTCCAGTTCTAGTGTTCTGTGATTTGATGATACTATCTCTGCCCTATATCAACAAAGGAGTCATCAGCATAGTGCTGGCAGTGAGGTTCTCGAGTGTTTAAAGAAGAGGAAATTGAACTAGGTAGGCAGTCATGTGAGGCACACCTACTTCCTTGCATTAACCTGGCTTTTAAGAAAGCAAGGATGCTCCTTTGACTGGATTCACCCTGCCTGTTAACTACGCTGACCATATGTACTGATTTTTCCGGGACTGTCCTGAATTTAAATACTCTGCCCCAGTGCCCCATCAAGTAGTGAAATGTCCCGGAAAGCCCCCTGGACATTTCACTCCTTGATGGGGACACCTGCCTACAGGCGGAAGCACCGCACCGTGCCATTGCTCCTCACATGGCACAGCAGCCTCTTCCCCCTACCCCCCAGCAGGGTGCGTAGGGCAGCTGGACCTGCTTCTGATGGCGCTCGGCCCTTCCCTCTCCTCTTCTCCTCCCTCCCCCTGCAGGACCGCCTCTCCTGCATGGTGTCCTGGTCTGGCAGCACTGCCTTCTCCTCCTCCGGGCTGACTTGGAGCCCCAGTAGGAGCCGCATGGAGCCCAGGAGGGGCACTGCAGGACGGGGCGTGCTCAGGCTCAGCAGGTGCCGGGACTGGAGCGGAGGCCACCTGAGGTGCTTTTTTTAGTACCGCAGTCCAGGACCCTGTGGGTGGCCCCGGGGCAGCCTCTCTGGAATGGGCCTTGTGCAGCTGTCACTTGAGTCCAGCTGGAGACAGGGCTGCCCATGGGGACCCAGACCGTGGTACTAAAAATAGCACCGTGGGCAGCCTCTACTCTAATCCTGGCAAGCGGTCCTACCCCAGGAGCAGCTGGGGCCGGGAACGCAGTAATAAAAACAGTGCCATAGCCCAGCTCCAGCCCTGCAAACTGCTTTCCACATGGAAGACAGAAGGTGAGGAAAGGGGCTGGGGGAGAATTGAGGGGTGATGAGAGGAAGGGGCTTGTGCTGAGAGGGGGCAGGGCAGGAGAAGAAAGGGGAAGTCACCAAGGGGCAGGTGGAGGAAGACAAATGCCAGGGGGCCAAGAGGAGACAATGAGGAAAGGGGCAAGAGAGCGGAGGAGATGGGAGGTGTCAGCGGTGGTGGGAGAAGGGAGGGGACAGGGTGATGCTGGGAGAGGGGAGGGACAATGGGGGTAAGAGGGAGGAAGAGGAGCGGGGAGGAGCGGGTGCCGGGAGAAGAGGGGTTGAAAGGTGGGGTGGGCATGAGGAAGGCAGGGGATGGAGCAAGTCATGTGTGAGGGCACGAGAACTGGGGCAGAGGGTGGTGAGGGGGTGGACACTAGGGAGAAAGCAGGCAAGGCAAGCAGGGTCAATGAGGGTAGGGGGAGGCACCAGGAAGGTGTAGGGGTAAGGGAAGGTACAGGTGCCTGGGGTTATTGTGGGGGTAAAGCAGAAGGGCAGACACTGGAGGGGAGGGATGGGTACCAGAGGAGACAGGCATGGCAGGTGGGTGGAGGGAGGTGGGGGATGGGGAGGCGTAGCTACAGATGATCAGAGTATGGCTAGAGGAGGAGTGGGCACAGGGGGAAGAGAAGGGCTGGGGCAGGGGAGGGAGGCAGGTCCCCAAAGGGCTGAGGGGAGTGAGAAAGGCAGGAGTCAGGACAGCAAAGGAGGGTGGGGGTTGGGGGGCAGCAGGCACTAGGGGAGCAGATGGGGCAAAAGGAGGGAAGGAGACATGGCAGCAGAGAGAAAAGGGAGAGGTTTATAAGATATTTATTAATAACTTGGGTGGCACACATCCAAACAAGCCACATGAACTCAGTACTGTGCACAAGACAAAATTCATTCTGCTCATGGGAGGAAAATCTTAGAAGGAACACTGCTCCCAGCCTCTCCCCCCGAGTTAATGCAATGCAAGTTGGGTTAATGCAATTGCAGGATAGTTGCATGGGGTGGGGTTCCTGCGGGGGCCAAACCCATCCCTATTGGTAGGAGGACGGTGGAAGGAGCTCTTAGAGGGGGTCACACGACATCTTTTAGATCTGGTCATGTGTCCATCTTGACTTCAGGAGTACTACCTCCAGGAGTGGTTAATGGAGGCCAGGGGGTGTGGTTAATGGAGTTGGGGTGTGGTTAATGGGGGTCAAGGGTGTGGCTAATGGGGATCAGGGGCGTGGCTAATGTGTCCCTTATTTTGGTTCAGAAAATATTGTCACTATACTGTTAACACATAGAGCTCTGTGATCATGCCCACTCTGGTTTGTTTCATTGACTAATCTGGAGTGAATGTGAGGATCCTGACACACGGTTCACAGCGATTGCCTTTAGCCCTACTGCCGCCTGCAACAGTTTGAGAATGCAGGACTTAAAGTGTTGCTGTTTGGTTATTTTGGAGCATACTGAGGCAGGCTCAGACAATTAGACTCCTTAAGGCTGATGAATACAGATGAAGACATGGGATTTTCTTTTCCTTCTTATCAGACTTCAAATCCAAAGAGACCAAAAATGAAAATCTGATTAGCCCCCAAACCAAATTTCCCAGAGTAATTTAGATGATGCTACATTAGGCTCTTTACATGAAAACAATTTCTTTGGAATAAAGCACAAAAATTAATATACAAAGTAAATGGGATTTTTTTTCCTCTTTAATTTATTTGAAAAGCTTCTTGGAGGATTGCTCTGCTTATTGCTGTTTTCCTCACTGTCTGTTTGAAGGGAACTTTTGTCTCCGTCTTAATTGGTTTTTTCACCATCCACTATTCAGCACTCTGTAAAAACTTCCTTGTCTGTTCTAAACCCAAGGACAACAGAGAAACCAGTGAGAAAGGAAGGGAAACTTTTGCATCGCTTATTCCTGCATCAGTATTTAGTCAGCAAATCCCCTCTTTTCATTTAGTTTCAGCTTTCCAGCTGGTGTTCAAGGCTTAGGTTTTTCAGCCGGACACCTGAGCTATTTATCAAGCAGCTCTTCAGTTGGAGTACTCCAAAATAACACCAATCAGCGCGGTGAATTTCCTGTGCACTTATTCCTTTACCATCTCTCACTCCAGAGCAGTCGATGGCCCCTAGTCTAACCACAGAGATGGCTCTGGCTCCTCCCCTAGCAGTGGGGTATCGTTAAGAACTTTAGATAGCCATCCAAGCAGCAAGACTGTCCAGCATGCTGGGAGATTTTTAGGGGCAAATCTAAACAGAAATAGAATCATAGAACCATAGAACCATAGAGCTGGAAGAGACCTCAGAAGGTCATCAAGTACAGCCCCCTGCCCTAGGCAGGACCAATCCCAACTAAATCAACCCAGACAGGGCTTTGTCAAGCCGAGACTTAAACATCTCTAGGGATGAAGACTCCACTACTTCCCTAGGTAACACTGCTCTACAGCCAAAATGCTTCTGAAATAAATGTAGTCAAACTTTACTAATTCTGGGTCACTGAGAACGAAAATGATGCTTAAAATTGTTGATTGGCTCTAGTTTTCAAGATATGCTATTGGGTCAGTATATACGACCCTTGACTTGGGAATGGCGGAGGATAAGTGAGTTATAAAGGGAAGGATCTCAATTTAAACCAGAAATGACTAAAATACATCTTTGACTGGATCTATGAATAAATCTATGACTGGGTTTGACAGTACTTGCTTTTAGGCAAAACAATGAATGATGCAATCTGAAGCTGGTATTGTGTCATACATGATATGAATTGCATCATGTTATTCCTAGAAGTCATGGATGATGCAATCATAACGAAGCTTACATCACTCTGCTGAACAAATTGCCCTATATCAGCTCTAGAAATCATACAGTGTCGTGCTCTCTTATTTGTCAGTGTTTGATTTTGCAAAGGGACACATTTCTGTTTAGCCAAAGTGAGCAGAGATGCTTCAGACTTGTGTGAACAGTGCAGATAACTTCTGCTATGTTTGTGGTGAAGTGACTTTTGCATCACAAAAGTGCAGTATAACCACTATGGTTAAGAAAGCCTATCACCTTTATTTTGGCTGCAAAATTGGAGATCAGGACAAGAGGTGGGCCCCACACATATGCTGCAACACTTGTGCAACAAATCTTCGCCAGTGGTTGAACAGGAAAAGGAAATCTATGCCTTTTGCAGTGCCAATGATTTGGAGAGAGCCAACAGATCATACCAGCAATTGTTACTTCTGCATGGTGCCTCCAGTTGGGAAAGGTGTGTCAAAGAAGAAAAAGTGGACTGTGCATTATCCAAACATTCCATCAGCTATACGCCCAGTACCCCACGGAGAAGGACTGCCAGTTCCTGATGCACCAGAATCATTCTCACTTGAGTCAGACGAGGAAGAGGAAGAGGATGAAACTTCTGGTCCTGAACCATCAATGTCACAGGACCCACATTTTCTCCCATCCTCCTCCTCTGAACCACACCTCATAACACAAGGTGAACTGAATGACCTTGTCAGGGATTTGGAACTACCCAAGAGTAAGGCAGAGCTGTTGGGCTCCAGACTACAGCAGTGGAATCTCCTGGCAGGTGATGTTAGGGTTTCCATGTTCCGTGACCGTCAAAAAGATCTTGTCCCATTCTTCTTCATGGAAGGTGATCTTGTAGCCTGCAACAACATCGATGGTGTGATGGCAGCCCTCAACATCGCTCACGATCCAGATGAGTGGAGACTGTTCACTGATTCATTGAAGACGAGTCTTAAAGCTGTTTTGCTGCATAATGGCAATGTTTTGCCATCAATTCCAGTTGGTCATGCAGTCCATATGAAGGAAACCTATGACAACATGAAACAACTTTTGAGGTGCATAAACTATGACCAACATCAGTGGCAGCTTTGTGGCGATTTGAAGGTTGTTGCTCTCTTGCTTGGTCTGCAGACTGGATACACAAAGTACTGCTGTTTTCTCTGCGAATGGGATAGTCGTGCAAGAGATTCCCACTACATCAAGATAGATTGGCCACTCCGACAGTCATTGGCTCCTGGGAGGAAAAGTGTTCAGCATCCACCACTTGTTGAATCAAGGAAGATTTTGTTACCACCCTTACACATCAAGCTGGGTCTGATGAAGAACTTTGTCAAGGCCATGGACAAAACACAAGCAGCTTTCAAGTACCTCCATGGAAAATTTCCAAAGTTAAGTGAAGCTAAGATAAAGGAAGGTGTCTTTGTTGGTCCTCAGATTCGTGAACGTCTTCAAGATGATGCATTTGACCATGCACTGCGTGGCAAGGAAAAGACGGCATGGAAAGCCTTCCAGTTAGTGGCAATAAATTTTCTCGGAAACAACAAGGCAGACAACTACAGGTTGTTGGTGGAAAACCTCCTCAAGGCATACAAAGCCTTGGTTGCAACATGTCACTAAAGATACATTTTTGCACTCTCATCTAGATTTTTTCCACCGAACTGGAGCAGTGAGCGACGAGCACGGGCGAGCAATTTCACCAGGACATTGCAACAATGGAGAAACGCTATCAGGGCAAATGGAGCCCATCAATGCTTGCAGACTATTGCTGGACAGTGACAAGAGATGCTTCATTTAATGAATACAAGAGACAAGCCAAGAAGCGCCAAGTAGACACTGAATAAGACTAAACTATGTACATAGTAGTTTTTTGCCTTTTGTTTCATAATAAATTTTATTTATATAACCCTTTTGCTGATTTTTAAAGTGTTACATAAACAGGACAGGTGAAATATTATCATGTAAAGCAACCATAAACACATGAAAAGACCTAGGTTTACAATTTATGATTAAAATTCTACTGTCTACACAATATACATAGACGTAAAATGTAAAAACTTAAATATCTTGGAAACAGTAGCCTATCAGTTGTTTTAATTGTCATATTTGAATTCAGCACATCAAAATACATAATAAATAGCACATTTTATCTCTGAAGCAGACGACTTCTAAAAAATTGTAGACCAGTGTAACCCATTCCAGTGCTTCACCACTCTCCTAGTGAAATAGTTTTTCCTAATATCCAACCTGGACCTCTCCCACCACAAGTTGAGACCATTGCTCCTTGTTCTGCCATCTGTCACTACTGAGAACAGCCTCTCTCCAGCCTCTTTGGAACCTCCCTTCAGGAAGTTGAAGGCTGCTATCAAATCCCCCCTCACTCTTTGCTTCTGCAGACTAAACAGACCCAACTCCTCAGCCTCTCCTCATAGGTCATATGCTCCAGCCCCTAATCATTTTGGTTGCCCTCCGCTGGACCCTCTCCAATGCCTCCACATCCTTTTGTAGTGGGGGGTCCAGAACTGGACACAATACTCCAGATGTGGCCTCACCAGAGCTGAATAAAGGGGAATAATGACATCTCTGGATCTGCTGGCAATGCTCCTCTTAATGCAACCTAATATGCCATTAGCCTTCTTGGCTACAAGGGCACACTGTTGACTCATATCCAGCTTCTCATCCACTGTAACCCCCAGGTCCTTTTCTGCAGAACTACTACTTAGCTGGTTGGTCCCCAGCCTGTACCAATGCTTGGGATTCTTCCGTCCCAAGTGCAGGACTCTGCACTTGTCCTTGTTGAACCTCATCAGGTTTCTTGTGGCCCAATCCTCCAATTTGTCTAAGTCACTCTGGACCCTATCTCTGCCCTCCAGCATATCTACCTCTCCCCCTACCTTAGTGTCATCTGCAAACTTGCTGAGGGTGCAATCCATCCCCTCATCCAGATCATTAATAAAGATATTGAACAAAATAACCGGTGCTCTCCTGCCAACAAAGCACATGCTGCTCGTAGGGCAGGTGTGGGGAACCTGTGGCCCTCGGCTTGCCTGGATCTGGCCCCCGACGCTCGGTGCTCCCCAACCCCCAGCTTTGGGCAGCCTGTGCTGGCACTCCAGCCCCACCCCTGCTATCGTGCCGTGGGGCTGGAGCACAGAACATCTACTTGCCTGGGAGTCAGCGGCCCCCTGACCCCAAAAAAGTTCCCCTCCCCATCATCGGGGTGGAAATGACTTGTCTGCACTTAGCATTCACACTGCCTAGCGTTTAGTGACATGACTGTGCTTAAGGCAAAGCATGTAATAGGGCTGAAGTCAAAAGGGTTCTAAAGTCAAAATGTAATAGGGTTCGCTAGACATTTCTCTACAAGCCTGTAAAATTGAATAGAAGAGGCAATTCTTCACAGGCCTTTCGGAAATTATCAAGTCTGTCCTTTCCCATACGCAGAATATGCAGCTGTGTAGGGCACCCGAAAATCTGGGGCACCGCTGGGTCTTAACGTCCATCCACCCACCTCTTCCTACCCCTGTTCTGCGGCTCGGCTTCCTCTGGAGAGGATCTAGTTAACGTCAAAGGGAAAAAGTCGGCCAGAGCTATTAGCAGAACATTGAACCCGCGAAAGAGCCGTTCCAATGGGAATGAAGCCATTTCATAGGCATGTCTCTACCCCAGGTATGTACAGTCAGTTTCTGAATTTACTGTGTCAGTCGACAGGACCTCATTTCAAAATTTGCTTTAAAATATTTCAGGAAGGTGTTGCTGAAGATTATAAATTCACAGTTCTACAAAATCATCATACCCCCCATCCCTACCGGACTGCCATGGTTATAGGGGCACTAGTTTAATAGGCCTGCATAGGGCCCCGTAAATACTAAGCATGACCCTGGAAAGCATCCTACATAATTCTGCAGCAGGAAGGTAAGTGTTCTTTCCAGAGCGCGGCTCAGACCTAGAGCAAAGCCACTGTTTTCTTTGGAACTCGGAGGAATGTTCCCATAAGAAGGCAGGTGCGACGCATCCAGCAGAGCTATACATCTCTGAGCACACCTCAATATATCTACCACTGTGGGCTACATACGCACTTGTTTTATATGGGCTGCATCTGCACAATGCATATACCTCCTGCATGGCCCTGAAGCTGCCCGGGACCTTTGCTCGTGCTGATTGGGCCCCAGGTGGAGAACCGCTGCTCTAGCTCAACAAGACACCTGCACTCTCTGTAGGCCGGGAGTCAAACAGATTGAATGGGCTTGGGTTTCGATTTTTTATTCTCCTTGGCCCTGGTTGGTTCCCGCTGGGCCAGAGCCAACCAGCTTGACATTCACCAAAGCTGCCTTTTGGTGTGTGATTTGCAGCCCCGCTTTGCAGACTCGGGAAGTCAGGAGATAGCGGTGAATCGAGCTGTTTATGCAAATGGCCAAATCCCTCACTTCGGTGCAAATAACCCAGGCTACGTCTACACTATGAGTTTTCTTTGCATGAGTCGCGATCTCATTTGCGTATTTTCTGCCGATCCGTTTTGCGCTGGGGATTTTGCGCAAAAACAAGCAGCGTGGACATTTTCTTTTTGCGCAAAAACCCCTTTTTCGGCAAGATCGGTATACCTCCTTTTTGGGGGCATAAGGATCTTGTGGAAAAAGGGGGTTTTGTGCAAAAAGAAAATGTCCATACTGCTTGGTTTTTGCGCAAAAACCCCAGTGCAAAAATGGATCAGCAGAAAATACGCAAATGAGATCGCGACTCATGCAAACGAGTCTCTCATTTGCATATTTTCTGCCGAGAAAACTCGTAGTGTAGACGTAGCCCCAGAGAGGGCTGTCAAGGTCGTCAGGCACCGTCTGTGATGCAGATATTACCAACGCACCCAGCATTGCTGTACATGAAGGCCCTCGGTGGGTTGGCTGGTTTGGGAAGCCAGGGCACTGTCATGAGCTTAAACTCTGCAGGAAAGGGCAGACCCACCTGTAAGCTGTTCTAACCAAGCTTCCTCCCACAGCCCCATCCACCGCTACACTAGATCATAACGAACAGCAGAGAGGCCTATGCTTGTCACAGCCTTTTACATCCTGTGGTTATACACAGCCCAAGCTTTGCTCTGTCATCTCACCTCATCTCTTCAACTGCCCCGCGTGTCATCGTTAACCACAGGCCATCTGTTCCCCTCCCCTTTCCTAACAGAGTCCAGGCTCTTCATGGTTTATTCATATTTATTTAGCTCGTTTAAAGCGCAATCACATTGTAAGAGACTCACCATACAGCCACGAGGAGCTTAATTCCCTGGATAGCCACCACAGTAATTCTCAGCGAGTCAAATGGGATCTTTTCAAAGGCTTTTCTCCTGCAGCTGGTAGCTGGCAGATGCGTTAAACTGCGAGGCATGAATAATACATAGCAGGGTTGCTCGTACGGAAGACACTATTTCCACATCTGTTTTGACAGTTTGGACATTTTCTGGCACAGCGTGAGGTCAGTGGCTTTGATTGTTTAGATTAGACTTAGAGGAGAAATCTCTCGTTTGGCGACCAGCTTGCATGAATTTGCTGGTTGTAGGTGCGGGAAGGAAGGGTCCCTGGAGGCTGCAGCACCCCCGGGGTTTGGGCATCTCGGCCACATGCTTCTGCTGCCCAAGTTCCCGGCAATTGGCCCTGTCCCCTGCCACCCAGGGTCCCAGCTTGCTGATGCCCGGGGATTCCACTTTCGACCTTGGGTCCTGTTTGGCTGCCATCCCCTGTGTACAGGGAGCTTGGCTTCCGGGCCCGGGTCCCACTTGGCTGTTGGCCCCAGTGCTCAGCCACTAGGTCCCCCCCTAACCACCATGCCCATGGTCCTGGCTGCTGGGCCTGCTCGTGGAATCCCAGCTGCCTGCCCCAGCTTCAGGAGGCGGTGAGGGGCTTTCACAGAGGTAAGAGGGGGATACAGTTCCCACGCCATTGTTGCTGGTTTTACCTTTGCATTAACTTCTTGTGTGCCCCACAACTTTGTTTACACTTAGGCTGTGTCTACACTGGCGCAATCTCGCGCAAAAGCGGCCGCTCTTGTGCAAAAACTTGCTGCCTATCTACACTGGCCATGTGTTCTTGCGCAAGTAAACTGACGTTCTAATGTATAAAATCAGGGCTTCTTGCGCGAGAACTCTGATGCTCCCACTCAGGAAGAAGCCTTTTTGCGCAAGAGCTCTTCCAGAAGAGGCCAGTGTAGACAGGTAACAAGAATTTCTTGCACAAAAAAGCCCTATGGTTAAAATGGCCATCAGAGCTTTCTTTCACAAGAAAGTGTCTACACTGACAAGGATGCTCTTGCGCAAAAGCACATCTCTTGCGCAAAAGCACATGCCAGTGTAGACGCTCTCTTGCGCAACTACTTTAACGCAAGAACTCTTGTGCTAAGGAGTTTTTGCGCAAGATCACACCAGTGTAGACGTAGCCTTATGGAAGGTGAGCGAGCACAAACTGACATTGTCCAGAACCACCTGGACACCCAGCCTCTGAAAAATCAGACCTTCAAATGGGTCTCAAGTGAAACACCCAAACATCACTAGTCAGTTTTCAAGCTTTTTGCTTTCTGGTGTTTGCAAAGCAGCTTTAAATGATAAGTCATGTCCTCTCCCTAGATATTTAAGATGAGGAGTGAGTCCAAAGTCACATGATCTCATTTCTTCTCTGATTTCTTTTTTACATGTGGATTTGTAGCATTAGGATTTTCAATCACAAAATCCAGGTAACATTTTTGGCTTGATGATTTTGGGGGGGAAAAACTTTGCTTGAACAATTGTGCACGAAAAGTGCAAATATCAATGGGTGTGAACAAGTGTGCACGGAAAGTGAAAACACCGATAGGTATGAACGAGTGTGCATGGAAAGTGAAAACACCAAGCGGACTTTGCAGAACTCAGCTAACGTGAGATTTGGCTCAGGATCTCGATCAGCAATCTCACCCTACGGCACCTCAGTCCAGAACTGAGTTCTTCACGCTCCCCATGCGCACCGGTTCTTTGCTGTCTCATGGGAACTGGTGCCACCTACTGAACTACCAGCATCATTTTCTGCTGAGCTCTGGGTTGCCCATAAGAACTGGCCAGTCTGAATCCTTAGCCGGGAAAGTTCTGCACAGACAGGCATCTGCCGTTTATAAATGTTAATTGTAATTGGCAGGTGTAAAGCTTTTTGCATGTGAAAAGAGCTGCCCCAGGGCTCAGTGTAAACGTGTGGCTGGCTGCAGAGTATTTCAGCCTTTTACAGTCCTCAGCAGCCCTTATGCAAGAGTGTGGGAAGCTTCCTGCCATTTCCAGGTGATGGAAAGCTGGGGGCACGTAAAGAGAATTTATGTGTAATCCAGTCTCCTCCCATCGAATCGGATTGACTGCCCTCCCATCTCTGGTGATGCGTGCCCTCGTTTGCAAAGGTGCTGCGTATCGGTTATCACAATGAGTCCAACATCACTGGCACTTCAGAGAATCTGGCCAGAGGAATTCAGCAGCTGAGAGCTGGGGATCAACTATTATTTCCGCTTTTGTTTCTTTTTTAAGACCGTGTCTGGCATTACAATTGTGTCTTTTGTTATTTGCCTGCAACATTAGCCTAAAGTTTACATGGTGCCTTGAGAGCCTTTAAATCAGATTCAGTCTAGTTTACAATTCATCTTTCCCGGGATTTTAGATTTCCTAGGAAGTCAGTCTCAGGGCACGCCTCTGGTCAGTGCCTCCATCTTAGCTCTAAGGGCATGTCTACATTAGACCCGGAAGATCAGATTATGTCAGATTATAAGGAGAGGCTGAGGGATTTGGGTTTATTTAGTCTACAGAAGAGAAGAGGGAGGGATTTGACAACAGCTTTCAACTACCTGAAGGGGGTTCCAAAGAGAAAGGCTGTTCTCAGTGGTAACAGATGACAGAACAAGGAGTGATGGTCTCAGTGGGGGAGATCTAGGTTGGATACTAGGAAAAACTATTTCCCTAGAAGGGTGGGGAAGCACTGGAATGGGTTATCTTGGAAGGTGGTGGCTTCTCTATCCCTAGAGGTTTTTAAGCCCTGGTTTGACAAAGCCCTGGATGGGATGATTTAGTTGATTTGGCAGAGGGTTGTACTAGATGACCTCCTGAGGTCTCTTCCAACCCTAGGATTCTATGATTCCAGTATGCATCTCCAGCTACATAAAATACATAGCTGGAGTTAGTTTACCTTAAGCTGAGCTTTGCGCCCTCCTCCCAGTAGGAAGCTGATGGGAGCAAAAGTGACTGTGAGGAGTACCGGCACCGACTGGAGCTGCCCTCAGCATTCGATTGAGTGAGTCTTGACTAGACATGCTAAATCGAACACCAGAAGATTGATCTCCAGCACAGCAAGTGGAGTTGTGGCCTTAGAGTGGCATGGACACAGTGTATTTTGGTTTGCTTGTGTTGGTGGAACTCAGTTGTGAACAACCATCCTTTGTGTTTTGGTTGGTGCAGAGTTCCCCATGAGCACTCTGAGAAACAAGTTCGGTGTCACTTTGACTCTCCCCCAGATCGACCCTGCTGAGTGCTGTACAAATGTTAACAGTTTTAGCTCACACTTGAATCTGCAGAACATAAGAAAAATCAGAGGGTTTATTGCGTTAATGGGCCCCAAAAGGACTCAGACCAATGAGCCTGTACAACGGTTGATGCAATCAGAGTTAGCCAAGCACTGCAAGTGAAACTGAAATCACCAGTCATATCAAAGAACCTCTCAACTGTACTTAATGTCTGTTTCAAGCGCGGAGTTGCTAATGGCTTGATTTTGAGACGTGTCGAGTGCCTTCATTTGCACTGACCTTAGTGAAACTTGAGAGCAATCAGCACTTCCCAACGGGCTCACAGTAGCCAACAGGATTGGGCCCACATGTGTTCCTGAGCTACAGTCCAGTTGTTGTCTGGCTGAGGACATGTTTCAGCGCTTTGATTGTATTTTACAGTATTTCCTTGATAAAGATGTCTGTGTTTTGCAACTAATTTAAAGAGAACATTTAGCAGGAGACTTGAAGTAAGCTCTTGCCTGTGGCACATTCAAGCTTTGAACATTATTGTAGTGGAATTCTACCTTCTGTTCCAAGAAATGACTACTTCTGTTGTCTGTTAAACTCTCTCTCATGAATCCCTTCTTGTCCTACCTCAGGTGTGTAGCTATTTCAATTCTATATGGCTATAAACCCAAATGTCGAAGACATCAATGCTGAGTTCAGAGAGACAGCTGCATAAAACACAGCCTAATTGCCTAATTATTCTGGAACAGATTCATGAGGATTCATTTAGCGCTGTATGTACAGTCATTTTGCTGTGATGATGCTGTGGGGGGGGGGGGCCATGGGGGAGAGAAAGATCTCCAAGATCTAATCAGGAGAAATCCCAATAGAAATCTGTTTTTTCATGACTCTTTTTCTTCCGTTTTTAGGGAATCTCCCCCTGTATAAAAGCTGCTGCAATATATCCTTAATTATAATCATTATGTTTTATTACTAGGGCTTACCGCTCATTGGGCAGTACAGCACAAAGACTGAGGTAAGGCTGGTGGGCACACTGGGAATGGTGAAGTTTTGTTAATTTGCCACTGCAAAATTACCATTTTCCAAAGTCTATAGCTTAGGCATTCCTCAGTACAGAAAAAAAAAATGTTTATCTTCAGAAAGCTGGGAGGGAAAATAGACTTTCTCCTGCTTGCACAGCCATGTGAAAAGCAAGATTTGAGGTTGTTTTTAAATTGGATTGTGCCCACAGCAAACCCAAATGTGCCAGATTTAAATCTCAACCCACCATCCCTTCCCTGCCATTCAGTTCCCTCTAATACCTGTCACGGAGCCCTCTTAAAGCCAGAAGGCAAGTGCCTCTGCAGCAGCCATGATAAGACCTCTCCCACAGGCTGTGCTGAGGAGACGGGCTGAGGTGATTTTTGCTGGAAGTTGCCCATTGAACTGGTTTGAAACTAGTCTTGAGTAAGCTGTTTTGAGTCATTTAACACGAGGCCACCAAGCTAGAAAATGGCAGCTCCACCAGTGACGGAGGGGAACAGGCGAGATGGCCTAATAGGGTTTTCCCAATTCAATTTTCATTGCATGTTTCCGGGGAAGCCTCTACAGTAGATATTACGGGCTATCCTACTTAACCCAAAGCCTGCACCTTTCCGCCCCTGAACTCTGAACTAGACCCAGATCTGGAGCCAAATTTACCATTGGTCTCTGTGTCTACAATGACGACCTTCCCACTCCCATCCCCTGCTCTCAACCCCTCACGCACATTGCACACACATTTGTTTTTCTGAGAAAGCACCTTCTTCGACATAACATGAATGGTGGCGTGAACTTCCTCCTGCGCCAGCTCTTTTTAGAGTCTTGTTCCTTGAAAAATATCTGGTGTCTCTCTGCCAGTGTTTCAGCTAATATGATTTCCCTAATACAGCTGTCAAGGTGAGCCAAAAGGATCTCTCTCCATCTTCCGGTCAGACACCCACAACCAGACATCCCGGCACACAGTCTGAGACTGGCATGACTATTTACAATGAGCAGTCCCGTGGCTGCTTAGAGACCAATACGTTTATTAGGTCATGAGCTTTCATGGGTGAAACCCACTTCATCAGATGAGTTGGAGTGAAAATTACAGAATTGGGGATATATATAACAGCAAAAGAAGGAGCTGATTACATTGGTCCTACAATTGACAGGTAATTTATTTTGTTGTTATATATACCCTGGATTCTGTAATCCCCACTCCAACTCATCTGATGAAGTGGATTTTACTCACAAAAGCTCATAACCTAATCAATCTGCTAGTCTCTAAGATGCCAGAGGACTACTCATTGTTTTTATAGTTACAAACTAACACTGCCACCCCTCGGAGAATTTTTATGACTATTTTCGGCATCCATTACACAAGTGAAGGGAAAAGCCCAATTCAGGGCCCAATGAAGTTAATGGAAAATTCTTGTCAGAGCTATTAGCTAACAAGCACAGAGAGACAGTCCCGCCATTCTATTCATACAGACTGGCACTTCCACCAAAACCATTTCTAAAGCATTTTGCTTGTAAACATTTACGATGTCTTACAATTGACTCAGCTCTGAATCCTTCCCAAGCATTATCAGGCTAACTATATAGTCACCATTGTATGTTTCCTTGCTTCAAGAGGCTTAATGATTTTAGTCCTTGCCCCTGCTTTTAAAAATGGAAAATCTGCAACTGCCCATGGCTAGCTGGGTTACGAAACATACCAACCCGCCTTGTGTTTGTCAGCTGGGAATAAATTGTGCACACTCTGTATTCCTTACTCTGTGTACATGAATTGTTTGTTTCAGTGAAGGTGGGATGGTTAAAAACGTAACACTCCCACAATGAATACAGAGCAACTCAAGCAAACCTGATTCTGGGATGCATTAACAGGAGTATTGTGAGCAAGTCACGAGAAGTCATTCTTCCGCTCTACTTTGTGCTGATTAGGTCTCAATTGCAGTATTGTGTCCAGTTCTGGGCACCGCATTTCAAGAAAGATGTGGAGAAATTGGAAGAGGTCCAGAGAAGAGCAACAAGAATGATTAAAGGTCTAGAGAACATAACCTATGGGGGAAGACTGAAAGATCTGGGCTTGTTTAGTTTGGAAAGGAGAAGACTGAGAGGGGACATGATAGCGGCTTTCAGGTATCTAAAAGGGTGTCACAAGGAGGAGGGAGAAAAATTGTTCTCCTTGGCCTCCAATGATCGGACAAGAAGCAATGGGCTTAAACTGCAGCAAGGGAAGTTTAGGTTGGACATTAGAAAAAACTTCCTAACTGTCAGGGTGGTTAAACACTGGAATAAATTGCCTAGGGAAGTTGTGGAATCTCCATCTCTGGAGATATTTAAGAGCAGGTTGGATAGACATCTAACAGGGATGGTCTAGACCATACTGGGTCCTGCTGTGAGGGCAGGGGACTGGACTCGATGACCTCTCGAGGTCCCTTCCAGTTCTAGTGTTCTATAATTCTGTGATTCTACGCCACCCTCACCTCCCAAACAAGATGGATTACTAATTCCTTACATTTCAGTCATTTGTTCTTTAAAGCTGAAATACTATCTGGACTTGTTCTCTTTCATTCCCATTTCTGACCTTTGCTACTTTGGCCACATCTTCACTAAATGGAAGATTGATGCTGCTGAAACCAATCTTCCAGAGTTCAATGTAGCAAGTCTAGTAAAGACCTGGTTCAGAGTACGTATGCAGTTGGATGGACAGATCATCAGGCTGGTAGATCAATATGTATATCTTGGACAGGCGTTGGAGATGGACAATGAGTTGGGTCTGGAGTTGAGCAGGAAGAGGAGGTCGGGCTCGATTGCCTTTGGGAGTCTGCGTAGTGTTTTGTCCATCCTAAACGTTTCACCATCGTGAAAGCCCATCTCTTTAACACCAGTATCCTTCTGGTAATGCTCTATGGCTGTGAAACCTGGAACACGCTGCTCACAGAAGAATTAAAGCTGCAAATCACCCAAAGAGCAAGGGAAAGATGCATGGTGGGTGTAAGTAGGCTACAGCATGTTACTATCAATGATCTGCGTGCAAGAAGCGGTGTCAATGATATCATCCAAGCTATGTATGATCGGAAAAGGAGACGGGCTGGCCATGTAGCAAGACCGAGAGACAACAGAAGGACAGTATGTATACTCCATTGCTTTCCACAAGACGTAAAAAGAACAACAGGAAGGCCTCCAGCATGATGGGTGGATCCTTTACGGAAGATTTATGGAAGGACATGGACAAGAACTGCACAAAACAGGACAGCATGGAAAAGTTGCGATCTGCTTCGGTGGCGAGACTATTCACATTGATGAAATCACAGATATTCCACGTTTTCCAAGTCAATAAAGACCTGATAAATTGAACTCAGAGGGCACCCCCACTGACGACCGGTACTCCTGCTTCTCCAAGGAGTAAAGGAAGCGGAGTTTGCTCCCGTCAACCTCCCGCTGTGGGGACGGTAGGAAAACTCGAAGCAAGGTACATCAACTCCAGCTACAATAATTAATGTAGCTGGAGTTGTGTATCTTGATTCAATGTTCCCATGTAGTGTAGACCTGGCTTTCCTAAGCCCTTTCCCTACACTGGCAAATGTCCCAGAATCGTATTCTCAATCGCATGTCAGCTACGTGGCTGCTGATACTTGTGTCTGGACATGTGTACAGGGCCAGATTCTGTCATCGTGGTCACTCTCCCTAGTGGTCTCAGAACATTTACTCACACTGAGTAGCACTTACCTCTGTGAAGGGTGGGGTGTATTTCTCATCCTGCATAAAAGGGAGTAGAACACAGCCCTGTGTGGTTCATTATGGGCATATTATGGGCACTCCCATCAGACTGCTGAAGTGAAAGAACCGGCCTCATTCCTACCAGCTCCTGTGTGATTATAACAGTGAGGGCTGCGCCTCTGTTTCCTGGTGAAATAATGCTTGTCCTTGCGGGTGAGTGTCTCCAGAGAACCTTGTCATACCTCCTGGCTGTACCCACAAGTGAGTTATTTTCCTTGATTTTCTTTACCGGCCGCTGTGCGTGAGAACTTGACGAGCTTGATACGTAAAGCCTAAAGGTCTTGCTGAACTGCGCAGAGATGGGGCTGCAATAAGTCCAGGTTAATTCTCAAATTTGGCTACATCGAGACTACAAAGGTAAGTCGAAAAGAGATATGCAAACTGCGAACTGCAATTGTATATCTTTTTTCGCTTTTCTGTCAAAAAAGGCTCTTCCGAAATTTGACACATCTACACGGCACCAAATTTCGGAAAAACCTGCTCTTTCAACACATTCCTTCTTCCTTGTAAAACGGCAAAAGAGCATGTTTTCTTGGATGCAGCATTACTTTTCCGGAATACCTCCAGCTTAATAAAGAACATTTAACATGCATGTTTACCTTTCACTTGTGCTTCATTTAGCAAGTGGCTTGAAAAACTTTCTGCCTTAAAAGAAAACCCCCACACAGGGTGGGGGGGGGGGAGAATTCTTAAGAAAACGATATATTCTTAGACATCCATCTCTACTGCACTGTGAAGAAGCTGCTTCCACGTGATATCATCAGCCTAGAGTCAGCCGTGCCATCAGGCTGTGCTCACTGAGGCTATGTCTAGACTGCAGGCTTCTTTCGGAAGCAGCTTTTCCAGAAGAGATCTTCCAGAAAAACTTCTTGTGAAAGAGAGTGTCCACGCTGCAAAAGCACATCAAAAAAGCGATTTGCTTTTTCGTAAGATAGCATCCACACGGAATGGACTCTATCTCGCATTTCAGCTGTGATTACTATGGACGGAGTGGCCACCAGGGCACCTGTGCTTTTTCCTCTTTCCTCTTCTTTCGAAAGAACTCCCTCTTCCCTCTCCACATACGCCTTTTTCCAAAAAAGCTCTTTCAGAAAAAAGCTTCTTCCTCCAAGAAAGAGGTTTACCAATGTTGGAAAAACCCCTCTGGTCTTTCGATTTTCTTTTGGAAGAACGTGACTGCAGTGTGGACATAATTTTTTTTCAGAAAAATGTCCATTTTTCTGAAAAAATGGTAGCGTGGGTATACCCCGAGATAGAATAATCCTGGCTGTAAGTGTCTCAAAAGCAGAAGAGCAAAAGGTTAGAACCAGAGCCCGGTTTCCCCGGTCCCAATCAGAGTGAAATATCATTTTGTTCCCTGTTCTTTCCTCCCTGCCTTACTTCTGGAAGGGTGAAATATCTTGTAATCTTGTCAGGGGATGTGCCAGGTACCAGGTGTCTGAAAGTGAGAAAAACATACACACAAATCAAAAAGTCTCCCGTGATTGGTCAACCCTGAAGGCTCAGTGGACAAGCTGGGGACCTTGGTGTGATGGGTTAGATCACAGAAGTTCCCTTGGGATTGTGTGCTGATCAAGCCACAGACTCCTGTCTTCCTGCCCTCAGGGGCATCCCCCCCCCACACTGTCCTGCTGGGCCAGAAATTCTGGTCTCTCCCCATTACGTCTACACTGCCAGTTCTTCCGGCAGAAAATATGCTAATGAGGGACTCATTAGCATAAGTTGTGATCTCATTAGCATATTTTCTGCCATTTCTTTTTGCACAAGGGGTTTTTGCGCAAAAAGAAGCAGTGTGGATGTGGTTTTTTGGTGCAAAATGGGGTTTTTGCACACGCAAAAATTCACACTACTTCTTTTTGCGCAAAAACCCCTTGTGCAAAAAGAAACAGCACGAAATATGCTAATGAGGTTGTGACATGCTAATGAGTCCCTCACTAGCATATTTTCTGCCAGAAGAACTGGCAGTGTAGACGAAGCCTCCCAGACACGGCGCAGAGTTGGGGTTACCACCCCCCTGCAGAGCCACACAGACACCAAATCAGCTCAGCTCCAGGAGGACTCAACTATAAGGCTGCTGATTGCACCCAGGAAACCAGTACCCAAAAGGCACCAAAGCCCCCAAATCAAACCATCATATCCTGTGTAAAAGTTTTACACAGAGAAAGCTCATAAAGACGCTGCCCCCTTTATCAATGAAAGAGAGAGGTGTACAGTGGTTGCTCCCTCCCAGGTAACAATTATTTACACTGGGTCTGATAGTAACTTACTTTGATCTGTCTTCACTTGCAACGGCTTTCATCCTATTATTTATACTTAATAAAAACACTTCTGTTTATTAAGTAAAAATAAAAGATGCCAGCTAATTCTACTCCACTAAGAAACCTGTAACATTCAAATTCTTACCTTAAACAGTTGTTCTTACCTTAGGCCAGAGTTGATCTTTTTCTAACCTAGGTCCAGCAGCTTTGCCCTCACCCTTTTGCTACAGTTCCTTCTTTTCCAGGTCTCTTCACGTGTATTCTTCTTAGCATGGGCGATACAGTTTCAAAGGCCAGCTGAAGCCAAAGATCGGATTGCTTTCCATTCCTTAAATATCAGAGGGGTAGCCGTGTTAGCTGGATCTGCAAAAGTGACAAGGAGTCCTGGGCACCTTATAGACTAACAGATGTATTGGAGCATAAGCTTTCATGGGCCAAAGACGCACTTCATCAGATTTGGAGAAGTACTAATTGGAGAAGTACTAGATTCAAGCTGGATTCCAAGAACAGATGGCATGGCCACACCGCAGTTTGGGCTTACAGGAAAAATAAAACCTTTCACGGCTCATTGGTTTGAGTACTGAGCCATTAAGTTCCTAAAGTATCACAAATGGCCTTCCTTAGCACATTTAGAATTAAAACCAGATTCACCCTTCATATTCCTAACTTTGCAGTCAAGAATGCTGCATGCACAAAATACGATATTCACATTCAGCAGATAATAACTTTAAAAATGATATCTTACATGACCTGTTTTGCATAAAGCATCTTTGAATTATGCATATGCATATTCATAAGCTAATTTTCATAAAGTGGGGGGGACTATGACACTTGGTTTGCCAGGGATCAAGAGCATAATGGAAGACAAATGCAAAAGAAGCTCACATCATGTTGTTAGTCTGAATAACGATATGAGTCCCCCAAGGTCAAGGGTGTTCCCAGTGAGGTTTCTGGTTCACACTGATTAGATATGGGACCTCACATTCACGTTTCTTTGAATCCAGGGTTCAAGTGCAGCTCCATTGCTAATCTGTAGGGGTAAGTCCTCCTCACTGGGACCACTGGTTGCTGAGCTGCCCTTCCCGTGAGCAGGGCTGCAGTCAGGGATGGGAATACACCAGGAGCGTGGCAAAGGCCAGAAAGGTAGCCTGGCATAAAAGCTGGAGTGCACACTTTAATCTAGCCCAATATTTGTGATCACTAAACTGCGAGAAATGAGCGTTCCCTGGAGTCACAGCTCAGTGCTGGATCACAACGGATGCTAATGCTTAAGGGTCTCCTGTGCCCAAGCAAAGCTCCCCGGTACAGCTCTAACCCCAGCACTTTGCCAGGCAGGAAACGTGGTTTGGCGTGGCCAGAGCTACCAAGACCTCATGTGTTCCACTCTCATGACGAGAGCACGGGGAGGTGCTGGGCATGGGGGAAATGGAAGAAGATGCACAGCCTCCATCCCTGGGCAGCAGGGCTTTGGGGACAATAGCTGGAAACAATGGCAGCTTGAATCAAGCTTCTCTCAGTCACTCATCTTGGCCAACTGAAACTTTTCCCTGGCCATTTCTGCTTCCCTCTACTGTTTTATTAAAGGTACTGGGCCCTCCGTTGGCTTCCCGCAAAGAGCTACCGACTTGCAGAGCATGGAAACGATTCCTCCTCTGCTTAAGACTTGTCGCTGCAGGACTGAACTCTGCAGATGACAGGATGCTGTTTTGGCACTCCACCAACGAGGCATCTCCATACATCACTAACCCAGCAAGGCCGCTGCCACCTGCCTCAGAAGAACCAAGCAGGTGTGTCCCATATTCTGCAGTGCCCCATTTCACACTAGCTTGCAAACTGTTTTTGAACTGGTGCGGGCTTCAAGAAGATGCATCTGCGGGGGAATTATTAACAGGACTCTTCCTGGATTAGTAGCCAGTTGCTGTCAGCTCAGAGCACCAAAGGAAATTATTTTCCTTCCTAATACCTCCTTTTCTTCCCCCGTGAGTCATCTTTGGGCTTGAAATCAAATAGCCTCATATCTGCTGCAAAACGAGAAAGCACATTTAAGGAGCTGATAGTAATGGTGTTCGGAACATTTATGGCCATTCCGTCAAGAATAACTATTTAAACGCCAAGGCCTCCTAGTACCCACAGCCCATCTTGCCAGCTGAAATGCCACCAGCAGCACCAGCCAGGCAACCTAGTAATAGCAGCGAGATGCGATTCTTCTGGCTTTCACTAAATCAGGATGCAAGTGATGCTCCTTTCAGCATGAAATGTCCCAGCCAGGTAGGACTAGGAACCTCTGACTTGTCCAAGGAAAAGGCATTGGGAAGAGAGCATCAATGCCCTCCCTCATGTAATGAATAACAATATTTTGACCTCTCTTTTTCCAGGCTGAACTGCAAATGTCAGCCAGCACAAGCAGCATTTTCTAGGCTCAGCTCAGCCCCGCTCGCCCCTCGTGCATAATTAACATCCTTCTCTAAGTTCCACGCCCGCCCTGGTGCATGCCATTGGGGGAAGTTCAGCTCCAATTCATCCTCCAAGCAGACTAGCCCAAATTCCAGGAGAAAACGCTGACGCGCAGAAGGTTTTCCACCAGCCAGACAAACTGCTCGTCGGTAACGCTATTGTGACTCATGGGGTTACACAGGCAGGCTACATGTTCAGACCTGATTGCTTAAAGTTAGGCTCCAAAATCCATATTTAAGCATATCCATAAAAAGCAGCCTGACTGGCGGAAGTGCTGAGCTCTGAAGATAATGGAGTGGCACCTCTGAAAATCAGACCACTTTGTAATGTAGGTGCCTACATATGGATTTAGGAGCCTGGGGGCTACCCAGCCAAAAACCAAAGAAATGACCAAAGCCAGGGCAGTGAGTCTCAAAGCCAGGTTCCATGTTTCAAGTGTGCAAGGTTCATGGTTAAACGAACACCTGTCAGGGATGAGCTAGATGGTGCTTGGTCCTGCCGGGAGGGCCGGGGCTGGACTTGATGACCTCTCAAGGTCCCTTCCAGTTCCAGGATTCTATGATTCTATCCTGCCGTGCTGAAAATAGACACGGGTGTTGGCCTGGCTGGAGACCAGTGCCACCTCCAGGTTTCAGAGACCAATGTCCTGTCCCTTCTGTCCTGCAATGCAGCCTTGTAACCGAGCAGAACTTCCTCTTTTCTTTTCTTCCACGCTCTCCAGCTGCAGAGAAGGAAAAGCCCAACTTGCCAACACCTGTACTGAACAAGCTGTCTCTGTTACCAAGCAGGGACTCACTGGGAAAAAGCACTAAGACCTGTGTGGGAAAAGCAGGCAAATATCATGAGTAGCCTGTCCCCAGAGGGTTCACGTTTCTCTCAAGGCTAGTTTACTTATTCCATTCTAGCTCCTAGGAGCCAGCTCCAGCCAAAACATTCTGCATTGACATGCAGTCCTACTAGTCAGAGAAGAGTATTGGAGGCAGGGAGAGGGGGCAGAAGGAGGAACAGGGCTGAATTGGAAGCTTGCTGGCTTTTTAGAAGCATCTCTGAATTTGCTGGGCAGACGGCTAGTACGATGAGAGCAGGAACAGGCAAGCCGTGTTCTCTCCTGCTCCTCGGGTCCCTTTAGTTCTCTCCAGTAACAGTGGCAGCCAAGTACAGCCCAGCTGTGTGTCTGGATAGCTGCTGTGTACAGGACAGCACGTCGTTAAGAGATCCCGAGCCTCAGCAAGCCAACCCCGAGTCGCCGTGGGATCCTCGACTGAGCCGTCTGTGCACTGTTCGAACACGCCCGACAGCCTGCTCTCGCCCTCCCCCTCCTCCTTTTCGTGGTATGCCAGCTGCAGTTGGACCCTCGGGGGGAATTGGGCAGCCTACATGTTCTGTCTTACTGGCCTGCACATCCTCAGTGCCCCTTCCACCACCCGACACACATGAGCACAACAGAGTACCTCAGGCTTTCATTTCTGGGTGCACTGGGTTAGTTCCCTGTGCTTCTGCAATGAATGGAAAGCTGTGTCATTCACGCACGTGTGTGTGTGTGTGTGTGTGTGTGTGTCTATATCTCACCCAGAGAGACACTCGCTATCAGAGGAACAGAGTGAATGGAGAGTTGTGTCATTCATGTGCGTGTGTGTGTGTGTGTGTGTGTCTATATCTCACCCAGAGAGACACTCGCTATCAGAGGAACAGTGTGAATCGAGAGCTGTGTCATTTGTGTGTGTGTGTGTGTATCTCACCCAGAGAGACACTCGCTATCAGAGGAACAGAGTGAATGGAGAGTTGTGTCATTCGTGTGTGTGTGTGTGTGTGTGTGTGTGTGTGTGTGTGTGTGTCTATAGCTTACCCAGAGAGACACTCGCTATCAGTGTGTGCGATACTGTTCTCCATTCACGCTGTTCTTCTGTCTCCCCATGCATGGCTCTGCGTGTCTGTGTGTCTAGGTAACAAAGCCTGATCAGCACATGCCCCTAATTCTCTTTATCAGAGTGAAATGCATAAGGGAGAGAGGCCACTGCCTGCCAGACAAAGTCTAGCCGAGATGACCTCGAGAAAACCGTCCCTAAGGATCCCATTGGAGTAGCAGCTAACCGGGCAAACCTCTCAGACAGCGGGACAGCACGATACAAGTCAACTGCTAGGCTTTCACCTGAGACAAATAGCCCAGCCTCCAGCCCACCCTGAAGGGTAAGGAAATGTCTCCTCTGACCCAGCCACAAGGCAGTTTCCAGCCCATGTCAGACCTTCTGGGCCTTCCTACAATTCCCACAGGATGAACCTCCCTGGTCCAGCACCATTTGGGACCTGGCCGGTCCCGAACGAGAGAATTTGCCGGAGCGGGGGGAGGGGTTCCCTGCCACTGGCCCCCAAGTCCATTGCCTGCTGCCCCCGCAGGCACCCTGCCTCTCCCCATCCCAATCTAGCTGGGCTGCTTGCCCAGCTGCTGCCGGCTCCCTGGGAGGCCCACACTCTGAATCCTACTTGTCATGGGCTGCCATGGAGCTCCAGCCCAGCCCCACGCTCTGTGGGGCTCCAACCTGGCCCCATGTTCTATGGGGCTGCCATGGGGCTCTGGCCCCACACTGCCGCAGGCTGCTGGGGGGCTCCAGCCCCAGTCCTATGCTGCCCTGGACTTCCAGCCCTGTTGCCCCCGTGCCCATCTGGCCTCCAGCCCTTAGGCTCCGGGGTTCTCTGGTCCAGGGGCTGCCATGGTCCTGTGTCAGACCTCGGATATTGTTGGAGCAGAAAGTGCCCGTTTTCAGGTGCAACCTGTACTAGCAGAGCCAAGATTGGTTCCCGATTCGATGATATGAAGATGGATAAAATCGACTGGATCCTGGCCCCCTGCATTGTGGCAGGAGAATCAGCCCTGGTTTTACAACAGCCCCTGGAGTGAATGCAGCCCGTGTGGCTTACGGTGAAAGACGTACTAGGATGTGAAATACATCCCCCAAGGGTGGAGATTGAAATATGTATTCTCCTGACTACGGAAAATCAACTAGGCTACCAGCTCGTTGCAGGAAGGAGGGTTTTGAGGCCATTAGTGAGATATCAATCTTGAAAGTTCCTTAATTGATAACAGTTTGAATAACGATTCCGTTCACTGACCTCAAGGGCTTGACAGGCCTGGAGTTGTCTTTGCCACACCCCTGTGAATTGGGCAGGTATTAATGCCCCCCTTTAGCCAAGCAGGAAGCTGAGGCAGAGAGAAGCTAAGTGACTTGGCCAAGGGCACACAGGAAGCCAGTGGCAGAACCCTGACCTCCTGAATCCCATTCAGGAGCTTTAGCCACAAGCCTGGAAAGCAGCCTTCAAGAGAAGCACTTGGACCAAGATTCAAGGAAAGACAGAAAGGTTGTTCAGAGTTCAAGGAATATTTCAGCTCTGCCAGATTCCACGGCGTCTCTCTGGAAGGTGTCTGCTTTTCTCAGGTCTGCATTGTGTAACATCTGTGGTGCTGATTTTGGCAGGACACTCCTATAATGCGACTGTCCCATGGGGCATGTTTAGATGGCCCTTGGCTGAATGCTTATGGCCCACGGCCAGAAAAACGAGCCCAGGAAGTAATGTCTGTGGTGCAAGGCTGCCAATCCCGAGGAAGGACTGAAATGATTCTGATGCTGCTGTGACACTCCTGGGGTGTTTGACAGTCTTTTCCTAAAGGCTAACTAAAAGGATGCGCTCATTAGTACAGTGGGATGCGAGAACATAATTAAGGTATTCAAGCAACAGTGCAAGAATGATGTTGTTTTTCCCAATGTCAATAAAAAAATAAATAAATGAAGCTTGTAATGTGGAATTTTCCAAGGGAACTCTCTGAACTGTATTGAACTGGCATTTCCAGATGCTTTAGATTTCATAGGGGAGTCTTTTTGAAGAAACAGTACAAGGTGTTCTCAGCTGTCATCTAGCCAAGATTAAGATATTTGGGTCTGGGGGGCTAAAAAAGCCTGCAGCAAGATTTTTTTTTTTTTTTTACCATATGTAATGAGATTGAACAAAGAGGTTAAAAAGCAAAACTAACCTGCGCTGATGTGGAAACCAAAAATTAAAAGCCACACTAAAGAGCACGTTTTTATTGGACTTGAAGAGAGGGTGAAAATGGTTCCCACTGAGTTAAAGGAGCATCTTCATTGGTCCCCTGGTGTTCAGCCGGCCCTCTGCACATGGGTGACCCTCTCCCAGGAAAGAGCCACTTTCACTATCTTAGGGTACGTCTACACTGCAGGCTTCTTTCAGAATAAGCTTTTCTGGAAGATATCTTCTGGAAAAGCTTATTTCGAAATAGAGTGTCCACACTATAGAGAAGCCTCAAAATTAGTCCGAGGGAGGCTCCCCTAATGTGGACACACTGTCTCGACTTAGCCCCTCACCAGGGCCATTCTAAAATTATTCCTTCCCTGTGCCTCCTAAGGCTCTATTTCAACGTAGCATCAGTGGAGTGTCCACACACACCCTCTTCCGAAAAAGCTTTTTTGGAAAAGGCCTTATTCCTCATGGAATGAAGTTTGCCACCATTGGAAAAAGCCGTCCATTGTTTTGACTTACTATAGAAATAACGCAATTGCAGTGTGGGCGCCAGTATTGTTCTTCCGCTCTACTCTGCGCTGGTTAGGCCTCAGTTAGAGTATTGTGTCCAGTTCTGGGCACTGCATTTCAAGAAAGATGTGGAGAAATTGGAGAGGGTCCAGAGAAGAGCTACAAGAATGATTAAAGGTCTAGAGAACATGACCTACGAAGGAAGGCTGAAAGAATTGGGTTTGTTTAGTTTAGAAAAGAGAAGATTGAGTGGGGACATGATAGCCGTTTTCAAGTATCTAAAAGGGTGTCATAAGGAGGAGGGAGAAAACTTGTTCATCTTGGTCTCTAAGGATAGAACAAGAAGCAATGGGCTTAAACTGCAGCAAGGGAGGTTTAGGTTGGACATTAGGAAAAAGGTCCTAACTGTCAGGGTAGTTAAACACTGGAATAAATTGCCCAGGGAGGTTGTGGAATCCCCATCTGTGGAGATATTTAAGAGTAGGTTAGATAAATGTCTATCACAGATGGTCTAGATGGTATTTGGTCCTGCCATGGGAGCAGGGGACTGAATTCGATGACCTCTCGAGGTCCCTTCCAGTCCTAGTATTCTATGATTCTATGGTTGTGTTTACGGAATAACGGCCATTATTCCGGAAAAACGGTGCAGTGTAGACGCACCCTTACTTAGACGGAGCAATGTAGATGCAATCATCCTCAACACAATCCTCCCAAGAAGCTTAAGTTAAGATTGAGTTAAGATGCCGCTAACATTCAATCTGAAGACAGACATTTCTGTCGAGGTGCGTGTTTCCTTGTCTACCTTAATAGACAGCGGACGATGCCTGTGCCAATGCCCCCCGAAAGCACAATGAACCTGGAACCTGGCTTAGTGGTCCCACGCAGTGTAAACCCCCCTCCGCCCACCGTATGGGCTTACAATGCAAGCCTTTCCATTTTCAAGCCAATCTACTGGCTCAAGTCTTTGAGAACGGGTGGCCTGAGGAGGATGTAATTGGGCTTTGGGGAAGAAATTATTAGCCCTGATGTGCTGGAGGTGGGAGGGGATGAAGAAAAGTTTGCTTTTGATCCTGGTTTTGAACCAGATTATGGTCCCCTAACCCTCGCTGCGCAGCATCTTCCTCCAGGAGGACTCCCGATTTCCCCTAGATGGCTGGGGTATAAGAACATCAGAACGGGCAGACTGGGTCCGACCAAAGGGCAGACAGGACACTGGGCTGGATGGACAACAGTGGCCAATGCCAGGTGCCCCAGAAGGAGTGAACAGAACAGGGAATCATCAAGTGATCCCTCCCCTGTCACCCATTCCCAGCCTCTGACAAACAGAGGCTAGGGCACCATCCCTGCCCATCCTGGCTCATAGCCCCTGATGGACCTCTCCTCCATGAATTTATCTAGGTTTTTAACCCTGATAAAGTCCTGGTCTTCACAACAGCCTCTGGCAAGGAGTTCCACAGATTGACTGTGACTCCCTTCATTGTCCCAGTGACAGCGCAAACAGGTATCGGAACTTGGCCCTCTGTAAGTTCTGCACCAGGTTTTAGTGTTTTGCCTGCGCGTCTCCTCTGTGGCTCGGTGCTTGGGTTATGGAGAAAATAGCTCTATTTACATTAACTCGGGAAGAATACTTCTACTCGTCTAGAAACTCTCTCAACCCCCAGACAATCTGGCTTTGGGGTGGACTAGTCCCCTCTCCTTTTGTACCCCAAACTGACAACACCACCCTTCCCCTCTTTTCCATCTGTGGCAGCCAGCAAAGAAGAAACAAAGCAGGCCTCTCTTCCCCTACCCCACGCACCCGGTGCTCCCCCACGTGCCTTGTCTCCAGGCAAGGTGGGCCTCTATTTGCTATCGGCTCTAGTCTGGGATAACATGATCGCTTTTCAATTTAGCAGTGGGGAACATCGTGTAATTGCTGTGCCAGGTCTTTTCATCTCCAGTAGGAGGAGGGAGCTCAGTGACTCCACCCACACTTTTTGGCTTGAACTGCTCATTAGGTCTATGCGAGCGCTAGCAGTTTGTTACCAGTGGAACAAAGGGTGGTGTTTTTAACTCTAGAACTAGGGCTTCTTTAGCTACAGCAGGGGCATTGCCATTCCTTGAGTCGAAATCCGTCCCACGGTATTGTGCTGTTCTCTCGGCTTTCTTTCGCATTTCAAACCAGCCTGCCTATTTTATACACGGGAGGTAACGCTGCGCTCTGACTAATGTACAAAACGATTCAAGTAAATTGGGACTAATTATACAACCTCATTAATAGCCTTCTACCGAGCCATTACAATACAACAACTCCTACCCCTTCCCAAAAAAATATGGACCATGAAACAATTTCATAACAACACAGGGTCTTATGGTTCTTTTTTTAAAAAAGTTTGTCAGCTCTTCTTTGTCATGCAGCATGCTGCCTTGGTGTGGTAGGTGGGACAGGGCTGCTCTAAAGGCAAATGCTCTCTTCTGTTTCTCTGTTACTTTCATTTTCCCAGGTCCCTGGATCCTAATCAAGCTCCACAAATTACTTTGCCGTGCAGTCCTGTATTATTTGTAAGAGCAGTGATATGATCATAGCACGTTGGAGCCCTCGTCACAGACCCGGCTCCATCGCACTAGGCGCTGTACATCCCCAGAACCAAAAGACCAACAGGCAGCAATCTGCATGACTTCTTTAAGAGCATTTAGTTATCTCAAAGCCCCATGGTTCACGTGGGCCAGATGTTGGCTGGTGTACATGAGTGTTGTTCCACTGAAATTAAGGGAGCAGCACTGATTTGCACCACCTTTGTACCTGACCCAATAGATTTAGCAATCCTTCACGTGGGGACGACAGGCTAGCTCAGAGAGAACGCTCTCTAACCGCACTGCGCGGGGCACTATGAACCGCTCCACATTCAAACACCCTGGGTGCTGCAATGAGTGGTAATGACGAAAACAAAAGAAGCAACCAGGGGACTCGTTTTAATTGTGCTTTTCATCGGTTTTCAAACGAGCTGTATCCATTTAAACAAGCTGTTCTCCTGCCGGCTGCAGGAGCGGGGCTGTGTGACTCACCCGAGTGTGGGAAGAAGGCCAGAAGGCAGGGAAAATTGTACCAGGCGGGATCAGGAGTGGAAAGTTCAGTTGTTAAGATGCCAGCCTGGAACCCAGGAGACCTGCTTCTTCACAGGCCCTGAGCAAGCCCTTCAGTCTCTCCGGGACCAGGGCCCCAGCCATTAAACAGGCAGATATCTTCCCAGCAGCCCTAGGAGGTTGGGAGGGAAGTAACTACAGCGCAGACTGTGATGGGGGCTGCAGAAGACAGATGCAGGTAAGGAAGTGGCAGGAGAGGATGTTCCCTTCCCAGGGTGGACAAGTGAGGGGCTCTGACTCTGGGACATGGGTCATGCTCCCTGCATGGTCTATTTATCGCCAATTCCTCTTGGGGCCCTGGGGCTGTAATGGAAGAGTCATCAGCCACAGCCCCTCTTTACATGGCTACAGAATATCCCCCCTTCCATGGGCAGTGGGTGAAGGCCCAGCTGGCAAAGGCCAGCCCAGCCCCGCCCCTTCTGCCCAAAGCCCCGCCCCTTCTGCCCAAGACCCTGCCCCTTCAGCAACCCCCCCCATGGAGCCAAGCCCCGCCCAACTCCGGGCCTGAAGCCCAATCCTTCCTGGCCAGCCAGAGGGTCAGGCTGCCATGCCAGAGCCCTCTCAGGAGGCCGGGGAGCTGGGCTCCCCCGGTGTGGCCCCCTGGGTAGCATAGGCAGTTTGGGGAAGGCAATGCCATCACTTGCCTATGTTACCCACCACCTATGCCCCCTCCCCGACAAACTTTCCAGCCCAGTTAGTCGGTGGGCAGGCCAACAGGAAAGATGTGGAGAAACTGGAGAAGGTCCAGAGAAGAGCAACAAAAATAAAGAAAGGTCTAGAGAACATGAGCTATGAGGGAAGACTGAAAGAACTGGGCTTGTTTAGTTTGGAAAAAAGAACGCCAAGAGGGGACATGACAGCAGCTTTCAAGTACCTCAAAGGGTGTTAAAAGGAGGGGGGAGAAAATTGTTCTCCTTGGTCTCTGAGAATAGGACAAGAAGCAATGGGCTTAAATTGCAGTGAAGGAGGTTAGGTTGGACATTAGGAAAAACTTCCTACTTTTCAGCGTGGTTAAGCACTGGAATAAATTGCCTAGGGAGGTTGTGGAATCTCCATCACTGGAGATATTTAAGAGCAGGAAATATCTAGATCAGGGCTACTCAACTTTGGAAGCCCCAGGGGCCACAATGATACTCACAGCACGTGCTGAAGGCCGCAACTTAAATGTGGTTGCATATACATGCAAATATATATGCAAATATATGCAAAGAGCTTCTTTCACACTGACAGGCATGAATACAAAGCATTTCCCACAATGCCCCGGCACTTCAGGCACCTACTCCCTGGGAGCTAGAAATGCCAACACCCTGTACTCATCTGTTCCAGCCAGCCTGTCCGCTTGTGTCTTTCAATGCTCACCCTGCCTGGGAGATGCCTCGCCATTGTGGAGCGTGTTCCCGGTGGAGGCCATGTTCAAAGGATCCCACCTGCAGGCTGTGTGTTGAGCCCTGCGTAAACCCAAACTGCACCACAGGCTGCAAACAAATACTGCCGCGGGCCTCGTGTTCAGTAGCCCTGACCTAGATAGTGCTTGATCCTGCCGTGAGGTCAGGGGACTGGACTTGATGACCTCTCGAGGTCCTTTCCAGTTCCAGGATTCTATGATTCAATGCACCTTTTACATTTCCAAGAGTTACCTGGCTTTGGAAACCCATGGCTTTTCCCCAATCAAAATTCTTAGGTTGAGTCAGTCTCGTGCTTGATAGAATGAAGCATCATGCTGTTCCTCTTCTCTGCACCAGACTTAAGTACCCTCTCCAGGGGAAGTTTGCTTGGCTCTTTGAATGGACTTGCCAATTAAAATGACGGGTGTTTTGCTTGGTGCAGTATCCATAAAAACATAAATGCAAACTCCTGGAAAGGCTGCAGAACCAATGGATTGTTCAGATCTTGCTCAGTGGATTGGAGTTGTCTATCTCTTCTTATAAACTAACTGGAATAATAATCAATCGTCTATAGGAAGCAGCCCAATTTCTTGATTAAGTCTTATCGATGTTGTTTCATAAAAGACATTTCGGAATCCAGGTGTCTCCTCACTGAACCGTGATTTGCCCTCGTTATTCTGAAGCTGGAAGATGAGTCCCATACTTGGCTTATGATTTCATCACATCATCACTTCTTCTTGCACGTAGTGTCACGCAGAAGGTGGCAGAATCTACATTACTCATCAGGTCTCGTGTGATATATAATAATAACAATAACCTTGTACAATCCTGCCAATTGTAAGGCCTTCAAAATTAATGGAATGTCCCTCATGGACAAGGGGAATTGAATTTGGCCTCAAATTTCCACAATACTCCTGTCCACAGCACTGAAATAATAGTTTAACTTCGGTGAAAAAACCAAAAACAAAAAATTATCCCGCTGAATCTTTCTTGCTCAGATAAACGTCCCCAGCAATCACAGTGGTTGGGTGGGGAAAATGAATCGTGAAGACATTAGAATCCATTCCAAAATGTCCAGCACTGCCACCCTGCTTCTGATTGAATGATGCACCATCTTCAACAGGAGTGAATGACACAGGGTGAAATCCGTCCCCGTTCACAGGGACCGCACAGAATCTAGCCAGGGACACTTTAGCTCCACGTGATCCTAGTCTGAGGGTTTACATGGTGCTTTGGCCATGTGCACCAGAGGGAAGCCGACCCACAATGACTGGGGAGCACACCCCCATTCTGAATTTCCCAGTGTATCACCACAGCTGCTAAATTTTCAGATCTGTAAACTTTCCGTGACTACTTGGTTTGGTCCTTATACTCACAGATGATGACTTCATGAACCACAGTGAAGTGAATTTGGTTCTTTTATTGGTGAAAATGCCCCCCACCCTCCACATACACACATTGTTTTTCATCTCTGGTCACAAGCTGGCAAATCAGTCTTACAGAATAGTCCCACATTTAATCCTGGGGCATGATATCGTGTTTGGGTTTTTTGGCTCTTGTGATTAATTAGAAAGTCACTTTGAAGTTTGTCCTTTCCTAAATTTAAACATAACTAATGAAATTTACAGTCCTTCGCACTGTATTTACCCTGAAACCAGGAGTTGAAAGGAGCATTCGGAAATTAAAGAATTGGTACAGTGTCTGTATCCCAGATGCAACCTGACATGGGGGCCCTAGAAGGCGGTCTGGGTTTTGTTCCCAGCTCTGACACAGACACGAATGTGTGCTTTTGGGCAAGTTATTTATTCTCTCTGGGCCTCAGTTCCCCATCTGTAAAATGGGGCTAGTAATCCTTCCCCATCCTTTGTCTAGTAAGATTGCAAGCTCTTTCAGACAATGTTCCTCTCTTACTACATGTCTACATTACTTAGCTTAATGAGGTCCTAATATTGGTTGGAACCTGTACATGCTGCAGTTAATAATAACAACAATAGTAATCAGAAAGTCCACATGTTCAAACGCATGGGAATGAAACTAACAGATGCAAACATAAACTAACTGATATCTACAAAACAACATCAGTGCAGATGTCAGTTGTTCTCTCCAAGAATTATTCAATGAGACAAATGGGAATTTGAAGCCAAACTTGCCAACTTTACTTAGGGCTACATCATCCTTCTAAAAATCAGGTGGAGAGTGGGGTGGAAATACTCTCAAAACCCTTTCACCAATTTTAGTTTTAAGAAGAAAAATTCTGGCCTTAAAGAAAGAGCATGGGGTGAAAAAATTCAGCATATCTCAGCTCCGATTTTCAAAAATGCACATGTCCAATTGCACATGCAGGTGCTTTGTGCATGCAGCTGACATGATTCAGTTTTAGTAGCACCAGTAAGCAGCACCTCTGGAGAGGTATGAAGATCCTTGGCATTTTGTTCAGCAGGAGCATAAGAGAGGCGAGAATGAGAGGAGCCAAAAGACTGTAACTCTGCTCATCCCCACTGGTGAGCAGTCACTGAGTTGGGATTAGAAACCATTCTAACCAGTGTCCCCTGTAAACTGAGCCCAGCTGATTAGCAGCACGCCCACAGCCGGCAGCATGTGTTTCTACTGGCGGTGCACATCTACACATGCTTTGGTGCACACAACAAAATTTATTCTTCACAAAGATGGAAAAAAATAGACGGGACATTGATTCTAACCTACACAAATTAGAGCAGCCATGTGGCTCTTCTGCCTTGCACCAGTGAGTAATTTGCCCCTTTGGTCAACCCAGCGTCTAGGAAGGCATGAAGGTGATTAAGAGCCAATTTTGCTTTTCTCCTCCCCCAACCAGGCATGCACTGTTAGGTTCCGCTATATTTTTAATCCATATGATTTAGAAATTGGGCTGGAAATCTAAAACCATAAAAGATAGGATGTTTCCCGAGATTTCCCGGACCTTATGGTATCGGTTGAAATCCTGGTGATAGGCCAGGTTTTGGGCTGAGACCACCATGTGCCTGAATGTGAACATTAAAACAAAAACAGGAACATTTGGAAACCTCAGAAAATAAGATTCTGTTCTGACCTTGGTCTTCAGTGAAAGTTGACAGCCCTGCTCATTGAATCCAAATTGTCTCCTCCATCCACAGCAACGAGCTCTTTAATTATGTCCATAAGTGACACTAATTATGAAAGTGGTCCAGAAATCACAATAAAGTAATCCTGCTTATTAGTGTACATTTCCCTAAATGGATAAATACATATTCAGTGGTGGCGAATGGAAACCTAGTGGCAAAAGCTGAAGCAGAAACTGTATGGGGATCCATACCTCACCCTTCCATTTAGATTGATTAATTGACCTTTAAAAATGTACCCAGAAAATAAATGACCCAATAAAATAAATTATCCCATTCGCCGCCGTGCTTGAAATACACAGGAACGCAAGAGGGGACTAATGAAGCATTGAAAGCATTGAAGAAATGACTAATGAAGCAAATAAACCTAATAAAGAATAATTGATTAGTCCTTTGGAAGAGCTACAGAATGTGTAAGTGGGACCAGTCCAGCAGTATCAGTGGAGTAACGCAGAAGAACAAAGACAAACCTCCAGCTATGGCAAAGGAGAAATGGCCTATGGTCATGCACCAGACTGAGAGCTGCATGCTGCGAGTCGCTCCAAACTCTCTCCTTGGAGGGTGGCCGAAGAAATCCCTCCTACGGGAATCTGCTCTTTAAAGCCCACGAAAGCAGCAATTTTCAACTATTCCCCGCTGGAGGGAAGGGTCTGGCCACAACTGGGAAGAGCATTGAGAGAGGAAGGTCAGTTTTATGGCTAAGGCATTGAAATGGCATTTGGGAGAGCTGTATCCTGCTGCCACCGACTGCCGCTATTAGCCTTGGGCAAGTAACTTAAAGTCTTTGAGCCTTAGGATGCGTCTACGCTTCACCCTTAGCTCGAAATAAGCTACGCAATTTGAGCTGCACAAATTGCGTAGCTTATGTCGAGTTAATTTCAAAATAGCTTATTTTGAAATTTGGTGCTGTCTACACAGGGCCAAATTTCGAAATAGAGCACTATTCTGAAACATCCCTTAATCTTCGTGGAATGAGGTTTACGGGGACATCGGAATAGGGTGCCTGTTATTTCGAAAGCCATTTTGAAATAATGGGCACACTGTCAAGACACGGAAAACGCTATTTCGGGATACCGGAAGTATTCTGAAATAGTGCTGCTGTCTAGACATCCCCTTAGGGTGCATCTATACTGCAACCATAGTTTGAAATAAGCTATGTAATTTGAGCTACACAGATTGGTTAGCTTATTTTGAGTGTATTTCAAAATAGCTTATTTTGAAAATGATTTCGAAATACACGGCTATTCAAAATGTCCCAGAGCCCTCATAGAACAAGGTTTACAGGGACATTGGAACTGTGAGCCTGTCATATTTCAAAATTAGACAAGACACGGAAAACACTATTTCTGGACACTGGAAGTATCCCGAACTAGCACCTCTGTCTAGATGTACCCTAAGTATCCCACTGGAGCAGGGTAGAGAAAGGTAATTCCATGCCATGGAGGTTTGTTGATATTTCAGTGTTTGGTTTTCATTCTGAATTGGAACAAAATCAATGTTTTTGGAATTTTCTGCCACAGGAGCTGCAGCCCCAGCCCCAGGGAAGGAGGCTGCTCTGGAGCCATGAATCCTGGAAGCATGGGGGTGTTATCTCTGGGGAAATCTGCCTAACAGACTGTTCGGGAGCTGCAGACCCTAGGAATCTGGGCTCCCAAGCGGCAGCCTGCAAGATGGAATGTGCTTGTTTGTTGACATCAAAAAGTTCCATGGGGACCAGTCTGAGTCCAACAAAGTTCCTTTGCAAAGCAGGAAGGTTTCTTGTCAGCTGGTGCACCCAGTTCCTTGGCAGTGCAACAGAAAAATATTTCATTGGAATTTTTCGGACCAGTGCCAATATTAATACTCTTTTCGCCTTATCTGTTTCGATTGCAAGCTTGTTGGGACAAGGGACTATCTCTCACTACTCTATTTATGTCCAACACCTGCAAAATGGGACCCTGAGTGGCTGGAGTCTGGAAACACTATTATAATATAAAAAAACCCATAAAAACAACAAGTGGTCCTGTGGCACCTCAGGGTACGTCTACACTAGCCCTCTAGATCGATCTAGGGAGGCTAATGAGGGCGACGAATTGCAAATCAAGCCGATTTAAATATCCCGGCGCTTGATTTCGTCGCCATTTTAGAAATTGATAGCCGAAGTAACTGCCGCGTCACGCAGCAGTGAAATGGGATTCTGATTTAAAGCCCTAACTTGAATTAGCTGGTATTCCTCCTGCAATGAAGTTTACCAGCTAATTTGAATTAGGGGCTTTAAATCGGAATCCCGTTTCACTGCCGCGTGTAGACATGGGCAGTCACTTCGGGCTAGTCAATTTCTAAAATGGCGACTGGCCGGGAACATTCAAATCAAGCGCGGGATATTTAAATCCCAGGCTTGATTTGCAATTCCGGTCACCCTCATTAGCCTCCCTAGATCGATCTAGGGGGCTAGTGTAGACGTACCCTTAGAGACTAACTGAAAAATATAAATAGTATCATGAGCTTTCCTGGGCAAAACCCACTTCTTCAGACAAGTGGAGCAAAAGAGACAGAACTCCCACATTTAAAGCAGAAAAAGAAGGAAGGGGGGAGAAAAAACTGTTAATTATAGTGCCCGTGCTAAATTAGGCTAATAGAGTGGGCTGTAAGTGTCCCATACTTACTAACGACCTGCTAAATTAACTGCTGATCACTCTCCCCTCAACTCTGGTACTCCAATGGGTCAAGAAGAGTAAGGGGGAGTCAATGGGAGAGTTTCTCCCATCGACCCCCCCCCCGCAGTGGGGATGCCATGGTAATTTGAAGTAAGGCCATATCTTCACTACACAGAAGATTGATGCTGCCGTGGTCGATCTTCTGGAGTTTGATTTAGTGAGTCAAGGAAAGACCCGCTAAATCAAACTCAGAGAGCACCCCGTCGATGCTGGTACTCCTGCTCCTCACAAGGAGTCAGGGAAGTCAATGGGAGCGTTTGCTCCCGTTGACTTCCTGCCATGGAAACCGTGCAGAAACTCGTATTCGGGTACATCAACTCCACTATTCACATAGTGGGAGTTGCGTATCTTAGTTTGACCTTGCCCCCTAGTGTAGACTTGGCCCAAGATCCTTAAACATACCAGGAAAAATAGCATTGGCAAGCGCCTTCTAAACTCCTGCAATCTAGAACCTCTTCCTCATTGCTTGAAGCTGCCGGTGTCATTGTTCTATTGCTGGTCAGGACACTTGTCCCCTGCTGCCCTTCCTGTCCCTAAGCATTACATGTACATTACAGATCCCATGGTCTGCATGCCTTGTTCAATGGCTCACATCTTCCTTCTAAAGGCAGGAAACCATCCATGCCTTCCACTCCTTTTAGCAGTCTCTCACAGTGACTACCCCCCAGAGACAAATCAGAACCACTTCCTTCGAGGGCACAGCTCTTGGCGAGTTTCATCTTGACTCTCAGTGCAAAATAAAAGGCTCGGCACATTCCCAAGAACAGGAGTCTCGTGGCACAAGAACAGAGCATGTTCAGTCCCATGTAATCTGCACTAATCATTGAGGTTATTCCTCAGAGAGCTTAGAATCTATGAGACCTTGAGGTCAGGGGATGTGTGTGCCAGCCACTTCCAAAGAGAGGAAACTCTTTTCTGCATCCTTCACCAATTCCCAGAGACGCATATGCCTTTGAACTTCTGCACAGTAAGGATGTAAGCGACTAGTCGACCAGTGAGGCGACTAGTCACTTCCCCTCCCCCCCGCTGCCTCTATCAGAGAGGCAGAAAGGGGGGGAGCAGGAGCCAGTCCTGGGGGGGAGCTGTCTTAAAAGCTGGTTCCCCCCAGCACTGTCTCCACGGGGGACAGCAGAGGTAGAGGCACAGTGGGAAATGGCGCGAGCGGAGACTGAAGCAGCCGTTTCTGTTGCGAGTCTGCTTTTGAAATGTACAAGAGCCCCAGTGGGGCTCTTGTACATTTCAAAAGCAGAATCCCCTCAGGGAGCATGGGGCCAGTGCAGGACTGGCCCCACGCTCCCTGAGGGACTTCCTTTTGAAATGTACAAGAGTCCTGCCAGGGCTCTTGTACATTTCAAAGGCTCAGGCACCGCAGGGAGTACAGGGCCAGCAGGAGTCCCCCACTGGCCCCGCACTCCCTGCCGGGCTTCCACTTTTGAACTCTAACAAAAGCCCAGGCAGCACTTTCCCAAACAGCCACAGTTACTCACAGCACCTTCCATGCAGGATCTGTTCAGCCACGGGCACAGCCAGGGTCTCTCCCCTCCAGGGACAATCACTAACAGCCCCTGAAGCAGCCAGCCAGATCCAAGCCCCAGCAGACTCTCAGCAGCAAGCTTTAGCTTTCAGCAGCAACGCCCGGCCTGGAGAAGGCTCCACACCAGCAATCTGGCTCCTCTCTCCAAACTGGAGCCCCCCAACTCTCTCCCTGCACTGCCTGGAGGAGAGCAACAATTTTCCTCCTTTCTCCCAAGGCATCATGGGTGCTGTAGTCTCTAGAGCTGGATTGCAGCACAAAGGATCCTCCCAGTCAGAGGCTCCTATAGTAAGAGGAACCTACACATTGATCGTATTTGCTAGCGATTATGGGGGTGAGGCCGTGAAGAAATTCACAAATGTTAAATCTGTCTTATGCAGCTGGAAGCATCAGCAGAAAAATGCATTTGATGTGTGCTAATCCAACTCTAGACTGGCCAGGTTTTTTTCTGTATCTAAACGTGTTAGCCAAAAAATGGCCATGGCTTTAATTCTACGAGAGCATCTTTTCATAAGCCCGGCTTTTGCACTTCCCTGAGCATGAATAACATGGGAGAAACATTTGGGGTGTGGTTTTTAATCCCCATGAGGGTATTCAGTCACCCAACTCCCAATGAAATGAACGACCACAACCTGGACATCTCAGCCTGTGTCCTGGCTGTATTCCTGAACCTCCACACCTCTTCTGAGGTTCACCCTTTTCCTAAATAAAATGGTGCCGCATGCGCTACTCAGTCGTCTGAGGGTACATTTTCCATTTTCATGGCACTTAGATACCTAACTGCCATTGGGTTCCTCTTCGCTAAGAAAATGGGTGTGTTCTTAACTCAACAAGAGGGAAAAGCCTAGAGAAGATGACATGGTGGCGTGTCATTTCCTCTGCAACACATTGCAGATTATGGAGGGTCCTAGGATTTACTTCGGCCTGTTGATTCATGTGAAAATTACAACGTGCCCGATTTTTAGTAAGTTTTTACTTTCTTAGTTAATTCAAGTGATCTAGCTTGACAAGCTCCCTCTTCGATGAGTTTTCCCTATAGGCAGGATGCTCTGCCATACGGTGAGGCAAGTCATGTGGTGGACAGAAAGATGAATAAGAATTTTGATTGTTGTTATAGGCTTCATTACCCAGCAGTGAACATGCTCAAAGCATGTGCACCCATGAGCTAGTTAATCCTAAGTGGATAACAACACAGCCTGTCTCAGTCAGTGCTGACCTGACTCGCTGCACCTAATCTGAGAGGGTACGTCTGCACTGCAGGCTTATTTTGAAATAAGCTATTCTGGAATAGTTACCCTGCAGGGAAGCCTCAAGATTAGTCTGAGGCAGGCATCCCTAATGTAGACGTGCTACCTCGATTTAGAGCCCCAGGAGGCACCGGGAAGGAATAACTTAGAATGGCCCTGGTGAGGGGCTATTTTGAAATAGCAGCAGTGGAGCGTCTACACACCTTATTTTGAAATAGCTATTTCGGAATAGGCGTTATTCCTCACAGAATGAGGTTTACAGATTTCGAAATAAGCCATCCATTATTTGGAAATAATTTCGAAATCACGGAATGGCCGTGTAGACGCTCGCATACTTATTTTGAAATAACGTTAGTTATCTCGAAATAACGGTGCAGTGTAGACGCGCACCCAGAGTGGATCTCCAGGAGTCTCCAAGTTCTCATTTCCAGAGGCAGAACACGCCGCTCTTCTCTGGATCACAAACGTTCTACATCATCGGGTGCAGTCAGTCCTGAACGGGGAGCTGAGAAGAGATTGAATTCTCCACAAGCTGATGGCCGTGCGAGAGGCTAACAAGTGGAACAAGTACATTAGGGTCAGAGGTTTTCAGCTCCAGTGACTTCCGGCAAGTTTGGCTGCTGTTATAATTTATTTACTCCAGGAAGTTCAACTTCCCGTGCGGTATCCATTTGCTTAGTGCAGTCCTTGCTTTTCACCTAATTTTCCACTCGGGGAGACGCAGGTCTTGGAGTCACCTGCAGAGCGAATGGCCTTTCTGCTCGACTTTGCAAAGAGCACCAGGAAACCAGGTTATGTGAGGGGGCAGCTAGGGCCCGCTTTTCCTAAGGAGACATAAAGCTGCATCGCCTCCATAAGCAGCGCTTTTCCTTTGGGGTTTGTCCCCAAGTCTTTTCCAAGGCAGCTCCTCTATCACCACGACACTGTGAAAGGTGCAAACGTGACGCTCTTCCTAGTCCTGGAGAGATCTCCCGTCGGAATTCCCCTGAGCCCGCACAAGGAGCTGCTGTAAGTGCACATTCAGAGTCATTTTGTTTCAACTGCAGCGGAAGGGGAGCGGGGCAAATCCATTCCGACAGATACGTTTAGCCGTCCACTTCAACTCCGTAAGTGCCTCTTCATGCTGTACGCCCTCACCTCTCCATACGCCTGTACACGATGCTTTATCCACCTGCGATAGCTAATGCTGTTGTCTTTAAATGAAGACTCTTTGAATCAAAGAGCGATAAACAATCCATTTTTAAAGGGCAAAATATCCGCGTTTAGGGACTCGCCCTGCCAGCTCCTTACAATACCCACGCGAAACTGAGAGCTCTTAAATACCACTGGCATCCACCATGAGCAGTCCCAGAAATCAGTGGCACTGCTCAAACAATCACAAGCTCCAGGTTTAGACACGGTAAGAGCAGGGCAGGAAAAATCCTTACACTGATGGCAACAGCATCCAGCAAGCATGTGGCTCACAGCAGGATTGTAGGGAGGGTATTTAATTCGCAGGGAGTCACGGTACAACTCGGTCAGGTTCAATGGATTAAAAATCAAATTATTTCCCTTACATGCACTTTTGGGTCAGTGCAATGTGGCCCTCTCAGCCCTGGTCTACAGTGGGGCTTTATTGCACAATCACCCCCCTTAGGGCGAATTAATAAGCGGAGCGTCCACACAGCCAAGCTTGTTATTTTGAAATAACGGGCCGCTTATTTAAAAAGCTGTACCCCTGCTTTTCTCAAGGAGTAATGCTAATTCCGAAACTGTCATTTTGAAATCGGGGTAGTGTGGACGCTCTGATGCCGTTATTTCGAAATAACGACTCCCCAGAGTCATTTGAACTAATGACTCCCCAGTGCTTCTTGGGGCGCTATGTCAAGGTAGCGCATCCACATTAACAGAGCCTGCCTCGGACTCGTCTCAAGGTTTCCCCGTAGTGGGGACATGCTATTTCGATTTCATTAAATCGGGCGTTATTAAGTCGATTTAAGTAATTTTGAAATAGTTTCCTGGTGTAGACATGCCCTGAGTTGCATGCTGGAAGCTGCAATTGTGGATTTTTCCATCCAATCTGCAATGAATATTGCATTTTTCCTTCCCGGGAATTTCTACCAAGGTTTCTATTGAGCCTGCTTACCTCATTCTTATTTCCCTATTTGGTTGAGTTAGCCACACGGCAGTGTTCAGGAGCACAATGCAGCCTGGCGTCAGCAGGAAAAGGAGTGTTTCTCTGGACTCATTATCCCAGGTGTAACGTTTGTCACACCAAAACCAGCACCGATCATTCTGCTAGTTTCAACCAAGCTGTTACTTCGTGCACAGACCTAAGGCTAAATCAGCCATGAGCCTCTCTTGGTTGTGCCTCTCTCCCTTTCAGGCAAGCTGGGAGCAGCACAGAAAGCCCGTATCACCCTACATCAATAGGTACTTTGTAGTCCTTCCATGGTTAGCAATGGAAGCTTTCTCGCTTGCACTGTGTTTTGACAGACAGCATACATACTCAGGGCAATAAATGCTGTCCCATTCAGTCACTCTTCAAGGCTCCCTAAGAGTAGGGAAATCAAAGCAGCTCAGGTAGAAACGGTTTTACTTCAATTTGTAAGAGAACTTTCCCCCTTGTGACAGATGCCAGCGCCGTATGATGGGGACTGGTGGAGGGGGCACGCCAGTGCAACAAAAAGCACACTCCTTAGGGCAACGTTCCCTCTAATCTTTTCCATCCATGTGCACAATAAATTGTTTTATGTGCACTGAGGCCTGAGCAAATGTGCACCACCAGTAGCAACACAAAACTTAGCTGTGGGGGCTCTCCTAATCAGCCGCGCAGTATTTGAATCTCTCCCAAGTGCTCAGTTTATGGGGGATGCTGCCTCAGGGGCCATAAGTCATGAGTGCAGGGAGGACACACAGGCAGGAGCCCAGGTCACAGAGTCCAAACAAAGGGACAGGGAAACTGAGAGCCCTGGAGACCGAGAGCTCTGCAGACCATGGCCTATTTATTTACTGGGCAGGCACCGCATGGGCAACGACAAGGCAAACTTCCTCTCTGAGTCCGGCCAGCGAGCCCTAGTTCCCTCGACACAGGATCGGCCCTAGGGCTGAAGGGTTGACTCCCCCACACCAGAACATAGTGCACAGTCCCCACAGGAAGGCTGAACAAAGACACCAGCCAGCTTGTGCTGAAGCAGGTGATGGCACCATACAGACCCATGGTGTAAGAATGAGCTACGTCTGCACTGCAGAGTTTTGGGGCAAAACCGGTCATTTTTGCACAAAAACTCATGGAGCATCCACACTACACGCACATTTTTCTGCAAGAAAAAGGACAGAAGATTGTCAGAAGACAGGGCTTTTTGCACAAGAGTTATTCCTCTTTCTACAAGGAATAAGCCTTTTTTGCACAAGAGCTCTTGAACAAAAAGGCATGTGTGGATGGACAACAGGGGTTTCTTGCGCAAGAAACCCCTATCGGAAAAAGCACAGGTGCTCTGATGGTCATTCTGTGAATGGCCATCAGAGCTTTCTTGCGCAAGAGCGTCCATGCAGTGTGGACGAGCTCGTGCGCAAGAACTCCTGCAAGGCGGTTTACAGGATCTGTCGAAAAAGGCTTTCTTTCTCGACAGATCCCCCGCTAGACTGCTGCTTTTTGCCGACAAAGTGCTGAGTCTGCAAAACGCGGTGGCCATTTTTATGCAAATTAGGCACGGGATATTTAAATCCCTGCCTCATTTGCAATGTCGACCTGCCTAATTTGCATCCCTCTGCTGACAAAGGGATGCAGTCTAGACATACCCCTAGAGACCACACCGGGAAAGGGTTTGTGCCCCATTGCCAACTGCCTTCCACACAAAGCCCCTCTTTCCAGCCTTGTGCAAGGAAAATGCTTTGACATTTTTTAAGCAGCAGAAAGCTTGGGCTATTTGAAAACATTACAGGCCACATTTTCAACTCGCCTTAACCGGCGCTTCATTTTCTCAGCCACAAAAATATGCACAATTTTGCCCCTGCAGTTCAGGTTATCTGAACTATTAGGTCTTTGAATGCACCCTCAGATGAAAGGCCTAAACATCTGAGTCTAATCTGCAATGGTTTGTTGTGTATCTGAAGCTGTGAGGACAGAATCTCCCAGGATAAGGCCTTGAGTGACCTAAATTGTGGTACTAATTGCCTTGATTGCTATTATTTTTACTTAGCATGATAACAGTTTTCAAGTACTTAAAAGGGTATTACAAGGAGGGGGGAGAAAAATTGTTCTCCTTGATCTCTGAGGATAGGGCAAGAAGCAATGGGCTGAAATTGCAGCAAAGGAGGTTAGGTTAGACACTAGGGAAAACTTCCTGTCAGGGTGGTTAAACACTGGAATAAATTGCCTAGGGGAAGTTGTGGAATCTCCATCACTGGAGATATTTAAGAGGAGGTTGGATAAACACGTCAGGGATGAGCTAGATGGTGCTTGGTCCTGCCGTGAGGGCAGGGGACTGGACTTGATGACCTCTCGAGGTCCCTTCCAGTTCTATCATTCTATGCTTTATACAAAGATCAAAACACAGTAGATACTCTGAACAGTATCTGAAAATCTGGCCCCATATCTGTAAGGACTGCATAAAAGTGAGTAACTACAGCATTCTAGAGAGAATTGTACTTTTATAGACATCTTATGCGCTCAGTGAATTTTATGATTATCTATGCCCGCAACATCATGGCATACAATGCATTTCAGTACCGCGTTAGACACACAGCTGGTTTCCCTGTGAAAGCTACATTTCCTGTTCAAGTTTACGTTTAAATGAGAACAGAGCAACTGGAAAAAAGTGAGGTAGCCAAAATCCATTGCTGAAGATTTGTGTGGGAACTGCAGGCTGTTAGCACATAGTTCAAGTTTACTAAGCAAATTATTATTCTTTTGAAACAATTAAGGGCTAAATAAAGGTTTAATGAATCCAGCCATTTGGAATTGCTATTGCTGCTTTAATTTGTAGTTTACTAGAATTTGGTAGATTAAAAATGGGAAAAGAAATCCCTTCCCATCTTGCACGCATCTCCTCAGGGGAAGAGTAATTTGGTACTTCAGTTTTAGCATCCATAACGTCCTTATCTCTCTGAAAAATTATTCCTCAGTTTTTATGAGCTTCTCAGTAAGACTGGGGGGAACAGAGTGATTGTGCTGTATTCTCCTGTCTCCTCTGAGTTCAGCGTGAGCGGATATTGTTCCCTGGGTGCGAAATAAAGGTAGAAGTGTCCACGTTTAATTTACTGCTTGCAATAACCAGGGTTTTATCAGCATTCCATCAACAATTTTTTTTATTGTCAGCCTCTTATTGCCAAGAGCTGTGACCATGAAAAAGTTGGTTCAATGAAAACCTAATGATGTCACCTATTGCCTGAACCTTATGATGCCCCCAATAGTTGGTAAGGCTGCAGGGGTGAGAGCTCATTGTGACTGAAGTGTTGGTAACTTAATTGCTGTTGACAGTCCATGGCACCAAGTGGGCGCTGCTATTTTTTGCTTACTACAGCTGGACCAGCTGTCCCTCTAGTTGTTTTTCATATGCAATTCAACTTCACAACCCCAAACAGGTCGAGTAGTCTAGGATTCTATACAGTCCTGGTGAAGCCTGTGTAGACTGAGTGGTGTTGGGAAGAACAAACTCTTAAATCTTCAATAAAGGTGTCTGGGCAATGCCTGCACCGGGATGGACCACAGAAATAAAGACAGTCACTGATGAAGCAAGAACAAAATGTATCTCAGGCATTCGGCACATTCTTGAGAGTTCTGTATGTGCTGGAAAGGAGAGTTGCACCCATTCATGATCACCTGGATTGTACCAGTATCCTACCACAACACAGTGGTAGCATAGTCAAAAGGCATCAGTCCATTGTCCACTACAGACAATGCTACGTTGATCATTCAGAAGCAACCACACTCACTCAACAACTGCAGGTCACCTGTAATGCCTGCAACACTCTCTGTGTGTGTTTCTCATCTATGTACATATGTAACATCGTATATATAAGGGATTGTCTCAAGTCATTGCCAATACTGAAAGTGTAACAAGTTGGCATTAGAATGGCCCATGCCAAAGGTGTTGACTTGCTTCCAAATAACCAATGTTTCTCCTTGCAATCAAATAGACTGAGCAGCAGAGTAGCTGCCATACACTAATATAATAGATGAATCTGTATTCACATATTTATTAAATGGTTATTAGTGTCCTGAAAATAAAGTGGCATCTGAGTGCTCATTAATAATCCTGACTAGACTGCTAGATTTGAGAACTGAAATGCAATTGTGCATACATGCAGCTATGCTCTGCTATATAAATAGGGTGCCTTCATATAATTAGTCCATCCTCAATTGCATATTTTAAAAAATCATATGAAGTTTGCAAAATCGCATTTTCCGTTTGTTTTTCCATTTAAAACAATAGAAACTCCACCAATACTTTCAGCAAATCAGGTTTCTGCTCAGAGCTTAAATTTCCATTTTAAAATATGTCTTTGCAGAAGCTGCTTTAGATATGGGCATTTTCAGTAAAATCAGTGTATGCTGGTAGAACTATTTCAATAGTATTATTAGCATTCGTAACAGCTGTGACATTTATAACAATGTATCGTGTTTGGGCAATACAACAGGAAGATGAAAATCGATGTTTATGCCCAACTTTTCTCTCTCAAATGTCAGAAAGTACCCTTCATGCCCAATGAATTCGAAATGGATTTGATTTTTTTTTCCATGTCCGTTAAGGCCATTGCACAATTTTCCTTTTTATCATGTTAAAGACCATGCTGAGGAAACGGCTTAGCTTACTGTCCCCCAACGAGTTCAAAATGGGAGAGGGGGTCTGCCAGGCAAAACAGTGACTGCGTTTGTCATTCACACCTGAACAGAACTGCGTGAGGTGAACTAAAAGCCAATAAACTGTTGTGCGCTAATGAGTCACCAATGCCTGGAAGAATGCACATGTAGGATGTTGCTGTGACACACATACACGCACACACCCCGTAGGACATTTGACTTCATCGGAGGCCTGGTCTATGCTAGGAGTTTACACCGAATTTAGCCACATATGGTCGATTTTCTAAGCCACGTGTCCACTCTATCAAGCCTGCCTCATTGACCTTAAGAGCCGTCGAAGTCGATGTCAGTTACTCCTGATTTCACGAGGAATAGCACTGTTCCCAACCTTGCCTGGTCAAGTTTATGGTAGTGTAGAGGCAGTGTTGTGTGGTAGCAAGAGGCTGCCAAAGTCCTATCACGTAGCCTTTCTTCTCCTTTTGCAAGCCACTCTGATCTTCCAAATACGGGTTGGCTAGCCCATGAGGGGTGCAAGATGTTTATGCAGTTGTTGGAGGCACCCAGCTGCTCATGACCACACAAAATCCAGTAGCCTGTCTATTGTTAGAGCGTTCCCTTCGCATAGACATAACCAAGTGCCAACCATGGGATCCAGAACATGTAATAGAACTTTGTAATAGAATGTGCATGACCATTGGTAATGGGAAACACGCTTCTGGAGAAATCAGAATTCTTGGCTGAAATGCGATGTACAAATTGCACAGCAATGCCAGAAACGGTACGCTAGAGTAGAGTGAATGGATTGTGATGCTCGGCCCATGAAAGAAGAGCCTGGTTATACAAGGCAATTACTGTACTTAAGGGTTTATTTCTTGTTCAGTGACAGTGAGTCTAAGAGTTTCACTTGGCTGAAGAAAATCCCATCCCTGCATAGGAGAGCTGGCTGGAAAACAATTCCAAGTCACAAAAGGAAATCAAGGTTTTGCAATTGGTCTTTGTAATGATGCAGAACATAAGCAAAATCTTTTGTTGAAAAAGAGAGAGAGACAACAAGACACTGACCCACCCCACAATAGCCCAGTGGATAGGGCATTCAACTGGAACATAGGAGACCCTCTTTCTAGTCACTGCTCAGATCAAACACTTGATTCTGAGTCTCCCACATCCTAGCTGAGTGGCTATTGTAGGGTCTTCCTTTCATTCCATAAAATAACATTGTCGTCCAGCTGTAGTTAGTACCGGTATATTTCTACTTAACTAATTGCTCTTCTAATCACAGAACATTCTCAGTTCCCAGCACAAAACAAATCAGTACCTGAAGAATTATCAATCCCAGCTAGCTAAAGAGTGGTTCTGCCATTAGTAAATTTCCTTTCTCAAGCGTAGGAAAGGGAATTTCTGAGAAGTTGTGGCCCTGTGATCAGAGATTGACGAGGCATGTGCATAACTTTCTAATAGTAGAGACACCAGCTGCTGTTAAAGGAAGGAGGCATAATGAAGAAATATTGAGACCTCACTTCGCGCAAATCTGAAAGCCGAAAGCGTTTGGATCTATGGTCACTTGGCATGATAAACCAAAAATAAATAAGGGCTGACATTACAAAAAGGAAGTGACAATCCTTGCAAGTAGCCTGTAGTTATGGAATTTCAACATTTTCATAAGGTTATCTTAGGAAAGAGGCGGTACAAAGCCAAATGTCACTATTGATTGTTACCACCCCAGTTCGCACTGGACATATGAACCAGGCTGCAGAGTACATTGGCAGCCCCTTCATCATTCAGTGACGGGGGGCGACTCTGCTAGCGATGTCATTGCTTGCGTTACACAGTGGAGTGCATGCACAAAGCTTGCTTGTGTACGGCCCTCACCAGTCCAGCTCTGAGAGGGAGAAGCTGAGTTGTTGGCTGAACAAGAATGATGTTCCTTTTTTGCAGTGATTTTTAACGTTTCCACAACTGAGAGAAACGGGACGCACCAGCCACCGTCTCTGGGCATGCGAGAAGGTGTGGGTGCACCAGCTTCAATGGCATGGGTTGTAATAAATTGGCAATGGCATACGTACGCATCTACCCCCTGCAGAGTGAAACCAGTGCAGCCGCATCACTGAGTCCAGCCTGTGGCTTGGAACCAGAGGTCCTGCATTTTCTTTTAGCTCCTCTTCTGTCACCAGGAACGATCCGTTCCTTTGGACCCATGTGGATGTGACATGCACCTCCCACAGAAACCTCCTCTGGTGCCGCCGTAATTATTGGGCAGCTGAAAAAGCTTTATTTTTTCCCTTTTTTGTTCAGTGCCAGGGAGTAATTCCATGTCAAGTAGGGCACGTAAGGGTGTGTAGTTTAAACCCCCAACTCTCCCTCTGCTGGCAGCTTGTAATAGAGGCAGAAGATTGGTGTCTTCTGGGTAAGTGAATTATGCAGGCTACAGGCTCCTTCGCCCAGAATGTCTTTAATAAAAAGCTCCTAATTGTGTGAAAAAGAGACCCTGGGCTAAGTGAGCTGCTCAGTCTTTAGCAAACAATCCCAGAGAGAGGGCAAGATAAGAATAGACACACTCTATTTTATACACGTTTGCCCAGCGGTGCAGCGCTTTCCATCGCATGTTTCTGCATGCCAAACTGTTCCCAATTCCAGGAAGGAAATGTCATTTTTGTGATTAATTGGCTGTATTTCTCCATGAAGGCTGTCAGGGGTGGTTTCCTGGGATGTCGTCCTTACTTGTACATGACAGTAAACAGTATTCCTGAGCAACTGATGGTCAAATATCCCTAAGCAACCTGGGGTCTAATCAGTGTCACAAGACTTCACTGGAAATCCCATCCCCTCCCTTCAACAGCGGAGTCTGTACATTCCTTGAGCTGCCTCTTGAAAACAGCTCTCCTTGACTGAGGTCTCATTAACTCAGGCCACATTTTCACTTGCCAGAGGATTGATGCTCTGGTGATCGATCCTCTGGGGTTTGATTTTGCGGGTCTAGTAAAGACCCACTAAATCAAAACCTGAGGTGTCCCTATCCACACCAGTGAGGAGTAAGAGAAGTCGACGGGAGCGTTTCTACTATGGAGATGTCACCAAAGTTTGAATTAAAGTACGCCAACTCCAGCTACACAATTCATGTAGCTGGAGTTGTAAACTATGGGTCAAGGGGCTTAGACCAGGTCTACACTGATGGAGAAATTAATGCAAAATTCACAAGTCCTGAAGGGACCATTGTGATTATCTATTCTAGACTCCTGAATAACACAGTCCAGAGAATTTCCCCAAAGCAATTCCTAGAGCAGATCTAGAAAAACATCTCAGCTTGATTTTAAAAATTGTCTGTGATGGGGAATCCACCATGACCTATAGTTATTTACTCTCATCAGTAAAAAAATTACGTCTTATTTCTAGTCTGAATTTGAACAGCTTCAACTATTAGACATTTCTCTGCTAAACAGAAGAATCCATTACTAAATATTTGTTCCCCATGGCCAACGTTTCCTCTATTTTTTTCATCCATGTGCAGAATAAATTGTATTTGCACCGAGGCATGTGCAGATATGCACCACCAATAGGAACAAAACACTTAGCTGAGTGAGCTCTGCTAATCAGTTGGGCGGCATTTGATTTTCTCCGGAGGGGCCGCACAAGCGCCCAGATTCCAGGGACCACTGCCAATGGTTGGGACTTACAGACTGTAATAAAGTCACCACTTAGCCTCCTATTTGTTATCTTAAATAGTTGGAGCTCTTCCATTCAGTCACTACAAGGAAGGTTTTCTAATCCTTTAATCATTCTCATGACTCTTTGAACCCTCTCCAGCTGATCAACATCCTTCTGCAATTGTGGACACCAGAACTGGACACAATAGTCCAACAGCCATCACACCTGTGCCGAATATAGAAGTAAAATAAACAAGGGAATCTCAAGTAGGAGCAGAGAGGTTATGTATCCCAGTATCACATTAGCTCTTTTGACCAGAGCATCATAATGGAAGCTCATGGTCAACCCATTATCCACGATTATCCACCAGCCCATTATCCATAAACTCGTCCCTTAAAATGAGGTATACAAAACAGATAAAAGTTATGGAATGTGGAGACCATGAACGTGGCCTAACTTTAAAATTCCAATCGAGATGCAGCCGTGTTAGTCTGGTCTAGCTAAAACAAAAGACAGAACTATGTAGCACTTTAAAGACTAACAAGATGGTTTATTAGGTGATGAGCTTTCATGGGCCATCACCTAATAAACCATCCTGTTAGTCTTTAAAGTGATACATAGTTCTGTCTTTTGTTTTAAAATTCCGGCATGACTATTCTTGGATTGTTTTTAAGTCTCTCTAGCTAAATCTACACTGCAAAGCTATTTTGGGATTCCGGAGTATCCCTGAATAGCTATCCCACGTCTTCATAGCAAGCCTGTTATTTTGAAATATAACGGGCTCGCTATTCCGATGTCCCTGTAAACCTCATTCCACGAGGAGTAAGGGACGTTTCAGAGTAGCGAGTTATTTCAAAATTTGCTGCTGGGTAGACAGCGCCAACTTATAAAAGAAGCTATTTTGAAATAATTGCGACAGTGTAGACACACCCTCTGAGATCAGCAAAGTGAGACAACTTTGATGTTTCTACTTCACGTGTTCTGAGCGCCGCTCTTCTGTTTGGAGCACGTGAGAAGTGTATTCTTCCCCTCACTGTAGTAACACAAAGATGACTCACCTAATTCCATTCACACTTTCCATCGATATCCATCCTTCTGAGCTGAGAAAAAATATGGAAATTCTCAGTGCAAAGTTAATTTGAGAACAACGGGAGCAACTAAAAAAGAGGTGAGACGTGAAGATGGAACACCTGCTACAGTCAAAATGATTCATAAGAGGCTACTTGTACAGAGTCTTCCTTGGAATTCAGATTAATGGAGCAAAGGAACATTAAATCAGTATATCAAATCAGTGCATCTTCCTAGCCCACCCAGCCTCCTGAAATGGGTGAATGGAGCTTGTGTTTGATTTTCTAAATATGCCCGTTTTCTTTTTGAAAACTTACCCTGAGAGCCAATGCTTCTGTGATGTTATTGGGCAGGACTAAACTTTACCTCCCTCGTTGAGTCATGGAATAAATTTACTCTCAAACTTTACTCGCCATCTCATTCTGTTCCCTGCACCAAACATTCTAGGTGTTTGCTTTTGGAGGACATGAATCTTAATGATCGTCGAGCCTGCAATTCATCTGATGAAGTGGGTTTTGCCCATGAAAGCTCATGATTCGATATAGTTTGGTTAGTCTCTAAGGGTATGTTTAGACTGCATTGCTATTTTGGGATACCGGAAGTATCCCGAAATAGCAATGCCGTGTCCAAGGAATGCATCTGCTATTTCGGAAAATTTTTTGAAATAACGGACTCGCGCTTTCGCCATCCTGTAAACCTCGTTCTATGAGGATTAAGGGATGGCTTGAAAGAGCACTTTATTTCGAAATCTGGTGCCATGTAAATGCGCCAAATTTCAAAATAGCCTCTTTCAAAATTAAATTGAAAAAAGATACGCAATTTGCGTAGCGCAAATTGCGTATCTTTTTTTTATTTTAAAGTGCAGTCTAGACATAGCCTCAGAACCACTTCTTATTTTTAAAGTTACTGATTAACACAGCAACCCCTCTGAGATTTTTCACCTGGACAGTCACTAACCTTCTTTCTTAGTTTCCCTCTTCTGTTTCTCTGATGTTGGTAGAGATGACATCACCTAAATAAGACAAGATGGTGGCTCTGAAATGACTACAGCTATCAACATTTCCATTTGAAGAAATTTTCAGGCCCACTGCTGATGATCTTGTCAATTTAATTTTCCCTACTTCCTACTCATAATGACTGGAAGATTAGCTAGAGGGGAAGAGAATATTAAAACTTTAATAAAGCCGTCAAGACTGACACAAGCCACATTGGGACTCTGATCTCTTCCTTACATTATGTTTGATGATAATGCATAGTTTGATCAAAAATGTCTAGATCTGGAGAGCCCCAGGAGCTATGAAATCCAGGTGGGGTGTCGGCATCAGCAGCTCCAGGACAGGGTCACAGTGCTGTTCGTGATCGAAATGTCAGTCCACCATTAAATTTCCATGTAGATGGCCAATGCAGAAGTCAAGGGGACACTTTAAAAAATAGTTTTAAAGAAATAAAGTGCCAACGGCACAATTTAATGTTGACTCTGTAAGAGGCACACCAGAAATCTAGCCACTCTGGGGAGACAGGGCAGGGTTGGTTTATGGCATTTTTACGTTCTCTCAATCCCGGGGCAGTTTTGGGTGCCAAAGGGCCCAGTGCAATTTGGAGACGCTCCAGCATGGCTGACTACACCACGCCTGCCCACAGCTGCCTGTGGGTGGCTGCACTGGTGGAATCTCCTTGGGGCTGTGAAGTGCGGTCTTGCCCTCTGCACTATTAACATACCCTTCTTCCCACAACCCTACCCTCCTCATCCCCTTATGCTAGGGACATATCGCTGACAGCAGCCTCATGCACTGACTTCAGGGGAGAGAATTCTTCCCTGCCCAGCTCAAGAATGTTTCTGGTCCCTGTAAGCTACCACCATGCAGGGCAATAGAACCCCTCTTCTGATTGTGATGGACACCCCCCCCCTCCCCCCCGCATCCTCCCAAGCTTTATGAAATGGATTTCTGGACACAAATAGACATAACTCAAAAGATGCTTGGGACAAATTGCCTGGTGTAACCTATCCATCTTCATATCACAATCCGCTGGATCTGTTTATCTTATTTTGGTGCACATATTATTCTTCTGTGTAAAATTAGCCATATGGCGGTATGGAATGCTTTATGGTTTTAAATGTGCAAAGGAAAGCCATCAAGGGTGTTCCCAATTCTGGGATGCCTCAATGTCTGGGCAATCATATGTAAATAGCCTTTTGTCCTTAAGTCTTAGCAGTGATTGGCCTTATGACCTCCCTAACTGGTAGGGACTGGCCAGGTAACTTTCCATGCAAAAGTGGGAATCTTTAAAAAGATAGGGCTATGTCTACACTGCCCCCATTTTGAGCAAAAAATATGCAAATGAGGCAAAGTGGAATATTGCCATGCCTCATTTGTATAATTAATGAGGCTCTGTTTTTGCACAAGAGGTTTTTGTGCAAAAAGAAGCCATCCACATGGCTCCTTTTTGCACAAAATAACCCTCATGCACAAGAGCTGGTCTTCCTGAAAAAAATGCAGAACAGCTCTTGCGCAAGAGGGGGTTTTGGGGCAAAAAGGAACAAAAGCCTCTTGCACAAAAACAGAGCCTTATTAATTATGCAAATGAGGCATGGCGATATTCCACACTTCGCCTCATTTGTGCAAAATGGAGGCAGTGTACACATGGTACTTGGTCCTGCCGTGAGGACAGGGGACTGGACTCGATGACCTCTCAAGGTCCCTTCCAGTTCTATGAGATAGGTATATCTCCATATATTTATAGCATAGGAAACTAGCAGGTCTTTCTCTTTGGCTGGTTGGATACACCCGAGGGTGAGGAACCAAAGACCCCAGGGTGAGAGGCTGCCCTGGTTTGAAAGATTAGCTGGAAAAGGAACAGTTTTAGGGTGAGTTTGTAATAAGTTGGTACTGAGGTTTTTAGGGTTAGAGTTAGCTAAGCGTTTTCCGTTATTTTTAATTTGTAATCTACTTTGCTCTGCCTGTTCTCACTTATAACCACTTAAATCCAACTGCTTGTACTTAATAAAGTCACTTTTATTTACTATCAAGCCCAGTGTAAATAATTGTTACCCAAGGGAGCAATCAGTGTGCACATTCCCCCCTTTCATTGCTAAAGGGGGCTTACCCAAATAATTCATTTGGGGTTCTGATCCCTTTTGGGGAGTGGTGTCCCAGGAAGCTGGGCCCAAAACTGCATTTTCCTTGGACCTGAAGAGGTTCAGTGTCTGTGCTGCTTCTCGGGGGGGCGAGGGGGGGGCCTCAGCTCAGTGCCTGGGCTGGGGGAGACCAGGGAGCTGGCCCAGCAGGACAGGGTGGTGAGAAGGCCCAGAGAACAGGAGGGTGAGTGGCAGTGGCTTTGTCAGCACCCCGGGAAGCAGCCCCAAAGGTTCTTCTGTGACCGCCCCCATCACACTGGTCTCTTCCTTTTTTCTCTTGTTTCTCAACCCAAAAGGAATGAAAGGTCTGGGGTCTTTTAAAACTAGGCAGGAGAAAGCACTCAAAGAGAGCACTCCATAGAGAGCAGTCCTTCACTGGAGATGGTGCCCTGAGATCTCTTCCACCTCCATAAGCCATTTGGACCCAGCAAGCCCCTTGGGAGGTTTCACTGCTCATTCCTGTCTTGCAGCCAGCCTTAATATCAGCCCTTGGTAGCTTGGACATGGTCACACACACCTCTCTGCAAATGATCTTCTTTCAACCTAGCGAGCCACAAAGTTTAAGTCCAGAATGGAATTACCAAATCATCCAGTCTGATCCCTTCTCTACCACTCACCCCCATCCACACAGCAACCCCAACCACCAGAATTAGGCCTACGTTCTCTCTTGAATCCCTGTGATGGAACTAGGTGGAGCTTTGGGTCTTTTAAGGGTTGCTCCTGCCAGAGAAAATGTCTCACTGGAAGGTGCCCTAGACAGGAGGCAAGAGATCATAGAGGAAAAAAATTCTGAACACAGATCCAGAATGTGTCCATAAAATCCTGTCAAATGGATTATCTCTAAAATCAGCCTCGTGTACTAATCACCAAAGGGGGGAGGAAAAACCAAAACCAAAGAAACAAAAACCAAACTGAGAAGAGGGCCCTGCTGAAAAGGTCCCCATTTGGTCTAGTCAGGGCTCCTTAAATATTTGAGCTTGTAACAAAGTTAGCAATAGCCACAACTTAAATTTCCTGATTGTTCCCCATAACTGCAGAGTCCTCATTATTGATTTTTTTTTGCCATCTTCCCAGCTGCTGTGTCACATGATATATGTGGTTAATAAAAGCTAAAGGGGAGTTAGCATTCATTATCTGAGGCAGTGCTGTTGTTAACTCACAGCATCATTGTCTTCACCCATCAATATTTTCAAGGGCACAGAGAGATTTCAAAGGCCAGATAGCACGTTCATCTGAGCGCTTTTAGAGGAAACGGTTGACTTAACACTTGTCCGCCGTTTGTAGCCACCCTCCCAGGAGCCGCTGTATTTAGCTAGGTCAAAAGTTCATTTCACAAATCATGTTCCATTTCCCCCCCCATAGTATGTACTTGAGGATCTATTTAAAATAGCAAACTTGTTATGATTTTTTTAACTTCATGCTGCAGTGCAATATTTTGAGAACGTTGGGGGTCAGAGAGAAATTTCCCTTGATCCACCCGCAGCATTTCAGAACCAGCTAGCTACACGTAAGCGTAGAGGTGCATCTTCAGAGAATGCCGGGTTGCAAGGGTCAGTGATCAGCCTGGTGTGGCAAATCCAGTATTCTCAGCATACTCAGCAAGGAGGGGACAGAAAAAATGGCCTGAAATAACCACGCCCACTAGTCCTAAGTCAAAAACCAGGCGGGTTGTTGGAGCACAAACGGGATTCTTCTGCTTGCCACACCCAAGCGGAAATGGAAATGCCACTGACACTAGATTTAATATTATTGTGTGCACATCCTACGCCTAGATAAGGCAGCTGAGGGCACATGCAGCAATTCATGAATCCATTGCTAAGATCCTGTTTTAGTCCTGCCTGTCCATGAAAAAAAAAAAGCCCTTTACAATTCACTAACCTAATCAAGCTGCCCAGGGCATCATGCTGTTTCTACTCCTCCTTCCCATATGACAGAGTCTATTGGAGCCTCTGACATCTGAGCACAGTCTTTTGACAGCAAACCTTCTCATTAGCACCCTGCAGTCAAAACAAGACACAAGCCTTCTCCACACTACACGGAAGATCCCCATTGCCGCAATCAATCTTCCGGAGTTCGATTTAGTGAGTCTAGTTAAGACTGGCTAAATCAAACTCTGAGATCACCCCCGTCGGTGACTCATACTCCTGTTATTGTGAGGAGTAAGGGAAGCCAACAGGAGTGTTTGCTCTCATCAGCTTCCCACTATGGGGACGCCACCAAGCTCGGCTTAAATAAGCAAAGCTGACTTCAGCTATACATTCTACATAGTTGGAGTTGCATATCTTAAGATGAGCTGCCAGGTCTACTGTAGACTTGGCCACAGTAAATGAGTAAAAAGAATGGACCCATCATTAAGTTACAGGTAGTAAGGGATTCCATCCATGGGCAGGCCCCGTTGTGCTAAGAGCCCTATGTACATAGCCATAGTCCCTGCCCTGGAGAGCTCACTCTCTAAACATACAAGACAGATAAAGAGTGGAAGAAAGAAAGTATCATCTTATAGAAAGGGAAACTGAGGCATAAAGCAATCAAGTTAGCTGCCTGAAGTTACACACACAGTCTGTGAAAGAGCAAAGAATTAAATCCAGATCTTCTGAATGCCTGTCCCATGCTTTACACAAGATCAGACTATCCTTTCTAAATGACATGAAGATAGTCATGATAGAACAGTGGATCTAGGAGCCATCAGTGTAAAGCAGATGACTCCTCTCGTGGAATTTTTCCTGCCTCTTTTCTCCAACATTTTCCCCACAAGAGGAGCTAATCTAGCCAAAAGTACCTTTTTCTTTACGTTTTGCTATTGACAAATATTTCCAGACATATGTTTTGCCTAATTTAACCCACATGGTTATCACAAAAGTAAAAGAAACCTGGCATTTGTGTACATGGGAAAATAGTCCCACCCAAGACTCACCATAGGCCCAGACAACCTGCTCTTTGCTTTCTTAGTTAACAATTGAATGATTTTTTCCATCCATAAAAAATCCCCAACTGCTGCTCTGTTTTAGAGCAAGAAGTATGTAAACCCAGTGGACCATGTTGGATCTTCTCTTAGGCCACATCTACACTTGCAGGAAAATCGGTGCTCCACAGATCAATCTTCTGGTGTTTGATTTAGCAAGTCTAGTAAGAACCCTCTAAATCAAATGCAGAGGTTGACCTGGGAATTCTTTGCAGTCATGAGGAGTAAGGGAAGTTGACAGGACAGTTTCGCCTATCAACCTCTCACTATGGAGCCACCCCAGAAAATCGATGCAAGGTACATTGACTCCAACTACGCAGTTCTCAAAGCTGGAGTTGCATATCTTGCATCGATTTTCTCCACCAGGGTAGACCTGGCCTTAGAAGAAATTAACTAACCAGAGGAGTGATATCTACATTAAATAAAAAATAACTAGAAGATTTACCAGGCATTGCTCAGGTCCTTAACTCAATTAATTTTTTATTTAATACATGCTTCATTTAAATCATTACTGTGAGGTGGGGATAGGGTTGAGGGGTTCAGTGTGCAGGCTGCCCCGGAAAGAGAGGACCACTCAGCCATATGACCGCAGCAGCCTGGGGCCAGGTGAGAAGCGCCTCTCCATGGCCATTGCAGCTCCAGCAGGCACAGCCGGGGAAGAGGTGCATGTCCCCCACTGGGACAGGTCCAGGTTCATCTGCCTCCTACACTCCCCAGAGTGAGGAATGCAGCAAACTGGGCACTTTCCCCTCGTTCCCTGATGAAGGGAAACAGCCAGCAATGTTCCCATGTGAATTCGGAGCGGGGGGACTTCAGTCCCCCCTCACAGGACATCCGGGGGGAGGGGAGGCACAGGCAGTCCTGGGCAGGAGAGGGCATGCCCCCACCCAACCCCTTCCACCTGCCTGGTGATTCTGTCTCTTTTCTGTATGGTTCTCTGAGAAGCAATCCTATTCCAGGCACATCCCATTTTCCAAACACTTACATTGACTTTGAGTTATGTTAAGAGGAAGCTATGTACTGAATGTGGAGGTCCTAGCTCTTCCTGTTTAGGAGGAGTTCTTGAACAGACAGACTGGCGGATGGACAGCCAGACTAAATCTCACAAATATAAAATAGATAATATGCAAAACTGCCATTCAAACAGTAAAGGCCAATGTCTGGCCACAAGTAGACATCTGAAACAAAATAGAAACTTTCAGGTTTAAATCTAATGGGTGAAAATATTAAAATAGTTTTTAAAAAATCAGCGCCTCTCCAATTCAACGGTTGAGTTAATTGCTTTGAGAACACAGTACCATGAAAGCTTCAACAATACCATTATGGCACTGACTTACCAAGCGTGCGCCACAAATAATTCCGCAGATCTTTTGTTTTTCCAACAAAGGATGGCCCCTTTTGGATCTGGAACCAGACACACAAAGGACCTGGCAATGAATGCCCTACATTACACATTATGGTCTTTTGCCAGCATTGTTACAGGAAGGCTCTCTGCACTGAAGGCAAACCCTGGAAAAACACAACAAAGGGGTTTACCAGTAAATGTTTTCAAATATTTACATGCAATAGGTTTCGTATGTTACTGTAACATCCATTAATAAAGAGGAAGGCACTCACGCCACTGTGGAATCTCTGGATTGTGAGGTACAGGGTATTGTGATATCTTGAAAGCTTTCTGAAAAATTAATGGACTTCCATTCTCTTTACACTGCAGGAAATCACATCCCTCTCTGCCAGGGTCAAAGCTGAGTTGAAATAGAAATGAAGCTGCTCTGAATGATGTTGCTACAAAACAACCAAAGTGTCCTAGGGTGGATAATTATTCATCAAGAATAAAACAGGTACTGAAAGATCTATGTCCACTTAAACACTGCAACCAGGATAAAAGAACCAGGTAGTTACCTATTGCTGGGCATACCTCAGAATGGTGCGCCTCCGCTAAAGAATCCAAAGAGGTATCCTCCTCCTACTTCTGCTTTGCCTCTTGGACTTTCACAATCCAACTGGAGTTCTCTCGAGAACAGAAATGTCTCTTGCACATTCCCGGGGCTTCCTCTTATGACTGGGCCAGAAATCACAATTGTTTCTCTCATGGTGCTTAGACTTATCTTGCCAATCATCATCATCGAATCCTAAAAGAATGTGGCTTCTGTGCAGGTTGAGCGCCATCTGGGCCAGTCTTTAGTAAAGTCCTTCAGACATCTGGCTGGATGTTCATTCTCGGCAGCCATTGCCAATGTGAGCCTTTGTCTACACTGGCACGTTTTGTCGCTGTACCGGGGCGGAGGGGCCGCCTACTGACCCAGAGGGGCAGGAGCTCCTCTCAGAGCCCTGGTGAGCAGTGTCCAGCCCATCACCTGACCAGAAGTTTTGTTGTTCTTTGCAGCAGCTTTTTCAGCCATTCCGGACTGTGTTTTTCTCCAAACCCATTAGCTCCTGAAGTGAGATACAGTCCTCACGTTTGGCTGGTTTTCTGCCTCGCTAACTTTTTTGCTGGGTCAGACAAAGTGGCCATTTTGAAATCTCACCAGAACCGAATGGCCAAGTGTAAAGGGTTCACCCTCTCTCGAGCATTCCCTTGTGGCCGAGAGCGTGTCCACAAGCTCCTCTGCTCTGACTCAAAATCCCCCAAAATGATGTGGAATCGGCAGAGGTGATTGAGGAAGAGGCATGGAAGACAAGATGCAACTTCTTGAAGTGCTTGAGATTCTGGACTGTACATTCAAATCGTCTTTCCTAATTAATCTCCAGATCCCCATTTCCGCAGCACTGCGACCGTCTGGGCTGTGGATGAATCAGTGCTGCGTGGTTTCAGTTGAAACACGGGCAAATTAAACAGTAGTTCAAACCCAACACCGGGGTTGCTGCCTTGGAATATTGAAAAAAGGCCCGCGCTGCACAATAAGCCCTAATGCCCACCCAGACCCAGTACAGCTTTACTAGTGGAGAAGCCCGCTAGTCCAACCAGATGGCGGCCGCCACCACACTGCTGTCCCCTCTGTCTGCCCTGTGGCAAGCAGGGAGGGAGGCCATGGTCCAGACTAGAGGCTTAACAGAGGAAGGGGCGTAACAGAACTGATGGTGATGCACAGTCACTGCTAGCCTCTCTCTTGCAACCTGGTACTTCACAATGGAGAGGGAGTTGTGAGAAGGAGCCACGCTCATCTGGGTCTGTGAATGCTGCTCCATAAGCCAGAGCGGGGCACTGGGCTGTAGGATGAGTACACTGCCTCTGGAGCATCTCAGGGCCCCGCATCACACCGAGCGCAAGAATCAACCCCGTTATTCCCTCCATGGCAAAGTCCCCCAAGCTGTCGGACAGAGCGTCGCACTTCCTGTGCCTTGCGTTTCCTGGCACATCAGTGAGGCTTGCACCCCTGTCCACTTCATCACACGGCTCTGTTGTAGGATGCCACGCTGGGGGTGTTTTCTGGGCTCAAATCGGCAAACTCAGATGGAGGAGGAAGTCCAATTCAACAAACACAAGAATGGTCATTCTGGATCAGACCAAAGGTCCATCTAGCCCAGTATCCTGTCTGCCGACAGTAACCAATATCAGATGTCCCAGAGGGAATTAACAGAACAGGGAATCCATCAAGTGATCCTTCCCCTGTTATCCATTTCCAGCCCCTAACAAACAGAGACTAGGAACACCATACCTACCTCTCCTAGCTAATAAGTGTTGATGGACTTAACCTCCATGAATTTATCTAGTTCTTTTTTGATCCCTGTTAAAGTCCTGGCCTTCACAACAACCTCTGGCAAGGAGTTCCACAGGTTGTGTGTTGTGTGAAGAAAAACTTCCTTTTGTTTGTTTTAAACCTGCTACCTATTAATTTCATTTGGTGACCCCTAGTTCTTATGTTATGGGAACAAGTAAATAATTTTTTCCTTAGTCACTTTCTCCATACCCATCATGATTTTATAGACCTCTATCACATCCCGCCTTAGTCTCTCTTCTTTTCTAAGATGAAAAGTCCCAAGCTTTTAAATCTCTCTATACCTTTCTCTCTTAAAGTGATCAGGTCCTATGCAGCTACTCTTGATTTATGCCAGAATAACTGTGACCAGACTTTGGTCCAATATCTCAAAATAACATCTAATGCAATCTTGCCTCTTCCCAAAGGCCAACCGAGTGTAAATCCATACAGCCCACCCAGACTTATTTCATCCCATGGGCAGCTCTTCTTCTGGGTAACAACACTTAACAAGTCTCCCCACAGAACCTCAGTTTACCCATCAGTCACATGGACAGGGTGATACTTCAGAAAGGGTGGGATAGGGCCGAACTGTTATTTGTGAAAGGGTTTGGATGAGTTGCACTGTAAATGGGCAAAGAATTTGGTGCTGATAGTTTTTGCTGAGAAGAGTCATGTGTGTGTTTTTATTGACTGAACCAGAGCCGGCCCGAGCCATTCTTGCACCCTGGGCTCCGGGCGCGCGGCTCATTCTTGTGCCACAGGCACACGGCGCTTGCGTGGCCCCGCCCCAGGTTCGTGGCGCATGTGTGGCCCCACCCCGCCCGGTCCAGCAGCACCGCGCGGCGCCCCTTACAATCAGTCCATAGCTGATTGTACAATCAGTCCCCAGTCAGTCCATAGCTTGGGCCGGCTCTGGACTGAAGGCCAGAGGTTACATAAGAACATAAGAATGGCCAGACTGGGTCAGACCGAAGGTCCATCTAGCCCAGTGTCCTGTCTGCCGACAGTGGCCAATGTCGGGTGCCCCAGAGGGAATGAACAGAACAGGGATCATCAAATGGTACAAACCAGGATGTCACCCCTGTCGCCCATTCCCAACTTCTGATTAACAGCCAGCATGGGCAGGAATGGTGTCCCTAGTGTCTATTAGCCATTGATGGACCTGTGGTTGTAAGTGTGAAATCTAAAAGAAGCTAGCTGAGTCTCCTGACCAATAGAAACAGAGCTAAGTGCTACTTTGTGTGTCCCTGACATTACAAAATGGCTACCTTATCATAGATAGCACTGGCCAAATGGAAAAGATGTTTTATACAAGCTGAGGAATTACACGGGAGACAAACGAATCGGTATGCTCCTCTGTTTTCCTTCTTGCCCCTACAAGCTCTCCCCACATGCACGGCAGATCTTCTTGTCCAGTTCCATGTTATGCACTAACCAGCACAACACATATCGGAATTTAACATTTCGTTGGGGAAGTCAGCTTCCCTGTGTGTGCCTTGAAATCCCTCCTGTCTGTGCCACCCATATGCCTGCTAAGCGGGTGGCTCTGTTTTTTGCAAGTGCATTCTATCTGAAAGGTTAATTATTTATTAAGCATAATGGAGTTTAATCTAAACAATTACTTAAGATAGTATTAATCTTAAAACCATTTAACTCTGTGTCAGAGCAGAAGTAGCTTGTTAATTTAGGCTTAGTTCCAAGTCCCCAGAGATCTTGGTTTCTTCCTCTCTAAAGATGGATGGAGCATGCGGAAGAAATAAAGAAAAGAGAAAATATTTCTACAAAAATTAGAAAAATGACTCATACCTTTGTCAATGCTCTTCTAAATACAGGGTTTGCTGTGAAGCTACGGCGGTGCATACCTGCCCAAGATGTATACAGTCCCACTTGCCCTGGGCAGATGGGGAACTGAGGCACAGAGAGGCTAAGTGACTTGCCCAAGGTCACAGAAGACATCTGTGGCTGAGCAAGGGGCTGAGCTCAGGCTAGTTCTCATTCCCTTGGCCCACGGGTGATGGGTGAACTTGGGGCTAGGGGAGGTAACCCCCCAGCCCCAGCTCTGCCACCTGAGCCTCCTCCCATCTCCCACAATCCATGTCCCCCTGCAGGAGCCTCCATGGCTCTGGAGCACAGGGAGGGCAGGTGGTGTGTGGTCCCGCCCAGGGGAAGCCTGGGAGCCACGCTGAAGCAGGGGGCAGGGTGTGGGCAGGACCAGGCTCTCCCCACTGCCCACGCCTGGGCCATTCTTTCTCTCTCAGAGTGATTTCGACCCTGGAAATGAAGACCCCTGAGCCTGTGAACCAGTCCAGGTCCCAGAACAGGGCTTGGCTGTGTCCTGTCCTGGCTTCCTGCGCCGGGATTAATGTCACCCACAAGAAGAGGCTGAGAACAGGTCAGATGTCCCGGATCAGATGTCAATCCAAGATATGTGTATCCATTCAGTGCCCTGTATAAAATGAGCTTATAGCCCAGAGGTGGGCAAATACTGGCCCACGGGCTGGATCCGGTTCCCCAGGGTCCACCACTGCTATATTCACCTGCACCTCAGCAGGCTTAAGCGATTGCCGCTCCTGTTGGCCAGGAATGGCTTCCCCAGCCAATGGGAGTTGTGGGAAGTGACATCCCGGTCTGTACCACTTCCCGCAGCTCCCATTGGCCAGGAACGGCTTTCTGCAGCCCATGGGAGCCCCAAACACCCGTCCCTGGGAGAAGCAGGTGAATATAGTGGTGGCAGCCCACCAGGGGCTAACCCTGGCAAACTGCTGCCCTTTTATTGCCCACCCCTGTTGTAGCCTCAGACCTTATCACCTCCCTCGGGTCCCCCCACCTTGCATGGCATCCTCCTGACATCCCGCTTCCCGGATATTTCCCTAGTCAGGGCCCCTGGTATGTGGCTGCTCTGCTCCGGAAGCTTCCTTTCCCCTGATGTTGCTCCATTCCCTTGTGTCAACAGAGAGGACAAGATGGGAGGATGAAATACCCTGTTAGACTGACAGCCCTCTGTGGCCTGGACTGGCCTTTTGTTATATGTGTGTACAGCGCCTAGCACGGTGGAGTGTTGATCCCTCCCTGGTCAGTGTTTCTAGGCATGATCTCCAATGCTCATGTACCTAAGTAATTAAGCATTAGTGCCTGGCATTATCAAGGTATTTTTAAGTCCTTAAGGGTGCAGGGGCTGGTCTGCAGAACTGACTCTTAACAAGAAAAAGCACCTCAGTTCAGTGGCTGGGCAGATGCCGCATGGAGGAATGGCAAAGTCATTCTCCCTTGGAGAACTCCAGGTGTATTTTAACAATCAACAGTCCTGATCCTCCCCTGAAAGTTGCTAACATCCCCGCTGTGATCTATGTAAAGGCCTGTGGTAGGGATCTGTGGTAGGAGAGATCAGGGCAAGTATGAGGTTGTGGTCTGGGAGCAGGATTTAAATTAAAAGTCTTAAAGAAAGCCTTCCCTTCGATTTTATACAGCAACTTATTTTGAAATAAACCTTTTCATCAATATTAATCTATTTCATGGTGCTGGGCTGGAGAACATTCTTGTGTAGATGGTAATGAGAGCTTTAAACAGCCTGCAATTCGATTAGTTCCAAAAAAGGCCACCATTTCCATAAAGTTCTTCTTTGTATTTATTTTTTAATTTTAAATGTCTTCCTAATTATATCTTCTTTGGATTACTGCAATGGAATTCACATTTAAAGTCTATTACTTTTATTGCTGATTAGCTATCTCCTTTTCCATCAACGGAGAAAACAAAAATGAGCCAGTCAATTTCACCTCTTTGATGGAGTCAGTTGTATGTTCTAATCTCAGGGTCCGGTTTCTCAGTTTAGGTTGCAAAAGAATGGTGGAGGGGAGGGTTAGTTTGTATTTGGCAGGGAAATTGTCAAAACTAGATTGGAGGGGTTTTTTAATCCTCACAAAAAGTTCTCAGTTTTGTTAAAAATACATTTTTCAGTACCTAAAACTGGGGCCAAATTTGCCATGACAACATTTTTGTTTGACCTTTAATTCAACATCACAATAATCACAGCCCTGGTCTACACTTGGACTTTATTTCAAAATAACCCACCTTAGGTTGAATTTATAAGTGGAACGTCCACACTACCAAGCCCGTTATTTTGAAATAATGGGCTGCTTAATTCAAAATCAGTACTCCTGCTATTCATCAGGAGTAACACTAATTCTGAAATAGTTATTTCAAAATAACGGTAGTGTGGATGCTCCGGTCCTGCTATTTTGAAATTACTACTCCTCAGAGTAATTTGAACTAATTATTCCCCAGTGCTTCCTGGAGTTCTAAGTTGTAGGTGGCACATCCACATTAACGAAGCCTGCCTCGGACTAATTTTGAGGCTTCCCTGTAGTGTGGACACACTGGTTCAATTTTCTTAAATCGGGAGTTAATTATTTCAAAATTACCAAATTTGACTTAATAACTAAGGATGGGCAAAGCTCAAAAGGATCAGAGGATCAATTTCAATAAGCATCTAACCTCCTAGATGTTCCTCTTCAATGTTTTGATTTAGAAGATAAGCTGGAGATTTTAGCTTTTCCACAACATTTCTAGTACTTCCTAATCCCAGGTCAATCAACACTAGCAACACCATGATATCCCACTCCCTCCTTTTCTAAGCAATTGCACTTTAAAATAAATATATCACCAACTTTAAAAAAAAATGCTGAAGAAATGTTCCAATTTGGGTTGAGGTTTGTTAGAAGTTTTCCCTTGGCTCTTACTCTAACCAAATTGATTCTATACAGTTATTAATCACAGCAGCCTAAATTTGCAAAAGCAGCTGGCAATGCTGGGTACGTAGGATTTTTCAGCGATGTTAACATACACAATTCCAGCTGAGATCACTAGAAGCTTAGGGTGCTCGCCTACTCAGATAATCAGTCCGTAAGGCCACGTCTATACAGCAAGGCTTAACTTGAAATAAGCTACGCCAATTGAGCTACATCAATTGTGTAATTAATTTCGAAATGGCTTATTTTGAATTTTGGCGCTGCCTACACATCACTTATTTCAAAATAGAGTCCTCCTCCTCTGACTTCCCTTACTCCTCATAAAATGAGGGTTACAGGAGTCAGAGTAAGCAGTCCTCCAGCTTGAGAGTATTTCGACACTTTGTCGAAATAACTGCTGGCTGTGTAGACGCGGACTATGTTATTTCGAAATAACGTTGCCGTGTAGACATAGCCTAACTGAATAGAGGTGTATAAAATCATGAGTGGTGTGGAGAGGGCCAATAAAGAAAAGTTATTTATTAGTTCCCTAAATAGAAGAACTAGAAGACACCAAATGAAATTAATGGGTAGCAGGTTTAAAACTAATAAAAGAAAGTTCTTCTTCACACAGCGTGTAGTCAGCCTGTGGAACTGCTTGCCAGAGGAGGCTGTGAAGGCTAGGACTATAATAGAGTTTAAAGAGAAGCTAGATAATTTCATGGAGGTTAGGTCCATAAAAGGCTATTAGCCAGGGGATAAAATGGTGTCCTTGGCCTCTGTTTGGCAGAGGCTGGAGAGGGATGGCAGGAGACAAATCGCTTGATCATTGTCTTCGGTCCACCCCCTCTGGGGCACCTGGTGCTGGCCACTGTTGGCAGACAGGATACTGGGCTAGATGGACCTTTGGTCTGACCCGGTACGGCCGTTCTTATGTTCTTATGAATAACCAGCATTTCTGAAAAATGGCAACCCTGGTGATTTCAGGAAATTGTGCCTTGTGGTAATAAATTGCAAGAACTCTGCTCATGCTCCTAAATGGAGACCACCTGTAAATGCCCTGAGATGTTGTCCTGAAATAGGAGTTTGACCTTTCCTTTGTTCTCTAATTTGACTCTGCCCATTTCTCTTGTGTTTCGTACATTCTTGGGGAGCTAGAGAGAAAGAGACCAACTGGCCAGCAAGCAAAGTACAGACTGCTTAAAAAGATGAAAGTGGCTGTGCATACTAACATGGGTCTTGGGCTGCCCTGTGCATTACAATTCAACCTGCTTCTTCTTGCTACTAACACTGTAATGTGGCCAGAAAAGCCAAGCGCTGGAATTTTTGCTAAAAGCTTTGCAAGGCAAATGGGAAATGTTGTTGCTGTGTAATCTTCCTCCGATTCCAGGCCAGTGGGAGCCAAGGGCCACCTAAGCTGGTTAGGGGAGAGCAACTTGTCTTGAAGTTAGAATGCTGTGTTCTTTAAAGAATCCAGTGGGGAGTGTCCGTAATGAAGAAGGGTCTACCCTGCGAGACAAGGAGCTGGACAGAAAGGTGACGTGACTTCCCTTAACTTCCTGCTGCCCATTAGAGTTCCTACTGGAGGAGAGGAATGTCACTCCAGAGCAGGGGCGGAGTACTGGCTTCAGGCCAATCGGCAGGCAGCAGGGCAAGGCTAAAAGGAGAACACACATGCCAAGGCCTGACCATATCTTGCTGCAGTAGTTGGGAGGAGCAGACCCAGGCAGAGTCCACTCCCAGTGTGAGGTGATCAGCCCAGAGAGTAGGCCAGGGCATGGTCTCTCAGCCAGGCTCAGGGAGCAGTCTAGACCCAGCAGAGGAGCCTGACCAACATAAAGACCATGAGGACACAGGCCAGCTTGGGGTTTGGGATCCATGTAATCAACTCTGGATTGCACCACCGCCTAAGATTTTGCTGTACCACACTGAACCAGCGGCTCATCGCATCCATTGTTCCGTCCTCAGTCGTAAGCAATACTTGACGTAAGACTAAATAAGAATAATATGCTGCCCAGCGATACTTCCCGAGTCCTGCCATCTTCATCAGACTTCACCCTGTGTCCCACGAACCTCGTCTCACAAGTCAAGGCCTTTTTAAAATGTCTCCCTGTGTCGCTGGAATGGGATTATTGGTACGTTCCTAGCTCCAGAAGAGTCACATAGTTTGGACTCTTGGGAAGCGTTTAAAAGAACCCACTTGAAAAGGTCGGGAGAGCCCTTTTGCAGTGTGGGAAAGATGCTAGATCCCCATAAATGTCTTTGGTTAGATTAAAAGCCTATTGAATTTGTTCTCCTAACTTTGTTTTCTGTTTCCTGCGGCCTGATACAAAATCAGTCACCCATCAGTTTGCTCCAGAGCGTGAGACATGCTCGCTGTCCTGCTTTTCTTTTACTGCCAATCTAAAGTTTCTTCTCCTCTAAAATGATGATGTTTGCTTAAAAACATAAGGCTGGGAAATAAGATATAAACTGAATGTATCCATTGGTTAGAAAATATTGCTAACTCCTTGACCTGGAGAAGAATTATGGCTGCTTTGGGAACCATTAGGGAGAGAAGAAATGTTTGGAACTGCTGCAGAGGCAAATGGTAATGGAGATTTATGGAGGATCACTGATGACATTAGTTTATTTAGGGTCCTATGAACAGCTCCTAAGCGAGAGAGGCAAGGGGACCAAAGTGCTGCTGGATGGGATGTCAGCACAAGAGGGATGGCACGTTTCCCTCTGGAAACTTGAATGCTCTAGTGAAGGGATGACCTGAACATTTCAAAAAATGGCCACCTAAAGCCCGAACTCCAAAGATGAAAAGTCCAATAAAAATCCTTAGAACACTTTGTCCTTGTGCACCCCAAAGTGCTTTGCAAGGGACATGTGATCCTCCCCATTTTGCCATGGGCTAACTAACATGGACAGAGAAGTTCAGGTTCTGCCCACAGTCAGATGCTCTCTCCCCAGTCTTGTCCATCTGCAGTAGCAAAGGAGATTGCGCAGGTAACCACTTGGCGCATTCAGCCTGCTTTGACGTGTGTTGAGGGACAGTGAGATGGTCCTGGGAGAAATTTTCTATTCATTTACTGCAAAAACAAACCCTGTCTTTGAAAAACCAGACGGTCTGGTTTAAAATAAACCTTATTGGGTTCCAGGAAATGAAGAAAGGGCAACCAGATAGCAACATATTACCTGAAAAACACGGTGCATTTATGTGGCACCTTTCATCCAGAAGGATCCCAAAGCACAATGCCTAATTAAAAAAACATTGAAGCCAATGAAACAATACCCAGTCACTTCATGGGGCATTGGATCAGGCATCTTGGGACAAATTTGCAAGGGCACAGTATCCAAGAACCAAAACGTAGACCAGGTTTTCAAAAGTGCTTAGAATGCATCTGCTCTCATTACAACCCTTATGGCTCTTTTCAAAAATCTGACCCTTGTCAAGAAATCTCTTTCCCCACCACCTCTCTAGGGGGCTTGTCTTTCACTACACGGAAGATCAGCTCTGCCGTGATGGATCGTCCGGAGTTTGATTTACCGAGTCTAGTTAAGACTTGCTAAATTGAACTCTGAGAGCACCCCCACCCGTGTCCAGTACTCCTCCTTGTGCAGGGAGTAAGGGAAGCCGATAGGAGTGTTTGTTCCCATCAGCTTCGTACTGTGAGGACACCATCAAACTCGGCTTAAGGTAAGCTGATTCCAGCTATGTATTCTACATAACTGGAGCTACATACCTTAAGCTGAGCTGCCGAGTCTAGTGTAGATCAGACTAGATCCAGATGATACCAACAGGATATTTTCAGGGAAACATAAATAATGATCTAAGTGGAGTGTGATCAAGATGCCAACTTAAACACCAGCCTTTACTTATACCGGAACCCCAATTTTCTCTCTATGTGATACCTGGTTTTCTGTAAAGCGGTGTATGAAATCTCATCTTCCAATCCCGCCTTGACAGCAGTGCTGCTTCTCTGAGAAATAAAACAGGGAAGTGCAGGACAATGCATCATTTGCAATAGAATTAGGTGTTTGCTTACAGAAGTTCAAAAAAGAGTTGAGTAGGATAAGCCCAAGAACTCTGACTAATCTTGCCCCCAAGCCATGTCAGCAGCACGAGGAGTGTGGCTCCTCAGATCATTTATCTAAGCAGGTCTGGAGCACCACAAATACTGGCAGAGGTGCTGGTGTGTTTGGGAAATGAAGCAGAGAGGAGATTCTCATTTCACATCAAGCTGGGAATTAGGAAAGCTAATGTGGCATGTGCTCCTCTCCTTCGGCAAAAAGGGCGGGGTATTGACAATGATTATTTGGCTTTTTTGGCAAACCCACGATGAGTTCACCTTCCTCTGCCTGGTTCTAGGGGCAGTCAGGCCACCAGGAATCTACGGCTTTGTCTACATTGGCACGTTTTGTCACAAAACTTCCTTTTGGTGACAAAACAGTGACAACGTTCAGATGGCAATGCAACTTTTGTGAGGGGAAAAACATCCAGTTTGGGCAAAAAAAAACCTTCCTGCCCTATGAGAAACCTTTTTCTCTTCCCCTCCCTTTCTTGTCGACAAACAGCCAGTGTGTACTCTGCTGTTTGTCTTGTAGAGAGAATTGGCTTCCACCAGTATCCCACAATGCCTGCCCTGATGGCTCTGCTCAACGTCTGTGACCTCTGCTGCCCTGTAGGCATGTGCCCCTGCTCTATCAAACCTCTGAGAAGCAACTGACAGCTGAGTGAGCGGTTCCAGTTGGGGAACAAACAAAGAACAAATCACTGGAGTGCTCCTGTTCTGCCCTGGTAGGAACATAGCGGCAGGCAGGTTGATGCTACAGGGGGAGGGCTGGAGAACCTGCTGTGCTGCTTTGACATTCCTCAGCACAGAGCGTTCACAGAGCTACCATGGTATCCCAACACTGCACTGTGGGATGCTTACCCACAATGCTTTGCTCTAGCTGTCGACTGGGTGCCAGCCATATCATAGAATCATAGAATCATAGAATACTAGGACTGGAAGGGACCTCGAGAGGTCATCGAGTCCAGTCCCCTGCCCTCACGGCAGGACCAAATACTGTCTAGACCATCCCTGATAGACATTTATCTAACCTACTCTTAAATATCTCCAGAGATGGAGATTCCACAACCTCCCTGGGCAATTTATTCCAGTGTCTGACTACCCTGACAGTTAGGAACTTTTTCCTAATGTCCACCCTGAACCTCCCTTGCTGCAGTTTAAGCCCATTGCTTCTTGTTCTATCCTCAGAGGCCAAGTTGAACAAGTTTTCTCCCTCCTCCTTATGACACCCTTTTAGATATCTAAAAACTGCTATCATGTCCCCCCTCAATCTTCAATTTCTAAACTAAACAAACCCAATTCCTTCAGTCTTCCCTCATAGGTCATGTTCTCTAGACCTTTAATCATTGTTGTTGCTCTTCTCTGGACCCTCTCCAATTTCTCCACATCTTTCTTGAAATGCGGTGCCCAGAACTGGACACAATACTCCAACTGAGGCCTATGTCATGGCCTAATATGGCCATGAAATGTGAACAATGGGAGGCAGAAAACCAGTTTGACCATTTTTCACTTTTGGCGATGTTTGCATGTCGACAGCACTTTCATTGCCAAACATTCCCTGTGTAGATACAGCCCACCAGTGCAAAGACTCCGCTCTGTCTTAAGTGTCAACCAGAGAGGCCTCAGAGCACGTCGCTTAAACCAAATCAGACTCTCTGTTTTAAGACAGGCTACGTGCAAAAGACCATGCTGAGCCACGCACAGCGTGACATACTCTGAGATGCCACAGAGAGGCTTCCAACTGCAAAAATAATCGGTTTGGCTTTTACTAGCCTGACATTTCTATTTATCGTTAGCTGCAAAAAAAAAAAAAATCTTTCCTATCTGCCAGACATATAAATCCCTCGGTAAAGGTCCCAGAGTAAATAACGTAAGGAGACATGAGCGTATGCTGGACTCATTCTCCACAGTGCATACACAATCAGAAGCCGCAAGCAGTCCTGACCTAGAGCACCCCTATCGAATGTGCAGAAGAGTTGAGTTTCCTTTGGAATGTTTCTGGTCTCTCCATTCATGAGAGTTCCCCCGCCCCGGCCCGACTCCAAACGGGAGCTGCAAAGATTGTTTATCTGAGCAGCTTTTAATTTCCCGAATTGAAGTGTCCACCCCCCATTGCTGAGTGTGCTGCCAGGCGGAGGCCTGTCAGAAATGTTGGTAAATGGCTCCTGCATTATTAAGGGCTCCTCGCTGGGGCCAGCTGAGTTCAGCTGCGGTTTGAACCTCACCTTTCCCCAGCTGTTCATTTGCGGGCTATTTGTGTGTGTTGTTTGAAACCTGCCTGGAATATCAAACTGGGAGAAATCACAGCACCAGCATTTTTCTGAAGGTTTTGGTCCCATATCCTCCCCGCTAATGAGGCTTAAGCGGACGAGCGCTGCTTTCCTTAGAGCTGCCTCTGATACATTCGTTTGTTCTGCTTGTGCTACACATTTTTTGTTTGCCTGCAGAGGCAGGCACTGGGGAGTTTATTCTTGCAGCGCATCATAATGGCAGAACGGCAGGTCCCTTCTATGACCGGTTCCTTTGCAATGTTAAAAAGGCATTTACGTGGCTATCGGGAGTTCTCTTTTTCTTACTGTTTCCTTCCTTTCACCCCTCTTCCACCTGATTTCTCCCAGTGGTCGGTTACACGCACTTGGCCAATACACACACTTGGGGTCTTATCTGGTTGGCGCATGACAAAGCCAATTTTTCCTGCCTTAGCCTTTGATGTGGAAATGCAGATGTCTATGTATGGGACACATCCAGCCCACTTAATTAGCCTCATTAACACAGGTCCTACAGTTGACAAGTACTTCTGCTGTTATATCTCTCTTGGTTTCTGTTACTTCCACTCCAATTCATCTGAGGAAGTGGGTTTCATCAAAATATCTCAAATCATGAGCTTTTGTGATCAGACTCTAAAGTGCTACAGGACCCCTTGTGGCCTTATCTGGACAGTGAGCTCTTTCTAGTCGGGGCTGCCTTTTACTCTGTGTTTCCACAGCACTTGGGGAATAATGCAAACGATAATTATTTAAGATACTCATCAAGAATACTGCAAGGCTGGCTTGGATCCAGCCGCTGGGGGGCAAATTCCAGGGGTCTTACCCAGGGGAGTAGTCCCATGGCTTCAGGAAGTCCTCCCATGATAGAAAGGCCTGTAGAATTGCCCTGACATACAAGCCATCATAGCATGTTCCTCTCTGATTTCTCTCGGCCCTCGTTTACTACAATTCTCAAAGTACATTTGGTGGCAGGCTGGCTGCCCCAGAAACTAGCGAGGTACAACGTGAGCAGTGCCGGCACTGCGCCGGGTTGGCCCCCCACCGAGGGGTCTGCATCCTGACCTGGCAGCTCTGGAAGAGGAAGGAGCAGTTCCCAGTCTTCACCCACATTACTGGCTGTGTGCTATGTAGGTTATGTATGCCGTTGGTGCCCCAGCACCAGGAATATTCCTGGCCCAGGGCAGGGCTCCATGAAAACTTGCCACCTAGCCCTTATAGACAGTGCTTGCCAAGAGCCCACCTGTTCCAGTGAGTTCTGGCCCTTGAGCCCAGGAATGTCTCAGACTTGGTTTTGAGACGTGTTCCTCTGCTCTTGCTGGCTCCCTTTTCAGAGAGAAAGGAGAGGCAGAATAGGCCAGAGAGCCAGACCTCGCTGCTTCTAAGGATGCATACATCTCCCCTTTTCTCCTCTGTGTCCCTTCAGGGCTGTGATCCAAGATCGTTGTGTTTAGCAGGCCTGCTATGTATCATTATCTACTACTTCGCCCTCAGCTCAGGAGGTGGCAAGGTGAAATTGGATTATGTTTTATAATTGCTTCCCTTCCGACATTTAGGATTAAGGACATTGGAGGATTCATACTAAAAAGCTGCAACTCTTTCATTCTCATGCCTGGGGGTTGGGGGTGGGCAGAGGCACTCAAGCTCAGCAGCTGCCTAAATCTATTTATGGGTCTTGGAACTGTTGGACTGGTTTCCATCTCTTCCAAGACCTAAAATGCATGTCATTTTAAAATGCCCATGTTCTAATAGTATAAAGAGGAAGAAGGACGGCCAGCAGTCTGAATCAAAAGAAAATCCTCAACATTTTCTCCTCTGTGGTGCTTTCAAAAAAATGAATAACCACATGAACAGGCAAGAAAATGAAAAAGAGGGCGAAGAACCTGCAGGGCCATTCATTCTGTGTGTTGCACCTTCAAATTTCCGGAGACCTCTGCTGGTGTGCAGAAATGGAAGTCAGCTTGTTCTCAGAGTCGTGGCAAACTGTTACCAAGGAGACACACACCCTGTACTCTCTCCAGGAGTCTTTCTGTTTTAATCTCAATATAAATACACTTTTTTTTTTTTTACAGAAGTATGCCTTTTTCTCACTGTACATGAATAGAAGCCAGAAGTGTAGTGTTTACAGATGGACTCGCACCTTGTAAAGGATCTAAGATACTTTTATTGCTGAGGTGGAACATTCACCTCAAAATGCACAAAAAAAACCCAAAAACCTTCGAAAATCTCTGAAGTGAGGGAACTTGAACCAGATGGGTATAGGGCTTCCCCTTAGCCTTTAAAAGGGGCAAGCCAAGTAATTGAAACCCAAATATCAACCGTTGCCTTTCACGGTTGTTAACAACTGGTGAGGAGTGCCTTGACGGGCCTGGAGCTAAAAGCCACCCCTGTCACAGGGAAGTTCTCATATGCAGCCCTTTTACCATTTACATTGTGTCCATAGGAGTTGTCACTGGCTAAGCATACAGGCTTTGATAGTTCTGTCCTTGGATAGGAAACATGCAAGGAAAACTCAGGGGTCTGCAAAAAGTGCTGTTGTTAATTCAGCAGGCAGCTCATTCTGCTGCTGGAAGTGTCATCTGTGAGCTAAACCCAATGCCCTGGTACACTTGGAAGTCCTAAGAGGCTAGCTGCAAAAAATGGAATGTTAATCCCAATGTCCTTGCCATCTTCCACTCTAAGTAATTGCATTCTGCCACCTATGTTTCCCGCTGTAGTTTGAACTGGAGACAGTTTTTGACTCCACTTCCAAGTCCTAAAAGAAAATGCTGCTCTGTGTTACTGTGAGCTGTTCAAAAGTTGCTGAGCAAAATCACAGCACGGGCTGCATTTCATGGGTGGACAACCTGATTCCTAAAGATACTGCTTTTAAAATGTGTTGGAATCCTTCAGTAAAAAAAGACCATATCCGGCCAACTGTGTGCTGGGCTATTTAATCAGTTAATTAGCTTTGGTGGGTATTTTGGAGGGCTGTTGGATCTGACTCTAAATAAGCAGCAGTAACAATATGTGAGCGATGTTCTCTGGGTTTCAATCACATTTCGTGATATTTAGTTTTGTGGCCCCCTGGAAGCTCTGAATGATATTTTCCAGTCTCCGTTAAGGCAGCGTGCTATTTTTTTGTGTAGCGTGTAGAAGCAGAGGCAGCATGCTGACTTCCTACAGTTCTACAGCACTTCCCAGCCCACACACATGGGAAAGGTACAAACTTCATTTCTCCGTGGCATTTCCTTCCAGTCCTTAAAAGAACAGCAACTGACACAGCTGAAGGGCTGGAGTGGTGCCTGCCCAGATGTGACCATAAAAAAGGAAAAAGAAAAAGCACAATTATGCAAAAGTGCTGAGCCTCTTGTAGGAAACCATTCGGTTCTAAATGGTTCTGTTGGGAGGGGGGTGGTAAGGGGATACATTTTGCATATAAAGAGAGCTTATACTGTATATAAATTTGAATGGCAGGTGCTTAATTTATCATGGATGGGCGCCATTTCATCATTCCAGGCTATTAAAATTTTTAATCAAAGAGTTTGGTTATTAAACTGCCTAAGGTTGGCAAAGATTTGCTGTTATCTTATGTTAAAATCCATCGTGGTCCAAACAAAACTGAAATTAATTTCAGATGCCAAAGGAAACTTGAGCGTCAATATAGTATGAATATTGCAAACAGGCTGGTGATGTGCAGCTAGCAGAGAGCCTGGTGCATTTCATATCTGCATAGAAGGTATGCCTTGGGGAGGAAAAACGCAGAATCCATCAATGCTATTTGCCTGGTGTTCTGTGTTCCACAGCTCACTTGGGAAGTGGCAGCTGACACAGGAAGTTTGCTTAGGAGCAGGTTTGGTTAGAATATGAACTTCAGAGGGAGCTGAACTGGAGGCAGGCTACATATGGATAACAATGTTCTGAGGGCTCAAAGCAATGTAAGGCTGTGTCTACATGGGCAGGTTTGGCACAAAAGTGCTGTCGACATGCAAAAGTCACCACAAGTGAAAACTGGTCAAACCAGGTTTTCTGCCTCCCACTGTTCACATGTCATGGCCACTGTTGCTAGCACCCCGCTGACAGATAGAGCAAAGCATTGTGGGAAGGCAGAGCGGGTCCTTGTGCTTCTTAGGATTCCCTGGTAGCTCTGTGAGCTCTCCGTGCTGAGGAATGTCAAAGCAGCACAGCCGTCTCTCCAGCCCTCCCCTGGAAGCAGCAGTCTGCCTGCCACTGTGTCCCTAGCAGGGCAGAACAGGAGCATTCCAATGATTTGTTTTTTCATTGTTCCCCAAATGGAGCCACTCACTCAGCTGTCAGACACTTCCCAGAGCTTTGAAAGGGGAGGGGCGCAGGCCTGCAGAGCAGCAGAGGTCACAGAACACTGAGCAGAGCCCTCAGGACAGGCATCGTGGGATACTGGCGGAAGCCAGTTCTCTCCACAAAACAAACAGCAGAGTCCACACTGGCTCTTTGTCAACAAAGGGAGGGGAAAAGACAAAAATCTCTTGCTTTTTTGTCACCAAGCCTGGGTATTTTTCCCGGCAAAAGTGACATCGCAGTGTAATTGTTTTGTAACCAAAAGGCAGTTTTTGGTGTCAAAATGTGCCAGTGTAGACAAGCCCCAAGACTCCTACACAATCTGCAAATGTGCTACTGTTCATTCTCTGTCCAAAGGGCATTGCTTGCCCCTGTGTGTCTGATGGCACCTTAAGGGTCCTTTTGTATTCACCCCATTTCCACACAGGCCTTTCATCCCTACCTTCAGGAGTCTATCTTCCTCTTCATAAGCACTCGTTCATTTTTATTATTCAGTGTATCAATGGGCTTTTCTGTAGCACCTATCATCATGTTACCGGCACATCTCACCAATTCATTTGACCTCACAGCACTGTGGGGGACAGAGAGACATCACCAGCCCCATTTTTCTGGTGTGGAGAAGTGCTCAGAAATGAACCCAGAGCCACAGAATCCCTAGTTCTCTGCTTCACCATAAGGCCAGGACTGTGCCCTTCACTGGTGGTAATTGAAGCACCACGCGCTTATGGAAAGCACAATTAAATCCTACATTTCATTGTGAGAAAACACAAAAGCTGAAACTTAATGAAACACTTTTATTAAAATGATTAAGACACCGGTCAGGGGCAAATGTGACATTTCTGCCCAACTGGTTACAAGCAGACAAAGCTATAAACAGCTGAAAACAGGGTATTGTAATGGAAAATGCCGGCAACCAGCTGAAGATCTTGTGTGATCACCTTGACCCAAGAGGCACAGGGCTCTCGCCTGCAGCATGTGTGTTATACATCATGATGTTAGGCTGACCCAAACAGACATGTCTTCCTGAAAGCTCAGCCCCTTGGGGGTGAAACTCTATAATGCTAAACAGTTTAATTCCAAGTTACAGACGCCTCACGGCTACAGAGCAGCTTGGACCCAGGCAATCAATCACACAAATTCTGTCTCCAGCCAGAGGTCCTCTGGAAACAGACTCATATATCACTGCCGAGGTGTCTGCAAACAGAGAAAGCGACAAGCTGTGAGGGAACGAGTCAACAGAGGAGATGTGGCAAAAGGAAAATGTCGACAGCTCTGCAGTTCAAAACTCTTTTTAAGGGTCTGGAGGAAATGAGTGATGGATGAGAAACGCAAACACGATGGAGGTTTGTTTTTGAGTGCCCTAATTACAGGTGATTATTATACCTCTGTGGTCTGGCTGAACACTACGCAAGCTTAAGATTTCTCATGAGACTGCCAGCATTTCCTGGCTATTCCCCTGCCCATCCCCCTTGGGGTACAGCTAGACTACAAGTTTTTGTCAGAAAAAGGTACGCAAAATGCACTCCGCATTTTGTGTACCTTTTTCCGATTCTTTTGTTGGAAGAAGATTTTCTGACATTTGGCCTGTCTAGACTGGGCCAAATGTCAGGAAAACCCCCTCTTTTGGAAGCTCCCTTCTTCCTTGTAGAACGAGGAATACGGGGGCTTCTGAAAGAGCGCGCTTCCTCTTCCGCAAAAAAAAAAGCAGAAGAGCAAACGCCGTCCCTGGACGTGGCGGAGATTTTTCAGGATACCTCTGGTATCCCAAAAAAAAACCCTACAGTCTAGCTGTACCCTTGTGGAGTAGCACTTCTCATAGGACAGTAACCAGTACCAGATGATTTAGGGAAAGGTGTCAGTATCAACAAAGTGGACAATTAGGCCACACCTACACTATGCAGAAGATCAAAGCTGCCACGGTCAAGATTCCGGGGATCGATTTAGTGAGTCTAGTGAAGACCCACTAAATCAAACTCAGAGGGCTCCTCCCTCAGCACTGGTGCTCCTGTTCCTCACGAGGGGTAAGGCACGCCGATGAACGTGTTTGCTCCTGTCGGCCTCCCTCTGTGTGGACAGAGCAGAAACTCATTTTAAGATACGTCAACTCCAGCTACGCAGTGAAGGAAGCTGGAGTTATGTCACCCTTCCACTGTAGTGTAGACCAGGCCTCAGGCAGCAATTTCAGCACAGGGAAGTTTCTTCCCATTTCCTTCCCTGATACTCCTTCTCAAAAACAAAACACCTTGTCACTTTGGATTTTCTCCTTAACTGGCTAAGGTCTGAGTCCCACAGGTTACTTATGCGTTGGTTGATGTAGTTCATTGTATCCATTTAAACTGCCTTGTCTTTCAAAAGAGAAAACAAAGGGAAACTCCTTCGGCTTCTCCACCCAGCAAGCTTAGAAGCTCTTCTCCGTTTGAAACTCATTGAATTCGAGCGGCATTTCGCCAGACTCCTTGTGCAGGTTTCACACAAACAGTCCAGCTCTGAGCCTCCCAGACTGACCCAAATACATCTGCCAGGGTTGAACATCGTAGGCTCTCCCCAGTTATCCGTGGCTCTATGATGCCTTTGTCTTTTCCTCGTCCCTGGCAATGTTTCTTCCAGTTCTTCCTGGGCATCTGTGCAATGAGTCCTAAGACAGTATGCAAGCAGGCACACTGACGGGGCAGGTGGGGGAAAAAGGAGACCGAGTCTCTGGCTCCCATGGCTCCTGAGCACAGCACTGCCAGAGATGGGGCCAGCCCCAGCCTTCCCCAGTCACCAGCTCCTCCCGCCCTGAAGGTCCCCCTTCCCCACCCCTCAGCTGGGCAGCCAGCCCCAGCAGTGCCCTTGAGCGCCTCCTCAGTGTGCTGGCTCCCCACATCACCCCTCACTCTCCCATCCCCAAGGTGAGCAGTGGGGACCTTCAGGGCCGGGGATGGAATGGAGGAGGCAGTGGGGTTCTCGCCTCCCCTTGGCTTTAGCTTCCGCCTCCCTCGGTCTGCAGCCCCTCGAATCCAGCCTGCCTCACACCCTTTCAGAAAGGACCATTGTCCCCCCGGCCTGGCATGCAGAAGGATTCATGCCCTGACGTTTTCTTTGTGCGCTCGGTAGCTAATCTTATTAGCCACGCACATGCTAGCAGGAGAGCTCCTCTGGGGGGCTGGAACCCTGCTGGCAAAGTTCAAATGACCCAACGGCCGCTCTGCTAGCCACATCCTGGAACTGTCCGCAGCGAGAACATACCACGCTGCTCCGCAAGCCCATCAGCAGAAAGCCTTGCTTGGGGCCCTGGAGACGTCCGTCCACCGGCTCGCCCTTCTGGCTGAGCCTTAGCAGCAAGGAAACCAGTGCCCCAAAGAGTCTTCTGCTGTGAATAAACGTTCAGTAAATCAGCCAAGAGGTCGTCAGGCCTCCGCCCTCGGAAGCAGCATTCAGCTCACGTCTGAACGTTTGAAGGCTGTTGCTTAAACCCACAGATGTCAGGAAAGTCTGGAATCAAGCGAGAGCATTCTCCGAGGGCCATCCCGGTAGCCCTGTGAGCAGAGAACAGCCTCGCTAGCTTCCGGCCGTGACCCCTGCCTTATTGGCTGCACGGCAGGAAAGTTAGACCTCTGGCCAGACCTTGCACCTGATATGGGGGGGGACACAGCTGCGGTGCTGTAGTGAACATGCTTCCTACAACAGAAGGGGTGAAGAGTCTGGGCAGAAGGGGTGGGGCTGGGGGCAGAGCTGAGGGCTTGTTCCCCCCACCCCCCCAAGCCCTACCTTCACCCACCGCCCATCCTCTTGCTCCCTGACAGGGACAGCAAGGAGATGACTTGGGGGGGGGGAGTTTTGGCTCCCTGCCCTCACTCCCTACGCACACACAAACACAGAAAGTCCCCTGTCCAGAGCCCCTCCTCAGCCCCCACAACCCTTACTCCTGCACCCCCCCCACACACACCCTTAGCCTCCTGCCCTGAGCCCCTCCTTAAAGACCTGAGCAACACCCGGTCAATGTGCTAGCTGTAAGATAAAGGTGTGCACAGGACTGTATCCTTCAAATGCCTTTGAATCATATGAGCATTTGAAAATTCCTGTGTCCAATCATCTTTAAACCCTAATTCTGTACTTTCCTAATTCGTGAAGATCCCACGTTGAACGAAGTGAACTCCTGCACACCAAAGACTTCCGGGCAGAAGAAGAAAAGCCAGGCACAGTCGGACCAGCAAGCCAACCGCTGACGTGAACAGCGACTCTTAAAAATGTCAGACAGCCCAGAAGAGCAAACGCAACCACATGTCCTGACAACAAAAAGAGAGCCACTTGTTATGTCTTGGAGGCAGTAGCATTAAGAACTAAACACATACGGAAGTAACTGAGAAAGACAGCAGCCTGGCTGTGTTAGGATGACTTGCCCTTTATGCTGTGCATACCCAATTTCCAATTATTTTTAATGCCATCAACACTAAAGGCCAAATTCCTTCAGCATTGGATATTTCTGCTGCCACTAGCCCAAGCACCAGCTGCCCTGAAAAGCTGCCTTTGAATACCTGGCAGAACTGGGCTGCTCCAGGGGCAAGGCATTTGAAAAGTCATCCCCCCCACCACCAGCCAGGAGTGCCCAAGGTCCACAGAAACCCCCATCACTGCACCCAGCGGTAACATCTGGCTTTGGCGGGGCTGGAGAAAGCTGTTAGGTGCAACGACCTACGAGGTTGCTAGCCCTTGTTTCCAGGTGCCATTGATCAAGTGAAAGAGGGAGGAGATTGGTGCATCAGATTCCAGGAGAGTCAATGTAATACAGCGGGCCGGACACCAGCACTGGGGGGTGGAATGTAGGGGGATTAGATGACCGGGGGGAGGGCTAAGGCAGCTCCCTGCCTGTCCTGGCACCGCAGAATACGCTGCGCCCAGAAGCGGCCGGCAGCAGGCCTGGTTCCCGGGGTGTGTGTGGGAGAGAACAGGGCTCCATGCACTGCCCCTGCCCCGAGCACTAGCCCCACACGCCCATTGGCTGGGAACCTGCTGCTGGCTGCTTCTGGATGCAGCAGCATGGTCTGTGGTGGCACGAGAGGCAGGAAGCTGCCTTAGTCCCCCCCTCTGCACCGCTGCCCGGGAGCCACTCACAGTAAGCCCCTCCTGCCCCAGTCCTGCCCCCCCTTAAAGCCGGAGCCCCCTCCAACACCATCCTCAGCCCCACCCCAGAGCCCACACACAGTCACATTCTGTTGGGTCTCGGCATCAACGATTTTCTTCAACTGGGTCGTGAGACAAAAAGTTTGAACCCCCCGTGTAATACACAGGATCAGAAAGATCCAGGTGCTCCTACATCCACCTCCGCTTTTTTTGCATCGCTGTGAGCTCCCTGGCTTTTCTGCAATGCAAAGGCCTGAGTCTTTGATGGTTTTATTATATTTCTTCAAGCTTAATTTTGTAAAATGTAATGTTATCAAATTAGAATAATAGCCCAGCAAAGGCATGTGTACTTAACTGGGGGAATGGAGCCGTGTATATTATAGGAATGAGGAACAGCGACGAGCCCTCCAGGAAATTGAATTTCATTTCAATCAGCATAATGACACCTTGTCCAATCATGCAATGAAAGAACAAGGCAAGGGAGCGGAGTGTTCCGCAAACAGGCCAGCTTTCAAACCCCGCATTCCAGGACAGGCAGGCTGATGGCTCCTGCGCAGGGTGTAATATGCAAGGAACCGGCTCCCTGAATGCTAGAGTCATTCCCACTCCCATCCCCTCGCCCCCGAATGTTCGCAGGCTCTTGCCAATGCCTTTTGTTCCTTCTGGGCAGAAGGTCAGGGTGGACTCCCCTTTAACGCTTTTCTTTAACTGAAAAATTGCCACAATCCCAGATCAGCCCTGGGCTATGAATGCGCTCACCTGTCGTAGCCAGGAGAGCAGTTTAAAGCTGGACTGGTAGGTGGGCAGACAGACAGAAAGAATTAAGCTCAGGTGTATTAGTCCCTGAAGTGAAGTTGCGGCTAGGCACTCGCTTCCTCTCAGTATCTTGCCCTCAATTCTCCTCCCACCCAGCTCCTCCGTCCTGCTAGCCCAACGCCAGTGGTCCCGCTAATTTCTTCCATCCTTGTGTGGAATAGAGTTTGCTGCGTGCACCGATGCATGTGTAGATGTGCACCACCAGCAGAAACACATGCTGCTGGCTGTGGGCGCACTGCTAATCAGCTGGGCGCCATTTGAATCTCTCTAAGTGCTCAGCGTACGGGGTACACTGCCCCCGGATGAGCTCTCCGGATGCTTGGCGGCTGTAAATCAGCATCTCCATTTCATAACTCTGCAGATAAAGGATCAGGCCCAAGCGGTCTCTGCTCCTGTTCTGTCATGAGGGGAGAGTGGGAGTGGGGGGGGGACAGGAAGCTTGCTGGAGGAGAAGAGTGGGTTGGGACTGGCCTAGCAGCGTGAGTTCATGATGCTGCCGGAGCTTAGCTCTCGTGAGCAAGGCCCCTCCCCGCTCAGCCTGTGCCTCAGGCTGTCCTGGCAGGCTAGCTGTGTAGACGGGCCCTGAGACCTCACAATGGAACGAATTCTAGTCGGTCAGGCCCAGCCCTCTTGGGTGCTCCAGCGCGGGGCCTGGAAAGGATCTAAACTGGTGAGGCTTCTGGTTTCAAGCTGAGAGACTTCCCCACTGCCCGAGCTCAACTGAGCTCTCTTGGAGAACATGAGACGTGCTTCAGGACTCCCCTGGGTAGGTTCCGTGCCTGGCTTTGCACAGATGAAATCCTGCCAGCCTTTGGGCAGGAGCGGCGCACAACCGCAGGGGCTGGGGAAACAGTTTAAAAATGAAAAACGCAAAGCATGACAGGGCTCTTGATGAGCTGGGCGCGAGTCGGAAAAAAAATACTTTAAAAGCTCTTGCCTGTCATTTATAGTTCCAGGCAGTGAGTTTAGACAGAACTTTGAAGGAATCTCTTGAAATATTTCTCTTTCCTTCCTCGTTTATTTCTCTTGCCTGTAACCCTCCTAATGACACAGACAGTAGCCCCGCCCCCATCAATCACTCCCAGTGATGGAACCTAGCACCCAGTTCTCTATGGGTGCATTTACACTGCACCATAGCTCGAAATAAGATACACAATTCGACCTTATTTCAAAATAGCTTACTTCGTACTTTGGCACTGTCTCCCCAGCACCAAATTTCAAAATAAGCCGCTATTCCAAAACGTCCCTTACTCCTCGTGGAATGAGGTTTACAGGGATGTTGGAATAGTGAGCCCATTATATTTCGAAATAACGGGCTTGCTGTGAAGATGTGGGATGGCTATTTTGGGATACTCCAGTATCCTGAAATAGCGCTGCAGTGTAGACGTAGCCTACCACTGCGAAGCTAAACCAGTCATGCTAATAGCATTGGTGCCTAATGATCATGCACTGTATAAGCACTCTGTCATGCCATGGGCCCTACCTGCACGTATCCCCAGGCTAAATAAAACTGTAGCATGCTGGCAGATCCTGCTACTGTGTGTCTCTCTCAATCTCTTCCTCCGGTTTCTCCCACCTTTAACATCTGCATTTCCATATCAAAAGCGATGTGCAGGACACATGCAGCCCACTCAAGTAGCCTCGTTAACTTGGGTCCTACAATTGACAGGTATTTCTTCTGCTGTTATATATCTCTTGGTTTCTGTTATTTCCACTCCAATTCCTCTGATGAAGTGGGTTTTACTCACAAAAACTCGTGATTCTGGTTATATTTTGGTTAGTCTTAAAGTACCACCGGACCACTTGTTGTTCTCTCACTTTTGCTCACTCTTGTGTCTTGAAGCAGCTGCTGCAGCAAAACTAGAACAGAATCCTAGTTCTGACTATTGTTACATTTTTCCTCCTGGCAGTTAAAATCTTCAAGCTTCAAATGACTTAAAGCTAGGTTGATGTTACTCCTAAAACAAATCTGTTTCTCTCTCTCTCTGCCTTCACATAGTGCTGAGATCTCTCAGTGGGTTTTCATACATTACAGTGAAAATTATACAGGTTGAACCTCTCTAGTCCAGCACCCATGGGACTTGACCAGTTCCAAATGAGAGAATTTGCTGGACCACAAGAAGTCAATATTGTCTAGCAGCATCACCAACATGGCCACTGCTTTCTGGGCTCCTAGAAGACATTTAGGGGTAAATTAGAGCTAAATAACAGCACAGAACACTGAGAGCCAGGCCTGGTGGCTGTAAACAAACTTTTTGGGAATGCGGGAAACTTGGCCACACCCATGATAAGTGGACATCTGGCTAACTCAAATCTGGGCTCTCAGTGTTCTGTGAAAATTCTCTGGTTCAGCACCAGTCAGGTCCGAAGGGTGCCTGACTAGAGAGAGTTCAACCTGTATACACAAGCAATCCATAGAGGAAAAAAATGCAAAAAAAAAATCTAGGACTGCAAGGTCTTTGGGGCAAGGGGCTTGTTTTATTGGCTACCATGTAGATCACTGTGCACGCCTATAGTGCAATATACACATGCTAATTAATAATATCCATCCTGCTAAGATAATCAGAAAATTTGAGGAAATCATAATCTGTGGGTGAAACAAAAGACAGAACTATGTAGCACTTTCTGTCTTTTGTTTCAGCTACACCAGACTAACACGGCTGCATCTCTATCAATAATCTGTGGGTATTCTACAAGCAGAAAAGAGACGCTAATTTTGTCAGAGAAATTATTCATCGCAGATACTTTGCTCAGTTCTGCCTCTGGGCTAACAGGAGTGTCTCTGACAGGAAACACACGGACCCTGTAAGGTCAGGACTTGGCATTTCAGACTCTTTATTTTTAAGAGAGAACGTCACAAAAGCAGCAGACGAGCAGTTTTGGTAAACCAGGAAGTAGTAATTAATTAGTGACCTCGTTAACCAGCCCATCTATTCCCCTGGTGTACGGAGAGGTTTAGGAGAGTGAAGATGTTGGTTTTGCTTCACAGATTTTCGCGGCATTTGTTTCTGTGGCAAGAAAAAAAGACAGGCCCTGTGCCTTGGGGTGGGCCCGCTGGAGAATTTCTAGCTGCACAGAGAGTCCGTATGCTTTGAGAACTGTCACAGCATCTGTTCAAATTACTCATGTGCTTGACTGTGTGCGACTGAATGTGGAGATCAGAAATATACAAATGCGTAATTAGGGCAGATGTTAAGTTTCTCTTTGATTTTACTTATGCAGCGTTAATAAAACCACTGCACCAGATCCCAGCTCCCTGCTCTACTTGGGCAGTGCAAAACAGCCGGAAAATTGCCCTAAAAGCTTAGCTGGGAACCCAGAAAAGCAGGCTTGTCTCTACTGTACATGTTACCTCTTCCTTGCAGAGGGTATCCAGGATAAAGCAGGGTGCACCACCCTGCCATAATCCTCACTGGCACAAAGGCCCCTACGATGCTATTACCAGGCAAGCAGAATTGGAGCAGCCTTAGGCTGCTCTATCATTGGGGCTGGTCCAGCCCCCAGCAAACCCCAGGGCTGGGCGAGGCAGAAAGCTGATTTACAGATCTAGCCCAGTGACTGAGAGCCCTTCACCCCCATCTTCTGCATCGCAAAAATTCCCCCAGCCTGTATGGATGCAGTGAATTCAGTCATTCCATTTGCCCGAGGAGCCCTGGACAGATAAATGAATGATTCAATTATATCCACGGTAGCCACGAGTTCGTGCGGCTTCTGAGTACTGTGACAAGCTCAAAGAATGGATACAACAGCATCTGGAAGCCAAGAAGCAGCCCTGCCCTCACAGATTTTCCAGCCCAATTTCTGCCTTTTCTGGCCAATCTGTCGTGGGCTTATCCGTAGGCATCCTTCGATCCCGAGGGATCATGGGTTTGCGCCCCTGTTGGACTGATTCGAGCAGCGTCTCCTGTGGCTGTCCAATCCAATCCGGGAATTGCAGTTCTTTCCGCACTGTGAGCAGCAGTAGGCAGATGTCCCTCTGGTATCACGGGCATGGATCTTCCTGAGGGCTCTCTTGTCTTCTGCTTCCTTCACCAAGGTAGTTTCATACATAGCAAGAGCTTCCTTCACTCCCTGTTTCCAGGCATACTTGTCTAAGGCGAGTGAATGCCAGGTGTTCGCACTGATAGAGAGAGCGCTGAGGTCACGCTTGCACGTGTCCTTGTAGCGCAATTTAGGTCACCCTTTCGGCCTCTTTCCAGACACCAGTTCGCCAAAGAGAAGGTCCTTCGGTATTCGGCCATCCAACATGCGTGAGACATGGCCAAGCCAGCACATACGCCTCTGTTTGAGAAGGGTGAACATGGAGACGGTGCCCGTCCTCTCAAGCACTGCGCTATTGGGGATCTTGTCCTGCCATGAGATACCGAGTATACGCCTAAGGCAGCGCATGTGGAATGTGTTGAGCCGCTGCTCTTGTTTTGAGCGCAAAGTCCATGTTTCACTGGCGTACAACAGTGTGCTCAAAACACAGGCTGTGTAGACCTGCACCTTGGTGTGTACAGTGAGCTTATTATTAGCCCATACTCTCTTCGTCAGCCTAGAGAACGTTGTAGCGGCTTTTCCAATGCGCTTGTTAATCTCGCTATCAAATGACAAGTTGTCCGAGATCGTAGAGCCTAGATACACAAACTCATGGTCGACTTCCAGTTCGTAGTCGTGGGCTTAGCAATGCAATAATGGGCTTATGTTTACCCAGGAATGGTTTGTCTAGACCACTTAAACCATGATGAGGTGAAAGGAGCATGAACGCCATGCTGAGAATTTGGCTCACAGCCACAGTTTGTGTGACTCTTTCCTTCAGCTTCACCTCCATTGTCTTCACATCCTCTGGCTTCTGCTCTGAGCTGTTCATTCAAATCAGCCCACACACTACCAAGGGCTGCCAGGTGTGGGGTGGAGAACACCCTGTCTGCAGCAACGTTCCCGCTAGTCTTTTTCATCCATGTGCAGAATAATTTGTATGTGCACCAAGGCGTGTGCGAATGTGCACCACTAGTAGAAACAAAAACCTCTGCTAATCAGCTGGGTGCCTCTGGAATCTCTCCTGAATGGCCGCAAAAGCGCACAGCTTAACACTGGTCTACACCAAGTATCTCAGGGTTTTCATATGCAACTTTATGTAGACCCACTCCAAGTTTCTCCAGAAGCTCAGATCCAGGTTCTTATTCTCTGCTGCTGTGTATTATTTGTAGTAATACCCACAGTGTACAGGGCATTTTCCTGGTGTTCACAGAAGCCCCAAGAAGCTCACAGTCCAAGGACAGTTAAGCAGACAGAGGGTTGGAGAAAGGAAGCAAGATTCGTGGATTCTTAGATACAAGTCACCTGCAGGGCTCATGGTCTAAGAGCCTGGAAGATGGATGAGTTCGGGGGGCCTAAATCATGGAAGAGCAAGTGGGAGAGAAACCTGGCCCACAAGCTCCTCTCAAAAACTCAGCAGGGAAATTGCCACGTAGCTAGGTATTGTGGGGAGGGTTTTGGCTTCCTCATCCCCTTTCACTTCCCCTCTGGCTCTGAGGGACAGCCCTTCCTTCCTGGGGTGGGAAGCCACCTAGGCTCCTTGGGCCACTGATCCTCTTCCATGAATGGCTCACATTCCCCAGGGTTGGCCAGAGGGGAAATGACTAACGAGACTGCTCACTTGACCTCCCCGGGCTGCTTTGGTGCAACTGAACTCAGCAGGAGCCCATCGCGGAAGAGGGGCAAGCATATAAAGGCATCGCACCTCCCTGCAGGCTAGACGGGCCATTTTCCAGAGGCCGCAGCTGCCCACCAATTGTTAACCCGCATAACGTTCAGGTACTGGCCACATCCAATCCCAGCTGCCTGCAGATAGGACACCGGTTGGAAATGCGCCATCCGCACGCCCTTGTCTTTCGCTCTCAGACTGAGGAACTGCGTCCTGTCCTCCGCGTGTGGGCCACTCACAAAGGGCCAGGTATTCAGAAGATCCTGTCAGGCCAGGGCAGCACAGTGCATCAGGAAGTGGCGTAGGACGTCTTTCCTCTGTATGCGGGGCGCATTCCCAGGCCCATTCCTGGGCCGTTCTGAGGTAAAGACCAAGAGAGAACTGCATGAGACGCACGCCATTGACCCAAGGGCGATGAGGAACCGCACCTTTCAGCGGCTCCCCTTACGTAAGCTGTGACACTGACTGAAGCACTTTCTGTCAGGGACCTTGTCTCTGTGGCTACCGAACATCACGAAGCCAAGACCCTGCTGCACCCTGGAGGTGAGGCCCAACAAAGCCTTCTGTAATTCACAGTTCAGGCAAACGGGGGTTTTCTCGTCAGTGGGTGTAAAGAGAGCAATGTGGCTTCGGTGTATCACAGCTCTTTCGCTGGAACTAAGCGGGTGTGCCTGGCTTTCCGGTGGGGGGAGGATTCTTTTTTTTCTTTTCTAGATCAACGCTTATGCTTTTAATTTAGGTAGCACAATAACGGTAAACCTTGCGAAGCCGTTCTTCATTTTAATAATCCATCTCCTCGCGTTTTACGGTGATTGATCGGCGATATTAAATTTAATACAAGAATGTATTAAGGTTATTGGATGTCAAGATGAAGCGGCGGCTGCCTGAGTCGGGTTGGTTTGGGTTCTATAAATCCGGCTAAGGAATTCTGTGTGCGTGTGTGCAGCATGGGGTATGTGTGCCCATTAGCCCAGGGCTGCGGGAGAATGCAGAGCAGGGCTCTAGCTGAATGCAACTGGAGCTTGGAAGTCAGGAACCTGGCTTCTCTTCCCAGCTTTGCCTAAAACTTGTTGGGTGACCCTGGGCAGGTCACTTCGCCTCAGTTGCCTTAGCCATAGAGTGGGAATAATTCTTCTCCGCCTTTCTGGCTTTGTTTAAACCTGAGACTCCAGATTGCTGAGCAGGGGTACTGACAGCCACTGAACCAAACTGTAAACCCTGGGTATGATGGAAACCACTTCAAGCCAAGGGGTGCTAGAACACCCCCCTGCCGCACCCTTAACCCCAGCGCCTGTGCTGAAACTCACTACGTATAACTTTAGCCCCACCCCCCCCATGCTTTGACTGGCTCACCTCCCCATCAGTCTCTGCTATTTTAGAATTCTGCTCATTCTAGGGATGTCTTTGATCAGAGGGTGATCTCCCAGTGCCACTTTCTCTTTCCAAACTCACTCACTAGCAAAATGTCTGCCCTAGGAAGGGAGGAGGAGGAGGTCGGCCGGGAATTCCCTTCAATTGGCTCCCACAGATACAAGGTTGGACATTAGGAAAAACTTCCCAACTGTCAGGATGGTTCAATACCGGAATAAATTGCCTAGGGAGGTTGTGGAATCTCCATCCCTGGAGATATTTAAGAGCAGGTTGGACAGACACCTGTCAGGGATGGTCTAGAAGATGCTTGGTCCTGGATTTGGTGACCTCTCGAGGTCCCTTCCAGGTCTAGTAAAAAGTAGTGCGCTGGCCCATTTACACCTCTGGCCTCTGCCCTGCTCTCTGAGGTACAAAAACAAGGCTAATGGCCCAGAAGGTTGCAATGTGCCTCACAAAGGGTACATACAAGTCCACCCATGAAATTTAGCATCTCTTTAATGGATCACAGCAGCAACCATTTGGGACAGGAAGTGAAGGGGCATACGCTATCCAGCTAGAACTGCATGACAGAGTGAACTGGACTTTGGCCTTTGCAAAAACCACCATGGAGTCTTGATTGACCACGGAGCCACCACAGCTTTGCTTTTGGATCTCAGCCCCTCCAAAGGCCCAGTGCCTTCTATGTCCCCGAGGAACCTAGGGGAACCCATGCTGAAAAGCTCAAGTGCGGGGCAGGTTGCAGAAAGGAGGGCAGATAATCCCCACTTTGGGGAGTAACACTATACAGGCTGAAACTCTCTACATCGGGACGCTCTGCTCTGGCCAGCTCTGGCATGGATGTGGCAGGACCAGAGAGTCTCAGTGGAAGGCCAGCAGCAGGGATCCCCATGGGGCCAGCAGGGCAGCGGACTGCCTGCAGTAAGCTGATGGTAGGGCCACCTGGCGCATGGCAGTGGGGCTGCCCGGGGCGGGGCTGGAGCCCCAGTGCACAGCTACCCGATGGGGTCAGCAGGGCAGTAATGCCAGCAGCAGGTGGGGAGCCGAACAGAAGGCTGGCGGGCCAGGCCACGAGGGGGTCAGTGGTGAGGGGGCCAGAAATATCCTTCCCTGGTCTGGCAAAAATCCCTCATCCATGGGCCGGACCAGGGAGGTCCAACCTGTAGTTAGATCAAGCTGTGCTCTTGATCCCCCACGCTGGTAATCAAGAAGCAGCCCCCTTTATTGCATTCCAGGTCTCTGGCTCCCTGTCAGCAAGTTGGTCCAGTAAGATGAGGAGTTATTTAAAACTCTGTTTACTCTACAAAATATTCTTCTGATCTGCAAAAGGCCAGCAGCATTACCAGAGCAACACTAGTTTGGATCTTCCCCAAAATACCACGCAGCAGCCAATCCTTCAGTATCTACAACTAGGGGTTGTGATGACGCGTTGGGGTCCCCTGACTCCTGCACCCCCGTAATGGCACGAACAGACTCCACCAGCCCGTAGAATGGAGGGAGTTTATTCCTTCTCCAGGATACAGCACAGCACAGCACAGCACCGATGTAATCTGGTTACAGGGCAGGTCTAGGATGCCTCAGCCCCCTTGCGATGGGGAGATTGGGCCCCTAAATCCCAGCCCCTGGCTTAGGCTGGTTCCTCCATGATCCCAGTCAGAAACTAACCCACTCTCTTCCAGCCCTGCCCCAGCCAGGCAGCATTTCCTTCCTTTGTCTCTCTCCTTGGGGGGTAGCTGGTCAGACAGGTTGAGAGACCCTCTTTGCATAATGACTCATCTCCAGTCCTTCTGGGCTGTGGTACCGATGGCAGCCAGTGGGGGTTACCACAGAGCCAGCATAGAAACCAGCCAGGTACCTCCACTACGTCACAGGGGTTTTGTTAGAAAAGAAACAGGAGGAGAGTTGTGCACTGATCAAAGCAATCAGATACACCCCTATGACTTCAGAGTCCATTGCTGAGTTTGCTGCCTTGTCCTTTGCTCACAGCTTCAGTGTGCAGAGAAGTTACTCCAGTGGTAAGCAGCAGGGTGGGTCATCCCTCCTCACACCTCTTTGGGCTCTCGTATCAGCCCTGGCTCAGAGGGAAGAGCACTACATAGATCAGTAATTCCCACCCAGGGGGGCATATACCCCTGCGGGGACCCAGAGATCTTCTGGGATGTACAACAACTCATCTAGATATTTGCCTAGGTTTACAGCATGCTACCTTCAAAGCACAAACGAAGTTAGGACCAATTAACATTTCATTCAATGACTTATTGAAGGCACTTCACATGTGTAACTGCCACCAGGGGGATTTGAACCCGGGACCTCTGAAGCGGAGTAGAGGAGCCTCTACCGTCTGAGCTAAAAGCCAGTGGCCTCCCAGCCCATGCTGTAGAGGTCTCTTGATCTTAGCTGTTGCTGTGGTCTAGGTACCACTTGCATTGCTCAGTAACCACACCAGTGCTATGTCTACACTCGCGGCTTCTTGCGCAAAAACGGCCGTTCTTGCGCAAGAATCCACAGAGCATCTACACTGCCCATCCGCTCTTGCGCAAGCAAATGTACAGTACGGCGTGATAAGAGACGGCTCCTCGCGCAAGAGCTACGCTGTTTTCTATCAGGCTTAAGCTCTCTTGTGCAGGCGCTCTTACGCAAGAGGGCAGTGTGGACGTTCGGCAAGCGCGTACTTGCTCAAGAATTGGCCTCCAGTGAAAAACACAGGTGGCCTCTCCGACACTCCGTACAGGCAATCACCAATCGTTGGTTCCCCCTGATTGGCCCCCCCTTAAAGGCACAGGCACGGAGCACAGCCATTTGCCACATGCAGCCCGGGTAGCAGCCAGAGGGAGGAATGGCAGCTGCCCAGCCTCAGCCAAGTCCCTCAGACCCCATGGAGGAGCCACTCCAGAGCACCCAGCAGGGCTGAAGGGGCACCAAGCGGCGGGCTCCATGCTGGAGTACCGCCGAGGTGACTGCCCTCCTGGACCTCTGGGGAAAGGAGAAGGCCCTCCGGGACCCCAAGTCCCAGAGGAGAAATGCGCATATTTTTGCCCAGATGGCCCAGGCACTGGCCGCAAAGGGACACCCAGTCCGGACCCTGGAACAGGTCTGGGGCAAGGTGAAGGACCTGCACCTCACCTACATGTGGGCCAGCGAGCGTGGGGGGCGGCGGAGCCACTGCCTGTCCCCAGTATCACCGTCTGCACCAGATCTTGTGGGACAAAGGGGCCACTCCCCTGCTGGCCCAGGTGGCCACAGCGGTGGCCACCCCAGTGGTCCAACCCAGGCCACCAGAGGAGGAGGAGGGAGTCCGGTCCTCGGACGAGGAGGAAGAGGTGGCAGAGGACAGCAGCCAGACCTCACCATCCTGGCCCAGCAGCAGTCAGAATGTGTCCCGGGCATCCTCCGAAGCCGGCGACGGATTGTCTGGTGAGTGCAGTGGCTACCATTCGCAAGTGTGCTGGAGAAGGGGGGGAGGGCCACAGGGTGGGGGAGAGGTAGCGGCACATGGCACAGCCTGGCCACATGCTGTGCAGAGGCATGCAGCACGTGCAACCTCGTGCAGCTAGGGTCCAGTTTAGAACCGGACAGTCCAGTCTTTGAGCTTTCTGTTCGGGAAACAAATTGAGAGGATAAAAATGAGAAAATATACATGTCTGGTATTTTATAACTAAGATGTAATGTAGACTGTCATGTCAAGTGTGTCTGGTATTTTTGTTGAAACCATCCGGCAATCCTACGTGCAGCCAGACCAAGTGGCACAGAGAAGCGGCAGCTAGCCCCAGCACACGCCTGGGACCCCAGGGATTCCACTCGACCAGACGGGGGGCGGGGGGGGAGGTTTGGCCAGGAGTAGGCCAGCCCCAAGGTTGCAGGCCTAACCCCACACAGCCTAAAGGGTGCTGCACACAGCACACATCCATGGCCACCTCTGGGACACTGTAGCTTCCCTGGGAAGGCACAACAGGCCCCCAAGCACATGTGGCCCCGAGCTCCTGGGCCACCTTGGGACGCCCCTCCTGCTGCCCCAGGAATTCCCCTCGCCAGCCACACCTGTCCCTGGGCATCGTGACGTGCTGGGAGGAGGGCAGGGCTCTGGAACACCATTTGGGGCAGGGCTCACTGACCATGTTGCTCTCCTCTGCTTCTCCTGCAGTGGGACCCCCTGCCACCGAGGGACCTTCCAGCCCCATCCCGCCGGAGCAAAGGATCCAGGGCCTGTCGCAGCGCCCCCGGGACCGCCACCACCTGCTCCGCTGCCACGTCTGCGCGATTGAGCACATGGAGCGCGCTCTGACAGAGAAGATCCACGCAGATGCGGAGTGGCGGGAGCAGGTGTGGGGCCAGTACCTGGAGCGCTGCGACCGTGTCTGCACTCTCCTGGGCACCATTGCCGACCGGATGGGCCCTGTGCAGCAGCCCAATGCTGCCAGGCCCCCCTCTGCCACCCCCAGCTCTCCGCCCGCTTCTCCCCCTGCCTTGTCCATGCCCCCTCCCGAGGTCCCCCACCCTCGGCACCTCCTGGTGCAGCCTGCCCCAACCCGGCACGAGGGGCAGAGGCGCCCCCGCACCCGTGGGGGTGGGAGAGGCCTCCATTATCCATCATGAGGCCCTCCCAGTTCAGGGTCCCCTCCTCCCCCCTCCCCACAGTGTAAATACTCCCTTCCCCATGTAAATAAAAAAGTGCCTTATGTATAGCAAGTGCATTGTATTTATTGGGAGGTGAGGGAAGGGTGGCAGGAAGGGGTGGTGAGGGGATCGGGAAGTGGGGGCACAGGGGCATCCCTGCAGTCAGAGGTGTAGGAGTGACCTAGTGTGGGGCCTGGTCCAGCATCACCCGGAGGGCTTCCCGGACCCGAACCCCATGGCGGTTGGTCTGCCGGGTGGCGGCCACGTGGGGCTGCTGGTAGGCCTGGCCCTCACCTACCATCCACCCCGGGAGGAAGGCCTCCCCACTCCCCTCAATAATATTGTGGAGCACGCAGCATGCCGAGATGACCTCTGGGATGTGCTGCACCCCCATGTCCAGGCGGGTCAGGAGGCACCTGAACCGTGCCTTCAGACGGCCAAAGGCGCACTCGACGGGATTGCAGGCCCGGTCCAGGTGGCTGTTGAAGGTGGCCTGGCTGGGGTCCAGGTGGCCGGTGTATGGCCGCATCAGCCAGGCCATCAGGGGGTAGGCCGCATCCCCCAAGATGCAGACCGGCTTCCTGACATCCCCAATGGTGAATTCCCGCTGGGGGAAGTAGGTGCCCGCCTCCAGCCTGTGGCACAGGCCTGAGTGCCTGAAGATGCGAGCGTCGTGGGCCCGGCCGGACCACCCCACATAAATGTCCTGGAACCGGCCCTGATGGTCCACTAGTGCCTGGAGCACCACGGAGCAGTAGCCCTTCCGGTTTATGAACCGGGCCGCTTGGTGCTCTGGCGCCCGGATGGGGACGTGGGTCCCGTCTACGGCTCCCCCACAGTTCGGGAACCTGAGGCTGGTGGAGCCGGCAATGGTGGTGTCCATGTCCCGGGGGCAGATCACCCTCTGGAGCAGCACGTCATTGATGGCGTTGACGACCTGCAGAGGGGCACATGGGAGCACAGGGGATGCATGGAATGAGACACAGTGCGTACATGGGCCCTTGGGGTGTGCTCACCCTCCCTTTAATGGCTCCTCCCCCCACGCAGGCCAGGGCCCTCTGTCCCCCGGGATCTCCCCCTTCCCCACCAGCGGGGGTGTGTACAGGAGGGACAGCGTGACCCCCTGTGTGCGGGGCTTCCCACTGCCCCTACAGCCTTCCCCCACACGGTCTGGCCCCTTCCTTCCCCCAGGACGAGCCCGTGGTCCACGGAGGGCCTTACCTGCTGGACGACCGCGCTGACGGTGGACCTGCCCACCCCGAACTGATTTGCCACGGAGCGGTAGCTGTCCGGGGTGGCCAGTTTCCAGAGGGCAATTGCAACCCTCTTCTCCACGGGGATGGCGGGGCTCAGGTGGGTGTCCTGCTTCCGGAGCACAGGGGTGAGCCAGGTGCAGAGCTCATGGAATGTCCCCCTGCGCATCCAAAAGTTCTGCACCCATTGCTGGTCTCCCCTTTGTCCCAGCACCAGGCGCTCCCACCAGTCCCCACTGGTGTCGTAGCTCAGAGGTGCCTGTCAGTGGTGGGGTGCGGGTGCCCGAGCCCAGCTGCAGCCGTGGCGAGGTCCTGCACCTGCTGCCCGGTCTCCAGCTCCTGCTGGAGCAATGTGGCTCCCTGGTGGAGGAGCTCCACAGCCTCTATAATGGCCATGAGGGGACGTTGCTGGCTGGGGTCCTCTTGCGGCTCCATGGCTGTGACGGTGGCAGCGAGGGTGACCAGGGGCACTTGCCAGGAACAGAGGTGACAGGTGCTGTTCTGGCTCTCGCTCCCTCAAAAGGGTGCGAGAGCATGCAGCCACAGGGAAATGGCCGTCCAGGAGTCCCTTTAAGTACGCTTCCCACTGGGGGTTCAGCGCATGTCCACAGACGCTGCTGGTGACCTCTTGACATGGCCGATTTGCTTCCGGAGACACGTTCTTGTGCAAGGGCTTCCCGCCAGTGTGGACGGTTTCTTGCGCAAGAGCTCAGCGTTCTTACGATGCGGTTCTGGCCAGTGTGGACGTTTTCTTGCGCAGGAGATCTTGCGCAAGTATACTTGCGCAAGATATTCCTGTGCAAGAAGCCGCGAGTATAGACATAGCCCAGGTGTATGGGTTACACATGCATCTGACAAAGTGGGTCTTTGCCCATGAAAGCTTATGCTCCAATAAATCTGTTAGTCTATAAGGTGCCACAGGACTTCTCGTTGTTTAAGAATGGAAATTTCACCTCCGCCCTAGGTAACCCATTCCTGTGCTTCACAACTCTCCTACTGAAATATTTTTTCCTAATATCCAACCTTATCAATACTTATTAGCCAGGATGGGTAGGGATGGTGTCCCTAGCCTCTGTTTGTCAGAGACTGGGAATGGGTGACAGGGGAAGGATCAGTTGATGATTCCCTGTTCTGTTCACTCCCTCTGGGGCAGCTGGCATTGGCCACTGTCAGCAGACAGGGCACTGGGCTAAATGGACCTTTGGTCTGACCCAGTCTGGCCATTCTCATGTTCTTAACCGAAACCTCCCTCACTGCAGCTTAAGACCATTGCTCCTCGTTCTGTCACCCGTCACCACTGTGAACAGCCTCTCTCCATCCTCTTTGGAACCCCCTTCAAATTCCTCCTCGCTCTTCTCTTCTGTAGACTAAATAAGCCTAATTCCCTCAGTGGGGGTACGTCTAGACTACAGGCTTTTGTTGACAGAAGCTTTGTCGACAGTTACTGTCGACAAAGCTTCTGTCAACAAAGAGCGTCTAGACTTTAGTAGCGTCTAGTGTTTAGTAAATCTACCTTGTTTAAAACCTACATTGTTTTATATTGTCCTTTTACATTGTATGATTTATATTAAAATATAAAAGTTGGAAATTTAGATAAGGTCAAAATTAAATATTTTCAGAAAATTGTGTTTCATGAAAAGCTCCAAGATTTCCACTTTTCATCACGATTTAATATAAAAATAACTGTCAAAATCTCAGAATTCCCCATGGGACAGACATTTCCTTTTTTAAACCGTTCAAGTCATTACCTCCTAGAGATCCTTATACTCAGAATAACATTCAGGACTTTATTTTCCAGTCCCACCCTGTACACTTCGAGAGACGACCTAACACAGAGGGTGGGAAAACGGTTGAGAGCAGGAAGCATCTGGATGCAAGACCCACTCACTCCCTGGCGGTGCTGCTATTAGGATTACCCACAATTCCTTGACGGTGGGTAAGGTGTGTCCCTATCCAACTCCTGCAGATTCTATATTTTTTGACTGTCTCTGTTCTAACTAGGAATTATTCCGCTCATGAAAATCCCAAATTGCATTTTATATTTCTAGTTAATGTTTAATTTTCTCCTCAGCCCTAGGATAAGCTGCATTTATAAAAGAGGTTGAATATCCATCAAGAATTTGCTCGAACGGGTCAAGTAGAAACTGATGCATTCAAATAATGAGTGTAAAAAATGTCCATTATCTATAAATTAAACCCTGTCAGAAGCAGACGACTGTGGCACATTAAGCCCTTGCCTTTAATGACAGCAGTTTGAGGTCCTTAATTTGTATGTACACCCTGCAACTCTCCCACCTGAAGTGCGCCGAGAGGTGGATTCATTTGCTAATGGGGCCTTCAGAATAATGCACTCAGAGCAAAACTCTAGACTCTTTCTGATTAGAACGTCAGTGCTCTCAGAAGAAACGTTTATTCTCCTTCCTGTGGACTTGGGTCAGGATAGCGGAGGGGCATGGTTCACTAGCCTTGAGGCCACTTCAGAGCAAATGGCCTGGCAAAGAGTTTCCTCATTCTGAATCCGTCTGTATCTCCTTTCTCCCTGAGGGCCGTTTGTGGCAATTCAATCAAATGATGACGGCCTTTAAAACACCACCAGCTTGCTAGGATCCATCAGTGAATGTTGATCCTAGGACCACTTATGCCAGTGCCATCCTCCTCGATGAGCCGTTGATCCTACAGAAGTCTGACTCTTGCAATTTTTTAAAGGGGGAAAGTGAGCGAACATAATTGTCCCCATCTTTTTAGGGGAAACTGACACTCTCCTCACCAGAGCCTTGGCGGTGGCACAGGAAACCCGTTCTTTACATGCCGGACATGCAAGGCAAGCAGAAATCTGCTAGCACTGGAAATTCACAACTTAGAAGTGTCTGAATCCTGTGTGAGCAGTCTCTAGCCAGCAACAACTCACACTGGCGACAATTACAGCACACAGCAGACAGCCAATAAATACACCGACTTGAGCAACTTAATGGGAACAGTCTTTACCTTTGGACACATCTTCGTTGTGCACTAACAGGATGAAATAAATTAGGTAGCAAATTGTTTAAAGGATTGGTGTTCTTTCCCCTCCCCCATCCTCCATTTCTCCCATAGACAGATGTCGTCATGGGATGAGGAAATTGCAACAATCCTGCTGCGACCCCTCTAGTTCAGGGCCTCTCTGTGATGGCAATAAAAGGTATATGAGTATGGTCCAGGATGAAAAGTTACCTGCATCCACACCTGCTGAACTCAGCCCCTGGATGGTGACATGTGGTGGCCAGCACTTAGTTGTTCACTTCCCAAGGTGTTTTTGCACCATAGCTAGCCCAGTAGAGGGGCAGCCATCCACGAGGCAGGGGCAAAGAGGCAGAGGAATTCTAGTTCAAGTTCACTGAAGCTTGTCGCCAGCAACCTGCCTCTCTGGATTTGTCCCACCTCTGCCTTCCTTTCTATACAGAGCACTGGAGGGAGCTCCCCTTTCTCTTTGCTGGGGGCTTGTTTGATGTCCATCTTCAGTGGAGTCACACCTCCCAACTGCTGGTTTGAGTTCTAAGGTAAAACAAGGCCAGAAACTCTTGATGAAACTCAACCAAAGCCACTGAGGCCTTGACGACACTAAACGGAAGATCACCGCTGCTGAGATCAATCTTCTGGCATTCGATTTAGCAAGTCTAGTTAAGACTCATTCCCTCAAACACAGAGGGCACCCCTGCCAGCGTCCAGTACCCCTCCTTTGGCAAGGAGTAAGGGAAGTCGATGGGAGCATTTGCTCCCTTTGGCCTCCTGCTGTGGGTGGGGCGCTGCCAAGCTCAGCTTAAGGTAAACCAATTCCAGCTACTTATTCTATGTAGCTGGAGTTGGTACCTTAAGCCAAGCTGCAGGGTCTAGTGTAGACCTGGTCTGAACTTTGTTTGGTTTGGGGCTGAATGCAGAGGCTTCCCCGGGTGGAAGCTAACCCTAACCCTAACCCGAGGCTTGAATGGAACCATCAAGGTGTTGTGAACACACCAAACGAAGCCACCCCGTACAAAAGAAGTCGATTCTCACCAGGTAGACCCCCGAGACAGCAACTTCAGGTGTTTGGCTATTTTTGACTGGCTTTAGGTTTTCCTGAAAAAGTCTTTTTTACTTCCACTCTTTTATTAGTGGCTTCTAGCAGCAAAGTGATGAGTTCCTACACTGGGCTAAAATCCAAACTATATCTATTAACATTGCCCAGCACCGTGATTTTTTTCAAAAATCTTTCCAGCAATGTTGAGTTCTACAAGCGTGTTTTACAACCTGTTTTATGCCCTCTATGGCACCATCACCAGATTAAATATTTAGTATTTATTCTAGAAAGAAGTTGAGAAAGGCAAAAAAGGAGGAAAGTTCCATAGCTCCCAGTTACAAGCAATGTCCCTCTAAGATTTTCCATCCATGAGAGGAGTGAGTTTTGTCTTGTGCACCCATATTGAGGTCATGTGCGCTTGTTTGGATGGTGCCACTGTGGCACCCAAGTTATAAACCTCTCCCTTCCCCCTCTGCTGCCATGTCTCCCACCCTCCCCTCGCCCCATTTGCTCCCCTGGTGCCTGCTGCTGCCCCCCACCTCTCACCCTCCTCTGCTGTCCTGGTTCCTGCCCTTCTCACTGCCCTCAGCCTTCCTGGAACCTGCCCCCTCCCCATCCTCTCTGACCCCTGTATCTGCACTTCCCTGCCCCTCCCCTCTCCTGACACCTCCCTCTACCCACCTGCCCTGCCGCTCTCCTCTGCCCTCTGGTGCCCTGGCACCTGTCCCTCCCCTCCACTCCCTTCCCCATTTCTGCCCTTTTGCGTCACCCCTGCAATTCCCCGGCACCTGCACCTTCCCTTAACCCCTGCACTCTCCTGGTACCTCCCCCTTCCCTCGCTGTCCCTGCCCTTGCAACACCTGCCCCCCTTGCCCTCCTCCTCTCTGGTGCCCCCACCACCACCCTCTTTTCTCCTCAGGCCCAGTTCTCCTCATGCCCCTCTGCACCCTCACACATGACTTGCTCCAGCCCCCACCTTCCTCATGCCCACCCCTCCTTTCAACCCCTCTTCTCCTGGCACCCACTCCTCCCGCTCCTCTTCCCCCTCTTTGCCCCATTGCCCTCCCCTCCCAGCATCACCCTGTCCCCTCCCCTCTCCCACCCCCACTGACAACTTCCCATTCCTCCCCACCTCCACTCCTCTTGCCCTTTCCCCTCATTGTCGCCTCTTGGCCCCCTGGCATTTGTCTCTCCTTCACCCTGCCCCTTGGTGCCTTCCCCTTTCTTCTCCTGCTCTGGCCTCCTCCTCTCCCCTCAGCACAAGCCCCTTCCTCTCCTCACTCACCTTCCCCTTAGTTCTCCCCCTGCCCTCTTCCTCCCTCTGCCATCCTGACACCTGCAACTGCCGAGTAGGGCAGCATGGCAGGCAGCTGCCCTGTGTGCCAGGGCTGGAGCCAGAGCCATGGTGCTATTTTTAGTACTGTGGCCCCAGCCCAGGAGTAGCTGCACCGTAGCCCAGCTCCAGTCCCGGCACACAGAGCAGCACAATCCCTGCGTTGGGACTCAAGCTGGGGCCGCAATGCTATTTTTAGTATCACGGTCCTGGCCCCAGCAGCCACCACACAGCCGCAGCCCCAGTTGCTCCCAGGGGCTGGACCACACGTGTCCCTTGTGCCAGGACTGGAGCTGGGCGATGGTGCTATTTTTAGTACCACAGCCCAGGCTCTAGCTCCAGCAGCCGCCACGCAGGCTACCCACTGGCTCCGGGGGTGGGCAATCACCTGCCATGTGGCCCCGCCCCGGAAGCAGCTGGGGCCACAGCTGTGCAGCTCTGCTAAGGAGGTGGGCGGGAATGAAATTCTTGGTGTGCATCTGCACAAGTGTGTGCCTTACAGAGAACCCAGGTTACAAGTCCCTCTGTCCAGAAGATTGCATGAAACTGCTGCATTCTCCTCTTTCCCCCATCTCACCTGTGCACCTCTGAAGAACTGCACATTTGTACATCCTCAGCCAGCCCAGGTCTGACCTGCAAGCCGGGAGGAGTGTGAAACGCAGAAGGAAGCAGCATTTGAGTGACAACCTGTTTGACCAGAATTATTCTTATTGTTTAGTGCAGGAGCAGTTACTTTGCCTGTTGAAAATCATGTGTTCATTTAATTCAGTAGCAGAAGCAATCACAGAAGAAACGACCTCATTTATTCTGCAGAGTATCAGTAACTCAATATTACAGTGATGTAAATTAAATATATCGTTTCTGTAAATTCCCACTGATCAACAATCTACACAAAATGTCTTATTACAGTTGATGTGGTACACAGGCATGCAGCTCGAAACATAAAACTCCATCAATGGGAGGACAACTTGCAGGGAATATATTGTAAGGGCTACACCATAAAAAAAACCATTTTTGATTCAGCCAGTTCCTACACAGGTGCAGTCTTGTGCACGTGGGCTGAATCCAGACAATGAGCAGAGGAGTTTGCACAGCAGGGCATTTCGGTAGTAAGGAATCATTTACTGGGTCATCTAGTCCATCTCCCTGCACCATGGCTTGCTTAGTAACTTAAAAGTTGAATATTTAATATTCTTTACTGGGCTGTACGGGTGTTAGTTAATTAGCTTACAGGAGACACCAGGCAAGCATGACTATTATGCACATTTGACAGGTAGGGTGGCTGATGTACAAAACGTAAGTAACTTTCCTAAAGTCACACAAGACGGGAAATAAATTCAGGAGACCCAACTTCCACTACACTGCTCTAGCCACTAGTCAGCGCTGCCTCTCCAATTTTTTTTTATACTTTCTTGTGAGAAGTGAAAAAAAGGAAAACCTCAGTGTCACAGCTGCAAGAACAAAGAAACCCAGGCCGCACATATTTCTTGTTTCTCCCTCCAGAGCCACACTGGGTTACATCCACTATACATCGGTCCTCCCCAGAAATGGAGGGAAATAATAGCCAAATTCAGACCCCCCGGGGTGGACTGTGGGTGAGTGAATGGAAAGTCAGCTACTACCTTTCCGTAGGACAGCAGTAAACAACTGTCTATTCTGTACCAGGCCTGGGCCTGAAACACGCAGTTCAAACCTGGATCCAGAACAGAACGTCTCCACCCCAGAGTTGCTCAGCCCTGCAAGGCGCTGTGTGCAGACCTCTGCACCCACATGGATGGCCGCAGACCAGTAGGGCTGTACCCAGGAACAGGTGCCCCGCCTGTACAGATCAGCCAGCGCTCGTTAACCGCAAGGGTAGCTGGATTCTCTCCATTCTGCAAATAGCACCCATTCCCGTCATTGAGGCAGCGGTGGGCAGCCTCCGGCCCGAGGGCCGCATGCGGCCCAGTGGGGTTCTGTGTGTGGCCCGCGAGACATTTTGTCGACCGTTGCCCAGGCACAGAGTTGCCAGATGCCGCCGGTTTCCATCCATGTAGGGTTTTTTCTATTGGTATTGTTAAAATGACAGGCACGTAGCGCCAGGGCCCATGAAGCGAGGTGCGGGCGGATTGCACCTAACACTGCCTGGGAGAGCCGTGCGCTGCCTCTGCATCCAATCACAGCGCAGCTACGGTGCATTCGGCACCACCCTGCTAATTCTAGCACATCCCACAAATTCCCGGGAGACCGACTTGGTTCCGACAATCTCGTAGCACACGCAGGCCACTCGTGTGGCCCATTCGCTAGCCTCGGTCACCCCTCACTGCTCTAGGGCCGGTCATTCAGAGTGAAGGAACCTATGTAAGGTGACAGCTGGAGGCACCATACTCCTTAGGGAACTCCCCATGCAGTCCAGGGATGAGATCCTTCCCCTGCTGGAGTCAATGGGAGTTTGGCCATTGACTTCAGTGTGGGGTGGGGGGGTCAGGATTTAACCCTGAACAGCCATTGACTGGTGTCACGGACTCAAGGAACCTGAGCTACACCCGTGTCTAAACAGTCCTTTGGAGGAGCCTTTTCAGTATGTCAACTCCCAGGACCACCCGCATTTCCTTAAGAGTAGGACAGAGCCCCCAAATTCCCGGACTGAGCCTCTGTCCATGCTGAGGTCTCATGTGCTGCCTGCTAGGGATTCCCATAGACATACTAATTGTTCAGGGTTTTTTGGATGGGAAGGGGGGAGTCCCATAATCTTTGTGGACCCTCCATTGATATGTCATTTTCATCCAGTCCTTTAATGACCTCATTTATTCCACCCCCCCACAGTTACATGATACAATGTCTTGTGTTCTCTGCTCTGTCCCAAGGGCAGCTATTTAACCCTTTTGCAGCCACTGGATAGCAATGTGACGTATGGAGGGAAACTGAGGCACACATAGTATAAAAATATTACAGAGCATTCCCACTTGGTTAAGTTTCACCCAGGAGACAGCAGGATGATTCTGAGATCCCGTTTGCTGAGGCAGTTCCCAGATTGGTGTATTTCTGTTGCCTGCTAGGACCTGCTGGGCTCAGTTCCAGCGATGGGGGAAAACTTAATAGGTCCATTTCGTCAAAACTGAATTGCGATCTCCAGTGGCTTTTTTCCTTTGCTACACATAAGGATTTTTTAAAAATCTGTTGCGTCTCTAGCATTATTAGAGTCAAGATAATTCTGAAATCCAGGGTGTTCTCGAAGACAACAGCACCTCAGACTGGAGAGGGAGAGCCTCATCAAGTTGGAAGACTTCAGTACATTTTGCTAATCAGCATTACAAAGAGGGAGGGAAAAAGCCCTGTCCTCTAAATGCCTAATTTGCCCTTGGATACAGAGGACAAATTGACAATTACTGTTCTAAATTCTTTTCCCTGAAGGTCTTGCTAGATAATTAAATGTGCAGGCTTTCTAAAGATTGAATACCTTGATTTATAATTTGCTGCATCCTAAAGTATGTTGTACCATTGCTTACTCACAGATCTATTCACAATGCCATTAATATTATGAACTTAATAATATACATAGGTACAAGCCTTTTTTGTTTCTACTTCAGGGGTATTAATTAGCCCCTTGTAATTAGTTCTCTGTTATAACAGTGATCTAAAAAGCAAACAAACCCTTCAGCAGTTAATCTGAAGTGGAGGGAGACAAACACATGAATACGAAATCCACCCGCACATTCCAATGCTGCCATGTGATTGTATTTAAAAAAGGCAACCTGCTACAATATGTTTTGAGTCATGCAAAATTACAGCCCTGCCATACAGGGACCTCAAAATAAACCTTATCCATGTGAATAAGGATGGGTCATATGGTGAAGGATATTGAAAAATTGGGCCTTCAGATCTAGACAAAATAGATTAAACAAAACACTACATCAGTTAAGGGTCAAAGTTCAGGGAGACCACATCCTTTTCAATTAGCAGCCTGCATATGAACAGTTCCCATGATCAAGCGAAAGACTCTCGCGATCTGGCCCCTGATTGTTCTGTGCCTGCTCCTATTGCTATTCATGTCAATAGCAAAATCCTACAGATTACAATGGAACAGGATTGGGTCTCCTGGGCCTGCATTTGCTCTGCTGTAGAACAGGAGAGCGATAGATAGTTTTGGTAGTACATCATAAGGCACATTTTAGTGATTGCAAGCTACTACTTCCCAATGCGAAGTGAATGTCCACAAAATTCTCTTTAACATGTGAGAAGTTTTAAGAAAAAAAAACCTCTAACACTGTTCACAGCAGAGCCATCCTTACCCATACGCAGACTATGCAGCTGCGAAGGGCACCTGAGAATTTGGGGCACCTCTGGGTCTTAATGTCCACCCACCTGCCTCTTCCTATCCCTGTTCTGTGGCTCAGCTTCCTTCAGGAGAGGATCTAGTGAACTTAAAAGGGAAAAAACCTGCCAGAGCTGTTACCAGAACCTGTGAAAGAGCGATTCCAGTGGTAACAAAGCCATTTCACAGGCATTTGCCAACCCTAGCGACATACTGTCAATTTCTGATTTAATGTGTGAGTCTACACCGTAAAATTTGCTTTAAAATAGTTCATGTGAGTTGCTGAAGATTATAAAATCACAGCTCCTCAAAACTGTCGTTCCCCCCCTCCATTTGGGTTTGCCTTTGGGCATAGAGGCACCAATTTAACAGTACTGTGTGGAGCTCCATAAATCCTAAGGACGCCCCTGGTTCACAGGACCTCATACTTCAGATGGACTGGGAATCTGATTTGCAAGTTCTTGTCCAGGAAGCAATTATTTTTAAAGGCCTGAATGTTTTAGCTCCAAATGCTGGGTTAGTTCACAGATGGCGCTTTCTTTCTCGCCCTGCACAGGGAGAGTTTGGAGCTGCAGTGGAAAGGGGACCTGAAAACTCTCTCATTGATGGTGCCACCCCCTTACTCTCCCATAATTTCACAAAATCATTGGGAAATAAGTTCTGCCATGATTTTTCCCCTCAAAAGATTGTGTCGCATTGCCATCTCCCCAGGGCATAGTGCATGTAAGTATTGTTCTATTAACATCATTTCGTACCTGCAGGTTCATAGTTGGCTGGCAATTATGCAACGTGATGTCATGCAATGTGTTGGCAAGTGTCTATTCTAATGCTGACCTTCTCAAAGGTCACTAATACCCAGAACTGGAATAATATTAAATAATACGATGGCTTATTCAAATGCTTCCTCTGTTAGTGGAGCAAACAGCCTAGCTAGTTTTAAGATGATATGTTTACAAATGGGATTCTAGGGTGGGATTGCCTGCATTTATGCAGGGACTATGCCGGAGGAGTTTCATCCCAGACCTATGTCCCTGTTTGGGCTGGCTCCTTAGATATGAATTCACTTTCTGAAGTTCTCCCCACTTTGGAGTGTTTAACAAACAGATCCAAAGCCATAATGGAAGATTTCCTGATGTTTTTATTGAAAACATTCACAATATGTCTTCATGTTATCATTCAATGAACTTCACGACCTGTTTTCCTTCAAGGAAAAGCAAAGAATCATGAACCATAGGACTGAAAGGGACCTAAAGAGGTCATTTAAATCTAATCCAGTCCCCTGCACTCAAGGCAGGGCTAAGTATTATCCAGACCATCCCTGCCAGATGTTTATCTAATGTGCTCTTAAAATTCTTCAGTGATGGAGATTCCACAGCCTCCCTAGGCAATTTATTCCAGTGCTTAATCATCCTCAGTTGTCCCTCACAGACTTTAAATCATTTTTGTGGCTCTTCTCTGGACTTTCTTTAGTTTGTCCCCATCTTTCCTGAAATGGGGTGCCCAAACCTGGACGCAATACTCCAGTTGGGGCCTATCAGTATGGAGTAGGGAGGAAGAATCACTTCTTACAAATTCTGACCTGCCGGTCAATACATCTCAAGGCTAACCTTGGGGGAAACCAACATCTGCTTAATATTGTTTGGATGACTAGACACAATGTTTAGTTTATAATCTCATTCTTCACGTTCACCTTCCAAAGCCACCTCCCTACCTCGTGCCCCTCGATACCAGCAGGACATGGAGGCAGCAATTCGCCAGCCACGGAAGCTGTTTGTGTGCACGAGTCTCAGGACAGGGACCACCTCTTGGGACCAGATTTGCAACGTTATTTAGGCGCCTATAGCTGCAGGTGCCTAATCTGCTTCATTGCTTTAGTAAATCCCATTATGTGCCTAACTCCCTTTGGACATCTTTCCAATGACGACCTTATTGTAATTCTGCTAGTATTATTATTTGGCCTCTATGGGCAATCTAGCAGAGCAGGAAGTTGCTGGCCTAATGGCTCTTTCTCCACAGAGCAGGCCCAGCACCGACAACAACAGCCAGGCAGACTTCATCGCTCCCCCTCGCCCATCCACATGCCTTTAGGCTGTTGGACTGGACCCATCTCACGGCCTGCTCAGTATTCAGCCTCTGTGCTGAGACTATGAACAAAGGGGCGCAGTCAGGGACAGCTCTGGGCATGGTTACAATGCCATTCTCTTTGGATCATTAAGGAACCACTGCTCTGGATTTGCTGCATTCTTCATAGAAGGTATTAGGAGGAAGGGTGGTCTTGTGGGTGAAGTGTTCGTAGGCCCACCGATGGGGAGGTAATGGCGCCAGTTGCCCTGGGGCCCAGCGGTTAAAAGGGGCTTAGGGCCAGAGCTCCGGGCTCTTTACATTGCCCCTGGAGCACCACTCTGCACCCTCCGTATGATGCTGAGGGTGGGGGCAGCGTCGCGCTCTGGGTGGTGCAGAGGGCTGCCTGCTCTTGGCCCTGCCTCTTCCACCTGAAGCCCCACTCCTTCCAGGAGCTGCCCTCATACATTGTGCGGGGCCCCTGGAAGCTTATTGGCCCCCCGTGGGTGCTGGTGTGGGACTCAAGAGGTCTGGACGTTGTTCCCAGCTCCATCATGGACACCCTGAGTGAGCCTGGGCAAGTCTCCTAGTTTCTCTGGGCCTTCCTACCCTGTCTGTAAAATGGGGAGCAGAATGAGAGCAGGCTACAACATTTCTGAATACAGAGTCTTTGGGTGGCAAAAAGAATTAGCAAAGAAATAATCACCTCATTTTCTGGCCCACTCTGATCACCATGACCCCTCCTTTGTCCAGTGCCTCTGAGTAGCTTGTGAGCCCTTCACAGCCAGGACCGTCTCTCGCACGTGGCTGTGCCATGCCCCCGAGCACTGTTTCAAGGCAGATGCCACCACTAATGGGAGGTAGAGGGAATGCAGCAGGAAGCAGGGCAGCTTGACTGGTCCAAAGCAAACCTGATTTGGCTTTAAGGGAGGCCAGTGCAGGGCCTAGCCTTTATTTTTAATTAGGGCTTCTGCTTTAAGTTGTTACTGACTGGAATCCTTCTGGTCAGGGGTTGCACATCCCTCACCTTTCACCTTGGGGAGTTTGCCACCTCAGGGGAGCAATGGGTTGCTTGTCACTCTTCTCGGACGAGGCCCTTCCTGGAGCAGAGGATGACAGCTCCCCCAAATTACGGGACACAAGAAGTCATTCTGCTCTACTCTGCACTGCTTAGGCCTCAGTTGGAGTATTGTGTCCTGTTCTGGCACCACATTTCAAGAAAGATGTGGAGAAACTGGAGAAGGTCCTGAGAAGAGCAACATAAATAATCAAAGGTCTAGAAAACATGAGAGCTATGAGGGAAGACTGAAAGAACTGGGCTTGTTTAGTTTGGAAAAGAGAAGACAGAGGGGACATGATAGCAGTTTTCAAGTATCTAAAAGGGTTTTACAAGGAGAAGAGAGAAAAATTGTTCTCCTTGACCTCTGAGGACAGGACAAGAAGCAATGGGCTTAAATTGCAGCAAGGTGGGGTTAGGTTGGACATTAGGAAAAACTTCCTAACTGTCCGGTGGTTAAACACTGGAATAAATTGCCTAGGGAGGTTGTGGAATCTCCCTCACTGGAGCTATTTAAAAGCAGATTGAATAGACAGCTATCAGGGAAGGTCAATGGTGCCTGGTCCTGCCGTGAGGGCAGGGGACTGGACTCGATGACCTCTCGAGGTCCCTTCCAGTTCTAGGATTGTATATGCGGATCTGGGGTGTCTCATCAGCTGCGCAAAGCCAACCAAAGGCTTTGACTTGTACGCAGCTCTCAGTGGCACCGGTGAAAGGGAAGTAACCTGTATTCATTAAGCCTGAGCACAGGGCAGGCCTGTAACATGTGGCCTGCTCCCTCTTGTGCCCGGCCACTCTGTGCAATGTACTTACTGCCAGCTAATTGAAGGTGAAATGCAATATGGAATCCTTTGTGCTTTATTATAAACCCCTGATGGCTTTCTTTATGGAGCAAGGCAGCTTTTTAGTGCCTTTTCATTTCTTAGCCTAGCAACCATGAAAGTCACAAAAGGAACTTTTAGTATCAAGGTGTCGATGGGCACGGATTGCTTTACAGCCAGCAGCTCTCCATACATCTTCAGGAGTGAATTGTAAGCAGTTCTGCGGCTGGCTAATAAAATTCACCCAACACCGATTACACGGTTTCACAGCAAGATGATGCTGGATCCTGGTCCTTGTCATGGAAAACTCAGACCTGCTGCTCCAGGAAAGGGGAAGTGCTAGAGACAAGGTCAGCCAGAGTGGGAGGGCCTCTGAGAGCCATTCCTTCAGTGCAGACCTGCACTAATGCTGCTTTCCTGGCTACTGGAGAATTCCCACCACCACGTGAAGCCAGTGAAGGGAACACAGGCAGGGGAAATGGCATGGGACAAGGGCTCCCTCATAGCAACATCAAGTTGCTACAGCAGTTCCTGGAGGGTAGAGGAAACCGCACAAGTTAGAGCAGCAATGGGCAGCCAAGGCTAGTGAGCAGGCTGCATGAGTGGTCCTCCCTCATCTCAGCAGGCCGCCAGACTGTCGTAACCAAGATGGTCTTCTCGGAGAGGGTAGTTTTGCTCACTGCACTTGCATGCCTAGAATTTGAGGGGTATGCCAATGGCACCGTAGCAGTGCTTTGGATGCCGACAGAGAGCCCAGCTCTTAGGGTGTGTCTAGACTACAGGGTTTTGTCGACAAAAGTGGACTTTTGTTGACAAAACTATACCTGCGTCTACACTGCCGCTGAGTTCTGTCAACATAACGTTGACAGAACTCAGCAGTTTTGTCAACGGCTGTAAACCTCATTCTACGAGGAATAACGCCTTTTGTCAACAGAGTTCTGTCAACAGAAGGCGTTATTGCATCTACACTGTCCTTTGCGTCTACACTGTTATGTCAACAAAGCGGCTTGCTTTGTCGACAGAACTGGATGCAGTCTAGACGCTCTTTGTCGACAGAAGCTTTGTCGACAGTATCTGTCGATAAAACTTCTGTCAACAAAAGCCTGTAGTCTAGATGTACCCTTATAGTCAATGCTGTGTGCAATCAGCACCCACCTCACATGCCCTTGCTTTGCATGCAGGTCACTTTAGTAAAACCGGTAAGGAAAAAACCCTACATGGATGGAAACGAGTGGCATCTGGCAACCCTGCACCTGGGCACCATCGACAAAATGTCTTGCGGGTCAAACAGAACACTGATGAGCTCCACCACTGAGTTAGAGCCACCTGCCTTGAATCACACCTAGGGAGGGTCACTATAAAGAGGGGCCTGTATAAGAGGGGCACTATGAAGATCAATGTGAATGAGCCACTTGGGAGATGAACAGGGGCATCTCTTTGTGAGGGTCTGTTTGTATATACTGCTGATCTCAGACTCAGAGGCCTCACTCTAGAGCAGTTCAAATCCTGCCTTTCCAATAAATCATTGGAAATGTTTATTGGTCTGACTTTATTTTTATTTAGCTAAAATGACATGACTTAGTAATGCACTTCTTTGCCTGCTACTTCCCTAAGGGCATGTCTACACTAGGAAATTATTTTGAAATAACTAAATTCAAAATAATAACTCCTGAAATAACTATTTCAAAATAAGCGTTATTCCCCAAGGAAAGCAGGAGTACAGATTTCAAAATAACAGGCTTGGAAGTGTGGACACTCTGTTTATTATTTTGAAATAACTCCTTAGTACACACCAGGGCTTAGACACAGCATGCGCCAGTTCAGTGGAAAACACAACTGACTAGTTATTCCTTTAAATTCCTTTGAGTTTAACACGAGACCGGATTCCACTTCCCCAGCGTGTCAAACCAGAAATGCTTCCAAACTCAAGGATCATAAATGCTAAAATCAAAAGCCACACGTGACTCTAAATTATGTTCAAGGCAGCCCTATAAATCTCCAGACTCAGATCTTAAAAACTGATCAGGGATATTAAAGGAAAGTAGATTTGAAAGAAATGCAGTTTCCAATATTATTTAAAGCCTCATAAGTCCGTAATAACACTTTAAAATCAATCCTAAATCTCACGACACGTCAGGGAAGGTTTGTTTTATATGGGGATAATACGATCTGACGAGCTGCATCCTCGCTGTTGTGAGTAAAATACTTAATACCAGAAAGAACAAAATCTTATTCGAAATTGGTGGAAGGGAGGCACTCCGAGGCAGGGTTCTAAACAAACACAAACAAGTCTCCAATCCCTACATGTGGCAAGTGCCACTGTTAATCTGGGGCAACCTCAATTCAGCCTAGCAGAGATTTGAGATTCATCCTGGGAGGTCAGCCTGCTAAAGCCAGATTAGAACAATAGTTTTAGAAAATCTGTCAGATCTAAAACCATCCGATATTTGTAGGAGTTACAACCTCCTCTGTGCCCCTGGAATGCAGAAAACATCTCTCACCTGTGGAACGATACTGCTGAGATCATTAGGCTGGGCCCAAAGGTCTGATTCTCCTTTGAAAAATGAGTGCGGGTCAGAAAGAAATACTGGGAGCTGTAACCGTTTATTGAATGAGAGTGTGTTTTAATAGGAGACTCAGTCACGGTTTATTGCATTGCTGCCTGCTCTGAATTTGCGTTATTTGCAGCCGCTCCAGATTGTGTAGCGAATGCATCAGATGGCAAATGCACAATGGCTGCGGGACCTGCAGTTAAAAAAAAACAACGAGTAGTCCTGTTGCACCTTAGAGACTAATAAAATATAGTATCATGAGCTTGTGAGCAAAACCCACTTCCTTAGATGAGCAGAGTGGAGAGAAAAGGGGGTCCCTCAATTTATAACAGAAAAAGAAGGGAGGGAGAAAGTACTTGTCAGTTGTAGTGCTGGTGCCAATGAGGCTAATGGAGCGGGCTGAAAGTGTCCTACACTTAGCTTTTGATTGGGTGCTGAATGTAAGGAAAGAAGGTTTTATAATGGCCCATCCGGATCACGTCTTGTTCAAGCCATGAGAGATAGTGTCAAATTTGCACAATTCACCAGTTTCCCCACCTCGGTGTTCCAGAGATAGCCCTGGGCTCAGGAGCGGCCCGAGGCCGGCTGCGGCAGCTGGCACCCCAGGCGGAAGGCGCGATCGGCACCCCCGCCTGCACGGCCGTCAATGGCCGTGACATCATCATCGGGCGCCCGGGCCAGTGGCGCCCTAGGCAACTGCCTAGTTTTCCTAGGCTCACGGGCCGCCTCTGCCTGGGCTCTCAAAAGACTGGAGCTCCTGAGCAGCTCAGACGATTTCAGCTGCTTCTCTGAACAGTTCAGATCCCTCAAGTCTGCAAACACCGGCTGGAGAGTTCACAAGCATGGGGTTTGCGGTTTTGTTTTTTTAAAGACTTCCAGTGCCTCCTGGAAACACCACAAGTTTGCGCAAAGAATGGGAGCATGTGAGGTTTCCACTCCTGGTTCTGGCCAGAGCCTAAGTACTTGGAGGCACTGGGAGAATGAAACACAACAGTAATAAAACCAGAGCGCTTCAGCGACCCCTGCCTCAGGACCAGGAAGGTCCAGCTGTTCGCAGTTCCAAGATGGTTCACCCGTTGCAACTGCTGAGCCTGCCCGTTAAAGTAAGACCAAGAGTCTGAAGGGCCTTTGCCTCCTGCCCTCCAAGTCAGATGCATTCCAGCCACTAGAGCACCTTGGACTGACGTATGGGGTATGGAGCTGCCCAATGTCCCCAGCTGTGGAGCCAGGCAACAGGTACTAAGGACTGGAGGTGAATGCATTCACATGGAGTATACAGCCCAGGTCCACCCTGAGCAGGTAGAATTAGTGAAGGAGACACTGCTGGGGCACTTGCTATCCATGGCTACTTCTCCCCCAAGTGCCTCTACCTGCCAGTCAGAATCCAATCGTCACCATAAGAACTAGATTCCTTGCTCTTAAAACGAACAGGAAGTACTACTTCATGCGGCACACCATCAACCTGTAGAACTCAGAGGGTGTGGTGAAGACCAGGACTTTAACAGAGTTCAAAAAGGAGCTAGATAGATTCATGGAGGTTAGGTCCATCAATGGCTATTAGTCAGGATGGGTAGGAATGGTGTCCCTAGCCTCTGTTCATCAGGGGCTGAGAATGGGAGATGGGATGGATCATTTAATGATTCCCTGTTCTGTTCACTCTCTCTGGGACACTTGGCATTGGCCACTGTCAGCAGACAGAACACTGAGCTAGATGGACCTTTGGTCTGACCCAGTCTGGCCGTTCTTATGGTCAATGGGGCCTAGCTGTGACTAGGGAAGATGAGTCAAAGGGCCAACGCCTCTTCAGGTATGAATCAGTGACTCCAATGAAGCTAAGCCCCTTTTCCACTCACTGAGGATTTAGCCCAGAGTTAAGTCCCTGCCCCTAAAGCCCCTCCAAACTCTCAAATATGCAAACCAGTCGTCTGTCTGAGAGGAGAGATGAAACACCAGGATGCCCTGCAGTTCATTTCTTTAAACGCTTTGCTTCTGGCTAACTGGCTTCCAGCAATGTGGTTCTGGGGTGCGTCAAAGGCCAATACATCCGAAAAATACCTAGCTCTGGCCGCTGCATTAACTTCAGCCCATGTATTGCTACTCACAAGACCGTTTCATTATTTGTGCTACCAACGCCAGGGAGGGTTCCAAATGGGAGACCTGGGGAGAGGCGTTATGTGGCGGATAAAGCCATCCGAAGGCCTGATTGGCCCATGCATGCTCATGTTTGCTGTCTCTCCGAGCCGTTCACAGTGATTTGCACTCGTGTGCTGGCTGAGCGCCACCTCAGGTCAGACCCAATCTATTTCAGGGTAATCTTCAGCAATAAACTGACGACACACTGTGAGCCTTCCCGGCTTGTATCTGGGAGAAATTGTCTGAACTCCCGTGTTTCCCATTAAAACAACAGTGCTGGAAACCATTGCGTGACCGCAATATGAACCAAATTAGCAGCACAACGACACTCTTTAGGCTCAGCATTAATTATTACTTAGTATCTAGAGAAATAAATGCTCTCCGATATCATGCCTGTGGTTTGCCTCCCCCAATGAAAACCCAATCACTGCTTTCCCGCTTACTGTGCTATTTTCCATATTCATTTCGGGCCTAGCCACAGCTGATGCTCACAGGGTCCATTAAAAGTAAATTAGCAGAGGTTTTAATTTCCCCTCCCCATAGTTGACTGCCTTGCTAACAAATAACTTGTTTGTGCAGAGCTCAGAGAGCCTGAGAGATGTCCCTTCTCCGGGTTGCAGCTAAATGCTATTCCACAGCAAAGCCACTGGGCTCTATGTGTCTCTCTCTCTCTCTCTCTCTCTCTCTCTGCAGCGACAGAAAATTGATCAGTAGCCGCCGGGCCCAGAGAAGTCACGCACACAGGCTTATGCTGTCACATTCATCTCCATGGCAACCTGGTGTGATGTCAGATGATCACATTGAGCAAAGAGGAGTGATTGGTTATTAAAGAGAAAGTATTTGTTGTTCGAATTCACTCCCCTCCTCCACACACACAGACAAAGACACTTTTTGATTGCAGAAAACCCGCCCGGGGCATGGGCTGAGCCAGTGCGGGGGGTGGAGTTTGGTATTGTGTGCCCCAATGGTCAAAGAAACTTTGAACAAGGCCAGGGTCTCGTTTGAAACTCACATGCTCGGAGGGGGGGGGAAAGGAAGGGGGGGAGGGAGGAAAATCCCCAGAGTCCTTAAACTGCTCTAAAAACACATCCCTTTTACCAGAGCCATTTCCTCCAGCTGTAATAGGATTGTCCAGGTGAATCGCAGCAGCCCTGGGAGAGATGCAAATCATTTGTTTAGCCACAGAACGGAGCCAGCAAAGGCAACTTCCTGCCCTCAGTTGGCCCACACCTGCCAGCAAAGAACCTGACTGGAAAGAACACCCCCACGCCTGAGGGGAGTTTAAGCCCCAGGGCTGACAGTTGCATCTTTGCAGGCACAGCATTTCCCCGGTGGGCAAGAAACCGCAGGAGCACAGCCCAATCTCAGTTCAGCATCAGGCATAAAAACAATTCCCTGCCACCTCCGCCCTTAAGTGGCCCTGTGAGCAGCCTCAACCCAGACTAGACTGAGCAAGAGCTAAGTTCTCTCCCATTTCAAAGAGGTTCCACGCCGAGTCCAGCTGGGACAGGCTGGAACTGTTGTGCCTGCAGGGAAAAGCTCTAATCCCCACCGCCCAGCCCCTGCTCACTCGGCACTTGTAACTGGCTTCCTCTTCCCATAAAACTTTTTACAGGCTCTGAATAATACAGCAAATGAATATGCAGCTGGGCTTATTGGAGAGGAATCTGCTTCCCTGCTTCGCGATTACTGTGTCATCATACTCCGGATGCGCTGCGGATATTTTTGCTGGGGTTTGAGGCGGGGACGTTGATTTTCCTGGGGAGTAATTGACGGGTGTTGATTATTGCGGGCGCTACAGCAGTCGATTGCATTGGATCCGATTGGATTGGATGAATAACGTGTTTGGGTATTGTGGGGCTTCCAGCACGGTGATCTTACATGTATAAATAAATCAGTGGGGTTTGCTTCCCCCCATCCAGGGCTGTTCATAGGATTTAAGGGACCCTACACGGTGCTATTAAACTGGTGTCCAACGACAACTGGGGGTGGGGAATGATTTTAGAGCTGTGATGTTATAATCTTCAGCAACACACCAATGCAATATTTGTAAAGCAAATTTTAAACAAAGGTCCTGTCGACTCACACAGTAAGTTCAGACACTGACCGGATGTACCTGGGGCTGGCAAATGCCTGTGAAATGGCTTCATTCCCACTCCACTGGCTCTTTCAGAGGTTGGGTGTTCTGCTAATAGGCCTGGCAGGCTTTTTCCCTTTTAAGGTAACTTGATCTTCGGAGGAGGCAGCAGAGCCACAGAACAAGAATAGGAGGTGGCAGATGGGTGGACATTAAGACCCAGTGGTGCCCCAAATTTTCAGGTGCCCTATGCAGCTGTGGTTCTGCCCCAATCTCTGTTATTTGCAATATATGTTGAAGGGACCTACTAACAATGAGAAACAGCCCAGGGAAATGCCTTCGTTCAGGATAGCCTGTCTCCCCTTTCCCAAAGAGGAAATTCAGAGCCTGAAGGATTTGATCTGGAAGTGAAATCAACTTTCCCCAATCAGCAGCGCAGATGTGGGCGCTTGTGTGTGTTGGGGAAGGAGGGGTATTTTTGTGTTTTGCCTTAAAAGAAATGTGTCTGCCAGTAAAAAGGTTTAGTGCTGTAACTGCATGGAGAGCTCCTGACTAGCAAAAGCAGCAAATCTCTAGCGATTCAGGGCTTGTGGTTTAATTTTTCTGAAGTGGGGAAGCAACAAAGTCATTTAGTGCTTGTCCCCAGAGCTTTGCCCATTGAAAAATGTCGTGTTCCCGTTATTAACTTCACAGCAAACAAATCAGGGAAGCAATATATTAATATCCTCCTTCTATTGACAAAATTCAGCTCCCTTAGCTGCCTCTTATCAGTCTTGTATTTTTACTAATATGCGCTCACTACACTGACTTTCTGCTGCTTATAATCTATTACAGAAGAGCCCCTTCAGCCATGTAGTGGTGGTGGTGATGAGGATATTTTTACATCTCTGTAATCTTTCTTGGGTATTATATCTGGGGAAACTGGGCACCAAGAGTATCACAGAATTATACGGTTGGAAGAGACTTCAGGGGGTCATAAATCCAACTCCCTGGAGTAGCTCTCCCAAGGGCAAAAAACAAGGCAAAAATCAGACCCAGAAATCCCACTTCCCAGTTCAGGGGTAAAACTATCCAGAGTAATGCCAAGAATTTACCTGCGGGCAAAGCCATTGGAAGTTACTCTTTTCCACTAGTGTCAAAATCAGCTGAATTTGAGCCCATGGATCTAACCACTACACTACACTCTCGGTTGATTAATAAGGCATCTGAACTGCACGTATGAAGATCTCAAATATCACCACAGAAAAAGCAAACTGTAGATCCACCCAAGTTCACCAGAGGTGAGGAGCGTTATGTTTTTATGGGTGCCCCCTGCAACTGTTTTCAGGACTGGTCTCCACATTCAGTGAAACGCTGTACTTCCTGGTCACACCTTGAACAATGCTGCTTGGGGTATGTTCCAAGCTTTTTATAGTCTGAAGAAGCATCAAGAAAGTGATCACTCAATTAAAGTATAGTTCATGTACATATACAGCGCTGGGTCCAATCCCTGTACTCATGGAACACAGTACAAGTGACAGCTGTGTCCTTGCCCAATGGTTAAAAAAATGAGATGCCAACGATTTCATTTTGGACGTATTTGTTTACGAGATTGGTTTTTAAAGGTTCCATAGGAAACGTGTTGTTAGTCCACAGATTTCACAATGATACCAATTATGTAAGAAAAAAATAAGTTGTGCAAGTCTGCAGAAGCCTTCTCTTGACACCGATTCAGTGAGTCCCTTTCTTTCCAGTTTTGCCAGGTCTTAAGATTTCATCACGAGCCTCGTGACCCTTGATTTTTTTCTTAACCCCCCAGCTCCTGCAGTCAGGCGACTATGCAGGAATCTCAGTTTTAATTTTTTTAAACACAGTTGCAGAGAAAAGCTTGAAAAATGTGTCCTGAGTGCACCCTGAAGGCCCAGAAACGAGAAGGGAAATTAAAAGACCCAACGTGTATTACCTTTGCAAAGCTCATTACTGGCGGAGTGGGGGTGAAGGCTGATGCATGGGTTTTTTAATCCGGGGAGCCGACTCCCTCATTTGCTTTTAATTCATTCTCCACTCTTTTGTGAGCAGAGCTAGAGCTCTGGGAATCGCCATTTTATTTTCATAAAACTGCTTACTCTAAACCAACTTTCTAGCCAGTGCTCAGAACAGTCCTTGACCTTATTGCAGCAATGCAGTTTGTACAGTGGTCCCTGTTGGCATGGCGGGGGGCAAAGGGGACGTCTGCCCTGGGGATTCAAAAGGGCCCTAGGCTCCCACCCACCCCTGCGGCTACTGCGTCAGCCGCTGCATGCACAGCCCCATGCCCCATAAATTGCCACTGGAGCTCTGGATGGCATGCTCCAGAGCCCCCGGTTGTTCACTCCAGATGGTGCTGAAGGGGCTGTCAGCTCCCCTGCCTGTTGGCACAGGGAGAAAAGAATTAATCTCAGCCAAGCATTAAATACTGTACAGTAGCACCTGTAATTGTGTCATGAGCAATTTCAGGGGTTTCACTGCTGCCCTGTTCCTCCAGGTCCAGGTTCCATCCTTGGTCTGGCAGGACCACAGATGTTGCTAGACCAGAGAGCCCCTGCCGCAGAAGTTGAGCACAGCAGGGAGTGGGACAGTGACCTGGGCAGGGAGCTCCAGGAGCAGCTGCCACCCTGTGTGGGGCTAGGGGCAGGGAGCAGAGCCCCGTGAGCAAGCTGGGGGCAGGCAGGTGGGCCAGAGGAAGTCAGGGCTCCAAGTTCTCCCAGGGCAGCAGCCAGGAGGGGAGCCCTGGGAGAGCCCAGAGGCCTCACCTCCCCTGCTCCCTCAAATTCCCTTGCTTGGGACCACTCAAATCCCAAGAGTGCCAGACCAGGGAGGTCCAGCCCGTATTATATATTCAGTGCACTGATTAATAGCCACATTACAACCCAGAGGCAACTGCATTTAAGTCATGGATGAACCGACCCACTTGAATGTAGTTCGTGAAGTGCATTAAGATACTTGGGCGAGTAACAAGCATTTGTAACTGAGATTAAAAACATAAAAGGGCCAATAGCTGGCTTCTTTGACAGTTCATTTCATTATAGGACCCTCTCCCCCATGCGCAGTGGCTAACAGACATGTGTGTAGCTCAGGCACAGGGGTGACATGTGCAGAATGAGAGTAGTAGTGGCAAGTGCCTGTTCATCCAGTTCTGCCCAGGGAAGATCTGATTCTTAGCATGCAGGGTGAGATGTCTGAGCAAACTTTCTGATTGTCAAGATTATTGCGATTATGTCTCCCCGTGGGCTTGAAAAGGGAGGTCTATTTTCTTAGTTAATAAGGTTTATTTTTACTCCAATTGAATAATACATGATTAGTGTCAAAATAAATTACAGCCCTTCCATTTGGAACCACTTGGCTGTCCTATATCTTCTCTGTGGCTATCTACTTCTTTTAACCATCTTCCCCTCCCCCCCTTATCTCCTCTCTCCCTTTAATGTTCCTTTCCTTCTCTTGTCATTGTTATGCCATTCATTTTCACAGCAGCAAACTAGAGTAAAGGGATGGAGGTAGGGAGCCACAATACCTAGCATTTCAGAGTCCTGAACATCTTGAGTGTCTGAAATAGTTCTGTGAGCTGAGAGGCATATCTGGGAATGAGGTTGAAGACCCACAAGATATTCATTCCCTAGCCTTCATTTTATCTATTTACCCTTTATTTTAAAAGTTAAAAGAGCAAACGTTTCCCTTTGGCACCAGAGGATTTTTTTTAAGGAGTCCTGGCAAACCGAACCTCCCACCTTTTCAAAATCAATGCATATTTTCCATCACTTAGACGTGTGCTGGGTTTTGATTTTGTTTTATTTTCAAGTGAGCCGTATTCTACGCCCAAAGTTCAAACTGTTTGAAGCCTGTTCGTATCCATCTCTATTAAAACCTCTCCAGGAGACTGGCTTTGATTGTCTGGCAGACTGGGACCCATCCATCTAAATCAGGAAGATCCCCGAAGATGTTAGAGACTCGGCCTGCCAGTTGCATCCATTAACTGCAGGCAGCTTTCACCCTAAAACTATTTAAAATACATAAAGCATGAATCACATTCCGCTAACAGCAGAATGCATCAGAGACATGAATTCCGTTGAGCTGTATGGACCTCTTGATATTGACACACAAAGAGGGACAATTTGTTTCTTCCGGAAAAGCAAGGTGTGCAAAGAATGTTGTTTTGCAGCAACGCTGAGCTCCACCCCTCTACGGCTTGCAACAGTGGTGCCGGCTGAAACTCCAGTTCCCAAACTTCTCCACTGGCTGGGCCACCACTTTGCAGAAAGATTGTATCACGGACCATCTCCCTGCCCATTCCCAATTGTATAAACCTTCCTCCCCCACACACAAACACATTCAGATTGCATTGCCTCACTCTCAACCAGAATGGTGCATCCAGGACTTCCCCTCCTGGAAACAACTCCTTTGCCCTTTACCTTCAAGTCCTTCAGTCTCTCGACAGCTCTTCACTGGGAAGCTGTCCATTGGGCCAGGGCACCCCTGACCTTCTCCCTTCCAGGACTCGGCTGCAACTGAGCTGCTGCTAGTCTTGCAGCTCCTCTTGTAGTCCTTCCTGGATGCTGATTGGCTGGTTTCCTCCTAGTCCCTCTAGCTCCCTGGAGGACTTCTCTATGGCCCTTTTGGCCTTAGGGCTTAGCCCATTACAGAGGGGTATTTAGCTACCCTTTCATGTGATGAAGAAACCAAAAACACGGACAAGCCAGCACCATAAGACAGACGAGCCCTCTACGGACCACCAATATGCTCTCTAAGGAACAGACCTTGGTGGGCTATAAAATTCTTCCTAGGTAAGACACTTTGCAATTTTACTGATCAACCAGCTGCCGAGTTCCACCCCAGGGATGGATCCACTTCAAGGATGGATGAAGCAGTTCCTGTTTGCAAAGAACTTTGTACTTTTCCTTCAGCTTAACAGGCTCATTATGCTGAAAATGCAAAAGGCTGGTCGACCTTACCCCCCGGCCCCATCTCCTTCCAGAAAGGGAATGAACCCTCCCTTCCAGGGCTTCCCTGCAACAGGACTAGAGCTCGTAACACGCCATGATTAGCCTCCATAGTGGCATTAGAGAAAAACCTGATATAAGAGACAAGCCACCCTAAGAGAACTCTCTTCTTTGTAGGCTAATGACAAGAAGGAAACAAGAGGATGGAGACACATAAAGTAATGGCAAAGGCACACTTGGAAAGGGGATGCATTATTAAGCCTAGAGTTAGTAAATCTGTTTCTCTTTCCAAAGCTGCTTACATAAGGATATCAGCCTCATTTGGAGAGCACATTGCTGGTATTTCCTTACAATACCCTGGCATCAAGAAACAAAAATGGTAATTTCTGTCTCATCACAATGCAACATTCTCTGAAAAAAAAAAGTTACAGAAAGATCCTATTACAGTGCCTGCCAATAAGGGGGGAGAAATGCTGCCATATAACTTGGTTAATTAAGTTTAAACATCCTGCTTTCAAAGATAGAAATGCCTGTATGCCTTTACTCATCCAGCAACACAGACACCCAGACACACACACACACACACACACAGAGAGTTCATCCCTACGACTGCAGAGCTATTCTGGATACCTGAAGTATCCCCAAATAGCTATTCCGTGTCTTTTGAGCAAGCCCATTATTCTGAAATATAATGAGCTTACTATTCCAACATCCCTGTAACCCTCGTTCCACGAGGTAGCTCAAATTGCGTAGCTTATTTCAAGATAAGGGGGCAGTGTAGACATAGCCTATGTAACCCATACACATACTGGGTGTAGGTCACGGTCCCATGGAGTGACACTTAGGTAAGGCTGTGGACCAGGCTCATTCTTTCTCTCTGTAAGTGGTCTGAGAGCCAGCTGGAGAGAATCAGGCACTAAGGTCCCAGGTTTGGTTCTGCCTGTTGGTGTTACACCTACACATGCACGGACACTTGCATCACTCACCCAGACCCATATATGTTCTCATACGCACAGTCTGCAGAGAAAACACACGGAGTGTGTGACGGGGGCGGTCCAGCCCGACACTGGCCAAGGGGGGAGCCAGCTGGCCTGCTGGGCTGTGCAGGCCCCACCCCCGCAGCAGTGCTGGGTATGTGCCAACTGCAGGCCAGGTATAAAGGCCAGGGAAACAGCTCAGTTGGGGCTGGCCTCCAGGGAGGGAGGAACTCCTGCCCCACCTCCAGAGCCACAGCCAGACCTGCCGCCGGAGCAAGAGCCGCCGGGCCTGCCGCCATCGCCGCTACTGTCCCCGGGCTGAGCACGACCGCAACGCCGACCCCGGGGGGCAGCCCCCGTCGCTGCTGCCCCAGATGCCAGACCTGTCAATGTCACGGTCGCCGCCAGCCCAGCGCCTGCAGGTGGGGTCTCCGTCGGCCATGGGGCTGGGGTAGGAAGCAACCCAGGGCAGGGGGCAGGGAACCCCCCGGTGGGCTCGGTGCATTTCAGGGAGAACTCCCTGCCGAGCCAGTGGTGGGAACCACCCACCACTAATAGGACCCTGGGTTGGGGTCTGGTGGAGAGGGAGGGCCCGGACCCCCCTACCTCGAGTGTGGACTAGGCCTCTGGGCCTGCGGTTTGTGATGGACTAGGCCTCCGGGCCTGGGAGTGTAGCGGCCCGACCCCGGGCCGAGCAGTGCGGGGTGGGGCACCCTGCGACAGAGGGACCATGGCTCTTTTTCTGCAGCAGTCTCCAATGGACTCCCACAATACAAAGTGACCCACCCTTGAAACCACCAAAGTGTAACTTAGCAAGTGGCAGGCGGACTGGCATTCCCAGAAATGTGCAGAGGAAAACATACCAGACTGGACAGGTACAGTGATGAAAGGCTAATGCAAAGCCAGGCTACAGATAAGTAATAATGAAAGCCAGGAACTTATTCCCAGCTGGCGCTCCGTGATGTGACTGCTGACCCTGCATTTGGCTTAGCCAAGCAGTGTGTACTAGGATTTCTTTAAACACGGCTACGTCACCAGGAAAGCACATTTCTCTCTAACACAATATTCCATTAAAAAAGCCTCCATGTCCTTTTAGCCACTCTCACCTCCCCATCTGCTCCCTCCAGGCATCCGCATAGTTACATCACCCTACCCTTCAGCCCTAGTGGTGTTATTTTCTCATATCTGTCTCTGTCTTCATTGAGGTCCTGGTCTTGCAAACGCTGCTAGGTTTCATTTCATTCACGGTAGGCACATTTGCAGAATCCGAGCTTTAAAGTGTGACTTGTTGTGGGGAATCTGTGTTTCACTGGGTATTTTTTTTAAAAAGCCTCCTGCACATCTACATAAAAAATGAGTAAGAATAATTCAGTGAAGGGTACAAACGATATGCTACAGCGATCACTCTAGAGCAATGTTCCATCTAATCTTTTTCATCCATGTGCAGAATAAATTTGTATGTGCAACAAGTGCAAATGGGCACCACCAGAAGAAACACAAAACCTAGCTGTGGGTGCTTTGGTAATCAGCTGGGTGATATTTGAATCTCTCTTGAGCGGGTGCACAAGCTTACAAGGAACACTGTTCCAAAGGACAGTTTAATGGGCTTCAAGAAAGGGACTGGCTCTTTGTTCTCTGTTTGTACAGCACCTAGCACAATGGAACCCGTGACTGGGATTCCTAGGGGCTACTGAAAACCACACGCCTCCTGGGTGTAGTTTGCTGTCCCAGCTAGTGGCATGGAGCCCACTTACAGAGAGACTAATGAGGCTGCCCTCCAGCCTTAGCTACTAGGCAGCTGGCTTTTAGCTCATGCAGTATAGGCTCATGCACTTAGGTCCCAGGTTTGATTCCACCCACAGATGACCGGGGTCTGGCAGTGTTACACTACCTCCGTATGAGCAGTCAGAATAAATAACATTGGTGATACTAAGTCCAGCTGTTCCTTTTTAACTTTTCATAGCACAGACAAAACAGGCCTCCTGGCACTTTCCAAATCCTTGCCATCATTCTGACTGCATCGTCTGAAGACGAACCAACACATGTTTATGAGCTGTGTAATTATTGCTGCGTAACATATGGGGAAATGGAAGGGTGACAACATCCTGAAGTAAACCCTGGAGTTTCTATAATGAGACAGAAAGCACAGTTAATAGGCAATATGTTCCCATTCATGTTTGCATATTAAGTGACATGATGCCCCGGCCCCGTCGAGTCTGGCTCCATCTGTGTTGTGGCAATCCCGCGATGGATTCGGGGTCTGTTTGGGGCTGGAATTAAATGTTGGACTGTGGAGACATCTGCAGTTTTGATCATTTGTTTGTGTTTGCTTTTCTCTGAGGGACTCTGTATGATTTCAAGAGAAAAGCCGATTCCAGGGCTGGGACACAGGATTTCAGAGTCTGGACTACGCAGAGAGTCATTGCGCTTTTCAATGGTGCTGCTGGAAAGCTCCTCTGTCTGCTTATGGTCTTGTTTCCTTGGCTCTGTCGTGAGGGTACATCCCCACTAGCTCCAAGCGACAAATTCCTCATGCCACCAGGGCCAATGTTTAGCGTAAGAGCTGTCAGGTGCCCTTATCTTCCCTGACCAGGACCTGACGTGCCAACAAAAGAATTCAGACAACTCCATCTCTGAACACCATGCAATAATCCCCCGCTTTGGTTTTCATGCGCAGCCAAAGACTTAGAAACCAACCATTCATGAAAGAGCTCTGTCCCTTGGCAGTTCAAAATACTGCTTACCGCAAAGACACAAAGAGCTTCTAAGAATACAAGCAGGTTTTCAATAAAGCCCCAGTTCATTCAATAGTCAGTGTATCGTAGACACTCTATGCCTCAGTAAAATGGCTGCTACCTCTGCTGCATGCATTCCTGGGTAAACCAAGTTCTCGATAGTTGTGCAATAGTACCAGGGCTTGGGAACTAGTCTGGCTCAAATAAGAACTGAGCCAAACCTTGGACCACACCATAAACAGATGCCAACATTTTGGGAGGTTTGAAGAAGATGGGTGTAGTTGTTCCCCCGTGCCTCAGTGCTCTCTGGGTTCTGCTGCTAAAGGAAAGTGAAAGAGTCTGGCCCAGAAATTCCCACACAAGCAGCGCCAGGACATCTCAGAGTGTTCGCCCTGAGAGCCTGGCCTGTATTTTCTGGGATGCCAGCTAACGCTGGAATCCAAAGAGTTTGGCTAAGCATCCAGATTCATCTCTGGTTCGGATTCGCTTTGTTTTACAGGGGTTGGAAAGTTATGACGACAGCCCTGTGCAGATGCAAAATTAGTATCTGCAGCTGCAGCCGCAAAAATGAGCCATGGATGCAGATGCCCATGGATAAAAAGTGGATGTTTGCAAATTTTCAGGGTTCTAGATATAAAATTTGTATCTGCATCCACATCAATAACTGCAAAAATGAGGGACCTGGAAGGGACCTCGAAAAAGGCATCAATTCCAGGCCCCTGCCCTCATGGCAGGACCCAGCACCATCCTTGACAGATGTCTGTCTAACCTACTCTTAAATATCTCCAGTGATGGAGATTCCACAACCTCCCTAGTCAACTTATTCCTGTGTTTAACCACCCTGACAGTTAAGAGGTTTTTCCTAATGTCCAGCCTAAATTTCCCTCACTGCAATTTAAACCCATTGCTTCTTGTCCTATCATTAGAGGCCAAGGAGAATATTTTTTCTCCCTCCTCCTTTGTAACACCCTTTTAGGTACTTGAAAGCTGTTATCCTATCCCCTCTCAGTCTTCTCCTTTCCAGACTAAACAAGCCCAATTCCTTCAGTCTTTCCTCATAGCTCATGTTTTTTAGACTTTTAATCATTTTTGTTGCTCTTCTCTGGACCTCCAATTTGTCCACATCTTTCCTGAAATGCGGTGCCTAGAACTGGACACAATACTCCAACTGAGGCCTAATCAGCACAGAGTAGAGAGAAACATTTACTTTGTGTGTTTTGCTTACAACACACCTATTAATGCATCCCAGAATGATGTTTCTTCTTTAGCAACAGTGTCACACTGTTGACTCATATTTAGCTTGTGGTCCACTCTGACCCCTAGATCCCTTTTTGCAGGACTCCTTCCTAGACAGTCACTTCCCATTCTGTATGTGTGAAACTGATTGTTCCTTCCCAAGTGGAGTATTTTGCATTTGTCCTTATTGAACTACATCCCATTTACCTTAGGCCATTTCTCCAGCTTTTCCAGATTGTATTGAATTATGACCCATCCTCCAAAGCACTTGCAACCTCTCCCAGCTTGGTATCATCTGCAAACTTTATAAGCATTCTCTCTGTGCCAAAATCTAAACCACTGATGAAGATATTGAACAGAACTGGCCCCACAACTGACCCCTGCAGCACCCCACTTGTTCTGTCCTTCTAGCCTGACTGGGAACTTTTGATAACTACTCTGCGAGTGTGGTTATCCAACCAGTTATGCACCCACCTTATACTAGCCCTATCTACATTATATTTACCTTGTTTGCTGATAAGAAGTCATGTGAGACTGTGTCAAATGCTTTATTGGAGTCGAGGTATACCACGTCCACCACTTCCCCCTTATCCACCAGGCTTGTTATCTTATCAAAGAAAGCTACCAAGTTGATTTGACATGATTTGTTCTTTACAAATTCATTCTGGCTGTTACTTAACATCTTATTCTCTTCCAGATGTTTGCAGATGGATTCCTTAATTATTTGCTCCATTATCTTTCCTGGCACAGAAGTTAAGCTGACTGGTCTGTAGTTTCCTGGGTTGTTCTTATTTCCCTTTTTATAGCCGGGCACTATTCCAGTCTTTGGGAATCTCTCCCATCTTCCATGACTTTTCAAAGCTGCGGATACGGACACCCGCGGATATAAAGTGGATGTGTGCAGATTTCCAGGGTTCTAGTTATGATCACATGGGTTCCCAAACTTGCTATACCACCCCAAACAACAATACAAAGATCAATTTTCCCATGCAGCACAGCCAGTGCAATGTGCACCTAACACCAAGTTCCAAATGCTGAAATATACCAGTACCACAGCAATAAGAAAGAAATAACAGGTAAAGATGGTGGGTTCAGGGAGCCTGCAACTTTGCATACGTCTCTTCCTTAGAGGCTCAACCAATCCATAGAGGAATGCCACGGTTTCCATTTGTTTTAACCTCTGACAGGCAACAAAGGGGGAAAAACTAAATGCAAGGTTAAATCTGTGAAGAAAATAATGAAATTGCCTGAGGTGGACTTGAATAAAGAGAAGTAGCAGGGTGTCTGGTTAGAACTTTATTATTAGGAGCTCTTTGGCTAGCTTAGCCTGCAGCTTTCTTTAAAAGTCCAGTGAGACCAAGCAAAGTGGTGAATGGGGGAGGGGGAGGCTGAGTCTCCCTTGTGTGCCATAATAATAACCTTTAAAACACAACATCCAAGGATAAAACTTCAAGGAAAAAGAAAACTTTTCTTACTTAGTTTGGAAGTTCCTCAGCGCTCCCTCACTCTGAGCTGTGATTTAGGTATGACCTAGGAGATGGTGGCTGTTAGAGTGTGTTGAAAAAAAAAACCTCTCAATATTTTATATTAAAAGCTTAGAATCCTAGGGTTGGAAGAGATAACAGGGGGCCATCAAGTCCAACCCCCTACCCACAGCAGGACCAACCCCACTAACTCAACCCAGCCAGGGACTTTAAAACCTCTAGGGATGGAGATTCCACCCCCTTCCTAGGGACCCATCCCAGTGCTTCATCACCCTCCTAGTGACATAGTTTTTCCTAATATCTAACTTAGACCTTTCCTGCTGCCACCTGAGATCATTGCTCCTGATTCAGTCATCTTTCACCCCTGAGAACAGCCTCTCTCCAGCCTCTTTCAGGCAGTTGAAGGCTGCTATCAAATCCCCCCCCTCACTCTTCTGCAGACTAAACAAGCCCAAATCCCTCAGCCTCCCCCCCCCCATCATTTTCGTTGCCCTCCACTGGACTTTCTGAAATCCTTTCTAAAATGAAGAATGCGGGGAGTCAGCTGGGGAGATGGTTGGTTCCACAATTTCCGGCCAATGGAAGAGAGAGGAAGGAGAAGGAGACCGCAATTAGGCAGTGCCAATGCTCTAGGCATGTATCTATAAGGACCTGGGGTTTAAGGCCAATTTAGGTCACAAGCAAAAATAAATTCATAAGGTCTTACTTTACCTACACCTCCAAATGTACACACACAAGGGGTCTGTGTGCAAGCAGGTCCAGGATCTGAGTAGCATGAGGGGCTGCAGATCAGACCTAAGTGGTATGACCCAGAGGTGAGTGAGACTTGTACTGGGTGTGCCTACACTGGGATAATGCAGCGTGTTAGAAAAAATGTGTGAGCTGACACAAGGTAAGACACGGTTCAGCACTCGCTGGAGGTGGGGGCTGCTACATTTACAACTCTGCTAGCAGATTGGGGTTAACTCTATGGCAATATAACATCAGCCATGAGCGGCGGCGAATGTGAGAGCCTTTGTTGGCACAGAGTGTATGTCTACACTGTAGTGAAAAAAGTCTCAGGCTGTGTCTACATTGGCAAGATTTTGCGCAAAAGCAGGCGCTTTTGCACAAAATCTTGCCGCCTGTCTACACTGGCCACGAGTATTTGCACAAGAACACTGACTTTGTAATGTACAAAATCAGTGGTTCTTGCGCAAATACTCTGACGCTCCCGCTCAGGGATAAGCCCTCTTGCGCAAGTATTCTTGTGCAAGAGGGCCAGTGTAGACAGGCAATGTTAATTTCTTGCGCTAGAAAGCCCGATGGCTAAAATGGCCATCAGAGCTTTCTTAGAAGATAACGTCTACACTGGCACGGATGCTTTTGCGCAAAGCAAATCTTTGCGCAAAGGCACATGCCAGTATAGACGCTCTCTTGCGCAAATACTTTTAATGGAAAAACTTCTGTTAAAAGTATTTGCGCAAAATCATGCCAGTGTAGACGCAGCCTCAGAGTCTGGGTCAGCTGACTCAGGATTGGGCTGCAGGGCTTAAACTAGTTGTGTAGACATCCAGAGTCTGGCTGGAGCCCAGGGTGGGAGAGCCTCACCGGGTCTCTGAACTTGAACTACCCTGCCATTTTCAGCCCCCTGACCCCAAATCACTAACCCAAGACAGCCGTGGCCAGGCTGCAGGTCTTCCATCATTGTGCAAATGTACATGGAGTGTTTAACATGGTGTAAGCCAACACATCACAACAGGATACATTTTGCCAGTGCAGGCAAGCCCCAGGTGACAGTCCCGATCCTGCAAAGCTCTTAGCACTTGCTTAGCCTTGGGACTCCAAAGGGACAACGCATGTGCTTAAAGATAAGCAGCTCTTCAGATGGTTGGCTGAATCAGGGACTAATGCAGGAGCGGGCCAGATCTGGCCGGCAGCCCACCCTGCTGCGCCCCCCACCCCCATGCCAACTGAGACCCGGGGGCGGGGGAGTGTGCAAAGTCATTTGCTGTTCAAAGCGGCTGATGGCTCCCTTCCCTGGCCAAGGGCACCATTTTGAACAGTGAATGACTTTGCACACTCCCCCGCCTGCAGGCCCCGATTGGCCTGGGGACAGGGAAACAGGCGACGTCTTCTCCCCTGTGAGCACATGATGCCTAGAGGTAACCACCCCTTCCACCCAAGGCCCCACACTCTCCGGGGGCTGGAGCCGGTCCACGACCACTACCAAAACTGATGAAGTGGCCCCGCTACAAAAATTATTGCTCACCTCTAGCCTAAGGTCTGATCCTACAAGGTGCTCGGTCCTTCTGCTCCCACTGCGTTCAAGGGGCGCTAGTCCCCTCAGTGTATTGTGACTTGTGGGACTGGCTTCCTCTCTGATGAGCATTTACATCCCCAGTCATTCTCTCCTCCTCAGCCCCGCTGTTCCCGGGTCCCAGCGAATCTGAGTATAGAAATACACATCATTACCAAAATCATTCGGGGCAATGAATTTATGCCATGCATTTTAATAGGCTGTCCACCCGGCCCATGCATAAATTATCGGCCATGCCTTCGTCAACTGCAGTTAAATTGTCTTATTGATAACACTCAAGGGAGAAACGATAACTCATGGTATTAAATTGAATACAATATAATTCAAGCTCTGGAAATCTGGTAATAGGCTGCATTACACGCAGCTCTAACAGGGAGTTTGTCATTCCAAGGTCTGTGATGATGCCAGCGGGAACACACGATTATCTCTGCTCAGTACTGAGGGCAGTGGGTGGGGCACAGAAACACCGGCTTTCCGACCACACCCAGCAATGTCGCCAGGAGGCCCCTGGAATGGGGGCTTAGAGGCGACCCGTGCTCTGGGGCTGAGGATCATTCAACGTCTTTGGCATCTCGTTCTCTGTCGGCGGCTGTTTGGACACTGCACCGTGGCTGGACCTCCCTCCTCTCATGGCATAAGAGAACAAAGGGTTCTGGGGTTGACTCCTGACCCTGTTCCTTTTAACACCGTGTAGACCCAGCCTTTCCTCAGGCAAAACTTCCACTGAATTTTGGCCAGCAGGACACCCATTCCCATTTCCACCAGGGAGCTGGATGTGGCTGGTGTCTGTGACTCTCTCTGAGATCGGTGTTGATAACCATACGGAAGCAGAGTATTCCTGCCGTTACCTCAGGGCCTAAATTCCCTCTGTGCTGCATGGCCAGATAGTGGCACACCTGCCTAACAGGCCCTGAGGAGGAGTTCAGGGTGGCCACACAGAGCGTTGCCTCTGCCCGCCAGTCCAAGCCACAGAGCTGTGGCAGCTCCTTGCCAGGCCCCGTGTGAAGGGACGTGTCTCCTTCCTTGTCACGGCACCTCCGTGTTGGGGCTGGAGGAGGAACACCTCTCCCCTGGTCACGGCGCCCAACCCAGAGCTGTCCCATAACTGTCACTAGGCAAGCGCCCCATCCCCTGGCCCCAAGCTGCTGCGGTGAAAGAGGTCTGGGGTTCTCTCTCCCTGGGGCAGCCTGCACCCCAAACCCCTCATCCCCGGCCCCACCCCACACCCAACCCTCTGCTCCAGCCCTGAGCCCCCTCCAGCATCCCACCTCCGCCACACACTGTCCGTCTGCGCACTGACTTCTCGTACGTGACACGTCACCACCATGCTGGTGCCCATAACGAGAGTCATTCCGCACATGGACAAAACCGTAGAGGGAACAGTGCCCAGGGCTGGGCCCTACTCCCCCTGCGGCCCCGGGGAGCGAGCTGTGCCACTGGTTGCAAAGGACGGGGGGTGGGAACCCACGGGAAGCCCGTGGAACCGAACCAGTAGTGAGTTAGACCCCTCGGCCTGCTCCACCACTAACTTCTTGTTACCTAGCAACATGAACGTGTCCGCATATGCTGCTCTGTCGCGGTGTTTCTTGGCTCTGACGTTGGCAGCGGCGCGCACACCACACAGCGGCACACAGGCAAGTCCCGCACGTGCGAAGGCTGCTGCCGCATGCGTGCCATCGCTCCGACCGGCGCACGTCAAGGCAGGCACACACTTTGGCTTTCTTCAGCCACCAGAGAGGGCTCAATGAATTAAAGAAACAAATGCAGCAACCCCTCCCTGAGCTGCCTTTCGACACTGACAGCACGTTTAACCTCCCCATCAACCAGCTTGCGGGATAAGGCTAAGAACTAAATGAACTATTCCAAACGAGCGACACCATCACAGACCCTCACCACATAAGCCACAACGTGAGGGGCTCATACAACTGCACATCCTCTAATGTGATGTCTGCCATCGAGTGCCAGCAATGCCCCTCTGCCATGGATATTGGCCCAACTGGATAGTCTCTGCACCAAAGGATTAATGGACACAAATCAAACATCAGGAATGGTAACACACACAAACCTGTAGAAGAACATTTAACCTGCATGGTCACTCAGTCACGGATTTAAAAGTAGCCATTCTTCCACAAAGGAATTTCACTACCCAATGACAGAGAGTCTGCAGCACTGGAATTCATCTACAGATTGACACCGTTACTCCGACCTTGAACAAAGACATTAACCGGTTAATGCACTACAAAGCCAATTTCTCCCTCCTTTGCCATCCGCATGTCCACATCAAAAGCTATGAGTGGGACACATCCAGCCCACTTAATTAACCTCATTGACATGGGTCCTACAATTGACAGGTGCTTCTGTCATATCTCTCTTGTGGCTTCTGTTATTTCCACTCCAATTCATCTGATGAAGTGGGTTTTACCCACGAAACTCATGATTCTGTATATTTTGGTTAGTCTCTAAGGTGCCACAGGACCCCTCGTTATTCCAAACAGCTGCCCCAATGCCATTCATCAGAGGGCAGTGGCAAGACCATTGCCTATGTCTACTAGGGCTTAATAATGGCCTAATGGGAGCTTCAGTCCAGGCTATAATTCTTTCAGCATCTCTCCCTCCACCTTGTGATGACTATTTTGCTGTGTTGTCCTTTCAGCTGGGTAGAAAGTAGCACCACCAAAAGAGTGGGAAATCCCAGACTGGCTTCTTTGTCCCATCTTGTTGTGGCTCCTTCAGAAAGAAGGTAACCCCTATGTTTCTCCCTTATAGCTCATCTACGCCTCAAGTGTTTTTCCCTTTCTCCCATAGCCCAAACCATTTTGTTTTTTTTCCAAATAACTTCCTACATTTGCTGGATATGCTACCCCGCATTAAGGTAATACTGTGCAATTCACTTCTGAAGTGTGAGCTTTAACCGTCCCCATGGCCTGCTTCTAGCTGCACAAAAGCAGCCAGCCACTTAACAATGACTAGGGTGAGGGATAGAGATCAGCTCTTGGAGAGATTTGAGTCACGCTGGGGAAGAAAGGCTAGGTGGGGTTGGCGTGGCAGTCCCTATTTAAACCACCAGAGGGCACTGTAAAGCACCAGGATGCAGCAAAATTCTATCACCTGCCGAAGAAGGGGGGGAATCTATACTGGTGGGGTGATGGAGTGCCTCTGGGCCACAGGGGGAGAGCTAGGGGATGCACTGCGAGTCATTTGGACCACATAAGCAGACTTAGAAAGCACAGCAGGGGAAAGAAAGAATTTATCACTGTCACTAGGTATTGAGGCATTAGTAATGGTGGCAGCTCCAAACAATCCAGTCAAGTCTACTTTCCCTAGAGGGGAAGGAAAGGAGAAAGGCTACCAAGAGGGCATTCCAGCCGGACCATTTTGTTTCCCCAGGAGAGAGGTTTTGAACTCTTACTGATTTGACTGGAGGGTCAGGCCACACAAGACCCTAGAGGCAGACAGCATAGACAGGCGGCTTTCCAGGGGTGTCTCAGATGAAAACCCTTGCAACATCGCACCCTGACACCTCAACTGTTTCTCCTAGCGTTCTTCTAAACCGATATTGCAGCTGCAAGCCAACGTCATTCCCCTTGTTCCGTGTCCCCTCACGCAAGGCATAGCTTGTCCTTTCTTGAAAGAGACAGACTATTATTCCAGGGAACAAAGCACATCTTATTCAGTTTTATTACCCGTCTCATAAGGTCACAGAAACACGGTTTCACATTATTGCCCATGACCTGCTGCTAACCCCAGTGTTAAATTAGCAGCCCATTTTTCATAATTTACAAGTGTAGGCTCACTAAGACTTCAGGCAACCACTTCTGCTGACTACCCAGGGACATTCTAAATTATTGCCTGCATCTCACGTGTTCTCTGAGTTCCTGCCAGTCATTATGGACAGAGATGCTGGCAGTGTCCTAAGAATCTGAAAGATCCCACTACCACCTACCCACGTGGACTTCCAGGCCAGAAGAGACCATCATGATCATCAGTCTGACCCTCTGCACAGGCCACAAAACCTCACCCACCCTTCTGTAATTAACCCCTCACTTCTGGCTGGGTTACTGACAGCCACCCCACTGTTCTCTTTGGAAAACTGTTCCAGAACTCCAGTTGTCTGGTGGTTACAAATCTTCATCTAATTTCAAACTGTGGCCGGTTGGGGCTAAGCCCCTAGGTTCTGCGCTTCTTGGCGGGGTTTTCTTTGTGTGCCTCAGAGGCTCACGGTGTCCCTAACACTGCCACAAAGGCAAAGGTATCCTGCTTTCTGAGCCCTTTCCATCACAGGCAAGTCCAGGGTATGGAAGGTCAGCCCCTATGTTAGGCCACAGGGCCCCCCCTGTTACTTGCAGGCAGCCCACCAGCCAGGAGGGAATTAGGGGGAACCCAATCCCACCCACTTGCTCCAGGTTCTGGCCCTGGGCCCTATGGGGAAGGGGGTAGGCCCAAGTGGGTTGTGAGGCCTGGCTCTTGCCCCATGGAACAGCAGCCCCTCCCTGGGCCACTTCCCCAACCCCTCCTGAGTACCTCCTCCCAATGCCTTGGGTCAGGCTTTGTTGCAGGCTGTCTAGGGTCAGTCTCTTGTACTGGGCTGCTCTGTTCTCCTTCACTTCTCCTCTGGTCCATCCCTCCACTCCTTCCACCTCCTTGCCTGAGGGAAGGTTATTTACGGTGCACTCATCAGCCTGAACTGGCCTCAGGTGTTCTGATTCACCTTCCCTTCAGGCTGATGACAGATAGGCTTCAGGTGTTGAATTGCTGGGCCACAGTCTCTGGCAGCCTATAATGGGAACATAAAACTGCATCCCCAGCTCCCCGTGTATCTGCCTTCCGCTAGGCTTCGGCAGCCCCCTGCTCTCGGGCTGCCACAAGACCTAAACTTGTTGATGACCAGTAAATATACATTTGTCATCGGTGTTCAACTTAAATAACTCCTCTCTCTCTGTGGTATTTATCGCTGTATTTATAGAGAGCAACTATATTTCCCCTCGGCCTTCTTTTGGCTAAATAAGCCAAGCTCTCGAGTCTCCTCTCAGAAAGCCAGTTTTCCGTTTCTCTGATCATCCCAGTTGCCCTTCTCTGCACTTCCTCCCGTCTGAATTCAAATCATGGGAGACCAGAACTACACACAGTATTCCAGCGGAGGACTCACTAGTGCCTTGTAAAATGGAGCACTTTCCTATCACAGAATCCTAGGGCTGGAAGAGACCTCAGGAGCCATCAGGTCCAGCCCCCTGCCCAAAGCAGAACCAATCCCAACTAAATCAACCCAGCCAGGGCTTTGTCAAGCCAGGTCTTAAAAACATCTAGGCTGGCAAGTTTTTCCACAAAAGCAGCCGCTTTTGCGGAAAAACTTGCCAGCTGTCTACACTGGCCGCTTGAATTTGCGCAAGAACACTGACAATCTAATGTATGATTGTCAGTGTTCTTGCGCAAATACTATGCTGCTCCCGTTCAGGCAAAAGCCCTCATGCGCAAATGTATTTGCGCAAGAGGGCCAGTGTAGACAGCTCAGGACTGTTTTGCGCAAAAAAGCCCCGATGGCTAAAACGGCGATCGGGGCTTTCTTGCGCAAAACGCGTCTAGATTGGCATGGGACGCTTTTCGCAAAGTGCTTTTGCGCAAAAGCGCCCGTGCCAATCTAGACGCTCTTTTCTGCAAATGCTTTTAACGGAAAAACTTTTCCGTTAAAAGCATTTGCGGAAAATCATGCCAGTCTAGACATAGCTAGGGATAGAGATTCCACCCCTTCCTTAGGGAACCCATCCTAATGCTTCCCCACCCTCCTCATGACATAGATTTTCCTAATATCCAAGCTAGACCTCCCACACTGTAACTTGAGACCATTGCTCCTCATTCTGTCATCTGCCACCCCTGAGATCAGCCTCTCTCCATCCTCTCTGGAACCCCCTTCCAAGTAGTTGCAGGCGGCTATCAAATCTCCCCCTCTCTTCTCTTCAGTAGACTAGAGAAGCCCAAATCCCTCGGTGGTCAGGTCTGGAATGTCAGGAAGTGGACCAACTGGACTAATTGGACCATTGGCCATTGCTGGCCCAGCAGTCACATTCCCAACACTCCTAAACAGTGCAAAAAGCAAAACTTCCCAGTCTAATCATCAAGAGCTCTCTCTGCCTCCATCGACATGCAGGCTTGCCTTGTCATGTTGCTCTTTGGGGAGTTCTAGTGCAGGATTCCATGGAGACCCATGAGTCAGATGGCTGCTCATCAGGGCAATGGAAACCAAGAGGACAGGCCTGAGACTCAGACAGGTCATTCCTGGTGTAATTTGTCCGGGAGGGAGGGGAACGTCCTTGCTAAACACATAAAAAAGGAGAAGGATGGCTGCCTGAGGTACATTACCATTCTGTGATATCCGAGACAAGCACAGCAAGGCCTGACCTCAGAGTCGATTCTCCAAAGGGCTGCCTGAGCAGCGTGCCGGGTGGATGTCTTGGCTCTAGAGTCCAACTGCAGCTCTAGCGTAAATTGCCACCATTCCACTGAAGTCCAGGCATGGATCTGATCCCTTAGGTCATCTCGAGCCTAAACACTAGGGATTCATCCGACGCAATGACATTGCAATAGAATGGCAATCAGAACAGGCCAGGAAGTGAATTAGGCTGGCCAATTCAGTGTGCGGCCTTAAATCCCATTCACACACAGCCCTGAGATGCACGAGGGAGCCCAGCTACTGATGCAAGTATTCATTTGATAGCTTGCTCTGAAGAGTCATAATGGCCCACATTAATGTCCCATCCTTCCCCCCCTCCCTCCACCTCCCGCCATGGCTAAACAGAGGGATTGAACAGATCTCTGAAATATCTATTCAAAATCCCCATATAGAGCATTTGCTTTTCTGCTGTGGCTTGGGGTGGAGACTATGGTATGTCTACGCTCCATTCAGCAAAGTAATCTGCCTCTCTTACAACCTGGGACAGTCTCGCCTTGTTTCAAACCGAGCACCCAGAATTCTCATTTCCCTTTTAATCAGACTTCAAAAGCAGAGCCAGTGCCAGGGAATGACCTAAGTAAGCAAAGGAAGCCACTTACAAAGAGACAGGGCCCTGTTTGATCTTTATTTGAAGGGAGATTACTTAGGAACCCATTGAGAATAGAAAAGCCTGAAGTGACAACGCTGGAAGGAAAAGTCAGAAAACAGCAGTGATCAAAGCGTCCCTGCCTGATTTTGTGACACCGGAGCGCCTGCCTGTAATCTCCTTTCAGAAAGCCAGTGGATCAGCGCGAAGTCAGAGCTTTTTCATCCTTCCCAAAAACTGCTGAGGTTTCCAAGAGCAGTAGGAGAATTTGCAATATAATGGAGCTGAATGCAACGCACAGCTCTTTCTGCAAAGGGACAAATATCTACAAAAAATCACTTTCCTCAAAGAGGCCAGCAGCAAGACTGAAGGCTCTCGACTTCCATGCAAGTTTTCTGTGCTACAAGTGAGATATAGCTCCAGTGGCTTTCACTTGATTCCCTGTTCTGTTCATTCCCTCTGGGACACCTGGCATTGGCCACTGTGGGCAGACAGGGCACTGAGCTAGATGGGCCTTTGGTCTGGCCGTTCTTATGTTCACTGACCCATGTTATGCTGCTCAGGTTTGTGGGAATGGGCCCATGTTCTCCCTATCTAAAGGTATCCTTGCTGGCAACATGAATATAAATGGAAGACTTTACCCTTTCAAAAATCCCAGATTGGCTGTTCCCATTGGTTGCTGGGTTCATGTCTCTGCAGTCTTTCTAAGGGATGGAGAATCAACATTAGCACCCACCTGCTCTCTCAAACTTCACATGTGACATTAAAGTTAAAAAGGTCCAGTGACTGAAATCTGAATCCCTGTGTGACAACTGAGACATCTCGCCTATGAAGGGCGATGACCATTTCTTTCACTTGTGTGTGTGGGACACAATAAAAGAGCTTTCTCTCATGCATTCAGCACCCTTGAGTTATAGGTCTTTCATAGCCATAAAAGAAACATAATGTTCACCCTTCACGAGTGAGGTACCCAAGATCAGCTGCCAAAGCGTGAGGCTGTTTTATGGATGTTCTGCATTCTTAACCTTCCTAGCTGCAGAGCAGACTTTACTCTGGTTTGAAGTCAGAACTCCTCAAGACCAGGACAGCCACAGGACCACTAGCCGTAACAGCCAAACAATCACCCATGGACCTCAGGAAACCCTCCGGAACTATCAGCCTCCAGGAGCGGACCATCTTAATCAGTCCCCCACCTCTGTAGAGGGCAAGGTCTGCACATAGTCTAAACTTGACCAGGTAGTGATCGGTCCATGACAAAGGGAGTGTATCCACATCCTTATCCTGAAATCTCTATCACCCTTTGTCCAAAAGACCAGATCAAGCGTAAGACCTGCCACGTGAGTGGGAACAGTTATTTCCTGGGATAGTCCTAAGCTCGTCATGACAATAAGAACATAACATAAGAACATAAGAACGGCCGTACTGGATCAGACCAAAGGTCCATCTAGCCCAGTAGCCTGTCTGCCGACAGTGGCCAGCACAGGTGCCCCAGAGAGGGTGGACCGAAGACAATGATCAAGCGATTTGTCTCCTGCCATCCTTCTCCAGCCTCTGACAAAAAGAGGCCAGGGACTCCATTTCTATCCCCTGGCTAATAGCCTTTTCTGGACCTAACCTCCATGAAATTATCTAGCTTCTCTTTAAACTCTGTTATAGTCCTAGCCTTCACAGCCTCCTCTGGCAAGGAGTTCCACAGGTTGACTACACGCTGTGTGAAGAAGAACTTTCTTTTATTAATTTTGGCCATATGGTGGCCATAAAGTCTCGAGCTGGACCAGACGGGACAACCTCGGTGTGAACATGTTGTTTCGAAAATACCCAAACATTTTATGTCAATAAAATCAAGTTGTTTTGTGTCAAACTTCCCATTAAAGGTGATGGTTTCAATGAACTGGCATTTTCTGATTTAAAGGAAATATTAATCACTAGAAGTAGGGTTGCCAGGTGTCCGGTATTGACTCGGACAGTCCGGTATTTTCGCCTCCTGTCTGGTAAAAAAATTCAGAAAATAACAGACACCTAAAATGTCCAGTATTTTCTGGTTTTTTCCCTGCCAGGAGGCGAAAATACCAGACACCTGGCAACCCTACAACACACTCAGCAACTGGGCCCAGCCCCCGGACCCCTGCTTACCTAGTTCTGCAGGGAAGCTCCCTTCTGGCTTGACCAAGAAAACAAGATGGCCACCGGCAAAAACCGTAAAGACCTGAGCAAGGGGAAGCAATGCCTTCCCTGGGTCTTAGTGCTCAACCTCTTCTTTTCCTATCCCTATTCTGACTCTGCACGCAATTAAAGGAGCCATGCTGTTTTAATGCTGTTTTCTTTTTGCTTAATAACTGTTAGGGTCCTTTTTCTTTTTTTTTTGCTCAACAACTTTGGTGTTCCCCCCCCCCCAACAGATTTTTTCCCCGGTGTTTTTTTTTTTGGGGGGCATGTTCGATATTTTTGTTGAAACTATCTGGCAACCCTAACTTGAAGATTTACCTGGCATTGCCTGGGCCCTGCTGGGCAAGGGGCTGGCAGTATGGGGGGTGCAGGAGTTAGGGCAGGGCCTTGAGGACGGGGGCAAGGCAGGAGGCTGGGGGTATGGGCGGTGCGAGAGTGAGGGTTGGGGAGTGAGGAGGGGCTCAGGGCAGGGGGTCCCATACAGTGGGTCTTTCTCCTCCCCACCCCAGCCAGCAGGGGCCTTCTGTCTCCCTCAGATTCCCTGGCTGCCAGGGGCCTTTCTCTTCCCCCCCCGGCCCCATCCAGCAGGACTTTCTCCCCTCCCCCCCAGCATTGTGGCCAAGGGCTGAGGAGGAGGAGTTTGGGGCAGTGGGGGCTACTTACCCAGTCTGGTAGCAGGAAAGAGGGCAAAGCCCTAGCCCTGCTGGCCACTCTCTTGGTGGTGCAGCTGCCACCAGTGACCACACTCAATATCACGTCCCTCCTCGCTGTGCCCCTCCTTTTCCACATTATGAAAAACAGTCCCATTCCCAGCACTTCCCATTTTCTTAGCACAGCCAAACCCCGAGCTTGCTTTAAGTTAGGAGAAGAGGAAGCTGCCTACCAACTCTGGTGACCCTGGCTCTTACCGTTTAGGAGAAGTTCTTGAACTAACAGACTCACCAATGGACAGACAGACACACACATTTCTAAAACATATACATCGATTGCGTCAACACATTTTTGACCAGGTCTATTTACCATTATGCCTCATTTACTTTCCTGCCTCTTACTGGACTGCCTATGTAAAAAAAAAAAAAATCCAAACATGCACAACCAAACTGACATTGCCATGTGTGTGCGCATGTGTTGAAGTGAATCTCTGAGCTACAGCCCAACTTTGAATGGGGAAGCGGATCCATGCCGAGAGAGGATAGAAAGGTAATATCCACATCACTTTGATTCCAGCTCGTGCGTCGCGAGCTATGCGCACACAGCTCATCGTAAAGTGGTCTAATTACCCACCACTAGCTTCTCCAGGGGAGCTTCCATCAGAATATTTCAGGCTTTCCAGTTTTGACCGTGAGCAAGCCTCAAGCGCTGCCGGGGGTTATACTTTTTAGCACACGGATTCAAAGGGGAACGCTGAAAGCTGCTGTGAAGTACAGAGTCGGGTTTCCCCCTGCAACAATAATAGCACATTACAGAACCTGGGATTAACGTGGCCTCCTCCCACACAAGAGATTACTTGGTTTTGTCAATATGTATCTGTGTGGTCTACGAACACTTACAAACACACCCTGCCATCTCTGCTTCGACAGACCGGAATTGAGCCAGGCTTTCCCAGCTTGACTCAATTCCATCCCCACCAGGCACTGCAAAAATTTCCCACGAGGCTTTGTGCCGGAGGGCAGAGTGTGTCATGTTGGGAGGGGAGCTACTCCTCATACACTGCACTTTGCACTGACACAGGCACTCCTGGTGTATTTGTGCAGCATCAGCCCAAGCAGCTGAATATGCATGTCCCTAAGACTACATCTATACTTATCTTAGAGGAGGTCGATCTTCTGGCATTCAACTGATTGGGTCTAGTAAGGACCCACTAAATCAAATGCTAAAGGCACCCTCGGTCAGCACCGGTATTCCTCGATTTGTGAGGAGCAAGGAAAACAATAGGAGCATTTACTTCCATTGACCTCCCGCTGTGGAGACGGCACCAAACTCGGCTTACAGTACGTCGACTCCAGCTATGTTATTTACATAGCTGGAGTTGCAGACCTTCAGCCAACCTTCCGAGTCTAGGATACGGTGGTTCAGCAGTTGTACCACACTGGAACTTGATTCGACCAAAGTTGGCGTGCAAACACAACGTAAGTGTGTGTGTCTTTTCCCGCTCTCCATTTGTCGCTGCTTTATTCAACGACATTACAATACGTTTCCACTCTGGCCTACTATAAATGAAATGTTTCTTGAGCTCTGAGTGGTCCCTTTATAAAACCACTTTGCAAAACAAAGTGAGAGGCTGAGGGATTTGGGCTTGTTTAGTCTGCAGAAGAGAAGAGGGAGGAGGGATTTGATAGCAGCCTTTAACTCCTTAAAGGGGGGTTCCAAAGAGGATGGAGGCTGTTCTCAGTGGGGGCAGAACAAGGAGCAATGGGCTCAAGTTACAGTGGGGGAGGTCTAGGTTGGATCTTAGGAAAAATTATTTCCCTAGGGTGGGTGGGGAAGCACTGGGATGGGTTCAATAGGGAGGGGGAGGAATCTCCATCCCTAGAGGTGTTGAAGTCCTGGCTTGACAAAGCCCTGGCTGGGATGGTTTAGTTGGGGTTGGTCCTGCTTTGGGCAGGGGGCTGGACTCGATGACCTCCTGTCTCTTCCAGCCCTGGGATTCTATGAAACAGTCCCTGCTCTGGAGAACTAAATGAGCTAACAGGTGGGGCAAGACCACAGGGCCGGGGGATGTCAGAAGAGAGTCACGGCAATGAGCATGGAGGGTGGCTTCATAAGGCTGTGTGCTTTTATGACTTCATTTATTTATTTCATTGCGCGATGTTGCCATTTGCATTTAATAGCCCGAAGCATTAGCGCAGTGAGCTTTTTTTTTCCAAATTAGAATCTAGAGGGTCAGTGAATAGCAAGACCACTGATCACAGACTAGGTTACTTATTTCGTGGTAAAAGATTTGTCCTGGGCTCCGAGGCCAAATCAGCTGCGACTTGCTCTGTCCACCAGGTTATAAATTATTCAAGTCCTTTAATGACCGTTGTCAAGAAATCATAAACCCTTCTCGTCTGTGCAAGCGCTCGTGGAGAGAGATAATGATCTACTTATATTCATGTGTTCATTGTAGAGATTAATTAAAATGTTCTATTTTTTTCTAACCATCTGTATTCATTTCGGGGAGGATTTTAGCAATGTAATTGCATTATCTGCAAATAAACTAGAACTAAGGGATTACCCTTTTTTTTTCCAGATTGCGATATTAAAAAAATCTCTTGAAAACTGTCTGCTATGGAGGGGGAAATCCATTAATATTCCTATTACACCATATTAGCCAAATGAAATGTTTTGCTTGTAGAGGAATTAAATGGTCTGGCACAATCGCAGGCGAAGAGCTTGGGAGAAGGCGATAACGGCTTCCTTTAATTTAAACGTTCACTCATTAGTGGGGTCTGCGATGCTACCTGCAGAGTGTCCAGAGAATGAGATCCAACCTCAGGGCAGAGGTGAAAAAGCAGGGCGCAAACCCCAAATTCAATGTGAGTTCTCTACTTCGATTTCACCGACCAGTTTGCAAGGACTGGAAGATTGATCCGCCGTCGCTTGGGTCCTTAACGCAATTCATTTTTGGTTTTGGGACAATAAAATGAAAATGTCCAGGCTTCCTTTCAATAATTGCTCTGGGGTGGGGCTGGGGAGGAGGGGTTCGGGGTGCAGGCTGCCCCAAGGAGAGGGGACAGCCCTAGCCCTCCCTCACCGCAGCAGCTTGGGACCAGGTTGGAAGTGCCTCTTCATGGCTACGGCAGCTCCAACAGGCACAGCTGGGGGAGGGGCACATGTCCCCAGCTGGGGCAGGTCCAGGTTCATCTGCCGCCTGCGCTCCCCAGTCACAGCAAGGAATGCAGCAAACTCTGCACTTTCCCCTTGCTCCCTGACAAAGAGAAACAGCCAGCAATGTTCCTATATGAATCGGGGATGAGATGTTCAGCCCCCTCCCCACTCCTTCTTCTTAAAGGGTGCCTTAGAGGATGGGACGATCAGGGCTGGGCAGTCCAGAATGGGGGGGTGAGCTGCCTGCCAGCTCCTTTCACCTGCCCGATGATTCTGTCTCTTTTCCGTTTGGTTTTATGAGACGCACTCCCATTCCAGGCACATCCCATTTTCCTGGGACAACCAAACCCTGACCTTGCTTCAAGTTATGATTATACCACATTTGGGGGTCCTAGCTCTTACCATTTAGGTAGAGTTCTTGAACAGACAGACAGACTCTCTAATATATATAGTAGATAAACTCCCCAGACACTATACAAGCCTAACCATGGAGTCACAGATAGTCCCCTGGGGTGTGCTGATCTACCTTGCCACCCACTTTGTGAGAGATGGTCCCTTATACAACACAGTAAGCTTCAGGTGACTCCCAATCCCTTACCCCAGGTAAATTGCACCTTAGATCTCGCACCAAAGACAACCCTTGTGAGCAATTCTATCATAGAATCATAGAACACTAGAACTGGAAGGGACCTTGAGAGGTCATCGAGTCCAGTCCCCTGCCCTCACGGCAGGACCACGCACCCTCTAGACCTGGGAGGGATGAAGCTGGGGTTTGAAGTCGTGATCGCAGGAGGCGAGCACAGAGGAAGACTTGCTAAGTTCTAAACACCATGGAATGGTCTGGTTGGCCTGCAAGCCGGGCTCCCATGCGGCGAAGGGCCACGCTCATGCCGAAGGGAATGTGTGTGCGGAGTGTGACCCGGGGCTCTCCCTGAACATCTGCTTGTGTCCCCCCACAGACCTGCAAGGCACCTATGTAAATGACCCTCTCCTGGCCTCTACCTTTGCGCCTGTGGTGAGGCCCCAGCTGCCTTCTCCAGGGGCCCAATTCATGGTTGGTGCAAAAACGGAGGCCAGGTTTTAGAATGTGGCTGTAACGCTACGCGTGTCCTGGGCACATGCACAGAGCCAATCGCATGTGGCCCCACGGCAGGCCGAGCTGGGCGCAGCGCCAACCCTGCTTCCAGGTGCACAACCTGCATGCACCGGCCTGGCGCCGCAGAGATTTCCTGGGACAGGGAAAGAACCCCCCACACCGCATTCCACAGCCAAGCCTGCAGTCCCATGGCTGCCATAGCCCCGTGGCTGCGGCCCCCTCCTTCCCTGGGCAGGGAGTGGGGTGGCAAAACAGTGGTTCAGAGTATCTGTGGACCTCCCATTGCCTTCTGTCCCTCAGTGCACCCCACGCCACAAACCCCTGTAGGCCAGGATGTAGAGGACTCTTCCACTCATGTCCCCACATATGTGTAACCCACACACCTACTGGGGGTGGTGCAGTCTCCCACCTAGTAGCACTGAGACCACTTAGAGAGAGAGAAGAGCGAGTCTACTCTTCAGCCTGAGCTACAAGCCAGGTGGCTTTTAGCTCATGGGGTAGAGGTTCCTGCACTGAGGTCGATTCCGCCGGCAGATGACCAGAGTCTGTCCACACTACATACATACACACCCCACCAGCAGGGAGACTGTGTCATTTCTGCTGAGAAAGCAGGAGGGTGAGGTGACCCAGACAGAACACCCACCAAAGTGCAGCAGGAGGATCCGCTTGGGGTGGTCCCTGGCCCCCCATGCAAAGTTCAATGTAAATCTGGAGGGCTGCTGAGGGTTTGTACCTGAAGATCCCCCTGCTGCAGCAGGGATCAGGGCTGACTGTTGAGGCAGGAGTGTGGGCAGGTGGTAAACACACAATTAGGAGCTGCACATTTCTAACCCCAGCACAGACCCTCCCTCTCAGCAAGTCACTTAACTGATCTGTGCCTTGCACTCTCACCTCCGTGCACATGACACGTCAGCTTGGGCTGATCCTCGCCCCCAGATCCTCTTCCCTGGGCAGGGGACAGGTTACGTTACCTCTTTTATTCTCACTCCTCTTTCCTATTAAGCAATGTCATTTTGCCTTTATAACACTGCGAACAGGCAGAATCGAACCCAGGACCTCTAGAGCTTAATCCAGGAGCCGCTCCAGCTGGAGCTAACAGCCACCTAGCGCTCAGCTAAGGCTGTAGCACAAACTCCTCTCTGCAAGTGGTCTCAGTGCCACTCCATGGGACAGTGACCCAAGCCCAGTAGGAGTGTGGGATACACTTTCCCCAGCTGGATTCCTGCACTGATGCCACCAGAGCCGTGCCAGACGTATTCTGCGGTCAGCAGCAACTGACGCCTGCCCCGGTATGTGCTCTTAAAGTTCGGCCTAGTCAGCGAATGGCTTCCCTGGGCTTTCGAGAGCTGCTGGCAGGCAGGAGAGGAACGGACGTGCCAGCAGACACCATGGATCTGAGCTATCAGCGTGGCGATGACAAACTGACATGCCTGTCTTTCCCCGGTCCCCAGTCACTGGGCAATCTCTCCAACCAGACAGAGACGACCTGAAGACATCTCGCTGCAGGCCAGTAAGCAAAAGTCATGCTGAAAAAGTCACAACCTGAAGGTGCCTCACAGGTGAGGGTGGCAGAATTGAGGTTCTTTCCTGGCCATTGTTTAAAGGTATATTTTATTATCTGTTTATATAGCAGACGCGAGATGCCAGAGCGCCTTTCCAGGGTGGCTGAGCTAGCAGCTTCAGCAAGCGGCCCCAGGAGAGGCACATAATACCGGAGCAGGTTTTAATGAGCACATGCTGTCGTGCTGTCTGGAGCGGCTCACAGCTGGGAGTGCCTAGCTCAGGGCAGACTGTCAAAACCAGGGCAGCCCCCCAAACTGGTGCTGTGTTCTATAAGTAGCTTTCAAGCCGGTAACAAATGTAAACTCCTGGGTCTCTATAACAGCCTTACCATGACGTCACTAACTCCCCTGCGTTCTCCAGTCTATCTCGCCACCCGGAAAAACTGGACTTGGTGATAAATGGTCACTTACACCAAAGCTCTCGCCGTTTTCAGGTTGCCTACAGTCCTTTCAGACCAGTCACTTACTCCATGATCAGTCGGTACCTAGCTGTTATGCCACAGACAACGCCTGCAGTCAATTCTGTAATAAAGTGTTGAAAAACTTATCCCTTAAGAAAAAGAAATGAGAGATAGTCAAAGCAGCAAACATATACACCCCGATGAGTCAGTATCGAAATCTGAAAGCCAAGACTACACTGGCACTTTACAGCACTGTAACTTTCTCCGTCAGGAGTGTGAAAAAGCACACAGCCACCCTGAGCACAGCTAGTGAAAGCACCGCGCCAAGGGCACGGCTACACTACATGGAAGATCGGCGCTGTTCCCTTTAGGGGGTGCAGTATAGACCCACTAGATCAAACTCAGTGCCAGCACTCCTGCTCCTCATGAGGAGTAAGGGAAGCCAACAGGAGCCTTTGCTCCTGTCGGCCTCCCGCTGTGCAGACAGAGTGGAAACGCGAGATAAGATTCATGGACTCCAGCTACGTAATGTACATGGCTGGAGTTGGGTATCTTACTTTGATCTTTCCATGTAGTGTAGCCCAGGCCCTGTGCTGTCAGCTGATCTGGCTTACGCAGAACATTGGGAGAGCTCTCTCCTTGCGTTCGTGCCGTGGCCAGACCTTCCGTTTACAGTGCTGCCGTGGCTGCGTGTTAAGCGGTTAAGTGTAGACAAAGCCTACGGTGGCAGAACTGCGGGGATCTGTCAATTCAAATGTCACTCAGGGCGGATCTCTGGCTTCTGCTTGGTGTCTCTAGCCCTGTGAGCGTTCAAACAGCAAAGAGATGGAACATTTTCCTGGGACCATGGGCAGTGGGTGAAGGCAGGGCTGGGGGAGGCAAGCCCCCAGCCTTGACCCCTGCCCCTCCTCTTCTGTCCAGTTCCTGCCCCCCCCCCATGGGGTCCAAGCTGCCCCCCCCAGCCTCACAGGAAGGTGAAGCAGCATGCAACCCAGCCTCCCTGGCCCCAGAATCAGGGGAGGTGGGGGCATGGGCCTCAGCCTCCTCACCCCAGAGCATAGAGAGGGCAGGCGCTTGGGGGAAGCAAAACTCTGCCCCCTGTATGCCTACAGTAGGCGTTCTGGGGGCAGAGTGTGGGCCGGGCCAGGCTGGCGGTTTGGGAAGGCGGTGCCTTCCCCCACCTAGCATACCAGCCACCCATGCCTGGGACTTTGTTTTATGTCCTTCACTCAGCTTCCAAGTTCCCCGAATGTGCTTCCATGGAGGGTGCATTCCCATGGTGTGTTAGGGCCCTTAACAGTCCTCTGTATCGCACTGTTCCGGGATGGCCCATGTGAGGGTGAGAGACCCTTCTGGATTCTTGTGCCTGGCTTCACAAGTTCAGAGCAAACATTTTCAAAGTTATGAAGCAAAATGTACTTTTTTTTTACAGCATGGAACAGCCGCATTACACCTGAGATTAATGCCGGCAGTAACGTACCGACTTCAGGATTCTTGGGAATCAGGAATAATTCCCCTGCTCTGCCTTTCTCTGCAAAGCTAAGTGGCTACATTTTGGTCGCTCCCACACTACTGGGAACAGCCCTGTCTCAAGAGGGGGAATGGGCTGCAAAAGGCATCAGCTGGGTCTATGTGATCTGTCCCCACAAGCAAACTCATTCACCTTCACAGTCCAAATGAAGGGCCAGACAAGGGATTAGTCACCTCCTTGCTTCCCCTTTCCGTAGCAACCAGTGTTTCCTGTAAGCTGCGCACTTGTGCGGCCACTCAGGAGAGATTCACATGCCACCCAGCTGATTAGCAGAGCACCCTCAGCTAGGTTTGTTTGTTGTTGTTGTTTGGTTGGTTTTTGTACTGGTGGTGCACATTTGCACATGCCTCAGTCACATCAAAATTTATTCTGCACATGGATGGAAAAATCTGCACATGGATGGAAAAAATTAGAGGGAACACTGGTAGCAACAGTATGATCTACTGTTCACACAATGATCTTGGAGTCATTATGGATAGTTCTCTGAAAACATCCACTCAATGTGCAGCGGCAGTCAAAAAAGCAAACAGAATGTTAGGAATCATTAAAAATGTGTTGGAGAATAAGACGGGGAACATCTTATTGCCTCTATATCAAACCATGGTATACCCACATCTTGAACCCTTCATACGGATGTGGTCATCTCATCTCAAAAAAGATATATTGGTATTGGAAAAGGTTCAGAAAAGGGCAACAAAAATGATTAGGGGTTTGGAACGGGTCCCATATGAAGAGAAATTAAAAAGACTTGGACTTTTCATCTTAGAAAAGAGGAGACTAAGGGGGAATAGGAAACAGGTCTATAAAATCATGACAGGTGTGGAGAAAGTGAATAAGGAAAAGTTATTTACTTGTTCCCGTCACATAAGAACCAGGGGGCCACCAAATGAAATTAATAGGTAGCAGGTTTAAAACAAACAAAAGGAAGTTTTTCTTCATGCAGTGCACAGTCAACCTGTGGAACTCCTTGCCAGAGGATGTTGTGAAGACTAGGACTTTAACAGAGTTCATAAAAGAACTAGATAAATTCATGGAGCTTAGGTCCATCAATGGCTATTAGCTAGGATGGGTAGGAATGGTGTTTGTCATAGGCTGGAAATGGATGACAGGGGAGGGATTCCCTGTTCTGTTCACTCCCTCTGGGGCACCTGACATTGGCCACTGTCAGCAGACAGGACACTGGACTAGATGGACCTTTGGTCTGACCAAGTCTGGCAGTTCTGATGTTCTTCTGCACCAGAATGGGGGAGTACGGTCCATGTCCCCCCATATCCACGTTGCAGTCTTTAGTGACTGATTTGTAAACAAACTATTAGCACATCTTTTCTCACTGTAACAGTGATTCCAGTTTTAATTTTTCATGCCATTAATTTCTTAAGATCACGCACATTTGCTTGCCGAAATTTGCTAAACACGTTTAATTGTAAGTCCCTGACAGAGATGGGGGAGCTAAATAGAAACGCTAAACTTATCAGTGTGAGATGGAGCCACCTGAAGCAATGTTTTGTGAACACTAAACTAAGGGATGGAGATATCTGTAAAAATAAAAATGTGGCTAATCACACAGCACTTGTGATAATTGCTCTGCCAGGAATCCTCATGCACTGATAATTATTACTCTCCGAATTTCATTATTCAGTAGTGCGATAGATAGGTAGATATTGTGGGCTCCTCTTTTACACAAAGCTCTTATTAACATTTTCTATAGTGAAATTATTTCCCATCCTACCAGTGAAACAAGCTGAACACAGGTTGGTGCATAAGATCATAATGTTATAATTACCTTTCTCCTGCTGTTATCTCTCCCACATTATGTTAACAAAGAGTGTGTCACCAGGGGCAGTGCATGGGGGCATGGTACTTGCTTTTCAATGAATGGCAAAAATGTTCAGACTTTGCTCCAGGCGCTCTAAGAAGGAGCGAGCGATTCTAGAGGAATAGAAGCAGACGCGTAGAGCCAGGTTCTGCTCTCCGAGGCGCTTACATTGCCCTCTGGGAGCAGTACACGCACACCAGAGGGCCGGATTTTGCCCTACGAGTAAACGCTGTCATAGAAAACGGCTGTTGTTTCCAATCCCTAATTGTTATGTGTATTAGAGCTGATCGGTCAGATTGCTCAGAACTGGGTACAGTTTGATTTCTGTGAAGCAAGGGATTCCCCAGAGCCTCCCCTGCACTAAGAACCGATCCAAATCGCTGTCTGCCAGCTTTTCCTGGGGCATCTAAGGTAGATGAAAGGATCTAGGGGATGCGGTCGGGCTGTCACTCCTGTTTGCGGCATCTGTCTGTCCAAGGACTTGTCTACATGAGAAGGCTGCACCAAATTAACATAAGGTGGGATGTGAAACCAGGCTGTGGGGAGGCTTTTAGTCCAGTTTAGCTTTCAAGAGGGAAGAATCAGCGACGCCGCGTTTAAGCGGAACGAATGGGGCCTGGGCAGAGGATGGAAGTTAAACCAGGACAACTTTCTCATATAGACAAGGCCCAACTGCTCTGAACAGGGGGGCTAACTCGGGGCATCCCCCATTCCTGAGGGAAAACCTCTTTGGCGGCTGTTGTCCTTTTTTCGGAAACGTTGGTAACCTGGTAATTGTAGGGTGGCCGTTTGTCCTCTTTCGTAAGGGACAGACCCATTTGTTGCTACTCTGTCCTCTGGTGATACCAAAAAGGAGGCCTTCATGGCTGGGCTCCCGGGGCTCTCCTGCAGGCTGCTAAGCAGCAGGTAGCCAGGCAGGTGAAAGGGGCTGGGGGGGGCACCCTACCACATCCTCTGGATCTTTTCGGGGGGGGGGGGTGCAGCCACACATACCGGGTCTTCTTCCCCTGTCAGGGAGCGAGAGGAAAGTGCTCCGCTTGTGCCTCCCTCTCACTCCCGGCTGCCAAGGGGAGGGCAGAGGAGGATGCAGCAGCCTGTGCACTTTCCCCTCACTCCCTGTGGGGAAGAAGGAGAGCAGCAGCAACCTGGTATGTGCAGCTGCAGCCTCCCAACCTCCGATATGGCATCCTTCCCCCCCTGCACTAACTCCTCCACCTCTAGCCCTGGTCCCCCAGCCCTGACTCCCGAACCCCCCATGTCCCTCTGCCCTTGTCCCTCCACCCCAGCCCTGACTCCCGAACCCCACGTCCCTCTGCCCTTGTCCCTCCACCCCCGCCTGACTCCCAGACCCCCCACGTCCCTCTGCCCCTGTCCCTCCACCCCAGCCCTGACTCCCGAACCCCCACGTCCCTCTGCCCCTGTCCCTCCACCCCCAGCCCTGACTCCCAGACCCCACGTCCCTCTGCCCTTGTCCCTCCACCCCAGCCCTGACTCCCGAACCCCACATCCCTCTGCCCTTGTCCCTCCACCCCCACCCCTGACTCCCAGACCCCCCACGTCCCTCTGCCCTTGTCCCTCCACCCCAGCCCTGACTCCCGAACCCCCACGTCCCTCTGCCCTTGTGCCTCCACCCCAGCCCTGACTCCTGAACCCCACGTCCCTCTGCCCTTGTCCCTCCACCCCCAGCCCTGACTCCCGAACCCCACGTCCCTCTGCCCTTGTCCCTCCACCCCAGCCCTGACTCCTGAACCCCCACGTCCCTCTGCCCTTGTCCCTCCACCCCAGCCCTGACTCCCGAACCCCCACGTCCCTCTGCCCTTGTCCCTCCACCCCCAGCCCTGACTCCTGAACCCCCATGTCCCTTTGCCCTTGTCCCTCCACCCCCAGCCCTGACTCCTGAACCCCACGTCCCTCTGCCCTTGTCCCTCCACCCCCAGCCCTGACTCCTGAACCCCCCTCTCCTGCCCTGGGCCCTCTAGGCTCTAAATGCAACTGTCTCTATTCTTGAGGTACCTTGATGGCCTCCCTAGTTGAACTGCTGATGCCCATTGAGTTTGTCCTTGTGCACAGAGGCTACGTCTACACTGCACAGTGATTTCGGAAGAAGCTCTTCCGGAGCAGTTATTCCGAAATAGCTTATTACAAAATAGCACGTCTACACTGCAGGGAAGCCTCAAAATGAGTCCGAGGCCGGCTTCCCGAATGGAGATGTGCTCTCTCGATTTAGAGCCCCAGCCCCAGAAGGAATTGCTTAGAATGGCCCTGGGGAGGGGCTATTTTGAAATAGCAGCAGTGGAGCGTCTACACACGCCTTAGAAATAGTTATTTTGGAATAGGCATTATTCTTTGTAGAATGAGGTTTACAGAAGTCGGGATAAGCCGTCCGTTATTTCGAAATTATTTCAAAATCACGGAATTGCGGTGTAGACGCTCGCGTCGTTATTTCACAATAACGGCCATTATTCCGAAAGAACTGCTGTGCAGACACACCCAGAGCGACCAGGTGCGTGGTTTGTGCGCCACTCCGCACACACGCTCTGTGCTGCAGTTCTCACACAGACAGCAACGTGAGCAGAACACGGAGTCCCAAAGAAGACCTCGCCACACAATCACGTCCACAAAGCGGCGCGCGCTGTCCTGAGAACACAGAGCTGCAGGAAATGAACCAAGGCCCCTCCTGGGCGGCCATACTCAGAGCGTTTGGTTCTTTATTCCTCCTCCTCATGGACTCTCCTCCCCTGCAGCTCAGCCCCCCTGGGTCCCACCCGGCCCCTGTGCAGTGCTGGATGTTTCATTTCTGCACAGGTCATGCCAGGGCTGCGTCTCTAGCTCAGCGCCCGCCCTGGCCAGCCGCATGCTCCCCTCTCCCACCACGTGCAGCTCCACACACTTCTCGGCTGTCAGAGTGTTTGGTTGCGATTGACGTGCGGATCTGTGTTTCCTTCCTCCCGCCAAAGGGCACTGTCCTCACCGCGCCTCTCTGCTGCCAGGACTTCTTTGACACCTGTCCCCATCCCTCCTGGACTCTGCTGGAGTGGAGTGGTGCCTTCTTTCACCTCCCTGCCTTGACTGGCTTCTTAACACTCGACAATTTCCCTTCTGCAGGAGCCTCTCCAGTTCCTGCCCCCACCCTCCAACCGCGCCACCTCTTTCCAGAACCTCCATCCTTACAGAGGCCAATATTCAGAGAGCCCTTCACCTCTGCCACTCCATGGCAGGCAGCGTCTCTCTGCCTCTGGCACCATGGGCGGCGGGTATGCAAGGCAGGGAACAGCATTGCCTTCCCAAACCGCCAGCCTGGCCCCACCCACACCCCGCCCCCAGAACTCCTCCTTTAGGCGCACTGGGGGCGGAGTGTTGCTGCCCCAAGGTCCCGCCCTCCCTGTGCTCCGGGGGCCCGGGAAACTGGAGCCACGAGGCCTCCTCCCTTCCTGCTGCTCCAGGGCCAGAGAGGCTGGGGCTACACGTGTTTCCCCCTCCCCCTCCTCCGCCATCACTGTCCCTGTGCTGGGAGGGTGGCATACTGCCCCAGCTCTCCTTGGTGCAGGGGGGAAAAGGGTGGGATGTGGCCTGGCTCCTGTGGGGGGCGGGGCCTCGACAGAAGGGGTGGGGATGGGGGTGGGCAAGCCCATGTCTAGTAGTGACTCTGCATCGGCAGTGAGAGTGACTTGTCCTGCTGGGTTGTCACTCATGCCAGTGCAAGAGTGGCAAAGTCCCTGGGGCATTTCTCTGGTGTTTACTCTCCATTTGCTTTTCCCTTCAGTGCGGGGAAACAGGGGCGCTCTTTCCGGCTACTTTATGGGTGAGCCGAGGTGACTGCTGTTCTTCACAGAGAACGTTTGCCGGTCCTTTTGGTGGGACTCAGGCCTCCTGGTCAAATTGCCAAGGAGAAAGCAGAAGTTGGGGGAGCGACCGGCTCCTGGCTGAACACAGCCTGGGGGCCATAACAAGCAGGGTGGGTTTGCTGTTCTACTTTCTCAATAATGTTTCAAACGGGCCAAGCCATAGAGTTCTACCTCGCGCCAAGGGCACCTCCAGCCCAGCCCGTCTCCCACAAACGCAGGACAACCTGCGATGCCTCTCATAGCGGACAAGTTGCTGCAGCTCCAGGTCTCCCGGGGAGCATGGGTGGTGAGTTATAAGGGCTCATGGTCCATGCTCCACCAATATTCAGAGCCGGGGGCCCTGCTCCAGCAATATTTGGAGCTGGGTCTCTCCCCCGGTTCTACCTGGAGCGGTCCCTGGCCCCCACCTGCTGGCCCACCCGCACGTTCTCCCACCCCGGCCCCAGAGTGTCCCCCCCGGCCCCAGACCATCCCTGCCGTGCGCAGCTTTCAGTGCGGCTCCCCCTTGCCGGCTGCTACTGCTGCCATGTGCGGCGTTCCCAGGTGAGCGGCGAGACGCCTGGGCGTGATGTGACGTCATAACCCGGGACTTTAAAACTGCTTGGTGCCGCGTTGCGCCGCTCGGCCTAGCTCTGGGTTCGGAGTCTGGGGCCCGAGCGCAGACTCCGGCCCCGCAAAGTGGAAGGCAGAAGGTAGGGGAGGGGGAAAACTAGGGGGAAGGGGTGGGAGAGGAAGGGGCTTGTGCGGAGGGAGAGGGGGGAGAAAGGGGAAGGCACCAAGGCACAGGGTGGAGGAGAGACAAATGCCAGGGGGCCAAGTGCAGACAATGAGGAAAAGGGCAGGAGGGGAGGTGTCAGTGGCAGGGGGGACAGGGTGATGCTGGGAGAGGAGAGGGTAACGGCATTGGGGGCTAGAGGGGAGGTGCTGGGAGAAGGCTTGAAAGAAGGGGTGGGCGTGAGGATGGAGCAAGACACGTGTGAGGGCACAGAGGGGCATGAGGAGAATGGGGGCAGAGAGTGGTGAGGGGTGGGCATCAGGGAAAAAGAGGGCAAAGGGGGCAGGGGCAATAAGGGAAGGGGGAGGCACCAGGAGGGTGCAGGGCTAGGGGAAGGTGCAGGTGCCAGGAGATTCTGGGGGTGAAGCAGAAGGGCAGACACCTGCAGGGGAGGGACCAGCACCAGAGGAGAGAGGCAGGGCAGGTGTGTAGAGGAAGGTGTTTGGAGAGGGGATGAGGAGGGGTAGCTCACATGATCAGAGTGGGGCTACTGGAGGAGTGGGCACAGGGGGCAGAGAAGGGCTGGTGGAGGGGGGCAGGAGGGCTGAGGGCAGTGAGAAGGGCAGGAGTCAGGGCAGCAGAGGAGGGTGAGGAGTTGGGGGGCAGCAGGCACCAGGGGAGCTGATGGAGCAAGAGGAGGAGACATGGCAGCAGAGAGAAAAGGGAGAGGTTTATAAGATATTTATTAATAACTTGGGTGCCACAGTGGCACATCCAAACAAGCCACATGAACTCAGTACTGGTGCACAACACAAAATTCATTCTGCTCATGGGAGGAAACTCTGAGGTTATATCTACACTGGCGGCTTCTTGTGCAAGAACATCTTGCACAAGGGTTTTTGTGCAAGAAGTCTTGTGCAAGAACACGTCCACACTGCCATGTGCGAGCTGTGCTTTTGCGCAAGAGCATCCATGGCCGTGTGGACGCTCTCTTCTTAAAGCTCCAATGGCCATTTTAGCCAGAGGGGTTTCTTGAGCAAGTAATCCCTGCCGAGCATTCACACTGCCCTCTTGCGCAAGAGAGCTTACACCTGTTAGAAGAGAGCGTAGCTCTTGTGCAAGACGCCCTCTCTTACCACGCCGCACTGTAAATGTCCTTGCGCAAGAGCAGGCGGGCAGTGTGGATACTCTGCGGGTTCTTGCGCAAGAACGGCTGTACTTGCGCAAGAAGCCGCGAGTGCAGACATAGCCTTAGAGGGAACACTTCCCCCAGCCTCTCTGCCCCCGCGTTAATGTCACACACATTGGGTTAATGCAATTGGAGGATAGTTGCATGAGGGGGGGTTTGGTGGGGGCCAAACTAATCCCTGTTGGTAGGAGGATGGTGGGAAAAGTCCTTCGAGAGGGGTGACATGACACATTTTACTTCTGGTCATGTGTCCATACCTCCAGGGGCATGGCTAATGGGGGTCGAGGGCGTGGCTAACGGGGTCGGGGGCGTGGCTAATGGGGCACCACCAAAAATTATACAAACCTGCTGCCCCTGCCGGGGAGAACTGTTCAGTTTATAATTGCATGAAGGGAGGTGCCCACATCAGAGAAACCAGCCCCCTGCCTGCACGGACAGGCCCTGCTGGGAGCACTGCCCGCAGACAGCAGGAGGCACCAGAACCCTCGTCTCTGCTTTCGAAGTGGTCCCGCCCAGAGAAAGGCCAAAGCGCTCAGCCAGAGCAGCATAGGGGAGGTTTGTCCTGCCCACTGGCTGTCTGGGAGTCCACAGAGGACTGCAATTCACAGAGCCACCTCCCTGGCAGCTTTCCAGAGCACACACCATGCGCACGATCACATATGTTCACACACACACGAGGCACACAACACACAGGTGTCAGGTCATACATTAGTACTGGCAAAACGCTGGCGGATTTAGCTCCTGGCTCATGCCCGTGGCTACAGATGTCAACACTCCTGAGTTCTTGGGGATGGGGTGAGGCAGGGAAGAAGCAGAGAGATGCACAGAAGTGGTGGAACTGTTTTCAATGCACCACTGCTCTCTCCTTCCCCCATGTTGTTCGCACAGCCCTCTACTCCCCAGCACAATGCGTAGCTGCGGCTGGGGGGGCCGCGGTGGGGTTTGATGTGCTCCAGGAGAAAGGGAATGTCCCATTTAGCTTTTCTGATGATCCATAAAAGGCTGCCAGAGGCAGAGGCAGCTGTTGATATAAAAAAGTTACAGTTACGGCTCCATGGGCTATGGAGGACTTTGAGTGCAACCCTGTTAACAAACTAATAAAGTGCAGTCCTATTGCAGGTTGGTGCTTTCCCATCTTTATTGATACAGGCGCCATGTGTCGGTTTAGGGGTCCGTTCTCCCTGAGTGTGTGAGTCCCTCCTGTCGTCGTTTAACCGGACCAGATCCCCCTAAGGAATCTCCAGACCCCACAAGCGGGGCAGGAAATGTTGTCAGACCTCTACCCTCTGAATCAGTACTTGACCAATGGCCCGGAGTGGTAGCTGTGGGGGAGCAGTGGTAGGTTTAGAGTTAGTGGGGCTCTGAGCTCAACTTCATTTTTGGGCCCCCATCAGGAGCCAGCCAAGAAACAGAACATTCTCTCTTATCTCCCCCTTTCCCTGTTTTTCAGTCTTTTTTTTCTTCTCTCCTCACCCTCCTCCTAGATTACAAATAATAGGAAGTAAATGAAAATAAAATGAGGTACCTTGATTGTTTTGTTGCCTAACTTTTTTTTCCACAGGTGACTTGAAAATTGCCGAGGGTCTCGGCGGATCACTTAATGATCTTTCCAAACGTTGCTTGTGCCGGTAGCTATTGTAAAGTGTTTTGGATACTTTACAAAAAAATGCATTAGTCATTCCTCAGCCCACCTGAATGGAGTTCTCGGACCACCATTGGAGACCTTCTGGTCTAGATGAAAGCTTGTGTTTGCATCACATTGATGTGAAAAATGTATAAAAATAAGAAGGCTAGATGATGCGCATCGATTGTTTTATTGTTTTCTTCAGCATGACACACAGGAGGGGCAATCAAAATCAGCCTGGCAGAACAACATGCATGAGAGCTGTCTCTGGACAGAGAAGCAATTGATCAAAGTCACAGTCCTGGATCTCTTGTTGGGGCCAAATCCTGTTTCTGTTGAAAGCAAAAGGAGTTGTGCTATCAAGCTCACTGGGAACAGGATTTGGCATTTGAAGAGGAAAGAACAAAACCACGCCTCAACCACTCTGCCCCTCCCCTCAGTGGGCCAGGGTGGGAAGCCATTCTCACCTTGACCCAGGTCTGCCTAGCAGCGATGCTTGAAGGGAGCCCTTGGGTATCATAAGAACATAAGAACGGCCGTACTGGGTCAGACCAAAGATCCATCTAGCCCAGTAGCCTGTCTGCCGACAGTGGCCAGCACCAGGTGCCCCAGAGAGAGTGGACCAAAGACAATGATCAAGCGATTTGTCTCCTGCCATCCTTCTCCAGCCTCTGACAAACAGAGGCCAGGGACACCATTTCTATCCCCTGGCTAATAGCCTTTTATGGACCTAACCTCCATGAAATTATCTAGCTTCTCTTTAAACTCTGTTATAGTCCCAGCCTTCACAGCCTCCTCTGGCAAGGAGTTCCACAGGTTGACTACACGCTGTGTGAAGAAGAGCACCTTGGTGCAGCAGGAGTCAAATTTCCACTGCTGCCCCCCTTGACGTGCCAGAAGCAAATGGAAGGTGAGAGGGGGGCTCCCTGGGCAGGCTGAGAGTCACTGACCAAGAGGGACCAGGGCACCACCTGGGCTGGAAGAGACCAGAGATGAGGCCCAGAAAGGAGCAGTCCCCACCCAAGCTGAACTGGCTTCTCTGCCCCCCCAAACTGGCCCCTCCTTGATTGGCTCTTCTTTCTGGGATCCTCACCCATCTCTTCCCCACCCCCTCCCTTTCTGATTGGTTGCTGTTGAACTCATTTGAATATGAGTAATTTTACGAGGTGTCTGGCCGCAGGGAAATGGGGTTACCCTCACGCTAGCTAAGAAAGATGGGGCCAAATTCTGAGCTCATTTACACGTATGTAAATTCAAGGCAATGCAACTGACTTCCGTAGAGCCACTCTGGATTTACGTCAGGATGAATAGCAATTTACGTGAGTCTTACATGGATATAAATGACCAAACGAGTTGCAAGGGACTGGGCCCTCCTTGCTTGGTCAGTTTCTGGTGTTCGTCATTCTGAGCTGATGGCGTTTTACTCCCGGTTTGCACGTGGAGTAAATGATGGCACAAAGGCAAGCCAGCGGTGATTCTGGTTTGTTTGCTTTTTTTACTCCCAGTCCTAACCCCTATGCAGCACCTCTGTAGCGTTGTTAACAACCCTGGAAGCGACTGCATTTCAGAGGTGGTGCAGCTTTACAAGACTAATTTGTTGAAGAGCTTTAGGAAAGAAATGAAGTCATTATGAGATGTTGTTATCGCCATGCCCTGCGCAGCGATGGGGACTGAACACGCTACAATTCAGTTTCACTTGCATAGCTACTAAGACTCTAGCCAGAGACCCCAGTGCGATGCTACAAATATAAATGCCTGTTGGGAAGTAGGTCAGGTAGCAAACAGGCAAATCTCCCAGCATGCACTCTCCTTAAGGGCTCCCTAAAGAAAGGGAGCTTACTTTATAAACATGGAACGCTAAGTAACACCAACAAATCCCACATCTGGATGCTCAGATTAGCCTTTTTAAATGCCTCTTTTGCATGCCTAACTGTCCTTTTGTATATGTATAACGCCGAGACGTGGAACGGGATCTGGGTCTTCTGGAGCTTCATGCATGAGCCTCTACCGCTTGAGCTACACGCCAGCTGGCTTGCAGCTACGGCTGTAAAGCAAACTCATTATTCTCTCTGTAAGAGGTCTAAGTGCCACTCCATGGGACAGTGAACCACACCCAGCAGGTGTGTGGGTTACAAGTGCAAATCCAGGAGCTGTTAACTTCAACTTGTTGTTTTGTTTAAATGTAGGGGGCTCTGTGGCACAGACATTGTACACCAGTAAAGACACAAAAGCATACTTCTTTAGTGTCTGATCCCGTTCCCCTGCCTCCCAGAGGGGAGACCAATCCATCCTCTAGACACGTAGGCTGAAGCTAAGGAGGAAGAGTCACAAATGGAAAAAAATAATAAGACACACGGAGAAACCCCACAAAATAACTAACTGCACATGCAGCTAGACTGCGGGATTGCTGCATTCCAGGTGAAAAAAAGCAATCTGCTGCTGCAAATTGTAACGGCTTCCTAAGATTCTATTTGTTATCCCAGAACTATGGCAACGTGTTACGACACATCCCCAAACAGCGTCTAGAGAGGGGAGTAGCTAGCAAAGGAGTGAGAAGAGTACATCAGCCAAGGTGAAGTCTAGCATGGACAAAACCCACCCTGGTTACCAGGGCCCCCTGGGATTTTGGAAGGGCCCATCTTGCATTTCACCCAATCATAACCCTCCATGGCATTGCTGCCATCATCTGGACTGGAATTTCCAAAGGAGGCAAAACAACCTAAATCTCACTGAAAGTCAATGGACATTGGGCAAACCATTCCCCGGAAGCTCCAGGCTCTATGGATTTTTTGGTTTTGCATTGCCCTTGTTAATATTTTAGAGCCCCAATGATGCCCTTTGGGAGGGGCTATTCATACCACACTCTTGTGAAGTTCAGCTGCTCTGCCTCCCCCAGTTACTGCCAATGTTGCTTTTGGTTCTGCACCGCCTACATGTGATGATCCTTCTACCCCACCATCAACACGTCTAATCAAAGTCTGATTAACCCTGAAACAAAAGACAGGACTATGCAGCACTTTAAAGACTAACAAGATGGTTTATTAGGTGATGAGCCAGACCCACTTCCTCAGATCAAATTCTGGAAGAGAATTGGCATGACCATATATACCAATTCTCTTCCACAATTTGATCTGAGGAAGTGGGTCTGGCCCACGAAAGCTCATCACCTAATAAACCATCTTGTTAGTCTTTAAAGTGCTGCATAGTCCTGTCTTTTGCTTCAGCAAGACCAGACTAACATGGCTACATTTCTATTACTGATTAACCCTGGGCACTAACGACACGTCACCAGCCACCGTTCCCTGGCACTGTCACTAACGACAGCTTTTCCCATGGGTCAGAAGCACTTGAAACTGGGTGCAGTGTGAATTACCGTGCTGCAGGACTGCTTCCTACAGGAAGGCTGCCCCGTGAAGGTGTCAATGGCTCTCCCGCATGGCACATGTTTATTTTTGTCTGACACTTGCTGTGCCCTTCGCCTAGAGGAAGGGCAGGCTGCCTTCATGGAGCGAAGATTAGAAAGGGATTATATTCAAAAGATCGAATGATTAGATTACCATGCAAGGTTTCTCTAAACAAAAGCTCCTGCCATAATGGGGGTGGTTCTGTCTCTGGTATTACATGGCCAGCGTTTGGAAACAGGTAACATTTCCTATGCAAATAAATAATTTGTTTGTTTGTTTTGTTTTTTTAACAACCTGTAGAAGCTGTTTTGAATGTTGGAAAATGGCAACAGCGGCTCTGAAAAGTTTCCTCTTTGGGCACTGCACAGAAAAGGGGAAGTAGGAATTACATGAGGGGTTTGCCTCCTAGAGCAGGTGCCTGGACTAGACGCCCCAGGACAGCCCATCCGCTCCTGTGTTCTTACAGCTCATGGCCTGATTCTCACTGGCAGTATGACCCCTTCACTCTGCTGAGGGGGCTTATGAGTGAATGTGAGCAGGAGGGAACAAGACTCCACCCAGGACTGTGGAGAGGAAAGGAGCAGAGAGGATGTAACTGTTGGGGGCATAGCGAAGGGGTGAATAATCCCCCACTCGGCTGCAGCCCCTAAAGGGTTAAGGGACTGTCACTATCTCCCCAGCTGCAGCTAACTGGCAGCCCACAGTGCCTGGGACAAGGGGCTGCTAGAGGAGGAGAGGACTGCCAGAGAGGCTGAGGAATACCCTGCCGGAGCAGCCGATTACAGGTGCTTGCCTTGGGAGCAGACTGGGCCTGGGGGCCTGGGGGCCTGGGGTGAGACAGCGGGGAAAATCCATGACAGCCTAAGTGGATCCCCCTTCTCCTGTTTTCTGCAAGCTAAAGGAAAACTGGCCCCCCCGTCCAGGCTTGTGACCAAGCCCAGGTGGGATACAGCATACAGATCTGAAGAGAGCAGAGGCTGAGCCAAAAGGGCCAGTGGACTGTCAGGGTGTGTCTAGACTACAGGGTTTTGTTGACAAAAGTGGCCTTTTGTTGACAAAACTATACCTGCGTCTATACTACCGCCGAGTTCTGTCCATATAACATCAACAGAACTCGGCAGTTTTGTCGACGGCTGTAAACCTCATTCTACGAGGAATAACGCCTTTTGTTGACAGAGATCTGTCGACAGAAGGCGTTATTGCATCTACACTGTCCTTTGCGTCTACACTCTCATGTCGACAAAGCAGCTTGCTTTGTCGACAGAACTGGATGTAGTCTAGACGCTCTTTGTCGACAGAAGCTTTGTCGACAGACAAAAGACTGTAGTCTAGACGTACCCTCAGGAAGCCTGAGGACTGGGCCCCCTCACAGAGGCATAAGATACTAGGTGATCTGGGCTCCATTTGGCCTTCCCTTTTCCCACCCCTGCCTGCCAGCCCAGAGGGTCCGGGACCCTCTCATGGTCAGCACATGAGCAGCGCCATCCCGGTGATGCCAGGCTTTGGCAAAATGCCAGTGATCTGAAGCAAGCTGGGGGGGGTGGAGTGAAAAGAAAAGCCAGCGAGTACCAGAGCCGGGGCTGGCTGGCTGCAGCAAAACTTACTGGGGAGTTTACATGACAACTTAACAACGGGCGTGTTCAAAAAAAGGAGTTGCCGTGGCAACCGCCACACCAGGGATCCTTCACACAACCCTAAAGGGAAACACTTATCCCGTGTGTGTGTGTGCGCTCATGTGCGTGTGCATGCGTGTGTGCGTACGTCCCCATAAGTCAGAGGGTTACGCGTCTTCTCAAAAGGCGGAATCTTATTTCCAAGCAAACTGGCCGTTGTCTCCTTCAGGAGCCTATAGGAAGAGGAGGGCCTGAAGCGTACGCCCAGGTAGCACAGGCCAGGTGGGCGGCCCGAGGCCTAGGCACATTGGTCAAGACGTGGCGAACATAAAGCCGAGTGAGGCTGTGAGCGAGAGGCCAGCCCTGCTCACGAAGCCTGGCAGGAACAGGGCTGATATTGCAGAAACGCTCAGACCTACGCGGGACCAGGCACAGCCATGAGCACATTCCAGAGGGGTGGGAACACAGCCCCTCATGAAGAGACGTCTCAGTACTAGCGCACCCCCCACAGGCAACAGGAACAAACCGACCCAGGTTCAGGACAGGGTCTAAACTGGGGATGGGCAATAAAATGGAGGCCTCTGTAGGTACAGAAGCCTGACTCTCCTCTTGGCCGTGGATCACCAGTCCGTGCTGGAAGCGGTGCGGACCAGGACACCGCTTCCCACAGCTCCCATTGGGCAGGAACAGCGATCTGCGGCCAACAGGAGCTGCCATCTCCCATATGCAGAGGCGCAGGTAAATATAGCAGCGCCGGCCCGCCAGAGGCTAACCCTGGGCAACTGGATCTGGCCCATGGGCCGGTATTTGCCCACCCCTGGTATGAAAGGAGGTGGAAAGCCAGTCTTGGATTGGCAACCCTGTAGCCGTTCTCACCAGCCAGTCTGCACTGGGCATTTTATGTTCCTCTATTCAAGATGAAGAACACGGGACTTTGTGTGTGGAGGAGTCACAGCAAACCCACGGTGCTGCCCCCAGGTCAGCCCAGCCTCTCCCCCAAGACCGTGCTGGCTTCTTGCACCCGATCAACATTAATTGCAACGGAAGGAATTGAGAGAAGATGAGACGGGCCCACTAGGCCAGTGAAATTACTAAATGGGTCTGTTTGCCAGCTGGCAGCTTCTTCTAGCAAAGTCCAGCCTCTGGACTCCCAGCCTGAGCCAATTTTGAAAGGCAGCAGGCACAGGCCATTATTTATCAGCAGTGTTTGTGCGTGTTGCATTACACTGTGAAGCCTTGCCTAGCTGATGGAGGACTGGCAGCTCCGCCTTCAAAGCTGTTCACTAATGTGTCACTGGCATCTAAGGCAACTCCCTGTACAGCTATGCCCAGCTCCCCGTCCCTTTGCTAAAGACTCATCTGGTGGCCAGTTCTAATATTATCCTTCCTGAGAGGGTCTCAGGTTTTAGGATGGGAGCCACAGGAATTTACTCTCCAGAGACTCAGGCCTTGTCTACACTTACCAGGAGATCAAAGCTGCAGGGATCCATCTTCCGGGGTTCGATTTAGCAGGTCTAGTAAGGACTCACTAAATTAACTGCTGATGGTGCCCCCATTGATCCTGGTACTCCATGGGGCCGCGAGGAGTAAGGGAAATTGATGGGCGTGTTTATCCCCTCAACCTCCTGCAGTGGGGACGCCATGGTAAGTCAAACTAAGGTACGTCGACTCCAGCTACGCTATTCTCATAGCTGAAGTTGCGTATCTTGGTTCAACTTTCTCCCTGATTGTAGACCTGGCCTCCATCAAACCTCCTCGGTTACCTCCTAAGCCTTTTTATCAACCAGCTCAGCGATACTCAGACTGCAGAGGTTCAGGAGCCAAATTAGAGACTGACATTATCCAAAGAGCCACAGAAGTGGGAATTCATTGTTTCGTTTACTATAATCACTCTCTATAGCTGTGATATTCACAGCACATCAATTACTTAGGGCAAACTGATCATTTAATTGGTTACTAACACAGTAAAAACATCCTGATGGGTTAATAACTTAGACTGGTTAATAACTAAATAGCACAATAACTCAGTGCTGTAAAGAGCCTCAAGAGATACATCAAAGTGCCACTTGCAGTTCATGAGCCTCACTCTGAATATCACTGATCTAGCTCTTCCATCGCCTGTTTTAGGACGGTGATGGGAGGTGAGTTGCTCTCCTGTCCACTCTGGTACTCCAGCTCTCCGAGAAGAGTAAGGTGAGTCGGCGGAAGAGCATCTCCCATGGACACAGCATGGTGTAGACACTGTGGAACATCAACCTCAGCAACATCAACATCAGTTACATTATAACTTGGGCTAGTTGACCTCGGTAGTGTAGACCAATCCTACGTCTTGTTTATCCCCAGAGCAGATATGTAGGAGCAACAACAGGGCAAGCTGCCTCGGCTAAGGCCATCCCTCGCTAGGGCTTCATACTGCATTCCCCACCGTGGTATCAGCAGTTCCAACCAGGGATGAGACCGCAATTTATGCTCCATAATTGGGAGTGTCCAAGGAGCCAAGGCAGCTAAGGGCTCAACTCCAATTGAATGTCAATTCTGTTTAGGTACCTAATTCCCTTAGGCGTATTGGAGAATCCCAGCCCATGCCTCATTCAGTCCTCACCTGCTGTGCTGAAGCTGCCAATCAGTCATAGAAGCACTGCTGTTATTTGAGCCAGGGGCTCTGAAAACGTCTTACCTCAACAGCCAGAAATGGATGAAATAGCCTCCCTAACCTAAAACGTGTATTGGCTCCATGTTCAATCCTCTTCCTGAAAATCAATCCGCTCTCCCCAATCCACCAGCAGTTCGACTCTTCACCCGTTCCTATATTCATCCTGCACTTCCGAGCTGCTCACTCCCCTAGCATTGTCCCTGACACTGCTGTTTGGAGCACTTTTTGTTTCATGGTCTCCTATCCAAGCACTGACCAAGCCCAGCTTTGCCTAGTGAGATGCAATGAGGTTACGGTTATGGTGGAGTTGCTGCTTATTATCCCCCATAAAGCTAACAGGGTTTTGCAAGGCACTGCCCACCGATCCCTCTGGTTCCCTCGATGCAAAAGATTTACTTGTCCCTTTCTGGACCCAAGAAGGAGAAGCAAAGTAGGCAGATGCGGAGAGTCTTTGATAAACTAGAAACTTCTTGTGTTTTAGCTGACTGAAAGAAACCCTTACCTGTGAATGGCCACCATATCTGAAGGGTAATTGTGTATGATTGGTGATGCAATCGTATAACTGTTCATTTTCTCCTCCTAATTACCTTGCATGCCAATTTAATAGCTCGGTTGCTAACTAAGGCTAGATTTTCACAGTCATAAACCAAACAGTCCCTGGATAGGAGGGATTTTTGGCATTTCATCTGAATTCCATAATGAATAATTTATAGAAAAGCTTTATTGTAGCCCAGCGTTGCACAATAAATGTTCCATGAGAACATGCTCCAATATTTCAGTGTTAATATCTCTCCAGTGAATTCCGCTGACAGCCTGAACCAGATTGGAGTGGCTACATTGCTTATTTACGTAAAATATCATAATCTCACTTTTATTTGCATTTCCATGGGGTTGTTAGCGTGATGGATTGGGAACAGGCATGCCCAATGTAAGCGGAAGGCAGCTGCGGCGGAGGATTTGGGGCAAGGGGCAGCCAAGAGGTGACACAAAGCAGGGCCTGGGTAAAGGGACTTGGGCGTTTGTGTCTGGCGGGAGGGGAGTGCACCTCTGTGTGACTGGGTGGGAGCGTATGGAGCTGGGTTTGATAGCATGAGTAGGCTGCCGATCCTCTTTAGTCAGGGCCTGATCCTTTCACCCTTACTCTGTGAGCAGCAGCAGCAAAGCCTACGCAAGGAGTGAGGAAAATGAACTGTTAGTGATAAAAGGACGCTTGATCCTGCTAAATCAACATGGATTGTTTCAAAACCTGCCTGCAAAGACTCCCACGTCCTCCGTCCACCACAAATCCCATCCTCTCAGCTCTGCTCCTCCATGGACCGTGCAGCACGCGGTGAAAATGGACGTGTCCAAGCTCTGACAGGCTGAGGCCAGGGGCTAACATCAATGGCCCCTCATGGCACAGATGCCCTCCCCAGCACTTCCTCCCATGGAAGCGCGCATGTGTGTGTGTGTGTGTGTGTGTCCCTCACGGGCTGTAGCGTTCTGCAGAGCATCCCGCAAGCCTGCACTTCACGGGGACAGAAATATGTCTGGCACATTCCTGCTGTGGGCATATTCATGCATATTTACAAGAGCTAGTGGCTCCCAGGGAAGAGAGGCCAATGGCAGCGTCTGCACCATGTTTGATGCATACTCTGATGCTGGCCTGTTTTCTCAGTGTTACTCAAAACTTCCCTTGTCACTCGGGGGGGGCTGCACCACGGGACATCCCTCATGGTCCAAGGTGGCCCTGTTGCTTTTCAGACACAGAAGGTTTTATGGACCTGCCAGAGCCCAGATTCTCCTCCGCTCCAGGCAGTGCTAGATAAGGCTCTCAAGTTGCAGTGGGGGAGGTCTAGGTTGGATATTAGGAAAAACTATTTCACTAGGAGGGTGGTGAAGCATTGGGATGGGTTCCCTAGGGAGGGGGTGGAATTTCTATCCCTAGAGGTTTTTAAGTCTCAGCTTGACAAAGCCCTGGCTGGGTTGATTTAGTTGGGGTTGGTCCTGCTTTGGGCAGGGGGCTGGACTTGATGACCTCCTGAGGTCTCTTCCAGCTCTAGGATTCTATGATTCTAAGGTGGCCTGGGTGACCGGAGCTGTGTCCCGCCTGCTCATCCACATGCGATTTCTCTCCTCACGGCGATTGCAGCTCAGGATGGGCAGCACCCACCTCATACGTCTCCTCCCTTGACTTTTTTCTATGCCGCTTCTCTAGCAGTTGTTTTGCCTGTTCACGAAAGGGAGTTCTACTTCCAAGACCACATAATCTCTTAAACTGATTTGAATGTAAATGCAAAAGGCAGGACGCCAATACAGGGGGAAGGTAATTAATCTCAGAGGGCTAGAATTGGGATTTAAGCAACAAGATCGCATTAGGCGGATGCATTTTACCTAATTAAGAAGAGAGGAAATCCCTAGAGAGTCTGCTGCTTTAAAAAAAAAATCTATCCTGCACTTGGATGGAGCATCGCTGAAAGAGGCCAGAGGATCCCCCTGGGGCATGAGATCCTACATTCATGCACAGAGCAGTGAAAACATGCCCGAATAGGCCCCTGCTGATGCACCTCACCGCTGCCCAGGAGTTCCCAATAGTGAGAGTGGAGTTTGGTGCATTTATTCCTTAGCCTCCCCGCTGAGAGGGGATCTCGCTAGCTCCAGGCGGTTTGGGGTGTTGTTTACACCTGATCTCAGGGAACTTGAATGAGACCAGTCATCCAACTCATGCATGTCCCTGTTCAGCATTCAGAGCTGCACTAGAGACAGCAGGGAGAGCAGAAGGACAAATTCACCAGCCGATCCAGGCAAAAATTAGTCCTGAGTGATCGTTCTTGGCTCCCTGCCGTGTTGAGCTGACCTTCCTGTGGCTGGGATGGGTGGCTGGGTGCATCTCCCAACAGTGTTTGTCAAATGTGCCCTCAAGTCATTCAGAGAAAAGCCTGCTGCCAGCAGAACAGGGCAGTCCTTAGGTCTTGGGGAGTGGAGCTTAGGAAGAGGGGAGATTGCTGTGACAGAATTCACGCGTCAGTTGCATTTCTGCTCTGAAACTTGACTGTGAAATGGCTTTGCAGAGGGGATCATGGCTTCTTGGGGAATCCTCGTCAGACCCGCTCTGTTTATAAACAAAACAATGGCTTTGCTCCCTGACTTTCAAGCCTGGAAACTCAGCCTGAGATCAGAGAGTCAAGTTGGGCTCTTTCCCTTGCTGATTGCCACCCGCAAAGTTTCCATGAGTCAAAGGAGGCTCTTGGTGACATCTGTGCAGCTCCATGGTTGCCAGCCAGTTTGCTGCATGCAGAGAAGGAAATGCCTCAAGCACTAGCAGCTCTGTTGATGACACACAAGTAGGGGTAGAATCCAACTCACTCACCCTCATGGCTGTAAAAACAACGAGGCGTCCTGTTGCACCTCAGAGACTAACAAATTTATGAGGTCATGAACTTTCATGGGTAAGGAGTTGGAGTGGAAATTACAGAATCCAGGGTATATATAACAGCAAAAGAAATTACCTGTCAATTGTGCATCCGATGCTACAAGTGAGATACATTCACCCTGACTTAATTAGCCTAATTAACACTGGTCCTTCAATTGACAAGTAACTTCTTTTGCTGTTATATATACCCCGGATTCTGTAATCTCCACTCCAACTCATCTGATGAAGCGGGTTTTACCCACGAAAGCTCATGACCTAATAAATATGGTAGTCTCTAAGGTGCCATAGGACTGCTCATTATTTTTATAGTCACAGACAAACATGGCTCCCCCTCTGAATCTCTTAGCTGTGTTAGCTAATGGGTTTTAGCTCATAGATATGGGAATGATGGGTGCTGCAGAGGAACCTAAGGGAAGTACAACTTGTTCTAGACAACAAAGTGACCAGATGGACCAAAGACTCAGAAGACCTATGGAGTGACCATTTTCTTAAAAAAAATTTCAGAGGGGTTGGTCCATTTATCCTTTGGTGCAGAGACTGTCTGGTTTGGCCAATATCCATGGCAGAGGGGTATTGCTGGCACTTGATGACATGTATCACATTAGAGGATGTGCAGCTGTATGGGCCCCAAACTTTAAAAACGAGTAGTCCTGTGTCACTGTAGAGACTATGTAAAATATATAGAATCATGAGTTTTCGTGGGTAAAACCCACTTCCTCAGATGAATTGCAGTGGAAATAACAGAAACCAAGGTGTATATATATATATATATATATATATATATATATATATATATATATCTATATCTAACAGCAGAAGTACCTGTCAATTGTAGGACCTGTGTTAATGAGGCTAATTAAGTGGGTTGGGTGTGTCTCATTGTGACGGGGCAGACGGCCCGGCCGTGCTGCCCCGCACTAAGGACCGCGCCGGGCTAGGAGCGGCGCAGCCGAGAGTCCCGAGCGGCAACGGGCCGGCGGCGGAGGGCCTTGGGGCCGGGCCGGCGGCGTCTGGGACGGCCGGGACCGCAGACGGGCGGGCCGGCCAGGCGTGGCCTGATGATGTCAGCGAGGACGTCATCAGGAGGCCCTGGAGGAGCGGGGCCGAGTGCGCGGGGGCGGGGCCGGCCGGGGATGCCGAAGCGCGGCCCTTTCAAAAGGGCCCGGGACACGAGAGGGAGGGGGGAGAGGCCGAGGAAGAGGGCGTTCTTCCCCCCCTTGCAGGAGGAGGAGGAGGCGCACGGCGGCGGTAAGCCTATCCCCACGCTGGGGGACCTAAGACACCGGCCGGGAAGAAGCAGCCCAGGGCAGGGCGAACCCCGTGAGTGGAGGGTTTAGGGGTTCCAGCCCCCTCCACTGAGTAGGGACAAAGGTCCCTGCCTTAGGGCCCTGGGCTGGGGCTCAGAGAGAGGGAGGGCCCGAGCCCCCTTCCCGGACCAGAGAAGGCGAGCGATTCAGAGCGCCAAGTCATATAGACAAAGGAAAGACCACTTGGGGAGCCGTAGACACTGGGCGGCACCCCACTGAAACTCAGGGTCGGACAGGGTGACCCGGTAACACTCATGCATAGCTTTTGTTGTGGCAATGCAGATGTTAAAGGCAGGAGAGACTGGCTTTGTAATGCAGCTACCTGTTAATCTTTTTGTTGTTGTTGTTGTTGCATAGTCACTGTTGCAAATAAAACCACAGTTTAAAAACAAAACTTTCCTTTAACGCAGGGGTCATTCTGAGGCTGCCCACATGAGCACTGATCCCCTGTCAAAGTTTCCCACATGAAGCCAATGGGAGGAGAGCTGAAGTGGCAGAAAAAGGCAATTTGTCTGTTCCAACAGCCAACTCAGCAGCACCGCTATTTCGCCTTGGTATCTTGGCCAGGCTGCACAGCCTTGGCATTCTGCTGCCTGGGCAAAGAAGGTGTGACCGATGAGTGCCTGGGATTCCAGACAAACCGCACGCTCACGCCCTCCTGGAATGGCAGTAATGCTTGTCAGCGCTGCTACCCTCACAAAGAAAATGGAGCTGGAGTTCTCTCTCCAGTCCTCTGGGGATTCAATGAAGATACCAGAGCAAAATGAACATTACAGCTGTCTCCTGTGTTTCACACTGACAGTCTTAAATATTTAAGGAACAACATCCCTTTCACAGTCAGAGAGACTCAAAATCCAGCCTAGATGTGTGTGGCGCATTTTCTTCTCTATCTGGGGAGAATGGAGATTTGTAAGGAAACTTCCCTTAGTATTAACTGTGGGATTAGCAAACATATCAAATATGATCTCATGCACTGGCAGGATATTGCAGTCCCTGGTGTTTCTCATATGAATAGGCTCAGAATGAATTTTTCACTTTGAAACCACACACTAGTGACCTGGGATAGATATGCCTGGGCTAGACCATGTTAGTTTTCAGACCTACCAATTAGGGTGTCTGATTACTAAGGATAACACCTATTCCAGACCTGGTTTTTATCCATAATACATACACACACACAGTATATGAAGAGTTCAGCCTCTTACATCAATAATAATCTCTGTAATGAGTGACAACCAGATCCAAGTATAGAAATGTGGACTCTTCATTCCCAATCCTCCCACCCCACACACACTCCAACCACTAGGCCACACTTCCTAACCCCTCACAAAGCTGCAAACAGAACTCAAGAACACAAGCTCTAATTTACTGCCAGCCCTAAATACTCCTCTTTCTGCCAGGAAGAGAATCCAGGAGCCTTCAGGCTATGTCTACACTACAGGGTTTTTGCGCAAAAACCCGCAAAAACCCGTGGAGCATCCACACCTCAAGCGCGTTTTTGCACAAGTAAATTGACAGTGAATTGACAGAACAGAGGGTTTTTTCTGGTGTAGGTATTCCTCTTTCTACGAGGAATAACTCCTTTTTGCACAAGAGCTCTTGAGCAAAAAAGGTGTGTGTGGACAGGGAACAGGATTTTTTTGCGCAAAAATAACCTATCGAAAGAAGCACAGGTGCCCTGGTGGCCATTCTGTTAATGGCAATCAGAGCTTTCTTGCGAGAGAGCAGCCATGCAGTCTGGACACTCTCTTGCGCAAAAACTTTTGTAGTGTGGACACGCTCTTGTGCAAGAAGTTTTTGCAGAAGATCTCTTCCACAAAAAGCTTGCACAAGAAGCCTGCAGAGTAGACGTAGCCTCAGTCTTTGTCCTTTGCTCTAGCCTCTAGGTGCAAGATCTGCTGATTCACCACCACGTATTACTTTCTTATCAAAACCATAGATTTTGATTTTCTACAAAGGGTAAGTTCTGTGTAGCACCCTGGGAGACAGGGTGTGCTACTGGGGACTCAGGAGCCCTGGGGTTTCCTGGCTCTGGCACATGCCTGTTGGGTAACCTTGGACAAGTCACTTTGTGCCTCAGTTTCCACAACTGTGAAATGAGGATAATGCTCCTAACATTAGTACAGCACTTTCAGACCGCCTGCTGAAGATCTAGATGTTGTTATCATTATGCTCAGGCTCACAGTTTAATTGCAGCAGAGTTAATGAAGCCCGTGTATTCCAAACGTCTTCCCAAGGGTCCACCAAACAACAAAAGCACATCTTCATGCCTTATCTTAATTGCAGATGAGAGGAACAAACAGTTATAAGAAGTAAAAATTCCCCCACTGCTGGGTGCTGGCAGGCCCCATTCTCCCCTTCAGACCAGGCCTCTTTGCTCTGAAGCTAGCACACTTAGCAGGAACCTCTGGGATTGTTTCTAAAAACACCCCACTAGAGGGGAGCAGTCTGCTTCCCTCCAATGGCGCTTTGCACGTCTTTCATGCAGCAATCAGCATTTTAGTGGACTTCAATCAACTCCACCATCAAAAACTGTTGGCGCTCCATCCATACCACTCTTTACATGTCACCAAAGGGGCAACGTGAGTGAGGCTTGGGGTTCTATTTTCCTGGCCCTGATCACATACTGTCGAAACAAAACAGGTGAAAGCACACGCCTGCAGCAAGAGCGCATGACACAAAGCTAAGAGGACCACACAGCCCACATTAGAATGCCTTGTAACGGTAACAGATGAGCCACGGAGCAGGGGAGGGAGCTGTACTCTGCGTGCTTGGCCACAGCACAATCCTGTCCATGACTCAGATGACAGTAAACACCACAATGTGCTACCTGAGGAATAATGCAGGTCCCCGTTGAAATGGATGGGAGAGGGCAAAGAACCAGATTCACACCCTAGTGCAAATCTATATAGCAACTTTGGCTTAAACACCAGAGGACACATATGTAGCCTTAAAAATTCAGCACTGAAGGGAAACATACAGGACTAACGAGGCACAGCAATTGTGTTTCATGGTAACTGTCAAGGTTTAGACATTTGTTTTCATTCTGTGATGTTTCTACCTGATTTAGCAGGATTGGAGATATCAAACACTGCTTTGAATCCAGCATGGAAGGCTAAAAATACCCAGATTGTGCATCTAAAAATCTATGCACGGATTTTTCAGAGATGTGATTTTATAATCTTCAGCAATAAACTAATGAAATGTTTAAAGCTATTTTTAAACTAAAGTCCTGTAGACATAGTACAGTAATGCACAACTGTTTTTGTCAGCAAACACAGAAACGGACAGTGTATGACCTAGTCTATACTACAGCGGAAGGGTGACTTAAGATACGCAACTCCAGCTACATTAATTGCGTAGCTGGAGTCGCCATATCTTAAATCACATTTCTGCACCATCCACACAGTGGGGGGATTGATGGAAGCAAATGTTCCCATCGGCTTCCCTTACTCCTTTCGAGGAGCAGGCTTACCAGTGCTGACAGGGGTGCCATCTGAATTTGATTTAGAAGGTCTTCACTAGACCCGCTAAATCGAACCCGGAAAATCAATCGTGGCAATGTCAATCTTCTGCATAGCATAGACATTGATATATGTTCAGGTTGGCACATGCTTGTAATGGCTCTTTCACAGGTTCAGTGTTATGCTAACAAGTCTGGCAAGCTGGAAGGCTTTTCACTTTTAAAATAACAGATCCATTCCCAAGGAAGACTCGCACCAGGCTGCAAGAGCCTGCTGTGGGAGCTACAGGGTCAAAATAGGGATAGGAATGGAACGTGTCCTTTCCAAAAAATTCACAGAATTCTCTTAATAGAGCCAGTGGAGTGCTCCCCAGAGTGACTGTGCAGTGCTGTAAATGGCCTGACTTTATACACAATTAGGCCTTTGCGCTGTAGTTGCTTTAAGACAGCAGTAAGCTCTTGCCATCTTTTACAACCAGGGAAGCAGGGCCAGCCCACAACATTTTGGCACCTGAGGCGGGGAGCTCAGATGACGCCCCCATGTCCCCTCGCTTGGGCCAAAACTTTGAAATCTCAATTCTGCCTTCTTCCTGTTCTACTCCTCTCATGGGACTGCTCTGCTACCTACATATGCACCAGCAGCAGACACAATTTTCTACACTCTGGGTCCTAGTGGCGCCCCCCACAGTCTGGCACCTGAGGCGGCCGCCTCAGTTCGCCTCATAGTAGGGCCAGCCCTGCAGGAAAGCCATGGCAAAAGAACTGTTCACATTTCCAAAGAGAAGAAATCCAGGTGCCCACACAATAAGTAGAAACCTGCCCCTTTTCAACAGGTGGGGGGTTGTTTTGCAACACCCGGAATTGGTGCGTAAACAGACTGAAAACACAGACACCTTGCAACTATAAAACCCGCTATTTCCCAAGCTGCTCCTCAGCCATGCAGGCAGATGAAGATGGGAAGCGACAGTCTGTGTTTATGTCCTCAGCGCAAAGCCACCCCGGGATCCAGAAGCACATGCTTACCATGCAGTCCTTTCAGTGACAGCTCATGACTCAGCACAAGTGGCCCGGCATGACAGTCACAAGCCCAGACATGTCACTCAAAGCAACCGTTCTCCAAGTATAAAAAGCTGCTTTCATCCCTACCAGTCCCAGAGGTGCGGTTGTACAGAGCGAGAGTAAGTGGAGGGCAGGCAGGCGATACCCTGCAGGTTTCCAGCCAGGATTGTGTGAGTTGATAGCGCTTTTCATCCCAAAGGTTTTATTACTTCACGGTGTTTCCAAGTGATTCTGCTTCACACGCCGAGTGCTGCCCATGGGCACAGCACAAGGCCGGGAAGAGCATACCACCTACCGTGGACCAGAGACTCTGTATGGTTACAGTCACCCAGCCAGGGAAAACTGCGGCGGGAACTACCTTGCACCCAGCTGAAAGGGCAGAAGGTCTGAATCGGGCCAGGATACTCAAGGTACTGTTCCTGCTCTTGCAAACAGTGCTTTTCATAAATCATTGACATAATGGCCCACCCACGGCTGGTAGGAGGATGCTGAGGAGTATTCTCCTAGCGAAGGAAGCACTCGCAGAGCTTCAGAGAGCCAGTTGAGATCCCAGAGGAGCCCCCAACTTGGAACTCTCACCGGGAGGATTTGAACCTGGGACCTCTGGAGCCTAGTGTAGGAGAACATAAGAACAGCCATATTGGGCCAGACCAAAGCTCCATCTAGCCCAGTATCCTGTCTGCCCACAGTGGCCAATGCCAGGTGCCCCAGAGGGAGGAATCACAACAGGTAATCCTCTCGTGATCTCTCCCCAGTCATCCACCTCCAGAGAAAGTATTTAATAGCGAAGTGCAGCAGTTCCTTCATCTAGCACGGGGCGTGAAAAATACACCCATTTCCAGACAAACGGAGGCTAGGGACACCACTCCTACCCATCCTGGCTAATAGCCATTGATGGACCCAACCTCCATGAAGCTTAGGCTGTAGAGCTCCCTTGTTCTTATCTCTCACTGTGAGGGGTCTAAGTGCCATTCCATGGGGCAGTGACCTACACAAGCTGTGTGGGTTACATCTGCACACTAGTAGGTGGAAGCCCATTCTCTTGCATGGGTGTAATTCATAAAGCCATGTGTGTAAAAGAGTCCAAAATGCCCGAGAACGTAAAATAGGACGGTAAGAGTCTGTGAACACCTGGGAAGATTCCACCTGATGATATTATAAATGAAAAGCTCTCAGCCATGCTTGTGTTTCTGTCACTTCACACTCACTCCACAAACATTCTGGGCTTCCGAGGGATGTTTGGAGTCATTGTGGGTATTTCTAGACGGCATGCCTCTGCCGACAGAGGCATGTAAATTAGACATACCAACACAGTCAATGAAGCGGGGATTTAAATATCCCCCGCTTCATTAGAATAAAAATGGCCACCGCGTTGTGCCGGCTCAGCTGTTTGTCGGCTCAAAGCGGCAGTCAAGACGGGGATCGGTCGACAAGGAAAGCCATTGTTGGCCGCTCCTGTAAACCTCGTTTCATGAGGCATAAGGGATCGGTCAACAACGGCTTTCCTTGTCGACCGATCCCCGTCTTGACTGCCGCTTTGAGCCGACAAACAGCTGAGCCGGCACAACGCGGTGGCCATTTTTATTCTAATGAAGCGGGGGATATTTAAATCCCCGCTTCATTGACTATGTCGGTATGTCTAATTTACATGCCTCTGTCGGCAGAGGCACGTAGTCTAGACATACCCTGTGTGTCCTGGCTGTGTTATTCTTATGAGTGGTTGTGTAGACCTGCGGGTGGGTTGTGTTGTGCTAAGAGAGTTGTGTGGATTCGTACTGAGGGGGGGAGGCCTGTGGGGAGGGATTACATGGAGGAGGTTCCATAGGCTGGTTGTGTTGAGGTGTAGGTGGTTGTGTTGATTTGTGTATGGATGTTGTGTGGGGAGATGCCTGTCGATTTGTGTAGGTGGTGAATGAGGGATGTATGCCGCAGGGAGGAGCAATCCATGCTTGGGGTTATTCCGTGTGCTGGCTGTGTTGTGCTGACAACGCTGTGTAGTTTTGTGTGGGTGGCAAACGGGGAGGGGTGCAACGGTGAGGGACTGTGTGTGTTGGGGGCTAGGTAGGCTGTGGTGTAGTTGTGTGGGTTGTGCAGGGTGAGTTGCATCAATTTGTGCTCTTGGAAGTTGGCCACGGAGTGTGGCCATTTGCTCAAGTAAACAAGCAAACTCCCTCAGAGCACCAATGAAACTGCTGAATGCAAATTAGCTGTAGATTCAGGTGGTAATTGGCTGAGTCGGCTCTGATAACATTGGGGACTCATAGCAGGGCACAGATACCTGCCTTGCCCTTGCAGTACACCATTCAAAATGGCTGAGCACGTAAAACCCGGACAGTCACACAGCACTAAAGCCCTGGTGATCCAGCCTGGTGATATTCCAAACCAGAGGAGCTTGTAGCTGCTCCCAGCGTGAAACACAGACAGTGGCATCCCTGGGCTCTCAATACAGATGGAATGTCAGGGAGGAAGGGGTCTGTGTAAAACCTGGGTTCCCTGAATCAGAGATGCATCTGACAAAGTGGGTTTTGCCCACGAAAGCTGATGCCCAAATAAATCGGTTAGACGTTAAGGTGCCACAGGACTCCCTGTTGCTGTTGTTTTAAATCAGAGCAGATGATGCAAGGCATTGAAGTGCTGCAGTGCAGGTTGGGAACATTGGAGCAGCTGCCCTAGCATGGAGCTTTCCAGCAGAAAAGCTTCGCTGGTAATTAGGCAACTCTTAAAAAGAATTGGGAGGAAAGTACAGGTTGAACCTCTCTAATCCGGCACCCTCAGGGAGTTTGCCGGACCATGGGAGGTCAATATTGTCTAGCAGCATTACCAACGCTCCCACTGCTTGCTGGGCTCTTAGAAGACATTGAGGGGTAAATTAGAGCTAAATCACAGAACACGGAGAGCCAGGACTGATGGCTGTCAACAAACTTTATGGGATGGTGGGAAACTTGGCCACATACATAATAAGTGGGCATCTGGTAACTCAAATCATACCAGACCACGGATGTTGCCAGGCCAGACAGTGCCGAACTAGAGAGGTGCAACCTGTCATAATATTTTCCTGATTCTCTTTTCCCATTTTGCCAATATAAACTGCAGGGTCCACTCGTGCAACTATCACTACTTCCACATCAACGCACACTCTAGGATGCATGCTCTTTTTCGGTATGTTCATTTGCAATTAGCCTTTTATTGTGGGAGAAGCTGTGATCCAGCATGCAGTGCCTGCAATCCCCACCTTGTAAGAGGCTGGAAAAAGATATACCTGCCAAGGAAAATATTTGTGAGGCTTTTCCCTGCAGTGGTAAGATGCTACTTGGCCTAGCTAACTTTGTCTGAGCTCGGTGACCAGGAACAGAGTTTTACTTCTTATGCATCTCTGATTTGGCTGACTCAAGTCCACAGGGATATGATTCATCTTCTTAAGAGCTGGCATTTCTTAGTAGGCAGGAATTGACCCGCTGGTGTTTCCTAAACTTTATTTTTATTGAATTTTCACTGGATAAGAAATAGAAAAACAACAATAGTGCATTTAGAGTGACAAGGCAGGAGAGAGGCCGCATGGTAATCACTTTACAAGGCAATACAAGTATTTATAGATCCCACTCTCCAAACACTTGGTACTGGGCCCACTGCTCTTTCTAACACAAGTCCCATTGACTCACTGCAGAGAATCAGGACAGGGCTGTGTTTTTGGAGCCTTGATTTTGCAAGGACTTCCGCACATGCTTAATTTTAATTGGAGCTCCAAGGGACTACTAAGAAGCTTAAAGTTAAGCGTGGGTGTAAATCTTTGTAGGATCAGAGCTTAAAATACTCTGACTATCCTTGGAGCGACACTGTCAGGATAAAATGAGTAGTACTTAAAATAAAAATTAATATTTTTAACAATTACTGTCCTTCCCTGTGCTACTAACAACACCTGAGTTTGGTGAATCTGAAAAAAATTTAAAATCTCTGTAGCAATTGTTGGGCTTACTGTGCCGCTGTCTCTCTCTGGTCTCTCTGAGTGCACTCCCTCTGGTATCAGGGGCTGTCTCAGGTGGAATCACATGATTATCCTACCAGGTCCTTGGCTGCAGTAACTACGCATCAACCATTCCTGCCTTGAAGTTCCAATGGGATTTAGGATTTAATAGGTAGCAGGTTTAAAACAAACAAACAAACAAAAAGAAGTACTTCTTCACACAATGCACAGTCAACCTGTGGAACTCCTTGCCAGAGGATGTTGTGAAGACCAGGACTTTAGCAGGGTTCAAAAAAGAACTAGATAAATTCATGGAGGTTATGTCTATCAATGGCTATTAGACAGGTTGTGTAGGAATGGTGTCCCTAGCCTCTGTTTGTCAGAGGCTGGGAATGGGTGACAGGGGAAGGATCACTTGATGATTCCCTCTTCTGTTCACACCCTCTGGGGCATCTGGCATTGGCCACTGTCAGAAGACAGAACACTGGACTAGATGGACCTTTGGTCTGACCCCTTATGGCTTCTTTTATGTTCTTAAGATCCTTGTTCTGCTTCAGGAGCCTGTGACCAATGGTATTCAGTGATCGCCATGGCCCTCTGAAACCAAAGCATGGTTTATTTTGTAGGAACAAAGCACTGGAAAAAAGGATTTTAAAAATAGCAAAAGATCGATATGCAGATGCTAATCTTACCCAGAGTCCTTCCATGCCAAAATGTCGACCTGCTAGACTAAGACACCCCTAACGTCTGTGTTGGGTATTAACTGTCTCCCCTGCTTAACCAACGGTGTCTCTTTAAAACCTCTTGGATCATTTGATCTTCCTTCCCCGCAGGGGGACTGATCCATTCCTAAGGAAACCAGGTCTGGCAAGGCCAACAGAGCATCTAAGCAAATGGCTCTTGTATTGTGCTTCCAGTGCTCGTGAGAAGTGAATATCAGGATTTACCTTGCCACACCCCATATTGACAATGCTGCTGCTGAATTAACTCCATATGTGTATCTAGCAAACACCACATAATCCGCTCAGCACGTGAGATTCATAAAATTATTACAAGCAACTCCAAATCCATCACAGCCTCATTGACCTTTCCCACATTTCTGCACTCTACTTACTTCTTAGCATTTCCCTCGGCTTGAATTAGAGAAGCCAGACTGGACAGTGGCACATTCTGAGTCTCCTGTAGCAGCAAAGGTGGTTGTGTTCAGGCTGCACACACTGCTGAGAGAGATTTAGGATTCGCTAGCAACTAACTTCACTGAAATTAAACCAAAATAGAAACATTTTATCTTCATGGCAGATTTTGATAAAATTATTTTCTTTCAAATGAAACAAAACAATGCAACCAAACTGTCTGAGCAGGGAAAATCTTGCGGTTCTTCCTCCACTGCAAGACCCCACTAGAAGTTTCTTTTATACTCAGATCAGCACAGAATCTAGTCATGCAACTTTCTAGTTTCTATCCCCCTTGATATGTTTCCAGGTGGCTACTGCTCACGACCCGTGACTGACAAGAACTTTGCTATAGCATACTTTCAATCAGTGCTTTTTTTTGTAAGAAAAAAGGTGCCGGTATTCCAGGCTCAAACTTGTTGAGCAAAAAAAAAAAAAAAAAGGGCTGAAATGCGGTTGCGGCCCCTTTAAGAGGCAAAACACCATGCTGGGAGCCAGAAAAAAACCACCTCATGTCCTGAGCAGGCTTCCGTCAGGAGACAAGCGGAGTCAGGAAAACAGGTGCCGGTACGTGCAGGGGGAAATGCTATTCCTTTGCTGGATGCTGGAAAAATAGGTGACGGTACGCCGTACTGGGCTATACCATCACAAAAAAACCACTGCTTTCAATCAATACAAATACAAATTAAGGGTCTAAGTCTGAAGTTCTTGCTCAGACAAGTATGCAGACTTCAAAATGTGTTTTAGATGGAATGTAGATACTACTAAAATGTGTTGCCAGTTCTCCCAATTCTAGAGTCTTGCAATACTTTAGAGTTTTTCTGAAAGCCCCAGATACTGCAGTCATGTTATTAACCACCACCACCACCCACATTTCTACCTGTCATGATAAGGAAGAAAAGGTGAAGAACATGAACACCAGCAAACAAATAAATAGCATATCAAACACATTACTTTCAAATCTTGTGGTTTCTTAAAGCCAAAACTCATGAGTTTGGGACAGTTGGGGCCAGTAATACTGCTGGAGCCTATGAGATTTCTCCTCTCAGTAAGGGCTGTAGAACTAGGCCTTTCAAAGTCTGCCCCTGCTCCCTCAGCAGTGTTATAGGATGGCATTTGCTGAAGACACTCATGGTATTATTCAGTCTAGTCTCACAAAGCCCTATCTTTATTTACAGCCAAATAGTGCCATGGATGTGTCTGAATGTGGTGTACCCTGGCAGAAAGCGATCTGTCTCTTTAAGGGGCTGTTTGGATTTTTTTTTAAATATAATTAGCTGGACTAAATATTCACCTGAGACTCCAGTGATGTCGCCCCCCCCCCCCCAGTTGCCTCTCAGTCCTCAGGCTGGCCCTTTTCACCTGCTCTTATCCATGGTTCCACTCAGAGTGCTAATGTACTGTGTGCTCTGTCAGCTGGCTGGCCAGACGCCGATTAATTTGAAATCCCATTGCCCTTTTGAGCACTGTTCTTACCTGAATAAGCAAAACACACACACCTGAGTCCCCAGACACAGCGGAAGCAAATGGACAGCCTACTGCATTTTAAGGCAACTCCGCAAGCGACGGGTTGCGTGTGGTGGACGGCAGTTCTTTGGGGGGTGCGACCCTTATGTTAGAGATAGGGAAAAAAGTGTCTGGCTTTGATCTGGCTCCCGCACTTCAGGGATTAGGAGATTTCACCTGCTTCCCAGCCACCCTTTACTGCTTTTCCAGAGCTAAAAGGAGCAAAGAATGCCCCCCTCCCCTCCTGCAGAGCCCAGCAGCTTTGAGAAGCTGCAATTCTCAGCATGAATAACTGGGGCAGTGGCCTGGAAAACAGAGGCCTTAATTACATGCTGCCTTCCAAAGGGCTGAGGCAGCCATCTTGGGGCACGGGGCATTCGAGCAGGGGCTCTCCACCTTTCTCTTTCTGAGCCTCCCCCTACAGGCTATAAAAACACCACGTTAAAAACACCTCCCCCTACAGGCTATAAAAGCCAGGGCTGGTGTGAGGGGGTAGCAAGGAGGGCAATTGCCCAGGGTCCCGCACCATCAGGGGCACTGTGAAGCTAAGCCAGTCAGGCTTTGGCTTCAGCCCTGGGTGGCAGGTCTTGGGGGCCCCGATGACAGTCCTGCATGCAGGGGAGCCGACAGCCTTGCCAGGCCCCTGGGCAAGGGGGAGGGGAGCAGCTCTGCACACCCAGAAAGGGCGGGGCCTCAGGCAGAAGGGGCGGGGCTGGGGACAGCCAGTCCTCAGTGCTACCTGGAGCACAACATGCGTGCTCCAGCAGTGATTTAAAGGGCCAGGGCTGCAGGCACTGCTGCTGTAATAACAGCCAGAAACCCTGGGCCCTTTTGAATTGCCAGGCCCTGGGGTAACTGCCCCATTCCCTCCCCATCCCCATTGGCAGGCCTGCCTGCATGGATGGACTTTGACTTTCTGCTCTGGGCCTTAGTGTGTCTAATGCTTGACACCCCCATCCCCGAATCCTTCTTGTGCCCACCTCGGAGCCCTGGCCGCTGGTTGAGCACCACTGCCTAAGAGCACCTTGTGAGTCAGGCAAAAGTCGCATTGGCTTCTGAGGGAGCTTTGCTTGAGCAAGGAGCGCTGAATGGAGCCCACATCACGCAGGGAAGTAACACAGTGAAAACCACCTCTTCATTATGGCTTAGTAATAAGACACTCTTGGATTGATGAGAGAAGGGGAGATCAGCTGGGATGTCCCATTTCACCTAACACTCTGCTTCTCGCAAGGGATTCTCTTGGTGGCGGAAGCTGGTAAGGTAAGATGCTCTCTTGGGCCTCTCAGAACCACTTCCTGCATCTGTCCACATCACTCAAAGCCTCTTGGGAGATGCTCCGTTCCAGTCTCACCTCCCCAGGAGAAGAGGTTGCCGGCTCAGCAGTTCCTCGGACTCATTTTCTGACTTGAACTCTACAGTAACCTGAGGATGCCACTTTTTGCCCTGTTAGGAGCTGGACTTCAGGAACATGTATCATCCATGTCAGGAGGGTCTCTTTCATGCTTCCTTGGGTTTTCTCTCTTTAATGCAGCAGGTCCAGCTCTCAGCTCTGCCTCTCCTCTCTCCCTCAGCTTCTCGCTTCAATCCATTCCCTGTGGCCAAGTGCGCAGCAGTGGGATGGGAAAGTCTAAGAAGGTGACAATGAAAGAATTTTATTAAAGCTAATGTTTCCATTAAAGTTTACAAAATACAAGTTAAAAAGGGAAGGCAGTGTACATCTGGGGTCAAGCTTGGGGTAGGAGGAATTACAAGTATTGGTTTATATAGTTAAGGAGAAACAAAGCCTACATAACCAGCATTGTCCCAGATTAAGATGGGTGAGTTTTTGAAACAAATAAAGCAAATTAGCAAATGAAGAATTCTTGGGGGCACCACCCATAACGGGTAAAGAGTCACAGACTGTGGTGGTGAAGTGCATAGGCACATGGATGGAGTGTGTCCCTGGGTCTGTCAATGATTTGTAGGTCTTCTCTGGAAAGTTATATAGCTCTGTCAGGGAAGGAAGCGGGTGATTGCCCTGACCTTGTCTCACATTGGCAATCTTGTATGTCTCCTGTGAGAAGATACACAGTCTGTTAGGGAAGGAAGTGGTAGCTTCCCTGACCGTGTCTCTCAGAGGCAGTCTCATTCACTCACTCTGCTATTGTCAGTGGCCCGTGACATGCTCAGGACCACCATATGGCATTGAATACTGTCAGTTGCCTTGTGCACCGGGCATAGTGCTGACCGCCACCACACGCTCACAGCACCAGCTTGTTGTGATGGTCCCACCTACCCAAGTCCCCCATGAGCAGGGCATGGATCTAGACCTTGTAGCCCCAGGCCCTCGGGGTCTCTACCGATGGAGTGTATTTCTCAACCTTCTGAGCTTCAGCACCATGGAAGGCCGGAGTCTGGTTCTCAAAATGCACCGTGATTTCTGCTATGATGACCTTCTTCTGCTCTTCATTGGTCACGATGATGTTGGGTTGCAGCAGGCTGACCATGCCGGGGACGACGGAGAGGACAGCAACACCCCCGTAGGGTTGGTGGGATGGCTTTGACCAGCCAGTCCTGAATATCATTAGGGCAGAGCTGCCAGGCCCTCGAGTGGGTCTAGCAGCTACACTGGATATAGGACAGTGTCTCATTGGTGAAGCCAAACCTCCTGCAGTGTTTGTCTCGATCCACACTGCGGACGAGCCCATTGAGGGGGACACAATTGATCTGGGCCTGGTGAACAAACTGCCGGTCAGCAAAGCGGGTGAAATTGCTCCCGAGGAGGAAGGTTGCTGGTGTCCCAATTGCGGGTCATCTCCAACACCTTGCCCTGGTCGGGCTTCTGCTTGAGGTTCTCCATGTAGAGGCAGGGCCAGCACCTTTCACGGTCCTCTCCAGCATGGTTCTGGTGGGCGGGGTGATGATGATGTGTTCCAAGGTCTTAATGCGCAGCACCAGGACTCCCAACTACAGTTGCTTTTTGCACTACATCCAGCGGCAGCCGATCCTCTTTCCCAGGCATCATGAACGTTGCAGGTGCAGGACCACAGTGAGAACAGGTCTTCTCCATCCCTCCCAAACTCAACCTCCAGGGAACCGCTGAGGCCCATGGCGGCATCTTGCTCGTAGGGATCCTGGCAGTGTGCTTCCTGGCCACGTCCTGCCAGATTCCACGGGGCAAAGCCAATTTGCCCCAGCTGAGGCTCTGTCCCTGGTCAGTTTGTGATGTTAACCCCAATCAAACATGGTCTGGTGGCAGCAGAAATGATTCGCTCTTACCTGCGAATGATAAAAGGAGGAATGCAGTTCATACCAGCCCGAAAGCAATCCGCAAGGAGCTCTGCAAAGGTTTTAAATAATCTCCCTGCATAGACCACCATGCTGCTTTTGAAAAGCTCTCCTCACATTGAGCAACAACATCATATCGATGGAAATTTAATAAAATGTCAGCATCAAATATTTATCCCGTTACGCTGGCTTAAGTAATTTAAGCTGTTGAAATCAACATAATGTTTATATTTTTAATGAGCCTGTTGTAAAACAGGCTCCTCTGTCATTGTCAGGTGTGTGGGGCAGAGAGCTGCAGCTACACAAAGCAATTTTCACCTCCCCAAAGAAACAATGCTAAATAATGCATGGCCTTTACTAACACGTTTCCTATGACTGAAGGGAAATCTGCATGCAGCTAAGCCTGATATTCATTAGCGTACAGGACGGATGCCTCTCGCATTCTCTTGCTATTTCCTCTGACATGTTCTCCGCAGGAAGCTTTCATCCAGGCTGACCTGAGTGGTGTGAGCCTAGAGCCATGACTGCTGCACCTAAGGTTTGAATGTGTCTCCCTTTCCAGATGTTAGAAACAATATCTCGACTGTGGAAAATTCTCCTCTGCTTTGTCCAGGCTAGTGCTCAACACTTCAGGCGATGAGGGGTCCAGCTCTTCCCTAGGAGGAGATACCAGCGGCATATGGGCAGAGCCTTGCAAATCCGTGGGTATCCGCGGATATCCACATCTCCGCCACTCATTTTTGCAGATAGAGATGGGGATACAACTGTTGTATCCATACAGGGCTCCACCTACGAGGAATACACGCTTATAAATGGCAGAGACAGGATCTCAGGGCTACCACAAGCAGCACACCAGGCCTTTCAATGTGTTATCAGAGATATAAGCCTGCTACGAAATACCTGGAAATGGGGAGAGGACTAATGAGCACACCAGATTATCCAAATTTGCTTCAGACCTCCTAGAATTAGTCTCAACAAGAAGCTGAGGAACCGGGGTACTGAGAGAGGTAACGCAGTCCCAGGGGTGGCGGGTGTAACAGGGTGCCTTCCCACACTGCCAGCCTGGTGCTACCCAGACTCCACCCCCAGAACCCTACTTGAGGTGTACTGGGGGGGAGTGTTGTGGCCCCCGAGCACCTGTCTTCCCAGTGTTCTGAAGCCTGACAGGTTGGGGACACACGCCACCCTACTTCCCCAAGGTACTCTGGGTTGGGGGAAGGGCTTGGCTCCTATGGGGGCAGGGCCTGGGCAGAAGGGTCAGGGCTGGGCAGGGCCAGGTGCTTGCCTCCCCCAGCCCTACCTTCACCTACCGCCCATGGGCACTGCTCTCTTTGGCTATGTCTACACTGTGCTGGTTTTGCATTTTTTTTTCAGGAAGAACGGTTCTTGCGCAAGAGGAGGGGTTTTGTGCAAGAAGAAGCTGTGTAGACGGCTCCTTTTTGCGCAAAAGCTTCTTGCGCAAAAAGCGGCCGCTCATTAATTATGCAAATGAGGCTCGGCGATATTCCATGCTTAGCCTCATTTGCATATTTCTTGTGCAAAACCAGCGCAGTGTAGACATAGCCTTTCTGTCTCCCAATTTATACACCAAAGTCTATTTTTATGTGTCCTGGGTCCCTGAGTTTCAAGGATGTCTAAGAACTAGAAATGGGCTTGCGCCACCACGTATAGACCTTGAATCAAACCCGAACCGGGTGTCCCCAAAGCCTGAGGTACGTGAGACAATGAAACACGCGCAGCAATCTATCTGGGGCCCCTCTCCACTACAACCCCTCCCCACACAAGGGGTAACCTTCCAAGCAACAGACCTTTGAGCCTTCGGTGTTGTGTGGAACTTCGAAACCTGTCACTGAATGAGGCATCTGGTGCTCACAGCTGGGGTCAGAGGGCTGCAGCCTAACCCCCTGAGAATGATTAGCCTAGATGAGTGGAAACAGAGAATAATTATAGGAGTTGGTCCAGTGAGTTAGTGGCAGAAGCGTCGTTCCAGTGAACTCATGCTCTTACAACAGGGCAGGCTCTGTCTCTGGAGAGGAAGCACCTCACATCGAGGAAACGAAGAAGCCACAAGACAAGGAGAAAAGGGAAGACATTCCCGAGAAGAAAACCTCTCTGAAAAAGCCACGGGCCAATGGTGGCATGAGTGCAGCTCATTAGTCAGAGCCAACACCAGCTGGTGCCAGCAGCTGGGAGAAGAAGAAGGCCTGAAATTTCAAAACAAAGCGCCCTCGTGTAGTGGGTTTTCTCAGGCCTTAGGCCGATTCCCGCAGACTCCTGCTGAAGTGGCAAAGCACGGAGAAGCTTTCTGAACGAGGGAAAGGTTGAGAGCAAGCGATACCATGGAGCACGGGAAGGTTCCAAACTGTTCGGTGTATCCCACAGGATGACAAAGCTGCAAGGATGCCCCACCACAGTGTGGTCAGTACAGAAAGCCAGGTACTTAAGGAGAAGTCTAGGAACGGTGAAGGTAAGGAGCTTTCTTTCCACGGGGAACCACCGCGGCTTGGGATTAGATTACTTGGAGGACCAGTGGGTGCAAGAAGCCCAGCAATGAAGGAGCAAAGCCAGATCTAACCTGGGAGCTAGCAGAGTCAAAGGGGACGTTCGTAGACATGAAAGAGAAGGAGACAGTGGGCCTGTCCCGTGGGAGGGGCGTGGCAGAGACAGACGGGTAAGTGCAAAACTGGGTGGGCCTTGACGCAAATGATGCTTGTTTCAGTCTCTTTCTGCAGCCTCTTTACACTGCTCGGCGGCACAAAGGAGGCAAACCTTTCTGAGCAATCTCTTGCACATGGGCCGTAGGTTCAGCAATGACCATGTGTGGAGTCTGGAATGACGTCAAAGTCTAAAGCACAATGCACATGCAGGACCGTCCTTGGGGGTGAGGGCTTGGGGCCACCCCCCACCCTGCCTCAGGCTCCGCCTCTGCCCCACCTCCACTCCACCCTTCTCCAAGCCCTGCCCCTGTTCCACCCCACCCCTCCCCATTTCACCCCTTCCCTAAGGCCCCCCCTCCCGAGCGACGTGACCTGAGGGATTACTGGAGGGCCTGGCGCGGGGCAGCAGCACACTCACCGCGATTGCAGGAGCCACAGGAAGTGGGCTGGACCAGCAGCCTGCCCCGATCTGCCACCATCTCCCAGCCAATCGCTCCACTCCCCTCAGCCCGTGTCGCTCTGCTTCCCACCACCACGGTGAAGCGGAGTGACCCAGCTGGGAGATGGCGGCTGCTGCATCACTCTGCTTCCCACAGCTCCCACCACTGTGGTGAGTGCAGGGGGGAGCTGACCTCTGCTGCCACCCCTCGACAAATGCCCCGGTAATCACCCGAGCCGCCCTGGGCCCCACGGGCTACCATCAATATATGGCTCACAGGGGTACTTTACCAATAGGGGGAATCTCCCATCCAAAGGACAGTTGGGGCGGCCACTGCAGGGCCCCCTAAAGCGTGGGGCCTGGAGCAGCTGCCCCCGAACCATCATATGGACAGTACAGCTCTGAGCGCATGTTCATGAGTAGATTGGGCAGATGCTGCTATAGCTACCAAACCCTCGGTGAGTGTCTTGGCAGCTATAGCAATGCTAAGACACTTTCCTCTTGCAGCTCACCGGAGATTATCCCTGTCCCCGTGTGATGGACTGGGCAGGGTCTGGACACCGCTGAGGACATCCGCTCAGGGCGAATTGCTCAAAACCAGGGCTCCTTACAACCCCAGACTGGAGACCTTTCCCAAACAGGCCACACACACGTCACACCGAGCACTTCAGCTGCCAATCCGGCCAGCTGGAAGCCTCACGAGCAAAACCCCTCAGACACCCCAGCTCTCCCTGCACCACTATCAGCCTCGGGCCTGCACACAGGTGAGGGGTTATAGGATCCAATCTCACCTACCCCAAACGGGTCCTCTTGGTCCCAGAGAACCACCCACAAATCCCCGGTCAGTTTACACTTTGGATCTTACCCACAAGAGCACGCTGGGCCAGTCCTTTAGAATCTAAAATCTAACGGTTTATTAATCAAAGAAAGAAAAGGTGGAGGGTAAGGTTGTTAAGGAGAATACATTACATGCACCAGTCACCAAGTTCTGGATGCAGGCTTTCAGCAGGGATGTTATAAATTGCTATCTTAAAAGTCTCTGGTGTACGTCCTATGTCAGGGACGGGTCGACAATCCTTCCCGACTCTCTGTCCCTTGCAAGCCTGCATCTGGGATGAGTAGCAGAATTGAAGGCAAGATGGAGTCCGCCTTGTGTCATTTTTATATCCATTCCTGGTACCTTCCAAGCTGGAGCGGGTCACATGGCCAAGTGACCTATCCCTGTGTCCCATGCCAGCAGCCATTAGATACTGGCTGGTTTGCAGGTTTCCAGACGCATTCCTCAGGTGTGTATTGGTACCTTGAGAGCCATTGTCCTTGGGGCCCTGCTAATTAGCATAGACCTTGACTGAACAATCCTTCTTTACAACAGGCGGCCCAGGCCCACTGCTCTGTCTCAGGCAGAGAACATTCCCAGTACAAGCCCAGAGCCCATATTCATAACTCCACATACAGACATTGCACACGTACGTGAGTAGCATACATAGAATCAGTAGGACATACGCTTTCATTTGACATCTCACATGGCCCCCTTTGTACAGACTTTGGGGCAAACACCTTCCCCGTGGGTGCAGCAGTGATCTGGCTGCTCCCCTTAAAATCCAATAACGTGACACCCCGTCCAAGGCTTTGAGCACTGTCTGTCACCAGGCCAATCTCTTTGATGCAGCCACATGGTTCTACTGTCCCAAAGCGTAAGCTGTTCTGGAGGCTGGCCTTATAGCACTTTCTGGGGTGGTCTTAGTTCCAGGGTCCTGGTGTCAATTCTCCATTGAGAATTGTTCTGGGGAGACCCTCCCAGTGCAGCTGGGCTTTTATCAGCCTGGCCTCAGTGCTTGTAACATTTGGAGAACCTCTAGGTGGGTAATTTTGTCTTGCCAGCAGATCCCCATAATGGCATGGGGCAGGCCTCCACTTGCTTGATATACTATTTATATGGACCTGGGCATAGGTGTCAAGTGGTCACTCTGTGTGGGAACAAGTCACCTGCTGAGCTGTGTGAAATCTTGCTCATGTGCCCAGAGGTGTTGGACCAGGTGCATTTCTACACATCTTTCTAAACTAATGGAAAGGAAGATCATGCCTTTACTCGCCACTCCAAAGATCGCTCTTCTAGTTATGACCCGCTAAATGGAACGCTGAGGGCCACTCCAACTGGCACCTGTACTCCTCGGCGCTAAACTCGGCTTAAGATGAGCTGACTCCAGCTACGAGTTTACATAGCTGGAGCTGCATACCTTATGCAGAGCTGCCAGGTCTAGTGTAGACCTGGCCTAAATAAAAACAAAGAAATAATAGGAAAAGAATTTCTGCCTCGAAATGTGGACTTTGAAGCATTCCCTAAGTTTAGTCTTGCAGGAGAGAGGGCACGTCTACACAGCAGGGCTAAACTCAAAATAAGCTATGCAACTTGAGCTATGCTAATTGCGTAGTTCAAGTCGAAATAGCTGATTTCGACTTTTGGCGTTGTCTACACAGCAGTTATTTCGAGATAGAGCATTCTTCCCTGGACTTCCCTTACTCCTCCTACAAAAAGGGTTACAGGAGTTGGAGTAAGCAGTCCTCCAGCTTGACATTATTTAGACGTTACATCAAAATAACTGCTTGTGTGTAGATGCAGACTATGTTATTTTAGAATAAGATCAGTTATTCCGAAATAACGCTGCTGTGTAGGCATAGCCATAGGAAGGAAAGTTACCAAAATGTGGATTGCACAACTAAAATTCAGGAGTGGTGGGGACCCCACACCCCGACTGCTAACATGCACCTCCCCCGCAAATGGAAACAGCCACAGTGGACTGAAGGAAACAGGAGTGAAACTGTTTGATGCCAAATGCCAGGCTGGGAATAGCAGACTGTCGGGGCTATTAAATCAAATAACAGATCTGGCGCTGTGAATCCCCCCGGGCACCCCAAGGGGCTCGGGCTTGGAACGGAGCGCTCTGGCCACCCGCAAGTGAGCTAAATGGCTTGACACAGTAGGTAAGTCCCTTCCCTGGTAATCAGCGCAGTGCCAGGGAACAGCTGCTTCTCACCCAGGAATTTGTTTTTAATCTTACATGCTCCTTCCCTGTTGGTCTCCAGGGTGCCGAGAGGGAGTCTGCAAATGGAGACATGGAAAATCCTCATTTTCTCCAGCTTTGCTGGGGCTTTGGGGCTCTGACAAGCCTGGGAGTCAGGAGATGTGCTGCTTGCTCCTTCTCCTTTTCCACCCCCATCCCTGGAACATCTCCTCCCCACCCCTGCAGAGGAACAGCTAGGGTCTCGGACCCCTAGGGCCACATGGCCGGAAGCTGCCCTTCCTGCTGGCTTCCTTTTCTGTGGCATCAATTTCCTATCTAATACTGACCCCAAGTGTTTGGGATCTGGGAGATTTAAACAGAATCCGAGAGCTTTCAACCCAGTTCTCACTGTTTGACCTGGTCTGCCTTTACTGCACCACGGAGAGAGAGGCACCAAGGAAGAAGGACACACAGACAAACAGCTGACAAGTCATCTGCCCCAAAGGACTAAAAACAAGTCGCTGCTGCTGCAAATTAATCCTGGCCTGGGAGGAAAGTAACTTAATTTTCTTAGAGGTACGGTCCTATCACAACCTGCCCCCCCGTGTGGGGGGGAAGTATTAGCGTGGGGGAGTTGTGATATGACAGCACCTATAAGAAATGTAAGTGTGGGATGGAGGGCTCTCTAGTCACCAGCCGCTTGACCCTCCCCACAGGCTCTCCGTCCACTGGTCCTGCTCCACACTGGGGTCCCAGCTGCCACCAGCCCTGCACAATCAGGGATTTCCTGCTGCCGCCCTGCATGCCAGAGTCCTAACTGCCAGCCTCAACTTTGGGGGGCAGGAGGAGGATAAGGACCCACCCACAGCCACTTTCTTACCGGTGCACCATATCTGGGCGCACTGACTTATTTTCACCTGATCCTGGTTCACCCTGGTCCTCCACTTGATAAGGGTCCTCTGCCCTTCTGTTCATGTGCGAGGCTGTTTATGCCTGCCTCTGTCACTTCCACTCCACGCATCTGACGAAGTGGGTCTTTGCCCACGAAAGCTTGTGCCCAAATAAATCTGTTAGCCTTTAAGGTGCCACAGGACTCCACGTTGTTTTTGCTGGGGACAGAGTCAAGGGATTTGACTTCACTTGGCAACTCCTCCACAGCGTTTTCTGTGTAAACTAGGGCAGGCCATTTAACCTGTCTTTGCCTCAGTTTCCCTTCCACTATACTACAAAAGGAGGGTGTGTGGGCTTTGAGATATATTCACTAATGCTTGTGTGGCACTCAGATACTCCAGTCAGGGGACAATATAAGTAACTAGATGGATGGAATCATTGAGGTAATGTCAAAGCTTCATCCATCTCAGGCAACCGAAAGTGGCTGAAAAGTGAGTGTTGTCTTGGTGCACTTAGCCATAGTGAAACCAACTGCTAAATTGTGAATAATTTGCAGCGATGTGAACAAAAACACGCTAGATTTGTATGCTGCGACTTTGGGACCCTTAAGAGTTCGGCTATGGAGCAGCATTCGTTGTCATTAATGGGTGGGGATTGCAGGCACCTTGGAATGTTTCAGGAGCCCATAGAGCCTATTTCATTGAAAGTGAGGTGAAATTACGAGAAGACTCCCCACGCGTGGGAATAGAAGATCTAATGGATGAACTCGGCTTGCATGGCAACCACCATCTTGACTGAAGCTATAACTTGAACCAGCAAACTCCGGAGCTGAAAGCAAAAGTCATGACAGCTTGAACTAAAGATTAACTCAGGCAGCTGGGACTGTTACCAACTGACACTTTTCCAAATCGGGCACAGAAAGGGATGGGTGGCTCATTGTGGGCAAAAGCATCATGCTGATTAGTCGACAGTTCCCTAGTCTTCATGCTCTCACGTTCTTGGTACCCCCCCAAATGTTCTTAACAAAGAGGAGTTTGGACACCTTCGCTCAAGATCGCTACTTTCCGATTCAGGAAAGCATCACCAAGTACTTCTGATCGATAATTACTTGGCTTGGGTGGGAGAAACCTTTCAACCGTTAATAGCCATTTCGTTTACAGGCAAAATTCATTCCTTTGACGGCTGTCCCTAATGTTCAGCCAAATGAGCCCAGAAACTTATTAATAAAATAGAGACACTGATGAGTGTGGCAGGCAAAGAGAAATGTGCTGCAACAGACTAATTTACACATTCAGTTTCACAGCTTGTACCTTGCTTCACATTTGATAAAATTATAGGCTGATTCCCCCATTCCAAACACCCCTTGACTTAAAGGCAAGAGAGCTCCCAAATCAGCACTTTTTTCTCTTTTTTTCCTGCCTGCCCAAAGGTTTAAAAAAAAGACACTTTTTAATATCATTGAAAATACATCCTCTTTTATGCAGAGTTGTATGCAATTTCTCAAGTCACTTGTCCCCTGAAGAAGTCTGGACTGGTCTCAAAGGGGATCGCTATTCCAGCTCCCTTTCTATGATGCACTCTCTGTGTCATGCTGCAAATGTCTGTTCTGCGGGGTATCAAGGTTACTTCAGAAAAGCTCATGGATCTTCAGCTGCAAGAATGCAGAACTGCCATGAATTCTTTGCTTTGGTTTTCACTGCAGATAACCACTGTGACGGGACATTCCATATTCTTCATGGGAATATGGTTATGCATGTGAATGTGACATAACTGGAATATGTTTAATGTGACATAGCTCATGTAAGGTATCAGGAAAGGCAGTAATCTACTGAACATGATTATCCCATTGCATGTATCACACCTGTATTTGAAGTTAGAAATAGGAAGTATAAACTTGTGTCATGAATGTAGTCATGCTAAGTGAGAGCCATTAGTAAGAACTTAATTAGGGATGTAAAATCCTGTTTAATCAGTTAACCAGTTAAACATTATGTTTAACTGATTAACCACTTAAACAGGGGTGGGGGCTGCTCTGACCAGGCCAGGTCCATCGTACACGGGGGTTGCTCCAGGTGGGCTGGAGTGCCCCCTGCCCACAGCGTGGCGAGCTGCTGTGGCCTGACTGAGCCACTGGTTAACTATCACCGGTTAACCATTCACATCCCTAAACTTAATGGCCCAATACTCAGGACAATGATCTGTGAATAGACTTGTTTTTCCTGGAAGCCAGGAGGAATGGCTATGGTGGTGCCTACCAAGACATGTTGTCGTGTCACCTGATGCTGGGATCCATTTTGGATGTTGCATTACTGCTGAAAACATCTAAGACTGACCTGAGGAAAGTCTTGGGCCCGAGCTGGGAGGTTTTCCGCTCTGTGAAAGAAGCTTGTTAGAACAACTGTGAGGGTGAGATATTACATGTAACCAGTTTCTCAATGTATTAAGCTCAGCCTGAGTGTTCTCTTGTGTTTAGCAACCTACATTGTTCTGTGTGCTATCTCTTATGATGACTCAAAAATCCTATATTTTAGACTGTGTCAGTCCATCCGTGAGTCTGTCTGTCTGTACATCTGCAAGTCTGTTTGTTCAATAACTCCTCCTAAATGGTAAGGGTTAGGGACACCAAATTTTGTAGGCAACTTCCTCTTATCATAACTTAAAGCAAGGTCAGGGTTTGGTTATGCCAGGAAAATAGGAAGTGCTGGGAATAGGACTGTTTTCCAGAACATGGAAAGAGAGGGGGATGCTGTTTGGAGGGACGTGATACTGTAGACTGACCACTAGCAGGGGAGAGAGAGAAGGCCCCTGCCAACCAGGGTGGCTGAGGAGAAGAAAAGACCATGGACTGTTGGTCAGAGTTGCAAGGCAATTCCTGTATTCTTATATAACACCCGCACCAGTGTTCGCTGTAAGCTGTGCACTTGTGTGGCCACTCAGGAGACATTCAAATGCCACCCAGCTAATTAGCAGAGATGGGTTTTGTGTTTGCATTTATGGTGCACATTTTCACATGCCTTGTTGTGCATAACATTTATTCTGCACATGGAATAATAAGATAAGAGGGAACATGGATACACACCATGGCAACGTGTTCAAGAAGAAGAGAGGAAGAGCCTCATTTAGCGAGGATATCATGCAACTCGGTTTCTGGTGTACTTTATCTTGCCGGCACTTGTAGGATGGAGTATCTGAAAGGAGCAGGATTAGCAGCGGAAAGCAGGACATCTTCCTATACTTGTTTCTGACTCACTGGATGACCCTGCATAAGTACCTTTACCACTGAGCACCTCAGTTTCCTGCTAATGAAAATGTGGATGCCAATACGCACCTCCCAGCTTTAATGAATGTGAGGCATTGTTCTTTAGAGCATGCTGTAAGATCTTCTCAGATGGTGCAATGTATTAGATGAGATTATTCTGAAGAGTCACTCATTTAGTGTAGGCCAAGACTGGCCAAGCTAAAGCAACGCTAAGTGTTGGTCCTGGTGTGAAGACAAATCAGGGTATATGTTTTCACTATAGAATCAAAACAATTGTCTGTATTGCTTGGCAGCAAGCAGCGATACTGTAAGGGTGCGTCTACACAGCAGCGTTATTTCGGAATAGTGGTCATTGTTCCAAAATAACAATGCGAGCGTCTACACAGCTATTCCGTTATTTTGAAATAAATTCAAAATAATGGACAGCTTATTCCAACTTCTGTAAACGAGGAATAACGCCTCTTCGAAATAGCTATTTCGCAATAGCAGTAGTGTGGATGTTTCACTGCTGCTATTTCGAAATAGCTCCTCCTCAGGGCCATTCAAAGTAATTACTCCCCAGTGCCTCCAGGGGCTCTAGATCGAGATAGCACATCCACATTAAGGAGCCTGCCTCGGACTCATTTTGAGGCTTCCTTGTACTGCAGGCATGCTATTTCGAAATAAGCTATTTCTGAGCATTTCTTCTGGAATAGCTTCTTTTGAAATATGCATGCAGTGTAGATGTACCCTAAGGAACTAAAGGACATTAGGATGCTTTTGGAGGAGGATACAAGTTACATTTCAGCTACAGAACAAAACGCAGAAGGACTCCAGAATAGGGCATGAAATCACAGAACTACATAACAGTGATGTCTCTCAACCACAGTTTAACCCTGAAAACTTTATGCTTCTGAGAAACACATCTCATTTAAATTTTCTTATAGGTAAAATATTACACTGTTGGTGCCTTTTGTTTCTAAGTCATACATTGTTTTTCACTCTTTTAAGGCCAAGAGGTGTGGACAAGAGCCATTCCCTGAGTGACAGAAGGAAGGTGGATAACAACATCAAACCACTGATTAGTGTTTGTATGGTTTTGAAATCTGCAAATGTATGAAAATTTCGCTGTGAAGAAATCAGCTCTGAGGACATTGATCTGTTTACTTGTCACTTCAGTCAGACAGTTATGGTGTTGTATTGCACTGCTACTCAACTTCATTTCAATGAGTGACATAGCAATAAAAGTTTCCATAATACTAGTTGAACCTCTGGGCTACGTCTAGACTACATCCCTCTGTCGGCAGAGGGATGTAAATGAAGCACTTCAAAAGTGCAAATGAAGCCAGGATTTAAATATCCCACGCTTCATTTGCATAATCACATAATGGCACTCTTTCGAAAAAGCGCTATTTCAAAATTGCAACTGCAGTCTAGACGCAGTTCTTTTGAAAACGGGAAGCTTTTTAGTTAGCCAGATGTCTGCTTACCATGGGTGTGGCCGAGGTTTACAGGATCTTTCAAAAAAGCGCCCTGTTTTCAAAAGAACCGCGTCTAGACTGCGGTTTCAATTTCAAAATAGCGCTTTTGAAAGAGCGTCATTACGTGATTATGCAAATGAAGCACGGGATATTTAAATCCTGGCTTCATTTGCACTTTCGAAGTGCTTCATGTACATCCCTCTGCCGACAGAGGGATGTTGTCTAGACGTAGCCCTAGAGTCCAGCACCCTTGGTACCTGACCAGTGCCGAACCAGAGTATTTGCCAAACCATGGGAGGTCAATATTGCCTAGCAGCATTACCAACACTGCCACTGCTTGCTGGGCTCTTACAGGACATTTAGGGGTAAATTAGAGCTAAATGCCAGCTCAGAACACTGAGAGCCAGGACGGGTGGTTTTTTTACAGGAACCACAGGAAACTGGACGCATGGCAAGCAGACATCTGGCTAACTAAAATTATGCCAGACCACAGATGTTGCTGGACCAGAGAGTGCCGGATTAGAGAGGTTCAACCTGTATTCTTGATCCATTAAACCAAGAAAAAGCAGATGTGTAATTTAGTCTGAATCCAGAACCCACTGAAGTCAATGGGGAGTCCTTGCATAGACTTAAGTGGACTTTGGATAGGGCTCCAACTGTTACCCAGCACATGTGCTCTGGGCATGGAAACACAGTCAGTTACAGACCACAGATACCAATAATTACTTGAAATGATAAAATAATTATTATGTTTTAAATAACTACATACTTAAATGTAGGTGTTGCATTCCTTGCTTCACATCAATTCATCTCATATTATTGGTGTCACTGGAATCCTCAAAGTTAAACAGAGATTTGAGTTACTAACATACTTTGTTCCCTGTGGGGTGCAAAAATGAACTCAGGCAAATCTGAATAAGTCCCTAACGGCACATATTATAAATCAAACAACAGTTACAGAAAGGAGGTGCTGTGGGAAGGAAAAAGGATCTGTAATGTTTGTAACTGATGGAGCGAGAAGGCAAAATTTGTGTTTTTCCAAACGTCAGCCCACTGGGGAGCAACATGAAGCAAGATTCTTCATTTTTATAAAAAGGTGATTTTAACATAGTCCTGTCTCTGGGCAAAATTCTCCACTCCCAGCTGCACTGCCAGCCTCCAATGAATTTTTATTCATAATTAGCATCAATTGCTGTTCCACATACAAAATGTGCAATAGAGACTAGGGATGTAAAATCCTGTTTAATTGCCACTTTTAGAAAACAAGTAGTCCTGTGGCTCCTTAGAGACTAACAAATATATATAGATAGTATCATGAGCTTTCATGAGCACAACCCACTTCTTCAGATGAAATGATCTTGAGACATTTCATCTGAAGAAGTGGGTTTTGCCCACAAAAGCTCATGAGACTATCTATACATATTTGTTAGTCTCTAAGGCTATGTCTAGACTACATCCCTCTTTCGAAAGAGGGATGTAAATTAGACAGATCAAAATTGCAAATGAAGCCGGGATTTGAATTTCCCGTGCTTCATTTGCATAATGGTGGCCGCGTGTTCTTTCGAAAAAGGGCTTTTGAAAATGAAACCGCCATCTAGCCGTGGTTCTTTCGGGGAAAAAAACCCTTTTTCAAAAGATCCTGTAAACCTCATTTTTTGACGGAGTACAGGATCTTTTGGAAAAGGGGGTTCAAAAACCGCATCTAGACGGCGGTTTCACTTTCCAAAAGCTCTTTTTTGAAAGAACATACGTCTGCCATTATGCAAATGAAGCACAGGAAATTCAATCCCGGCTTCATTTGCAATTTCGATATGTCTAATTTACATCCCTCTTTCGAAAGAGGGATGTAGTCTGGACATGCCCTAGGATGCCACAGGACAACTTTTTGGTTTTTAAAAATTGTTTTTAAAGTTACAGACTAACACAGCTACCCCTCTGAGACCCATTTAATTGGTTAACCTGTTAAACATGAAGTTTAACCAGTTAACCAATTAAGGGTGCTCCAGCTCCCTGTCCCATCCCCTTCACCTCCCGCCACAGGCAGGGGCTGCTCCAGCCCGGCCCGAGCAACCCCTGCCTGTAGGGGCGGGGGGTGCCGCTCCAGCCCTGCTGCAGACAGGGGCTGCTCCAGAAGCCCAGAGCAACCTCTGCCTGTGACACACGGGGCCCACCATGGACAGGGCTGCTCCAGCACCCACCAGTTAATGGAACTCATAAGCATCATCCATTAAGGGTGATGATTACTGGTTAACCAGTTAACCTTTCACATCCCTTCTAGGAACCCAGAAGGCAGAGAAGAAATCTGCCCTTTTACTATTATATCCCCTTTAAATCTCTTGTTATGCCTTAAATCATCTCCCAAAATGTAATTGTTTTGTTTGTCTGCAAACTTTTGATTCTTCTTGCTTTCAGAAAGGGGATTCTATGTAAAGCATTAGCCATAATATTGCAACGTCAGGCATTCAAACATCATGTGTGCCCCCCAGGACATATGAGATTAATTTAAAATCATGGCATTTTTCTAAAACAATAAAGGTTGGGTTCTTTTTGCTTTCTGTGCTCTGAGCTTATTTAAGGGGTCACATTTTAAAGCTTGTCTTCACAACCTTGAAACCTGTGGATTGGATAAATGGACTATGGATTGGCTAAATGGACGGTAAGATGAATAGAAAGCTGGCTAGAAGGTTGGGTCTAGCAGGTAGTGATCAACGGCTCGATGTCAGGTTGGCGGTCAGTTTCTAGTAGAGTGCCCCAAGGATTGGTTCTAGGACCAGTTTTGTTCAACATCTTTATTAATGACCTGGACGAGGGGATGGATTGCACCCTCAGCAAGTTTGCAGATGACACTAAGCTAGGGGGAGAGGTAGATATGCTGGAGGGCAGGAATAGGGCCCAGAGTGACCTGGACAGATTAGAGGATTGGACCAAAAGAAATCTGATGAGGTTCAACAAGGTCAAGTTTAGAGTCCTGCACTTGGGACGGAAGAATCCCAAGCATTGTTACAGGCTGGGGACTGAATGGCTAAGTAGCAGTTCTGCAGAAAAGGACTTGGGGACTACAGTGGACAAAAAACTGGATATGAGTCAACAGTGTGCCCTTGTAGCCACGAAGGCTAATGGCATATTAGGTTGCATTAAGAGGAGCATTTCCAGCAGATCCAGAGAAGTGATTATTCCCCTTTATTCGGCTCTGGTGAGGCCACATCTAGAGTATTGTGTCCAGTTCTGGGCCCCCCACTACAAAAAGGATGTGGACGCATGGAGAGGGTCCAGCGGAGAGTGACCAAAATGATTAGGGGGCTGGAGCATATGACTTATGAGGAGAGGCTGAGGGATCTGGGTTTGTTTAGTCTGCAGAAGAGAAGAGTGAGCGGGGATTTGATAGCAGCCTTCAACTTCCTGAAGGGAGGTTCAAAAGAGGCTGGAGAAAGGCTGTTCACAGTAGTGATGGATGGCAGAACAAGGAGCAATGGTCTCAAGTTACAGTGGGAGACGTCTAGGTTGCATATTAGGAAAAATTATTTCACTAGGAGGGTGATGAAGCACTGGGATGGGTTACCTAGGGAAGTGGTGGAATCTCCATCCCTAGAGGTTTTTAAGTCTCGGCTTGACAAAGTCCTGGCTAGGTTGATTTAGTTGGGATTGGTCCTGCCTTGGGCAGGGGGCTGGACTTGATGACCTCCTGAGGTCTCTTCCAGCTCTATGATTCTATGATTCTAACCACAAGGAACTAGACATTTACTATACTTTAAATTAAAGCTGTAATTCCCACATACTGCCATAACTCCAAGAACTGGAGCTTTGTGAGAAGTTCCCATCGTTTCAAAACTCCCACAAGATGGCAACATTGAGGAAGGTATCAAATATCTTCTCAAACAGCCAAATCATTATCTATGAAATCTCAATATTTTTAAGCCAACCTCATGAATTTTTTTTGAGTGGGTGAGGCTGCCTCATGATTTCTTAAAGCTTGTAATTGGCAATAGTGACCTCTGCGGGCATGATCTTTCCTCCCAGCCATGGAAACAGTTGTGGAGAATTCCTCCATGAGCGTACACATAATTAGGCTCGGAGAAAACAAGATTTTTATGGATAAGCATCAGCAATGTTCCCTGTAATCTTTTCCATCCATGTGCAGAATACATTTTATGTGCCCCGAGGCATGTGCGAACATGCACCAATACTAGAAACGAAAAACTTAGCTCTGGATGTTCTGCTAATCAGCGGGCAGGCCTTGAATCTCTCCTGAGTGGCCGCACAAGCTCACAGCTTATAGGGAACACTGATCCCTCAGTAAACATTGATTTCACCATAATAGAAAAGGATGACAAATTTTTCCAACAATAATTAAAATGTACAGCTAGGGAAAGGAAGAAAAATGCTGCTTGAGAACTTAGTTGGAGTGTGATTTGTGGCTATTTACTTTGCATATTTTGACACGTGGTGTATTGACAATGGCTGTCTAAGGCTATAAAGCAGCAATGGGCTACCTAGGTTAGTGAGCAAGCTGCATGAGTGGCCGTCCTTCGTCTCAGTGGACCACAAGATTGTTGTAACCAAGACGGTCTCCCAGGACAGGGTAGTTTTGCTCACTGTGCTTGCACACCTTGAATGTGCAGCATGTGTTGACTAAATCGTAGCACCGCTGTGATGGGATGGAGAGGGAGCACAGCTCTCCAGTCAATAGTGTGTGCAATCAGCCTGCACCTCCCTTCACAGTGCACGTTCTTTACTGCGTGGCACTTTAGTAGCCAGCTGTATGGGGAAAAAAAGGTGGACAGAAACCAGTGGCATGTGACAACTCTGCTTGTGGCCAACGGTGAACCAAATGCTTCGTGGGCCACACACAGAGCCCGGTGGGCTGCTTACAGCCTCATGGGCCACAGGCTGCCCACTTAGCTCCCTGCATCTCAGCTTCCACTGGTGCACGGCTACGGCTACACTGGCGCACGGCTACGTCTACACTGGCATGATTTTGCGCAAGAACTCTTTTGTGGAAGAGTTCTTGTGCAAAAACTCTTCCCAGAAGAGAGCGTCTACACTGGCATGTGCCTTTGCGCAAGAGATGTGCTTTTGTGCAAGAGCATCCATGCCAGTGTAGACGCTTTTTTGCGCAAGAAAGCTCTGATGGCCATTTTAACCATAGGACTTTCTTGCACAGGTAATTCATGTTGCCTGTCTACACTGGCCTCTTGCGCAAGAACAGTTGCGCAAGAGGACTTATTCCTGAGCGGGAGCATCATAGTTCTTGCGCAAGAAGCCCTGATTGTATACATTAGAACGTCAGTGTTCTTGCGCAAAAACTCGCGGCCTGTGTAGACAGGCAGCAAGTTTTGGCGCAAAAGCAGCTGCTTTTGCGCAAGATCGCACCCATGTAGACACAGCCTTAGTGAACCGTCTGTGGCCAGCAATGTGCAAATGTGTGTGTAACCCAGTCAACTGCACAGCGGCTGAGGCAGCAGCGCTGGGGCGGCGGCTCCTGGGAGCCAGTGGGCGCTGAGAGCAGCTTTGCAGCCGGCACAGGTGCTGGGAGCCTGCCAGGGACCCTGAAGGTTAAGGGATGTTACCTTGCCACATCCCTCTCTCTGGACCGTCCCAATGCCCCACCCCTGACACTGCAAGCCCCTTAGCACCTGCACCGCCGCAATGAGCGGCACCCACCCTGGGGCACAGAGCACGCGGCCCCCACGTGCTCGAGGCGGTGCCCCGCACAAAGATGGCGCTGACGCTCGGCCCGCCCCTCGTGCGTGCCCCGCACAAAGATGGCGCCCGCTCCCGGCGTTTCTGGCCCCGGCCCACTCCTTACGTTCTGAGTGCCCCGCACAAAGATGGCGCCCGCTCCCTGCGTTTCTGGCCCCGGCCCACTCCTTACGTTCTGAGTGCCCCGCACAAAGATGGCGGCCGCCGCGTGAGGGACGGCGCGGGCGCGGGCGCGGGCGCGGGGAATGCGGTGACGAGCAGCGGCCGGGGCGGGGAAGGCAGCGGGAGCGCGGGGGAGGGGCTCGCCCAGAGCCGCCCCCTCCTCGGCGTCCGATGAGGACCCGAAAGGTGAGGAAGGGCCGAGCTCCCTTGGGGCGGGGGCTGCCCGGTCAAAGCTCCCCCCCCTGCGCCCCCCCAGCGGTTCCGCCAGTCAGCAACCCCAGCTCCTCCAACCGTCTGCCCGCACGGAGCCCCGCCCCAACCAGCGCGTCACGCGGAGACCCCGACCCCAAAGCTCCTCCAAACCGCTCCCCGGCAGAGTGCCCCCGCCCCCGGCCAACCCGCAGCCCCCAGCCCCTAGAGCCCAAGCGCCTTCGACCAGCCACCCCCGCTACACAGCCTCGCTGCCCCACCCACAGAGCTCCCCTACCAGTTATCCCCATGCTACGCAGAATGCCAGCCTCCCCCAAATCACACCCACAGATCTCTTGCAACCAGCAGCACCCCCTGCACCACACAGAATGCCAGCCTCCCCCCAAAGATCTCCAATACCCCCCAATGTTCCTCCAACCAGCTACCCCTTTGCACAACATAGACCCCCCAGTCCCTTGCAAAGTGACCCCCCCCATAGAGCTCTTCCAACCAGCTACCCTCCCCATGTTACAGGGAGCCCCAGTCCCTCCCCCAAGTGCCCCAAAGAGCTCCCCCAACCGGCTACTCCCCTTTGTGCCACTCGGAACCCCAGCCCTCCCCAGTGCCCCTTCCTCCATAGAGCTCCCCTAACCAATATCCCACCCCATGCCACACAGAGTTCCACCACTGCATCACGCAGAGCCCCAACCTCCCCCAAAGAGGGCCCCAACCAGGGCCCTCTCCACTCCCACCCAGAGCCCAGTGTGCTCTTTGCCCCCACAGACTGCCCTAACAAGAGCCTTCCCAGAGTCCCCCAGGGTGTGCTCTTTGCTCCCAACCAGAAACAACCCCCCAAGCGTGTCCCCACCCCTTGCCCTTCAGGGAGCCTGCCCTGGCCAGAGGTCAAAACTGGTGGGGTTCTGTGGCCTTTTTCGTGGCCTGAGACTGGCTTCCTGTCCATCTGTCCTGCAAGTCCTAACCATTTGCAAGTCCCAGTGGTGAGGAGTTGAACCTCCTGCTGCCCCTTACATAAATGGAGAGTGGGTTCTACCCTGCAGTTCTGTAGAGCTCTGTCATGGCCGTTTGGATGCCTACCATGATATTTTCTGAGATTTCTTGTTGCTGGAATAGATGCTTCTCCTGCTAAAGGTGTCACAAAACCCCCACATCCTCTTCTGGATTGTAAAATTGCATTTGGTTTAGCTTGCAGATGGAGTGCCAACTTCAGCGCCAGAAGGGTGGAAACCATGCAGCCACCCAATTTTCATCTCCTCAAGAGGTTGATCTTTGCAAATCTACAAAAACAGTGTGTCTGGTAGGAAAAACCTGTGACTTTTGCTGCCTGAATTGTTTGAAGAACATTACTTACATTCATTTTGCAATGACCTGTTAACTTTGGAATATTGTTTAGGGGATGTTTTGACTTTTAGTAAGGCCATCAAAATAATATGTTGTGCAAAATGTTTTTATTATTATATTACAGAGGCAAAGTGGTTGAAGTAATATTTTTAATTGGACCAATTTCTGTTAGTGAGACAGACTAGCATTTGAGCCACACAGGCTTTTAAGCCACACAGAGCTCTTCTTTCAGGTCTGTTAAAGGTTCCAGATGTCACAGCTAAATGTTAAGGGACCATTCGGCAGAAGTTATCACCTTGCCCACCTTGTCTTGGTAATATCCTGGGACTGACATGGTTACAACTAAATTTTACTTAGTGTACACATAGTTATCCAGAGAGCAAGGATAGATGGAAATAAACTTGCTTAACAGACATGCCTTGTATTAGAAATTAATATTCCATATGTCAATATATTAAACATTCATCACTGTGATTATTCATATATCTGCTTGTTATTGTGGATGTCTCAGGAATTTGAGGTACTGCCGATCAGATATAGCCAAATTTAATTCCTCAAGTTGTTACTTCAGGGTATGGCAGAGGTGTGCAGTTTTTTTGAACATGCAAGCGGTAATACATAACTGCAAAAAATGCAGTGGCACCTTTTTCTTTTCACTCTAAAAACAAGGTTTTTCATATTATGTTTATACTGCAGTTGAACTGTCTAAGTTTTTATCATCATAAAACCTTGGAAATGGTTCTAAGGAAACAGCATACTATAGTGCAACACACTGGAAGTGAGATCCTGAGTTCCTGTTGGTTACTGTATTGGCTAAAAAAGTTATGGGGATAAAACCTCTAGTAATATGCAGTTGTATCTTGCAGTTTATAGCGGTAACTTATTTTCCTTAAACTTATGGTATTGTGGTTTATAATGGCAATAATGAATAGTTAGGGCATTTTCCGGTCAGTTAATGACTGGTGAGGTTAATGACTCCATTCCTTCAGGAAGTCACTAATTGCTAGGAAATAATGTGTCCTCCCCAGCAATCATTATTACTTTAATGTATGGGCAATGTGGCCTACTTATGGCTGCTGTGGGAACCACAGTTTTTTCTGAGGTTTAAAATCTGTTTAACATTGCAGAAAGAGTTTGTTTTGTTTTTTACATCTAATTATAAACAGTTACAAAATGAGCATCAGTGTGATAGATTTAGCTTGAGAATTTGTTAAAGAATACTTTTTCAGACTCACTATATTTATATTTTATTATATGGCCATGCAAAAAACACAATTGATGGAACAAGTTTATACACTGTGGAGTCAGTTTTCTGGATTTGTTCACAGCATAAAGTGCAATGTGTTTATGTACTGTTTTGTGAACTCCTATATAATCATCATCTCATAAAATAAGGTGTATAAAGTTTGTTCTGTTATGGTAACTGTAAATAACATTGTGAAAAAAATCTGATGATTGGTAATTATCCACATGGTATGTTAGTTCTGTGCTTTCCATGGGAAGATGATTCCAAATGGTGATGAAATGTTTGTAATTTTGTGAAATGTAATTGTCAAATTTTAAACACACTGTTAATCATAAAATCAGCTTTCCTTAGGGGTATTGCTTTGGATCAAATTGCAGGCTCCTAGAGAACGCCCAGGCTACGTCTACATTGAGCTCTCTTGTGCGAGAACAGATGCAAATGAGGCGCGGCAATGAATTTCGCCGCGCCTCATTTGCATACTTAATGAGCCACCATTTGCGCAAGGGGCTTTTGCGCAAGAAGGAGCAAGAAAATAAGCAGCAGAACGGCTCTTGTGCAAGAGGGGGTTTTTGCACAAGGAGCAGTGTAGAGTGCTCCTTCTTGCGCAAAAGCCCCTTGCACAAAAATGGCTGCTCATTAAGTGTGCAAAGGAGACGAGGCAATATTCATCGCCGTGCCTCATTTGCATATGTTCTTGCTCAAGAGAGCGCAATGTAGACATAGCCCCAGCACTCACTTTATTAAGCTGTTCAGCTTCATATCCAACTTGGCACTAACGTCTAGTGAAATTTGTTCGAAATAGACTTTGAATCTTCTTTCTTTGTGATAGGCTTCTTCACACAAAGCAGCTGACAGACGCCCTTCAAAGAGGCTCAGATGTGAAAAAAATAGTCTAGTGAAACTGGACTTACAAGAGCTTGTATCTGGAAATGGAAATATTCCCCTACTGAAAGAACCAACAGAAACATCTGATGAGGAGCAACATTTGGGAGACTCAGTTGACCCCAATATGAAGCCTTTACACAGTAAAAGCAAAAGTGCTCCAAAAAATGAAGAGATACAGGGGGATGATGATGATGTTTCCATAAAGCCATCTGCACTGAAGGGAAATAGCTGCCCACCAAAAAAAGAGGAAGGTGAAACTTTCCTGCAAAACCATATCCCAAATGTGGAAGAGGAAAGCAGCTGTGGAACTGCATTTTCAGATGAAGCTGGGCTAGAGACCCTGGAAAAACCAATACAATTGGATAATAGTGCCTTCTTAGACGAGGACAGTAACCAGCCAATGCCGGTGGACCGATTCTTTGGAAACATTGAGTTCATGCAGGTAAGAATAAAACTCTGAAGTGTATTTTGTTGTTAATTCTGCTCTTATGAACTCTTTTCTAGCCTTTAAGTCTATACGTCCAAAGAGTGTTAAAGTGGTGCCAAAACTTCAAGTAAATTTGACCAATATTGACACTCTATTAGAGAAACATCTTGAGCTATTGGATAGAGCTGGTTGAAAATCTTTCAACTGAACAATTTGCTGGGATTTTTTTTAAAGCAGTTTCATCTAAAATGGCATTTTCCAGGAACTGTTGATTTTGAAAGGAAAATGTCTAAATGTTTTTTGAGCTTTATCATTTTGTTTTGATAAGGTGAAATTTCATTTCAATATTTTACTTGTTTAAGTATAAGATCATATTTCATATTCTAATATAACACCCAAAATGAAACATTTCAACCTCAGTAAAACAATGTTTCAGTGGTTCTGATTGGTATTTTTAAGAAATTTCCCATCAGCTCTACTAATGGATTGAGTGGATTTTGAGTTCTATTCTCAGATCCACCACTGACACATTGTAGTCTTGAACTCCATATACTCTTTTCACCCAGCTGTTTAATAATGAATAATACTTAACCATCACACAGGGGTAATGTGGGGATTTTTTGGTAGAGCACTTTTCCCAATACTTTTTTCCCAAGTATTTAAAAAAAAAAGCAAGCACCACACACAAAGGCAGATATGTTTTGCTCTGAGCATGAGTTCATGTAAGTAGTTTGAGTAGATTCACCTCAGATTGCTTCTGCTTTTACTTAAGACCTATGTGAATGCAGTCAGCTATAGGAGGGTATATGTTAAGCATATACCAGCTGTATAAAGTAATGTGAAATATCTGTATGAGATGAGTGTTTTGGTTGCTACAACAGCTGGCTTTTGTTAATATCTCCTCTTTCTTAAAGGATCTCCCAGCAGCTGCACTCACGTGCACTGCAATGAGCAGGCGAGAACTTAGAAAGCTGCACTTCATTGCAAAGGAAGACGACGACGATGATGCACTTTAAGCACAGAATGCAAAAAAGATGAAACCTTTAAAATTGTTAAATTGTCTATTTTTCTAAGTCTGTTAAAATAATTAGTGATCCTGTTACAATTACCCATCCTACCCATTATATTTCATTGGCATGACATCTTTCTACAAGTGCCTTTCCTAGAGAGAAACTTTCTATAGGAATCCTAGACAAAATGCAAAACCACAAAGCTGAATGTGTAAGTGGGCAAGTGCCTTTACTAGAGACTGTGGAAGTATGAAGTCTGCAGGATTTAGAAGCCACATCTACTGATTTACCAGCTGAACAGATTTAAAGGACTTGTTTTAATAGACTAAGCAATTGTACTTTATCTCCTTTTGTTGTGAAGAGGACCAGCAAACAGAGCATTATGTAAATCTGAGCTCATACAACACAGGTCGCAGTGAGCTAACAATGAATGATCTTCTTAAAAAGAAAATCTTCAAATCAAAATGTGACTAACTCGTTTGTATTATTATTGTATGGTGTCCTTCATAGATGCCTGGTAAGTAAGCTTCTGGTACCCAGTACCTAAGAGGGAGTCCATCCTGTATTCCTTATGTTTAGTGTTATACCATTTGTTTACTTCTGAATCTAATCAATTCAACTTACAAACCATTACATTGCAGTTCTGTTGGGAAAACCGACTCTATGCAAATGTCATTGTGGGTTTTGTTTGTTTCTAGATGACCAGATATGCTTATTTTACAAACAAATATGAGAACTTTACTCTCTGTCCATTCAACAAACTCCACCTGTCACCTGAGAGACAAGCTGGGCTTTCATTCCTTCACATGTATTACCAGCTGTAAAAATACTGCAGGATAAATATTTCCCTCATTCATACCTATGGAACCTTACTCTTTTTCTTCAGTTGGTATATACAGCTATTACTGATGGGAGCTCAGTAAACAACTGTGCTAATGCTCAAGAAAGAATAAAAACTAATCTCTGAGCTTTTTTCAACAGGTTAGTAATAGGTTAATTGGAGCTGGCCGTATAGAATAAGGTTAGTCTGCCTGATTTTCCCAGGTTGTAGTGGTTTTGGGAAATGAGCAGTTTCAGTTGCCTTCATGAAAATTATTTCATCTAACACTAAGAACACTTCATCGGAAGTAGTAATTAGGTAATAAGCTTCAAGATCTTTATTTTTTAACTTTGAATACTTGTTTCCTACTTTTCTAGAAATATAGAGAACATTTCAGCAGATGGCTTACATAAATATTCATTTCTAGTGCTATTGCCTATTAAGCATTCACATAGAAGCTGAACAAATTGTATAGGGTATATTCATTCACTTATTTTCATTTCATTGGATATGCTATTACTGTCAACAATGTCTTACTGCTTTCCTCTTTTCTAATGCAGTAGTATGAAGGCATTCAACTTTTTAAAATAGTGGGGTTATGGTTTAACAAATATTGCTGTAATCCCGATAACTCTGCACTTCAGGGTTTTGGAGATTTATATTTGAACCTCAAATGTCTGTTCAGGTGGAATAAGATTTTAATGGCATCTTAAAAGATATGAAATTATTTAGGGGACATAGTATATAGATCACATTACATTGGTTAGCAGGTTAAGAAAAGGATCTTCATTATGACATCTTCACAAATATTGTCCTGAAGTAAATGTGCAATTTCCTATTTACAAGGTATTAAAACAGTTACACATTACTATGCAGTTGTTTTGATTGGATTAAGTATGTTTAAAAATTAATGGGGACAAGTACCTATTGCAACAGCTATAGCCCTGCTTTGAAAATGTACTGACTCAGGCATTCAGCATTGCTGCTGTCCAGTTATTTTCAGAGTTTGTTACTCACCTTGAAGAGGCCCCTTGAGATAGGAGATAGGGCAGGTATGTTGTACCGCGTGTTTCACAAAAGCTAAATATACAACTTTGTGCCCAACAATATTATTCTAGCCTGATAAATTTATATTTCACACTATCAGAAGGGGGTCTTAGTTCATTTGATTGTGCCCTAGTTGCTTGTACATGCCCTGTCTCTCCTTTATGGTTATACTCAAAGCAAAAGATGCCTAAACGTTCTTTATTAAATATATAAAAATGCATTAAGTTTTACATTTACATAGTTCCTGAGAATTTGGTTAACATAAGGTCATCTTTTAAAAAAAAAAATCATTCACATTTTACTGCATAATTGAGAGAGAGAGAAGAGCACAGCTGAATTGACAATTACAAAAGATATTGGACATACAATTGCTTTTCCAATAATATCCTTCAGAGGTACTGCACAACACTGCAGGAAAAGCAATCAAGGAAATTGAAAGATGGTATTTAAAAAAAAAAAGGGGGAACATGAACTAAGCACAAAGACAGAATATAACACGGATCATGAGCTTTTGTGGGTGCTGTGAAGAAGTGGATTGCGCCCACGAAAGCTCATACCAGCTACATGTTTTGTTAGTCTTTAAAGTGCTACTAGTCTATTTGTTTACGTTTTTACTTTTATATAGTTTAGAAAACCACAGCAAAGAGCCACCTTCAGGAAAGGCGCTTTCTAAAGAAAGTCTTACGCTTTCTTTTTATATATATTTTAGTTTTGTCACAGGTGAGATTATGGCTGGCTTTTTTGTGGCAAGCAATATGCACTAATTTTAGATTATCCCGAGTAAACAGCAACCGATAGAAATATTCCCAGTCCACTTTCCTTCCATCTTGTTCTTTGACAGCTTCTGCCAGGGTTGGGACAATGGTACGTTTCTTCTCTATCCTGCAATATACAATGAGGAGCATTTCACGTTATTAGCAGCAAATTTTTTTTTTTTTTTTTTTAAAGAAACCATGTATGTATTTGCTAAAGAAGTGATGGGAGCTAATCCTTCAGTGATGTGTAAGATTTTTCTATACTGATATTAGGATAGGTATGGTGGTGGTGGTGAGGTTTTTTTTTTAATTCTAAAGAAAGGAACCTGGAACTGATTTGCAGTCACCGCTGCAGCGCCTCCTGCTGGCTAGTCCTGGGAATTGGTTCTTCCAGTCCCAGAGTGCCCTCCTGTTTGGTGTCTAACCTTCTTCTCCCAATTCTCCATCACAGCACTATGTCCAGCCCCATGTCCCTCCCAGACTGAGGTACCACCTTCTACTGGGTACTGCCCTACTACAGTGCCCATGTTCTGAGTCTTCCCCTCCTAAGGAACCCAATTACCCCAAGCCCCACTGACCAACTGCCATCCTTCCTCTAGCCCAGGGGTGGGCAATAATTTTTAGTGGGAAGTCACTCCAGTAATTTGGTAAGTGGTCAAGGGCCACACTTTTCTACAATATTAAAGAAGGGGGTGTGAAGTCCTGGAGGGAATTTGAGTAGGGGGTTGAGGTGTAGATTCAAGAGGGGGTTCTGACCTGGGCAGGGATGCTGGTGGGGAAGGACCAGGGAGGGAATTTGGATGCAGAAGGGTGTTGTGATGTGGGGCAAGGGATTGGGGTGCCAGCTGCAGGCTCTAGCAGGGAGGTGTTTACTGTAGGACACTCCTGGCCAGTGGCCTAGCAGGACCCTGAGACAGGTTCCCTGCACCCTGTGGCCCCCCCACACCACTCAAAGCAGCTGATCGCCAGGGCCAGTGTGCATCTCTGTGTGGTTTGCTCCTTGGGCATGGGAGCAGCAGGTTTCCATGTGCTGCCTGTGTCTGCAAGCACTGCCCTTATACTTACCATTGGCCAGTTTCACCCACCCCCTTTGGGGTGTGCCACAGAGACGCACACATTAGCCCCACCCGCGGGCCACTTTGAGCAGCATGTGGAGTGCAGCAGCCAGAGGCTGTATTTTGCCTATCCCTGTCTTAGCCTCTTCCTTTGGGGACAAAACTGCAGTCAAACTTGGCCATGCTCATGATTGGCAAGGAGGAAGGACCTTCTGCCTACTTCTACCCTGGCTGTCCCTCTGCAGCCCTAGTACCACCTCAAGCCTTTACAAGTAGTCCTCAGAGCCTGGGAGCTTCCCAGCTCCTCCTGCCTTTCCCCAGCACTGCTCTGTCCAAGGTACCTTGATCTGTATAGGCAACAAGGCTGCTCTGCAACCCTTTTTATAAAGCCTGACCCTGACAGGGTGTGAGGCAGCCAAACTGGCTCCCAGGACAGTCCTCTGCCAGGGCTGATTTTAACCCTTTATGCACCACTGGAGACCCACCCCATCACAGGACCCTAGAATCTTAGTAATTTCTAAGTGCATAACACCTGAAAACGCTTCAGGCAGGGACAGAAATGGACGAGCACAGTCAACTGATGAGTTAGTGGGTAATGTTTGTAATACAGAGAAGTTGGAGGATAAGAGAAGAGGCGCTAATGATGAATGCACTAGAAGTAGGATTGATTCTAGAGTTCTATATTTCTATCCATCACTGCAGTATTAGAGTACATTCCATCTCAGTGGACTTTAGATAAAATGAGCAGGCAACCATCAGATTTCCCCATAAGATGAAAATAAGCTGAGTGGTAACTTATTTGACACTGAAGGTGGACAGTGTGTAACAGGTATGTTTGGTTTAATGTGTATTTTATATATAAGTTTTTCCTGACGGACGACAAAATGTTCCTGCTGGGCAACAGAATGACGTCAACGGGCTCAGCGAAGCAAAAAGCAGCCAGAGAGAGGGGGATAGGCAAGCAGAGGGCGCACCCCTTAGTACTTACATATGATCGAGATTCCAGGTACTGAAGAGGATTCTGCTCTCCCTGTTACTGTAGGGATTGATGGAATGTTTATACAGGCAGTAATCCTCATCAAAAGGACCCTGTAGTGGGATGGTATATCGCTCAGCAAAATGTACTCAACTTGTTGCATTGGAAAAGATATGGGAAGAATCAAGGTCATTCATTGAAAAAGTCTCCCTTTGGAAATACAGGAGATAGTTCATGCAAGCTATATTAACTCCAGCCCACTCCCAAATTTTAATAGTTTTTCCCTGCAAAAAGTAAGCAAGCAACACCAGAAAACTAACATATGCTTGTATTTAATTGGGTATTGAAGTTCTCTCTTTCTCCTCAAATCCCATCACTATAGAGCAGTGGTTCCCAACCTGTGGTCTGTGGACCCCTGGGAGTCTGCAATGGTACTGTAGGGGGGCCATGGAAAGTTTATGAAAGGAAAAGAAAAATCAGGATCGGGCCCACCATGGGACAGGGACTTTCCAGCAGGCAATTCTCGCCTGGAGCTTGCTGTTCGTGACCAGCCGCACGCACACTGCCTCCCACCCTTGGGAGGGGATCTTGATACTCCAAAAGACACCATCCGTCCTCCCGCCACCAGCTGCGCTGCTCTTTACACTCCAGCCCTTTCCCTCCTCTCAGGCCTGCGGTGAGCCCGATCCTTACTTTACTTTTCCTTTTCTTTTTTTTCTCCCCCCAGGGCTCCATGCCCCACCAAGGGCAGAATGCCAGAGCAGGAGCTGCCTTTGGCCACAAGAGCCCCCTCGCCATATTCTCTGTGGATCGGAGGGGGCAGGTGCTGAAGCAGCAGCGCGGGCCAAGGGATGTGCTGGCCACCACTTCCAGCCGCTCTCCTTCGGGGTGGGGGGGGGGGGTCTGTAAAATTTTAGCAGATTGAAGAGGTCCGAAGGCTCAAAAAGGTTGGAAATTACTGCTATAGAACATGCAGCACTTACTGCAGCAGAGAACTCTGGCTAAGAAATGACTGAAATATGTGCCCCTTGTAAGAGGTGAATGGGGGCAGCTCTTAGCATGGTGAAACTTTCAACAAAGATTGGCAAGCTAGTACTGGTGCCCTGCTACCGCTGCTGTTTTACAACAATTTGTGGATCAGGTTCAGGACAGCAGATGTGAAATCCAATTTTTAGCTTAGAAAGGGCAAGAAACAAGTGCTCTTCTAAAGCTGGGTGTTGTTTACACAACAGTTGGCACCATGCCCTGCTGAAAGCCTTAATGAAATGTCAACCTAAATCAGACATTTACTTAACTAAAATACAGAACCCTAGAAAGCCTTCCTGCCCCATGAAGGCTTGAATTTGTTCAGCAGTATGACAGTCAGCAGAAGGACAGTGTCAACCTAAACATGTTGTAAATAAGTTTATCATCCACACCCTTTATTATTTCAGGTGGTAATTTGTCTCAATTTGTTTCTCAAAAGCAAGATGCTCAAAGTAATAGTTTCATGCTCAGTGCTGCAATGTTGAAAATAATATTCCAAAAAAATAGTTGTTGGCCTTAAGTCTTATTTAAATTTAGTAAAATACCAAAGAATTTTATATGAGAACTAATTATGCTGGCAGCGTCCTTCAGTCACTGTAAGAAGGTCACTTGTTTCTCTTCAGTTTAATAGTTTGCAGTGCCCAGAGGCTTATTCTGCCTTTAAATGCATAACTCCCATTACCATTTATTTTCATAGCATAACACATAAAACATCCCGTACACACACTTATTTGTCTTAGAAATAGCTTCTTACTTGACAGGAGAACCATCCCCTCAGTAGTGCAGAGGCGGACCACCTCCTCCTCTCTTCTGTCAAAGTAACAGCCATTATATTTAACAGACTTCAGTTTATCCAACATAGAGTCAGTTATTCTTTTATATTCTGCTTGTGCTGCTGGATGAACAGCTGAAGTATAACTGCTAACCTTTAAGAAAATAAAAAGCACTATGTCATTCCTAGCTCAGGCAGTATTGCACTCAGAATCTACGCAATAAATCCAATAGCTTTAAATGTAAAACTTAAATAGTTTCATAGCTATTTATGGAAAAAAATCAGCTCTCTGGGTCTAATGTAAAGGTTTATTTTTAATAGCTGGAAACCAACTGAAATGCAAAACAGCTATTTTTACCTCTTTCATATAACTTCGTATTCTGCTTTCACAACTGTACCTCATGTAACTGGATTTATTCTTAAAGCGAGACTCTATACCTAAAAGAAATAAAAGAAATATTTTATGATTTGCTTCTTGTATAAAAAAATCTTTACGGTAGTTTTAACTGGCTGGAATCCAGCACCTTTTCTTTATAAGTGAATCTGATTATTTATTTGCTTTGCTTTTCTATTCATAAGATAAGCACTCTGGACCCCAAGAATATCTTACTATTTTGGCTTTACCTAGGGCTCAGCATCTTGTTTGCACTTAATAAATCATATAACAATAATTGATTTTGACAATATTCCTTGATGTGCTCATACTTGGAATATTATGTTCAATTCCAGGCATTTTTATGATCTGTAAAAGGGAATATATATCTAAATATAAAGAATATAAATTTAAAAATCTAAACACTAAAGAGTTGCCCAGAAATTCTATATGTAGAAGAAATGGGAGGGAAGAGGAATAACTGACAGATCTACTATCTGTGCAGCACTGTTCCCAAAAAAATGGTGGAATCCCCTTCTCTTGGGTCATTTTAGCATTAGCTTTAATAAAGCACTGAGGAATTCAGGACAAAAAAATTTGTGGTCAAATCAAAGATGGAAACAATTTTAAAAGATCTATAACCCGTCTGAGAGATTCAGCTGCTATTCTGATACAGAACTTACCTTCAAACCACCTTGTGTCTTCCTCTCTGCTTTCAGCCAAAATGTTATCACTGACGTTTTGAATGAGATCCACTAGAAGCTTCTGTCTCTTGGGAGCCTGCTCTTCTGATAGTAGCTTTTGTGCAGCCTCAACAAAGTCATTTTTGTGTGCGTAAAATGTGTTTAAGACGTGATCTATGTCACTGACAACTGTAATGTTAAATGAAGAAAAAGTTAAACTAGTGCTAGGCAAATTTATGTAGCCTGAACTGTGTTTCCAGCTAGGATTTTGGTGTGTTCCATAAAACAAGTTTATTGGGTATTATATTAAAAATATCTTTAAAAAGAGTATTATGCTATTTTTCAACATGTATATACACTTGAATCTCTTTAATCTGGCAACTCTTGGGAATCAGGATATGACAGATTGAAGATTTTGCTGAGTCAGGAGGTCAGTGTGGGGCCTGGGCCTGAGGGGGTGGAGCTCTGCACTCTAACCACTATGGCTATGTCTACACTCGCGGCTTCTTGCGCGAGTAATATGCAAATGAGGCTAAGCATGAAATATCACCGAGCCTCATTTGCATACCTAATGAGCCACCATTTTTTTCAGAAGAGGCTCAAGAGCGAAAGGCGTCTACACTGCTTCTTGCAAGAAAAAACCCTCTTGCGCAATGCCGCTCTTCCTGAAAAGTAATAGGTGTAACGCATTGCGCAAGAGGGTTTTCTTGCGCAAGAAGGGGCAGTGTAGACACTCCTTCTTGCGCAAGAGCCTCCTCTGAAAAAAATGGTGGCTCATTAGGTATGCAAATGAGGCTCGTGATATTCCACGTTTAGCCTCATTTGCATATTACTCACGCAAGAAGCCGTGAGTGTAGACATAGCCTATGGGAGCAACAGGGAAAAGCCTCAAGGGAAGCAGCTCAGCACACTTCAGTTCACCCAGGCAACAGGGGGACCAGCAGTATGCAGGACTACTTCCTCCTCTGCAGCAGGGGTGGTCCTGGATTAGTGACACCCCAGCGTATGGAGGTTTGTGTATTAACTAAAAATAATAAAACTAAATCTAAAACAGCATTAACAACTTCCTGGTCTTTCAGAGGAAATCTTGGAGCAATGGGTTTCCTTCGGGCCAAATTCATAGAATCATAGAATTCTAGGGCTGGAAGAGACAGGAGGTCATCGAGTCCAGCCCCCTGCCCAAAGCAGGACCAACCCCAACTAAATCATCCCAACGAGGGCTTTGCCAAGCTGGGACTTAAAAACCTCTAGGTATGGAGATTCCACCACCTCCCTAGGTAACCCATCCCAATACTTCACCACTCTCCTAGTGTAATAGTTTTTCCTAATATCCAACCTAGACCTCTCCCATTGTAATTTGAGACCATTGTTCCTTGTTCTGTCATCTGCCACTCCTAAGAACAGCCTCTCTCCATCCTCTTTGGAGCCCCCCTTCAGGTAGTTGAAGGCTGCTAGCAAATCCCCCCCTCACTAGTCTTTTCTGCAGACTAAATAAGCCCAAAGCCCTCAGCCTCCTCTCATAGGTCACGTGCTCCAGCCCCCTAATTCCCATCAACTTTTTCACGTTGAATAGCACCTTGCTTTGAGGAGCCTCCCTCCCAACTTCAACATGACTGTGTGGGCAGTAAGATTCCATTTGGAGTGAGTAAAGGCATCTTGACTTTTATTCTATACCTTTTATTCTACACCTACTGGAATTTTCTCCACCCAAATGACCAACTCTGAAAAAATGAGGGAAATTTCTTCCAGTTTACTTTTAATCATGCTAACATAGTAATTTAGTAACATGTCACTAATAAGCGTGTTGCCCATTTTACACTTTGAATTAAGTGGGTGAACAAAACCCCAATGGTAATGCATCCAAACATATTTTAAGATGAGCTTTAGTTTTTAATAGTTCAGACTAGTAAATGCATAGTAGAATATAATTAAGTTTTAGCGTGGTATCATACTGCTTTTACAGCTTTGTAAACTGAGGCATAAGGCAGCCTTTACAAGGTTAAATTGAGCAATATTTGCAAAGATGGAGAATAAAATCCCAAATTCTGACTACTTCCCAATTGGAGTTTTGAAATGTGAAACTTTTAAAGTTGCAAGATAAACTGAATTTTTCCCCCACTTACAACCCTGCCAGGTCTCCCCCGGGGCTAGCAGTACAAGGTCTGTATTGTCTGGAACATGTTGGAAGTAGCCTTCAGTCAGTTCCGTTCCATCTTCATACAAACAGAGCCGGCCCTCAGGAGAAGAAAGCTGTTCACAACAAGAACACACACAGAAACACGCTGTCACTTTAATAAGGTTGGGAAATGGACACAGAAAACTCTGCATGTAAACTCTGTCCCTTGAATGGTGACAAGTATCAGAGGGGTAGCCCTGTTAGTCTGAATCTGCATAAACAACGAGAAGTCCTGTGGCACTTATAGACTAACAGACTTATTGGCGCATAAGCTTTCGTGGGGAAAGACCCATGCATCTTACGAAGTGGGTCTTTGCCCATGAAATCTTATGCTCCTATACATCTGTTAGTCTCTAAGGTGCCACAGGACTTCTCTGTTGAATAGTAATAGAGAGGTAGCCATGTTAGTCTGACCTTGCTAAACCAAAAAGGAAACACGATGTAGCACTTTAAAGACCAATAAGATGGGCTAATAGGTGATGAGCTTTCGTGGGCCAGACCCACTTCCTCAGATCAGAGGAAGTGGGTCTGGCCCACGAAAGCTCACCACCTATTAGACCATCTTATTGGTCTTTAAAGTGCTACATCGTGTTTCCTTTTGGTTTAACAGGACTTCTCATTGTCCAGGTAAACGCTGTTGCGGAAACAACACACCCTAAACTCAGAACTCCGGTCAGCCGAAGAAGTGGGCTGCGCCCACGAAAGCTCATGATCCCGTCTACATGTTTTATTCGTCTAGAAAGTGCTACCGGACCAGTTTTTGTTTTTTAAAGACATAACCAAGTCAGGGAATAAAAAAAGTAACGAAATGAGGGGGGTGAGGAGCAGGCTGTGCGGGCAGGGCCTGGGCTGGAGTTAGGGCAGAACGGCTGAGCTGGGGGGGCGGGCTGGCTGAGCTGGGGGCCGGGCTGGCTATGCACCCGGGCTAGGGGGCTGGCGGGGTGGGGCCGGGCTGGCGCTGAGGCGGGTCCGGCGGGCCGTGGGGAAGGCGCCGAGCTCGCTGGGTCTCGCCTACGTCCCCGCGCCCAGGCCGCACCTGCAGCAGCTCGAGGCTCCTGCGCAGCAGCTCCCGCAGGTTACTCGCCGCCACCCCGAACTTCCGGGTCCCGCCGGGGCGGCGGATCTTGAAGGGCCGCGGCGCCATGGCAGCGCCCGGAGCGGGGCAGGAACCGCGGACCCCTGCCGCTTCCGGGCCCTAGCGCCGCGCGCGTTCCCGCCGCGCAGGCGCCCAGAGCTGGGCTGCGCCTGCGCAGATGTGGCCCGGCCACGCGAGAGGACGCCACGCATGCGCGGGGGCGTGCACCGGGCCGGTTGCCATGGTTGCGGTGGCCCTGGCGATGGGGCCGGAGTGAAGCGGGCCGGAGGTGAGAGGGCTGCGGCCGCGGGACCGTCGCCCCGCTCGGGGGCCTGTCATGCCCGTGGTGAGCGGCAGCGTGCGCTCGTGCCCGGGCCGCGCCTTCTCCCGGGACTCCCGCGCGCTAGGGGAGCCCGGCCTTGGCCCCGGGGTCTGAGCCTGTAGCCTGGGCAGGGCCAGTCCCCGGCTGCTGTCTCCCTCCCCCAGGCCCAAGCCACTGACAGCGGCCTCTTCCCCTGGGGGATGCGGGAGCTGGCCGGGGGAGGGGGAGCTGGTTGGGCTGGGGCTGAGGGTCGGGGGCTGGTTGGGCTGGGGAGCGGGGGTGGATGAGGGTCGGGGTGGTTGGGCTGGGGAGCGGGGGTGGATGAGGGTCGGGGGTGGTTGGGCTGGGGAGCCGGTGGGGGTGGATGAGGGTCGGGGGTGGTTGGGCTGGGGAGCCGGTGGGGGTGGATGAGGGTCGGGTGGTTGGGCTGGGGAGCCGGTGGGGGTGGATGAGGGTCGGTGGTTGGGCTGGGAGCCGGGGTGGATGAGGGTCGGGGGTGGTTGGGCTGGGGAGCGGGGTGGATGAGGGTCGGGGGTGGGAGGGCAGGGGGTGGATGAGGGTCGGGGGTGGTTGGGCTGGGGAGCGGGGGTGGATGAGGGTCGGGGGTGGTTGGGCTGGGGAGCGGGGGTGGATGAGGGTCGGGGGTGGTTGGGCTGGGAGCGGGGGTGGATGAGGTCGGGGTGGTTGGGCTGGGGAGCGGGGGTGGATGAGGGTGGGGGGTGGTTGGGCTGGGGAGCGGGGGAGTGGATGAGGGTCGGGGTGGTTGGGCTGGGGAGCGGGGAGTGGATGAGGGTCGGGGGTGGTTGGGCTGGGGGAGCGGGGTGGATGAGGGTCGGGGTGGTTGGGCTGGGGAGCGGGAGGGTGGATGAGGGTCGGGGGTGGTTGGGCTGGGGAGCCGGGGGTGGATGAGGGTTGGGGGTGGTTGGTTGGGCAGAGCTGGGTTGGGGCGGGTAGGGGGGAGGCAGCCGCAGACTTCATTTGTCTATGACGCCCCTGCCGGAATCTTTGTTTTGTTTTGTTTTGTTTTACCAACACCCAGCCCCAAACTACTGACCCCTCCCCTCGGGCCCTCCTGGATATAACGCCTGGTTCTCAGCGCCTGAGCTCCGCCTCCTGCTTCTGCGCACAGCTCATGTGTGCCCCCGCCTCAGCAAGCCCTTCTCCCCTGGGACCCTGCCCGGGGTCACTGAGTTTTGGGAGAACTGGAGGAGTGCAGGCTCAGCTATTGGGCTTCTTAGAGAATGGGAGAAATGGGGACGTGTCCATGCTAAAGATGTATTGGTTAATTACAATATATTTTATATTCACTCGAAACAAAATGCTCCCGTTCAGTTTTTACTTCTTGTAGGGAGGTTGTGGTTGGACAGTACCTGTAAGAAATTTAAGTTACTTTTACCCTTGGTATTTTGGGGGATTTCAGTCTGAGGGGGACATAAGCTTGGAGGCCTTATGATGTCACTACTAGTAAAATAACCCTGGGCTATGTCTACACTGGCAGCTTCTTGTGCAAGAACTGTTTTGCGGAAGAGTTCTTGTGCAAAAAGTCTTCCACAAGAGCGTGTCTACGCTGGCATGTGCTTTTGCGCAAGAGCATCTATGGCAGTGTGGACACTGTCTTGCACAAGAAAGCTCTGATAGCCATTTTAGCCATAGGGTTTTCTTGAGCAAGAAATTCATGTTGCCTGTCTACACTGCCCTTTTGCGCAAGAACTCTTGCGCAAGAGGGCTTATTCCTCGTGGGGAGAGGAATAACTCTTCCGGAAAAAGCCCTGTTTTCCGACTCTAGACTGTAAATTTACTTGTGCAAGAATGCGCATGCAGTGTAGACACCCGGCAAGTTTTTGCACAAGAACAGCTGTTCTTGCGCAAGAAGCCGCCAGTGTAGATGTAGCCTTGGAGTTAAAAAAAGTTAAAGGTGATCATTTTCTAGCACAAGAAGTAGCCCATGCAGTGTTAATGCTGGCCCCTGTTTGCTGGGCACAAGGCATGATGAGGTTATTTAGAAGCTTAGCAAAACTGAATTTTCCTCCAAGGGGAACCATCTTATTACATGGATGTGGATAACAGTGATGAGTGCACAGGGCAGGCCACAGAGAGAATGTGTTCTGTGGCATTAAATCTGTTCCAGTTACCAGTGCAAGGTTGTTCTCTGATTAATCTATTTTGTGGGTTTTGGTTGAGACTCCCAGTATTCTGCATGCATTTTATTTTAATGTAATCACAAAACATTTTATTTATTTTGTCAGATGTTATAGATCAGCGTTTCCCAAACTATGGGGAAAAAAATACCGGGCCTCAGCGTGGCTGCCAGGAGGGGAGCAGAGCGGGGCGGGCTGGGAGGAGGTGTGTGTGTGGGGGAAACCAGCTGCCGGGAAGCAGGGTTGGGAGCAGCAGGGCTGTCCCACAGAGATCTGGGCAGGTGGGCGGCGGAAGCAGGGTTAGGGAAAGCGGGGCTGTCTGGCAGAGATCCGGGCGGGCGGCGGAAGCAGGGTTAGGGGTAGCAGGGCTGTCTGGCGGAGATCCGGCGGGTGGGCAGATGGCGGAAGCAGGGTTGGGGGGTATGTCTGGTATTTTCTCAATTTGTTTCCTGGACAGAAGCCTCAAATACCGGACTGTCCGGTATAAAACTGGACACCTGGCAACCCTACCCCTCCTTGCACCCTCCCTCCTAGCCAGATACCCTACCCCCAATCTGCTTCTGCTCCCGCCTCCTGGACTGCCCATGCGGCGCCGGGTCCCCCAAGCCCTGGCCCAGGCTGGGCGGAGGATGCAGCCGGGTGAAACAGTGAAAATTTATTCATTTTTAATTCTTTTTTTATATGCGTTTATATTTTGGGGCTGCAAAAAACAGTACTGAAAAAAAACAGGTTCTAACTAAAGTAAAAAGTTTGGGAAACCCTGATCTAGCCAGCTTTCTATCCATCTGACAGTCCATTTATCCAATCCATATTCCCTTAACTTGCTGGCAAGAATATTGTGGGTGACTGTATCAGGGGGCTTTGGGAGGACCAGAAACAACTTAATTGAATATTCATCATTTGCTTAATGAATATGCAAATATGCAAATGACTGTTACCGGTCCTCCAAATGCTCATGAATGGATTTACTGGTCCCCGTGTCAAAAAGTTTGGGAACCCCTGTTATAGATCATTTGTTAGTTTTCAAAGCAGAGTGCAACTTACGACAAACCAGCTTGTGAGAGTTTAAAACCAGGTGGTGGATTTTGAGGCAGAGCTTGATTAGGACAGAGGTGTTCTATTTTAGACCTTGCTGTGTTTGTAATTTTGTTGACAAGTAACCTGTATGCAGACCACTTTAAGTGATGAAATGACATGTTTTAAAGGCTTTACATGAAAGCAAGCATTACATGTTAGCTCTATACCCTTTTTGCTGTGAAAGGAACTCAGTTTTATAAGAACACTACCAAGGTGGTTGCTTTTGAGAGTGGTCTTCGCTGTTCTGCCCATGCACTTCTTTCTGCTTTTGCCCAGTGAGTCTGGCTGTAATATCTGAAATATTTCAATAAATCTTTACTTTTCTCACTTATTAGTTCCATCATTACATAAGAATAGCTACACTTAGTGGAACCAATGGTCCTTCTAATCCAGCATCCTGTCTTCCAATAGTGGCCAGTGCCAGAAGCTTCAGAGGGAGTGAACAGAACAATGTGTTGTGCAGTCCCAGCTTTTGTCAGTGTTTAGGGACATCGAAAGCATGGGGTTGCATTCCTAATCATCTTGGCTAATAGCCGTTTATAGACCTATTATGCATCTGTCATTCAGCCTGACAATGAGTTCCCAGGTTGACTGTGCATTGTGTGAGGAAATATTTTTGTTTGTTTGAGACCTATTGCCTATTAATTTCATTGAGTGAGCCCTGCGTAGTATGTTATACGTGAAAGAGTAACACGTCCTTGTTCACTTTCTTCACTTCTTTGTGATTTTATAGATCTCTATCATTACCTCCCCTTCCCAGCTATCTCTTTTCCAAGCTGAACAGACCCTGTTTTTTTTTAATTTCTCTTCACATGGAGATATTCAGTACCCCTAGTCATTTCTGTTACACTGCTCTGTATTTTTTTCCAGTTCTCTTTTGAACTTCATGCAGTATTCAAGGTGTGGATATACTGTGGATTTATATAGTGGCATTATATTTTCTGTTTTATTATTTATTCTTTTTCTTATGGATTACAACATTATTTTTGACTGTGTCTGCACATTGAGCAGATGTTTTCAGAGAACTATGTCCAATGACTCCAATATTTTTTCTGTGTGGTAATAACTGATTTAGACCCCATCTTCACTCCCTCTGGGGCATCTGGCATTGGCCACTGTTGGCAGACAGGATACTGGGCTAGATGGACCTTTGGTCTGACCCAGTATGTCCGTTCTTATGGTTATGTTCATTGTTTTGTATGTGTAGTTTGAGATTGGCAAACAATGTTCTTTACTTTACACTTATTAACACTGACTTTCATCTGCCACTTTTTTGCCCAATCATCCAATTATGTGAGATCCTTTTGTAACTCTTCACAGTCAGTTTTGGATTTAACTATATTGAGTAATTTTGTATCCTATGCAAACTTTGTCACCTCACTATTTATATTTTTCCCAGATAATTTCTGAATATATTGAATAGCACCGGCCCCAATACAGATCCTTGAGAGCGACCCTTTTCATTGTGAAAACTGACCATTTATTCCAACCCTTTGTTTTCTATCTTTTAACCAGTTACTGAACTATAAGAGAACCTTCCCTCTTATCCCATGACTCTTTGCTATTTAAGAGGAGCCTTAGATGAGAAACCTTGCCAAAGGCTTTGTGAAAGTCTGTTTCTAGTTTCCTTTAAATTTAAGACCGTTAAAATGCTTTGAATTCTTAAATCATGTTTTCACTAAATGGGTCCTCACACTTTTTGTTGGCTCTCACACACAGGTGGATATGGAAACCCAAATCCAATTGGAACGGTACAGAAAACAGTTTACTATAGCAGGAATTCTGAATTTCAGCTTAAGGCAAATATTGCAAAGTTCCCTCTGAGTTAGGAAGTTTTTATAGGCCTTATTAAACAATGCTTGTCAAGTTAGCTAAAACTAATACCTTTAATATTAATGAAGTTTGATAGGATTTAAATTAAGAGTCTGATGTGCTAGTATTTATTCAAGAAAGTTCCCATGAAAGTCAACAATCATTTTGTCTAAGTAGGGACTGCAGGAGAGGGTTGTAATTATTTAAATGTAGCTTTTATAAAATGGATTAACTTAATTTTTAAAAGTTATTGTTTTGATCAGCTCAACTGTGCAGAATGCCACACAAAATTGGATTTGTGGTTATCAGTTCATCCGGACATGAAGATGGCTTCAGCGCAAAAGAACTGATGGTTCATGCACCAACAGTTAATGGATGGAGATCACCAAGGTACTGCATGTGAAAGAGTTATTTATATTAAGGAAGCATTGAGGTATCTGTAAAATATGAGAGAGAATAATTTTCTTGTGAATTACTTGTTTTGGGTACCTGATGACATCAACAAATCTAAGGTAGAAAATCATAATTTTGCATAATTGCCCCCTTTCAAAAATCACAAAGAGTTTGACAAAATCCATCCCCTGAGAACTGCTCCCAGCAGCCTCCTGTGTCCTCATGAGATCCCATCAAAGTCAGCTGCGTGGTCTGTCTGCCCGGAACAGATTGCAGGGTGAGAGACTTCACTGGCTGAGAGCGCTATGGACTGGGTTCTGTAGATGCATTTCATCTCAAGCAGCCCTTATTCTTCCCCCCCTCACACAAAAAAACCCTCCAGAGCAGTGGTGGACAACCCATTCTGTGTGTGGTAGGGATGTTAGATATCAAGTAATTGAACAGTCGAGTAACCATATGAATTCTTATCAGTTACTCGACTATTCTATAGTCCCTGGGGGGCAAGGATGGCAGCCAGTGCAATCTGGCCCCATTCGCGGGGAGCCCCCTGCCATTTTGCGTCGCTGCCTCTGTATGAGAGGCAGCAGTGTGGGGTGCCAGGCGGGAGCCAGTCCATGAGGGAGCTGGTTTAAAAACCAGCTCCCCACTCAGATTGGCTGCCTGCTCCTCTGTGCTGCTGCCTCTGATGCAGCTGGCCTTGGACAGAGGCTGGTCTGGCAGCAGCCCCTGTCCGCGGGGGGGGGGGGGGTCTGAACTCGCAGTGGACAGAGGCTGGGGCAGGGGATGCAAGTAGTCAACAAGATTAACTGATAAGACTAGGCTTACCAGTTAATCGTATAGTCGACTACACATTTACATTCCTAGTGTGTGGCCCACAAGACATTTTTTTATGGTTGTCCATGCCACAGGATTGCCAGTTTCTGCTGATTTCCATCCACTTTTTTTTTTTTCCTGCCAACATTAAAGTGACACACATGTAAAGCAAGGGCATGTGAAGTGAGGCATATGCTAATTGCACACAATATTGACTGTGGGAGCCTTCTGCATCCAGTCAAAGCGCTGCTACAGTTTCATCACTTACACCCTGCAAATTCTAGATGTGAAAGCATAGTTAGCAAAACAACCCTATTTCAGGAAACTGTCTTAGTTATGATAATCTTGTAGCCCTCTGAAATGGAAGGCCACTCATGCAGCCCACTTATTAGCCTAAGTTGCCCATCTCTGCTCCAGAGTATTCTTAAAAGCAATATCATTTACTAGTCAATAAACAAGAGGTTTGGGCACTATATCTGCCTGTGAGTTTCCCCTGCCATTTTTTGTGGGTTTGCAATCACTTGCCTTGTGTTAGTTTAAAAATGCTTTTCTCATTACTTCTATTGTTCAGCAGTTGGACTGCATGTTAGGGATGTAAAAATGCCCTAAAATACATTAAAATTGGTTAACCATCATGGGTGGAGGGGCTGCTTTGCTGCTGTCTCACAGGGTTCGACCTGGCTCCCTCGTCTGGGCTTTGTAACCGATTACACAGGGCTGTAGAACCACAGAGGTTTGGTCTGGCTGACCCTCAGTTGTGAGTGGCACTATGACTCTGCATATCAGGCGGCAATGTCACTTGGTTTTGGGAGCCTCTCAAACAAGAGATGTAGTCAAGTTGTTCCCCCTCCTTCCATCCTTCCTAGCATGGCTCTGAGTGTTAGGAGTGCCTTGTAGCAGTAAGAGCGAAACAATTTTTAGACAAAATGTGATTCAAGTTGGCAATAACTCTTTAAGAAAATGACTTGAAAATTTTCTTTTCTTTCAGACTCTGCCAGTATCCACAAGAAATCGTCCTTCAGATGGTGGAGAGATGTCGAGTTCGAAAGCTGCAGTTACTCGCTCACCAGTATATGATTTCAAGCAAAATTGAGTTCTTCATAAGTGAAAATCTGCCTGAGTACTTTGCACCATATCAATCAGAGAGGTTTCGCAGACTGGGGTAAATCAAAAACTGCTAAATGATAGTGTCACTTTAATCAAAAAAGTAAGATATCGAAGGGGTGGTATGTTAGTCATGGGTAAAATGTTGATGTGATATTATGCAAATAGGGAGAAGTTGTGTCTCCAGATGCTTCTGTGGAATGCCACAATAACCAAGTTGAAATCAGTCAAATTGTATTGACAGAATTTTTCTCTGAGCTTTCAGAACACAACAGCTGTGTGTTTTCTGTGTTTTAATAAAAAACATGGGTATAGACATCTTATTAGACTTATTGACTAATAATGCTCAGTACGCAAGCTGACGTCATCTTTTTAAATATGTATGTGGAGTAGTCACAGTTGTTGAAAGGAGAAGAATTCATTAGGATATAGTATACATTAAGTACTGTGTCATTATTTAGCACTTAGAAGCCCCAGTCATGAACCTCACTATGCTAGGTGCCATACAAACACATAACAAAAATATGATCCATGTCCCAAAGATCTTATAATCTAAGTACATTATTTCAATTTTTAATACCTTTAGATAGAAAAGTCCTTTTTATTGCAGTTTTAGATGGTGCTTGCCATACCTTCAGTTGATTTTATGCATCTCTGTTCTCTGACAGTTTGTTAATAGTTGAGCATTTGTACACATTTCATTTGCTTAATCACTTTCCCCTCTATAGTTATGTGTCTCTCTCAGACAATGAGAAGACTGGGTACAAAGCACGGGAGCTGAAGTCAGTGTATGTGGATGCAGTAGGACAGTATCTAAAACTCACTTTCCATAAAAATTTCATCAATAGGTACAACTTGTACAGTCAGGTAAGATGAACTAAAATGTTTATTTGATGCTCTAGACAATATTGCAGTTGTCCAAGATTGCAATAGCAAAGTGATGTTTTGGTTCATAAAACTAAAATGATTAAAACTAAAATGGGAAGTTGTTTGTGAAGAAGTAATTCTCAGAAAAAATGTCAGTTAAAAGTCTGGTGTCTCTTTTATTTAATATGCATATTATTAGCTTCAGTTTATACTCAGGACATTTAGATATTATCAAGAGAGCTGTAGTTTGGCACATTTTCATCCAAGCACTGCAGTATATCGTAAGAGTATACATAATATCAGAAGGTAAAGGTTTTCTTGCTGGCTGCTTTTAAATCAGATTGGCCAAAAGTGATATTTGGTATATCTGGAACAGATTAATCAAGTGTGTAGTTTGTTACCCCAAAAATATTCTCACTGGAGACCACCCAGGGTTACACTAGTATAGGTTTATTTCCACTAGGTAAAACTGAGGGGAGAGAGCAGCCACCAAAGGTTTAAACTAAAGAAGATACAGAGCTATCTCTCTCTCACACACACACACACAAACAAGCAAGCACACATACCCCTCCATTCATTCACTCATTCACACACATTCATTCCTGCCCTCAGGCACTCACACAGGCATATGGGTTGCAGAAGGAGCCAAGGCATGTGGATCCTGGAGGGTCTGTCTGCTCATCATGGCTGGGGAAGTTGGTCAGGAGGAGAGACACTGGAGAGGAGTTTCTCAGGAGCAGGGGAAGAAAGAGAGAGAGTCTCACATGTGCTCCCTCTGCTTATATTGTGTCTGAATAGCCCCTGTGACTTATCCACCTTGTCACCAGGGAGCATGCCCAGACTTCCCTTTATCCAGCAAAAGCAGCAGTCTGTGATGACTCATCACCATGTGGTCCATTGTTCCCAGTCTTCTTCAAACACAAACACTCTCACACTTACACTCAGGGGAGAATGCAGTTTAGAGAAAGTTACAAGCCAGGTGGCTGTAAGTTACAAAGTTGCAGTTTACAGTAAGTTTCTGAGAGTTACAAAGATTACAAAGTTTGACAAAGATCACAATGAGTTGCAGTTTAAAACCTTAGACCTTACAGTTTAGTGTAGTTTCAGAAAATCCATGTATATAAATCAAGTAAGCTCAGATGGAGGCTTTTTTATGCAACCTAATTCTATGCTACTTTTCATTTTGAGCTCTGAGTGCTTTATGCAGGAGTGGGGAATGTGGCCCCCTGGCTTGCCTGGAACCAGCCCCGAAGACTCAAGGACCCCTCTAGCACTGGGGAGCCTGCGCTGGTGCCCAAGCCCCCACGCTGCCCCACTGTGGGACTGGAGCACACAAAATCTACTAGCCTGGGTCCCCCTAGGCTCTGGTGTGCGAGGGGAATGTGGGGTGTGTCTGTCTTCTCAGTCAGGGCCACGTCAGTGAGGGGTTTGGGTGTTTGGGAGTTTTCTTGTTGGTTTTTTGTTTGGTTGGTTTTTGCTTCTCACTTGTGTGCAGTCCCCCGACTGATTTTTCTGTGGGTCAGTGGCCCCTCACCCAAAAACAGTTCCTGCCCCTAGTGTAATGCATAATACAGCCAAGACAAATAGCTTTCTCTGAAATGGAATGCTGATGATGATGATGTCTAGCACTTCACATTACAGTGCTTTGAGATCTGAATATTTTTGCAAGTGAATTCAGTAGTTACACTGCATATCTATCCAAAATGAGAGAAGCTAAGAACCAGTCTCTCTGACTTTGCACAGTTGTGCTGTTCTGAATCAGACGTATGGCCCTATAATAGGTGCATCAAACCACTATAATCATGTTGTTTCTAGCTAAGTTACTTTAACTAATTTAGTAGCAAATTGTTGAACATATGCATTTTACGCATAGAATGAGCTCCTGCACCCTATGTTTGAGGGGCTAGGGCCTATAGAATGTGTGAATTTAAGTAATGCACTACTAGATAATTTTCAGAAAATAATACAGTAATTCCTCATTTAACATGTGCCCGCTTAACACGTTTTCGCGATAGCACGATTTTTTTTTAGGGAATGTTTTTTGAATTACATGACCGTCCCTGGAATAACACGATTTCCCCAGCCAGCCCGTTGCCGGCGGCTGCGCAGGGCTTCCCCCGCCTCCCTGAAAGCAGCGGAGGGTTTGGCGCTCGTCGCACCGTTCCCCGCTGACTCCCCCTCGCCGGACACCTTGCCTCCCTCCTCCGCCCCCGCTTGCAGGCCATTGGCTGGGTTTCCCCAGCCGGCCCCTCACCGGCGGCTGCGTGGGGTTTCCCCCGCCTCCCTGCAAAGCGGCGGAGGGTTTGCCACTCGCCGCTGCCGTTTCCCGGTGACCCCCTCGCCGGACGCAGTGCGGGTCCCGGCTGACCCGTCACAGGGGCATACTCCCAAACCAATCCCTCTCCTCTCTCCTCCCCTTCCCTTCTCCAGAGCCAAACACCTCCCCTCCCTGCTGTAACCCAGTCCCCTTTCTCCCCCAACCTTATGTCCCGGTCCCAACAGGCATCACCGCTTGAAATGCAACCCCCACCTTTTCCATTATTTTCAATGGGAAAATTGACCCCACATAACACGTTTTCACTTAACACAATCATTTTCTGAAACATATCTATAGTGTTAAATGAGGAATTACTGTACAAATATTTGAGGTGTCAGCATAAGCTGTGTAGTGGCTCAGTGCATGCTATGTAATGACTTTGCTCGAGTCTTCATAAAATGCAAGTAAAATAATAGTGGTTTTGTGCATCTTTGTTTCTTCTTTAATTCTATCTTAGGTTGCTCTGGTTGCAATAAATATAATTGGGGAGCCTGCAGATTGCAGCAATGACAGCAATAACGTAAGTATATAAAGAAGATAGATGAATGTTTCCCTTCCAATAGACTGTCCAATGAAGGTTGGTAGTAGGAATGTGAATGTTTAACCGGTGGGGACTGGAGCAGCTCTCTGCCAGCAGCCTCTGTTTGCGGCAGGTCCGGGTGCCTCGCAGGCTGGGGGCTGGAGCAGCCCCTGCCTGCATGGTGTCCTGGTCTCCTGTAGGAATGGGCTGCTCCAGCCTGGCCAGTGTAGCTCCGTACCTGCAGGGGCAGGGGCACTGGAGAGGTCCCCCACCTGCCTCCCTTTAATTGGTTAACCGGTTAAACAATATGTTTAACCGGTTAACCAATTAAAAAACAATTAAGCAGGATTTTACATTGCTACTTGCTACCCAAGTACTAAGGATGTTAAGTATTGAGTGACTAATCATGTACTTGATACAATTTCTATTGAATGCAGGATTAGTCGATAAGGGACCACTGCGGTTCTGCAGTTTAAATGTAGTAGGAGCCAAGCATGCAGGCAGCCCTGTTCCTACTACGTTTAAACTGCAGAGCTGCAGTGGGAGTAGGTCCGGGACCCAGCATGAGCTGGGACTGCTTCAGTCCCGACTAGCACAGGGTCCGGACCATTGCACCTGTGCCTTTTAAAAGTAAGAGCCAGGCAGCTCTTACTACATTTAAAAGGCAGAACTGCAGCACTGCTGCACCTCTGCCTCCCCTGCCCTCCTCAGCCCCGCACTGCAGAGACAGTGCTGGTGGGAACTGGCTTTTAGGCTGGCTCCCTCAGCACCGGCTCCTGCTTCCCCACCCTTGTTGTCTCTGATATAGAGGTGGCATGAGGGGTTGGGGAGAAATGTGAGTCGCCAACTTGACTACTTTTGCATCCCTAGTATGTACTTAATAATGACGTGCTTCACCTACTGTAGTTGGCTTTTGATTTTTGTTGTTCTTATATTAGTTTTGTTTAAACAGACCCATCATGCACTTGTTTTCTGTTGTTTTTTTCTTTGATTGTTTCTTTTTAGTGTAACTTTAAAAAAGAAACTTACTTAGAAGAAGTAAACCAAAATGGTATCATGGAACTGAGTATATTTGTATTTTAAGTCTTTTTATAAAAGGCTCAGATTATTTTTACATGCATGTGTACATACAGTCCACTATGTAACATGCAAAATGGCCCCCTTCCTGGATTTGGAGTTACTATCTGCAGAATTAAGGTAGAAAACATCAGCTCCAGCCTTTTCATAGGCTGGGTAGTATTCCTCACTTTAAACTGCTCAACCCGCACCCTATCTTCTTTATCCTAAGAATCACTTCCATGTCCCAGTCCACAGAAGAGATGGTCCAGCAGAACCTACTAACACTAACCCTAACCTGATAATGAAGTGGGGTGTTTCAGGCATATGCTGTTGTTCTTATAGGACAGTAAATATAATTTATTAGTTTTTAAAATAAAACTTACTATGTAGTTTGCGTATAAGAGAATAGTTTGCCGTGTTTGGTCTATGCTGCTAAACAACTAGTATTTTGTCAGCAATAAGGTAAAAACACTACTAATATTGAGAGACCTCTTCATAGTTAGTTTGAGTGAAGATGCTATTAATTCTGCTTAGTTCTTAGTCTAAAAATAGAGGCATATTGGAAAGGGCATGACATGATGTCTCCTGTTCAATTTTAATTGTTTGAATTTATAGTTTCTAATCTGTTCAATCAAAAATTGGAGACATTACATTAACATTTTTCTTCCAAAGCCTTCAAGAGAGAAGCTGATTGACCATTACCTTGGGAACAGTCCAGATGACCTAGCTTTAGATGGAACATACCTTGGGTAAGATTTCTCTGTTGACATTTGTAGTAGAGAAGTTAAAACTAGTGACCTGATGAGCTATAATTAAAAACAGTTTGGGTACCAGAACGTTGTAATTTCTAAGCTGTGAATTGTGCTGATTATTGTTGGATTTCAGCATTTAATTTTGTTTAACATGCTTAGTGAATGAACACAGTGCAGTTACATTCTGTTGGGTCTTATTTGTTCATCAGCCACTTATGTGTCTTATTTCTCAGAAATGTTATTCCTTAAATACCAAATTTGAACCCAAGTGGTTGTTACAGATTTGATAGCACTAGTTATTCTTCTTGGCATCTTGTTAGCCAGCCCAACGTTAACTACCATTCATCCTATTTTCTTCTTTAACATTTATAATTTGGTTGCCATCACAACATGTATGCTAGCAGCTAAGGAGTCCGCTAATGCGGCATCACTGCATATTTGGACAGTGGTAGTTCTTCTGTCAGCTGACAGACAAGGAGGGTAGTTTGGCTAACATACTAGCCTATACTCTCCAGGAGCTATCTAGAGCTCTGATTTTGACCTCTTACTGAGTTCATCTCCTACTGACTTTATTGTAGCAAGGCACCAGCCCCCTGTTTCTCTTTTAGGCTGAGTAATTGTAGATTTTCAAACCTCTACTACAGCCATGCAAATTGTGCTATTTTGGGCATGCAGATCAAATAACTGACAACATTTTTGCATGCAAACTGTAGTTACTTAATTTACACACATGTTGGTTTTTACATGTGTTGATATATGAATATCCTTGTCCACTGCATAGGATTTTGATATTTTGGCCTGTAATACTTCCTACTTATTCTGATCCAATGGATCCAGTCTTAGTATAATCAAAAGATTATTGGATTACTTGTGTGATCATAGAATACTAAGACTGGAAGGGACCTCGAGAGGTCATCGAGTCCAGTCCCCTGCCCCCAATTATATAACTATAGTTATAGTGATAACTATAGGTTGTCATATAGCGTGCCTAGTACACAAAAAGACTCTATCAAAATAACTCAATCTTCTAGTTTTCAAGAATCTTATTTTTCTGGATCATTTTTCTTTGTTCATTTTTAAAATTTTAGCATCTCACTTAAAAAGAGATGGTTATTCTCAGTCATAAATTTATATATTTTGAAGATCAGAAGGAACCATAATGATCATCTAGGATTCTAGTCTGAACTGTGTACTATGGCCCTTACAGAAATTACTGGGTGAGATTCTATCAAACCCTTATCTTGTGGTTGGTCTAGAAAATACATTTTTAGAAAGATTTCTAGTCATCATTTACAGACTTGAATGATGATGAATCTAACATATTCCTTGGTGATCTGTTCTAGTGATTAATTTCCCTTGTAGGGAACATGTTCTTTTGAATAAAAGACAATTTTAAGAAGTCATTGATCAGATTGTTTACTTACTAAAGTCACAGCAGTCATATCCACATTCTCTAGTACTAGAGGTAGTATTTTCAAGTGTACCTCATTTGAAGGAAAAAGCCCCTTAAAGTGGATCTGGGCTGTGAGGAAGTGGATTTGACGAATGATGAAAATAGGAGTATAATAATTAGCTGTTCGCTAGTACTCTGAATCTTTAAAGCTGTTAAAGATTAAACATTATAAGAGACATTATAAGAGACATCTGCTCTTCTTCCTTAGAAATCCTAAGTGACCAAAGTCTTGAGTGGCTCTTTCATTTACATAGAGGTGTGATGATGTAATCATATAGATGTCACTGAAAACTGATCAGCATCTTAGGAAGTAGTAGGTCTAGAACATTGAGTTAGGAGATAACCCATCCCCTAAACTTCAGTGTAGAGTAAAATGGAAAATATACATTTTGGTTAATTATTATTAAAACCAATAGAAGAAATAACTTTTGCAAGATCTAAACTTCTATTTCAAATTAAATTTGACTTGGGACCCATTTAAAATAAGTGAGAGCCATAATATACTGAAGAATGAAGAAAAAGAATTGTCATCTTAATATATATTAATCTGCTGGCAGCAAAAAGAGAAGGAATATATTGTAGCTGCTGCTTCAGATTAACCTCAAAATTATCTAATTTTTTCCTCCAGAAAGCCTGACTCTATTTCACCACTGGATGATTTGGCTTTTGATATGTACCAGGATCCAGAAGTTGCTCAGATAATTCGTAAACTGGATGAGAAAAAGCATGAAGCTGTTCGTCATGAACGTTACGACTATGCCAAGAAACTCAAACAAGCTATTGCTGACTTGCAAAAGGTACTGTTTAATGACTGTTATGTCACAGATCCATGAGCTTTTCATTTGTCCATAAGGTGTTCCTCAGTCTTTGCAGTAAAATGCATTTGTAGTGGCTGCAGTTAGGAATCATTAAAAAAGGGATAGAGAATAAGACAGAGAATATTTTATTGCCTCTGTATAAAACTGTGGCAGGTCCACATCTTAAATACTGTGTACAGATATGGTTTCCTCATTTCAAAATAGACATCTTGGCATTGGAAAAGGTTCAGAAAAGGGCAGCAAAAATGATTAGGGGTTTGGAACGGGTGCCATATGAAGAGAGATTAAAAAGACTGGGACTTTTCATCTTAGAAAAGAGGAGACCAAGGGGGGATATGATAGAGGTCTATAAAATTATGACTGATGTAGAAAAAGTGAATAAGGAAAAGTTATTTACTTGTTCCCAAAACATAAAAACTAAAGATCACCAAATGAAATTAATAGGTAACAGGTTTAAAACAAACAAAAGGAAGTTTTTCTTCACTCAGTGCACAGTCGACCTGAGGTCCATCAATGGCTATTAACCAGGATGGGTAGGAATGGTGTGTCTAGTCTCTGTTTGTCAGAGGCTGGAAATGGATGACAGTAGAGGGATCATTTGATGATTCCCTGTTCTGTTCTCTCCCTCTGGGCACCTGGCATTGGCCACTGTTGGAAGACAGGATACTGGGCTAGATGGACCTTTGGTCTGACCCAGTATGGCTGTTCTTATGTTCAGTTCAGTTCACCCAGTATGGCTGTTCTTGTGTTTAAAAATAACAAATGAAAAGTCATACAATTGAGTTTTATAGCTGGAATTCTATATACATTTTAAAAATGTGATTTCCAACAACCTGCATGACACACATACCTTATTTTTCAGGTTGGGGAACGACTCGGACGGTATGAGGTAGAAAAGCGCTGTGCTGTAGAGAAGGAAGATTATGATCTTGCTAAGCAGAAGAAACAGCAGATGGAAGAGTACCGCCTGAAGGTGTATCAGCAACTGGAACTGCACAACCTTCTGGATCCAGAGCTGATGGTAAGTTTTACTAGTCATAATATAAAAATAAATACATGGTGGTTTGACTAATCAGGCTTTATCAATTGGCATTATAAATCGAAGTGTGCCTGAGAAACTAAAATAAACTCAAGGAATAGGAACTGTCATAGAATATTTTTGTTAAATCTTCATATTACTGCCATACATCATCTCCATATTCGGTGCATGTAACAAACTTCACTCTGCACATGTATGGGAAAATTGAAAGGGAATATTGACCCAGAGGTGTATTTGTAACTTTATATCATACCTGGAAAGCATTATTTGCCAGTTAGGTGAGGCTGCTCATAATCTGTTGTCTTCTCTCCTGGGTTGCTTTGCTGTTAAGGCAGACACCTGCATTAGAGCCAGGATTTCAGAGCTAACTTGTAAGTGTTTATTCATAGGCAGCTGATGTAATAGTGGTAGCTGAACTTCACTTCCAGCATTTTGTTTTGAAGCAATGTACAGAAATTGTATATTACAAAATTACTCTTTCTTTTCTCAGATCCGAAGACCTCCTGAATTGCCCCTTGAGCCTTTGGTTTATTCAGTTAGTCCTCGGCAAAAGAAACCCATGCAGTCACCCCAGCATGAGAAAGCAGAAGCACAGAAGATAGAGCCTTTTCCACAAGAAAAGTCACCTGAGACAACTTCTCCTGAACCTGTTATTCCTGAACACTCTGCTTCTCCTGTAGCCCTGCCACCAGTCTCTGTAGATGGTTTTCCAAAGACAAATGTATGTGATATTGTTTATCTGAGTCTTCTCTACTTCTCTGATTTGAGGCCTCCCAAATTTGCAAGAGTTCATTCACATAATCATTCAAAATCACCTTTCTTGGCCATTTCCACAGGAATCTATCAAAGAAAATGATTTTCTTATTACATTCAGTTTCCTGAAGGAATCTGTTATGCTGATGTCTCATATGGGATTGGAGGTTGGCTTTCTCTGCTGTTAATCTGTGCTCATCTAGTAATAGTAATGCTTAGCATCTCTTGTGTGAGACCCTTGAAAGCCTTTACAAACATTCAAGAAGACTGAGTTAAGTAAGATTATACCCAATTTACAAATAGGGGAACTGAATTAAAACTAGGGGAAATGACTTGCCCATGCTCATGCTGCTGATTCACTTTAGGGCCAGGCTACAACTCAGTCTGTTCTTCTAATGATTCAATACCTGATAATTTCTAAAAGAAGAGTGTTATGAGTCCAGGCTCAGGGCTAAAATAGCAACAAAAGTATATGCTGGAATTAGAATCATAGAATACTAGGACTGGAAGAGACCTCAAGAGGTCATCGAGTCCAGTCCCCTGCCCTCATGGCAGGACCCAGTACTTCATTAGATTGAAGAACACAATCATGGCTTGATGCCACATGTACTATGAGGAAAAGTAATCCAGGCAGTAATCCTAATAAAGTTCTTAGAACCAGAAACAGTAGGAGAACATTTTCGCTGCAATTAAAAACCTCAGGCTGGTCCATTGTTATGCATATAAGAAGCACACAGGATCTTTGTCAGGGGAAAAGGCAATACGTTGCGTTCATTGAGAATACAGTAGAAAAACAGTTAGCATATGCTTTATAAAACAAGCCCACACACAAACACACAAAGTCTTGTCATTGCTTAAAGTCACCAGTCTGTTGCTCACATTAACTTACTGGCCAGACAAGTTAAATGTGAGGGGCAGGAGCAGGGGCTTCTCTCGGTCTGGACCTACTTTCCGATGTTGACAAGAGGAGACCTGGAGATTCGTGTAAGACGCTCCATCTTTTATAGGACTTTTCTCCCATTCAGGTCTATGCATTTTGCTTCATCAGCTCTTAATCAGTCATCATCTGTTCTGCTTAATATCTGTTTATCTGGGAGTTATTTTTTACTCTGACATCAGTATGTTGGTGTCTCCTTCCCAGTGTTATTTCAGGGCTATCTTGTTTGTAACAGGGCGCTTGCTTCTTAACACTCCATGACCGTCCATATGTCCTCCATCGGTATGCTTTGTATTAGGCCCAATTTATGGTACCTTGATGCCTCTGAGTCTTCCAGCCCCCTCCCCTCTTTCTCTGTCTGGACTCTGACACTGTTGGGCCTACAAGTTCTCTCTCCAAACACTCACATTCCATTCATTCCCCCTCCCCAGGAACTACATAGTCATTTCACACATGGGGAAAAAGGATACTATTGTTCATACAAAAAGTATCCATCTATTTCAGTACCAAGCTTCTATTAGTACAAACTTTTATTCCTTTATCATAATTTCCTTATAACAGAATCAATATTCTAATTACTCCTAAGAGCAATAGTGTGATCATGCTGAATCACAAGGATCCTTCTGATCTCTTTCTGTCTTGACATCAGATACAAACACAAGCAGTTTGCCTGATGCATCTTTATTAAGGGTCTAGAAAACTGTTCTTCCCCACTAACCAGAGAAGGGTGGCTGGCATAGTTATAGTTGTTTAATGTTCATTCTCACACTATCCATTACGCACATTACATAAAACATTATAAAACTCTGTGGTCTACATCATTTCAGCTGACTGGGATTGCAAGGCTGTTTAATTGCAGTATAGGCAGCCAGGCTCAGGCTAGGATCCTGTGAGGTGGAATGGTCCCAGTGCTCTGACTGCAGCCTGAGATGGAACATCTGCACTGCAGTTAAACAGCCTCTTAGCCCGAGCCCCCTAAGCTCAAGTCAGATGACACCCATGACCTCAAGGTGTCTAATTGAGGCATAGACATGACCAAATAGGCCAGCCCAACTTCCACTGATGCCAGCGGAGACTCCCATTGATTTCCGTAGGAGTTGGATTGGACCCTAAGAGCAGCAATAATCTCTTTACAGCATGCTGGAGTAAAATAATGTAACTGTCTATGTTGACTTCATATCTGGAGAGAGGCTATAAATAGAACTCCATAATGTTTTTAATCTTTTTCTTATCTGCTTAATGTCATATAAAATATATCCTTTGTACTGACTTACATTCTGAAAACACTGTTGTCATGGTAACAGGATAAAAAAATGAGCATGTCCAAATCTGCATGTAAAATGCAGGAGATACAACTCTGGAGAAAAGTCTGGATGGATTGTGTTGAAATGAATCAAAGCGATGGAAGAACATCAGATCTCAGTCACATTTAGAATTACTTTGCTTGCCTTCTCCATTAGGTTGAATTTCTGCCTTATGATGAGAGACCTCTCCCAGCTATTCGTAAACATCATGAGGAAGGATTTGCTTACCTTGAGCCAGAGATGAATGAAGAAGACATCAGTGATACTCCAAGAAGTGGCATCACTGGGGAACCAGAACCATTAACTGAGAAAGCACTGAGGGAGGCCAGTCCTGCCATTGAAGTTTTTGGAGAGGCCTTGGTAAAGTCTAGGAAAAATAACCCTCTGCACATTTATAATCCAGATCTTGAGTCATTTTAGAATTCACTTTGTGAGCAGAACAGGAGATGATAGTTTCACATGTGTAACGATTAAATGCAAATATAAAGTTTGGTATCGCTATGTCTGTTATTAAAATCTGGTGCCTATTTTCAGCCTGTTTTCTGGTGCCTACCTAACTTTCTGCTGTTAATGAGTTGGTTACCTATTGTTGGGGAAATCTATTAGGTGTATATAAAATTATGTAGATTTGGTCCGTCCATTTTCAGGAATGAGATAAAATATTTGCAGATTGTCTGTTTTAGAATTTGTCCTCTGATGGAAACTTCACTGCTAGTGCCACAATGATTGGTGATTTACTAGTAGATAGGTGATTCAACAAACTATCCCAGAATTTGACAGGTTTAAGATATTAATCCCTTTTTCTTTGGCATAAAATCTCATTTTTCCTTGAAGCGATTTTATGGGAGACATTTTCAAGGGTGCAAAGTAAAGAAAGAAACCTCACTGCCTTTGAAATTTAAATGGATTTGGGAGCTTAACTCCGATTTTGCCTTTGCAGTTCTCTTCCTGTGTCGCACTAAATTATGAGTTGAGTTGCCAGTATTGGCCATTTTTTAACAGTAATCTTGCTCTGTATCAGGTTGCAGGAGCATATTCCAAGACTTGGTCGTATCGAGAAGATGCTCTGCTTGCTATATATAAAAAGCTGATGGAAATGTCTGCTGGCACATCTAAGGATGATTTAAAGAATATGCTTAGAGCTGCTGTCTTTCTCATAAGAAGAGCAATAAAAGACATAGTGTCTTCAGTGAGTAATACTGTTTCATAATAATAATATCGTTATTGAAGCTCCAGTCCTGCCTAACCTTGTGCAGGGCTGTACTCACGTGGAACAAGTTTCATGATCAGAGCCTAGTAAATGTAGGCTTTTAGTAGAGAAAATAATTGTAAACATATTAAATATCTGAATAATCTACACTTTAAAAGGGAATGCTGTTGTATTAATTTTGGCTCTGAATTATAGGAGCAATTTTACAAAAATGTGACTTCATGCAGGTTTTTAATTGCTGCAGAATTTAGGGAACTGTATAATATGCAGAGCTAAATATTTTAATAGTTTGTAAAATGTGAGCATCTTTGGTTGTCTGTATATTGCATACCACCAGCAATGGTGACAGTGCTCAATAAATACATTTTATAAAACTTTTTATACAGAATTTAAATGCTAGAATAGAAAGATAAACTTAGATTATTTAGCAAATAATATATCTTATGGGTAATGTACCCTGAAATGATTCCCTAATGCTTCACACAACATGAGTGAAAGCTGAGAATCCTAAAATTCATCTTAAATTTAGCAATTTAATTCTATAAAATATCCTAGGGAACAAGTAACAGTTAAATTTGCATAGCTGAAGTGTGTAGTTAAGGCATCTTGGTTCTTGCAACCAATACTTTGTGCAGACTTTTTCAGAATGAATAAAGAAAGGTAGACTATCTGCCTTTACTTAAGTAATTTAATCAAGTTTTGGGCAAAATAAAGGCAATATTTCTCACATTTGAAGAAAGGATGTTAAATTGCATTTAATCAGCTAATCGAGTAGTCGATGGAATTTCCAGCGACTACTCGATTAGTCAGTAAGGGGGGAAACTGCAGAGCGGCAGTGGGGTTAGCTCTTGGCCCTGGGAGCTAACCCTGATGTGGCTCTGCCTTTTAAATGGATTAAGAGCCGGGTGGCTCTTACAAAGCAAAGGCGCAGCGTCTGGGACTGGGCGCAATCCAGGACAGCTGAGTCCCAGCTCGTGCCTAGTCCCCCACTACACCTATGCCTCCCCTGACACCCCCCCCCCCATGGAGACACTGCTGGGGGGCTGGGGGGAACCAGCTTTTAAGTTGGCTCCACCTAGCACTTGCTCCTGCCTCCTCCCCCGCCCCCCCTTCCCCCGCTGCCTCTGATAGAGGCAGCGGGGTGAGTGACTAGTTGAGTAGTGACTCGACTACCTTATGAGCCTAGGCTTAATAGGTAGTTGACTACTTGACTAGTCACCTATAACCCTAATTTGAAGAAGCTCAAAGTTAAGTAGTGGACTTAGAAAAGTAACTATTGATGCAATATGTACTGAATACTGGGCTTGAGTGTTTTATAAAGTTGATATAGGGAACAGAATGGGTTGAAGAAGGATAACTTTTATAGTCTCCAGCTATGCCTCAGGAGATGGGAAAAGCTCTTTTTTTTCCCCCAGATATTGCTGGGTATTATAGAAAATCAATGGAATGTATTGTTTGGCCCTTCACATTAGGATTTAACTCATATTTTCAGGAGTGTGGGTGGAGGAGAGAGAACACCTGAGGCCACGTCCATTACCATGCTTTCCCTTTTGGCATTTTGGTAATTCTAGAATGTTGGTGCTTTTATTAATTCTAGAAAACAGACCATGGGGTATTACATAGATACAGAAAATTCTAATTTTTGTTTGTTTGTTGTTTTAATAATCTTTTAAACTCAGGTTTTCCAAGCTTCCCTGAAACTTTTGAAAATGATCATCACTCAATATATACCAAAGCATAAACTAGGTAAATTGGAAACAGCTCATTGTGTGGAAAGAACACTTCCAAATTTACTTTCTAGAACAGGAGACTCCTCAACTCGTCTTCGTATTGTGGCTGCAAACTTTATCCAGGTAGGAATGTCATTGGAATTGCATATTAGAATGACTTTTAACACAATATGTAGCTGTTTTGCCCCCACAGATTGAGAATGCATAAGGAGAGATGGGCTGCATGACATCTGTCCAAAATCAAATGTAAAGTTAATATGCAAATGTTATAAGATCTATTGGCTCTCCACTGATCAGTTTACTGCTGCTGAATTAACCTAAATAAGCCCCACATCATGGTTATATGTTTTTACACTAAATGTTAATCTTCCGTTTTGGTTTGAATTAGGGATGTTAAATATTGGTTAATTGAATAATCGAGTAACCTCATGAAATGTTATCTGTTAGTCGACTATTCTATATTTCCTGGGAGTGGGGCTGGCAGCTACTGTATCAGAGGCAGCGCGGGGTGCCAGGTGGGACCTGGTCTGCGAGGGGAACCAGTTTAAAAACCAGCTCCCCTTGCGGACCAGCTGCCTGTCGCCCTGTGCTGCTACCTCTGATAAAGATGCAGCAGTGCGGGGTGGCAGTAGCCCCTATCTAGGGGGCATCTGAGCTCCTGAACCCAGTATGAACCGGAACTGAGCCAGGCTGCCTGCCTGCCCAGCTCCTAATACACTTTAAATGCAGAGACACAGCAAGGGTAGGTCCCAGATGCATCGCAAGCCAGAACTGAGCCAGGCTGCTGGCCAGCCTGCTAAAAAATGTACTGGTAGGGAGAGGGAAATGTGTGTAGTCTATAGCATTAACCTATAAGCTTTTGCTTATAGGTTAATCGACTATTCTATTATATCCCTAGTTTGAATTTGATATTTCTGGAAAATACTTTATTACACATTCCACTATCTTATTTTCATGCCAATTGCTTAGGGCCACCAAAGACTTCCAAATTCTGGGCTGGCTGCTTCCTGTGCTGCTTAACTCCCAAGCAGCAGGTATGGGAGGCAGCTTGCCCCAGTGTCAGAAAGCCCTCCAAACCTAGCCGCAAGCGAGCCAGCCCCAGAAGTTGCAAACTTTGGGAGCTCTAACAGCTGCTCATAGAAATTGACATTCTTGTCCATTTTATGGCTATAGCAGTGGCTAAGTTGATAAGAGTAAATTTTAGTCAACAGCTGCCATCTGGGAAGCACGCTTCTTTTCTGGAAATGTCATGTGTTGATGTGTGAGAAACAAAATATTTTTTTCAGGATTTCCAGTTCACAAGACATTTCAAAATATTGTGCTGAATTGGAATTGCATCAATATTTTGAACTATGGTTTATCTCGTGAACTGGAACTCCTGAGATTCATCTTGTACTGCTTGTGAATACTGGAGACAAACTCTCACAGGATTTGGACCTAAACTGTGGAACTCACCCAACAGATGCTGACCAAGAACCTTGAAATAGTTGGAACTAACTTCATTTGTTTGGCTTAGCTTCATCACAGTTACTTTTTCAGAAACTTGCTTGCATCTATTGGTTGTGGAGTAATCGCCTAGTTTTCAGTCTAGTCCTGTAGGAGCAGAATGGACAGACAGTTTAGTTTATCATTCTTTTTAAATAATCTGAGTGGTATTGCCATGATAAGAGCTACGTAAGTACCTAGATAGCCCTTGCGCCCTCTTTATAATACGGTAGAATTTTTGATTAAAGGAAAATATACTTACACTCAGATTCATTGGTGTAAAATTGTAAATAAATTTACCTATGTCATGTCCTTGAGTTTGATTCATTTTAACCTCATTGCTATAAATAATAAGGGACATTTTTAAATTAGAAATAAAAAATGATGTAAATATCAGATTTAGCAAATGGAAAAAAATGCCACTTAAAAAATGGACAATCCATTTGATGTGTGGTGCCAGTGAGCAATTGTGAACACTTAAAGTTAAAGTACAGATTGTTTTCCAGTAAAACTTAGAAGCAGGAACAGTAATTTTCTCTTGTGTGTGTATGTGTGTGTATGTGTTAATACAGTGCTAGGAGGGTACTAGATGAATCACTGGCTCAGAGTTATTTTGTCATTGAAAGCATCCAGATGGGGTGAAAAGGCTTTTCTTTCATTGCAGACTTGACTTAGATTTTAATAAGGATATTGTGAGAACTGCTCTGGTTTGTCACGCTAATCCCAAAAGTGGCTTATTTTATGAATACCTCTTAGCTCATCTACAATAGATTTGTAATTGTATACTTGAAAGGAAGTGAGGAAGCCATTACTTATATAGTTTTATTACCAGGACATAGAGTACTTGGCTTGGAAAGAGAGGAAGATGTAGTTACTATATTATTGGTAGGAGAAAATAAAAAAATACATAGAACCTAAACAATAAAACTTTAGAAATATTTGGAGTGGACAGTATAATTTTATATCATTTTCCTACAAGAGGTATAAAAGATGGTCATCCGGCTCTTTTCCTTTATATACTCAATACCTTTTTCCATCAGGTTTGCCTCTGACTTCAAAAGTAAATGCCAATCTATTATATATTTGAGAGAGTTTGTGTGTATGTGTCTGTTTGTCCTTGTCTGTCTGAGAGTCTGTTTGTTCAAGAACTCCTAAGTGTTAAGCGAGGACCACCAAATTTTGTATGCAGCTTCCTCTTCTCCTGACTTAAGCAAGATCAGGGTTTGATTGTGCCAAGACAATGGGATGTAACCAGAATCTAATTGTTTCCCACCAAATGGAAGTGGAGGCCTCTGATAGCAGGGACAATTATACTCCAGACTGACCACAGGGGGACAGCAAGCACCCCCAGTCCAGGGGAGCAGCCAGTGGCCGGACGGCATAGCCCCCACCCTTTGCCCTGAGACACCCACACGCATCCAGCTGAGGGCAGGGAGCTGCATACCAAATTTGGACATGGACAGCCTTGCTGGGCTGGAGCTGCCCCACACCTGTGCCCCCTTTAATTGGTTAACCAATTAAACAGGATTTTATGTCCCTAGTCCTGTACCCCACAACCCTGACTCCTGCGATCCTTTGCCCTGAGCCCCCCACATCCCCAAACCCTTGCCCTGAAGGACCCTTGCAACGTCAGGTAAATCTTCTAGTATGAACTGAGTTTCAAATCAAACCCTGCTTCATCATAATTTAAAAGCAAACCAATTTATGAAAGAAGCAGTTTCTCTTATGTTACTATTGTCACCACTTACCCCTTTGGCACATGGGTCCCACATAAACCCTGCACATGAAAGGCTGAAAACAAACCTTAAATTATTCTGTGCAGTGGTGGCCTGTAGTTCAGTGTTCTTCCTCCATGTGCATTCACTGCATATTCTTTTGATCCTGGTGGCAAGTTGCATCCCATTCTCACTTTCCCGTCAGCTTCTTCTCTCTTTTTCCTAGACACTGGCAACCAATATTCAGTCAGTTGTCCTGGCAAGACCAGTAGTGGCTCATGGTCTGAGTTGTGTTGCAATAAACCTGTCAAAACAGATTCCTCTTTGTATACAACCTGCCTGAAGTAATGTCTGGCTCCTTCTTGGTTCCCTCCCTGCCTTTTGTCAGGTTTGCTTACAAGAGAACAGGGTGAAGTGAATACTACCTGGCCTCAGAGCCTCATGGCCTGGTGTCTATGCTTCTGTACTTCCAGTGTCACAGCTGACTTAAGTGTTTCTTTTAATCTACGTATTGTTGGCAGCTCCTTAGACAAGTTAGGAAACCTTCACCAAAATATACTTCTTACGTGACCCCAGCAAATTTTAGTTACACATTAAATCGTATGCTGTTTGTGTTGAAGACATGAATGATGCTTGGCACTAAACTGACCAGTGAACCAAATTACAAATGCTTCAGGGGGTAGCTGAGTTAGTCTGTACAGGATAAACTTAAAAAACAACAAATAGTCTGGTAGCATTTTAAAGACTAGCAAAACATGTAGATGGTATCATGAGCTTTTGTGCTATCAGACTATTTGTTGTTTTTTAAGTTTATCAAATTACAAATGTTACTTGAAATTTAAGAACATAAGAATGGCCAAATGGGGTCAGACCAAAGGTCCATCTAGCCCAGTATCCTGTCTTCTGACAGTGGCCAATGCCAGGTGCCCCAGAGAAAGTGAACAGAAACAGGTAATAATCCAGTGATCCCTCTCCTGTCGTCCATTTCCAGCCCCTGACAAACAGAAATTGAGACACCATTCCTACCCATCTTGGTTAATAGCCATTGACAGACCTAACCTTCATGAATTTATCTAGTTCTTTTTTGAATCCTGTTAAAGTCCTGGTCTTCACAACATCCTCTGTGTGCTGTGTAAAGAAAAACTTCCTTTTGTTTGTTTTAAATCTGCTACCTATTAATTTTATATGGTGACCCCTAGTACTTATGTTATGGGAACAAGTAAATAGCTTCTTCCTTATTCACTTTCTCCAAACCTGTCATGATTTTATACACCTCTATCATATCTCCACTTAGAAAAGAGGAGACTAAGATGAAAAGTCCCAGTCTTTTTAATCTCTTCATATGGCACCCATTCCAAATCGCTAATCATTTTTGTTTCCTTCTTCTGAACATTTTCCAATGCTAATATATCTTTTTTGAGATGAGGCGACCACATCTGTACATATTATTCAAGATGTGGGTATACAATGGATTTATATAGAAGCAATAAGATGTTCTCTGTCTTATTCTCTGTCCCTTTTTAAATGATTCCTAACATTGTTTGCTTTTTTGACTGCTGTTGCACATTGAGTGGATGTTTTAAGAGAACTATTCACAATGCCTCCAAGATCTCTCTCGAGTGGTTATAGCTAAATTAGTCCCCATCATTTTATTTGTGTAGTTTAAGGATGATAAATATTGACTAAACGAATAGTTGATGTATTTTGCATTGATTATTTGATTAGTCGATAAGGCACTTCTACCTTTGAAGGGTTCATTAATGGAAGGAATAACTCTTGATTCAAGCATAGTGATATTTATTCACAGGGGGAAAATCCTGGATTTATTTATTGAATTTACTTGATGGGTAATAATCTGATTTATAATGCTACTTCCTAGATCAGAAGATGGTGGATTTACTGTCTTTTAGCGTATGCAACCCACGGATTATGCAAGGTTTTACAATCCCACGGCCTCCCCGTGGGCTATACTCGTGCGCGTGTTATACAAGTTTATTTTTACTGAAATTACAGGAAGTCAAGACTGACTCTTACTTGATAAAAGCAGCATATTTTAAATACTTTTTAAAAATTAATTACAAGTTAAAACTACTAAAGGAATAAATAAATGGTAAAACGGTGCGGTTCAAAGGGGTTATATACCAGCAATAAGGGTTGTAGCATACTTACTGCTCAGCGTCATCAGCTGCGGTTCATTAACACTTCATTACAGGTGCTGTTCATTAACAGTACCCACAGTTCATCTCCCATGGGCTATACATGTGTGCGGGTTATCTAAGACTTTTTTACACAATCAGGAAAAAACGTGGATTGTGCACAGGTGCGGGTAATACACATGCGCAAGTTATATACGCTAAATTACGGTAATCCAGGTTTATGTTAAAGCGACAAGGAGTCCTGTAGCACCTTATAGACTAACAGATGTATTGGAGCATAAGCTTTCGTGGGCAAAGACCCACTTCGACAGATGCAGGTTTATGTTCTTGTCATTGAAATTAGAATCTAGCCTAATAATTAAAACGTGAAATGACAGTAGTTGTGTTTTTCTATCAACATGTTAAAATTACCAGTTTTGCTAGAATAGGTGCTGTCTAGCATTGAAAGGACGAAACAGCAAGCATCTTATGACAACAGAGTTCAGCTATGAGGCTGTTTCCTCAGTAGATCAATAAAATGTGATGTGTGGATTTCCTCTGCTGAAGCACTTTTCTAAGATCAGTCTTGAGGCATCATCATCAGACTTGCTCTAGGAAATTCTTTCTCTTCATTTCAGTTATTTAAAACAACAACAACAAAACCCTTTATTCTGCAGGTCTTGTTCAGTTGAGAGCTCCCAGAGAAATACATACTTCTCAGTAGGTGCAATCAGTGCATGTTCTCTGTCAATAAACCTGTTGTCAATAACAAGACTAACACTTTTTTCTTCTCTTTATGCTGTATACAGGTGAGTTTGTTGAAGTAGTGAATGGCCATCTACCTTAAAGTCTCATCTGATTGTAACTAACACAAATTATTCTTGGTTATGATGTCTTGAATAACATTTAGCTTTGCATACAATTTCATCCCATGTTTCAAAATTTTCCTGTGCATGTTAACTCTGTATTTCCCTACAGGAGATGGCACTATGTAATGAAGTTAAACCTCTTCAAATCATCCCGGTTCATCTGGTCCAGCCATTGAAACCAAATTCCCCTACTCATCTGGCAATGAGTCAGGTGGACTTGGTGGAACGCCTATTGAAAGACCTGGGAACAGAAAATTCTGGTTTTACTATTGACAACGTCATGAGGGTAGGAGGATTCTACAGTATGTTAAGTCTCTCTTTCTTGGTTGAATGTTAGTTTATCTGTGTTGGAGTGCCAGCCACGTTCACCAATTAATGAGGACCAGTGAGCTTCTCTAGGCAGAATTAGTCAACCTTGTGAAGATCCATAATTACCAAAAAAAAAAAACCCTATACAGGATATTTGGTTGGAGAAACATGTCTGTCTGTCTGTCTAAGCAACCACAATGCTCACGTTGAGGTGAGCAATCCCTCCAGATTAAGGGAACAGATCCTTTGATCTGACTGAGCTAGGCTTGGCACACAGTGGAAATGGGGCAGGCAAAGGTGGTTTAAAGCTGCCTTTGTTTTCCCCCAAGTATAATGAGACTATTCCAGGCCAGATTAAATTAGAATAACCCTTTTCACCAATATATTTTCAGTTTGCGACAGGGGCATTGGAGCACAGAGTATATGAGGTACGCGATTCAGCATTACGGATTATCTTCGACATGTACAGGCAGCACCAGACTGTTATACTGGACTATCTTCCTCCAGATGATGCCAATACACGCAAGAATGTTCTCTATAAAACACTCTTTGATGGATTTACTAAAATAGATGGCAGACTTACTGAGGCTGAGCTTAGAGTAAGTAATAAGACTGTGGAAAGTATGCAGTTATAATAAGATACTGTACCATATTGAATTTGTAGCTGCACTGATCATAAAATGATTTGTTAAAACATTTATAGCAAATTTTGTAATTGTAAATATCTTGATTCCATAGTAAAAAAGACTAGCACTCACTTTAACATGTTAATCAGTTTATACTAAATCACTGTTATGATTGTGCTTTTTTTCATGTTTAATCCCTAATTATATTTCTGAAACAGTAACAGTATTTTCACGTCCGTAATAAAAATCTAGGTGTCAGTAGTAGAATGGTCATTCTGTGACACGGATGAAGGGAAGATATGTTAAATTATTCATCTGTCTGTTTCCATCATGATAAAAACTTCTAAATCACAATGAATTTATTTAAAATGAGGATAGAAGGTCCTTTTTTATATTGTAATAGACCAGTTGTTTTACATTCAGTAAGAAAAGAATGTTATGTACTAGATTAAATGTTGTTTAGCATCCTTCCTTGTATGAGAGAGTATTACAAAACCACGGTAACTGAGAGAGTATTTCTTAACAGGCACAGAAAAAGGCAGCCACAGAAGAAGCAGAAAAACAGAAAAAAGAGGAGATTAAGGTTCTGCAAGGGCAACTAGCAGCACTGAAGGAGATCCAGACAGAAGTTCAGGCTGGAAAGGTCAATATCTTTTTTCCTCAGATGTCCTGAGTTGAAGTTATCTTGTAACTAGAGGATTTATCTTGCGTTGCTTGGGCCCTTCAGGGCAAGGGACTGTAGATGTGGGGGGTGCAGGAGTCAGGGCAGGGGAGGCTCAGGCCAGGGGCTTAGGAGGTTTGGGAGGGGAGCTCACCGCAGCCACCCATGGCAGCGAGCATGGTGCTGCTCTGATGACATACATCTCCTCCCAGTAGGCCGGAGCTACGTTGCCCTGTGGTTTCTCGGGGGTGGGGGGCGAGCAGGGCTTCCCTGCCCCCAATCCGGCACTGCGGCTGGTGCGGGGGCGCCTTGGGGGCATGCAGTATAGCTGTCCCCTGTGTTCTCTGCTCCTAGTGGTCATTGCGGATCATAACTGTCTTTTCTGCCAGACCCCTCCTTTTCCATGTTATGGAAAACAATCTAATTCCAGGTATATCTCATTTTCCTGGGACAACCAAAACCTGACCTTGCATTAATAAGTTAGGATAAGAGGAAGTTGCATACCAAATTTGGTGGTCCTAGCTGTTACCGTTTAGGAGGAGTTCTTAAATGGACTCACAGGCGGACGGATGTACGTATGGACAGATTACAGGATACTGGTCCTGTTTTTTCCTGATGAATACTGGAAACAGATTACACTGCTGTTCTGTGAGATGAAAGTTGCTTTGTGATAAACTTCAGTATTATATTAAACCACAAGAAGTGTAACTGAAGTATATGACGTGACTGGTCTTTATTCATATGAGAAAAAGAAATTCTGTGTTTTGTTTTTGATAGCGTGGTACAAACATTGTGTCCAGGTAGGGTTGTTTAATGCATCATGTGGTGTTTGGTGGATGCATCTACAAACTTTAAAATGTCCAAGTATTTGTTAGAGCAGTGCATGGGTACTATATATAATAACTCATGTAGGTCACTTAGAATGATGCTATACTATGTAATTGTCAGCTATTAGAATTGTGCATGCTTGACTTTAAAGGTAGTAATGGTAGAGGGACGGTTGCCCATCCTGATTGGAAGGTTGCTGCTGTAGTATGTATGCCTGTGCCAACATAGGGACAGGAATATGTCTACTGGAGGAACGCTGTTGTGTCCCAGCACTCAGGAGAAATCCTCTTTGGGAAGGTTGGCTTCTGCACCACAACCGGTGCTGCCCTGACTTTGCTTCTCATTTCTTCGCTGACTGGGCTTTCTCTGGATTTATCTGCTCTTCCTTCCTGAAATACCAAGAAATCATTCTGTCCTGGCCAGTGCCATAGTCACCAATGGAATTACTGACGTCTCTTTCTCTGTTTGGCAGGAGAAAGAAAATGATTTTCAAAAGCCAAAGACTCAAGGTAGGTAAAGCTTAAAACTATTCAAAAAACACAGAAACCAAACTAGCCTTGAAATGTTTTGGATGGAGAAATAATTGGGACACGTGGCAACCAATGGGTGACTGACCATGGCATAATGCATGCTGACTCATCTGAGTTCAGAAACAAACAGATCCTAGAGCTTTGGATTGGCTGAGATTCAGTCTAACGGACAGAATCATTCCGTCTTCAGAGGAGAACTGACCATTTAGTGTGCCAACATTAGTTGCCAGCAGCGAGGCTGGTAATTTCTCTCATCAGCTCAAATTGGCTTGTATTGAAGCCAGTTTGGATTTCTCCTCACAATGAGGGTGAAATCATCTGCCACTTTATTTTCAAAATGTTAAGAAACATTTTAAATAGAGACTGTTTTTCAGTAGTCCATTGCTGATGTTTTGTCTGTCAGTGCACCCAAAAGACAAGCAGTTATCCTGCTATATACAGGAGTGTTACCTCTTAGTGCTGCATATGCTTTAGTTGCTTGTCAATGTTTAGGAATATACTATTCCAAATAATCAGTTGCTATTAAAACTTTGAGAAATAGTACTTTTCTGAAAGATCTTAGGGATAGCTCAGTGGTTTGAGCATTGGCCTGCTAAACCCAGGGTTGTGAGTTCAGTCCTTGAGGGGGCTATTTAGGGATCTGGGGTAAATCTGTCAGGGATGGTACTTGGTCCTGCCGTGAGGGCAGGGGACTGGACTCAGTGACCTCTTGAGGGCTCTTCCAGTTCTACGAGATAGGTATATTTCCATTTATTATTATTATCGAGTTTAATAAATTCCTTTTTACAGGTGAGCAAATAAAGAAAGTCACCCTACCTGCAGCAACAGAGATTCCAGATGATCATTCCTCCGTTGCAAATTATTTAGATAAGTAAGTAAAATCAGAAGCTTCTAACCTCTTTAATGTCGCTGCTAAAGAGGAGTTAGAGATAATCCAAATGCAAATAATTATACTGATGCTTGTAGACAATTCGTTACATAAGATTTAAATAAAATGCAAATGGGGCTATTTTGAATATTTTAATTTCTTCCCCCTTATTCTTTATCTTCTACAATAAATACAATTAAGAATGTACAAAGCAGGATTACCTCACATTGCACAAATAGTGAAGGGTATGTGTGTACATGTGTTTTGAGAAGTTATGTCCATGGATTAGAAAACTGTCACTGCTACAGGAACAGAGGCAAAACTAAGGCTAAGACTACCACATTTAAGGTCTTAATGAAAATAGAAGATGTCCTTGGAGATTGGATAAAGTGTCCATGTAAGCTCTTCCCCAGTACTTATTTGTAAGAAAGGGCATGTCCAGACTACATCCCTCTTTCAAAAGAGGGATGTAAATTAGACAGATTGAAATTGCAAATGAAGCCAGGATTTGAATTTCCCGTGCTTCATTTGCATAATGGTGGCCGCATGTTCTTTCGGGAAAAAAAACCCTTTTTTGAAAGATCCTGTAAACCTCATTTTTTGAGGAGTAAAGGATATTTCGAAAAAGGGGGGGGGGTTCGAAAGAACCATGTCTAGATGGCGGTTTCACTTTCGGAAAGCACTTTTTTGAAAGAACGTGCGGCTGCCATTATGCAAATGAAGCGTGGGAAATTAAAATCCCGACTTCATTTGCAATTTCGATCTAATTTACATCCCTCTTTCGAAAGAGGGATGTAGTCTAGATGTAGCCAAAGTCTCTCTCTTTGAGTGAACCTTTTAAGTTATAGCTCTACTACCACTTCACAAAAGTCTCTGCCTGAGCCCACTCAAAGCAGTTAGTTATTCTGTAGGGATGATGATTTGTACAAAAAACCTGTATGTCGCGGAATGATTTTAAACTGGAAAGATGTTTCTTTTAGTAATCTGTAGCATTTGTTATTGTTCCTCTGTCTTCTCCAGTTTATGCATTTTTTGTGGTGAAAGGGACGAATCGTTCACAGAGGAAGGCTTGGATCTCCATTACTGGAAACATTGCCCTATGTTGACAAGATGTGAGCACTGCAAACAGGTCAGACATTGGATTCAAAAGTCTGCATTACTATATAATCTGTATGCACATTCCTGAACTAACAGGAGCAGTGAATTATTCTATTGTCAATCAGTAAGATGCAAAAGGTTAAAAATTCAGTTTGTAGCAGAATCATTGTCATGGGCAATAACACAAGGAAAGGAGCAGTATAAGGAACCAGATTAACAGCCAAAGTAATTCCGCTCAGCATATTTATCCATTTAAAATGTACAGCACCATTACAATCAGGAAACTGGAAAAGAAGGGTATCTCTCTTCTCAGTTGGACAAACACCTTTTAAATATTGTTTGACAACACCTTTCCTTTCAATCTATAAGGGATTTGCCGCTACACAGTATAAACTACAGGTGCATGTGTGAAACATCAGAGCTCTTGCTGGGTGTGACATTCTAAATCATTTCAGACCAGAGGTCATATTGAGGAGAGGAGAAATTAGTGATATTTTACCTGACTCCATCCACAAAATAAGCTCTGGCCACAGGAGATATGTAGTCATAGTTTATTAAGCAGATGTTCAGGGTATGATCACACATGCTCTCTGGGCTTGGCTTTCCCCCAACTTGGGTCCTAATACATGCCTGGCTCTGCTGAACTCAAGTCTAGTTTCCCCATAATGAAACTTGCAAGCCCCACAAGGCTCCTGGAGCATGCCTTCCCCTTAATGGGGCCCTTCTTGAGTGAGGGAGAAAGTAGCAGTGTCTCCCAAACCCATTTGGTGCTGGTGCCAAAGGGAGCTGTCCTTTACAGTAGATTGAAAATCTGCACATACACATACTCTAACCCATCCCTTCTCCTTTTTTATGCGGTCTGACAATCTGTTGTATTAACATTTTAAGCATCAGTACGCTCTCATTGAGATGAATCGGGAAATTGATAACACTCTCATCAGTTCAGGCTCTACAAATGTGGGTAGTTATGCTCCACATATTTTTGAGGCCATCTCAATAATTATCACAGCTAGAGACTGATTTTGCCTTTTTAAAATTGCTGAGATTCTGGGGAACAAGGTATCATGCCATATGATTACTATCCAGCTCAGTGTGGGTCCTGTTTCAGATATGTATTTATGTGTGGGGGCTCTTTAACATTCCAGTGTTACTTGTCAAATAGCTTGTTCCAACTTGTCATACATTAAAAGTGTCAAACAAGTATTACTGACATGTTAAGTGGGCAAAAGATTATTCCAGAAAAAAGCATGTATTCCTGTTTTGTCCCAGTGCCTGCCTGTACTTGCATGCAATGTTAACAACTTGTAGCTCATGTACAGTACAGTATGTGGAATCATTTGTATCATACGTATATTTAAATGTAAAAGTGGAGTTAAACACAGGATCGAGTTTTAAGTTACTTTTCCTTGTTTTATGTTTAAGCCCATAATTGTACAATTTTAAATTGTGCAGGTTGTATGTGTTGAAACACAAGCAGTGTGTTATCAGATAGAAGCATTTTTGAAATTTTACTCCATGCCCCATTTTCAAAGGTGAAGTAGGAGCCCAAGGCTCATGGATTTTCAGTGACATTTTAAATATGAGACTTGGGCTCTAAAGTTACTTAAGATCATTTAAAAATTGGAAAGCACAATACAAGTGTATAGATGTGTCTCTCGTATTCTCAGCAACCTGTTTGTTTTCCTGTGGCAGGTGGTGGAGATAGCAAGCCTGACAGAGCACTTGCTGACTGAGTGTGATAAAAAAGATGGCTTTGGGAAATGTCAGCGCTGCAGCGAGGCCCTTCCAAAAGAGGAACTCCCCAAACATGTGAAGAGCAAGACTTGCAATGGTGAGTAGCTTCAAATGGAATAAGTGAAGCCGGGGGAGCTGCAAGTACTCAATACCCTTGGAAACCCAGGCTACCTCTGTTCAGGTTCTGAGCTAGTCCTCTGGAATCCCAGTGAGGCTAAGGATTGAATATTTTTGGCCTAACTGCTCTTACCTTTCAGTGCTCCCTGCACTTACCTCCAGTTAATGCATGCAGGAGTGTCTTGTGAGCAAGAACAGACAATTTCCGAAGATTATTCTACAGTTTAGATCACCTACATCAGTGTACTTCTGTGTTAGCTGTTTTCCCTTTCCTCTTCCTTTTTTCTCTTGATAATGACATTGGTTTCTAAAGAACTGTCAGTTCCATCTCTTGTTCATAGAAATTGGCAGAGCTCAATCTGTTCCTCTTGCCTTTGGCAAAGCACATGCGATAGCATACCTTTTATTCCTTCTTTCTAATCCTTTCAGCTGCAAAACCAGAAAAAGTGGCAAACCATTGTCCATTGTGCCATGAAAACTTCGCCCCAGGAGAGGAGGTAAGAGAAAAACGAGTAATGTCAAATTGGGCTTGCTCATCTTGTCACTAAGACTTCAATAATTTGTCCATTAACACCGAAATTACTTACACTGCCTGAATATAACCATATCAAAAAGTGCCTTGATTCTCCTCTGTCTGTGGCTTCAGATTCTAGAAAAATGATAGTAAATGCAACCTGATCACAAACTGCTTTCAAAGGCTGTGCAAAGCAGGGTTTTAATGGACACCTTGCTTCTTTTGTAATCAGCCTTCCAACAGAAAGTGATGTTTCTAATTCTTCTCCCACTATTTCCTGTCACCTTAATTTGATTTGCTAAGTGATTTAACAGAGTTACATTTAGGCTTGTTCAGGTTACAGCAGGAATTGATTATCAATGTTTGACTTTCACCCAGAGACCAGTTCTAAATCTGATTAAGACAGTAGTTAACAGGCAAAAGAATGAAACCAAGGGTCAGCTCAGTCCCAAGTTCACTGTGAGATGTTACTGATATTTTCTTGTGTAGGCCAAAACTATTAAAATCTGCTTGCTTTTCTCAGTAAAATGATCCCTAACATTTCATTTTTCCTTTGATAGTGTAAAAAGTGTGTGCGTGTGCATACGTGCAAATATAGAAATAGTGTTTGTATGAAAGACCTGCTATTTCTCTGCTTTTATAAAACCAGTTGTTTTTTAATTGATCATAGGCTTGGAAATCTCACCTAATGGGTAAAGATGGCTGTAAATTGAATCTACGGAGGGGGCATATGCTAAATAAAACTCTGCTGATGCAACCTGGTATGGATTTCCTTGTGATTATTATGCTTTTCACTTTGTTCACTTGTTTAAGCAGAATGCTTTATTCTAGAAAGCAAGCTGATCCTTAGTCAGTAACAGTTCCATGCATTATTCAAGTATTTATATATGCTGACTCTGTATTTCTAATGTGTTGGTATGAAATAGCATGCACAGAGTGCAAGTTATCCTCTGTTACTCAAGTCAATCTCAAAGACTTCAGCACAAATGCACTGTTGTAATGGAGTGGAGAAATTGCCTCATTTTAAATTGTATCTTGTTTTATGGAGCAGTATTACCCCCCAAAGATCCTCCTTGCTATAGTTGCCCTCTTAAATTCTAGGGTATGCTATGAACTGAACAGGCAGCTGCTTATTCTGTCAATACGCCTCAGGCCTGGAGTGGGGGATGGAGGGCAATTTAAGGATGCTAATCTAGCCATAACTTTGGGACAGAATGAAGTGACAGGTAGTCTTTATCTCTCCTGTTCTTTCAGCTCACCCTTACTGGGGGAGGAAACAGGTTGTGATGTAGCAATCTAGCAATTAGGGTTCTAGGTTGATTCAAATGTGCAATCCGTCTCTTGTTACCACTCCCATGAATAATTCTGTCACCTCAAAATGAATCTTATTAATTCTGTCAATGTTGTAGCTAATGCATGTACCTAAAATGCAAGAGAGATGCTGTATTTGTTTATGATTGATAATCTGTATGTTCTTTCCCCAGGCAAAGCAGCAGGATTAACCTTAACCAAATCAGGTACTACAGGAACAAAGGTTCGATCTCCTGCTGTAGGAAGCAAGATCCCTACCCCAAAAGGGGGCCTGAATAAAAGCACTGGCAGAACATACGCAAAGCGATGACATGAGAAGTACTTGTTTCCTTTGTCTCCATAACTGAGCAAGTTTTATGTGATGCACATGTCTAAGGTTGGTTTGCAAGTGACAGGAGCCCCATATCACTCATTTCACCAGAACTACACACTGCTTTTTATCGACCATACCTAGTGTTTGCCTGCTTCATTTATCCAATAGCTACCGCTTATATATTGCTTTTCTCTGTGCAGTGTTGCATACAACTGTCCCAAGGACCTGCCTTTCATGGTTAGTGATGTGCAGTCTTTGGGGACACAGACACTGCATTCCCTTTGCATTTCCCCAGTAGCACAGAGGGAGCAGAAAGTAGCTGCCCCCTTCCTGAGGAGGATTCCTGGTAGCTCAGGATCTGACTATGCTGGATCTATACCATCTGCTGCAGCAGCAGCCAATATAGAAATCAGAGGGGGCGCTGTGTCAGTCTGAATCTGCAAAACCAATGAGGAGTCCTGTGCCACCCTGAAGACATCTGATGAAGTGTTTTTTGCCCATGAAAGCTCGTGATACTATATATATTTCTGTTCGTCTCTAAGGTGCCATAGGGCTACTCGTTTTTAGATTTATTTGGGTATAAGCTTTTGTGGTCCAAGACCCACTTCGTTAGATGTTGGTTTTTGCCCACAAAAGCATATGCCCAAATAAATCTGTTAGGCTTCAAGGTGACTCCTAGATGTTTTTGCAACGTAGGGGTTGTGGCCAAAATGTAACATGCTTCGGCTGTCTCTGGTCAGTGTATTGCCCCATGGGACAAGGGTGCTAGCTAGTGCAAACAAGCATCCTGGATGCCAGGAAAACTAAGGAACTGGCCCCAGGATCACGAAGCTACAACTGCCCCTCTCTTGGCCCTTCCTCTTGGCATAGCTGAGATGTTAGCCCTTCTGATTGAAACTATATCAGGTTTTCAGAACAAAGCTTTGAGGTATCTTTTCCTTTGAACCAAAGCTAATGTTTGCTTACAAGTAGTCCCCAAACATTTTGGGAATGTAATCATTGTATCATGTGATTTTTATCACATTAATGGAGTCACTATAAAATGTGTTGAAACACATTTATAATTGTTCTCTGCCAAAATTAGCTTGGTTGTGTGACACACTAGAAGTAATAGTGTCACTACATACCTGGTTGGGGGGGGGAGTGGAATGCTAGCCGTATGATAGAACTACAGTTGAATCATTTTCCTACGGTATAACTCTGCTATGCATATCTCTGCACCTCTCCAGCAAATCAAAACCAATCTACAGAGAAATTATCCTATGTAGTCTTTGAAACACATCACTGAATGTTAGAAACACAATAGCTGTATTGCAATCGTAGTAGCTTTGCTGTCAGTAAGTTTGTGTTAAAGTAGTGTCACAGCCCCACTGTTCTAACGTATAGCTCACAAAAATTAAAGTAGAAAGTAAGACTTGAGCAGCTAAAAACATTCTTCTGAGACACCTTGAAATTCTTTAGCTGGCCAGTGTTATATAGCCACAAAATGATATGGATAAACAACATGCTCTTTCCAGAAAAACTTTTAACTGCTCTTACACTCCTTTTGATTGGCTGTCTTACCTTCAGATTCAAGATTGATATGATAAATATAATGAATATTTCAGGTAGCAGCTTTTTATATAATAACTACATATACATAGAAGAATATACCTGTCCATTCAGAGTAACAGTTAGACATTTATGCAAAGGCTTAAGCATAAATTATTCTGTCAGTTAAAGGCGTGTTTGAAAAAAACAGATTGTACTTCCAAAACAGTTATTTTATAAATATGGTTAAACAGACCCTTGTGAAAAACACCTGGAGTAGTTAAATAGCAATTTCCCTAAAATAAAACTCTACCAGAGATGTTGAATTTAGAAACAACAATGGAGAGTCACCAGTGCAGGCCAGGAACATATTTTGAATCCTGCAGGATCCAATCTGTTTCTCTACCTACAAGGTACCCAATTTATAAGACAGATAATCTGAAATATTTTTGCCAGATGCCTTGTTCTCTGTTACCCATCCTAACATCTTGTAAAGCAAAAAATCATCCCATTCTCCGGAAACAGTATTTATTCATTATGCCACATACTAACATGATTTGATAGTAATTCCGCAAAACCCTTTGATGGTACTATAATGAAGGTTCAGTCAACATGTCTACAGAAATCCCATCTGTCTAGGGTTTCTAATCATTCTGGGAGGCAGGCTGTTGGCTGAGGGGGCAAAATTGGTTTTAGCAAATGTGGATGAAATAATTGAAGTCATTTAACTTACAAAATGGTAAAAAACTGGTAATTTCTTTTGTATGCTTCCGCTCAAGCCTGTTATCTCTAAAATGGGATTGTGCATAGTAGACTGAAACAATTTATTTATACTTCCTTTGGGATCTAATCTGATTCCTAGTGAAGTTTATGGAAAGACTCCCATTGAGTACAGAGAGTTTTGGATCAGCCCTTATAACAATATGTGTCTGTGAGTAAAAGATACCAGGAAGAGTAGCTTTGAAAAACAGTTTCTCTAAGGGTGTGTCTACACAGCAGGGCTTAACTTGAAATAAGCTACACAAATTGAGCTATGTCAATTGCATAGCTTATTTTGAAATTGGGAGCATCTACACAGCATTTATTTTGAAATAGAACACTCTTCCCCCGACTTCCCTTACTCCTCGTACAATGAGGGTTATAGGAGTCGGAGTAAGAAATCCTCCAGCTTGACAGTATTTCAACATTATTTTGAAATAACTGCCTGCTGTGTAGACACAAAATAAGTTATTTCAAAATAATGTTGCTGTGTAGATGTACTCTGAGAGACCATTCAAAGGCTTTTACTACACTTTTCAGTAGATTTTATCACAGGCATTTGCTGTGCCTTTACCAAAATGTGTTTCTCATCTACCAGAATGAGTAGGAATGATGTCCCTAGCCTCTGTTTGTCAGGGGCTGGAAATGGATGACAGGAGATGTTCACTTCCTTTGTGGCATCTGGCATTGGCCACTGGAGGAAGACAGGACATTGAGCTAGATGGACCTATCGTCTGACCCAGTAGGGCCGTTCTTATGTTATTGAATAGACCACAAAAGTTCTCAGTCAATTTTTTTAATAGTCACCTGAGTGCCAGAAAACCCAGACAAGTTGCTCTTTAAATGGTTTCTTTAACAACTATAGTTTCCATCAATGATTCCCCATCCTATTTGCTCAGACAATGTAATGCTAGTTGAACTGCAAACAAGAGACTAACCTGTTCATAAAAATGCATGGTGAATTCCTGGCCCTCTTGAATTCGATAGAAGTCTTATTGCTGGCTTCAGTGGGGCTGGAATTTCACCCAAAGGCTCACCTGTTATACAGCTGTGTGTCTGTGAGCAGCTGTATGAAGTGTTAACTCATCCTATTTACTGTTTAACTTTTAACATAATTTGCTGCACTTCTATATCATTTTCTACCCAAAATGCTGAATAAAATTGTTGGTCCACTGCCTAGGAGTCTGGGGGGATGACAAAAGGTTCCTTATATAGAATTGTTTGATATCGTAAGGGCTATAGAAATCCACTACCAATAAAAGCTATAGGTTGGGAGGGGAAAATGTCTGTTTCTGGAGAAAATACTTCTTGGTTAGAAGGGAACAGACTGCATAACCATGGGAATTTGCAGCTTTTAAAATGAAACTAATGTAAACGTGCAGTGAAATATTGAACAGTATGCACTCCCTTTATATGGATAAGCAGCTTCCTTAAATATTAGCAGGAGCACTGACTGCATGAGAGGGAAAATGTGGAATACCTTGTAGACTGTCTCTCTCTAGGAAATTTGTCACCTGTAACTCATCACCAGTGTAGCTCCACTGCTGATAGCAATAAGGGAGGGTTATAGTCTTGAGACTGATTTCCCCTTTGTAGCTCAGCCCTCCCAAATGATGGCTGGAGACTCTAACAAAAGGCATGTGTATGCTGAGAGGAGGGACCTGGTACCCTCAATGAAATCTGGCCTTCTATTCTGATAATCATAGGTCTAGACTTTTCAAGGAGGGGAACCACCCAAATCCTAGTTAACACCACGGCTCAGTTCTAAATAGGAGATTGGTTGACTATTGCCTTAAAAATGGAGAAGGGTCTTGGGAATTATAATTACTAAAAGAAGTAAAAATCCTTTTAAAAATATTCTAGTGACCTCCCCTGGCTATTTTCAGAGCCCTAATTTATTGGTTTCTCTCATTTAGCTTTTTAGTAAAATAAACATTCAAAAATCAACATTCCAGTGTGCAGTTTTGCTTTTAAACTGAAAAGGTGTGATGTGTTAAAATTCATGCAAACCCTGGAACAGCACTTCAAACACCTTTCCTGCATTGTACATTTCAGGACATCACCTTCTGAAGAAAAAATTAATTGTCCTGCACCACTGTCCACAACAAGGTCCAAAAATACAGGATTATAGTAATCTGAAAGCAATATTTTTCATTTGCCACATTGATTGAAGTTGCTGTATTTATTTTATTTTGTATATATTATATTATATTTGTAGTGTACAGTTTTTATAGAGCTTGTTTGTGTGCTCTGTACATGTCTATGAATTTTATAAGCACATTGCAGCACTTGCATTTTGAAATGCTGTTGTATGTAACCTTAAACACTTTTTCGTGTATATCTAAGAAATTAAATTGTCTGTTTTAGAACCTGATCTTGGAGTCACTTATGCAGGCAAAAATCCTGTTGACTTTGCTCAGAGTTTAGCCTGTGTAGTGGCTGCAGGGTCAGTTGCTAAGATCCCAGCATACAGCTTACCTTTGAACAGCCCAAATCTGTAATCTTTTATGCAAAGAATTCAGTGGACCTACTCCTATCTGGAAAGGTTTTTGTGCATGTAAATTGGCTGGATTGGGCTCCCCTGGGATTCAGTGCACTGGTAAATGTGACCCTTCTTGCAGTGTGTTGTCTTTTGAATCAGACAGGCAATTAATAGTTTAAACAAAAGTATTTAATTAAATCTTTCACATAACAAAAGCATCAAATATGCTCTCTATCTCTTAATTTGACTGGAGGGCAGTCCAGAAAATGACTTATTTAGACTTTATTGTTCACAGATTAAGCCCCAGGAAGTGGAATAAAGGCCATCTTTTATGTTACACACCATTTTGAATAGCTGATGAATTTGGGGCTGAACTCGGCATTGTTTTAAGAATTCAGTATTGCTTCTTTCTTTCGATCGGTATCTTTAATCGGTTCTTTGGAAAGGATTTGCCCATCCCTAAGGGGGTTTGAAAGTTGGGATGCTCAGGTCACCTGTCTAAAACGTGCATCTCCCTATTTCATGGATCAGCACTACACAGCAGGGGTATGAACCGTTTTCCTATTCTCTTAGTGGTGGGCGACCCTCGGCCCATCCGCTTGCATGTGGCCCATCAGGATTCTAGGTGTGGCCTGCATGACATTTTGTTTACTGTTGCCCACATGCAGGGTTGCAGATTCTCTTCCATCTGCATAGTTTTTTTTTCCTGCTTATACTACTAAAATGACACACATGTAAAGCAAGGGCAGTGAAGAGAGGTGTGGACTGATTGCACGCAGCACTGACTGTGAGAGCCGTGCACCCCCTCTGTAGCCAGTCAAAGTGCTTCTACAGTTCAGTCACCACAGCCCGCAAATTCTAGGTCCGCAAGTGAAGTTAGCAAAATTCCCCTGTCCTGAGAGACAGTTTTGGTTAGGAAAATCTTGCAGCCCACTGAGATGGAGGGCCACACATGCCTAGGTTGGCCCATTGCTGACCTTAGGCTACTTTCTAGAGTTTAACTAGGCTCCTCGTCTGCAATAACTACATAGCTTCCTTACAGTCTCCTAATCAGTGTTAAATATTTTTGTATTATACCTGCTGATACAAAGACCCAAGGGAAACTTCAGCACTTTTTAACGTTATTGGGACTGGAGACATTGCTTACTACAGAAAGGCTCTGAGAAAGGCAACAAAGATGAGCCAAAATATGGAACGACTTTCCTATGTAGAGGGAGGTTAGGGCTGTTCAGCTTAGAAAAGAGATGACTAAGGAGGAGGGATGTGACAGAGGTCTACAAAATAGTGAGTGGTGTGGAGAAAGTGAATAGAAAAGTGTTATTTACTCTTTCACACAATACAGAAATCCGGGGTCACCTGATGAAATAAATAGGCAGCCAGTTTCATACACATAAGAGGAAGTGGGGGGGGGGAGAGTCGTCACACAAATAGCCCAGGGAACCCATTGCTGTTGTAATGGCTGAAAATAAAAGTGGTTTAAAAAAGCACTAGATAAAATCATGGAGAATAGATCGACCAGTAGCTTAGCCAAGATAGTCAGGAATTCCATCACATGCTTGGGCAACCATAAATCTCTGACCCCAGAAGACAAAGGTGGATCACTCCAGCTGCCTTTTTCTGTACACACCCCTAAAACTCTGGTACTGACCACTGTCAGAGACAGGATTTTGGGTTAGATAGACCATTGGTCTGACCTAGTAAGGCAGTTCTTACATTATTTTGATTTTTTTAACATTGCATATGTTTCATGTTGCGTAAAGGAGAATTGTATTCCTTTTTCTTGAGGCTAGCACTGTGAAATTCTAAAATGCAAGCAGCTCCTCTCTCCATGAATAAACTCAGGCTTACACCCCATAAATAACTTTGTTTCTCTTCTAACATTCCAGGCGTCTGGGATGAGCAGAATCCATCCAAATTTCTCTTGGCTGCATTTGCCCTAGTAAACATCCCACCTGTAACTCACTCCTGGTGCAACACTAATTCTGTTCCGAGCAGGCCTTATGCACCGCACGGCTTAAAGCACTGGCAGATCATCACTGTTCCACTCCTGCTATTTCTAGCATAAGAGGAGCTGCACCTTGCTAATGTCATTCAGCTTTTGAGCAAAATTAGAGGAGACTAGCAAAAACAGCCAAGCCCCACGCTACAGCGTCCACGTCTGCTGCCTGCTGTCGAGTTATGGCTGTAAAGTTTTCTAATATAGATCGGACCCAGAGGAATGCTGCATTAACACTTTGTAAAGCTTTTAAATGTTTTTTGTGTGTGGTTTTTTTCCAATGGAAACTGTTTAAATGTAAACTTTCCCCTTCAGGGTTGTGATACAAACAAAATTGTGATGAGAGAGGCCAGTTCTCTTTTCATTGTCCCTAATGACTGACCTGCAAAAAGGAAACCCAGCATAAATAGTGAAAAGTAAATGTAAGGTTAAAATTGTTTGTTGTAGTAAACACAGTAGGGTAATACCTAAGGGTAGTAACATAGGAACAGACTCTTTTTGCTCACCTTTTTCCCCACATTGTCTCAACTATTTTACAAAACTGCTAGAGATTGGAAAGTGTATTCACAGAAGGAGATGAGGATTCAGCATGTTGTTGCACAGCATTTAAAATAACAGTAAAAATATGTACCCCTTGAGAATTCCTGTAAAGTCATCTTTAAGTCCTTAATTTCTTCCATTAAGTCCAAGGTAGCTTAAGTGTTTTGCAATCTTTTAGGAAGTGCCCACTTTAATTAGGATTTCAGAAAGTCTAGGAGGGGCAGCCATGTTAGTCTGTAACTTTAAAAACAATGAGTAGTCTTGTGGCACCTTATATATTTGTTAATCTCTAGAAGCACGAGCTTTCATGGGTAAAACCCACTTCTTCAGATGAGTTGGAGTGGAAATAACAGAACCGAAGGTTTATATAACAGCAAAAGCAGTTACCTGTCAATTGTAGGACCCGTGTTTATAAAGCCAGTTAAGTGGGCTGGATGTGTCCCATGCATAGCTTTTGATAAGGGGCCTACAATTGACAGGTAACTTCTTTTGCTGTTATATACATTTTGGATTCTGTAATTTCCACTCCAGGTCATCTGATGAAGTGGGTTTTACCCAGGACCACTCATGATCCTATAGATTTGGTATTTTTAAGGTGCCCCATGACTTATCATTGTTTTTAAGGATTTTAGAGTGTGTAATAGTGGATAGATGTGAGCATATACTATGAAATCAAAATCTTCTTAAACAATCTAGAATTAGAAATACAGTTTAAAGGTGAATAAGTAGAAATTTTCAGAGACCTCAGAATAGCTTTGTTGCTATGTTCATTAATTATTTATAGATATATTTTAAATGATTTAACTGGGCTGCTTCCTTTTTAATAAACAGTCTGTTTTCTGTCTGTGGGTAAAATAAACTCCTGAGTGAAAAACAAAATGAGGCATGTTCTTATGTTATGAAAGAAGAGTGCTTTCAGAGGCTTTTAGAGTAAAATATTCTGAAGCTAAAACTGTTTTTCAGGGTGAAATAAGTCCCTGCCTCTGCCCCAAAACAACCTGATTAGCATCCTTAGCAATACTGCAGCATCACCACTAAAGAGGATAGACTTTGTCTCCTACTCTGTGGCTTTTCCATTTTAATGTATTGGGCTCTATGAGTATCTGCCAATTTTTTCATCTATCTAAATTGCAGAGACTGTTCAAGAGCATACAGAACTCACTCTCTCCAGGAATCCACTGGTCTAATTCCTTGATTATTTTTTTTTTCTATCTTGGTTGATAAGAATAATCTATCTCTGAAGAGCAGGCCTGGTCCCAGAGGTCTTCAGGCCTGGGTCAACATCTACCTGAAATATACAAATTAAATTTTATTGCTATATTTTAATAAAATTCCATCTATTTTAGAAGTACTGATGGTGTGTCTGCTTTTGAAAACATGCTCTGTCCTGCGTGTTCACTAACCTGCCAGTGGTTTGAGCTCTGATTTACTCAGTTGCAGGTGATGATGTTAAAGCTACAGGCACATCGCAGTGGCAGGACTGCACCTCACCCCTCAGCAACATTAATTTAAAGGGAACCCAGGAAATGCAGATTTTCAGCTGTTTTTCCTCAAACAAGGCACCCAAATTACTTTGATTTTACCCTGAAAATGCCCAGAAGAAATGTGGAACAAGGAGAATTTGAGGTTAATCAACATGATCAAACCTGAATAGAGAAGATGCAATTTACACTCTTTACACTTTGGGAGAGCAGTGTCAGAAAAAGTAAATCCAGTGAAACAATGCTGCAAAGCAGAGGACTTCACACAGTTCAGAGCAGCTGTCACAAGCCTCCCCCGGCCCCTAAAACAGCAATGCAACTGGGCCATTCTGGCCAGAGTTAAGTGAAATGAACTGTCCTAGCACAGCTGATTTTCTTGATATGCAAAAGCTCCCACATCCTGAGTAACGCTGCTGGGGTTATCTCGTGCAACGGTCCCTTTTCCTTATGCTGCTCCTGTGCCTGACAATCCCGAAGTCCTGAAACCTGAGTGGGCCTTGTGCACCCCCGACCTTCCTTGGGCACATGCCCAGGATCACTTGGTCAATGAGGAAGAGCTGGATCGCTTCAGAGCCAAGGACAATCTGGCCACGACAGAGGCTATGAAGAATCCATTCCCACCATCACAGAACTGGTCATAGAAGTGCTTGCGGATGTAGTACTTGCTCTGCCTGTTCCACACGGGGAACGCCCTGATGATGATGTCCCCGACAAAGGGGTGGGTGGAGGCTGTGAGCCAGGAAGTTAGGAAATCCAGCAGGTTACCCCTGTGCACGTCACTGCCTTGGAAGGTGACCTCAACCTGTCAGCATCACCGGTTGGACCAGCACAGGAAGTTCCATGAGGAAGAGGGTGCAGACCTAGCATCCGAGCCACCTGTAGATTGCAGTCCCACATGCTCTGCCCAGCCCCCTGCCATGTGAACTGCTTCAGCCCTGACTTGACACTGGATAGCAGGCTGGTGCGGCCACCCTGACACCTCTCAGCTGGCTGAGCCACAGCAGGAAGTAACAGCAGTGGCAGTGAGTCAGAAAGGGTGGAATCGCCCATTCACCTGTCCAAGCCAGCCTAGGGCGCCCAGGACCACTCAGCTTCATGCCTTTTCCCTTGGGGAGGGGTGCAGCAGCCCCCAAGAGGAGCCCAGGTTCAGGCCAACCTCAGGGGGCCACTGGGCAATGGCTGCCACAGCTGGTGCAAAGTGAGCACCAAGGCTAGGAGGCGGGAGATGGTTGGCAGCTGCCCTCTGCATGGGGCCGTGTGCCCTTGTCAACAGGCACCCATGAGCCTTGCCTGGCCCCTTGCACTCACCATCTGCCAGGGGCACCATCAATGGGTCTGGCTCCAGGTTACCACTTCTGTGGCACAGGGCTAGCCTGCCCTGCTTGCCTGGTCTGCCCACCCCAGGAGATGGAGAGATGTACAGAACGTTTCTGCCACCCTGGCCACGAGCTGACTGCTGGGCCTGCCCCAGGGCGGGTCCTCCAGGACAGGACAGGCTCTCCAAACCACCCCCAGAGTCCCGACCTGCTCCACTGGGTGCCCATTACAGATACACACATGGCTCTGCAGGGACGGCTGAACCTGGGACTCTCTGTGGGGAGGAGGGGAGGGGAAGGGAGTGCAGTTCCTGGCCTCCCTGAGTTGCTGCATTGTTCGGCCTTTCTTACGCTGATCGCATCCAACAATAAAAGGAGAGGCAGGGGGCACAGCCTCAGGTCTGGCTGGGTGTGGGAATAATACAGCACAGAATAAGCACGGATCATAGCAGGCTCTTGGAGATAGCACTGGGGTTTTAAAGCACTGCAATCTTGCCTGGTAATGCAGATGGCTGGGGCGTTAATATGCCCCCAGATGTTCCATTTTTGCTGTGTGGGCAGAGTCAGTGCAGTGTGTCCAAAATGACCCATCCCCTCCTTCCCACACACACCTGAGGAAGAGCTCTGAGTAAGCTTCAAAGTTGTCTTTCTTGCCAATAGAAGCTGATCCAATTCACACACACACACGCAAACACGCTACCTCGCTGTGCAAGTCTTGGAAGAGAGGCAGTGAGCACGGAGAGACAGCCCTATTAGAAAAACAGAAGTGTGAAAACTGGGAATGAGGGTTTGTTTGTTTTTTAAATCAACAGATTATTTTACATTTCCTATAACACCAAATTATTGTTCCGCTCTCAGTGAAGTAGGTGGGAAACCAGAAAGCTAATCAGCCATCAGTAAATGGCCAGCAAGCAGGTCACTAACTTAAATTTAAGCAAATGCACAATTATTGGCAAGCTGAGAATATTAATATTCCTTGCTATAAAATTCCTTTTTAATATTTTCTCACTAATTGAGTACAGTCTGGCACTAGTCATCTTGTTTTGGGGTCGTATATTGATATACATGTGGACAAGATGCCCCCCCTCTTGGCAGAGCTATACATTCACTCCTAGTCAGGGCCGGCTCGAGCCATTCCTGCGCCCCGGGCAGCGGGCGCGCGACGCATGCGTGGCCCCGCCCCCCGGCGTGCTGCGCACCTTACAGCTGCAATCGGGCATGCGGCGCCTGATTGTAGCTCTAAGGGGTGCCGCGCAGCCCCCGGCCCCGGGCGCATGGCGCCCCTTACAGCTGCCATCAGGCGCCCCCCATAGGTTGGCGCCCCGGGCAGCTGCCCGACTAGCCCCCGCCCCCCCCTTAATCCGGCCCTGCTCCTAGTGTTTTAACGAGAAGTTAGGGGTGTATTCTGCAATCACAGATAGCATTTGAGTCTGCTGCTGTCTGTGGAACTGACACACAGTTTATATACTTTTTTGAAGTTTCTTTCAGTATGACAGGAGAATGTGAGTTGATTCTTTATGATACCAAAATATAGTATATTTAATTATCCGACTTTGGCTTTTATATTGTGTCTCTCAAGATGTCGGCATAGCTCTAGCTCTATAATTATTACCTTTTCAGTGTTTGAAAAATCCCAACCCCCTTTGTAGTGGAGTCTTGTACCCAAGATTGATGAATGATTGTCTCTTGTCACGATTAAGAAAATAATTAAATGATCGTATTTTAAATATGCCATTGAGCATTCAAATACACATATTTTCAGGAAGTCCCCAAAGTATCCAAAAGCCATTTTCTAAATTATTTGGGATATTAAATAGTTGTTTTATTTTTAACCCATTTTATCATGCATATAAAGGTTACATGTTGCATAATTAAGGTCATGTGGGGGAATTTAAAGGGACAAATTCATTTGGAAAAAAATAGTTTAGATGTATGTAATTAAAGGCTGTATGCAGAAGGGAGATAAATTCAGACTGCACAGGCATTTCTGGCATTTTCTAATTTTTGAGTAATTGATTTTGGACCTTCATGGCCTTTTTTGCTGTACATTTGGGAGACTAGAGGTGGGAGGAAGGAGAATGATCTTTGCCTTGTCCCTCTGCCTTGGCCCACGCCTTCTCCTTTCAATGTCCTATAGCCACACTTCATGAAAATTTAGTCCCATTGATGTGAGTGAAGGAAGAGATTTCCCATTCTGAGGTGAGAAACCAGACCCTTATATCCACTGCCACCTTGTGACCAAGTGGTGCATCATCCACACACTAAAATCTCTGCTTGTCTTTGCATGCACAGTCAGACCAAGTCTATACTTAAAAATTAGATTGAGCTAGCTCCCCTGCTTAGGAATGTGAAGAATTGCATGCCCTGTGTGATGTAGTTAGATCGCTCTAACCCCCAGTTAATTTAGCTGATGCCTGTACTGCCTCTCGGAGAGACGGGTTAGCTGTAGGGTTGCCAGGTTTGCTTGGATGTATTCCTGGAGGTTTCGTCACATGAGATAATGTTTTATTCCTGGACACTCCAAGAAAATCCTGGAGGATTAGCAACCCCCTGCCACATGTACCTCCTTTGGCAGAGGTGGGTTATCTGCCATGTGTTACCTACATCCATGGAAAACCTTTTCCATGGCTGTAGGAAGGATCTGCACCAGGAGGCGAGTTACCATTAAACCCACTGTGGCATGGCAGGGGCAGCAATGCAGCAGGGGATAGGCAGGCAGGCTGCCTGCATGCTATGGCCAGTGGCCCAAAGCCACTCCTGGCAGTGGCCAGCTGTTGGCACATCTCTGTGCACCCCTGGCAGGGGGGAAGTGGCTCCGTGTGCTGCTTAAAAAAAATACCGGACACACTTGATCTCAGATGGGGGGCGACTGGCCGGGTGGGGAGCGGGGGGAGCAGGGCCGGCCGGGGGAAATCGGGGGGTGGGGAGGCCGGCGGGAAGCAGGGCTGACCAGGGGAGAACCAGCCGGCAGGAAGCGGGGCTGCCCGGGGGGGAACCGGCTGGCAGGAAGCAGAGCTGGCTGGGAGGAGGTTGGGGGGAGCAGGACTGGCTGGGGTGGGAGGGTCGGAGGGAGCGGGGGGAGAGAATCAGCTGGCGGGGAGCAGGGCTGGCCTGGGCACACACAGATCCCAGGGTGCTGCCCGTCCTGCGCACGGTCCCGGCGGAGCACGAGCGAATCTGGCCCCAGGGATTCCATCACACCTCGGCCCCACCCCCAACCCCCTCCTCCGTACTGCGTAGCTGTGACTGCCTGCCTGGTAGACACGCTCATGCAGTGTGACTCACGCAGTGGGAGCATGTCTACCAGCCAGGCAGTACGCAACTACGTCCTGATACTCATGATCAGGGCTTGACAAACCCCCGCACTGCGCATGCACCAGACCAGCACTGCGCATGCGCGAAGCACCGGTGAATGGGGCGCTCGGAGTGACAGGCTGAAATCTACTTGCCACGGGCGAGTAGATTCAGTGGTTTGTCGAGCCCTGCTCATGATAATAAAACTAACTTAATTAGAAAATACCGGACATTTCTATGTCCGGTATTTTCTCAATTTGTTTCCCGGACAGAACGCTCAAATACCGGACTGTCCGGTTCAAAACTGGACACCTGGCCACCCTGCCTGCACCCGGGCCCCCCAGAGCCTGCCACCTGCACTCAAGCTCCTGCCCAAAGCTTGACCCCCTGCACCTGCCTGTGCCCCACCGCCCTGCCCCACCCCAGAGCCTGCACCCGCGCCCCAGCCCAACTTTGTTCCCCTTTATTCCCATTGCTTATCCCGGGGAGGAGGGGGAAGGAGGCAGGACAAATACAGGGGAGAGGAGAGAATCTTCTTTTTCTTGGCTGAGTCCCGGGAGGGGGCTCCCCCAAAATGACTCCGCCCAGGGGCCCCCAGTCCGCCCCTGCTCTGCGCCCTGCTGCCGCAGCTGTCGTGTAGACGCACCTCGGCTACCGGCAGGGGCGCCAGCTGTCCCACAGCTGCACGGACACCCCCACCCCGCCAGGGGGCGCGCGTTAGCAACAAGGCCCGGAAAAAAAAAAAAAAGCTGGCGGGACGCTCTCGCCTGCCCCTGCGCCGCTCTCTATGGTGCGGCCGCCCGACCCCAGCGGAGCGCCGCCCCGGAAGCAGTGCGGCGACCCGGAAGCGGGCGGGGGGAGCGGCCGGCGGCATCATGGCGGACCCGGGCGGCTGGCCGGAGCTCGAGGCGGCGGCGCGGGAGCGGCGGCGGGAGCTGGTTCTCCCCGGCGCGGCGGCCGAGGCGCGGGTCCGGGCGGGGGGCGGCCGGCTGCCCCCGGAGCTCCTGGCGCTGCCGCTGCTGCAGGCGCTGGAGCTGAGCGGCTGCGGGGCGCTGCGGGAGCTGGGCCCGGGGCTGGCGGCGGCGCTGCCCGCCCTGCACACGCTGGTGCTGCGCGGCAACGGGCTGGGCCCTGCGGGGGGCGCGGGGCTCGGGGGCCCGCTGCCGGCCCTGCGCGTGCTGGACCTGTCCGCGAACGGGCTGGAGACGCTGCCCGCGGCGCTGGGGGGAGCCCCGGGCTCGGAGGGGCCCGCCCCCCCCGGGGGGGCCCCCGCCTTCCCCCAGCTGCGGAGCTTGAACCTCACCGGGAACCGGCTGCGGGAGCTGGGGCCGGGCCTGGCCCGCTCCGCCCCCCAGCTCCAGACGCTGCTGCTCTCCGGGAACCGCCTGCGTGTCCTGCCCGGCGGCCTCCTGCCCCCCGGCGCCCCCGGCCTCCTCCCGCTGCTCAGCCAGCTGGAGGCTGCCGACAACGGGCTGCAGGAGCTGGGCTCAGCCATCGCCAGCCTGCCGGCCCTGAAGGTTAGAGAGCGAGCGAGGGGAGAAGGGAGCTGGGAAAAGAGGCTGGGTAACCCTGGGGGAGGTGAGGTTGGGTCCCCACGTGCTGGGTTGAGGAGCTGGGACCCCACAGTAGAGTGGAGGTGGTTTCCTGGAGGTTGGCATGGGGTTGGTGCCGGAGCCCTGTGGAAAGGGAGGATCACAGTTTAGCCAACTCCACTATGCAAATAGGAGGAGTTAAGCACTTAAAAGCGACATGGTTTTAACAGATACGCACGTTTGGGGTTCATTGTGTTTGCCTTCTAGTTTCTGGGCCTTTAGAATGCGTTTGCTTCGGATGTCAAGTTTTTCTCCACAACAGCGAGGGCTAGAAATGTCTTTGGTAGAAGATGAGCATCTCACGCAAATTGATTCTGGATACTGGGGCTTTAAGAAAATTTAAATGTTGCATGAGTTATTGGCATTGGTGGGGCTCACTTGATGATTACGTGTTGTGTTCCCTCCCTCTGAGTCACCTGGCACTGGCTGCTGTCAGAGGACAGGATACTGGGCTAGATGGACCTTTCGTCTGATCCAGTATGTCTATTGTTATGTTCTTAGGTTTTTGTTTTCTTATACTTTTATGAGAAAAGGTTGGTTGGTTGGATTCTGTTAAAGTACAACTTCTAAAAGTGATGGGTGTTCTAAAGAGCTGGCTGAACTCAGTATTATGTGCACTGATAGAATGACACACCTTGGCTCTAGTGCTAAAACAAATGATCTTTTCTTTTGGGGAAGAAAAAGTAACAAATTTAAATTCAAGCACTTTCATCTTTGTCTTATGGAATCTCTGAATGGAGATATGTAATGCGAAATCTTGCCTTACCCTCTGGTGTCTAGCTGCCTTCTGAGCAAACAGCATGCCAAGGCTGAGCTAAGGCTAAGCCTTTTAGAAGCATCCAGTCTAACTTTGTAAATGTTTTTCCTCCTTCAGATCCTGGATGTTTCCAATAATGAGTTATCAGAAATCCCTGGTGAGCTTGCTGACTGCCCTAAATTAAAGGAGATCAACTTAAGAGGGAACAAACTGAAAGACAAGCGGCTGGAGAAAATGGTCAATAGCTGCCAGACAAAATCCATTCTGGAGTACTTGCGGGTTGGAGGCCGAGGAGGCGGCAAAGGAAAAGGGAAACCAGATAACTCTGATAAAGAGGAGAGTAGGAAAAAAAAGGGATAAACGCCAGAAAAAAGATAGTGGAGATGGGGAACAGGACACACTGGAAGAGGTGAATAAACTGATGATCAAGATTCTGCACATTGCTGAAAATCCAGCTCCACTGGTAGTTAAAGTTAGTCCAAATATCAAAGAAGTCCGGCCATACATTGTTTGTTGTGTGGTGAAGGGAATGAATTTGAAGCCAGGAAATGCCTTGAAGAGATTTCTTTCTGCACAGGTAATTATTGAAGGTTGAAGTTAGAAATTTTTTGAATATATTTTCATTGTGTACTTCCAAGCCGGCTCCCCGCACATGCTGGTGCCTGCTGAGCACACGCGCCCACGCACACACACTGTAAATGTGCAGCCACTGAAAACGTCAGCGGTTACACGGTTTACACAAATACTTTTTAACATCCCTAGTGATCATTTTGCTCCTATTCCAAATGAGCCAAATTGGGAACAGTTAGTTCCTGGGTATAAACTCCATTAAAGAAAAAGACTTTTGCCATGCTACACATTTCCTAAGAAAAAGTGGTGAATCAGTGGGATAGATCACTCATTCAAGTAAGTGCCTATTTTTGGTCCCATATAGTCAATACATGACACACATGCTCAGTCTTTAAATGCAACTGTCACACACAATATTTTGAAAGTTGCAGGCTTCAGGGGAGTGTTTTCCCAAAACACTTGGTTGAGATGGAATCGGTTTCTTTTCACGGGTTTGCTAGCTTTTACACATATGCTGATAAGCATCTTTGACACAGTTTCCTAATTGGTATAGTAAATGAGTATGGGATTTAAGGGTGGAGAGGTGAGAGAAGGATCGAGGAAGTCATTTTGGAAGAAAAACAAGTGATGTGGGGCAAAACGTCACTTCTCTTAATGTTGTGAGGTGGGGGGAAGTTTGCTCTTGCTTATTTGTGTAATTTATATATAAAATGTCTAAATAGGAGCAATTTATCTGTTCCCTAATTGGTTTTTTTAAGTCTCTGTTTTTATGGAACCAGCAAAACAAACTGAACTCCTTTCTTCTGTCTGCATTACAATTAGGTGTGGCAGAGATCAATTTTTTTCTGTGTTTTCAACAATTTTTTTTTTTTTTTGAAAATACCTACACTACTCCTCCCCCCACCCTGAAACCCACCCATCTCAGCATGTCTGAGATGACACAGGCTCACATTATGGGGATAAAAATAGCTGTGTAGCTGTTCTTCCTGAGGCTGGAGCCCTGTCTTTGAGATGTACCCCCATCACTAAGTTTCAAAGCCCATGTTCCAGCCCAGATAGAAGTGTCTATGCTGCTCTATATAGCCCAATAGCATGAGCCCAAGTAATTGACCTGGGCTGAGACAGCTGATTTCTGGCTTGCGCAGGGTCCCCCCTGCTGCGTGCCAGCCTTTATAAATGTATTAAATGTAGGCTACGCCGCCATGCTCCTGTGTGCTTATTGACTAGTCAATGGAAAATCCTTCAACTAGTTGATTAATTGATTAAATTTAACATCCCTAGTAAAGACGTATCCGGAATTTTTTACAGTTGCTGGAAATTAAGCCGCGTTTGTGGTTAGGGCAGCACTTACAGCAGGAATCCAGGGGACTCTGTGCATGGCCAAAGGGACCAAGGGTGCAAGTAAGACTGGTCTTGGCCTAGCGGAGCCCATGGCCTCAGGTTGCTGCTGAACAGTTCCTGCACAGGGATGGGTTCTGGTGGTGCTGTGACAGCGGAGCTGCAGAGGGCTCTCTGGGCTGGTGACGTTGGATTGCTGCAGGCACGTGAGGCGAGTAAGAGTGTCATCCTAGGATAGCAAAACAGTGACCCCAGCTGATGAGAGCATGGATTGACAGCGGGCTGCAGACAGCGCTGGTGACACCCAGTCCTTCTCAGCTCAAGGCAGGGAGACTACGCTCCTGCTGTATTCCTAATCCGTCTTTTTTCCCATCTATTTCAGTGTGTCAGTTGAAATCATTTACCAACATTTATCAAATTGCGCTGCTAAGCTTAATGATAATCAGAGAGTTAATGAGCATTTTTTCCAGTGCTCCGTGGACAGTGGTGGATTACTCTGTCTTGTAAATGGAAAGAGAGCTGTTGCTTTCAGCCCCATTCAACAGCGGGGAACCAGTCTTGTCAAACGAGAAGACAAAATTAACGGAGGTGAAATAGTGTTGACACTGAGGGACTAGTTTATTAAGGCATCTTAGAGGAAGGTTGAGATTGATAATGGTGCAGGAATGCTGAAGGCTATTGGCTGGTAACTTCATATTTCTGTCGTGCAAATTTTGTTAGATCAAACTGCATGAAGACATTTGTGAGAGACGCACAGCAGCAACCATTGCCACACATGACTTGCAGCTCATCAAGGGGCCCCTGCTGTATGATGCTCAGCCACCTGGCGAATTAAAGGTAGGATACATAACCTTTCCCCTCTTGCTTTATCAAATTTTGCAGTGGTACAGAAATGGGAAGATGCTATTTTGCGCTCTGAAGAGAGGAGAAAACTTAACAGGTACCCGGAGGTTAAGTTCAGAAAGTGTACCACCATTGTAACAATCTCTATGTAAATCCAGCTCCAAGAACTCATCACTGTTGAAATGTTCTTCAGAAAGTGCATGTTGATCTCATTTGCTAGTAGTTCTAGAACCCTATCACTAGCTGAATACCTTCACAATTCAAACAGCTAAAGCAGTCCAAAATCTTTGTCTCCATAACTAGTATTTTGATCTTGTGTGCCATGCACCTTTGCTTAGGGTAACAGAGGTCTTAGGGTTTCCCTGTTAATAGTTTCACTGCTAGACCTCTCCTCTGTGTTGAGCTGTTGCCAAGTTAATGTTCAGTGGAAGTCCATAAAATGTTAAGCTATACCCGGAGTATTGTGCAGCGTAGCTGGTATTCATTCACATGACTACATGGAGTGTTTGGCAGCAGTCTATAAGGTAATCAACTGACCCAAATTCAGGCTCTCTTCACCAATTTTTCTCTCTCTCTGGTAGTTCTTATTTCCACACCCCCAAGTAACGTAATTATTTACAGCTCATTAGTACACCAAACTCTTACACTAACCTTGATATGAAACTTACACCACGTTACAAAATGTTAGTTTAACATGTTGATCAGGAAGCCCCTTTGTGACTTGCCATTGTAAGAGTAAGTCATTCACTTTAATTGTTGATCTAATTGGACAATTTAAATAGGAAAGTCTGAATAATGCAGCGTTTGAGAGCAGTTCTGAGTCTTTTGTGGCATTCATTTCTTCTCTCTGCGCATGAGGGATGTGAATGAGGCTTACCGGTAAGCCTCATCTTTTCTGGTTCCGGTTAACCAGTAGGGGCTGGAGCAGCTGCATGCTCACCATGGGCAGAGTGTATTTAACTCATAGCAAACCATAAGAGCCAGCAGTACAATCCAGGTACTTGTCTTGCATATATAATTGATATTAGAAAAAATGTGGCAGGTGTGGACTTTGGCTGAGACCCCACAACCTTGATCCACAAATAAATCCTGGACTTCCTATGCACTACCTGCCATTGAAAAGTTGCCTCTTGGCAGAAATTTGCCATCCAATGAGGTGATTTTACTTGCCAGTTGAGCAAGTGTGTTTACAACCAGTTATTTTGTGTGACTAGTCACACAATACAGTAGGCTAATGAACTCTTCTTTCACTTCTGGAGGCTTTGATCCAATTATTTCCTTGGGTCACAGGTGAAAGGTTTTGTTGGAACTTCAAATTCAATTGTCCACAGTCTCATGATTCAAAGGGGGCCAGAATCCAAGTTGTAGGATGATTCTTCAGAGTGATCCAGTGCTTCGTTTTTTTCTGCCCGTTACCATTAATTGCTGACCACACTATGGAATAGCCTTTGAGGTGCCCCTAACAACCATGTCCTTCTCATTCCATGAATATATACAACAGCAGAATGATGGACTAACCCTTTCTTTCTTTCTAGAGGGGATGGGGCAAAGTGGTGAAGCAGGGGTTACTTGTTTATTAGACATAAACCACAGTATATTTTCCCCCAGCTGGACACAGATCCCCTCCATAGCTTCTTCTCCCTACTGTGCAGGAGTATTTCCAGCATAGAGTGGTTAAAATAAAGGCATTTAAATCATGAAGTCATGATTTGAGTTGCTTGACTTAAAAAATATAACTTATGAATCATGTTAAGGCTTTGTAAAATGAATTTTAAATTTTGCCCATTGCTTAGATAAATATTTATGCTGGATTATAAATCAGGATGGTTGTGTTTTAATTGCACTACTGTTAAGGTATCTTTCAGTTTTTGAAAGTTTTTTTTTTATTTTATTTTTCTACCCTGATTTCCATGCTACTGCTGTGTCTCGCTTTGCTCCAGTCTACCATCTGTAGCACCAATGAGAATGCAAATTGCAGAGCTGATCAAATAGTCAGGGATCATAATCACTTCTTGAACTCATAGTGGCAGCCACCTGTGATAAAACATAGGACAACCAGAAGAGATTTCAGCAGCACCAATTCGGGTGAGGATCATTTTCTAAACTCTGCAAAGAGCTATAGAGTTTAATCTGTTGTAAAGTAAATCTGTGGTATGCACACATCACAAACTAGGCTGGTAGGGCATAAGAGGTAATACTAAAACTACTGTTTTTTCTTCTAAAACATTCCAAAGCACTGGAGAATCCTTGGGCAAATGATGGTTCTGAGGTACATCTTTCAGGTCAAGCTTTTTATTCTTGAATGTCTCCTATTCGCTCAGCCCTAATATAAACATTTTAACTCCAGAATCTACCATAATTCACAGGAATTTCCATTTGGTGTGCTAGCACAAACAAGGACCCTTGCAGGGAGTCTAAACATGCCTGAGTATCAAGGATGTGTTTAAAGGGAATGAAGCATCACAAATGTTTCATAAAATCCCGTTTTCTATGTTCCAAGCAGTAATTGAAATGGAAGAATTAGTTATGAGAAACTTTCGATTGAGTATTAATTAAATCTCCCAATTTTTTTATCCCTTAGCTCTGATGAACCAGCCAGATAGTTGTGGTGTCAATGAATGACTCTTTGCCTTTAAGTCTTTGCTTTCTCTCTGATATGCAGGTAACACCATTGGGTCGGAAGGAGATCAAGGCAAAGGATCTTGTCCGTCAGTTGCAGTTAGAGGCTGAGGAACAAAGAAAACAGAAGAAGCGTCAGAATGTTTCCGGATTGCACAAGTCAGTGTAGTAATTCACATCTTTTTTCAGATTGATTAGACGCATTTTGGCCAGTTTAAGATCACATGAAAAGCAACAATCTTGTAACTGTGAAGAACATTAGATATGCCCTTTGTGCTTAATTATGAAAGGCAACATCTAATGCTAGCCAGGTGCACGTGCATTCAACATGAGCACCTGAAAATCTAGAGGAGAAAAGAAAGGTTTGGGGGAGGCAGGAGGGACTGAATATAAATGTAGGCAGAATAAGTTTGCTTATGTGAAATGTCTAAAATTATGTCTATGGAACAACTTGTAAGGGGCTGAAACCGAATTTGAAGGAAAGTAGCACATCAGCCTTCCATTCTGTTTGTATTGTGATCATTTCATATGTATGAGATTGTCGTGTGTGTGTCGGTGAATCTGACCAGGTAAACAAAGTGGGGATTGTGTATTTGTGTAAGTGGTGGAGACTGGTAATGAAACTTAAATTTGAGTATATGAGCTTGGAGTGTCAGTAAAACAAGCTCTGAATTTTGAGCACTGGGAGCAGTAAAAAGTATTAAGAACAAGTTTGGTCACATAATCGGATTATTACCTTAAGTATTGAATGATATTGCTTCATTACTCGCCCTCAGTGCGACCGTACCATTGTTGATGTGATGCTGTAGTTGTGGTTTCTGTGTATTGAATCAGGAACTCATTACCTTTGTTTTCCCACTCTGTGGTATTTATTGTTGATTGATTGTTCTCTTTCCATTATCTTTCACTTTTTCCTTCATAGGTACCTTCAATTACTGGATGGGAAAGAGAACTACCCTTGTCTAGTAGATGCTGAGGGTATTGTGATTTCTTTCCCACCAATCACGAACAGTGAGAGAACAAAGGTACAAAAGTTTCAATCTACTTATCTGAGTCTCAGTGATGGTGGGAAATAGGCCAGGCTTCAAAACGAAATCACTCCAGTCCTCTGCTTTTCAGGAAATACATAAAGTGGTTGTGGAATAAGTACTCCAGGTGTTCAGTTCTCCAGTGAAATTCATGACTTGAGTTTAGAATCTGAACTGTCAAGGTCTAATGTTTGTGCTAAAAGCACTAGATTTTAAAATATGAATTAAATTCGAACTGTGTATGTCTCAGGCTAAATGTCCAAACTGTGTCCAGCTATTTAGCAGTGCTGCTCAGTCCTGTTGGGCTCAGGAGCTATTTGTGAAACTTGAAGGCCAGTGGTAACCTAGTGAATTGCTTAACTACAAAAAATCTGGCTTACTAAATATTTACTATTTCGTGCCTAGCTGATGTAAGCACATGAGTGTAATAAGTACTAAAAAGTACACAGTGCACGTCAGAACAGTGGTTTCTATCCTGGGGGGCTGGCTGAGGCTGGCTCCTGTTCCAGGTGTTGAGTTCTGGTGTTACAGGGGAGCTGCTCACTCAAACTCACCTGGCCAGCAGCCTGTCGTCCTAATGGAGGAGTGACTGGGCCAACCTGAGTGTTGCTACCTGCTGTGACCTGGAATGGGGAACAGAGCCCAGCCAGCCCTGCAGGACTGAGCCATAGGAGTCACCGGGATGGGATGGTTCTGGGGCAAGCTCTACAACCCTCCTCTCCTGCTGCAGACCCCTTTTCCAGCCCCACCCCAGAGCATCCCAGGGGCAGGACCCGACCACTTCTCCCCTCACCCCCCCACCTTCTCTGGCTTCCCACTCGATGGCTTGGCTCCATCTACTCTGAGCTGGGAATATGATTTCCCCTGATCATATACATGTACTTGCACTAGCCATCATGGAACTAGCGTGAGTATAACTGTGTAACCCTCACAGTGCAGGTAATGGCAGCAGAGGCTGGTAGTGCAGGTAATGGCGGCAGCTAAGCCAGGCCGAGTATTCCTCCCCCCTGAAACTAGTGGGTGTGTACTCGGCAGGGCTGCCCCATGCCACCACTGAAACTGCCCATGCTGTAGTGGGTGGACTGCCTTTTATACAGCTAGCCCCAGTTTGTGCTCACAAACAAGGGCCTCACTCCTCACCCTTAGTGCAGACATGGCCTTTGGCAAAATGTGGCTGTCCAGTTTTGGGTAGCATCCTTTGGGCTGAGACCATGCTGCGTAGTAAGTCACTCGTGTCTTGGCCTGAGGCCGCTGGTTCCTGAGCTGCCCAGATAAGTGCAAACATGCAGTTTTTCTGTCATGAAACAAGTGGGATTCACGTGTAGTTAGGAATGTAAGCAACTAGTCGCTTACCCCCCCTTGCTCCCTCTATCAGAAAGAGGCAGCAAGGGGGGGAAGAGGAGGGGCTGCTGGGGGGAGCCGGCTTAAAAGCCAATTCCCCCCAGCTGCGTGAGAAGGGGTCAAGGGCGCAGCGGCAGCGTTCCAACTTGGAAATGTTAGAGTCTCCACTGGGACTCTTGTACATTTCAAAGATTGAAACACCGCATGGAGCGGGGGGCCAGCGGGAGTCTGTGACCTTGGGCTCCATGTGGGCGCTTCCGCTTTCAAATGTACAAGAGCCCCAGCAGGAAGCACCTGCATGGAGCCTGGGGTGAGTGGGGGACTCCCCGCTGGCCCCGGGCTCCACCTGGCATGTCAGTCTTTGAAGCGCACAAGAGCCACTGCTGGGGCTCTTGTACTTTTCAAAGGCGGAACACCTCACTGGTCCTTATCGACTAATCGACTAGTCGATGGAAATCCCATCGACTATGCGATTAGTTAATTGACATTTTTACATCCCTAGTGTGGTTCCTTATGCACTTGGATATTTTTCAGCTGAGGTGGTATTTGAATAACAAATGCAGCCGTGTGACCATGGAGCTGTGCACACTCATTTCTATTTCACTGTATTACAATTCAGCCTTCCCTTTTCTGAGTACATCTGCAATGCTTTCCAGATTAGAAAAACCACTAGCGATCTCTTTCTGGAAGTGACGAGCGGCACCAGCCTCCAGATATGCAAAGATATCATGGACACCCTCATTCTAGTAAGTATTTGAGGGAGCTAGCTGTCTTCTTTGTGTGTGCCTCTGGATCGGAGAGCCGTGTTGGAACAGAGCGGTACAGAGCTTAATTTCTCCCTTCATTGATCATTTTTTTTGTTGTCTGTTACCCTGAACATTTCTTATTGGTCCTTTGCTGCATGTTATGCTGCTGCTGCTTAATCAGGAAGTGAGAAGCATTACTGCCCGTTGGAAATGCACGCCCAGGCAGAGATTGCTAGGCTCCTCACCTGGAGGGTACCATTGTGAGAGTCCAACCTGAGCCCTGCACTGCACAACTTCCCCACAATAGCCCACAGGCAGATCTTTCTGGAAAAACATCCAAACTTGATTTTAAAAATTGTCAGTGATGGAGAATCTGCTTCCCTTGGAAAGCTGTTCCGAGGGAATTACTCTCACTGGGAAACGTGTACACCTTAGTTCCAGTCTGAATTTAGCTTCAACTTCTGGCCTTTGGATTGTATGAAACCTTGTTCTGCTTATTAAGTATTTGTTCTCATTTAGGTACTTTGACCGTAATCAGCTCACCCTTCAACCATCTCGTTGTTAAGCTACACAGACACAGCTCTTTGAGTCAGGCACTATAAGGCAGGGTTTCTGATCCTTTCGGCATTCTCGCAGCCCTTCTCAGAACCCTCAGCAGAACAGGACGCAGTATTCCTGCAGTGGTCCCTCCACGTGAGATGCCCCTCTGTGTGCATCCCAGGATCTCATTAGCGTTTTTTGGCCACAGAATTACTCTGGGAGCTCATGTTCAGTTGGTTATCCACTGCGATCCCCAGATGTTTTTCAGAGTCTCTGATTCCCAGGACAGTTGAGTGTAGCTAGATGTTACACATGTACAGTTAGGTCTGTCAAAGCAAATAGCGTTTGCTTCTACCCAGTTTACCAAGCAATCCGGATCACCAGGGCTCGACGATTGCAGTGAAACCACTCGCAAGCCCCGCATGCGCGAGACCCACACTGTGCATGCGCGGACCGCCAGTGAATGGGGTGACCGGCTGAAATCTACTCGCCACGGGCAAGTAGATAAGCGTATTTGTCGAGCCCTGCAGATCACTGTGAATCCGTGACCCGTCCTCTTCATAGTTTAACCCCCCTCCAATTTTGTGTCAACTGCAAATGTTGCTAGTGGTTGTATAGTTTCTTCCAGACCATCGATTTAAAAATGTTAACAGCGATTCCCCAAGAACGGATCGCTGCAGTACCCTGCTGGCAATGGGCCACTCGATGACTGTTCCCCATTGTTACATTTTGATACTTGGCAGTTAGCCTTGTTTTTAATCCATTTGATGTGTGCCGTGATTTTATATCATTCTAATTTTTAATCAAAATGTCATGAGTCAAATGACTTACAGAAGTCTAATTATATTGTGTCAACATATTGCCTTTATCGACCAAATTTGTAATCTCATAAAGTTAAGTTAGGTTGACAAGAACTTTTCTTCCATAAACTTTTCATGGAAAAACTCCCACGTTTTAGTTCTCTCAGACGACAGCGCATTGATGTTCGAAGTGAACAGACACGGATGGGCCAGTTGTGCCAAGAAGCAATACTGCTCTTTGTGAGATTTGCATCGCCAACACAAATCACCACCCAGGTCTTCAGAGTAGTGTGGCAGACGGAGCAGATCTTTCGCCAGTCGCCGCAAGTGGTCTCTCTGGCCAAATATCGTCAGCCTCATTTTTCAGGATGCGGGGAGGGGTTTCCCCACAGACCTCTGCAACTCATCACAGCAGAGTCATTGCTTTTGTTCATGTGCAGGTCACACAGTCCGGGCTGTCTGGATGTTTTCCTCCAGCACTGGAAAGACAAACTCTTGCATGCTCACCCCCTGATTCTGCTCCTTCTACTCCTCATTCATTAATTGTCATTAGCATGTTCTGACACTTGCACAATTGACACTTGCATAGTTGATATAGTACAGGAATGAGGACAACTTAAAATATGTTGAAAGCAGAGTCCTTAGTAGTGACACTAGAGCAAGTTCTTTGCATTTAGAATCAAAGTGCTGGTATTCGAAGCTTGGTTTGTAAACCTGCTTGTATAGAAGCAGGGACAAGGCTAGCGGGAGGAAATCAGGATTTCAGACAGAATTCACTGACCTATCTATTGAGCTGTAAGCTTCTTCTTAAAAAAAAAAAAAAAAAGGCTAAGATGATTACTGACGGTTTCCATTTCTGCTGTCAGTCCCACAGTAGTATGTAAAGCTCTCGTCTGCTTATTGGAAACTCTTTAAGCAGTTCATAGCCCATCCACAGCGTTCATACTGTGCATTGAAATCTTTGCTTCCTTTTTGTTTCCTGCTCAGAAAATGGCAGAACTCAACAAATTCACGTTAGAGAATAAGGAAGAAGAATCCGTCTCTGATGGTGAATCTCACATGACTTCTGAACCAGTGAACGCAAACCCCAGCCAAAATGCAGAGCAGGAGCAGTCTCCATTAACCGTGGAGCAAGTTCGGGTTGTGGATGCAGATGGGAACTTAAAAGTCCTGTATCCATCTAAAACTGACCTCACTCTGGTCTCCTCTCTTCTAACCATAATACGCTAACAGCCATCGAGGTTCTTGTAAAGTGCTTTGATTTTGAATTTATTTTTGCATATTTTACAAAGACGGTTTGTATATGGTAAAATTAAATTATTAAGACCTGTCATGTCCCTTTAAGAAAAGATATAAAATGTCTCCTTTTGGATGCATAATTCAAATTGATTTGATTCCTCTGTGGCCAGGAATGCTACATCCTTTCCAGTCTTGGTAATAAAGCCCCAATGTTCTAACTGGTTAGAAATGTGAATGGGTCTTTAAATGCTAAACTTGGGATCTAAGTATTTCACATTTTGTGCTCAGGATCATTGTTACCTCATCTAGTTCTAACAGATAGCTGTGGTGACCTTGAAAGTTGAGATCACATTGACTTGTGCTAAGACGTTTGAAATTGATTTTGGGGACAGGGGGACTTTTTGTTCACCTGAATTGAATGTAGAAACCCACTTTGTGACTTACTGAGTAAATTGATAACATGAAAACTGACCAAGAAGGATACATCTCTTCTACCAGTACTAAAGACATGATGCAAAAACTGTGCATCTCTTGTCTTATGTACCACAGAAAGATATGAAGAGTTAAAGCTATTGCTGATGAGAATCATTTCAGAGTTTTTTTGAAGCAACTCTACTTTTTTTTTTTTTTTTACTGTTTTATATGGCACTAAGCCTGAATCACAGCAAATCCCGTAGCCTCTTGGGGCGTTTATCCTCTTCAGTCTAATTGCAGCCAAATGTTGTTTCAAAAAAATCTCAGCAGCAAGTCTTTCAGGTGGTGGTTACTCAGAGGGATTTCTGTAGCTGTGACGCTGTTCCTGGCGCACATTGAGGGTGCTGTGTTGAGCAAGAGGATAGCTTTTTAAAACTAATAAAAGAAAGTTCTTCACACAGCGTGTAGTCAACCTGTGGAACTCCTTGCCAGAGGAGGCTGTGAAGGCTAGGACTATAACAGAGTTTAAAGAGAAGCTAGATAATTTCATGGAGGTTAGGTCCATAAAAGGCTATTAGCCAGGGGATAGAAATGGTGTCCCTGGCCTCTGTTTGTCAGAGGCTGGAGAAGGATGGCAGGAGACAAATCGCTTGATCATTGTCTTCAGTCCACCCCCTCTGGGGCACCTGGCGCTGTCCACTGTCAGCAGACAGGCTACCGGGCTAGATGGACCTTTGGTCTGACCCAGTAACAGCCATTCTTATGTTCTTATGGTCTGTCATGCTGCATGTTGGAGCTATAATCCATTCATAGGGAGGTCTCAGCCACTTTGGAACCTTCCCAGAACCGTTACCATCCTTTTAAAGTAGCCAGGTAATTTTAATGGAAAACTAACCAGTTCCTTGCTGTGTGTGCGTGAGGGAAGGGGGCGGGTGTCTCTCATCCCACTACTAACGAGGTAACAGCGTGTGTGCTGATGGTTCCATACTGTTGGGGGACATGCAGACTCTAGTTTTTTGATGGAAACAGGCTGCGTCGGACATGCGGACTCCGTCTTACTGGTAGAGACGGACTGTGCCTACATCATTGAGCCACTCGCTGTTCTGTAACGCACACTGACTCGTGATGAGAACTGCATAATGGATGGAAAAACGAAGGTGGTGGCACCCGTAATCAAACATCAGTGTTGTCTGTAGCATTGCTGTGTTAAGTCTGAGGAGGTAGCTGTGCTAGTCTGTAGCTGCAAAACCCTCGAGGAGTCCTTAAAGGCTAACAGATTTCTTTGGGCCGATGGGAGCTGCGATGATTGTACTGGGGGTGGGGGTAGCACTCAGTCTCCCCCACCCACCAAGCGGCATGTGGCGCCGAGAAGCACATGGCCCCAGCAGCCAGCTACTTTGAGCGGCCTGGGGCGGTGGCAGGCAAAGACCTTGCCAGAGGGTCCCAGCGGCTCGTGGCCCAGATCCAAAGGCAGGCCGTGTTTTGCGTGCCCCATGCTAGATGAAGGAACTGCTGCACAGGGCTATTAAATACTTCCTAGGCTAGGGTGTACTTCACAAAGCTTGGCTTATTTTCAGTAGCGTTTTCTCCATTACTAGTTCTTGAACGGGTGGTGGGTGAAGCTGCCACTTGGGAAGGTAAGCTCCCCAGCCCCCTTCCCACTGTCTCCCTCTTCTCTTCTCTCCCCTTCCCTGTTCACCCCCCTCCTGCCAAATCCCTGAACCCAAATGTAGCAACTGACATTTGGAAAAACTACTCTTCTAAAATTTCTTTCTAAAGAAAATGGGGTATGTTTTCCACTGCCCTCCGGATTGTGAAACTGGGTGCGCAGGAGGTACCTAATAAAAAGCACTAGATTTGGGAATAAAAAGAAACTTCACAGGTTTTTTAATATACCCTGAAGTTTGTCAGATTTATTTGCAAAAATGTAGTAAGCGCAAGTTAGCTGTGTGGCTCAATGCAACATTAAGTATTACGGGATACATGATGCAGCTCTTCTCTGTTTTACATTTTCTTCCTCAGTATTTCTAAGCTGATGTTATATTTCAAATGTACTCTGAAGTTTTAATGAAGTAATCATTCCCGCTTACTACACAGTTAACACAGTGAAACAGACGTTATTTTCTATTACTCAGAGTGGTTTAGTGCGTTTGCAACACAGTTCATTCTTTTTAGAAAAGGGGGGTGTTAATTTGTGTGAGCTCCATGACAATACCTTCGTTTGTTCCAAAATGTTGGCAAAGATTTTAGGCATAACAAAGGATTTTATATTTTATGAAGGTACTAATTTTGGTGGAGGGCTCTTAAAAGTAATTCAGCCAATAGTCAGAAGTAAGAAAGGGAAACTCATTTGTCCAGCTATCTGGAAGGAAATGGGTGTTGTCCCTTTAAGGGCTTTCTGCACAGAGTTGGTAGCTGGCCCTTGTCCTGTCCCCTTCCCAGCTGGGAACGGCTCTGCCACAGGACCAGGGGCTCAGTGAAAGCACAAGGCTGCAGGTGGCCCAGGAGCAGAGGACAGTCTCTGCTGAGCAACAGGCAGGGCCAGCTGGTGCCCCATGGCAGAGCCTCTCTCCTGTGGGGGTGGCCAGCTTGGGGAGGTGCCCTTTGCCTACAGGGACGGAGCTAGTGGGGCCTGGCCAGTAGACCGAGCAGGGGCACCATGTTGGCTAGGGACGGAGCCAGGCAGCAGTGAATGGGGCTGTCTGGGCGGGAGCAGATCTGCCTGGGCTCTGCTGGACCCTGCCAGCGAGAGGTGCATCAGGGCTTGTTTCCTGCAGAGCAGAGTCGCTTTGCCCTGGGCAGCCCCTTGCCAGAGCAGGCCCCCTTATTCCAATTGTGCACTGTGGAGACTGAGTCTGGACACGAACATGGGCCGTGTCTGGGTCTGGCACTCTTCTCCCCCATCCCGGCCTCTGGTGTGGGAGCTTTGAGGGAATCAGCTGCATTCTCCCTGCAAAAATACTCCAGCCCCAGCTCCTGGAAGCTCAGATTCACCCTTCAGCGCATGGGAGCGAGTGACCAGCCCAGCCTGAGAATTCTCTGCTGTTGAATTTTCCCCTTCATGTTGCTAGCAATGTAGTGATGCTGGTTAAATCAATTATCCAATCAGAACAGAATCAACACCATGTGACTAATATACCTACCTCAGCCCAGTGGAAGTTTGCCAACAGTTACATGCATCTGCTCAATGTGTCATCCCGAAAGTTCACAATTTCAAATACCAAATAATAGTTGAAAATGTCACTAGTTCCTTGTAGACAACTCGCAAAGAGCTGACTGTAGAAATCACTTTGGTGATAAATAATTCCCCAGCTCTAACTGGAGGGATAAAAAAAGGACAGGCCCATCTTACTGTGGTGTAAATCAACATCACGCTGGTCCGGTCAGGAAAGCTACTCTGATCTGGACCAGGAGGAGCAGGCTCAGTGTTTACACAATGAAATTCAAAGCAGAACATCATAGTGGGCTCCAGAAATGGGATGAGTGTCTCCTAGTGATTGGTGCCCCAGAAACATGCATCTAGATGGAAATGTTTTGCTGTGAGAGGAAGTCACGGTTGAAGATGTTTCAGCAGGAGGGTGTGGGGTTAGCAAGACTTGGCATGTCATACAACAGTAGCATTGGTATTCACACCAGTTACAGAATGGCACCCAGGTGGGACTTTTGCTTACATTGATATCTGAAACATAGGAGACTTTTTTTTTCCCCTAAAGCAAGTTTCTGGACCAAGAAAACAAGCAGCCATGTGGCCTTTTAAAACAACCAAGATCTACAAGCCTTAGCAGTGAGGCGCTGCAGTGAAAGTGAGATGAGGTCTCAGCACTGCTTGGCCAAGCTGCCAGCTGGTTACCCTGTGAAGCAGTAAAGTTCCTGAGCTGTACATCTTGTTCCTTGGGCATGTGCTGCTTTGATAGTTGGGGGAAAGGCAAAATCCTCAACACACTAGTTAGCAAGATAGCGCAGCAAATGCTGGAGCAGAGAGTAGGTGTGAAGGTTGCATCAGAGCCTTGACCTGTGAGATTTCCTCCTCTGCAAAACTGCTTAAACCCCCATCAATGTTCCAGACACTGGCACAAATGACATTAGTGAGGCCTGGGTGTGCTCTGCGATAACTACATTTCACAACTACTTCCACACAGCTTTGCTGTCAGGCATGAAATACACCCAGGGTCAGCCTAGCGATACCTGAGCTAGATCGTGGAATGGAATTACTGTGGGCGCATGTAGGCATGAGATCCGAAACAAGCTCCATTTGCTACGTCAGGTCTCCTACCACGGAGCCCGTGCCAGAGGTTCAGGTGCTCTCGTACACTGTAGGGAAATACAATCGCCTCTCTGCTCAGATCTACTTTCTCCACATTGCCTGGTTCAAATCTCAGCCAGGCCCACGGCAACCAAAATCACCCACTGGGTGGAGCCTAGCCCAGTTCCTGGGTCCCATCCCAAAGCTGCCATTGCATCCAGCACCCATTAGCATTCCTGCTCGCGGACTGGGGGAGGAGGGGGACACCCTGCTCTGGCCTAGAAGTAGCCCTGACTGATGGAGCACAGCTGCACAGCATGAGGAAGCTGGGTGCTTGTGCTCAGAGGAGATCAGACTCCTGCCATGTCAGGCCAGCCTGTTGAACAAGCAATGCCTGAGGCCAGGCCTGGGGAGCCGTGCCAGACAGCATGTTTGCAGAGACAGCTCACCCCTAGCAGCCCCACGTTTCAAGGCAACAGCGGAAACCAGCAGTAACTCAGGTTAGTCAGTGCTAATGCCAGAGGAGAAATGTCAGGGCCAGTGGTGTATTCCTGTTGTTCTGGCCAGGTGACCTCACTGGAATTTGCTCATGAGATCGCTGGCCAAAAGGTATTTTGACAGCCGAGCTCCTATGAAAGCTTAAGCAATACCACCATAAAGCAGAGGAGAGGCAATGCTGCCAGGTTCGGCCTCCCCCACAGGTGCTTATCTTCAGTAGCAGGAGCGGCCAGGCAGCCCAGCTGGGATGACTCACTCCTCTGATAAGCAGTCCTGTGACTGAACTGCTTGGAGACCCCTGGCTGCAAAGCACTCACAGAGCTTAATGTACCTATTAAGCCCCCTCTGGCCTCCAAAACTCCCTGCTACCCTCCACTAGCCAAGATGACTGAGCCCTACATAAGAAGAGTGGCCTAGGGCTCCGTGACACAAGGCGCTACGTGGAATCGTGGGGAACATCAGCAGGGTGAGCTGAGAAATGAGCACAACGAATATCAGACACAAAGTGCTTCCTTGTCATGCAGCTTGTTACCCTGATGTCTCCAAAGCTCCTGCCCTGACTCTCTGCCCCTTTCTCTGTTGCCTGACACCCAGGAGGCTGCAGACCAGCTTTTCATTCTTTACCAGTGACATAACCAGACCCCTTGGTAAATAAATAACCTGGGCTGCTTTAGCTAGCACAGAAACTCTGACGGTTAGAGGTGGGGGCTGGCCTGTCTCCCACAGCCACATCCTGGACTAGTCCTTCCAGATAGTGCTGCTGACAGGGCTGGTTAAATGCGCTGCCTTTCCCCTGTGCAACCTTCCACAGCACAGCTCTGGGTGGACTCTGCATCTTCGCTCTTCGAAGCACCCTGCAGAAAAGGCTCTGCGGCCTGGGCTGTGATCCAGCATGGGATGAGGAAACACGAGAGGGATCAAAGCAGAAATTAGGAAAGGCAGCATGTATCTGGGGACCTTGCCCTGTGGGGGAAGAAGAGAGGGATGCCCGGATGAAAGTAACAGGAAGAGACTAAAGTCCTACCCCCATGTTTGCGAAACAGCCTTGGGGAAGGAGGCAGGCGGGGGTGGGAAGGGAACAGAATCTGGCTGACGTGCCAGGCTTGTGAACTAAATCCCGAAAGAACCGCCTCTCTCTCCTTCGCTCAGTTGTGTCAGGACAGGCTACCCGTGTGCACGGCGACAGTCCCACATGTGGCTGGGCAAGCGTTAGCACACTCTTAGATAAGTCCTGCCACCCAGGCCTGCCTGCGGGATTGGAATTGGGGTTGTGCTTGGATGGGGTGAATTATTCAGTCAGGATTGTTTAGAAGAGACATGAGCTCAAATCTCTCTGCCTTGGGTGAAGTGGGGTTGGAATCTGGCTCCCACCCAGACTCTTTTTGCAGGGAGGCTTTACCTTCAATGAGTTGAACCCCCAACTACATAATGTGCAGCTCTGGAGCAGAGTAGATTTCCCTGACGTTTCCTGTTCAAGCTGCAGTGACAGGAAGTCAGTCTGACACCCAGATACTCTTCAGGGGCTTCCCTGTATAAGCCTTTCCATTGAGACACATATTCCAGCTCTGATCAGAGATGCGGGCAGCCTGTTGGTTTGAAATCTGCTTTTATTACTTAAAATAATGTGTGTTGCAGAAATATACAGAGCTTTACATGTCTGCACGGTTTGAAAACCCTACAAATCAGGCTGTGAGCGAGCCAGGGCCTAGCTGAGTTTTCTAGAGGAAAGGTTATTGAACCTGGTTACACAGAGCAAGAGGGGAAAGCCAGTGGGGTTATGCTTAAAATAAAGGTTCCTATCACATTAGTTTATAATGAACCCAGCTACACTAGGTGCTGGCAGAGTTAGTTAGTTCCTGAAGAGTTAGTAGAGAGGTTGGGTGCAAAAGCCTTAATTCTCTGGGCTGATGTGGCTGATGGAGCATAAAGAAATTTCCAAGGTTGGGTCAGCAAGTCCTGTGACCCCAGGCACTGCGCTCTCCACCTCCGGTACAATGTGGGGTAGTACTAAGGGCTTGAAAGAAAGCTCCCAATCGAAAGAGAGCAGCACCATGTGTCTGGAACAGCCCTTGTCTGCTAGAAGCGTGTGCATGTTGGCTGAGTGTTACACAAAGGGCTCCAATCACTGCTAAGGAATTGTGGTTAGTATCCTGCACATGCAATCAGATGCACACACAGGGGCTGGTTTGCTCACACAACTACCCCCTTACGTGCACACACACCGTTTTCAGATGCCTGCGGATGTGCCAATGCCTTGAGACGCTCATTGAAAACATGCCCGTGCAAAACTGGTACCCAGATCGGCTGCTGATGGGTGTCTCATGGAGGGTGGGGGGGGCTGACCCCGGCAGGACCAAGGAGCAGTTCTTGTTGCGATACAGGGCAGCGGTGACAGGTTTTGGAACCACAGCGTGTTGTGCTGATGCGAGAGGGAAAGCCTGTCCTTTCCTAGCTCCTCCTTTGCCTTGGGGCGGTCAGCTGAGATTGAACAGTCAGTTCTCGGAGGCAGCAAGGAGGCTGCCTCCAGCCCGTGGTGTGTGCGTCTCCCTATCCCTGATGCCGATGGTTCCCTTTGTGTGCTCATGTGACGTGTGTGTAGTGGAGATACCTGCATCGCATGCATGCTTGCTGACTTGCCGGATTGGGGGCGACGAGAGAAAACTGGAGGAATCCAGCCCAGGGCCCTGCAGATGAATCGCACCGTTACTTCTACTTGCACTTGTGCACGTAGTAACCTGTCACGTAGCCAACCACAAAAACGGCCCAGAAGAGGATGTTTCCTCCAATCACTTTGACGGCGATGCCAATTTTCCCAGTGCACAGCTTGGTGTAGATTCTGGGGAGATAAACGTGGATAAAGAACAGAGGTAGGGTATGTCTACACTGCCACCCTAGTTCGAACGAGGGTGGCTAATGTAGGCATTCGAACGTGCAAATGAAGCCCGGATTTAAATATCCCGGCTTTATTTGCATGTTCCCGGCGCCTCCATTTTTAAATGCCCCGTAGTTCGAACTCCCTGCCCGCAGCTACATGCGGCACGGACTAGGTAGTTCGAATTAAAGCTCCTAATTCCAACTACCATTATTCCTCCTGCAAAGAGACTGAGCCGCAGGGCTTTTTTTTTCCTCTCGATGAAATGTGCCGGGGGGCCTTTGTTTTTTAAGGTAACCCTAGGGGTTCTGTGGCCAAATAAAATTGGGAAACACTGTTCTAGCAGCATTACCAACCCTTCCACTGCTTGCTGCGCTCTTAGAGACATTGAGGGGTAATTTAGAGCTAAATCACAGCACAGAACACTGAGAGCCAGGCCTGGTGGCTGTAAACAAACTTTATGGGACAGCAGGAAACTTGGCCACACCCATGATAAATGGACATCTGGCGAACTAACCGCATGCCGGACCAGAGAGTGCTGGACTAGAGATTTTCAACCTGCATTACAGAGTCCATGTGGGGGGGGGGGGAGACTATTTCTGCTCCCTGTCCATGAGTGAGGGTAAGTGGGGGAAAGAATCATAATGTTCTAAGGCAGGGGTGGGGAATCTCATACTGGATCCAGCCCCCAAGGCTCAGGGCTCCCCTCCCAGTATTGGGGAGCCTGCAATGGTGCCCCAGCTCCCCTTGGGGCTGGAGCACACAAAAGCTACTATCCTGGGCCCCCCAAGACTCTGCTCTGTGAGGAGAATATGGGGAGGGTCTTTCTCCTCAGTCGGGGGCCACGTCACTGAGGGTTGGTTTGGGGTTTTTTTGCTTTTCACTTGTGTGTGGCCCCCGACTGATTTTTCTGTGGGTCAGTGGCCCCTGACCCAAAAAAGGTTCCCACCCCTGCAAGGCACTCAGTCACTGTTTGCAGTTTGCTTAAAAAAAAAAAGAATTGAGACTAGTGTATGGACAGCTTAGCTTTAAAAATAGTAAGTTAGCAGCCAGCTGTATCTGTAACATTGGCTGTGAATAGAGTCCAGTTTCTCTGCTTTAAAAAGTCCACATTTGGTTCTCATGCCAGAGCGCAAGAGGTAAGAACCTCGCGGACATCAGCGGTGCCGCAGGGTTGGGCCCTGTCGGTGTTTCTGTGCTGCTAAATGGAGGGACAGGGACAATGCTGGAAGATCTGACTCCGTTAGCTTCCAGAAGGTGATCGGTGTCAGCCTGGCAGGAATGCCCTAGGGGACAGCGTGCCTGGTTCTAGGCCCCGCATGGTGGATGTAGGGCTACTCTGCTGGCTGACCATTGGCAGCCAAACCACATGGGGTTTGTTAAGCCCAGCTCAGAAGGCTGAAAGGTGGACAGCCTGTCCCTGGCTAAGGAGAAGGACAGGAGGGCCTGCCTAGCTCAGGTGGAAAACTCTGGGAATCGGAATAGGCTCTGGGCAGCAATTCCTCTTGCGTGTGTTGTTGATTCTGCACCTGTCAGACAGCCGAGCCACAGGGCTCTCACCTGCTGCATCCCGACACCTCGGCAGTGGATGTGTTCACACTGACTTCATCACGACTGCTGTCATTCCACCTGCTGTACTGCACAGCTGTGTCTTGGGGCTCCATCCTTCCAAGGAAAAGGTGGCAGGAAAAAAGACTCTAGGAAGGAGGCAAAGGCAGAGACAAGTTAAGCTGATGCCTTGACAGGAGGAAAAACTTAACACAGTTTCCTAATTTTTGTTCACTATAGAAGTGACAATTACAGCCAATGAGGTGACATCGGGCATGGCAGTGTGGGGTGACATTCCCTCTTCTTGACCCCAGAGCAGTAGCTGTCAAGAATAATGAGAAGTATGGACGTGAAGTAATGAGACAGCTGTAGACCTCAATCACTACCAGGATTAAAAGGGAATGCCCTGGAATAGTCTGACAGGATTTTGAATGGGAACCTTGATCAAGCCTAAAAGAAAAAGGTGGATGGGTGACTGAAACCACCGCTGAGATTCTATTGATACCTCCAAATACATCGGTCAATTGGGCAGATGATTATTTTTGACATGTGAACACCCCTGTTCACTGGGAACGAGACTGTCAAACCAATCAATCAAGCCCTGCGTGGATACAAAATTTGGCAGCCGCAAAAGCGAACTGCTGATAGCCGCATTAACATCCGCGGATGCAGATCCCTGTGGACATAAAGCGGATCTGCAGATTTGCAGGGTTCTAGATACAACATTTGTATCCACGTCCATATCCGCAGAAATCAGCTGCGGATGCCTGTATCCACATTGGCAGATGCGGATACCTGCTGATGTAACGCGGCTATCCACAGGTTTGCAGGGCTCTACTGAGAAACCTACAATCTGGGGTGAAAGGCTCCCTCGTGTCACCCAATCTTTTATATGCAATTGACTTGGAGGAAGATTTCAAACATCCACAAAGCTTTGGAAGGCTGAAGAGCTATGGATACATGGACAATCTCCTCTCTAATCTTTGCCACGCCCTTCATCACCAGGGTGTTTTAGCATCTGTCAGAACAGGATATCAATATGCTATGGAACGCAAGTATTTCTGTTTTCCAGCAAGGGAGAGAAGTGGGCAGGTAGCCATTTGTTTTTCTCTGAAGCACATTCCTGTAACAAGCTCTGTTTCATTCCTGAGAGAGAGAATGTATTTGTCCAGATAGGACGTATAAAGTGTTATGACAAGTAGAAATGGAAACTCTGAACAGGATCAGATATCTGACATTTGGAGGAAAAAGAAATAAAGAAAAACTGGTAGCTTGCAGCTTCTAGCCTGCTGGTACATTTCTTAGGAGACTTAATATTGTGCATAAACATAGTCAGCCTGACGCTTCATTATCCTGAGGCGGAGAAATGAAGTTTGATGTTTTCTGACGGATCCTTCAAATGAAGCTTTAATAGCTTAGGCTCTGCCCTGTGTGGGCATAAAATATCCCATGGAACTTCTTATCGCATATGAGGGTTTGCTCACAATTCCCTCTCTCCGTGGAGTAAGGACTCCTCTACTGCTGTCCTACACACCCCAGAGGTGTCTGCCCTGCAGTTAGGAGAGGTAGTGTATTGAGATTCTGATGGGGAAAGGTTGCCCTACAGAAATATGAAATCCTATGTTGCAAAGCCTACCTAAAGTCCTTGCCAATGCTGAGTTGTTTACGGTTACTCCTTCTGCTAGCTCTGGCATTGCAGCTTGTGGATCTGCGACTGGGCATGCCAGACATTTGTGTCTTGTAGAGAACACGCTGTGGGCACTTGCCAGATAATGCTTTACAACAACTTGTTTGCAATACTTTTAAAATCCTCCTGTGGCTGCCACCTCCTTTATGATCCAGCCCTCCCTCTTCGGAGACACTGCTCGCAGCACCCAGTGCTGGGGAGACAGCCAGGCCTGGCAGAAGGGGCTGGCCCTACGGAAAGCAGCACAAGGAAAACCAGAAATGCAGCTAATTCATGTGTGGCCTTTGTCTGCGCTTAGAATATAAAGTACAGCCCTGGCAGCGCTTCAGACTGAAAAGCAATGAGTAGCCCTGTGGCCCGTACAGACTCTCTCTCTCTCTCTCTCTCTCTCTCTCTCTCACACTCACACACACACACACACACACACACACACACACACACAGAGAGGCTCATGAGCTTTCATGGACACAACCCACTTCCTCACATAAGCTCATCTGAAGAAGTGGAGTTTGCCCATGAGTGCTCACAATACTAGATATATATTTTTATTGGTCTCAAAGGCCATGTCTACACTAGGAAACTATTTTGAAATTACTAAATTTGACTTAATAACTCCCGATTTAACCAATTTGAAATAGCATGTCCTCACTATGGAGAAGCATTGAAATGAGTCCAAGGCAGGCTCCGTTAATGTGGACGCGCTACCTCGACGTAGAGCCCCAGGAAGCCCTGGGGAGTAATTAGTTCGAGTGACTCTGGGGAGTCGTTATTTTGAAATAGCGGCACTAGAGCATCCACACTGCCGCTATTTCAAAATAACTGTTTCGGAATGAGCGTTATTCCCAATGAAAAGCAGGAGTACAGATTTCAAATTCCACAGCCCGTTATTTCAAAATAATGGCCTTGCTAGTGGGGACACTCCACTTATACATTTGATCTAAGGGGGGTTATTTTGAAATAAAGTCCTAGTGTAGATAAGGGCCAGGGTGCCACGGGACTGCTCGTTCTTTTTAAAGTTACAGACTAACCCGGCTCCCCCTCGGAGACTTTCTAAACTGAAAGTGTGGCCACGGCAGGAGGGCTGCTAGAGAGCTCTGCTAGCGCTCTATGTAAACCTGTTGCACTAGGGAGGGGTCACACCCCTGAACCAAAAAGTTACAGCCCTGGAGAGTGCCTGTGTAGACTTGGCAAGAGCCTGGGAAGTAAGGGGACATGGAACAGAGATGGGGACGGGGCTTGGAAAAATCAGGGCAGGAAAGGCGGGATTATGCTGCCTGGAGCACTCTTCAGTTTGCCCTTTTGACTGATGATTTCCCCTCAGTGTTTTGCAAATAGAGGACTTTACATTCTTGGAATTGCTGACATAACAATGCCCCTTATTAAGATCTACATTCTCAGCCTGCTGGTGCCAGCAATGGCACTGGGGTTTGCTAACATGCCGCATTAGAGATTAGACCCAGCCGCTCCCCTCAGAGTTTTGGCTCTGCAACCTAAATGCCTCTTTGTGTACATCCTGTAGAGGTGTGGGCAGAGTTGGCAATGATTCCTCACTCTCACAGACCTTGGGAGGCAAGCCAAACCTCGCTTAGACAGCCCCTCCCCTGAATCACACACTCACCACCAAGCACACACCCCACAACACACACACTTACCCAGCAACCAAGCCCTGCAACAAACCCCACTGCCAGTTCTGTGCATACATCTGCCCTAGGGACACCCTCACAGGACCTAACCACGTCCGCCATGCCAGCTAAGGCTTGTTCACCTGCACATCTGCTAACGTGACATAGACCTGCAAGTGCCAGCAATGCCCCTCTGCCATGTACATCAGCCAGACCGGACAGTCTCTACCCAACAGAATAAATGGACACAAATCAGATATCAAGAATAGAATCCTAGAGCTGGAAGAGACCTCAGGAGTCATCAAGTCCAGCCCCCTGCCCAAGGCAGGACCAGTCCCAACTAAATCAACCCAGACAGGGCCCTGTCAAGCCAAGACTTAAAAGCCTCTAGGGATGGAGATTCTACCACTTCCCTAGGGAACCCATCCCAGTGCTTCACCACCCACCTAGGGAAATAGTTTTTCCTACTAGCCAACCTAGATAACAACCAAAATCCAGTGGGAGAACATTTTAACCTCCCTTGACACACAGCTACAGACTTGAAAATTGCCATCCTCAAGCAAAGCACCTTCAAGAACAGACTGCAACGTGAAACTGCTGAGCTGGAATTCCCGTATGCAAATCTGACAGAATCAGAATGGGTCTGGATAGGGACTGGGAATGGCTCCCTCGTTCCAATAAAAAGAACGAGCAGTCCTGTGGCACCTTAGAACCTGACAAATATATTAGATCATAAACTTTCGTGGGTAAAACCCACTTCATCTAACTAAGTAGGTTTTTCCCACAAAAAGTGGGTAAAAACCCACTGATGAAGTGGGCTTTACCTACAAAGCTCATGGTATAATATATTTGTTAGTCTCTAAGGTGCCACAGGACTACTCATTATTTTCAAAGTTACAGACTAACACGGCTCCCCCTCTGAGACTCATTGCAATAAGTAACTTTCCCCGTTAGGTATTCTCGCCTTCTTACCCACAGTCACCTTGCCTGAATTAGCTCAGATGTCACACTCCCATCTCTGCATCCCTACTCTCTGTTTCTTTTTCTCTCCCTTCATGCATCTGACGAAGGGAGCTGCAGCTCACGACCGCTTATGCCATAATAAAAGTGTCGGTGTTTAAGGTGCCACCTTGTTGTTTTTTCAACTTGACCGTGTTTCTTTGAGTAGTAAGAGCCAGACTGGCCCTGTACAGGGGTGGCACAAGGCGCCTACGGGGACGGGCCCAGCACAATGGCAATCCTTGCATTTTGGGATGTTGAGGGGCTGCTCCTTTGAGGTGCCTCCCTCGCTGTCTCCTGTACGATCTCCAGATCCAAAGGTCCTTGGATTGTCCCGTCTCCAGTGGTCCGTGTATTCAGATAACACCCTGCCTTGCAGGCTTTCACACGCACATGACTTCGGGCTGAGACATTTGTACAAGGAAGCCCACTCCAGCAGTGCCTTCACTTCCCCCAAACCAACCAGTTAAAAGTAGCTTACCTCAGGAATGAGCTTGGATTTTATCCTCTCCCTCTCCTCCGAACGGCTGTGCAGCAATTCTACTCCTGAAAACAGGTTGGAAAAGTGGGGGAAACAGTCAGAAAAGCCCATTTGACACAAGACTGAGTAGAAAGCTGCCGTATGCTCTCACCTGAGGATCAAAGTCCTTCTCGGACTCCGCTCTGAGCTGTTTCTTGGAGAAAATTCTTTCTTTGCTTGGCTGATTGGGAGCTTTTGAGCCTCTGTGTTTCCTGTGCAGGCTGCTGTGTTAAATCAAGATTAGAGGCATGGGGGGGAGGAGGTGGGGTCCCACGGTTCAGTGCCTTTCAGCACAAATTTCACAATTGCTGATTACGACGGGCTGACTCTGTACGTTCTGGCCTCACCGGCACAATTGCTGGGACAAAACTTGCACAGTTCCCACGTGCAGCTTCTTTAACCCTACTCGGTGTGAAGGCAAAGGGAGGGCATGCACAGGAGAGAATGCCTAAGTCCTGATTTGATGGAGGAGTGGGAGGGCCACCACCAGAAACAATGACCATTGGATCTGGCCCTTCCTTTAGTCCCACTTTCACGGAGATGCCAGTGATAGGAACACAGGGCACTGGGAGCGGCTGGCAGCAAGTGGGGGAGACTCTTGAATATTCTGCAATCCCAGCCCTGCCTCACACAGCCCATGCTCCTGGGCTAGAGCCAGAGCTTCTGACTTACTCCAGATTTACCCCGGGGCTGTGAGATCAGAATAGCGACCGGGCACCTGAGAGCTACTCAGCACTGTCAGTCTGGAGCAAAATCCTTCCCTTCTACGCGGTGCAGCGTAGGGAGCCGGACAGCTCGGGGGAAGGTCGCTGACCGGATACAGAGCCTGTTGCCTGGCCAGCTCGCTTGCTGCAACGCAGCTCTGGCCTGTTGTTGCCCACTGAAGGGTGGTGCCCTGTCTGAAATGAGGCAGGGCCCTGGTTCAGTAGCTGTCAGCATCCCCAAACCACCTCGACCACTGGCAGCTAAATCACCCCTTTCACCAGAGAGGGCTCAGCTTGAAGGCGCCTAAGGAATTGACTCCTGGCTTGGTCCCCTCAGGCTGGGGGGGAAGCCCAATGTTGGGGTTCTGTGGAGCTTGCCCATGTACGACCCTCCCAGCGAAGTGCAAGAAGGAAGCTGGTTTTGTAGTCAGGCCCTCTGAGGGGTCCAGAGAGGCCCAGGCCGCTTCCAGCTTTTGAGGCCCCTCGCCATAATAAAAAAAATAACAATACTGATCATCAGCCGATCCGAGAGACACACTCGTCATGGTCTAATCTTGTGCCATCAGAACTAATCTATTTTTATTAATATTTATGAGCATTATTGATTCGTTGATATGACAAAATCTCTGTCAGTGCACAAAAACGTTTTTTTAACCAAATCTCGTCTCTTATTGGCTTAACATTTGCAGTTCTGAGCTGAGAGCGCGTTTCAGTTGGATCTGATAGGGATGCGCATAAAAACCAGCTGCAAAACTTATCAGATGCCAAAAATGTAACGCGTATCTAAATTTGAGGCCCCCTTTGAGCTTGAGGCCCAGGCCTTATACCCTTCCCGCCCCCCCAGGTTGTATTAGAAAGATTAAAACAGAAGAGAAAAGCAATGGCCCATTCCCCACTAACCATCTGCTGTGTGGACACCACCTAGAGAAATGCAAGGATCAGCCGGAAGAGGGCAATGGCAGGCTTAGTCATGAGGATTTGGCCTTGTGCTAAGCTGAAGAGGAAAATGTACTTTAGACTGGCTGCCTTCTGCATAGACCTCCCCTGCTCAGGCAAGAGTGGTGGGACTTCAGGCAAAGGGCTGGGGCCGCCACACAGGGATGGATTTCATTTCTATTAACTTGTGGTTCTGTTCTATAGCAGAGAGGCGGGCTGAGGACACCAACCTCCAGGCTTTGGGTATGAATCTCTTGTCACCCTGCGCCCCCTTTTGCAAAGTAGGGGTGAACTGGTACAAGTGAGTGGTGAATCCCCATTGGCAGCGTTTCGTCACTTTGCACCCGTGTAAATGAGGTTACAAGGTCCAGGCCCTGGAGAACCAGGCCTTTTATTTACTGTGATGTAATTCAGCCAGAAATCTCGTACAGACAAGGAGGCTGTTTTATGCAGGTGGAATACCCTTGCCCAGTGGGGAATTTGTAAGTGTGGCTCTTGGTTAAGAGTAAAACACGAACGTGCAATTTCAATTTGTAACTGGCTTTGGAGTGTCCTGCTGAGAGCAGAGAATTGGCAGGAGGCACACAGGAAGTCTGCTGGGAAATAGATATTTGATCTTTTCTGTCAGTTAGAAGGAATAACCGTGTGCGTGTCAAGGGGTGAGCATCACATTGACTCTGGAACTGACTTAAAATTTTGGTCAGGTTTCTATCTCGCTGTTATTAATGGCAAATAAGTAGAATTCAAAGTGACTCTGTGAAAACAGCAGAGTGAGGTTCCATGTCATTTGCTCAGTTTGCAAGTCCAAAAGATTTTTATTTTTTCAATCACTGGCCCTGCAAACGTGATTTTGGTACAGGTTGAACTTCTCTAGTCTGACACCTTTGGGACTTGGCTGGTGCCGAAACCAGAGGCTTTTCTGAACTACAGGAGGTCAATGTTGCCTCACAGCATTACCAACACTTCCACTGCTCACTGGGCTCTTAGACAGTTCAGGGTAAATTCAAGCTAAATAACAGCAGAGAACCTGAGAGCCAGGACTGGTGCCTGTGAACAAACTTTATGTGACCACGGGAAACTTAGCCATAAGTGGACATGTGGCTAACTAAAATCATGCTGGACCACAGTTGTTGCCAGACCAGAGTGTCAGGCTGCAGAGGTTCTGAAAGTGAAGCTCTGTGGCTCACACATCACCAACAAAAAAGATTCTGCAACGGGAACTAATTCAATAACTTTGCTAAGGGACAATGAACCGGACTAGAATCCAGGTCCCTCTCTCTAAGCTGTATGAGCTCTCTAGAGCAAAGAAATGCAGCCTAATTTTAGCCAGTGAAGTCAGCAGATATGACTGAATAAGCACAGGCAAATAAGCCAGGTCAGAGGGTATCGTTTTTACTATTAAGAACCACCCGTGAAAATGCACAGCTTGGTCCAAGTTCCTTATCTTGAACTGATACTTTAATTTCATACCAGAAATAAGAGACTCTAGACCAGGCATTTCTAAGGTGATTACTTCACCACAAAAGGGTTAAAGTCACTTGGCCTTGAAGTTTGAAATGGTGACCCAGGCACACACACCACTTGCTGTGTTTATTGCAGAGGAAAACAGAACACTAGCATTTTTAGGGCCACATTTTCAGCCAACCCCTGAGTCTTGGTGGTGCAAGACCAAAACTGCAAGCACAATTTTCTATCTGCAGTTATTTGTGCTGCCATTTTAGGTCCTGTAGTTATCTGAGATCTCAGCTATCCCCATAATATTTTATCCACATTGCCCACTAAAACAGAGACCAATCTCCAAATCTGGCCCTACAGTCTCACTGAGATATTTAGGTTCAAGATGTAATTGATACATGCACTTGCGTGAAGTGAAGGCACTTGGTCTCATGTTCCATAACACATCCAAGGCAAATAGTCGACTATTCACATCCGCCCCCTTGCTGCCTCTATATCAAAAGCTGGTTACCCCCAGCACCTTCTCCTCAGTAAGAGGGGACAGGGGAGGCAGAGGTGCCCCTGGGAGCTAACCCTGCTGCAACTCTGCAGTTTAACTATAGTAAGAGCTGAGGTGGAAATAGTGGTATAGTAAAAGGAAATTCCATCAACTACTCGATTAGCTGATTATCCACAATTTAACATCCCTAATCCAGACACCTGTTATTACTGACACCTCTATCTGTAACTTTTTTACATATTGTAACTATTATAAATAACGTTTCAGAGGGGTAGCCATGTTAGTCTGTTTCAACAAAAACAATTGGTCCTGTGGCAGCTTAAAGACTAACAAATGTATTGGGCATAAGCTGAAGCAGTGAGGCCCAGCTCATGAAAGCTTATGCTCAAATAAATGTGTTAGTCTTTAAGGTGCCACCAGACTCCTTGTCTACAAGGCAGGTTGCACTCTGTAGTTGGGCAGCTGCCCCACTTTGGCATAGGAAGGGTTAAAGCAGGCTGGAGCAAGCCTGTGCAGAACCCAGCCAACCAGGGATAAGCTTGCTGCAGCAGCCCAGATATATAAAGGGCTTCTCCCATAGAGCAGAAGGCAGATTTGTGATGTGTGGATGGTGGAGGAATGTTGTGGCAGAAGACTGAGGATGTGGGGATGCAGGAGTTTGGGGATGTAAGAGGCTCAGGACAGGGGGGTTCCAGTGCATGATAGGCTCAGATTTGGGGTCAGGTGGTGCAGGAGTGTTATGACGCTGCAGTGAAATGGGGGTTTGGTCCCAATTGGGGGCTTGTTGGCCAGGCTTCATTTTTAAATAAAATATTATGTCAAACTCAAAAGGTTTTAGCATTGTCTTTATATATGAGAGGGATGAGGAACCTGTTTTGAGTCAAAGGTCACTGACCCACAGAACAGTCAGTTGGGGCCACACAAGTGAGATGCCAAAAAACAAAACAAAAAAACACTCCTCCAAAAACCCCCAAGCCTCACTAATGTGGTCCCAAATGTGCTGGTGGGGGTAGGGGACAGAGTGCTAGTGGGTGCTGGGGCTGGGGAGAGGTGCTGCTGGGTGGAAGGATGCTGGCTCAGGTGGCAGGGTGCTGGGGCAAGCAGGTGGCAGGGTGCTGGGGTCAGGGACATGGTCCTGCTGGGCACTAGGGTGACTGGCAGGGTGCTGGGACAAGGAACAGGGTGCTGCTGGGTGCTAGCATGGATGGCAGGGTGCTGGGGCCCGGGCCAGGGCCAGGGTGGTGCTGAATCCTGGGGTGTGAGGCAAGGTGCTGGGGCCAGGGCGGTGCTAGGGTGGATGGCAGGGCTGCCAAGGAGCGGGATAGGGATGGGGTACAGGATCTGGGAGGGAGCTGGGGGGCGGAAGGGGACAAGGTCTGGGTGGTAGGTAGGGTGCAGAAGCAGGCTGGATGTAGGGTGTCTGGCTACGAGGGAGGTGCGAGGAGGGGACTTGGGTAGGAGTTGGACCTCCTGATCTGGCACCCTAGACCTGACTGGTCCCAGATGAGGAATTTTGGACCAGGGAGGTCATTTCAGGGCTCCTGGTCCCCCTTTCCCACTAGGCTTCTTTGCACCTCTATCCCCTGCAACCGAACTAAGCTGCCCACCTCTGCTGGTTCCCTGCACTTCCCCCAAAACCATCCCTCACAATCCAAGGGAGTGCAGCACCAGTTCCCTGCAGCCCCTCACAGCCCAGCTGAGCTGCCCGTCTGTTTTGTATGCCCTCCCCCATCCACCTCAGCCCAGCTGAGCCCTGCACTGGTTCCCTGCATGCCTCCCCCACAACACAGCTGAGCCCTGTTTCCCTGCACCTCCTCCAAGCCTCACAAAACTGCTGAGCCAAGAGCAGATTCCCTGCTCCTCCCTCCCCTTGAGTCTAGCCCCGGTTCCCGGCACCTCCCTCCTCCTGCAGTCAAACTGAGCTACACACACACACACACACACACACACACACACACCCCACAGCCCAGCCCAGCCCAGCTCCCCAGACCTCCCCACTCTGCAACCCAGCTGAGCTCAATTTCCCTGCACCTGCCCCCAAACCATGTAGACATGCTGAGCCAGTGCTGATTCCCTGCCCTTGCCTTCCTCCCTCCCCTTGGCTGTGTCTACACTGGCACGATCTTGCGCCAAAGCGGCCACTCTTGCGCAAAAATTTGCTGCCTGTCTACACTGGCCGTGTGTTCTTGCGCAAGTACACTAACGTTCTCATGTATGAAATCAGGGCTTCTTCCGCAAGAACTACGATGCTCCCGCTCAGGAATAAGCCCTTTTGAGCAACTGTTCTTGTGCAAGAGGCCAGTGTACACAGGCAATATGAATTTCTTGAGCAAGAAAGCCCTATGGCTAAAATGGTCATCGGCACTTTCTTGGGCAAGAGAGCATCCACACTGCCATAGATGCTCTTGTGCAAAAGCACAGCTCGCACATGGCAGTGTGGATGTGTTCTTGTGCAAGAAACAACCAGTGTAGACATAGCCTAAGAGTTTCCTCACATGAGCAAAATGAATTTTGTGTTGTGCACCAGTACTGAGTTCATGTGGCTTGTTTGGATGTGCCACCCAAGTTATTAATAAATATTTTTAAACCTCTACCTTTTCCCTCTGCTGCCATGTCTCCTCCTCTTGCTCCATCAGCTCCCCTGGTGCCTGCTGTCCCCCCACTCCTCACCCTCCTCTGCTGTCCTGACTCCTGCCCTTCTCACTGTCCTCAGCCCTCCTGCAACCTGCCCCCCTCCACCAGCCCTTCTCTCCTCCCTGTGCCCACTTCTCCAGTAGCCCCACTCTGATCATGTGAGCTACCCCTCCTCATCCCCTCTCCTAACACCTCCCTCTACAAACCTGCCCTGCATCTCTCCTCTGGTGCTGGTCCCTCCACTGCAGGTGTCTGCCCTTCTGCTTCACCCCCAGAATCCCTTGGCACCTGCACCTTCTCTTACCCCTGCACCCTCCTGGTGCCTCCCCTTCCTCACTTCCCTGCCCCCTTTGCTCCATTTTTCCTGATGCCCACCCTCACCACCCTCTGCCCCCATTCCTCATGCCCCTCTGTGCCCTCTCACATGACTTGCTCCATCCCAGCCTTCCTCATGCCCACCCCTTCTTTCAAGCCTTCTCCCAGCACCTCCTCACCCCTCTAGCCCCAATGCCCTTACCTTCTCCTTCCCAGCATCACCCTGTCCCCTCCCACTGACACCTCCTCCTGCCCTTTTCCTCATTGTCTGCACTTGGCCCCCTGCCATTTGTCTCTCCTCCACCCCTGTCCCTTTGGTGCCTTCCCCTTCCCCTCCGCACAAGCACCTTCCTCTCCCAGCCCTTCCCCTTTCCCTCTGCACAAGCCCCCCCTCCCCTCTCCCTTTCCTCTCCCGTACCTTCTGCCTTCCACTTTGCGGGGCCGGAGTCTGTGCTCTGTCCCCGGACTCCAAACCCGCAACTCAGCCATGCAGCGCAACACAGCGCCCAGCAAGTTTAAAATCCCGGGCCGTGACGTTACGTCACGTCTGGGCGTCTCCCCACCCACTGGTTTGAGCGTGCTGCGCAGGGCAGCAGCAGCCAGCAAGGGGGAGCTCAGAGAAGGTTGCGCACGGCAGGGACGGGTCCAGAGACGGGGGAGAGACGCTCTGGGGACGGGGTGGGAGGACTCGCGGGGGATGCGGGGTCGGGACCCGCTCCAGCTCCAAATATTGCTGGAGCATGGGCACCACGAGCCCACACAACTCGCCGCTCATGCCTCTGCTGGATAGCCGGCTCTCTCTCTCTCTTTTTCAAAGGGGGCGGGGGAGCGCCTGCTCCTCGCGGAACCCCTCGTTTTGCTCCGCGGAACCCCAGGGTTCCGCGGAGCACCAATTGGGAAACACTGGGCTACATCTACACTGCAATGCTATTTTGGGATACCGGAGTATCCTGAAATAGCTATTCCACGTCTTAACCGCAAGCCTGTTATTTCAGGCTTGCTATTCCGTCCCTGTAAACCTCATTCCACAAGGAGTAAGGGACATTTCGGAATAGCAGGTTATTTCGAAATTTGGCGCTGTGTAGACAGTGCCAAATGACGAAATAAGCTATTTCGGAATAAGACTGAAATAAGATACACAATTTGAGTAGCTCCAATTGCGTATCTTATTTCGAGCTATGGTGCAGTGTAGACGCACCCTTAGTGAGCAGCAAGAATAGACCAGACCAGACCAGTGCTGGGCAGAGTCCAGGGAGCTAGAGGGAGCTCCAGCCTGATAACAGTCAGACTGGGCCTCTGATACAAAAGGCCATAAAGCTGCAAGAGCTATGGGGAAGTGGCCCAGGGAAGGCAGGCAGCAGAGGGGAATGGAGGAAGGCAGTAGCGGCTGCTGCCCGAGGATCTCTGGGCCTGGGTCCCCTTTACCCCCTGGCCACTAAAGGAGGTGGCCAGCAAAGGACTGCAATTTGCCCCTGAGATGACCGGATTTACTTGCTGGAATTTGGCAAGTCTGGAAGACCTGCTTGTTTCAGGTCAGAGACGTTTGATGATCCCATGATTATGCCACCTCACGCAGAGAAAAGGACAATGAGCAGCAATGGGATAGCCTTGCCAAAGCAGGTGATGCACCCCCTACGCTTGGTAACTTTCACTTTCCAGCTCCTTTTATCCAAGAACCTCCAAGCACTTTGCAGTCTCCCCTTAACTCTCATAACTCCTGCCTGCAGTGGAGATTATGGGAAACCTGAGTAAGTGATTTCTGGCCAGTTGAGCCCTGATTCCAGCCCCCAAGTCCATCTATGAGACAACAGTGCAGACTAAAGACCAGCTGGCTTAGCAGGACCCAGCTGAAGTTAAATTCAATTGTTTAATTTGTCAATAAAAACAAACACTTGAGAACAAACCACATCACAACCGGGGAAGAGCCTGGGGAGAAAGCGCCTGTCGGAGGCTGACTCAGCTGCAGGGGTCCGCTCTCAGCATGCAATGCCCTATTTCACAGGGCTCTTTTTCTTAGAGTTAGGTGGCAAACTTGTCGACTCAGTGAAGAGAGGCGGGACCTTCACACCCTTCTGTTTCAGCAGTGAATGAAAATCCACACGGTCACTAATTATTCTCTGGAAATCAGACACGTTCACAGGAGAATCCAGCATTAGCCATGGAGGTGACAGGATCACCTTTTTCTTCTCCCCTTGCCTCTCTGCTGGGTCCCCAGCTCGGGGGTCCAAGCAGAAGCATCATTTCACACTGAATCACATACCTGCATGGCCTCCAGGGCCTCCTCATCGCTAATTTCGGCTTGGGGGGATTTGACACCAGCAGCGCTGTATGTGGCCTGAATGATTTTGCTTCGAAATCTTTCAAACTTTGATTTTAAAAAGAGAGAAAAAAAACCGACCTTAGTGTAGGCTGAAGAGTTAAACAGGTTTCCTCCAAGTAAAGACGGATCCTGTCTATAAGCAAAGACCTTCTCTCGCTAGAGGGGGAATTTGCAGTAAGCCCTGCTCTGAAGCTACGCCAGCGAGGGGGTTGGTATGACAGCTGGCATTCGACAGGCTGTGGTGTCTCTGAATGTCCCCCGGCGAAAGGCAGGACTGAAAGCTTGTTTCTGTGAAATTCTGCCCTGCGCCAGGTATGTGCGGTTCCAGCTGGCGTCACAAGATGCCCCACATGGACACCTAATGGCAACATGTGCCTCTGGATTCATAAGATAAGCAAATCCGACCTGGAGCTGCACCTGCGAGCAGCAGGTCTGAATGTGGCCCTTTCAGGCTAAATATGAGAAATGTCTTCCCGTGACGGCTGTGTTTGAGAGAGGGGGGTCCCAGAAGGGTTGGGAGGCTGTGGGATAAAAATCAGAAGTTTGTAGGGTTGCCAGGTGTCCGGTATTGACCCGGACAGGCCGGTATTTTCTCCTCCTGTCTGGTAAAAAAATCAGAAAATACCGGACACCTAAAATGGCCGGTCCTTTCTGACTTTTTTCCCGACCAGGAGCCGAAAATTCCGGGTGCTTCCCAGGTTCCGCAGGGGAGCTGTCCGGCCCGGTACAGGGAGGCAAGATGCGGATGGCCGCCAGCAGCCTGTTAGGGCCAAAAAGCCTCAAACGCATTTCTTAAATGGGCCATGCCGTTTATTTATTTATTTATTTATTTTGCTTAACAACTTTGGTCTCCCCTCTTTTTTTTTCCTCAACAGAATTTTTTCCCCAGTGGCTTTTTTTGTTGGGCGGGGAGTGTTCGGTATTTTTGGTTAAACCATCTGGCAACCCTAGAAGTTTGGCATGGTAACTATTCTGCTCTGAAACCCCTGGGCCTCTTTTCTCGGTGTCCCATCAGACCCAGAACTGCAATAAGGGCCACTGGCAAGCACAGGAGCCCAAGCTGTGAGGGAAAGGTTGGGGCACAAGTGGACTGTTAACTGCCAGCCCCTCGGTTCCTGAGGTGCAAAGAAGACAGGGCCAGGGAGCCCTGTGCAGGCCACCCAGTGATTGTGTCTAAAGATGGCCCTGACTAATCTGGGGCCTTGGGTCTCATTGGCCGGAGTCTTTCCCTCAGAGGAGAAGCCTACAGTGAAGGAGGCGCCTTTACCCTGGCATTGGTGCACTCCAGTGCGACTTTGGCCTGCTGCTCGGCGTGCTGCAAGGCCTCCACTTGGCTCTGCAGCTCACTTTGCTCACGTAGCTGCTTCTGGATGTGGTGCTGGGCAACCAGAACCTCTGCCTGGAGCCTGTTGATCTTGCCCTGCAAATCATCAATCAGTTTGTTTTGCTCGGCCAGCTTGGCTTCTTGTTCTGCAGTGTCCTGAGGAGAAACACAGTTCAGGAGGGACGGAGGAGACGGCTGCCTAACTCAGACACAGCTCGCTAGTGATTCTGCCCGGCTATTCTTCCCTCTGTGCTTCCCAGTGGGCAAGTAGCAGCATATGGCAGTGCTCAGACGTGTTAGTGGTTTGGGATGTTGTCCCCCTTCCCCAGGTTTACCTGTAGTGTTTAATAACCATTAAACAGATGTGTTCCCTTCCTCATCCATTCAGGCTCATTAGAAATATTAAGCTAAGCAATAAAGCATATTGAGAAACAAAATAGGCCAGGCCTGTCCCATCTCTGATTTTCATGGCACAGACTCCCCTGCAAAATGAGGGAGGCCATGGATAGGATGAGCACTGAGACTAACTAGAGCGAAGACACAGAACACCAGTGCTGGGGAGAGTGGACGGACCGAGAAGAGCACGAAAGGCTCTCAGAAGGGTTTGGTTTTGTTTAATTTATACAGGCCCAGGCTTAAGAGGGGCACAGCAGGGAGAATTAGGGTGTTGGCTGCTGTAACTAAGCACCAATGAGCCACCTGTCGGAGTTTGTAATTCTCTCTCTCTATCATTCCCATCATCTCTTCATGCTTCCGCTCTTCTCGAAGGCTGGAAAACTGAGAGAAAAGGCTCCAGTTAACACTCTTGGAATCATATTTCCTGAGTTGTTAAAAAAGAAGGAAACCAACTCTCACTGAGTAAGCTCCCAGTGTGTCACAGTGGTGGCCACTAGGCTGTGCTGTGCTCCGTGACTGTACCTTGGCAGACATGGCTTGTAACTGATTTCCCCGCTCTCTAAGCTCCTTCTGCAGCGTTTCCTTGTCAGACTCAGCAGTCCGCAGCTGTGACTCCTGGAAAGCCAGCTGCCTTTGCAAGGAAGTGATGGCACCTGTAAAATCCGAGTCAAGTTTTGAACCAACTGAATCCCTGGCAAAGCCTCAGGAAGTCTCCCTGGGCGATGAAAACGGGGGCAGACATTTTATTCCATAATCCAAAAGTCACTCGGCTGTGGAGATCAGTTATCTTAGAATTACAGTAACTATGGAAGAACAATGGGCTAACTCTACTGCTGAATGATACTTTATCCTTTATTGCATCACTGACTTGAAGGGTCCATTTCTTAATACCAGACAAATCCTGCTTGTGCAAGAGTCACAATGCTTAGAAATGATCTGATATGCAGAAGCGCCCTCCAGGCTAGTGACAGAAGCTGGACGTGTTGCTATGGTGCTGCTCGCTATACCGGGGTACTCCTTGTTCGTAAGAACAGAACTGCATCAGACCAAAGGTCCATCAAGCCCAGCAGTCTGTCTGGCAACAGTGGCCAATGCCAGATGCTCCAGAGGGAGTGAACAGAACAAGTAATCATCAAGCGATCCCTCTCCTGTCATCCATTTCCAGCCTCTGACAAACAGAGACAAGGGACACCATTCCTTACCCATCCTGGCTAATAAGCATTGATAGACCTAACCTCCATGAATTTATCTAGCTCTTTTTTGAACCCTGTTAAAGTCCTGGCCTTCACAACATCCTCTGGCAAGGAGTTCCACAGGTTGACTGTGCGCTGCGTGAAGAAAAACTTCCTTTTGTTTGTTTTAAACCTGCTACCTATTAATTTCAAAAGCCATTCTTGATTAGCACCCACATTGCTTAGCAGTCCAAACTTTACCAAGTACTGTTAAGCAGAATCTGCCCTCTCTTATAAGGGGCATCTTTACTAGGCCAACTGCAAGGGAAAATAATTCTAAAGTAGCTACTGGTGTCGGGAAGCTACCTTTAAAACTGCAGAGGGAACAGAAGGTGCAGTGAAGAGCTAATGTAGATCCTTCCCAGACAGAGGAAACTGAGGCACATTAACGCTTCATCTTGCTCCCCAGAACCACTACACAAACTGCTCACAGAGCAGGGGCAAAGTCTGGGATCTCGCCACTAAAATACCAGATAGTCTGTGCTCTCTAGCCCTTGTGTCAGTCCTGGTACCTGTGGCCATGTCATAGTCAGTTTTTGCTTTCTCCAGTTCTTTACAGAGCTCTTGGTTCATTTGCTGGAATTCTCTGAGCTTGACCAGGGATGCTCTCTCTTCTGCCTCTGCCTCATTCTCCTCCTCTTCAGAACCCTCCTCAATCTCGGTACCACTGAGAAGCTCTTTTTCCATGTCTTCTTGTCTTAAGCCCTTTTGCTGCATTTCTGAATACTGTCAGGACAAAAGGACAGAAAGAATTTGGAACGGTAAAGCAAAATGCAGCCTTATGCAGAGACAGATCATATAAAGCTCCTTTTCTGGAGCAGAAAGTTTGGGGGGACAGGAGTCTAGTTCTGGAGTTGCATCTGTGTCTATTGTGTCCAGTGCCGGAGCCTCTGGGGATCTTACAATGTCTACATATTTAAAAACATACAATTATGGGCATCATGCGCCTGTCCTGGAGGCACAGCTCATAAGCCTAGTGCAGCCATGGAGCGTGATTACTGGAAGTTCATTAGTGGGCCTCCTGCCTAATTTGGTCCAAATGCAAAGACACCAAATCCACTGACAGTGAACTTGACCCATAGCTAGGCCATGTCTCCAGGTTACTGCAAGAGAAGAGGATTCTGAATATTTGGCTCTTTTACCCATGAGCTTCTGAAATGTGCTATGTTGGAGCTCCTTTTTGTGTCTGTGAGGTTGGATGTTCTAGTCTAAATGTTTGTTTCTAGGCCCCCTCTGCACAATTAGCAGGATTAATGTATTTTAAGTTCTGTCCACACTGATCTCTAGCTTCTGTGGTTAGACAATTTCCTTAGTATCTTCACAACAGTGCACCCAGGAAGGAGGATTAAATTCTATTAATCTTGTTGTAGATCTTAGAAATCCCATGATGAACTCTACTCCTAAAACACGCTCACTCTGAAAAGTAGGGACAAACTTTTTTTTCGGTTCTACTTGTAAATCTGGTGTGCATTCATGTACACTGACTTAACCGAAAGCAGAAATTGGTTTGGAGATGTTAATCTTTTATTCTTTATAATCAGGTTTCTAAATGCTTTAGATTTCTGTACACACATTCCCATGTCTACAAATCAGAGACCCAAAGGTGACGGGGGAGAGAAATCTAGAGGATACAGTCACTAGCGGCCACATTTAGTAGTAATGTGAAAAGCAAAGACTTGCATAGACTCCTCATTCTATTGTCAATTTATTTTGCCATATCTGGCTAATGCAGATTCTCTTTCACCTCCTTTTCCAGTTGCTGTAGTTCCTCCTGGTCTTTCATCAGGGACTTGGACAGGCTAGCAATCCTGGAGTCCAGTATTTTATCAGAGTAGATCAGTTTTAATTTTAAGCATGCCACCTCCTCTCTCAAATCTTCTTTAGTGCCACTTGGTCCTAAGCCATCCTGCACTGCGCTGCTTAGACTGGGCATCTTCATCTTGCTGTCATCAGCTACCGGTTCTGCGGCTGCGTCTTTCTGCAAGGGAAAATTTAGTGTGAGGGAAACTACCTAGGAAGCGAAATGTAGAAGCTGCTTTCCACAGCCCTCGTTTGTAGCACATAAAGGGAAGAGCTTGGTGCACTAACCACAAATACACCTCACTCTGTCAGGGATTCTTAGGGTACGTCTTCACTGGCACCCTCTTTCAAGAGAGGGATGCAAATGAAGACATTCGAAATTGCAGATAAAGCTGGGATTTAAATATCCCGTGCTTCATTTGCATATTCGCGTTATGGCGCTATTTTGAAATAAGGGACGCTGTTAAGACGCGGTTATTTCGAGAGAAAACCCTTCTCTCGAAATAACCCTTATTCCTCATACAATGAGGTTTACCAGTTATTTTGAGAGAAGGGTTTTCTCTCGAAATAACCGTGTCTTAACAGCATCTGTTATTTCGAAATAGCGCCATAACACAAATATGCAAATGAAGCATGAGATATTTAAATCCCGGCTTCATTTGCAATTTCGAATATCTTCATTTGCATCCCTCTCTCGAAAGAGGGTGCCAGTGTAGACATACCCTTAGTGCCAGACCTCCACGATTCTTCTGGGGAAGCTAACACTGTGTTTGGAAAATGAGGCACCACTGAGCCCTCTCTGCCTCCAACCAGCATAGTCAGTGGCTCTCCGATGAGCACTGTCTTCGAAGTGGGGCTGCTGGTGGAGAGTGTCGTTTGAACATAATTACCCAGAATGCTCTTCCCTCTCACTATGTTACTTGTAAACTCCGAGCCCAAGGAGGGCCTTAAATAGCTTTTATTGGAGCATCACTTCCTCAGTCTGCTGGGTTTGTTGCTTGGCTGGTGTGTGCGTCTGTTGGAGGAAATCTCCTTTCTGCTTAGATCACAGAGACAGAAGGGACCACAAGGGTCATCAGCAGCTTTTCCACGAGCAGTGGCTCATAACTATTTTGTCTCTCGCTGTGAAATCTACAGGGAAAATGAGCACAAGTCACCTCCTCTGGGATGACAATGTCCCTCCCGAGCATGTTCAGATGCTTCTTGAGAGTCTCTATCTCCTCCCTGAGGACAGAGATCACATCATCCTTCTTCACACATTCCGCCTCACATCTGGAAAGACGATTAATCTCTTCTCCCATCATCAGCAAGCATCGCTCCTGGGAACAGAAAGAGGCAAAGTGGCCGCTCAGACGATGCATCTTAAGTTTGATGGGATATTGGTGGGCAGGAAAAAGATGGAGGAGTGGCATACAAGTGGAAGAGGTACTGTATTTCAATACCTGCCCATTTGTAGGGAATGTAATGGCATCTAGTCTAGGGATGTAAGTGAGTAGTTGAGTACTTGACTACCTGATAAGGCTAAGCTTATCGGCTAGTCAAGTTGAGTACTCAACTATTCGCTTCCCCTCCCCTGCTGCCTCTATATGAGAGGCAGCAAGTGAACATAAGAACATAAGAACGGCCGTACTGGGTCAGACCAAAGGTCCATCTAGCCCAGTAGCCTGTCTGCCAACAGTGGCCAGCACCAGGTGCCCCAGAGGGGGTGGACCGAAGACAATGATCAAGCGATTTGTCTCCTGCCATCCCTCTCCAGCCTCTGACAAACAGAGGCCAGGGACACCATTTCTATCCCCTGGCTAATAGCCTTTTATGGACCTAACCTCCATGAAATTATCTAGCTTCTCTTTAAACTCTGTTATAGTCCTAGCCTTCACAGCCTCCTCTGGCAAGGAGTTCCACAGGTTGACTACACGCTGTGTGAAGAACTTTCTTTTATTAATTTTAAACCTGCTACCCATTAATTTCATTTGGTGTCCTCTAGTTCTTCTATTATGGGAACTAATAAATAACTTTTCTTTATTCGCCCACTCCACACCACTCAGTGGTGGGGGGGAACAGGAGCCAGTGCTGTGGGGAGCCATCTTAAAAGCCGGTTCCCACCAGCACTGTCTCTGTGCTGCCACCGCCCCACCCCACGCTGCCTCTATCAGTGGGGGGCAGGCCAAGGCTCATTGCAGGCAGAGGCTCTTGGCAGCAGCCCCTGTTTGTGGGTAGCCCCTGTCCACATCAGCCCAGGCTGGCTGCAGGCAGAGGCTGCTCGGCAGCAGCTCCTGTTGTCAGCCAGCCCCGGCTGCCGCGAACAGGGGCCGCTGACCCGGTGTGAGCCAGGACCGAGAAGTCCTGGCTCACGTCAGTCCGGGATTGCTGCAGCTCTGCATTTTAAAGGTAGTAAGAGCCGCCCAGCTCTTACTACATTTTAAATGCAGAGCCGCAGTGTGGGTGGGTCTCACTGCGGCTCTGCAGAGCGGCTCCCTTTATCTACTAAGGATGTAGTCGATACAAATTGTATCGACCACACGATGAGCCAAATAACCGCTCCTTAACAGCCTTAATCTGGTCTAGAGCCAGGACACCTAGCTTTTCTTGCTTGTTTTGATGTGGGCTTACTGCCCTTCTCCTCTAGCTGCTTCCCCTTCTTTCCTGTAGTTCACATTGTTTTGAAAAAAACTTTGAGATCCTTTGATGAATCCATTCATCCAAATACAATTATATTATTAACTTAATTTACATCATGCCCTTAAAGTTAATTTTATAGCTGGATCACTGTGCAATTAATTATGTGCTTGGTCTGTTCTTCTTTTGGAAGTATGATAGCAACGTTTTCTCACCTTCTCACGGATTACATCAATGTACCATGGGATTTTACTCTCTCTGGATCCAATTCGATGTTCAGCTGGACCTACTCCTTCTGTGAAACTTTTCCATTTAGAGAGACCAGTGAGACTTTTACTGGGTAGGAGCTGGCCAGCTGCTGGGGGAAAAAATAGGCTAAAAGTGGAAAGAGCATTTATCTAAGTATCAACCAGAGAAGTGGAAAAAAACATATTTGTTCTCTCCAACTTATTTTTTCTGGCAACAAATCTCTATTAACAGCCACAGCTCCTTGGGTTCCACTTAAGGTACCATTTAAAAAACTCCCCAGAAAAGATGGTTTACTATATTGAATGAAAAAGAGACCCGGCCTACAATAAGTAGGCTTCAAAAGGGAATTGTGTCTTGTTCAAAATGTCTGTTGGCTACAACCTCAATCAGCAAAACCCTCCAACTCGTGGTCAGAGTGGTTGTGCTGTGGAACATATAGCATGCAGCTCATGCCATGCCACCAAGTGGTTAAATAGTGCAACCAAGGCAAGGCCTTATTGTTTCTTATAGCACTGCCTTGCAAAAGCAGCAATTGCACAGTGGGTTTTTCACCCTTCTGGAAAACAGCCCCCTCCCCAACACACACATACAGTCAATGTCTTCCTCTTACCCTGGGTGATTGATTCTGCTGGAGATATGTTCTTCAAGGCAGCATCCCATTCTTCAAAGTTGAGCTGGGAGGACAGACTAATGGTACTCAAATTATAGGTCTTATCAGGGATCTTTAGTAAAGTCCCATCTGTTTAAAAAAAATCCTGGTTACTGCTAAGTGGTTTTTCCTTTTTGGCAAGAAAAAAATCCATTTGACACATTTCAGATTCTCAGCACTCTCTGGCTTGTACCTTCTGTCATGTAAAGTGTTGAAATTCTTACCAGTTTCAGGGAAGTGAGGAAAATGTGGGTTTTGTGCAAAACGAGAGCCTGATTTAAATATTAAACATTTATGCTGAATTCGTAGTTTAGGTATCAAGTATCAGAGGGGTAGCCGTGTTAGTCTGAATCTGCAAAAGTGATGAAAAGTCCTGTGGCACCTTATAGACTAACAGATTTATTGAAGCATCTGACGAAGTGGGTCTTTGCCCATGAAAGCTTATGCTCCAATAAATCTATAAGGTGCCACAGGACTTTAAGGTTAGTCTATAAGGTGCCACAGGACTTTTCGTCGCTAGTTCAGGTATGTGAGGAATCAATCACTTTTAATATCCAGCTAGATTTACCTGGGCATGGTAACACAAATTCACAATAGCATGAAAGGAGATGAGATCTGAGTCATCTCACCTTTCTGAGGAAGGAAAAGTCTTTCTTCACGGTCATAGCAATTAAGGCTAAAAGGGACCACCAAATCAGCCAGAAACTAGTTCTGAAACTCAGTGCAGCATAAGACTGTCACAGCATGAGCCCAGAGGTTCCTTAGCCTGAAAAATGGGACTTGTGTTCAGGAATGAATTGCTCAAGGAGGTTGTGGAATCTCCATCTCTGGAGATATTTAAGAGCAGGTTGGACAGACACCTGTCAGGAATGGTCTAGATGGAGCTTGGTCCTGCCGTGAGGGCAGGGGACTGGACTTGATGACCTCTTGAGGTCCCTTCTAGTTCTAGTGTTCTAGGATTCTATGACATAGGGGGAAAACTCTTCTCAGTGGGACTATCCCTACTCTGCACCTACCCTTTCAAGAGACAGTGTGGAGTTTACAACCTAAACAGCCTGAGTGCAATCAAGAAGCACCCTGCCCTGCCCTAGGGCTATATATAAACATGGAAAGGAAGTTGAGTGAGAGAGGGCAGGAACCAGAAGTGGTGCTGGTGATGCTGTTCACTCCTTTCCTTGGTCACCAGACCTAAGCCTGAGAGACTTTGTTTTCTGATTGTGTGTTTGGTTACTCTCACTCAACCCTCTGAAGTAAGGGCTTTTTGAACTTAAATGGCTCCTTCCCTGATGTGCTGGCTAAGGGAAAGAGAGACAGCCAGCCTGCTTGCCTCCTAAAACAATAGATGGCTGGAGCTGGCCTGGAGACCCTCTGAAGGCAGGAGGGTTTGGGGGTTTTGTGTGTGTGGGGAGGGGGTGTCTTGGCCTCCAGTTTCTTGGATCCTGGGCACTTGCCTTTGAGTTTTTCATTTGCTACCAACTAGGGTTTTCTTTTTTAACTTTGTGGTAGCATTGAAGACATCGACTATATATTTGAGAGAGTTTGTCTGTCTGTGAGCAAGTGAACCTGTCAGTCTGTTTGTTCAAGAACCTCTCCTAAACAGTAAGAGCTAGGGCCACCATATTCAGTAGGCAGCTTCCTCTTATCCTAACTTAAAGCAAGGTCAGGGGTTGGCTGTACCAGGGCAATGGATGTTCCTGGAATGCGACTGTTTTTCATAACATGGAAAGGGACGGGGCTGCTGGCAGGGACAGTTATATGGTATAATGAGCACGGGGGCAGCAAGGGGTCAAAGATGAGGACTGGGACAGCTATAATCATATTGGGGCAGCAGGAGGCAGCGGGAAGTAAGGTTCCTGTGCAGGTATTGGGCATGTTTTGGCCCCCATCAATCAGAACTGGAGCCCAAACCACTTCCCCCACCTCGCCCTCAGCCCCAATGCCAGACAACGTTGGGTGGGAAAGCGAGGCCCCCGCCCTGGTGAGCCCGAGCGAGCACCCACAGCCCCTGTGCAGCCTCAGTGCACCCAGGCTGACGCCTCAAAGCTCAGGCTGCCAGGCAGTACTGCCCTGGCCAGCCTGGGGAGCCGTCATCCGGGCAGCATGGCCCCCCTCCAGGCCTGGGGAACTGCTGCCTGGGCAGCTTGGTGGCCACACTCCCTGCCCCAAGCCCCCTAATCCCAATCCCCTGCCCTATGTCCCCCCTCACCCAATCCCCTGCCCTGACACCTACATCTTCCACATCCTGCCCTGGCTGTTGTGAGAGAGGGCTGGGATATTCCTCTTCCCCCACCCCCACCCCAGAGCAATGATTTAAATGAAGAAATACAAAAAATAATTTGAGTTAAGGACCCGAGCAATGGGTGCTTCAATAAATGATCATCTCCAAAGCACCAGCCAGCAAATACACACTGACTAAGATCCATGTTACATGTTAAAGTCATGCTGAGGGACTCATTAGTACTCTAGCTACTCGCAATTTGATGAATGAATGGGGGGGAAATGTGTAGGCTCTAAGCAGGACTACCAAGGAGATAAGAGGGAGATATAGCTTACTACATGACTGGAAAGTGTAGCTGGGGTTTGCTGTTCTCCCTTGTGAGCCTTACCAAGCTTGGCTGTTGAAGTTGCTTTGTTACTGAATCTAGGACACCCAGGGCGCATTAGAAAAGATCTCTGTAATTCCTTCACCTGAGGTTCATACTCAGACTCGGAGAAGCCAGCAGGTCTGAGATCAGCCTGGCAAATAGGAGGAAATGAGATGTAAATAAGATCTATGACGTGACGACCACAAAAACAACCTGACAGGCAGCTCACCGTCCGAGCCTGACCTGCAAAGAACTGAGTATCTTCAACTCCCTTTTGAAGTTGGTGGGAGTAGAGGGGGCTCAGCGTGTCTTAGGCGGCACTTAGTCCACTGCACGATCAGACCCTAGAAAGGGTGTGTCTTCGCTGGCAGATGGACTGTGCTGGCAGTTACAGCACTGCTCACAGAGCACTGCAGGGAAACCGCTGTTAGAACATACGAATGGCCATACTAGCCCAGTGTCCTGTCTTCTGACAGTGGCCAATGCCAGGTGCCCCAGAGGGAGTGAACAGAACAGGGAATCATTAAGTGATCCCTCCCCTGTCACCCATTCCCAGCCTCTGACCAACAGAGGCTAGGGACACCATCCCTACCCAGCCTGGCTAACAGCCATTGATGGATCAAACCCCCATGAATTTATCTAGTTCGTTTTTGAACCCTGTTAAAGTCCTGGTCCTCACAACTTCCTTTGGCAAGGAGTTCGACAAGCTGACTGTGTGTTGTGTGCAGAAGTAGTTCGTTGTGCTTGTTTTAAACCTGCTACCTATTAATTTCATTTGGTGAGCCCTAGTTCTGGGAACAAGTGAATAACTTTTCCTTGTCTCAGAGGGGTAGCCACGTTAGCTTGTAACTTTAAAAATGAGTAGTCCTGTGGCACCTTAGAGACTAACAAAAATATATAGTATCATGAGCTTTCGTGGGCAAAACCATTTCTCAAACTCATCTGAGGAACTGGGTTTTGCCCATGAAAGCTCATGATACTACATATATATATATATATATTGTTAATCTCTAAGGCACCACAGGACTGCTCATTGTTGTTGTTGTTTTTCTTATTCACTTTCTCCACACCAGCCATGATTTTATAGATCTCTATCATATCCCCCCTTTGTTTCCTCTTTTCTAAGCTGAAAAGTCCCAATCTCTTTAATCTCTCCTCATATGGGACCCGTTCCAAACCCCAAATCATTTTAGTTGCCCTTCTCTGAACTTTTTCCAATGCCAAGATGTCTTTTTTATGTGTTCATACTCTCAGCAGCCAGCGCAGTAGCATGATCACACTTGCAGTGGGATTGGGAGCAGAGCACTCTGGGCAGTTATCCCACAGAGCAGCTCTTCCTCTTCCAATGCTGAGGCTTGTGGGAATTCAGAGGGGGGGGTGGTTGTGGGGTATCCTGAGTCCTGTCCAATGCCCCATGATGCATTGCTTCATATCCCGGCAACTCCCTTGCTTCCACCTCCATTTGGCACCACGTTTCAACCGCTTGTGTGCTGTGTGATCTGCCTCCTCCGTCTCCAGGAATGGATCCCGAACTCTTGAAGAAAATGCTAATAGATCTCACTGACACATCATGAATGGCAGTTGAGTCATTCCTTAAACTACTAAGTGAGGAAAAGAGTCCGACATGGGTCTTGCCCCACGCAAAATCTATATTACGGGATTGCTCCTGGGATTCACGGAGATGCTGACCACTGTGGAACGTCACTTTGGGACTCAGGAAGCAAGCGTTGAGTGGTGGGATCATGTTGCCAGGCAAGTCTGGGGTGACAAAGTGGCTGCAGAGCTTTCGGATGAGAAAAGCCACGCTCATGGCATATATGATGAGTTTACCCCCCACCTTGCAGCCAAGGACACAAGAACAAGAGCCGTCCTGTGGGTTGGAGAAGTGCACAGCAATTGCACTGAGGAAGCTGGCTACTCCCGATGACAACCGATCGGTAACAATCAGCTTGAATAGGCAAGTCAGCCATTCGACTCGTGCTGATGGAACTGTGCAGGGACATTAATTGCAGTCTGCTTAAAAAGACAGTGACTCTGGGCAACATTGCATGACATTGTGGCTGGCTTTACACAAATGGCTTTCCTAATTGTGGAGAGACAATAGATGGCACACGTATTCCAGTTCTGGCACCAGTCCCTCTAGCTTCAGAGTACGTTAATTGGAAGGGGTATTTCTCCTTGGGTTTCCAGGTGCTTGTGGATCACCAGGGCATTTCACAGACATAATGCAGGCTGGTGCAGAGAGGTGCTTGATGCATGCATCTTTTCGTACACAGGCCTGTTCAGGAAGCTGCAAGCAGGGATTTTCTTCCCAGACCAGACAGTCACCGGAGAGAGAAGTCAAAATGCCTGGTGATCCTGGGAGACCCTGCCTACCCCTTACTGCCTACCCCTTACTGAACCGGGGAACCTCGACTGCAGCAAGGAGCGGTTCAACAACAGGCTGGGCAAGTGCAGAATGACCATGGCATGGGCTTTTGATTGTTTAAAGGCCCACTGGTGGTATCTGTGTGGGACAACATTCCAGTGCTTATAGCCACATGTTGCACCCTCCATAATATTGGTGATGGGAAGCATGAAAGCTCCGCTCAGGGCTGGAGCACTGAGGCTCTGTGCCTGGAGGCTGAATTTGAACAGCCAGAGACCAAACCAAATCGATGCATGGGTGCACGGAGACACACAGCAGAACACACCTGTACTTCGTCGGATGGAGGCGAGGCGCACAGGAAGCCCTGGAATGTTTACAGACTTGTATATGTCTGGGTGCCAGAGGCAGCCTTTCTCTTTGGGCTAAACTGGACGGAGTTGGGTGTCAGTGCAATGGGTACCGGTCGGAGCCTGCAGGGCTGGACATGTGGAATGCCATGGGTGCCAACTGGAAAAAGGATGGTGGCCAAACTGTGTTGGTGGTGATATGGAGGTGCATGGGAAAGCGTTACAGGACACAGGCTGCAAGAGAGGGTCGGCGCAGAGCTGATCCATCTACAGTGCTTGGAGCGTGTCTGCTTCGCGCTCCATCATGCTTAAGAGCCACTCAATGGCTTCACTCTGGTGCTCTGCATTCTCCTTCCATTCCCTCGTCTCTCTTCCCACCTCTTCTTCAATTCTTTCTTTTCAGCAGCAGACTGCAGCATAACATCACGCAGGAGGTCTGCTTTACACTTTCGAGGCCGCTTTCGAATCCTGCGCAGCCATTCAGCCAGCGATAGCAAGGCAGGCCGGAATCCCAAGGTTACATCTGTAAAATGTTGCACTTTGGCTTCACAGAGGCACCACTGTTAACCTGCAGCAGCGGATTGTCCAGATTCTCCATGACACTTTCATGGAGATCTCTGAGGCCAGTTACCATGAAATGAGAGAGTCCAACAGCCTGTTCTGCCTCTCGAACTAGGCGTGTATCAGTACAAGCACCACACAAATCCTAGCCTGCTTTCTGCAACCATCCTGCCCCTAACCTAATTGCTGGTGTCTGCAATTCCCAACATCAAAGTCACTTACTAGGAGACTCCTCTGCTGTTTGTACTTCCCCAGAGTCCAACTGCCGTGGCTGACTAGTCTCCTCGGGAGTAGAAAAGAGCACCCGACTGCATATCTCTGTGGTCCCCAGTCATCCTCTGACTCTGGGCCTCCCTCCCCATCAGCACCCTCATCCATGATTTCCTCCTCCTGGCTCAGCCCACTCTCGGCTGGCACAGCCCCACAAGTATCCACAGGGGTCTTCACAGTGGATGTGGGGTCACCCCCAAGTATCGTGTTTAGCTCTTTGTAGAACCAGCAGGTTGTGAGCCCAGCACCAAAGTAACAATTTACTTCCTGCGCCTTGGGACAGGTGTTCCACAGCTCCTTCACTTTGACTCTGCACTACAGAGCATCCTGGTCTGGGCCCCTTTTGGTCATGCATCTTGATATCTGCCCATAGATATCACAATTCCTAGGCTGTAGCGCAGCTGGGACTGGACAGCCTCCTCTCCCCAAACAGCCTCCTCTCCCCAGCACCTCAGCATTGCTCCAAGTGGGAGATCACCTGGAGCATAGGGCAGGCATGGTCACCCGGTAAGATGCACTGAGAACACAGCATGCATCACTGAGCAAACAGGAAGGGGACTTTCCAAATTCCCAAAGAATGTAAACGGCAGATCTGAGGGTTATTCAGTTGGGTCAGGGCAGGAGAGTTTGAAATGATGACCAGACAGGTGAGACCAGGCATTGTGTGACAGGCACCTTGCCAGTGTGAACTGGCGAGTTACAGCACTGGGAGCTGATTTACTGCACTGTACCTTGCGAGTGTAGATAAGGCCTAAGAAAGTGTTCATCAAATGCTTAAATTCCTTTCTCCTACTTATTTTCAGCTACAATTTTCAAGGCAGTTAATGCCCAAATCCCATGCCCAACCCCTTTTGAAATGCCAGCTTTAATCATCGGAGGGAGAGTCTGACTTTGCGGATAAGCAGAGCACTGCAAGTGCATAGTGGGGATGAACATCCCTTTATTGCCATGATTTGCATATTACCATTGGTGTGTGCTGCCCTTGCCCTAAGAAGTACCAATATTCTGTGGGTAAGCAAAGGACATATGATTTGGTCCTGCAGTGTGCAGAATCCATTCAACTTCATGGGATCTTCCTTTCTTGGGTGCTCAAGCCTGAAAGAAGCTGCTGCCCAAGCTGCCAACCTGTGAGGTACTTACCAGAAGGCGTATAGTGTATAGCACCTTCTAACCCTTTGCTACCCAATCAAATCCCATGTTACCATGTCTAGCAAGAGATTAAAATAGCAGCATATTAAGTACTTGGTTCTCATAGTAGCAGCTGATGGCTTGAGCCGATTTACTCAGCGTAGATCTACCGCTGGGAAGCTTCCATAACGGCATCTGTTGCCTTCGGCTGCTCAATTCCTGGAGCTCACTGAAGCCTTTTGTCATCAAGTTCATCTTTCTAATGGTGTTTCGATGACCTCAGCCTTTCACAACATAGAGAGAGGGAAAATTAAAGGGAGCCTGCTAGGTTAAAAGTCCTAGAATTTTTGTAAAAAACACATTTCCTCATTTGTTTTCCTGATAAGACCAAGATCAGTGACACCACCTCCATGTGGCAGGGCATGGGGAGGAAGCACCATCTTTACCCTCTGACTTAAATTCATGGGCCATCCCCTTTAGTGACATGTGTCTATTTTCCTCTGAGTTGAAGGACTCAGCTCAAAAAGTTTAGAAACTGCTGGTCTAAATTATCTTCATTGGAATGCTAATCATTTCGTGCCCAGAGGAAAAGAGCCTGATTGCCCAGAAATGGAATGGGCTTTACCCTGCCCAGAACACAAAATTCTGTTTAATTAGGGAAAGGTGAGACAAAGCTCTGAGAAATAATGTAGCTGTCACCCATGTAATATTTTGTGACCCCAATTCTTCCCTGATTTATCTCCATTCAGTTGTGTAAAGCACATGCTTTGACATGAGTTCCTGTGGTAAGAGCCTGCATAGACATACTCTGCAGAGGTGAGATTTAATTCACCGTAGCAGTTACGCTGTTTGCACAAGGTCTTTCTCTGCCCTGTGCAGCATGACACGGTTTGAGTAAATCCTTTCATTCTAAGCATGACCAAAGCCAGGAGATCTGCATGAAAATCAGGCCAATAAAGGAACTGAGTAGACCACAAAGGGGAATGAGGGCTGTTTGCCATAAGCCCCCAGCCTTTTGTGTCTCTTGTCAGTGCTGAAGTCAGGTTTGGTAAAATGGCAGATTGGGATTACAACTGGGTATAAACGCTGGAAGGCTTTAATTAGTAAACATGCGATTATGACCCAGTACACCTGTTACCTCTTACACTTGTGGCTGGATGCTCAGGATCACAGCAACACCCTTCCCACTAGCTGGGTACGACAGCTGCTTTGTGACATTGCTCAGACCAAAAGCGTGGGGATAGGCAGTACGTTTATATGGCAGGGCAGTGGGCTCTTGGGTTCAGTTCCTGGCTCTATCATAGATTGGAGGTGTGCAACAAGCCAAGCCATTTAGACTCAAACTATCTGCCTTATTCCTTATTTCAAGTAGGAATAAGGGATCTTCCGGAAAAGGGCTTATTTTCCGGAAAATCGCATCTAGACTGGCGCTTTTCTCCGGCAAAAACCCCCGAGCCAGAAAAAAGCGGCAACCATGTAAATGCAAATGCCGCGGGGGATATTTAAATCCCCCGCGGATTTGCAATTCCCGAAGTGTCTCATTAGCATCCCTTTTCCGGAAGGGGTTACGATGTAGACACAGCACAAAGGTTTCTGGTTTGGGATGCAGGAGGTAAAATGGTTGAGCTTGAGTACCCAAGGGGCTGTGCAGCTGCAGCTCCTGTACACCAAGCAGCACCTCCGATAACTGGGCCCATGGGCCTGATGTGGGACTCCAATGCCAGAAACTGGGTTTGAAAAGGTGTCCCTGTCCCATTCTGTGCCTCGGTTTCCCTCTCTATAGAATGGGGCAAAGGCATAAGCCTTGGGTATGAAGGGGGGAAAGCTGGGGGGCTGACAGGAGCAGGGGCTAGATCAGGGGTTGGGGGCAGGTGGCTGGGAGGAGCAGGGGCTGTCTCAGGGTTTGAGGGGTTGGGTTTGTGAGGCAGGTGGCTGAGGGGAGCAGGGGCTGGCTCAAGGACTGGGGAGCAGGAGCTGGTTTTGGGGGGCAGGGAGTGGAGGGCCAGGTGGCTGGGGTACAGGAGGCTGGCTTGGGGCGGGGAGCAGGAGGATGAGTGTGCAGAGGGGCTGGCTCAGGGATTGGGGGTACAGGAGGGTTGGCTTGGGGGCAGGAGAACAGGTGGCTGGGGCGCTGGGGGCACAGGGGCTGGCTCAGGGATTGGGGGTACAGGGGCTGGCTTGGGGGCAGGGGGAGCAGGGGCTGGGGCGCTAGGGGTACAGGGGCTGGCTCAGGATTGGGGTACAGGGGCTGGCTTGGGGCGGGGAACAGGTGGCTGGGGCGCTGGGGGTAATGGGGCTGGCTCAGAGATTGGGGAGCAGGGGCTGGGGTGCTGGGGTACAGGGGCTGGCTCAGGATTTGGGGTATGGGGTGGGGAACAGGTGGCTGGGGTGCTGGGGCACAGGGGCTGGCTCAGGGATTGGGGGTACAGGGGCTGGCTTGGGGGCAGGAGCAGGGGCTGGGGGCACTAGGGGTACAGGGGCTGGCTCAGGGATTGGGGAACAGAGGGCTGGCTTGGGGGATGGGGAGCAGGAGGCTGGGGCGCTAGGGGTACAGGGGCTGGCTCAGGGATTGGGGTACAGGGGCTGGCTTGGCGGGTGGGGAACAGGGGCTGGGGGCACTGGGGGTACAGGGGCTGGCTCAGGGATTGGGGAGCAGGGTGCTGGCTCAGGGATTGGGGGAGCAGGGGCTGGGGGCTGGGGAGCAGGGGGCTGGCTCAAGGGGCTGGCTCAGGGATTGAGGGAGCAGGGGCTGGCTCAGGGATTGGGGTACCGGGGGTGGGGGTACAGGGCTGGCTCAGGGACTGGGGGAGCAGGGGCTGGCTTGGGGATTGGGGTACAGGGGGCTGGCTCGGGGATTGGGGAGCAGGGGCTGGCTTGGGGGTGGGCTCCAGGGGCCTGGAGGGAGATGGGGCCTGAGGGGGCGGGGCCGGCGCTGGCAGGGGGCCGGGCTCCTCACCTGCCGCAGTCCCTGCACCCAGCGATGGACTCTCAACCAGCCTCGGCCGCTGGGCCCGCGGGAGCCGGACAACCCCCGGGCGGGACGGGCAGGGGACATGACCAATGAGAAGAGGGAACGGCGAGCAGCGGGCGGGGCAGTCGCCCGCTTGTGGACACCTGTCGCTAAGCAACTGGCGGAGGCCTGGCCGCGACCCAGGCCGCTCAGAGCGCGGGGGGGGGGGGGTGGCTGCGCCCCTGGCGGCCAGCGCGGGCACTGCAGGCCCCTTCCCGCGCGCCCCCGGGTGGCTCTGCCCGGCCCCGCGAGTGCGCACTGGGCAGAGCCGGACTGACTCCGGATCCCGGGCGAGGGGTCCCGGGGCCGCTCTCCCGCGCCGGCCACTGCTGCGTCCGGTCTCCCAGCGCGGGCGGGGAGCCGGCGGGCGCACGCCACCGAGATGGCCCCGTGGTCAGAGCCCGCTGGGGGGGGACCCCTCGGTCAAAGCCTTGACCCCCGCACAAAGGGGGGGCTGGCTCTGGGTCTCCCGCTGCTTTGCTGATGGGCGCTGCAAGAGCCCCAGCAAACGGGCTGAAAGCGAAGCGGAGTCAGTCCCGCCCTGGGGACAGCGCGCACGAGGGATTGGGGTACAGGGGGCGGGCTCAGGGATTGGGGGGGCTCAGGGGGCGGGTTGAGGGTACGGGGCTGGCTCAGGGATTGGGGTACAAGGAGGGCGGGCTCAGGGATTGGGGGACGGGGGCGGGCTCAGGGATTGGGGGTACGGGGCTGGCTCAGGGATTGGGGTACAAGGAGGGCGGGCTCAGGGATTGGGGTACAGGGGCGGGCTCAGGGATACGGGGGCTGGCTCAGGGATTGGGGTACGGGGCAGCGCGCACGAGGGATTGGGGGACGGGGGCGGGCTCAGGGATTGGGGTACGGGGGCGGGAACAGGGGCTGGGGTGCGCGGGGCCGGGCGGCGCTGGGGAGCCGGCCGCCCACGCTGCAGGCAGCGGGACCAGGGCTCCGGGCAAGCAGCGGGCGGCGAGTCCGCTGGAAGCCCGCGGCGGGAGCGGGGGACGCTTCAGCACCGCAGCGGCCGGACAGCGCTCGGCGGGCGGCGCCGGGCCCGGCTCCCTGCAGCTTGGAATCAGAACCCTGGGGGCGTTTTGAACCGAAACAGACCCGCCTCCGCCCCAGCCGCTGGCTCCGGGAGCGGCACTCGCCAGAGCCCAGCCCGGGGCCGGATGGCTCTCTGGGCTGCTCTCCCCGAGGGACGTGCAGGCTCACGCCTGGGCATCTGCTAGTTCCACCTGCGGCGGCGAGATGTGATTTACACCAGTCCGGGACTTCACTGAAAATGCTGGGCAAGTGGTTCATCCTCCTGCCATTATTAACAACCCAACTGCGGGGCAGAACCCAGGGTGAGTGATTCATTAACAGGGAGCATTAGACACAAATTGGCAGCTGCCACTCTGGGTAAAGATCAGGCTCCTTCCCACCCCGAGGTAAATCATAAGCCTGAGTGAATCTAGGAGCCTAGAGTCCAAAGGGATATTTTAACCATTGCTCAATCTGTTCTGTTTCTGCAAGTACTGATATTCCCCCAATGCTACATTAGAATCAGATGGGGGCATTTTACTACCAAGCTGTGTAAAAGCTCCTGCTGAACTGCTAGATTTCCAGAATGCAAAAATCTATCCAAAGGCTGATCAAATGTCTCCTCTAACTCCACAGCTGTATATGAAGATTTCACACACAAGTGGAAAACACTGAACCATATTAATTCATGTGCAATTAGTTTTTTCATCCAGAATCTAGATTTTGTTCAATTTCAAATATTTATTTTTGCAAAGAAACCCAAAGGAAATAAACCCCTGGACGGATCCTCTTTAAAAGAAAATCACATTACCAATGTGTGCTGGAGATTCCATTTCCAGATTTCCATCTGGGCCTCTCCCAAGCTTAATAGCCTGATCCGAAGCCTACTGAAGGCAATTGAAGCGTCTCCATTAATTTCAGTGGAACAGGCCATCTGGGACTTTTTTTGATGAAGTTACTCTATCAGCTGTGCATAGTGTTGATGAGCAGAGGTTGATGAGAAGAGAAAAGGTGGACTCAATGAGGGCCCATGCAGCCCTTCATTTCTGTGATTCTGTGTGTTGTAAACAGTCTTTCTTTCCAGATCCATACAAGCAGGAATGCAGGACAAGGGGAATCCAGTGTCATCCAAAGGCCATTTGTCAGCTGGATGAAGTGACAACCGATTTTTATTGCCAATGTCTGCCAGGATATGAGGGTGATGGCACTAATTACTGTCAAGGCAAGTGACAGCTTAGCCTATGACAGCCTGTTCAGGGGATCTCCTTTCAGCAGGAGGAAGTGTGGCTCTAAGGCTTAAAGCAGGGGCCCAGGAGTCAGGCCATTAACTCATCTTGACCAAATTGCATTACCTCCATGTGCCTCAATTGGCTTATCTATATACTAGTGTAATAATGCCTGCTTATCTCACAGAGGTCCTATAGCAATTAACTAGGGCTTATTCATTGTATTGAGATCCTTCCATGGAAAGAACTAAAGATGCACAAAGTATTATATTATTGCAGGTAAGCAAAGTGCTGTACAGTAAGACACAGAATAGAGCACACTTTAGAAGGACAGACCAATCCATCCAAATATGAACAACTCCTCCCCCCTCTCCCGGTGAGCTTCCTGTGCCTGGAGGAAGCTGCTACTGCTGCTATTGCAAGGGGAAATTGTGGAGCTTCCTATGTGTGTCCTTTTCTGTGTCCAGAGAGCAGCAGCAGCAGCAGCAGTGGAACAACACAGGCAATATGGCTGGAATGGAGATTGATTTTTGGCATCTGCTACCAGTCCTGATTCGCTAAGATAACCATCATGAACAAGGGCAGGTTCCATGATTTTAAAGCAGACAAAGATTTTTGTTGTTTTCATTTCTAGAGCCTGGTGTCAGCATAACGGCTTTCAATAGATCTGCCTGTGATGGCTTTGGAGAGCAGGTTTGTCTGATCAAAGTAATAACTGGAGCCCAAACAGTCACTTTCAGGGTCTCTATTGCTGGGAACCACCAACCTCATATGATAAAATGGTACAAATTCTACTCAGCCCAAGGAGCGAAGTTCCACAGGTATGTTGGGAATAATGCAGATTCCACAGCATTCTGGATGTTGTATTCTATTACACATACTAGAAGCTTGTCTCATATAGTGCTTATTACAGGAACTTCTCCAATTTCACAGGTGTGATGTCACTCTTAGGTATGCTGGGGACCAGTTTGGATAAAATAAGAACAATCACAGAATCACAACAATATAGGAAGGGACCTTGAGAGATTATCTAATCCAGCCCCTGTGCTGTGGCAGTACCAAGTAAACCTAGACCATCCCTGCAGGAGTTTGTCTAACCTGTTCTTAAAAACCTTCAGTGATAATATGGATTCCACAACCTCCCTTGGAAACTCATTCCAGATCTGAACTATCTGTACAATTAAGTCCATGCTCTAGACCACAGTTGAAATAGTTGAGCACGAGTTTTCCATGTGGCTCCTGGTTGCCAGGGCCCATTGTGGTGTTAGGAACTGCGACTGAGAGTCGACCGAGAATTTTATTTGCTGGCAGAAAAAAATGGAATGAAAAATCAACAAACATTTTTAGCAGGGAGGGGACTGACAGAGCAAATCTTAGGTTGCAAATGATCTAAGGAATATTTTTTTTCCTTTTTAAACACTAGATCTAAACTTTTTCTTTAGAAGTGGGAAGAAAAAGTGAATTGGTAAGTCTGCTGGCATCTGGTTCATTTCAGAGTTAGTGGGTTTTTTATTCTCCAACCCTTTGATTTCTTCTCCTCATGGTCCACATGTCCAAACAGAAATAGAAGTTTCCCTAAGAGGCGGTTTCCCTAAGAAGGTTTTTAGACAGAATCCTGGAAGCATTGCAAATATGTGGCAAATGGCATAATACATAGGAGAATCCTCTGGAACATATGGGGGTGGGGAAGGGAATGGCCGTATAATATTTTTGTTTCTTCCTAAATCCCCATTAGCTATACTGCTGTTGTCACCCTTACAGCTGGAGGCTGCAAAACTGCACTGTGGATTGCTTAACAAGCAGGTTCAGGACACTACTTTTAGCAATGTTTGTAACCCCTTTTATGAGCTTTGGCAAAGCCTGAATTGCCTCTCACAATTTCCCCGTCTTTGATACTTGCATCTCCACATCAAATGCTATCTCCACATCCACTCTGACTTAATTAGCTTCATTAACATTGGTCCTACAATTGACAGGTAACTTCTTTTGGTGTTATATATGCTGCTATATATCTTATATATTCTAATTTCCACTCCAACTCATTTGATGAGGTAGATTTTACTCACGAAAGCTCATGACCTAATAAATGTATTAGGGTACAGCTACACTACACCAGTTTGTTGGAAAAAGCTACACAAAATGCTCTCTGCATTTTGCGTAGCTTTTTCTGATTCTTTTGTCGAAAGAGGCTTTTCCAACAAAAAAGCAGAAGAGCAAACGCGTTCCCTAGATGTGGAACAGTTCTTCCGGGATACCGGAAGTATCCAGGGAAAAACGGTGTAGTCTAGCCTTACCCTTAGGGTGTGTCTAGACTACATGGCTCCATCGACGGAGCCATGTAGATGAGTTTACTCGGCAAAGGGAAATGAAGCGGCGATTTAAATAATCGCCGCTTCATTTACATCAAAATGGCCGCCACGCTGTGATGAAACGAGGCTTACAGGATCTGCCAACGAAGGGTTCTGGGGTCAGCAGATCCCCATCTAGACTGCCGCGCTGTGCCGACAAACAGCTGATCGGCATAGCGCGAGGCCATTTTGATGTAAATGAAGCGGCGATTATTTAAATCGCCGCTTCATTTCCCTTTGCCGAGTAAACTCATCTACATGGTTCCGTCGACGGAGCCATGTAGTCTAGACACACCCTTTAGTGTCTAAGTTTCTAAGTTTCTACAGGACTGCTCATTGTTTTTAAAGTTACAGACTAACATGGCTACCCCTCTGAGATCTTGAATTCTCTTAATTTCATTGAGATATCACTTTTAACACTAGAGGGCACTTGAGGGTTACTGAAATTAGTGTATGAAGTGGTGTAGCCCTGTGAGCCCAAGGATATTAGAGACACAGGCTGGGTGAGGTAATAATAAAAGACATTACCTCACCCACCTTGTCTCACATAAATTTCTATCAGTCATTGGCGTGAGTAGTTTCTGTAGTGAGTGAGGCTGGGAACACTGGTACATAACAATCCTGTATTTGAAGTTCCAGAGCATAAGCTTAGAGATTTTTAAAGAGTGTTTATCTGCAGCTAGTTTTTGAGTGTTTCAGTTATCAGTCAGGGTATCCAGAAATTTGCTCAGAGACCCATTACTGATCTCTGTAAAAATGTGTTAGTGGGAAGGCTTGTTACAAGCACGCTTACATATACAGGGCCAGATCCCCAGACTTGGTAGAATAAAACAGTTTTGCATGTAGGGGTGAGGGAAAAACACACAAATAGCTTCAGACCACCTTTTGGAGCCAATGATATTGGAGAGAGGAGCAACTAGCCTCTAGCTAAGGTGACCAGATAGCGAGTGTGAATCAGAACAGGGGTGGGAGGTAATAGGCACCTATATAAGAAAAAGCCCCAGATATCAAGACTGTCCCTATAAAATCTGGTCACCCTGCCTCCAGCTAGATGGTTAAATTACATCAGTGAAGCATGTCCCTAAGGAGCCACCCTGCTGGCCAGGTTCATCAAAGCATGTTGCACTTCTTCATTCCCCCATGTTCCTGATGTGACCCTGGCCTACCCCAGTTTTGGGGGGGGAGGCGGGGGAGAGAGGCAGGAGTAACTGTTGTCACACTGGCAAGCAGAGTATTTCTCCAGGTCAGGATATGGGAATCCTCTGCCCCTTTAAAGTACAGAGGATGTAGCCCACAGTGTTTTACTTGCATTCAATGTGAGGCGCTTCCACTGGTGTCAATGAGAATTGACAAAAACCAAGGGTAAAGACCTAGAAAACACAGTCACCATTTCTATTACCCCCAGCATGGGCAGAAGATAGTCAGCCCTCAAATCTAGGGTGTACCCAGTATGACAATGATTTTACAATTGATCTCAGCCAAAAAATCCCATTTGGTTACAAGAGCTATTTCTTTGCAGTTATCGAAGGAGACTGACACCAGCTACTAACCTGTCCCCAAAGATGGCTCTGGCCAACAGCAGTCTGGCTCTAGCGCTGGTTTCCATTGAAGAGGATGATTTTTACCCAAACATGTTCTGGGCTGAAATCCAAGCAGAAGCCTTACCCGACAAACAGGCAGCAATTGAAGCCTATGATTTCACAGACTTTCAGATGTTAAATCCTTCCCACTTGAGATACTTTTTCGTCTTGGAAAGAATGCCAATAGGTAAGAAATGGAAACTGCTCCTGCTGTTAACATTAGAAAACTTTGCCATGCTTTTAGAGTCAGTGTGAAAATCTTTGTCAAATCAGGGCTGATTTCTATTCCCCACCCTGCATAGCTGATCGTTAGCATTTTTATAAAACCAGAAATATCTACGGTCCTTTGCAGTGACAGTTACATCGGTATACACCCGCTTAAATGAGAATGGATTGGCCCCTCGGCATTCATCTGTATCCACACCCGTTTTATAATAAACAGCTGACCTGTGCTAATACCAACTGTTAATTCATACAGTATGACATATTCCTGAGCTGAGCCTTTAGTATTTGGGATCAGCAATAATCCCATGTTCCCTGAAACATTTTAATATACTTTTTTCTTCTGTAATCACCGAGGGCATGTCCTCACTAGGAAACTATTTCGAAATAACTAAAATCGATTTAATAACTCCCGAAATAACAAAATCGAAATAGCGTGTCCACACTACGGGGAAGCCTCGAAATTAGTCCGAAGCAGGCTCCATTAATGTGGATGCTATACCTCGACTTAGAGCCTCAAGAAGCACTGGGGAGCAGGGTTCCCTCTAAGCTGTAAAGCAGCACATAGGTGATTCATCAGCCCGTACCAGTCAGTCAGCTCTGTGGAGAGAGCCCTGAGCCTCTGACTGGATGGGGCTGATTAATCACCTGTGAAGCTGTACTGCCCCACAGCTTAGAGGGGACACTGCTAAGGAGTAATTAATTTGAATTACTCTGGAGAGTAGTTATTTCGAAATAGCAGCACCGGAGCATCCACACTAATGCTATTTTGAAATAACTATTCTGAAATTAGCGTTATTCCCTCAGGAAAGCAGGAGTACAGATTTCGAAATAAGTGGCCTGTTATTTCAAAATAACGGGCTTGGTAGTGTGGGCACTTTGCTTATTAATTTGACCTAAGGGGGTATTATTTTGAAATAAAGCCCTAGTGTAGACAAGGGCCTACAGAGGATGTCTGTAGGACTCTTTCTCCCCTACAAAGAAATAGTAAAACTGCACCTCTTTCTGTAAAGGTATCACCTTGTCTATAGTGATCCCCATTTATTCAGCTGTGTTCTTCATTCAGTTTTGATTTTAGACTTTCATATCCAACAAGACCTGATATTGGAGACGGGAGCTGAAGTCTGATTTATATACAGCATGTGGTTTTGCTTCTTTATTGCATTATATGATGTTAAATTCATGCTACTTATTAATTTATTTTAATTCTCTCTACAGCCACGTAATTATTTGTGCAAGGATACATTATAAAAGAAAGTTGGCTTCCTCTGTCACACCCTGTTTAGATGCTTGTATGTTACAGATCATTAAAGATCCAAATACACCTGGCACACTAAGAATCTGCCAATGAACACTGACACAATAGAGTCTCCAGGACCTTTACATGTATTTATCTCCAACAACACGGAGATATTTATCACACTTTGACTGGAGCATAAATCCAAGATGTTTCATTCAGTTGCTTGTTACTTTCCTGGAGGCATATGTGGCCTGGTTTATTGCTAGAAAGCTTTAGGAACCAATGACCAGTTTTTAGGAACCATCATGAATGTTTAGTGATCTTGTTCTCTGGCTTTGTGCTTCTCTCTTTTAGAGGTTGGAGAGTTTCTAGAAGGAGACACTGTTACCATCCAGCTGCCCCAGTATCTTCAGGTGTCTCCTTCCAGCTTTATAAAATGGACTAAGGAGCCTTCGCCCATGACGCTGTTTGGCACCAATGCTGTTGTGCTGGCCAATGGGACGGAGGGGATTGAGATCAAAGGAGTAAAGTATGATTGTAATCTGCTGTACTTTCAGCCTGTAAACTGAAGGTTGTTTGTTTCCTTCTCCGTGTCCAGGAATAATGCATCTTCATAAAAACAATAAGAACGACCACTGTGGGTCAGACCAGTGGTCCATCTAGCCCAGTCTCCTGTTTTCTGGTACTGGCCCATGTCAGATGCTTCAGCAGGAACAAGTCCTGTGTTTTGTTTAAGCCAATATAAGTGATCCATTCCAGTCCCCGTTTCTGGCAGTCAGAGTTTCAGGGAAATGCAGAGCACAGGGTTGCATCCCTGACCCCCTTGCTGAATAGCCACTGATGGACCTATCCTTCATGAACTTATCTCATTCTTTTGGCCTTCATAACATCTCCTGGCAAAGAGTTCCACAAGTTAAGCATTTGTGTTGTGAAGAAGTACTTCTTTATGTTTGTTTTAAACCTTATGCCTATTAATTTCATTGGGTGACCCCTGGTTTGTGTGTTATATGAAAGGATAAATAACACTGCCTTATTCACTTTCTCCCCACCATTCCTGATTTTTATAACCTCCTAATAGTCCCTCCTCGCCACATGCACTCCAGCAGTGGGTTAGTAGCCACAAGGAGCAGAGAATAAGCCACATGGACTGATGAAATTATGATCACTTAGTGCTGTTCTTAATACTTTGCTGCAAAATATTATTTCATAAATGATTAGAAATAGAAATAGATGTAGAGAAGAAGAAATACTGAGCAACTGTGACCTGAGTGCATAAGAAAAATAGCCATCAAGGGTTTGGCAGCTGTCATAAAACAGAGCGCATCTCTGCATTTTGATCCCCCTCATCGTCCATCACCTCTACTTCCCCTTTCCTTCTATTTCTTCCCTCTGTACTTTTCCCCTCCTCTTCCTAAGTTACCTTCCAGTTGCTGGTGGTCTGAGGGGAGACAAAATTAATGCAATGTCTGAGTTCTAATCCCCTTCCCTGCTCATCCAGCTGGAAACCTGTGCCCAGAGTGAGGTCTGTAAAGAAACCTTCAGTAGAACAACCTGAGTGGGAAATCGAGGATTCTCATTTCCTTTCTGTTTTACCTTCTCTCAGGAATAGTGAATTTGGTTACATCCGAGCTCTTGTCTATGATTTCACCCCTGATGTTCCTGGAAGGGTTATGGTAGCCCAGAGGCTCTTCTTCATAAAGAAGGGTACTGAGTGTTTTTAAATTTGTGGTGCATTATCCTTAGTATGCTTTCATCAGGATTTGACTTCCATGTCATCTCTACCTTTTTATTTAGACAGTTGGTGCCACTGAATCAGCCAATGCAATTTTTAAAAAAATCATTAAACACTCTATTAATATTAGTTTTGGTAAAACCACCTTTTTATTTAAATTACTATTTTATATGCAGATATGTATATATAAGTCAGTTCTGCTTGACCATGCTTTTTAACATATGAGTGAAATTAACTGTTCACTAAAACTCTCAATGAGGTTTTTCACATTTTTAAAAGGATGCTGAAAAATTGCATAGGACGCAGAAAGAGAGTCACAAAAATAATTTGAGGGCTGGAGCAGATTCCTTACAATTAGAGATTTAAGAATGTGATCTGTGTAGTTTTTCATCAGGAAGATTGAAAAGTGACTTCACTGCAGTATACCCATGCCTTTGTAAGGAAAAAATACCAGCCCAATAACCTAGCAGAAAAAAGCATAATAAGAGTCATTGGCTGAAAGTTAAAGGCATGATAAATTCAAATAAGAAACAAGGCACACATTTTTAACAATGAGGGTGATTAACCATTGGCACAAACTACCAACAAAAATGGTAAATTCTCTATTTCTTAATGACTTTACCTCAAGACCAGATGCTTTTCTGGGAGATATGCTTTAGACTTCAGTCAAGCACAAGTTATTGGGCTCAATGAAAGTGTAATTGGGGGTACAATTCTATGGCTTGTGCTATCTAGGAAGTAAGTCTAGATGATCTAATCATCCATTCAGGCCTTAAAATCTGAGTCTACGAATGAATGAACACCCACCATGTTTACTATAAAAGGCAACTATGGTTTTTTTACTTGAATAAAGTGAAATGATTAAATAGATCCGTTACTTTACTTGGCCAGGCTCCTGTTTATTTGTATCACATGTGCATTTCCCTCCCCCGCCCCCCCCAGATATTAGCAAAATGTGCAATGGAACTCGAAGTGAAAAGAATTGCCACTGTAACCCAGGATTTGAAGGGAATGGCGTACACTGCATTGGTAAATATTTATGCACTTTGCTTCCTGGAGCATTTTCTCATAATTTAAGCATCACATAACAGCCACTGACACATTCATGATATTCCTGAAGCCATTCAGAAGCTTAGGAACAACATATAGCCATGTAAAGGATTCCCATGTAAGATCAAAATGCTGCTTCCCTCATTGAAAAGAATGAAAGATGGAGAAGGGGTGTGTCAAGTCTGAAGCATCCATTTCAGAACATGTTATAAAAATAACACAGAATTAGAACACACTAGGTCAGACCAAATGTCCATCTAGCCCAGTGACCTGTCCTCTGACAGTGGCCAATGCCAGGTGCCCCAGAGGGAATGAACAGAACAGGGAATCATCAAATGATCCATGTCTTGTTACCCATTCCCAGCCCTGACAAAGAAAGTTCTTCATTAATGACTCTAAAATTGCATATTTGAATGATTTGGCTAGCGTTTTAAGCTTCTATTCTAAAAGTAGTGTCGTATTTCTAAAGGGGTGTCTCCAAGTGAGGATCAGAGTAAAATGAATCACTCATTAGATACAACAATGAGTTTTGTTAAATGCTGTGACAGACTGGGCCAGGTCTGGGCACAGCTGAGGGCGTCCGCTCAGGGCGAATTGATAAAACTCGGGGCTCCTTACAGCCCCAGACTGGAGACCTTCCAGATAGGCCACATACCAGTCACACTGAGCACTCCAGATGCCTATCTGGCCAATCAGAAGCCTCACGAGCAAAACCCCTCTGACATCCCAGCTCCCTCTGTGCCACAATCAGTCCCAGGCCTGCACACAGGTGAGGGAATATAGAACCCAATCTCACCTACCCCGAAGGGTCTTTCCGGTCCCAAAGAACCAGCCACAGTTCCCAGTCAATTTACACTCTGCAGCATGTGAAGGAAATCTAAAGTTAATTCCAGAAAAGATGGGTTTAGTCAACATTCCCTTCCATGGCTGGCTTGAATTCTGTATTATTGTGATTTAAAAAAATGTCCGATATGCAAATACTGCAGGTGCAAAGAAGGGTGACAGTGCAACCATGATATACACTCTGAGAAAGGCCCTCTCTCTGTCATGCTGTTAATAGTAGAGGGTGAAGTTTTTAAAAAGACAAAACCCATTTTGGTCTAATAGTATGATTTTCAATCAGAGCCTAAGGCAGAAAAGTAAACAAGTCATGCTTCTGGGCATCTTCTATTTGTGGAGGTTAAGCAAGATTTTCCCTCGTGCAGATTTGCACAGTTACAATAAAGGCAAAAGAAGATGCCCAAGCATTGGTCATAGTACGATAGACTCGATAAACCAATGGCAGGGAGAATGGGACACTGGACAAGTAATCTGATATGACGACTCTTCTGTGTTTTGTCGTGAGCAATTTGCAGGAATTCCGTACAAATGTAGGTGGCTCTCTCGTTAGTGCTCACACAAGAGCTGGTTACATGAGCAACAGACAGAATGGTCATGGAGCATTATTCAAATTAACGAAGTCGCCTGCTAGAGCAGCATTAAAACTATGACAATCAAATGAACCACCCCATGTCTCATGAACAGACACCAAGCCATGGGCTGCATTCTTTGATTGCTCAACAGACTGTTCTAGTGTCCTGCTGGGCCAGCAAAGACCCAACTTTTTACATAGGAGTAGCATTTGAGTGCACAATGAATATAATAGTGCAGCAGCAAATATCATTTTGTGCACACAAATGTGAATTTGTGTGGGCCTACTGAGTTCACGTGCACTGTTGTGAAGTGTATCCATTGTGCTCCCAGTTGAAAATTGTGACTCGGTTATAATTAGTTAAATCTGTTGTTTAAACTTAGGCACATTCCCTTCTTTCTGCTTAAAGATTTAGATGAGTGTGTGGAAGGAATGCCCATGAAGTGCCTGCCTGAGGCTGAATGTATCAATATACATGGATCGTACATTTGCCATTGTCCACACGGATTTGAGGGAGATGGACTATACAGCTGTGTAGGTAAAGAAAATGTGAGCTTGCGGGGCTTTTTAAAACCTGTGTTAGCTCGTCAACTAATACACTGTGACTCTGAACAGTAAGTTTAGAAGCAAGTCCATTTTTCAAAGCCTGTATAAATAAACAGGTAAAGAGAAGGCTATGGCTGCGATTTACAGCAGCGGTTTTCACACTTTCTTCCTTGTGACCCAACTGAAGAAAACTGTTGATGCTGCGACCTGACATAATTATATCTTGTGCCTGGAATGCAGGCTATGGGATGAGGCCAGGAATGAGGGAAGGATGGGGCTCAGGGCTGAGGCAGGAGATTGGGGCACAGGCTTACTTCCAGCAGCTCTCAGTTAGCAGTGCTGCAGGGGTACTAAGGCAGGTTTCCTGCTTCTCCTTGCACCACAGACCACGCTGTGCCCCAGAAGTGGCCAGCAGCAGGTTCAGCTCCGAGGCAGAGGCGTGCAAGCAGCTCTGTGCGCTGTTCTCACCAGCAGACACTGCCTCCCCTGGCTCCCATTGGCCAGGAGCTGGCCAACAGGAGTGGGGAGCTGGTGCTCAGGGTAGGGGCAGCGCTTGGATCCCGGAGCTGCCCCCGCCCACACACCTAGGAGCTGAACCTGTTGCTGGCCACTTCCAGGGCGCAGCATGGTCACCCTACAGCAAAGTGACCCAGTGCCTGACTTTCTGGGACTCAGTACTGGGTCACGACCCATACTTTGAAAACCACTGGCTTACAGGGACCAAAGCACTATGCAGAAATGGCTTCTTGATAGGGCTCACTGCCTGGCCTTTTTCTGGCCTATCAAGATGGCCTGTAATGATGGAGGCTTATGGAAATCAAGTCCCATTCCTACAAGGGAGCCTGGGTTAAGACAGACTCAAAACAACATCTGAGGTTGTTTCCCTATACCGGTGATCCTAAGTAAAAATACTGCTGCGCTGTAGAAAGCTGTAATGTACACACATCTTGTATAATTGCATTTTAAATGGGAAAAAATGAGTGTAGGTTTTTATCCCCATTCTAGATATAGATGAGTGTGCAAGAGGGACCCATAACTGTAATCGGGATGCCAGCTGTTTGAATACTCTCGGCTCCTATTTCTGCGTGTGTCAAAGTGGGTTTATTGGCGATGGCATTCACTGTAAAGGTAAGGAGACGAGACTACCTGTTAGTTCCTTACACCTGATTGGGAAGAGGTGCAGACTGCATGTGTTTCTCATTCTAATGTCTTCATCTTTGTCCTCCCTCTGGCAGCAAAAAGCATATGGTCCCCATGGTCTCCGTGGTCTGTCTGTACTGTCACTTGTGGATTCCAGAACCAGATGCGGATCCGCTTGTGCACCCATCCGGAGAGTGGGATGCGTTGTGAGGGACCTTCTACTGATCTCAGGCATTGTCCCAATCTAGAACCATGCCCAAGTGAGTGTGAACTCATTCATTTTTCCACAGCTACACTCATACCGATTGCTGTGCAATTTCTGTTCCCTGTGCAAAGCTTGTCAGCTAAATGGTGCCATTTGGCAGGGGAAACAGAAATTGGGATGTCCTGCTCCAAAACAGACTGAATAGCAATCACCGTTGTTCTCAGCAGCTCTGCTTCTTTTTAGTTCTCTATCCCTTACAGCATGAATCACCATAAAATAAAGTTCAGTTGTGTTGGTGTAACAGGGTGGCTGACCACAGCATTATGTAGAGGAAAGGTTAGATCAGTGTTATGTTATTGCTTTTGAATTTCCACTTAAGCCAAGTCCTGGAAGAAGGAGCTTGGATATAAACTCAGAGACTGCTTGCTGTGCTGAGGACAGGGTAGGGACTCAATGTATTCGAGGCTGGTTTGCTGATAAAAGTCTGAATAAATATGGGTCTGCCACCTTGCTCAGAGATGTGAGAATGTTTCTGTTTCATTTCTCTAGTGAATGGCCAGTGGTCAGAATGGTCACCCTGGTCAGTTTGTTCTGAGACCTGTTCAGGAATCAAGAAAAGAATCCGGATTTGCAATAGCCCTGCTCCTTCCAGAGGAGGGTTGCCCTGTGCCGGGTTAAAGGAGGAAGTCACTGTGTGCAGCAACAAAAAATGCCCAGGTACAGTAATTCTTTTCAATGTTGTAACATTTCACCGAATTATCAGATGCAAGTGAGACTAAGAAGGAGATTCTGTATGTGCTTCAGTACCAAACTGGAGTGTCTCTGGATCTCTGCTCCCATTTCACCCTACAATTCCTCCCATTCCTAACTGCTCCCTTTGCTTTCTTCTCCCATCAGTAAGTGTACATTGTGATGGCGTGCGGTCACAGACGACCCCTCGGGAGTGCCTCCCGGGGTGCTGACACGGCCACTGCCATTCGCCAGCCCACTCTCTGGGGCTCCTCACTGCCCAGTCCTGCTGGGCCAGTTCCGAGAAGCAGTACAGACACTGAACCACTTCAGGTCCAAGGAGAGTGCAGTTTAGGGCCCAGCCTCCTGAGAGAGCACTCCCCAGATGGGTTCAAACCCCAAAGAATTAAGTAAGCCCCCTTTAACAATGAAAGGGGGAATGTGCACATTGGTTGCCCCCCCCAGGTAACAATTACTTACACTCAGGGCCGGCCCAAGCCATTTTGGCACCCTGGGCTCCCAGGTGCGCACGGCGCCGCCTCCAGGCACATGGCGCATGCGCGGGCCTGCCCCCAGGACACGCGGCCCTGCCTCCGGGCGCACAATGCATGCGCGGCCCCGCCTCCGGGCGCACGACGCATGCACGGGCCCGCCCGGGATGCGTGGGTGGACGCACGGCGCATGTGCTGCCCAGTCGGCCCGGGCACTGCCGATGGCGTGCAGCCCGAGGCCGCCCAGGGCGGGCTGCGCCTGGCTGTGCAGGGCCCTGCGGTCGCGGGGGGAAGGGTGCTGCTGGCCGATGCTGTGGGGTTAACACGGCCCCTGCCTCGGGCGGCCGCTGCAGCCTGCCGGGAGCCAGGCGCCCCCCGTAGGTTGGTGCCCTGGGCAGCTGCCCAGCTAGCCCACCCCTGCTTACACTGGGTTTAACAGAAAATAAAAATGATTTAATTCAGTGGAAGCAGTAGGATTTAAGTGGCAATAAGTGAGAACAGGCAGAGCAAAGTAAGTTACAAATCAAAAGAAACAAAAACGCTTGGCTAATTCTACACTGAAACCTCAGCACAAACTCTTCAAACTCATCCTAAAACCTCTTTTCCAACTGCCCCTCCAAACCAGGGCTGTCTCCCTACCCTGGGGTCTTCATCTCCTTCCTTCAGGTGCAGCCCAGCCAAAGACCAAGGCCTCTCCTTCATATTCTTTTTGTTAAAGAGGTGAGGCCACTCCCTACCAACCACTGCTTAGACTGAAGGACAAAAGAGACTGTTTAATAGTTGAGTGTAACACCCTCCATGTCTCTCATTCACACATTTGAAACCCACAAAGTATTCCCCACCTTAAGTGTCTAATTTTACACACAAAAGTGATACATACATCAAAGAAAGATAAACAGAACCAGCAGATCCTGACATGAAGATTGAAGGGTTACATGAAATAATTTGCTCAAAGCACCTTTGAGTTATGTCTATTCATGTCCATAAGACCATTTCATAAAGCATGGGGGGGGGCGGGGTCTGTCACATACATCTTCCGTACACTTAGATGCTTTGAACAGCCACCTTTTCTGGCATAACCAAATCTCTATTTCCATCATCGGGTCCCTCATTAAAACCCCTTTTCTGTGAAGATTGTTAGCTCATGATCTCACAAAAGTCTCTGCAGTTCCTTGCGTGTGAACTGCTGGTCCCTATTTTTGTTCAAATTGGACTAAGTTTTTCAGGGCATGGCTACTACATTTTTCATGTTTTGTAAACTATGGTGTACCTTCCAAGTACTTTATGAATAATAACTATGCTGCCAGATGAAAAAGTGGCCAAAGACTTGGTTTGCAAGAACAGACCAGATTTGCCACAACCCATCTGAAATTATCTTTCCTGAACATCAATGCTTGAAATATGGTAAAAATTAAAAAGAAATTAAGTAGATAAGCACTGGTCATGATGCTTGTCTTTTCTTTGTCTCAGTTGATGGGATGTGGTCTCCATGGGCATCCTGGACTCCTTGCCCCATCTCTTGTGGCTTAGGTGTGGTGAGCCGATCTCGACGATGCAATAATCCTGCCCCGGAGCATGGGGGAAAAAATTGCACTGGACATGGATATGAAGAAGGTTCTTGTGGTTTTCCAGTAAGTCATGGATAACTCTATGAACATGGATTTTAGAATATTCCTATCTAATGGTAGAACTTTAGGTAGGTTAGATGCTTAATAAAATGGACAAAATGGGTTTGAATTGGAAGAATGGATGAGTACCTCCAATAATCAATAAGAATGATGGGAGAAGGTTCCCCTCCCTCCAAAAAAGGTTAAAGTTGTTGTGACTGTATCCTAGCAGCTCACTATCAACCTGATCCCAGGATATACTTCTGTTGAAGACAAAAGGAATTGCTACTGTTCTGGATCGCTCAGAAATAGGCCTTTTATAAGGTTTTTTGAACGGTCAAGTCTTAATGTACACAAGATCATGAAATGTCTAGAATTCTGCTTTATAACATTTCAGAAAAGATATATGTATAGAGGGAGGTTTGTATTCAACTTTACGTTTAAAAAAATGACAAAGCTAATTTCTACTAATTTTTACTTTAAATTTAGTTAACCGAGATTACATGTGAGCATTTATCTGAACTATGCTTGTTTTGCTTCTGGAAATTCCACTTATGTCAATTAACATTTCAGATGGAGAAATTTCAGGTGTCCAAATGCACATATTAAAGGAGAATCTGATCCAATGACATTTTTCTTCTAAATGTGTCTTTCACGGCATGCTAAGAATACTACATTATAAATTCAATTCTCACCATAAAGTCTTTCTCTTATCTATTTTATTTGCAGGAAGACTTTTGCAAATACTTGAAGCGACCATCTGAATCCATTATACCAGGGAAACTGATCCAGTAATCAATCTAAGGAAGTTAGTATGCTGAAAATCTATTGAAATTCACGGGCCTTTAACTTATTTAAATGTCTTTGAAAAGCACAGCTGTACTGAAAAGTTCAAAAAGAAACCTGCGTCAATAGAAAACTTACAGTCATGGTACTTCCTGGAAAACACTGGTGTTCTATGCAGTGTAGTGAATGCTATCACCTTTGTTGTTCATTACTTTAGTAGAGACGAATAAAGCAAGGCATAACATGAATACTTAAAGAATTACCTTTTTTTGCTGTGAGGTAGAAGAGGACTTGCATTGTGCCTTTGAGTAAGAAAGTGATCCTCAGTAAGTAAAAACCATGACACCAAAGATGGGGGAAGGATGCCAGGGTCCAAGAGACACAGAAACTAGAAGCATCCTTTTGAGGAGGGGGACATAGAGCATTGTACTGTGTAAAGAATTTACAGATATCCTCAAGTTCCCCTGTCACTAACTCTGGCTGCGTCTAGACTGGCATGATTTTGCGCAAAAGCAGCCGCTTTTGCGCAAAATCTTGCCGCCTGTCTACACTGGCCACTAGTATTTGCGTAAGAACACTGACTTTGTAATGTACAAAATCAGTGGTTCTTGCAAAATACTTTGACGCTCCCGCTCAGGGATAAGCCCTCTTGCGCAAGTATTCTTGTGTAAGAGGGCCAGTGTAGACAGCCACCTTAATTTAGAAAGCCCGATGGCTAAAATGGCCATCGGAGCTTTCTTGCGCAAGAGAGCGTCTATACTGGGCACGGATGCTTTTGCTCAAAAGCAAATCTTTTGCGCAAAGGCACATGCCAGAATAGACACTCTCTTGTGCAAATACTTTTAACAGAAAAACTTTTCCGTTAAAAGTATTTGCACAAAATCTTGCCAGTCTAGACGCAGCCCCTGTGTTTATGGCATTGCTTCATGGGCGGGATGGTTTTGCTTGCCTTTGTTTGCCTGAAGCTGGGAATGATGACTGGGGATGGATCACTTGATGATTACCTGTTCATTCTCAGTCTAAAGCATCTGGTACGGGTCACTGTCAAAAAACAGGGTACTGGCCTAGATGGTCCTTTAGTCTGACCTAATATAGCCATTCTTCCATTTTTTTATTTTTGGTGGGTGATACATCTGGCAATATCCTTGTCCTATTCCTTGCATCAGACACTTCTTCCTTCCCTCAGCCCCTCTTGGGGCATGTATCAGGAGCTGCGATCCTTCCATGTTCTCGGCACACATTTCTGGTTTTGTATAACTTCTGTATAGATTTAATGAAACCGGTACAGTTGAACTGACACCATCCCCTAGTGTGAATTCAGTGAGACTGGTACCACAGGTACTGTACTGCAACACGCGCTCTGACAAGCACCTTTATTCCAGCATGCGTGCGGTCACGGTAGGGGGCTGCACGACTATCGGTATAACACACTGCCACCCACCAACGCTCTCTCGCAGAGCTAGTTGGTACAAAACCTGGCAGTAAATCAGCCCCTGGTTACCAATGGCAGGGAGAAGCATTAGCTGGTGTGGAAGGGGGCGAGGGTCCACGGGGAGCTGCGCCTGGCGGAAATCTCAGGGGAGAGGCAAAAGCCGACGGAGGTCGGGGGATGGTGCCAAGGGGAGACCCAGAGGAAACTGAGTCCGGGGGGGGGCACTTGAGTGATGGGTAGCAGTGCGCAGGGGCGGGTGGCTGGGGCCATGCCTGAGGGAGGTGGGGGCACTGTGGGGAGGGCCATGCCTGGAGGGAGGCGGTGCGGTGTGGGGAGGGCCATGCCTGAGGGAGGCGAGGTGCGGTGTGGGAGGGGCCATGCCTGAGGGAGGCGGGGCGCGGTGTGGGGAGGGGCCATGCCTGAGGGAGGCGCAGTGTGGGGAGGAGCCATGCCTGAGGGAGGCGGGCGCGGTGTGGGGAGGGGCCATGCCTGAGGGAGGCGGGGGGGAGGTGGGGAGGGGCCATGCGGAGGTGGGGAGGGGCCATGCCTGAGGAGGCGGGCGCGGTGTGGGGAGGGGCCATGCCTGAGGGAGGCGGGGCGCGGTGTGGGGAGGCCATGCCTGAGGGAGGTGGGGCGCAGTGTGGGGGAGGGGCCATGCCTGAGGGAGGCGGGGGCGCGGTGTGGGGGAGGGGCCACATCTGAAGCAGGTGGCGGGGAGACGTATTGGGAAGGGACGCGGTGCCACGAGGATCCCCGGGAGGTGCCCCGCCACCCACTGGGCTGAGGGGGCGGGGCCTCGAAAGAGCGAGGCCCCGCCCCTGCCGCGAGGCGTCGCTAGGGAGCGCGGAGTCCCTGCCCCTCGTCCCCGTCCCTCCCCCCCCCCGCCGGCCTCCAGGCTCCGAGGTCAGGCCGGGGCTTCCGGTTCCGGGGTCGCCGGGCGCGAGCGGAGCGGGGGACGCGGCCCCGGGGAATGGGCAGGGGAGCGGCCCTGAGGCGCCTCCTGCCGCCCCGCGCCCTGGGACAGCGCGCCCGCGAGGGGGAGCGCGGGGCGGCCCGCGGGCCGGGCGGGCGGGGGCCGCGGGCCGGGCATGAGCGGCGGGCCCCGCGCCATGGGCCGCAAGAAGAAGACGCTGCACGACTACGCGGCCGAGTTCAGCGACCTGGGCGTCAAGCGGCACCTGGCGGAGCGCGGCGCGGCCGGCGAGAGCGCGGTGGTGGAGACGCTCTACTGCAAGTCCTGCGAGCTGCCCATGCGCGTGCGGCGGGACCGCATCCTGGAGCACCTCTCGTCCGGCCGCCACTACCGCAACCGCCGCCTGGTCAAGCAGCACGGCCTGCGCGCGCCCCTCCTCATGTGAGCGCCCGGGACCCCCCCCGCCGCGAGCGGGATGCAGGCTCTGACCTGCGCCCGGGGACACCCCGCCGCGAGCGGGATGCAGGCTGTGACCTGCGCCCGGGACCCCCGCCGCGAGCGGGATGCAGGCTGTGACCTGCGCCCGGGACCCCGCCGCGCGCCGGATGCAGGCTGTGACCTGCGCCCGGGGACCCCGCCGCGAGCGGGATGCAGGCTGTGACCTGCGCCCGGGACCCCCGCCGCGAGCGGGATGCAGGCTGTGACCTGCGCCCGGGACCCCGCCGCGAGCGGGATGCAGGCTGTGACCTGCGCCCGGGACCCCCGCCGCGAGCGGGATGCAGGCTCTGACCTGCGCCCGGGGACACCCCGCCGCGAGCGGGATGCAGGCTCTGACCTGCGCCCGGGGACACCCCGCCGCGAGCGGGATGCAGGCTGTGACCTGCGCCCGGGGACACCCCCTCCCCCCTGTCGCCAGCGGGATGCATGGTGTGACCTGCGCCCGGGGATCCCCCCCCGCCGCCAGCGGGATGCATGGTGTGACCTGCGCCCGGGGACCCCCCGCCGCGAGCGGGATGCATGGTGTGACCTGCGCCCGGGACCCCCGCCGCGAGCGGGATGCATGGTGTGACCTGCGCCCGGGACCCCGCCGCGAGCGGGATGCAGGCTGTGACCTGCGCCCGGGACCCCGCCGCGCGCCGGATGCAGGCTGTGACCTGCGCCCGGGGACCCACCCCGCCGCGAGCCGGATGCATGTTGCGACCTGCGCCCGGGCCGGTGGCAGATGGGCACCACTCGCGGCAACGCAACCCCCCGCGGCGGGCGCGGTGCTCCTCCGCTGGGCGGCTCGGCGGTGGCTCCTGAGCCGCCGCAAGCCCGCAGCTCACGGGGGACACCGCCTGGGAGTCAGCGCCGCTCGCTCCCTGATCGCGGCTTTCCCCTGGGGACGCCCCTTCCCGGAGGTGCCGCTTAGCAGGGCCAGCAACGATCCTGCCCCTTCCTCACAGGATTTGTTGTGTTCTCTGGTTCAAATAACCATGTGTACTGATGGGGGAGGAGTGTTTCTCCTGCTACTTTTATTTCAGCTTGCTGCTTTCTTCGTGTGAAAGCAGGAAGAGGTTATCCATAATAAACAGCTGGCATATGCTTTCCCCTCACCCCCACCCCACTCCCTTTACTGGTGCTAAAACTTCCTCTGAGGCCTTCCTGCCATTTACACAACTTTCCTGCATGATACTGTGTCCGATTTCCGGGAAGTGAGGGCATAGTGGTATCTTTTTATTTGCTCCTTTCAATTTGGCATAATTTGTTTAAAACAGAAACAACAAAAGACATAAAAAGAATCCCTTGGGTTTTATAAAACCTGAGCGCTAGGGAAATATTTTTTACCACTAAGAAAATAATTGTTTGTTAAACATTCCTTTGTGGTCTTTGAAACTCAGATATTGTAGTACTAAGAACTTGGAAGTGGAAATGACTTCGTTGATTTTTATTATCAAAGCAGAATAGTACAAAATACATTACATGTAATCTTTTTATTTAAGGACCTCTGTTAATTCAAAGTAGTGTAGTACCAGTGAATTTTTTTTCAGTGTTGGCAATATGCATTCTAAGATGTGTATATTGCCTGTGTTTATTTAAAATACAGTTTGCTAATCTGTACTGATTGGAAAACATTGCAAATTTCTGAATTTTGAGGATCAAGAAGAAAGTAAAAAAACAAAGCTAGTGTAAGTCCTTAGAATGAACTTGATTTATTTTGATAATTACTTAAATCGTGATATAGGTTACTTCATAGAATGTAAGTGCACTGTGTATCTTTTGTGAAAGTCTGTGTAATAGCTCAATATGAGGAACCTACTATTAAATCTTTTGTTAAGGAGTTGGGTGATACTATTTTCTTTTTGTATCGGTAACTAAATTTAGTTCATAGATAGCCTTTCAGTCAAATGATGGAATGAAACTTGAATAAATTTATGATCACACACCTAGAGACATTTCAAGCTCAGTAAAACTTCCTGGTTTTTTCTTGTTGGAATAAAATCTTTGTATTGGAATAATCCTGAATTAAGAGGGCTCCTTAAAATGTATATGTCCCCCTTTTATCTAGATCTGCAGGTTCAGAACTTGGTACCAGCCTTTCCATGCAACTGGATGCTCCTTCCCTGCTTTCTCAGCCTTCATTTATTCTCTCAACCAATCCCTGTATCACCAGCACTGGCACCAGCTATAGCATGGTACCATCTCCACCTTCATACCACAAGTCCTTGATCCCTGTTCACCCCAGTGCCATCAGCTCCACCACCAGTGTCATGTCTACCAGAGAAGACCAAACACCCTCTACCTCCACCAGTCACCCTTTGGCATTTGCAACCCTCCAAATGAGAAATGCGCCTGTTCCTTCAAAACAAAACACCCAAAGACTTGTTATTTCTGAAGCATCCAACAGTGTGGCTTCTGGAGGGTCCGTGGGACGGTACAGTAGTACTGGAACATCAGGAAGCAATATTGGTCTTGCCCTCTTTGGTGTGGGGCTTGGTAACAAAGCACTGTTTCAAAGTTTAATGGAAGAAAATGGCTGCTGTTTGCTTTACATTGTGGAGGATCAGCTACCAGATGTGGAACGTGCCTTCAGTACAGAATTCCTGGCCAACACCAGGGTGCTACGACAGCAGGATGCTGACATAGTGCTCAATGATCAACGGTACAGTCCACCAATAACTTCCATGCATATTTCTTTATTAAGTAACTTAAGGCTTTAAAGGATAAGTAACACCATCGATTACCTTTCTTACTCTAGCTTTAGAAAATGTTACTAGAGCTAGGACACAGCTGGGGAATCCTGCTTGTTTAACTTACAACCCTCAATATTCTGAAACTGGAGTGCTGTATTCCTTTCAACAGCTGGTGGCAGCTATAAATCAAGTTGAATTACTTTTCTGTTTATTAGAAATACCAAGGATTGCATGTAATCTAGGACCTCGCTGGGAAGTTTAATTTAACTTCTGTATATGGGGCTTCTGGATGTAGCCTTACAAGCAAACAATCTGTCTGGTCTCCATATACACTTTTGTAAAGGCTGATGTCTTTGGGCAAATTCCCTTACTTGTGTAACTTGTCTGTCAGTTTCCCTGCTGGCAGCCACTTTTCCATTGCAGCGTGATTGGCTTATTTCAGTGGAGGTGCATGTGTAAATGTGGAATATTATGCTGTGTTTAGAGCTCTTTCATAAATATTCTGGAATGCTGATCTAGATTACAATAATAAAAACAGGTTGGCTAACTAGCATTCCTGTCAACTTTCAAATGAAGGCAGTATTTCAGATTTCACACAAATCTTCAAAAGGAACAGTGTCCCGAAAGATGTTAGTTTACAATAGAAATCCAAAGGTAAAAATGGGTTAAATTGTACTTGTACATTTTTCTGCAAATTTTTTGTATCTTTTTGGGTTTGTTTTTTTTAAAGCCTTTCCCTGTCTGTTTTGGTAACTTAGAGGGTTCAAAAAGGTTTTTGAAAGAAACCATTCTGAAAGGTTTTTCTATTAGTGTTTTAAGATTTAAAAAAAAATGCAGTTTACCTGTGTTCATAAATAACTTTTTAAAGATGTGAATAGCTGGTCTATACCTGGTCTACACCACTTTAAAAGAATCTAATGACGCGGTGGACCATGAATTAAGTCACATTCTATCTAGAAACTCTACTGAATGTAGTAACCCAATCTGTTCCTGGTACTATTGCCACAGAGTTTGTCCTTGCTGTTCTTAAAACAATAACTTTCCCTGCTTATAATGTAACTGTCTCCTGGGAGTTACTGGTTACATCCTCTTCCCGAAGTGAGGAGTTTTGTAACATTCAAGAATTTTTTCTCTCCTTAAATTTGACCATAGGAGAAGTTTTTGTTTCCATCTAAATATTGTTCTCTTAATTTCTGCAGTGTTTCTGGAGCCATTGTCTGTTCGCCACCTGAAGCAGCATCTGAAATCGTGATAGATGCATTACGAGCGGGTAAGGGCAATTGAAGCAGATCTGCAGCAAATTCTCTATTATTGTATAACATGTCAGCCACTATGTTTGCTTCAGAGGAAACACCATTTGGGTAGATACAGAGTGAACTCAAAAACTGAGAACCTAATTTTTAAAAAAGGGCTCTTGAGATTTCTCCTTATTGGAGATTTGACACAGGATATAGTGCTAGGGGTCGATCTTGTGCCCCTGAAGTCACTGACAAAACTGCTGCTGACCTTATGGAAGCAGGATTAGTTAGGCCCAGTTAAAGTGCTAAATTGTCTGGTGTTTTTTTTTAATAATTATAACACTAAGGACAGCCCAAACTGCTAATCTTCCTGCTTTCCTATATTTCTCCAGCCAAAGGTCAGCCATATATTTGTTTTGAATGCTTGTTTAAATGAAAGTTGTTCCAAGAATGAAATCCTTGTTTGTGTTTTACCTACGACAATTGAAGAACATCTGCCCCAACAAAATGTTGCATTTATGATCACTTTGTTAGGGAAATCCGTGTCAGAGCTGGGATTGTCAATCTCGGCCCTATGCCCATTCACTATTGTATCAACCCATTTTAGTAGGGTGTTTATCTTGTAGTCCCCTCTGTTCTCATTTGCTGTCTCATGGCTGAGTTGTGGCAAGTACAGCATGTGCATATGTGGAAGAGAACATAAGAGCAGCCAGACTGGGTCAGATCAAAAGTCCGTCTAGCCCAGTGCCTTATCTTCCAACAGTGGCCAATGCCAGATATCCCAGAGGAAATGAACAGAACAGGGAGTCATCAAGTGATCCCTCTCCTGTCACCATTTCCAGCCTCTGACAAACAGAGGCTAGGGACACCATTCCTACCTATCTCGGCTAATAGCCACAGATGGACCTAACCTCCATGAATTTATCTAGTGCTTTTTTTAACCCGGTTAAAGTCGTGGTCTTTACAGCACCCACTGGCAAGGAGTTCCACAAGTGACTGTACGCTGCATGAAGAAAAACTTCCTTTTGTATATTTTAAACTTGGTAAATATCAGAGCATTAGAAAAGTATGAATGCATTTAATCAACTGTAAATGTAGGAGAGAGCCAGCACCATGTAATAGGCCAACTCTCTGAGGACTACAGCAGTTGCTCAATTGACCAATGGGGTTAGACCACAGACCATCCACCCATAGACCATATTTTGAGCACCAGTGCACTAGATCAGGTTGCCTCTCTTATCTTTCTGCACATTTTTATCAGTGGAAATACTTTCCTCTGGTGGTCTATAAACTATAGAACTCTAAACACAAATTGAGCTTCCTAGTGAGTGATGATGTATCGGTGTTAATACTCTGAACAGGACTGACTTAAGGAATTACACATTAGAGTGTTCTTAATTCAATAAGGCCCTCCCGTCAGCATTTATCTCAGGGATTATTATTCCTCTCCAGTGAGTTAGAATCGCTTGCCGCCTGCATCTTTGTACCTTGCAGCTTCCCTTGAGGAATACACTGTATGTCTAATTACATAATTAGGGAGAACTTAGTCCACTGAAGACATTAACCCTAGTGACTTGTGATGTCAATAGAGTTTGTACTCTGTTGTTCTGACTACAGATAATTGAAATGTGTGTTCAGAGAAACAGCTAGGAATATAAGAGAGGCAAAGAAGATCAGAGTTTCATTATCTTTAGAAACAATCACTTCTTGAGGTTTTCAAATGCAGGTTGAACCTCTAGTCCAGCACTCTCTGGTCTGGCAACATCTGTGGTCCAGCATGATTTTAGTGAGCTGGATGTCCATTTATCGTGGGTGTGGCCAAGTTTCCCGTGGTCCCATAAAGTTTGTTTACAGCCACCAGTCCTGAATCTGTGTTCTGTGCTGTTCTTTAGCTCTAATTTACCCCAAAATGTCTTCTAAGCACCCAGTGAGCAGTGGAAGGGTTGGTAATGCTGCTGGTTTGGCAAATTCTCTTGTAAGGCACTGGTCAAGTCCCGAGGGTGCCGAATTAGAGAGGTTCAACCTGTAGTAAACTGTAGCTGTAGGTATAGAAAATCATGCAACACAAACTTTTTTTTTCAGTTTTCTGAAACCTTGCCTCTGGAATGTATTGACATGTATAGAAAACTGCAGAATATATAATATTCAATGTGGATTTTGCCCTGCTTTCAATTTTGTATTCTATAACATTTACATAGGGAAAGGCGTGTTTTGTGAGAAGCTACCTGGTTTAGATAGGCAGACAGCAGAGGCTTGTTTTGATGAAGCTGACCGATGTGGAAGACCATTGGTCTGTGGATTCTACAAGTAAGAGACTAACATTTTTATGTTTTCAACATATTGTTATAAAGAAGCATACTTGTAATGTTTACATATGATGAAACTTTCCTAAATTTTACTAGCTACGTCCCTCTTGTGTTAGAGAAATTTTGCTTAGAAAGTTGCTAAACAGAAAGCTTAGTGGACTTGCTACTTCAAAATTCATTGTCCACGCTTCACAGAGATAAGTGTCAAATATTTTCATAATTGGCATTGAATTACAATGTAATTTATTCATTTACACTAGATTGGGTGCTAACAGAATTTGCATGACATACCTAAATTAAGATTTTCAAAAACATCTAAGCATGTACAGAGGTGACTTAGATGTCTAAGTTAGAAAGGTGTTCCTGAAAATTTTATGCCAGACCTTTTTTGAAGGTGAGGAAAACGTACTGGTAGTTAGAATTACTGAGTAATGCTGGGGATCAATTTTGTTGGTCCTGGGATTTCAGAAAAAAACAAAATGGGAAGTTTATATGTTTTGTGTGTGTGCATACAGTCATCTAATTCAGCAGCCATGTGGTTTTGGTAAGAGTCAGGCGATTTGAGATCTGCATTTGCCTGCTCTCAGTTGCAAAACTAAATGCTTTCCATAAATGTCAAGTCTAGTTAAAAAAAGCCCTACAACATTAAGCCTTGTCACAAAGTACAATTCCACCTTGTAGACAATTTCTGCTTATGTTCATTGCTCTTGTTTTCTTTCAAACAGTAAGAATTTGCAGACCTTATTTGTTTGTTTTGTTGAATAATGACAATTCTGTTGCAACAATAGAAAAAAGTAGTAGTAAATAGGTTCTCTTTTTCAAAATATCGCCACATAGAGATTTTATATATTTTGGAAACTTACCTTTATTTTGATTCTTTAATATTTGTTACTGACATGCTAGCTGTGTCCTGACTGAAATATGCTAGCCCTTCTTCTATGGACCATACATAATTATAGGGTGTAAATAATAAAATAGGCTCTAAGGGTATGTCTACACTACAGTGTTATTTCAAAATAGCTTATTTTGAAATAACGCGTCTATACACACAATGCATTTCGAAATAGCGCTTCCACACTGAGTGGACTCTGAATCGCATTTAAGGCTGTCCGGAACCAGTTCCAGCAGGACACCAGGTCAGGACTTAATGTGTGGGGCTGCTGCCTGAGGCTATCTGAGGTCAGTGCTTAAAGGGACCGCCCCCTCTGCCCCCCGGACAGCCAGTTCTCTCAGGTTTCCCTGCTTGCTTGTCTACCTCGATGAGGGACAGCAAAGCATTTTGTGTCTGCATGCTCTGGTTGCCCTCACTCGGGACACCACAACACTCTGCAACATGGAGCCAGAGCTGCCCCTGCCTGGGCACTCTGGTGCTTCTCTTGGACGCGTTGCTGTGACCCTGGCTGCACTTTCTGCAGGCTGCCATCCAGGAGGTCCATCGGGGGGCTATCAGTATCCAGGAGGCCCTGCGGGAGAGCTTCCACCCTGAGGAGCACTAAGAGCCTCCCTGGTCTGCCCCACTGGGGGCTTGTGCCTCATTCCTCCCTCACATCCTTCCACTTACCCTCCCTAACCCCCCTTCCTGATGTCAAATAAAATACATGTATTTTCATGAACACAAACTCTCTTTATTTAACAAAACTGGGGGGGAGGGAATGAAATTCTGGTGAGACTGGGGAAAGGCGACAGGAGAAGAGAGGGTGGGAGAGGGGAGGGGAAACCTGGGAGGAGGGAGCTGGAAGGGGGAAGCAAGGGGAAGCTCAGGGCTCAGGTTTGGGCATCTCGCTGGACCAACTTGATTGTCATGCAGACCTGCTTCTGGGTTCGCATGTGGCCTTTGGTGGCCAGGCTGGCAGCTATCCTGCCATAGACGGCCGTGTTCCTCCGTCTGGTGCAGAGATCATGGACGTTGGGGGCATTCCCCCCAAACCTGAATAAGGTCCATGATCTCCACCCTGGACTAGGAAGGCACCTACCTTCTCCGGGCCCTGGCAGGCTCCTGAGAGCCGTCAGACTGGTCCTGGGGAGCGGTGGAGGGCTGGCTACCAGTGGCTTGCTGGCTCATGTTTTGGGGCCACTGGGTCGGGGGCAGTGACTGCTGGCTCTGGGCTGGCAGGCTTGGAGCTGGCACAGGCACCTTGGCCAGAGTCTACCCCTTTAAGGGCTCCGGGGAGGGGAGGAGGGAGAGAAGTGTTCTTGGTTGAGGCTGGAGTGGCCACCAGGGCACCCTGGGAAGGCTGGAGGCCCCTTATTTCAAAATAAGTGTCTACACAGCACTTATTTCGAAATAACTATTTTGAATTTGGCGTTATTCCTCGTAGAATGAGGTTTACCAAATCCGAAATAAGTGGTTTGGCTGTGTAGACGCTAGTAAAGTTATTTCGAAATAACTTTGCTGTGTAGACATACCCTAAGATAATGTTATTTGTAAAGAATGTATTTAACACACACTTTTTCTGAACTACTACTGATGTCATTACTGAAATTTAGTGAAATTCACCTCTATACATGAGGGCTGTTAAAATATTTATTTTTGTAAATGTGCAACAGGAGAAATTTGCAGCTGTTACACGTCTACACGCAGTGGGGCAGGCAAGAGTTGGGGTTTGCAGGGAGTTGGCTTTTAAGCTGGCCTCCCACATGTACTGGCTCCCTCCTGCTGCCTCCTTTCTTGCATGCTGCTGCCTCTCTATCAGAGGCAGCAGCATGGGGGGCAGGTGGCTCTGTGGGGACTGGTGCTTGCGGGGAGCAGGCAGCTTCATGGGAGCAGGCATGCACGGGGAGCCAACTTAAAAGAAATTGACCTCATCAGAAAAATTGGATTTTGACCCTCATCTAAGTTGGAGGTTGTCTCAAGTCCAGACTCTTTTCTGCCACCATCAAACACCTGACTATGTCAATGGTGTAGGTCACCTGGTCTGTACTAGGGATGTAAGTGACTAGTTGATTAGTTGGCTACCCAATAAGCCTAGGTTTATTGGGTACTCTTGTCACTACTTGACTAGTTACTTCTCCCCTCCCGCTTGATGCCTCTATCAGAAGTAGCAAGGGGAGGGAAGTAGGAGCCAGTGCTGGGGGGAGCCAGCTTAAAAGCCAGTTCCCCTCAGCACTGTCTCTGCAGGAGAAGGGGCAGGGCATGAGCTGGGTCTCAGCTGTCCCAGCTCGCACCTGGTCCCAGACGCTGCACGTCTGCCTTTTAAATGTCGTAAGAGCCGGGCGGCTCTTATTACATTTAAAAGGCAGAGCTGCAGTGGGGTTAGCTCCCAGGCTGCTGCAGCTTTTCAGTTTCCTCCCTTGTTGACTAATCAAGTACTCGATGGAAATTCCATCTATTACTTGATTAGCTGATTAAACACAATTTAACATCCTTAGTGTGTACTGAACACTCACTGTTCCACATTGGCTGTCTCTCTGTAGGCGTTTTGATCCAGCCCTGCAGTTCCTGTATAAAAAAGTCCGTGACAGCCAGGCACTGGGGAGGATTCATCGGATATCGACAGTGAGCAGCATATATCCAGCAGCATCTCTTAGCTTCCTAAAAAAGTCAGGTACTGAGTAGTTTTCTTATAGAAGAAGAGATTGGTTCTGCAAAGAGATAGCAATTCATCTTGTCGTGTGTGTCCGTCATAAAATACGTTATTCTGTTCCTTATGGCAGGGAATATTCCCTTTGATTCTGATGGAGTATAATATTTCTGGGGCTCTTACATTGGTCTGCATGTAGTATAGATATCTAGGTTTGCTCATAGGTTTTGCAGGAGTTAAATGCTAAATCTGATAGTGCCCATTTTTTCCCTCTTACTTCCAGGTGGGATTTTTTATAATGCTGCTGTACATGATATTGATATTATCAGTTTACTGCTGGGAGAAAGTGCACCAGATACGATATTTTCACTGGGACATGCATTCTGTGCAGGTAAAACTACATTAATTGATTATATTCTATTGGATGTTTTGTCAGTTTCCAAGTCATTGCATATTTCAGTGCCAGAAATTTGAAAATACATTGTGGCAACTCAGAGAGCTGTTCTCTCATGGAACTGTTTGACAATTGACCTACAGAACAATTTCTAGAATGATGTGATAATTTGCAAATATTTAAAACGTTTCACTGAATTCTGTGCATTTCTCAGTGCTGCAAAACTATTATAGTAGGAATATTAGTAATTCCAGATACTGCGAAAGTTGGTGATTTATAAAGGATTCTGGGGTTTCAAAGTTTTGTGGGTTTTTTTTTTTAAATATTTTTTCAGTTCTTTGGTTAAACCTGTTCTAGATAAAGTTGCTATTTTCCCTTTTAAAACCGCAGACCTCTTTATGGACCTGGTTTACATTAGTCTGTTAAACTATTAAGCAAAGTCTAATGATTTTAAAGTAATTTGGTTGCTGCCAGCAATGGGCTGCCATTACTACATGCTGCACTATAGATCATCTTAATGTATAGTAGGGCATTGAATTGCCAGGAACCAAACCAATATGTGATCGTGTAATAGAACATGTGTGCCTTGTATTGAATCTTGAAGGCTACCTGATGTTCCCTCTCTTGCGATCACAAAAGCAAGTATGTTTCAAAGGCAAAAGGTTCTCTCTGAGAGAGGCCATGCTGCTTGTCCTGGAGCGTTCAACCCGGTAATTCAAGTAGAAGCGTCTCCAGAGTTTAGGGGCTCTGATGAATGGTGCAAAGGAATGTAGTGTGATTAGGGTTGTGGCCATCAACATGTTCAATATTGACTTTGCTTGCTAGCTTACTGTTTAAAGATGTTCTTTTCCATAATGCCTCTTAAAAAATAAGAAGAGTGTTGTGTACAAGAGACTTGCTGGTTTGCTTAATTTCCTAGCCTGAGTTAGTGCCTCTCTTGTCACTCAGATATGGCCTACTTGAAGGATGCAGACACTGTAGCAGTCAGCATGAAATTTCCTAGTGGCGCAATTGTTACTTTGGACATCAGTCAGCACTGTACTAAAAGCTGTGATCAGAGACTAGAGGTGGGTTTTTTTCAGATAAGTCTGTCCATACTGTGGATGTACGCTTATTACGCAGAACACTACTACTGCAGTAGTTTGTAGCCTGGGAAGAAGCTCTAGTAAAATTTGGATGGGTAAGGCTCGCCAATCTGACCAGAAATTCTTAAGTTCGTCCTCCCTATCCCAGGTTACAATGCGGTGGAACCATAGATTCCCCCTCGTGAGGGCCAGCAAGCAGTCGACAGCAACCACACCTTAACTTGGGAAATGAAATAGAAAACAACTTTATTGCTGAAGGGAAGACGATGATAACCACAATGAATATGGCAACAAGAACACAGATTACCTGGATTCCTTCCCCAGATGTCATTAGCACAATCAAATTAAAACTTATCTAAGTATACAAAGAATCATTTAACAATTTTTCCTACCCACAAGATCTTAATACCCCCAAGGCCGGGCAGGGAAGGACCAGCCTTCCTTCGTCTGGAAGGCCTTGGAGCAGGTGGTAGTGAAATTCCTAAAAGCAAGCTTAAGCAAAATTAAAGAAGCAAGAAAGCAATAAAAAGATAGAATAGATATAAGTATTTGGTTTCTGACCTGAAAGATAAAAACACTCCAAAGTGGGCTCTGTCAGCAATGGCTGAGGCAGCAGCCCTGATCTCCCAAATCCCTAGGCCTAAATACCCCTTTTGGTGCCAAAATGTTCCGGATTTTCAACCCCTTGTCCATAGTTGGGCTTGATACCCTAAGATTTCTGAGGGTACCACCTCTAATTGGAGAAAATACTGGGGGAACTCATGAATATGCATCAGGTATGACGGACACTTTCTCGGGTGGCATCCCAGAACTGCTAAGAAAAGGCGGGAACTTGCAGTTTTGACTCAGACATTTGTTGCCTCTTTATGTAGGAAGTTTGGAATGGCAGTTATCACCAACTTAGCAGATTTTTCTTGCAAATTCAGAGCAGAATTAAAAAAATAGGCTATTGCACCAACCACAAAACTCTTACCTCACACATCTTATGGAAAATAACAAGAAAAACATCAGTTTTTTAACTATACTAACTACCACATTTCTGCTATAAGCCATCACACAGAAAATTAATTGTGCAGACACCTTGCATTGCCAGCCTATTCACATCTACATTAAAAAAAAATAGGACAGCTATAATTTAGTAGGCTAAAATAGAACAGATATCGTTTAGTAGGCTACAAGATGGAGCAATTGATTGTCATGGTCTCAATTTAAAATAAATCTTCTGTTTTGTTAGCCAAATTCTGCACACGTTCACTTTTTGGAGTTACCATGAGCTTCACACGCAAGCAGAATTGGCCCTGATAGATGGTTTCAGGTGCTTTGAGGCTTAAACATTGTAGACAACCTATCCTTCCCCCCCCACTCCCTATTGTGGGCACAGCAAGGCAAGAGGTCTCACAGCTATAAAAGCTACCGAGGGGGAGGAGGGACTACATGTCTCTCTATTGGAGCAAATTAGGGATATAAAATGCTGTTTAATTGGTTAACCTGCCTGGCCAGAACAACCCCTGCCCTGCAGTAGGTGGGGAGCTGCTTCAGCCTGCACGAGTTAACCAGAACCAGGTGATCCTTACTGGTTAACTTTTCACATCCCTAGAGCAGATCTTTTCTGTAAATGCCTGAGTGCATGTTCATGTTAGAGTGGCAAAAATGTAAAGTTCTCTAAGCTGGACATGGGGGGAAATGTTTGTTAAGTCTTAAAGTAAGAGCAGCTTGTTTCATAACAGAGGGAGCGTGGCTATACTGTGCCTGCTCAGTCACTCCAGAGGACACAAGCACACACTGTACTAGCAAGTAATTCTATCTGGGCATAGAGTTACCCCTCGGGTGCCACAAGCCCATGGTTTATAGATTGTTTTTTAAGGCCAAAAGCATGTTAACTTAAGGATCTTTAACACACATTTATGTGGATTCTTTTGTTCCCTCTTTCTCCTAGGTTCATGGTTCTCAAGGATCATTACGGGTAGATAATCAGAATCCCTTGGGAATTACAGAGCATGGAACATCTGTATCCATATATTCACAAACCCAGGCTGATCGGTACAAAGAAGCATACAGAGAACTTTTTAGACACTTTCTCAGAACCCTCAAAGGTTAGAAAAAAATGGCAAATGCATCTCATGTCCATTAATTTATAAGAATAATCATAATTTCATTTTTGGATTTGCTTTTAACAAATAATAGTCTTGAAAACTGCTCCAAAAGCAATGTCAATTTGGAGTTTGTTTATTCTTGGAACTGGGGAGAGAAAATTAGAAACTGGTGTTTATATGAACTCTAAGTACCAACCAGTGTCAGTAGTTTGAAAAGCAAAACCTTATCATGAAATAACTGTGAAATATATTTGGTTAAATTTAAAATAAATTTTGTGGCAGCCAAATAAAATGCTCATTGACATTGCCGGGGTGGGAGCACAATAAATGGGTCTAGTTCTGTCCCGCTGTGTGATATGTATATTTGAAGACAGAAATTAGCCTTAAAGTGTCAGGTGTGAAAAAGGAGAATAGATTTTCAATGTTTAATGCTTTGTGTTTAACTTGTTGGAGGTTTGGTGGTAGTTTAAAGCAGCATTGCCATTAGCATTAATTACATTGTCCTCCTTGAATTCTTTATTAAGTACTTTTTCAGCTGCTCCATTATTTTGCCTGGGATCATTGTCAGGCTGACAGGCCTATAATTACCTGGGTCATCCTGTTTACCCATTTTAAAATTTGGCACAACATTAGCTTTCTTCCAGTCTTCTGGAACTTCCTCATTTCTCTAAGATGTACTGAAGATCAACATTAACAGTCCAGTGAGCTCCTCAGTCAGTTCTTTGAAAACTCTCGGATGCAAGTTGGTTACCTAGCTCCTAGCACTGGTGTGTAGGCAACTAAAGAATTTCTTCTCTTCCTGTTCTTTTGTTCTCAACATCTCCATTTTGAGCTGAGCACATGTATCTTCTTTCTTTTTATCTCACTGTTTGTTATTAGTTTAAAGCCCTTGACCACTCTAGCCAGCCTATCCCTGAGAAAATTAATCCCCTTCTGCTGAGGTGAAGGCCATCCAAATTATACAGCTCCCTCACCCCACAGAAGTACGCTACACCACTAATTTAGTTAGCAGTTCACTTCCTGAATCTTCTGCCTGTCTTTGCTTGTGGGCAAGAAGGAACACAAAGAAGATACTTGGACAGTTTTTTTTCTTATAGCAAGCTTCCAAGTTCCCTTAAGTCATCTACTGTTTGCAAGATATCCTGTAACAGAGGCATTAGTGGCATTATGGGATCCTTTCCCATCAACTTCAGAAGCCTATCCAAACTTAGAGCGATATCTCAAGTAAGGATGTTAAGTTTCGATTAATCAGCTAATCCAGTAGTCGATGGAAATTCCATCGAGTTATTAAGGAGGAAGGGGGACGCTTTCTATCCGCCCATGGCTCTTGTCTATTTCAAAGGCAGCGGTGCAGCGGGGAGCCCAGACAGGAGCCTGGGGCGAGCAGGGACTGCTTCAGTCCCCGCTCGTGCTGGGTCCCGACTGCTGCGACTCTGCATTTTGAAATGTAGCAAGAGCAGCCTGCAGCTTATACTACATTGAAAAAGCAGAGGTGCTGTGTCTGGGACCAGGTGCGAGCTGGGACAGCTGAGTCCCAGCTCGCACCTGGTCCACTGCTGCGCCTCTGCCTCCCCTGCCCCTCTGCTTTGAAGCTGGCTCCCCCCAGCCCTGGCGCCTGCTCATTCCCTCCAAGCAAGGGAAGGGGGAGCAACTAGTCGAGTAGTGACTCAACTAACCGATAAGCATATCCTCCAAAGCACTTGCAACCCCTCCCAGCTTGGTATCATCCGCAGATTTAATAAGCTTACACTGTATGCCATCATCTAAATTGTTGATGAAGATATTGAACAGAATTGGTCCCAAAACAGGCCCCTGCGGAACCTCACTTGTTCTGCCCTTCCAGCATGATTGTGGACTGTTAATAACTACTCTCTGAGGGGGCAAAGAGTCCTGTAGCACCTTATAGACTAACAGATTTATTGGAGCATAAGCTTTCGTGGGCAAAGACCCACTTCGTCAGAACTAACACAGCTACTCCTCTGATACACTCTGAGGGTATGTCTACACTTGCACCCTCTTTCGAGAGAGGAATGCAAATGAAGACATTCAAAATTGCAAATGAAGCCGGGATTTAAATATCCCGCGCTTCATTTGCATATTTGAGTTATGGCGCTATTTTGAAATAACAGACACTGTTAAGATGCGGTTATTTCGAGAGAAAACCCTTCTCTCAAAATAACCCTTGTTCCTCATACAATGAGGTTTACCAGTTATTTCGAGAGAGGGGTTTTCTCTCGAAATAACCGCATCTTAACAGCATCTGTTACTTCGAAATAGCGCCATAATGTGAATATGCAAATGAAGCACGGGATATTTAAATCCCGGCTTCATTTGCAATTTCGAATGTCTTCATTTGCATCCCTCTCTCGAAAGAGGGTGCAAGTGTAGACATACCCTGAGAACGGTTATCCAGCCGGTTAGCATCCATCTTATAGTAGCCTGAACCTGGCTGTCTGCGAACTCTTCTGTTTCCCTTACTCTCAGCAAATGTGTTTACTTCCGCCTCCAGTTCAAAAATCTTCTCCTTCAGCACAGTCACCAGCTTGCACTTCATGCACAGGAAGTCCCTTCTAGGTTCAGGCAGGGAAGAAAACATGGCATATCGCCTGCAGGTTACCACCACACTTCCATCACTGACCATTTTGAAATCACATGTATAACTGAACCTGGAAGATTCTCACACTCCCTCTTCTAAATTCCCTTTGAAGTTCTCCTACTATCTGCCTCTGTTCATCGCTCTCAAGTTCATGTAATAAGTACAGTATAAAATGCCAAATTTTAAATAAGTTGCTATTAATAGCAGGATCCAAAACAGCTGAATTGAAGAAATCATTAAAATATATCTATTATCTCTCTTCCTTACTCTCCCCCCCCCCCCAAAAGAATTCCCTCTCCCCTGGACAGAAGTACTTCTTTCCTTTCAAAATTTTCCAACTGCGTTGAGCAAAATAGGTGCAATGTCCTTCTTCCAACCATCTTGTTTCTCTTGTAGTAGAATGGGCATTGTAATTGTTCATGGATAGTCTCCAGGCATTTTGAATTTTACAGAGCACACTTATGGATTCAATTGAAAACACAATAAAAATAGACTGCAAGGGAATTCTACATTGTTTTGTTATGCAGATTACTTTCTTGTTATGCAGACGAGAACCTTCTGTGGTTTATTCGTTCTCCCCCAGGTTCTTAGATATGATTGTTTTATTCTGTAGATCATCAGAAAAAATTCTATGGTTTGTCATTCATCTCTGGACTATATTGAGAACCACTGGTCTGTGTTTGCTCATATCTGTGCAGATATGTAAGGAGACATGACCCCACCATAAGGATCTTCTTCTAGAGAGAGAAATGATTCTGTTCAGTTTTGTTTGAACAGATGAACACAACTTAGGGTTGAGTTTTGTTGAGATGAATAAACTGAAACTAGTTCAAACCTATGCAAACATGGGTTAGAAAGTTTGATCTGAACTCTGTGGAGAGGTTTCCATTTTGCTAAGGGGAGATTGAGAAAAGAAGGCAGAGAAATTCTCATAGAAACAAAATACCATATATAAGGAAGATAGTCGTTGAGGTTGAGGGAGGGTACTTGCTAGTCCTAATACAGAACACTGGCTATCCTTAAGATATAAAACTTTTGTTCTTTTTGAATAATGCTAGGAAAAATATTGGTTTAAATTACAAGGAGAGGCGGAGGGAATTTGAGTTTCCATTTGAAGAAGCAATTCATAGTTTGAGAGATTTGCAAAACCTCAGGGTGTTAAAGTGTTAGGATTCCCTGTGAGTGATTCTGCTCAGCTTGTCCAGAACGCTTGTCCAGTTCTGGGAGAACACTTCATCTAGTTCTTTGGGATCCAAAAACTCAGTTTAACTCTAGCTCATCACTTGAATTACGTTATTAGTAGGCCCCTACCAAATTCACAGCCATGAAAAGCTTGTCTTGGACTGTGAAATCTAGTCTGTTCCCATGAGATCTGTTATTTAGTGGCTTTTACACTGATTTCATGGGGAAGACCAGTGTTTCTCAAACTGCGGGTCCTGACTTAAAAGTGAGTTGCACAGTTATTTTAGGAGGGCACAGTATTGCCACCCTTACTTCTGCACTGCCTTCAGAGCTGGGTGCCTGTCCAGCAGCGGCCGCTCTGTGGCTCTGAAGGCAGCAGCACAGAAATAAGGGTGGCATGGTGAGGTGTTGCTACCCTTACTTCTGTGCTGCTGCTGGCAGGGTGCTGCCTTCAGAGGGAGGTGGCTACAGAGTGGCGGCTGTTGGCTGGGTGCCCAGCTCTGAAGACCGTACCCCACTGGTAATGTCGTACCATGCCGCCCTTAGTTCTGCACTGCTGCCTGCAGAGCTGGACAGCAGCAGAGTGGGGGCTGCTAACCGAGGGCCCAGCCCTGGAGGCCACAGTGCAGGAGTAAGGGTGGCAGTACCTAGGGTTGCCAGATGGTTTCAACAAAAATACCGGACGCACTTGACATTACATCACAATCGACATTACATCTTAGTTAGAAAATACCAGACATTTCTATTTTCTCGTGTATATTTTCTCAATTTGTTTCCCGAACAGAAAGCTCAAATACTGGACTGTCCGGTTCAAAACTGGATACCTGGCAACCCTAGCAGTACCCCCAACCTCCACCCCTCACACAATAACCTTACAGTCCCCCCCTAACTCCTTTTTGGGCCAAGGCCCCTACATTACACAACCATGAAAATTCCATTTTAAATAGCTGAAATCATAACATTTTTGTGATTTTTTTTAAAATACTATGACTGTGATATTGACCATAATGGACGGTCAGTTTGGTAGGAGCCTGTTCATTAGGCATGTAGGATTTCTGTGCTCACGGTGGCCAGGCCCAGATGCAGAGGGGTTATAGGTACAGGGGATGCTAAGTAGCTGAGCCTCTGCCTCCCTGCCCTCCCCCTACATGCGAAGATGGTGCTGGGGGAACCGGCTTCTGCTCTCCCCCCTTCCTCCCCCCCTTACTGCCACTGATACAGAGGCAGTGGGGGCCGGGGAGCGAGTAGTCAAAAAGTGACTGGACTATCCAATAAGCCCAGGCTCAACTACTAGTCATGTAGTCGACTAAGCCTAGGCTTAACAGGTAGTTGACTACTTGGCTAGTTGCTTACATCCCTAGCTCCTAAGGCCTGTATTTCTTGCACTTTACAGATTGCATAAAGCAAGCTTCTGGGTGTTCTTGTCTGCTTTGTTTGTTATAAACAAACATGTAATGATTAGAGGAGAAAAAACTATTTACTATAAACACATTCACAATAGTTAATTGTTTCTGGGGTTACCTGTTCTGGCTTCTCTTCTCTTAACTTGAGTACTCATGTGAGCTAAGTTTTCAGTAGCACTTGCAGGATCCAACTGGGGTTGGGGACCCATTGTGCTTAGGCACTGTATGTGCAGAGAGGGAGAGGTAGTCCTTGCCCTAGAGAATTTATACCAAACGAAGGGTGGAAAGGGAAACACAGTTCAAGTGACTTACTCAAGATCACACAGTAGGTTAGTAGCAGAGCTAGGAATAGAATCTAGGACTCCTGATTGATAGTCCAAAGTCTTATCCTCTGTACTTCATTGCCTGTAGTAACATATTCTTATTTTTACAGGCAAAGAACCCCCTGTTATCACCAAAGAGCAGTTTCTCTGGACAATTCAGGTGGCGGCAGCTGCCGAGCAGTCTTGGAGGAACGGATCTGCTGTTGACTTACGCAACGAAGCAATAGACGTGTCTCTAATCAAGACTGAAATAATATGACACACGCTGCTGTTTGAAGTGAAGGATATTCCCTGAGCTCCTCTAAAGGGAGATCAGTCTCTAACTCTAGTGAGGTTTCCACTGTTGTCTTAATACAAAACAAAACAAAACAACCTTTTTTATTTTTGTATTTTCACTGGAAACGCCTATAACTCAGATACATTTTAGAACGACATAAGTATTCGGTGCTGGTATTACAGATTATTCTTAGGATGTCATTCAGGACTCTGAGAAGAAGTTACAGGAGACTTTGTCTACAGTGGAAGAAGCTAGTTTCAGGTTCTGGAATAATGTTTTCCTCACAGAGGATTTCCCAGACACTAATCGTGATAGGATAAGGATGTGCTGATAACCAGTAGTTGCAGCAAAGACTGTGCAGTGAACATCTTTAATGGCAGCTTAAAAATGAGGTGCAACTGTGGTGTTCAAAATGAGAGCATCAGTTTGGTCCATGCTGTACATCTCATTAGTATACGCAGGAATGTGATTTGTGTACTAACTACTCCTTTCATGGGTCCCACATCTACAGAACTGTCCATGTTGTTCTTAATGCATTGCTGTGGACTTGAAATAACATAACCAAGACGTTGTGGTGAGCATCTGATTTTCCTGATAATGAGCAGGCAGGGATACTTCCCATCCTGGCTCTAGCATGTGAGGAAAGAAACTTGGAAGGCACGCTATAAATTGGACTGTTTCATAGAGCAAACCATGCACTGGGGCATTTCCATATGAACTGTTTGTTTTTAAAAACAAAATCTTTTAGAATAAAATTGTGACTCTCTCTCGAGTAGCACTGTACAACATGTGTTACAGGTTGAACCTCTCTAGTCCGGCACCCTGGGGACCTGACCAGTGACGAACCAGAGAACTTGTTGAACCACAGAAGGTCAATATTGTAGTGAGCAGGGGTGTCTCTCTCTTTTTTTTTAAATTTTGCCAAGGTGAATAAATGGAACAATGCTTGCAACGCTGCTTATTAATGTCTGACTGTACTGATATGCGCTCTATAAGCCTACGCCTAGCCAAGGCTTATCAGCTCTCTTCAGAACAAAGTGTTAGCGTTGTTATACAGTTTAACTGTATTGGCACAAGGAAATAAGTAGATAAGCGTAAGCATGGTTTTTATGCATATGCAGTATTACCAGCACTTCCACTGCTTGCTGGTCTTTTAGAAGACATTTAGGGCTAAATAACACAGAATATTGAGAGCTGGGGCTGGTGGCTGGAAACAAACTTTATGGGGCTGCAGGAAACTTGGCCACACCCACGATAAACAGACATCCAACTAACTAATAGCATGCAGGACCACAGATGTTGCTTGCCCAGAGATGCCAGATTAGAGAGGTTCAACCTGTTCTAAGAAACACATCACCTGGATGCAACAAAGACAGTGTGATCTATCAACAGTTTTGTTTTCCTTATTTGAATCCAAATTCATGTTTCAGTATTCTTCAATAGGGAAATTAAATAATTCCTGTTTTCCCTGAGTGAGGGAAGGGAAAATGGTATACATGATTTTTTGTTTTTTTAAACAATTCACCAGATTTGGATTACACATTACAGAAAAAGATAGTGCCTTCCATAACAGGCAAGTCTTGCTTAAGCCAGGTTATTTGTAACTTTTTCTGCTTATGTTGAGCTTATTGAAATTTATATATTTGACTTTTTTATTCTTCTTTGTATTTCTCATACCCTGATTTTCAAGATTTTTTTAAAAGGTTTTTTTATTTGTATTAAAATAACTTCTTGCATTGAATGTGTGAGCAACTGTATATGTCATATTTTCTCTTCCTGACAAATATTTCTTAGCTGTCAATTTCTAATTCTTATATATACAGTATATATTACTAAAGCTAGAAATAGTTGTGATATTTATAACTAAACAGGTCTCATGGAAATTTGTTTTTTAACAGTGTCATTTTTTGAAACCCAAAGAAAGCTATGTATTAATGATAACATTTGCTGTCAGAATTGTCGTATATTTTCTGGCCATTTATTGAAAGATAGTTTATATATAAACCCCTCTCCCAAATTCCATTAAACCAAGATAGCCACTTATTAAATGAAAGCAAATACTTTCCTTTTGTTGGGTTTTTTTTCTTTTTGCCATAAATGTTTGATGCAGCCAGAGTTCTTCTAATACTTACTTTCCTAAATGTAACTTCAAATATGACCTCAGATTTTCTCTACTTATGTGTTGCAGAACGTAGCACCTTAGAAAAGAGGTAGATTTTTTTTTTTGTATGCATTGCCCAAGATTCACCCACAGCTGCTCCCCAGTCGCAGAGGAAGGCCATGTCTTACTTTGAATTATGTGATCCGGCAAGTAATTTGCTCAGTGCTTCCAATAACTTGGGTAAGTACTTTTGTCCTTTGGTCCTGTATATCTTCACGCTACTCACTGAGGCTGTGTCTCCACGTGCATTTGAGCAACACAACTTTCGTCGTTCCTGGCTGCTTTTAAAAAAACCAAAAACCTCACAAACAAACTTGTGCCACGGCAAGTGAAGTATGAACGCTGCCTTGTTGGCAGGAGCACTGACGACAAAGTGAAACCCCCTCAGAAAGGGGTGCAAGTGTTTTGCCTGCAAAAGTGCCAACAGTTTTCACGCAAGCTGACTTTTAGCGACAGGGGTCTGTCAACAGTAGGGATGTAAAATCCCATTTAGTTAACGGGAGTGGCCTGCATGCCCACCGCAGCCAGGCTGGAATGGCCTCACCTGCTGCAGGCAGAGGCTGCTCCAGCCTGGCCCTGTCCACCGCAGACCCTCCACGGGGCTTGAGCAGCCCCCAGCTCATGGCAGGTGGGGAGCTGCTCCAGCCCCCACCAGTTAACAGGTAACCAGAACCAGTACACGTCACCTGTTAGGGGTGATGGTTACTGGTTAAGCAGCTAACTAGCTAACCTTTACACCCCTAATCAACAGAGTCTTGTTAAAATCCGCGTAGCATAGACATGCTTGAGTTGCAGCAGCAAACTTCGCATTTCCTACTCAAGCTTAAGGCCAGTTCTGAAAGGCAGAAGGCAAATTTCTAAGGTGTAGACCGGGACACTAGTATTACCAGACCACCTGTCAGGCAATGTGGTCAAGAGCTGTTTTGCTGCTATATTTCAGACATCTTTTATTGTGTTACAAAAACAAAACCAAACAAACCACAGCTATAAAAATAACACATTTTCCAAAAGATAACATTACAAAAAATACAATTAATAGAGTTGGAATATATCCAGTAATACTGCTGGAAAAAAGCATTAGTTAACATTGAAAACATGAATGATTATTTTAAAAAACCTTAAAGCATTAAAGTGCTTTAATTCGCTACTACTTAGAAAGCGCATGTTCACAGCTCGGCAACACCTGGAAGTGCTAATCCCTAAAGAGCACAGTGTGCGTAAGTGTACAGCTTTCAAATATGGTGGGCTGCAATGTGGCCTCTAATTTTTTTCCCGATCCACGTGTGGCATAAATTTTGTCATATGCATCGAGGCATGTGCAGATGTGCACCACCAATGGAAACGTGCTGCTGGCTGTGGGCAGCTGTGGGCACTCAATCAGCTGGGCAGTGTCTGAATCTCTCCTGGGTGGGCTGCCCAAGTGCTCTGCTTACAGGGAACACTGGTGGGGGAGGAAGGGGGGTGGTTTAAAAAAAAAAAAAAAAGTGGGAACTGACCTGGTGGTTCAGGGAATGGAGCAGCAGCATTTCGTGCCTTCTGAGCTCCCAGAGGAGCAGGGGGAATGGGTGTAGAAAGGGAGAAGGGCCAAGTACACTTGTGTGACTGTGCTGGCATTTGCAGAGGTAAAGCTCAGTTTCCCTCTGGCCACCGCTCTGCTAAGATTGAGGACAGAGACCACCTGCTTGAGAGGAGAAGGTAGATCTGGTGAGGTGAACCTTGTCCTTGCTCATAGGTTAAATCTTTATCCCACCTCTGGCTCCTTTATGCCTGGTAAAAAACCTCAGGCAGCATAAAGGAACTCTTAAAAACCACATATCAGGCCGGGGAGGAATCCCCCCATGCAAGTGGGGTGGGACATAGCCATAAAGGCTCTTTTTCAAGGACCCAGCGGAGGGGGCATGCCAAAGGGTGGAGATTCCAGAAAGCATGGACGCCCCATAATGTAGGTCTTCAGGGCTGTCTAGGTAATGTCTGGGGCTACAGAGCAGCCCTGGATCAGGAGGGTGCAAAGATGACTTAATGCCCCTCCTCTGCCTGAGCTGTGAATCTGCTGTGCCTCTTCGAGGTGTGTCTCAGAATTTCTCCCAGAGCATCCAGCTGCCTTGTGCGAGATGAATACATTTGCACGCATGATTGTTTCCTGCCACGGTTTCAAGTTCAACCAGCAGGCTAACAAAAGCTTGAGGAAAATCAACACAACGCCTATCCATGGGGAAGAAATCCTTTCCATGCGCTGGCATAGCACATAGAATCCTTTCACCAGATGGGATGTTTATCAAGAGTCTGGGAAATCCAATTTTTTTTTTACCTATATTGGTTAATGGTTAAGGCAACATTCGTGTTGGGTGACGAATTATGAGAGCTCTGGCAATACCAGGAACTTTGAGCAAGATTTGGGTGAAAAAGGGTAATTAATTATACAGACTCTTCAATTCCCAAGGTTGGGGGAGTCCATAGATTTGCCTCTCCAGAATGTCACTAAAAATCCACAGGGCGGGGGGGAATGAATTTTTAACCAGTAAGGCTGGAAAATAATCAGTTTTTTGCAAGTTTACATGCTAGAGCATGAGTTAATTTAAAGGGAAATTATCAATATTTTTAAAGCATACAGGTACATGAAAATAAATCTCTCTATCCTTACAGCACGGTGAATGTACTGTATATACAGCATGTGTCTATATACACAAATATTTTGATACATGCACATAGTCAGGAATCAGCAAATAAGTTGCTTTTCTGCTCTACAAAAAAACAAAAGAAGTAAATACTTTTTGGCAGTCCATCAGGAAAGCAAGTCCTTTTGTTCTTGGATATTAGTCAATGGCAAATATCCCAAAAGAAAGTGGAACGACTGAGGATTAAACCACTTTTCACATGACAAAGGTCTTAATTGTTCGGCCATCCCATAGCAAACCGAGCAAGGATAGGGAATGTGCGGGAGGTTAGAGTTAATGAGAGAGCGAGAGTGTGTGTGTGTGTGTGTTGCCTTTACATAGCATTAGAGTTTGATGTAAAAACGGTCCAGCAAATTGTAAAGTAGCACTGTACATTGGCAAGTGAATATTCCTCTGCCTGGGGAAACTAAAAACTCTTTACAGCCCATTGAAAGTTTTGTGTGGGCTGCCCTTTTTCCTCCCCTTGCTCACCTGACAAAAACCATTGGGATTTTCCTCCTGGGATGGTCCCATGGCCTCTCACACGGCTCTGAGTTCCCATCTCTTAAGTAAAGCCATGTTAAAAAATACTTTCTCCTGACACTCAAAGCTGGAAACGTTTTGCCATGTTCCATGCTGGGTGTCTATTTCCCCCTGTTCCTTTAACTCTCTGTTTCTGGTCTCTTGCTGCTGCACTGCTGGAGACCTTCAGTTGATCTCGCCCTCTGTGAACTCTTCCTTTATGGACTGTTTGCGGGATTTGCAGTCTGGGAGGTCAAAGCCAAAGTCCGCCCACTCATCAGCCCCGCTGCGGTTGGGGATGGTGATGGTGTGGCGCACGCGGAAATGCACCGCCTCCATGACACGCTGCCGTTGTAGCTCCCCAGAACTGCCAATGGAAATGGTGGAGGCGTTGCTGCTGGAGCGGATAAGCTGCTGCGCCCCATAGTCATGGCTCTGTTTGAGTTCCTGAAGGCCTCTCCAGATAATCATCCTGTACTGCTCTGGGATCTTCAGTGCTCCGAGATCCTAGAACAACAGCATCACAGAGGTTGGTCTCTTCAAAAATGTGTTTGCTAATAGCACAGTCAAGGGGGAAACCCTTGGGCCAGGAAGTGTGTGTGTGTGTGTGTGTGTGTGTGTGTAGCTTGGGTCAGACATCCTGTAATTTTGGTAAGGAACAGAGAATTCCTTTGCTTTAAACGAATCTGATTAACAAAACGGGTGGTTTGAGGCAGAACCCCTTCACTGCACATTTCAGAACCCAGTGAGGGGTCAGCTCATTCTACTTATGGAAATAAATACAGTTTGCCTGCCATCATTTCTCTCTTCCTGTCACAGATGCTGACAGGATGGGCACAGGTTGCCTTGAGGAGCACGGTATGCTCTGGATGGCTGCTGCTTCCAGCCCAGTGGCTTTCAAACTAGGGGTTGTGGACTCAGCGCTGGGGGGTGGAATCTCAGGTGCTGAGTCTTGTTGCAGGGGGATCAGGTGAACAGTTGGAGTGCTAAGGCAGCTCCCTGCCTGTCCTGGCACCACAGACTGTGCTGGGCCCCAGAAGCGGCTGGCAGCAGGCCTGGCTCCTAGGTGTGTGGGGGGGGAATGCACAGGGCTCTGTGTGCTGCCCCTGCCCCGAGCACTAGCCCCGCCCTCCCATTGGCTGGGAACCTGCTGCTGGCTGCTTCTGGGCTCAGCATGGTCTGTGGTGCCAGGAGAGGCAGGAAGCTTCCTTAGCCCCCCTCACTGCTGCACCATTGACCGGCAGCCGCTCGAGGTCAGCCCCTTCTGCCCCAGCCCTGAACCACTCCCTACCCCAAAGCGAAGCCCCATCCTACAGCCCAAAGCTCCATCCTCAGCCCCACCCCCGAGGCCCACACTCTAGCTAAATTATGTTGGGTTGCGGCATCAACAATTTTCAACTGGGTCATGAGAAAAAAGTTTGAAAACTACTGTTCTAGGCTATACCCGTATGAAGTGTCACAGGATTTCTGTACATTCACACATGCCATCGTGTGCTACCGTGTTACTCCTCACCGACATTAAGTGCTATGGTCGCAGGAGCATGAAAACTTCAGGATTGTATCATACATGTAGGAGGCTGCATCAGAACAAATACACGCGGTTTGTATGTCAGACACATTGACTTGAATGCCATGTTAACGCCAAGCACACAGACTGACACATGAGCATTAATTCCATAGGAAACAAGTATGTCATTAGGGGTTAAAAATGTCAACTCAGACACACAATCCAGCCATCTGTTTAGACCATGCCACACGTGCTTTTGGGCAAATTAAAAAAAAATCACGGAGTTAGTTATTAAAACTAGACTAAGACTATGCAACTGGCCCCAGTTACCAATGAAAAATCAGTGGTTTTTCAATAATTATACAATTTGTGTTCTTGTTTGGTTCCTGCCTGCAAGACTGGGGCTGGGGGGAGAACAGCAACTATCTTACAAATGAGACTGGATCAGGTCAAAATGCTGAGTCTGAGTCTTACTTGGGTCTGTCATAAATGAAAAGTGTTGTTAAACTTTGTGTATTTTGGTGACATTATGGGAGCCCTTTGCTTTGCTGTTGCCAAGATTGCCTGGATGATTTTACAATTTCCATCCGCATCTAAGGCAGGTGGATTTCATGCAAAGTTGGCTCCTCCCCCAAGAGATTGTCCTTCAACCAAGAACTAGCTACAGTAAAACTCATCCCACCTAGGGCAAGGGGTTTAGACATAAATTACGTTATTTCCTGTGCAATGGTATCAATTTTTTAAAAATTACAGCTATTGACTGGCCTACAATATCAGAGCCTGGGGTTGAAACAAACAAACAAAAAGCCTGATTCTGACCTGGTTTGTTCTGGTTTTTTTGCTAACATGACTCCGATTGGCCAGTGCAGTTACTCCTGATTTGCATGGGAAGAAGTTGGGCCCTGCAGATCTAAGTGAAAGCTCATTTAAGTCAAATGGGAATCTCTCTGTTGACTTAATGGGCTTATGGACCGTGGTGTATTTAGTGAAAATCAAGTCAAATGAGGATTTTTGTATCTCTCGCCTTTTTTAGATGTGAGCATGGTGAGACTTGACTTCTCTGGTTTTCCTTTTTGTTTTTGTGTGCATTTCTTTTTTAATTCCCGTCTCTGCTAGACCTTGCATCCTACAGCCTTGAAAAATCAACAGGAGAGAATATTACAGTTTTCTTTTAAGGACTGAGCTATTGCTCTCAATCTATAGGAGAAGAAAGAATGCATAATTGAGGAAACATAATATAAGATAGGAACTATAAAGCTTGAATTCTGGGTAGGTGCACATTTGTTTCCTTTATTTATTTGGTTGTCCTTGTTTTAAGATCAACAGCTGGTAAAAACAAGAAGAGATCTTCCCAAAGCATTTACCTCTATGGTTAGATTCTGCAGGTGGTAAATATTCTGTAACCCTTGTGAGGTGAAATAGTCGATGCAGTTTGGACACCCCAAGCCTGTTAAAAAACTGCAGAAAGAATTTTGAAAGTAAAGTGGCATTAACGGGTCAAGTATATAATATGTTCTCAAGTGCCACCCTTGTGGCAAAGTATGTTGAATTCACATGCGGGAATGGGGACATTTTAGTGTACTTTTGTCTGAAGGTTTGGCAACTTCTCATGTGACAATGGCATTGTGGGATGGAAGACATTGGAAGCAGAGCAAGCATCCATTTGAAGGATGCTCAAAATTCCTGGTCAGAGACTTCTTGGGGCAGGTCCCTGTGAAAAGCCTGAACTAGTTTGACATCAATGTTGGAGACCAACTTCCTCCTAACATAACTCCAGTGGCTTTGGCAGTCCTTGGTAGTGTCAGCTAAATGACTGAGATGGAATCACTCTAGGGATTAATTTGCCCATTTGAGCAACTTCACTTAAGACCAAATTCTGCACCCCTTCCTCAGCCATCCGATCAGCAACACTTAATCTTTGCCAAATACCATTTGGTGCTAGAATATTTTACATACAGCGCTTGGCTGCAGCGACAAGATGCTAGCACGGACGGTGTTCTACGCCATGATTCTGGTATAGCAGCTGGGAAAACATCTGATGTGTCAATTCATTGAGGATGTCAAATCACTGACTGCAGCCCTGTTAATGTATGGCTATAAATCCTCTACGGCAATTTCCAGTCACGGTTGGCCTGGAAGGGGGAAGAAGGGAGACCTGCCAAGTTATATGCCAGAGTTTGACGGGCAGGGCAGGGCACTTTTTTGGGATCAGTCTGCTAAAGGGCTCATGTTTGGAATGAACATCCTGAAAAGTGAATGAGCCCAAGAGCTGGCGATTCGTGTGCCTGATCAGCCCTTGGCGGGCAAGGAGAGGTTCTGAGGGAAAGAGGAGTGAGGCAAACACTCTGGTTTGATGAGCAGTGATTTCTCAGTTGGAACCAGTGGCCAGTTGACCAGGAGCTAGGCAGCATTGGGAAGGTTAGCGCAAAGGAGAAGAGCAGGAAACAGCCATGTTCGGGCACGTCCCTACCTGACGAGGCTGGGGTCCGGGTTGTAGGGTGGTGGCGGAGTGCAGTGTGAGCCCGAGACCATAGACTGTGAGGAGTGGCCTCCATTCAGGTCTCCGTTTGGTTGCATGGAGTGACTGTTTAGCATGCCAGGTCCTGAGCACAAGGAAGAGCAAAAGGGTTTCCAGCTCCTGGCCTGTGCCCGGATTTAACTTCACTCCAAAAAGGCTGACACTGTCCTTCCCCAAGCACAGAGCCCCGTTCTCCACTCCACCGCAGGGACTGGAGCCCCTGCCTGGTAACTGGCAGCGTGGGCGGTGGGTGAAGGTAGAGCTGGAGAAGGCAAGTCCCCATCCCTGCCCCCAGCCCTGCCCCTGGGGCCTGGGCCCTGCCCCCATGCCCTGCCCCCGCCCCCTCAGGAGCCAACCCAATCCCCCCAAAAGGAGGTGGAGCGGCGAGCGGCCCTGGCCTCCCCAACTCCAGCATTACGGGGGGGGGGCATGCAGCCCCAGCCATGGAGCACAGCAGGCGTTCTGGGGGCGGAGTGTGGGCGGGGCCAGGCTGGTGGTTTGGGAAGGCAATGCTGTCCCCCGCCTATGATACCCGCCCCCCATGACTGGGAAGATTCCTTGCAAATTCACCCATCGGGTGGGGGGAGGGCGAAGAGGCTGGAAGTCCCACCCCACACACAGATGCAGCGGGAGCCCGGCACGGCCAGGTTCTCCCAGCTATCGACATGGAGAGTTGTTCTGAGCCATGTAGCTCCATAAGCTACTGATGACTGAGCTGATGGTCACTGGCTCGGGTGGGGAGCGGGGTAGGAGGAGGAACGTGGAGCCCGGCGGTGTGGGGAGGAGAGCTGTGCATTGCCTTCCATAGTGTTGAACTGCAGGCCCTCTGTGGTGGCTGAGCCCACGTCCAGGGGCAGGGCCGATCCCTTACCCATGGGGCCCAGGTTGGGCCCGGAGCTGGAGCTGTGCTGCGGGGGCTGCCCCACCAGCTGGTTGACAGACGGCAGTTTGTTGATCCCTCCTCCGTGCACTTTGTTGATTGGCGAGAGGACTGGTCCGTAGGAGGAAGGGGGCTGCAGGTGACTCCTGCTTGGGAAGAGGGGCGCTGTCAGTCAGACGCTAGTGGAGACGGAGAAAATCAAACCTCCCCAGGGACTCCTGGGTGTCGCCCGACCCACCTCGGTGATTTTAGCCAGCAGCGCAGCTGCTCCAGCGCAAAACCCTGCTGTAGACACGATTTGCACGGGTTTAAGGCCAAGTACGTTGCACTGGTGCCTTGGAAAAGTCACTTTCCTTCTGTGCCTTCCACTGGTCACTGCTGTTGCTTAATCAGATCTCACAGCTTAACCAAGAGAAGGCTAAGAAGTCTCAGGGGGTGGCCATGTTAGTCCGTAACTTTAAAAACGAGTAGTCCTGCGGCACCTTAGAGACTTACAAAAAATAGTTCCACTCCAATTCCTCTGAGGAAGTGGGTTTTACCCACGAAAGCTCCTGATTCTCTCTATATTTTAGTCTCGCTATGTCTACACTACCAGGTTGTTATGAAATAAATACCAACTCCTGAAATAACTATTTTGAAATAAGCTCATTCCTCTTCACAAGCAGGAGTCGCTATTTCGAAATAGCAGGCCTGGTAGTGTGGACGCTTGCCTTGTGATTTCAAAATAACTCCCCAGTGTAGACATGCGGTGTAGCGCTACAGGGCTGCTCGTCATTTTTAGAGAAGGCCAGGGAGCGACTTGATTGCACTTTAAGGCTATGTCTACACTCGCAGCTTCTTGCACCAGAAATATGCAAATTAGGCTACGAATGGAATATCGCCGAGCCTCATTTGCATACCTAATGAGCCGCCATTTTTGCAGAAGAGGCTCTTGCGCCAGAAGGAGCTGTCTACACTGCCCCTTCTTGTGCAAGAAAACCCCTCTTGCGCAATGCCATTATTCCTGAAAATGTGTAGACAGCTCCTTCTGGCGCAAGAGCCTCTTCTGCAAAAATGGCGGCTCATTAGGTATGCGAATGAGGCTCAGCGCTATTCCATTCTTAGCCTCATTTGCATATTTCTGGTGCAAGAAGCCGCAAGTGTAGACATAGCCCAAGGCTCTACATGGGGAACACATATGTACTAATGGGCTCTTCAGGCTGGCAGAGAGAGAGCGAGAAGAACCCAGTGCCTGGCAGTTGAAGCTAGATTCATACACCCTGGAGATAAAGCATCACTGTTTCTAATGCGGGAAGTAAGTCATATGGGAGCAATTTACCAATGGCCCGGGAGGAATCTCCATCACTGAGTACCTTAAATCAGGACTGGATGTTTTTCTAACGGATCTTCTCCAGCAATTATTTCTGGGAAGGTCTATGGCCCACGGTATACACAGGAAGTCAGATTAGATGATCACGGTGGTCTCTTCTGGCCTTGGGCTCGATTAATGTATTTGGTAGACTACCCACCGTTTTACACACTGTCGGGGGAGCTGTGGCTGAAGCGTGCTAGGGAAGAGGTAAGGAGTCATATGGGGGTGTTTCTGGCTTCTGTTATCATGATGCACATTCCCAAGGTGCTTGTCAGGGGAACAATTAATAAACGAGGAGGGAGAAAAGTCTATTCAAGAGAGAAGAATGAAGGTCTCCCCGTTTCCCCCACCTACCACTGGTGACCACCAAGGAGGAATCGAATTGAGGGGCCCTCTGGAAGGCGGTAGAGTTCTACCAAGCGTAAGAACCCACAGGGCGGGCCCGGCCAGCTTCCTGGATCCCTGTTAGGCCTCGCCGTGTCCGTGTGTTTGATGGCTGGAGAGCCCTTGGGTGACTGTGGACCATACGGTCGCGATACTTACTGCCTCTGCAGGAGCTGCTGCTGCTGTTGCCGATAGGAGTCGACTAGCTGCTGCGGCACTAACTCCACGAGCTCCAGACTTTCCTTTATCTTCATCAGGATCTCAAAGTTCTCCCGGCCCCGAACCTGAGGCGGGGAGCAAGGCAAGCCCGTACTTGGATCTGACTTGTCTTGTCAGGCTTGCAGGACACAGCCTGACCCCGCCTCCTTTCCTCAGCCTGCTCCAGGGACACTGGCTGGATGGCCTGAAGCACTAGTAAGGCAAGTAACGTCTGGGAGAGACGCCCTCACGTAATTCAGTTGCAGCTCATGGTCTCCTCTAGTCTCCTTCCAGCAGGACCGTGAGGGTCTGATGGGGTGTCGCATGACAGATGGGGTAGCCAAGTCCCTGGCACTGGGAGCCGTGCCAAAGGTGAACGGAGCCAAATTCCCTCTTGCCACAGTGGGATCAGGGAGGAAGGTGACTTCCAGCCTTGTTTTGCAGCAGGCGCTCTTGCCCTGGGGTTGCAAAGCAAGTCCAGCACATGATTCTGGAGCTCCGCTCGCCCTGCGAAGAGCTCAGCATTCATTGCACCTTCGCGCCCAGCCTGTTCCCCCACTGAGCCAGTTCTTAGCCCCCTCAGCCTTGCTCCTTGCACCCTCTGCAAGGTCTCCTCAGCACCGTACGTGCCAGCCACCCTAAGCACAGGAGTGCCGGTGTGGGGAGGCCTCGTCCTCTCAGCGACACTTCAGTGCCATTGCCCGAGGTGGGGAACCTTTCGTGGGTCAGGGGAGTCGCTGACCCACAGAAAAATCAGTCGCCGGCTGCACAAAAGTGAAAAAAAGTCACTGATGTGGCCCCGGACGGAGAAGCAGAAAGCTGCTCCCCACGTTCCCCTCACACATCACAGCCTGGGGGGAGGGGCTGGCTAGTAGATTTTGTAGGCCCCCCAAGCTCCAGGATGGGGTCAAAATGAGGGGTGCAGTGTGTGGGAGGGGGCTGCTGGGAAATGGGCTTGGGAGGTGGGGTCTGGGCAAGTTCAGGAGCCTCAGGGGCCAGATCCAGGCAAACGGGGGCGGGGGGGATCGTCCCACCTCCTGCATTTTTGCCCTTTGAATTCTGGGAGCCATTCCCACATGCCCTAGCCAGGGAGGGGCGTTCCCAGAGCAGGGTTCAGCCACTACATACAGCAGATTTGATACTTACAGGGACGTAATACATTTCCTCCTCCCCGTGCCGCCTTTTCTTAATGCCCGCCCCTAGGGCAGGAATCCCCTGGGGGCTCTGTTTGAAAGCTGGGGAAGGAGACGGGAAAGAGCGTTAGGGGACAATGACGTTAAATGTGAGCATCTACGCTGCCAGGCCCTAGTTCTTCCGTAACATGAGGGCTGGGAATCGCATTAGAGCAAATCTTAGAGCTCCTAGCAGGGCAGGCAGCGGCTGACGAGCCCAGCTAATGGAAAGCCAGACCCCAGGAGCAGGGAAACAGACAACGGCTTCCCTGACTGCCCAACAAGAGGCCCTCCAAGCCCTGTAGAGGGGCACCTCCGCTGGACAAAGCTTCCTGCCCGAATGAACGGCCTCCAGCTCGCAAGGGGAGAACGAGCAGCAATAGCTGCGTGTCTCTAGGCCTTCGGGAGTGATTTGCTTTCTTAAAATAGAGGAAGCTCGAGCCAGACCAGTCTCTGTCGCCGTCGACGAAGCGTGCCCGCGTGGGGCAGGCGGATAAGAGGCGTTAGCATGACACAGGGCGGGGCGGGGAAGCTGTTGCATAGGAGCCGGTTAAGAGCCACAATCACTTTGTAAGGTTTTACTGCAGGTAAAGAACTGCCCTGAGGTGGCTTACTCAGTATGTGCCACCTTTGTTGGGGCGGGAGGAATTAGTGATTAAATATAATTACACCGAAAACTCAATTCTCTGCCTCCCAGCTCCGACCCCTGCCCTAAACTCGGCAGACGCTTTGCCTGCCGCTAGCCGATCTCCGGAAGGGCCAGTGCTCCAGAGCAAAAACGCCACAGGGAGTAACTGGCCAATGCTGGATGGCAAGGGACGGGAAGAATTCCTTGCGGATGCCGGCGGAAGATAAGCTTAGGCCCAGGAGCATGTTAGTTCTTTGACTCTCTGAGCACTAACACACACTCGCCTTTAACAATAATAATGAGCAGGGCTCGACAAACTGCTGAATCTACTTGCCAAGCGCGTAGATTTCAGCCGGTCGCTCCGTGCACCCCATTCACCGGCGCTTCGGCGCATGTGCAGTGCCGGTCTGGCGCATGCACGGTGCGGGGCTGGCGAGTAGCTCTCGCCGGGGTTTGTCAAGCCCTGATAACGAGCAAGTAGATCTGGACAATGAAGCACCTGCACTAAGAATGCCACGCTGCCAAGTTTTGCAGGGGAAGCCGTGTTAGTCAGTTTCAGTAAAAACAACCAGGAATCCAGTGGCACCTTCAAAACTAACAAATTAGTTTGGGCACCCGCTTCCGTGGGCTGGAACCCACCTTGTCAGGTGCATGAAGTGGAAACTCCAGTTTGGCAGGGATATACACACGTGCAAAGATGGGTGGGTTATGTTAGTATGTGGGGGACCTGTGCTAACGAGGTCACTTCAATTTATATGCAAACTTGAATTATGAAATAAGAAACTCCGCTCTACTCTGCACTGATTAAGCTTCCATTGGAGTACTGTGTCCAGTTCTGGGCACCACATTTCAAGAAAGATGTGGAGAAATTGGAGAAGGTCCAGAGAAGAGCAACAAGAATGATTAAAGGTCTAGAAAACAGGACCTATGAGGAAAGACTGAAAGAACTGGGTTTATTTAGTTTAGAAAAGAGAAGGCTGAGAGGGGACATGATAGCAGCTTTGAAGTACCTAAAAGGGTGTTACAAGGAGGAGGGAGAAAAATTGTTCTCCTTGACCTCAGATAACAGGACAAGAAGCAAGGGGCTTAAAGTGCAGGAAGGGAGGTTGAGGTTGGACGTTAGGAAAAACTTCCTGCCTGTCAGGGTGGTTAAACACTGGAATCAATTGCCTGGGGAGGTTGTGGAATCTCCCTCTCTAGAGATATTTAAGAGCAGGTTGGACAGACACCTGTCAGGGATGATCTAGGTGCTTAGTCCTGCCATGAGGGCAGGGGACTGGACTCGATGACCTCTCGAGGTCCCTTCCAGTTCTAGTGTTCTGTGATTGACGGGGAGTGGCTAGCTCACTACAAAAAGTAATTTTCTCTCTTGGTATTCATACTGTCTCATCACCTTTTGGGAGTGGGCCACATCAACCCTGATTGAATTGACCTCGTTAGCACAGGTCCCCCACATAGTAATGTAACTCACCCATCTTTGCATGTGTGTATATATCCCTGCCAAACTGGAGTTTCCACTTCATTCATCTTACGAAGTGGGTTCTAGCCCATGAGAGATGATGCCCAGATACATTTGTTAGTCGTTAAGGTGCCTCAGGCCTCCTCGTTGTTGTCCCCCCTTTGTTCATGCTGCCAGGTTTATAGCTGACACATGGATTTGAGCGACGACGTTGGGATTGGGGCGTTTCTCATCTAAACTTCACCCAAGTTTCGCACTTGGGAGTTTGCTGCTGCTGCCCAGGAAGGACAGGCTGTGCCCTGGACGGCACCAGCTCAGACGTCCTAGGCAGAGCAAAGCCGGAGGTCTCCCTCGAAGCCGAGGGTCACCCTGGCTTGACTGGAGGACTCACTGCGCTTGTTGACGTTGCCGTTTTTAGCTGCATTTTCGTTCAGAGCTTGTTGCTCTCGGAAGTGGTCTTCGTCGGCTTTCCGGTCTCGGCCTGGACAGGCGCAGATCCGCCCTTCGAAGGATCTCCTCCCCAACACTTGGCCACTGGGGAGCAGAGCAAAACCAAAAAGGGAAACAATCCGACTGTGCCTAACCCTCCTTCTCGGTGGGGCTGGGTTTTGTGTCTGTGGACTCTGTGCCGATGGCTGACTCCAGAAGCTTGGAAACGCTCCAGGAAAGAAAACAGAAGAACCCGCCTTCCCCAAAGAGTTCAGGATAAGGAACGCCCCTCCTCTGAGCACCTAACAAGGGTTCTCCACAGGAATTGGTAAGCTCAGAAGCCCAAGGCTGCTGTACACATGCCCCGGGCCTGATGCAGCACATGAGGGCTGTGTCTACATTGGCGCGATCTTGAGCAAAGGCGGCCGCTTCTGCACCAAAACTTGCTGCCTGTCTACACTGGCCGCGAGTTCTTGCGCAAGAACACTGACGTTCTAATGTATGAAATCAGGGCTTCTTGCGCAAGAACTATGATGCTCCCGCTCAGGAATAAGCCCTTTTGCACAACTGTTCTTGCGCAAGAGGCCAGTGTAGACAGGCAACATGCATTTCTTGCGCAAGAAAGCCCTATGGTTAAAATGGCCATCAGAGCTTTCTTGCACAAGACAGCATCCACACTGGCATGGATGCTCTTGTGCAAAAGCACATCTCTTGCGCAAAGGCACATACCAGTGTAGACGCTCTCTTCTAGAAGAGTTTTTGCACAAGAACTCTTCCGCAAAAGAGTTCTTGTGCAAAATCATGCCAGTGTAGATGTAGCCGAGGTGCTGTGTTCCACGTAAACTCCCTGTGATGCCCTGGCTTTTTTGCAGATCCCTTTGGCTGGGGGTGAATGTTCCCTGGTGGCTTTTCCTCTCTGATTGACAAAAGGCTAAGATTGTTACACCCTGGGTATGTCTACACTGCAGAGTTTTTCCAGAAAAACTATGCTTACGTCCACACTGCTATTGTGCTCTTTCGAAAGAAAGTCGAAAGAACGGAGGGGTTTTTTCGATGGCGGTAAACCTCCTTCTACGAGGAAGAAGCCTTTTTTCTGAAATAGCTGTTTTGGAAAAAGGCGTGTGTGGACATGGAAGAGAATGTTTTTTTGAAAGAAGAGGCCTCCGGGAAAAAGCACAGGTGCTCTGGTGGCCACTCCGTCCACAGTAATCACAACTGAAATGCAAGATAGTGTCCAATCAATGTGGATGCTATCTTTTGAAAAAGCAGATTGCTTTTTCATTGCGCTTTTGCTGTGTAGACGCTCTCTTTGAAAAGAAAGCTTTTCCGGAAGATGTAGCCCCAGTCAGACAGGAAGGAGTAAGAGTTTTTCTGCGGGCTGTGGGGATGCACAGTGGGAGAAGGGCAGGCCCTGCCCATCTCCCACATACAGCTACCCCCTAAGGCACTTCGTAGTCACTAACTTCCCACTCAGGGGATGTCACTTCCCCTTGTCTTTCCTGCGCTTGGGTCTGCCCCAGGCCAAAGATGCTTGAGCAGGAGGTTTGCCTCAGGCTGCAGATTCTAGAACTTTCCAGGGGTCTGGCAAGTGGCTCGCTGGGGTTTGGCTAACTCCTTGGTTTCCTCTCCCCAGGCCATGAGTGGTTCATACTCCGATGTGATCTGAGCGAGAGTCTATCTAGTTACGCAGCTGACGCTCGGTTCATAACCTCCCCATGCTACCCCAGGAGAGCCCGGCTCCGGAGTGAAGAGGGGAGGGGATGTCTGGCCTTGGCTGCCCAGGTACCACCAGAATGACTCACTCTCGTGTCTCCAGGGTTATAATGATGAGGATGGGTCGCCTGTTCATCCCTCCTACGCAGCTGCTGTTGCACATGAAATTGTACAAGATGGTGGTGAACTCGGTCCCAACCTGCCCGAAGGAGAGGAAATGACACACTGAGCATCAGGTAGGGCGGGAGGGAGAAGGGGGGTGTTCAAAGCCCGGGGAAGATGGTGGCAAAACTCAGTCACTCTGTGTGCGTGTGCGTGTGCGTGTGCGTGTGCGTGTGCGTCTGCGTGTTTTGGGAGAATGGTTTTTTGGGAGAATGTTCATGAAGGAAGATGAATTTCTACCCTTGCTCTAAGGAGATATCCCTTTGAATGAGGATTATGTAGCCATTGTGACTGTTGGGGGCCTTTGTTACTTTCCTACCATGCCAGTTTTGTGGGACCTTATTGCTAGCTATTTCATTCACTGAGCCGGGTATGTGACATTGCAGCTGGAAATTAAGCCCCCTCCCCCCAATGTCCTAACTTACCAGTGCCCAGGGGGCATGCTAAGCTTTCCACTCACCATTTTTATTTCATGAGTGGCTTGATGTGCCACTGAGGCGTTCTAGCTGGGCTGACATTTCTATTACCCTGCACCAGGCTCTGTGACCCCAGTGGAAGCAAGATTCTCCTTTAAAGTGAGATGTTTTGGCAGAGCCCGAAAGGGAAGGAGAACGGGCCCAATGGAGTTGCTATCCAGGGCTGTAACAAGAGGCATATTATTCTCCAGACTCTGCAGAGCCATCAGGTGTCTTGTGAAGGATCTAGATTCATCTCCTAAGTACCACAGGGCAGAGGCTAGTTTCAGCTACCTCAGTGCCAAAGGAGCCACTGCAGGGTCAGATTTCGGGAGGCAGCTGTAACTTTATTTCAGAAAACTATTCTCCCTCCCCAGCACCCCTCATCCTCTTGGAGCCAAGAGAATACCTGTGGTGGCTCGTATGGCACCATCACACTCTGCCTTCCGGTGACGGGGTCATCCACGTACTGAGAGAGATTGTTGCCTTCCACCCGGATCAAGTGGCTGGCCGGAGCGGCCTGGCCTGCAGAGGCAGAAAGCAGAGTTAGAGGAAAGACCCTTCTTGTTTTGGCCTGCTGGCCTGAGAACGAGTGTGATTATGAAATCTGTGTAGTTTCACGGGGGGGAGAAAGGCAGTGGGAACGCTCACAGGTCGGTTTACACCAGGCACGTTTCAGTTTAGCTTACGGTGATTGGGAATCAGGTAAACAAACCAACTTAAGCGAGTTGAATGGGGAGGGGTGTTATTCTCAGGTAAAGGGGTGTAAAAAAACCGATGGCAGTTAAACCAGTTCAACATCCGTGTGTAGACACTGTCCCCTCCAGTTTCCCCTCAGCTCCACCTGCTCGTAAGGGGCCCAAGGGGCCTGCTTTGAGTCAGGCCACATAACAACTGACCTCAAAATTCAACCCAACGTGGCATTGAGCGTAAACCTGAACTTCCTGAGGAGCCAAAGGGCTTGTCGAACTGACTTTTACTCTCACGCGGCTCTGTTCCCGGGGAGCCAGAACCAATGCAGGGCTGGGCCCGTCACCAAAGGCAAGTACAGGGGAGCCAACAGCTCCCCGGGGGCAAAGTGGCGGGGCCCAGCTCCATGTGCCCAGAAGGGGCGGGGCCTCAGGGGAAGGGGCGGGGCTGGGTGCAGCCAGCCCTCAGCACCACCTGGAGCGCATTCCTCCCCCCCCCCCGCAGCACCCTGAGCAAGGCGTGTCCCCCCCCACCCCACACACACACACCAGCCCTCAGGCGATTTATAGGGCCCAGGGCTCCGGCTGCCTCTGTTGCCACAGTAGCATCAGCTGTGACCGGGAGCCCCAGGCCCCTTTGAATCCCCAGGGCAGCTGCCCTCTTTGCCCTGTCCACCCCCCTCTTCCCCCCGGCCCGTTGGCAGGCATGGGCAAGTACAAACGCAAAGCAAAACGCTCCCTCGGGGCTGCTGCCCCTCCTCCGAGACTGGGCAAGCCTGGGCCCTCGCCGGTGGGCTCCGGGCATTGCCAATGGCAGCTCTGCCTTCGCGGGGCCAGCGCCACCGTCGGGCTGCGGAAAGGCCGCCCCAGGCTGCCACGGGGCACAGGCAGCTTTGCCGCCACAGCCCCTCTTGGGCTGGGCGTGTCGACGCTTCCTTCTTCCACGTGTCTCCCGTGAGGCGGGTGTGGGCCGGGCTGCCTAGACGTGGCTCTGGGGAAGGGGCACGAGGAGGCCCAGCCGGGGAGTGACTTGAGTTCCGGGCCGGTGAACGTGGGCACAACGGCCCTGCCCGAAGAATGCCGTGGCCTTGCTTCACGCCCGCGCAGACCGGCGAATGGGGGAGCAGGCTCTCCCTTGAAGGGAAGCACATCTGGCAAGTCCTGCGCTGGGAGACAGGGCCCCCTAACTACCTCACCCCTGTCAAAAGGCCCAGCCCCATTCTTTTCCTTCTGCATTTGTCTGGGCTGGGCTGCATTTTCAGCAGGTAAAGCAGGGGTGGGGAACCTAAGGCCTGAGGGCTGGATCTGGACCCCTGCTTGCCTGGATCCGGCCCCTGAGGCTTGGGCTCCCCCTCCAGCATTGGGGATCCTGCACCAGTGCTCCAGCCCCACCCCTTCCACCCTCTTCAGCTCCCCCACGAGGCTGGGGCTCCAGTACTGGCTCCCCGCTGGGGGGGAAGGAGCCCCTCGCCTCGCAAGCCAGAGTCAGGGAAGCCAGAGCCAGATCCGATCCATGGGTTCTGCCTGGTGGGGGGGGGGGCGGCTCCTTGGTGGCTTTTCCCCCCCAAAATCTACCTGCCCCGCCCCCCCAGGCTCTGGTGTGTGAGGGGAATGTGGGAGAGGGTCTTTCTGCTTCTCAGTCGGCGGCCACGTCAGTGAGGTGGGTTTGGTTTGTTAGTTTTGCTTTTCATTTGTATGCAGCCCCCGACTGATTTTTCGGTGGGTCAGCAGCCCCACTCCCCTAAAAGGCTCCCCCCCCCGAGGTAAAGGGTTGTACTGGGAGCGGAGTGTGTTTTTTGGGGGGTCAGTGGCCCCACTCCCCAAAAAGGCTCCCCACCCCTGAGGTAAAGGGTTGTACTGGGAGCAGAGTGTGTTTTTTGGGGGGTCAGCGGCCCTACTCCCCAAAAAGGCTCCCCACCCCCGAGGTAAAGGGTTGTACTGGGAGTGGAGTGTGTTTTTTGGGGGGTCAGCGGCCCCACTCCCCTAATAGGCTCCCCCCCGAGGTAAATGGTTGTACTGGGAGTGGAGCATGTTTTTTTGGGGGTCAGCGGCCCCACTCCCCAAAAAGGCTCCCCACCCCCGAGGTAAAGGGTTGTACTGGGAGCGGAGTGTGTTCTTTGGGGGGTCAGCGGCCCCACTCCCCTAATAGGCTCCCCCCCGAGGTAAATGGTTGTACTGGGAGTGGAGTGTGTTTTTTGGGGGGTCAGTGGCCCCACTTCCCAAAAAGGCTCTCCACCCCCGAGGTAAAGGGTTGTACTGGGAGCGGAGTGTGTTTTTTGGGGGGTCAGTGGCCCCACCCCCCAAAAAGGCTCCCCACCCCTGAGGTAAAGGGTTGTACTGGGAGCAGAGTGTGTTTTTTGGGGGGTCAGCGGCCCCACTCCCCTAATAGGCTCCCTCCCCCCCGAGGTAAAGGGTTGTACTGGGAGCGGACTGTGTTTTTTTGGGGGTCAGCGGCTCCACTCCCCTAATAGGCTCCCTCCCCCCCCGAGGTAAAGGGTTGTACTGGGAGCGGAGTGTGTTTTTTGGGGGGTCAGCGGCCCCACTCCCCTAATAGGCTCCCCCCCGAGGTAAAGGGTTGTACTGGGAGCGGAGTGTGTTTTTTGGGGGGTCAGCGGCCCCACTCCCCTAATAGGCTCCCCCCCGAGGTAAAGGGTTGTACTGGGAGCGGAGCGTTCTGTGTAGCAGCAGCAGGAATCTCCCACGCAACACTGGGCTCTGAGCCTTTTGTCCTCTGGAGACAGTGGTAAGTGAATTGCTCAGGGAGCTGGTGGGAGCCGCACCCGGCCTTCCTTCCTCTGACCGTCTCTAAGAGGGATGGCGTCGGGGGGAACATTTTCAAAAGCTCTTAAGCAGCTTTGCCCTGCTGATGCCCAGGGGACTTAGGATCCTAAGTCACTCAGGTCCAGATGCTCAGAGGTATTTAGGCTCCTCGTTTCCAGTGAAATCAATGGCCGTTAGGTGCCGAGATACCTTGGGGGTACTGGAACGTGGGCACTTTTGGAAACTCTATCCCGGTGTCACAAGCAGCTGGTGGCAGCTGAGCTAGCAGGTGAAAACCATCGAACGAGAAAGCAGATGAGACCTTGAAATAAAGGGCTCGGGGCACTTGTCCTGTCTCCGCCGGCAGAGGGCACGGGGATAGCCAGCCCAGGGAGAGGCGAGGGAAAGATCCTGCTGCCCCTGCACAGGCTGGCTGGGGCGCTTGGTTCTGGCCGTGTCTGTGGCACTTGTTAGCTCTGTCTCTGTTCAGCCCTGATCTGTCTCCCCTGCCACCTACTGAGTCCTGGGGAGCCAGGGTTCCCTCCTGGCACACATCAGGCAGCATGTGGTGGGTTCCTCTGAGCGTCCCTGGGAACTTTTTGGTTCTCTGACTGGCTATGGGAAGGGCAGGAGCCCAGCACTCACCATCATTAAAGTCCCGTCCCAGCTCATGGTTGGGGCAGCGCTTCACCACCTCCGTCACGTGCTCTGCCTTCTTGTAGACGGGCATGGCCCGGATGACGGTGCCCGGCGGGGGCGGCGTGGCCACTTTGATCTGGATGGGGCAGGTCTTGGCGATCTGACAGTAGAGCTTCTTCAGCAGCGGGGAGTACTGGAAAGGAAAAGGGAGAGCTGAGCGTAGGGGCGCATCCCTCTGCCCGGGCAAAGGGCGGACGGGGGTGGAATGGAGGGTGGTGGCGGGCATGTAGGGACTGCGCTTGCATTCCAGTGTGCCCACCATGGTGGGGTCCAGCTGCTGCTGCTCAGAGCAGCCTGGGCTCCTGAAAACGCGCAGCCCCCTCATTGATTTATAGGACACTAGCCCCGAACAGTCCCCAGTCAGAATGAGCCCCCCCCCCACTCTGCGCTAGGTGCTGTATGCAAACAGCAAGACACGCTCCCCGCCCCAAAGCACTGGTGATGTGGCGTTATGTGCCTCCCTCCATGGTGCTGAGGCAGATTGCAGGTCCTGCTTTTTAGAAATGACTCCTGTTGAGGCCCCCTGGTCTGCCGCCTTCCTTCTCCGCTGCCCCATCTTCCTCTGCTTTTTTGCACCTTGGCTGCATCAGCGCGACAGGCCATGCCCGTGCCTTTGGCTGGCCTGCCTGGTTTTCAGGCAGAACACAGGGCAGGGTTTGTAAGGGCACAAGGTTTGGGGCAACGTGATGAAAGCGACAAGCATGTTAAGGAGCAGGGGTAACGGCTCCCCCTGCCATCGCCTGGGGGAGAGCAACTGCCAAGAGCCAGCTGCTGCCTTCAGTTACACGCCTGCCAGCCCCATCAGGACTGGGCTTAGGACATCACCAGGGCTGCAAGAGGCAGGGCAGAACTTTCTTCTGGCCCCGTGTCTCCTGGCTGATGCCTGCCTGCCCCAGCCACAAAATGTCATATTCCAATAACCCGCTGCTCTCCCTCTGGCTAAATGCGGCCTGGCTGCACATGGGTGTGCGTGTGTGTGCGCCTGGGTGTGGGACAGGAGCTTTACATGCTATTCCTAGACGATACAGCCATTGCCCGCATGCATATCGGGTGAGGGAGTTAGCCAAGAACACAGAGACACAAGCGCCCCGTCCCCCCATCCTTGGAATCTGCTAGACCATGTGACCCCCCCCCCACACACACACACACCCACCACCGAGCCGATCAGCTCCCGGAACCGGCCTTCAGCAGCCAGGGTGCCTCTCATCAGTGGAGCTTTGGGATTATTTCATGGTGGGGGCACAGAGGAAGAGGGTTATTCCAACATGCTGAAACAGGCAGGTTTGCTCAGGGATCCCAACATTCACCACGTGCTGGAGGAGCAGTTGTGCATGTAGCAGCTGGCGCTCTGTATGGATGTGCTGTAACAAGTTGGGTTGCACGCAGTACGGGGGATAGGAATGGCGGGGAAAGCCCCCTTTGTAGTGTCTGATCAACTGCCCTTCAAGTGGCGGGGTTGGGGGAGGGATGGGGGGAGACCAATCACCATCCCCCACAAAAATAAAAAACCAACAAAGGAAACAGTGGCAAACCCTCAAAGGGTTTTCTCTTAAAGACACATTTCCCTTTTCACTTCCTGGGGACTCTGCTAAGGCCAGCTGTGTCCCGAAGAGATTTCTAACATTCTACAGGCTGAACCTCTCTAGTCCGGCACTCTCGGGACCTGACCGGTGCCAAACCAGAGTTTGTCAGACCACAGGAGGTCAATAACCGTACTCAGAGAGTAGTTATTAATGGTTCACAATCCTGCTGGAAAGGCATAACAAGCGGGGTTCCGCAGGGGTCTGTTTTGGGAGCGGCTCTGTTCAATATCTTCATCAACGATTTAGATATTGGCATAGAAAGTACGCTTATTAAGTTTGCAGGTGATACCAAGCTGGGAGGGGTTGCGACTGCTCTGGAGGATAGGGTCATAATTCAAAATGATCTGGACAAATTGGAGAAATGGTCTGAGGTAAACAGGATGAAGTTTAATAAAGACAAATGTAAAGTGCTTTAGGAAGGAACAATCAGTTTCACACATACAGAATGGGAAGCGACTGTCTAGGAAGGAGTACGGCAGAAAGGGATCTAGGAGATATAGTGGACCACAAGCTGAATATGAGTCAGCAGTGTGATGCTGTTGCAAAAAAAGCAAACATGATTCTGGGATGCATTAACGGGTGTGTTGTGAGCAAGACACGAGAAGTCATTCTTCCGCTCTACTGCGCTGGTTAGGCCTCAGTTGGAGTATTGTGTCCAGTTCTGGGCACCGCATTTCAAGAAAGATGTGGAGAAATTGGAGAGGGTCCAGAGAAGAGCAACAAGAATGATTAAAGGTCTAGAGAACATGACCTATGAAGGAAGGCTGAAAGAATTGGGTTTGTTTAGTTTAGAAAAGAGAAGACTGAGGGGGGACATGATAGCCGTTTTCAGGTATCTAAAAGGGTGTCATAAGGAGGAGGGAGAAAACTTGTTCATCTTGGCCTCTGAGGATAGAACAAGAAGCAATGGGCTTAAACTGCAGCAAGGGAGGTTTAGGTTGGACATTAGGAAAAAGTTCCTAACTGTCAGGGTAGTCAAACTTAGGGTCAAATTGCCCAGGGAGGTTGTGGAATCCCCATCTCTGGAGATATTTAAGAGTAGGTTAGATAAATGTCTATCAGAGATGGTATAGACAGTATTTGGTCCTGCCATGAGGGCAGGGGACTGGACTTGATGACCTCTCGAGGTCCAGTCCTAGTATTCTATGATTCTATGAATATTGCCTAGCCGCATTACCAACCCTTCCACTGCTTGCTGGGATCTTAGGGTATGTCTAGACTATATGGCTCCATCAACGGAGCCATGTAGATGAGTTTACTAGACATAGCAAAATGAAGCGGCGATTTAAATAATCGCCGCTTCATTTACATCAAAATGGCCACCACGCTGTGCCGACAATCAGCTGATCGGCACAGCGGGGCAGTCTGGACATGCCGTGGTCAACAAGGGAAGCCGTTGTCGACCGCTCCGGTATGCCTCGCGTTCACACACCCATGATAAGTGGACATCTGGCTAAGTAAAATCCTGCCGGACCACGGATGTTGCTGGACTACAGCCTGGTGCCTCTCTGCCTCATTGCAGCCTGGGCAGGTGGGAGGGGTGGGGAAGGATGATTTTTACAGCTGTGAGTTTATAATTGTCAGCAACTCACCAATGAAATATTTTTAAAGCAAATTTTAAACTCCAGTCCTGTCGACTGACTGATGCAGGATATTCCGACACTGACAGTATGTATCCACGGTTGGCAAATGCCTGTGAAATGGCTTCATTCCCACAGAGCAGGGGTAGGAAGAGGCGGGTGGATGGACATTAAGACCCAGCGGTGCCCCAAATTTTCAGGTGCCCTACACAGCTGCATGTTCTGTGTATGGGTAAAATGGTCCCTGTTTCCATGGGTCTCCCCACATCCCACAAAGCGCACCCCGGTTGTCTTGGGTGCTGCGGGGTCAGGAGGGTGACTCATTTGCCACCCTGTGAGGCTGTGGGATTATTTTAAGCCACAGGACAGAGAAACAAGTTTTACCCGCGTCATGCCAAAGCAGGGGCAGCGTCTTCACCACGTCCAGGGAAGGCTTTCTGTCTGCAAGGCCAGAGTTCAGGGCTCAGGGCTGGGACTGGCCTATCCTTGTCGCCCTCATTTGTATTGAAGCCATAAGAAAAGGGCATTTACTTGGATTAATAATCGCCTGGGACAACTTGATGGCTTCAGGCCAAGCCAGTGACCGCTCCCAGGGAGACACCGCACCCACGTCCTTTTACTACTCCAAGGTGACCAAGCCTGGAGTAAATACGCAGACTTTCCTGCTCTTATACTGGCAGCGGTTCTGAAAGACCAGGGCTACCGTTCAGTGCTTAAATGGCTCCCAGGAGCAGCAGACCTCCCTGTCCCAAAAGGGAGCTGGAACTAAGCATCAGGATGGGCGCTCCTCTGGGACTCACACAGCCCACTTGTCCTGGCACTAACCCCGCGTAGTCACGATCTCGTCACTCGGGAGAAAGTTCAGAGGAAAACAACAAAGATAATCCGGGACTGACGTGTGAGGACTGATGAGCGTAGGTACGTTTGTATAGCGCACAAACACAACACACGCACACAACTAAGGGTCTGGTGGCCAGAGGGGAATTCTTCGGAGTGGTACAAAGGGTGTCAGTCAGAACAATGGGATTCCACTTACCTTACAGTACACTGAGAGGCCGCTCTGTATTGGGCACTGCACAGACAGGAGAGAAAATCTTGCAATCTAAATAAGGGAGGAGGATCACCTCCTCTCTCTTCCATACAGGATAGGCACCAAGAACTAGGAACCGACCCCAGCCCACCACGCTGTCCTGCCTCTCAGAGTTAAGGAAGGGACATTTAAGAATAAGTCTCACTAAACACTTTGTAGCTGCGAGCCATGTGGGAAGAGCCCCCGGGTCACTGTGGAAGCCCTGTTGCTTTGGAAAGGCATGCTGCACAAAGCAATACAGCTGGGACGAGCCGTAGGCTGAGGTGTGTTCTGGCCTGGACTTTTCTATTTCTAACTCTAGTAGAGCCCTGTGTGGATACACAGTTGGTATCTGCAACCGCAGCTTCAGAAATGATCTGAGGAGAGCCACATCTACAGATGCGGATACTAGGGATGTGAACGTGTAACTGTGTGTACGGTTAACTGATGAGCCTGGGCTCATCGGTTAACCGTCACAGTTACACGCAGGCTCCCAGAATGCTCGGGAGCTGGCTTAAAAGTCAGCTCCCTGCATGCACCAGCTCCCAGGGAGCCGCCTGCTGCCCCACGTGTAACGGCGTTTCACAGTTATATAATTAAACGCATTTTAATATCCTTAGCGGATACTCATGGCTATAAAGCAGATATACACAAATTTGCAAGGGGCTAGATCCAAAATTTGTATCCGTATCTGTATCTGCAAAAATGTGCCACAGATCCCTGTGGAAATAAAACAGACATCTGTGGATTTGCGGGGCTCTACTATCAACTAATTATTGCAGCACGTGCTTTGTCCATTGAATGTACACATGGAAATAAATGGATTTTTGGCAGGCATAGTCTCAGGAGCCGTTGCCGCAGCCTGGTATTCTCCATCAGTGTGGGGCCTGAAAGGTAATTACTTTTCTGGACACTTTGAGCTCTCAATGCTCTCGTCACGATAAGTTTAAAAGTTCTCAAGTCCAGCACCCTGCAATGTGTGGAGACAATGGACTTCATTTGCCTCCAGCTTTTATGAGCCTCCCACTTGCTGATTTCTGTGTCTCTCAACCCAGGAGCCAACATGGCAGGAAAGCGGCAAATTGAAATAATTACTCATTATAGAGGCAATTACAGGCTTTTGTGTGCAAAACACTTTGAGGTTATTGTGCCAATGTAAAGATTCTTTGTCTGCTGGCAAAGGAAATCACTTGAGACTCACTTTGGCATTATTTACTATATCATTTCTTCTTTGCTTTGCCTTTCATGTGTCCCGCTACATGACAAGCTGCTGTTGGGTGCCCATCGTAGGGTTTCTGTAGCACCGCGTCATATTGTTCTTTGAAATTATTCACCATTGTCCTGCCACAATACCTGGCTTGAGTTGGAAGCCTCTGTATAGACACTACACAACACTCCCAATGTTCCCTTGCATTTTTTCCACCCATGTGCAGAATACATTTTGTTATGTGCACCAACGTATGTGCAGATGTGCACCACCCATAGAAACACATGCTGCCAGCTGTGGGCACTCTGCTAATCAGCTGGGCAGCACCTGAATCGCTCCTGGGTGGCCACCCAAGCACTCAGCTTACAGGGATCACTGAACACGACCAGCATATCCAGTACCCATGCACGTCACACGGCCCACTTTGGGGCACTGGGGAAGCGATTTTCCAAACAGTGTAGGTACGTGGGGTGCAAGTTCCCTTGTGGTGTCTCAAGTACTTAGCGCCTGTCATGGCATTGTGTAGAGTCTTGTGCCACCAGTGGTGTGTGGCTGCCTACTGGACTCCAGAGCACAGAACAGCCAGAAGGGTCCAGTCTGAGCAGCTAGTCTATCTCAGTGCTACTGTAGTAGAGGCTGAAGATGCTGCACTAAAAAATGTCAGCTGAGAGAGAGAGAGGTACCACAAGAGAGACAGTCAGACAAAGAACGGCACGAGAAAGACAGTCAGACAAACCAGCAGGCAATCGAGGCATGCCTGGGGTGGTTGATTATAGCTGGAAAACAATTTATCTTTAACCACTGAAATATTCTCCAGAAGGCTCTTCCAGGATGTGTTTATCACGGGAAAGAAAAGCAACTTCCTCCTTGCAAGGGGCAGGCATTAGGAATGGCAAACAAGCAAAACCCCCGGTGTTTTCAGTGCACAGGTTTTGCGGGTGTGCTTCTTGCGTCCCTGGGAGACCCAGTCATTAGTATTATGGTACTTTGCATTTATTTGGAGCTTTTCATAGCAGGATCACAAAGCCATTGACCAGCGTGAACAAATACTATTAGCCAGGTTTTACAGAGGGGAAACTGAGGCACAGAGACTTGCCCCAGACCTCGCAACAATACATCGAGTTCCCTTCGACCAGGGGTGGGGAACCGTTTTTGGGTTGGGGGCTGCTGACTTAAAAAAAATCAGGTGGGGGCCACACACAAGTGAGAAGCAACCAAACCCTCCCTAATGCAGCCCTTAGTACGGGGGAGCCCCGAGGCTCAGCCTCCAGGCCATAAGTTCCCCACCCCTGCCGTAGTGTAACCACACACCACCTTTTCGCATGTAAATCCAGTTTCATGGCCAGGTACACACCATGCTTCAATCGGAGGGCGGATTCCACAGCAATTAGTGTAGGACCTACTAACTGATCTGCACTTGCACCGTAATCACTGCCAAATAAAGAGCCAGTGGGTAAGGAACTGAGCCTGGAGCCTGGCAGGGATGGGGTTACCAGCATCCACAGGTGCCTGCTCTCTGAGCAGCAATTCTCAGAGCAGGGCGGGCTCAGCTGGGCTCAATCGCTCCCAGAGCAGAGTTTACAAGAGGCGTGACCCCACCGTGCTGTGGGGCTGAGTGGGTGTGGCAGTCAGGCCTGGCTGTGGGGAGGGAACCTCCATGGGTGGCTGGTTTCCTTTGAGCCCGATGCTGTTCTGGGGCCCGGTGGATAGGGACCCTGCATGGCAGGGTGTGGATGGGGCGGGTGCAGATGCCAAGGGCTGTAAAGGAGGCAGCTAAAGGAGGGGTGAAAAGGAAGTCAGCCTGCTCTGAAAAGCCAGGGGGGGATCCTGAGCCTTTGCTTTCCAAGGGCAGGGACATGCAGGGCGCAGAGCAGGAGCGTTGCAACTGGTGTGCTGGGAATGCACCGAGCTGGAGAGTCTTGGGAGGTGACTGCAGGGCCCCAGCAAAGCCCTTTCTGCACTCCTCACCCCATGGGAGGACTGGAGAGAGCCAGTGGCTGCCCTGCCCTGGGGGATGCTGCAGGGAGTCCTCGTTCCCACAGAATGAGGCTGGAGTTTGGGGTCGTTGGGGAGCCTCTTCTGCTCTGCCACTGACTTGCTGTGTGACCTTGGGTGCATCACCTCCTCTCTCTGTGACTCCGTTTGCAGAACTTAACGGTGGGGCTAACATGGTTACCCAGCTCCCAAAGGCCACAGTGTGGCTCAATTGTGTGTGGGCTCCGCGTCCGTCGCCGTCATGCCCCGGCTTCTGGGAGCCGGCTACATGGTGCGACTCTGAGGTCACCCCCGGGCCGGATAGCGTGTGGCGTACATACAGCCCCCTGCGTGGCTCAGCCTAAGGACATTTTCCCACTCAGGGTGGAGCACAAAGCCTGGGGTCTGTGTCAGGGGCCCTGCCTCAGTGGGGTGTGGAAGCAGGACCAGTCGCTGCTTTGCCACTGGCTAGGAAGAGGTCACAGGAGGCCCCATAGTCGGTGACTGGCATGTCCCACCTTTTGCTACCGTGACAGCAAAATCCACAGCAGCTGAGTGGGGCTCTGGGATGTTTAGGAACATTGACAGCAGGGCAGTGAGCTGTGAACCGGGGGAGCTTCTCCGGGGCCACTTCCCTTTCAAATACACAGGCACGTGGAACGGCCTTACTGGGTCAGTCCAAAGGTCCATCCAGCCCAGTGTCCTCTCTGCCCACAGTGGCCAAGGCCAGGTGCCCCAGAGGGAGTGAACAGAACAGGAAACCATCGAGTGATCCCTCCCGTCACCCATTTCCAGCTTCTGGCAAGCAGAGGCCAGGGACACCATCCCTGCCCATTGTGTCTATTAGCCATGAATGGACCCAACCGCCATGGATTTATCAAGCTCTTTTTGTTAAAATCCTGGCCTTCACATCCTCCAGCAAGCAGTTCCACAGGTTAACGGTGTGTTCTGTGACGAGGTTGTGCTGATGAGAAAATCTGCCCTTCTCCCTTCCCTTCCACTTCCCTCCAAGGGTCATTCAAGCTCAGCAGTGCCCAGAGAGCAAAAGCCAGCTTGGGAGAGGGCTGGAGTCCTGCAGCTTCCTGGGCAGTGTGTGTACAGGGCTCTGACTGGAGACCAGCTGCAAAGGGGGCATGCCAGTGTAGTGCTTTCTCTGCGCTGCTGTGTTTGTTCCACGGCACTGGCATGTCCCCAGCCAGCCTCTAGATTTGCCATAGACCTGAGGGCAGGTTTAGCCCTAGTTGCTTGGGGCACCCAGCATTTTACCCCCGGGCCAGTTTCATGCTATAACAGGCAGAACTGCAGGGCCCGGGCAGGTGACGCTACATCCCCAGAGGAGGGGCTGCGAGTACGTTGGGGGTTTTACGCCGGCCACTCTGCTTTTGAGGTTCCATTCAGCTGAACTACAGGAGGGCGTGACCGGTGCTTTGCTAGGTGATTACAGCCAGTCCGCCCAAGGTAGAGGGCCAGAGGGCAGCAGGTGCTGCTAACCAGCCAGAAAATAACGAGTCGTCCTGTGGCACCTTAGAGACTAACAAACATACATAGAATCATGAGCTTCATGGGCAAACCCCACTTCCTCAGATGAGCTGGGGGGGAGAAAGGGGGGAAAAAGGGGTGAGGGGGGAAAAAGGGGAACCCAGAATTTATAACAGAAAAAGAAGGGAGAAGGAGGGTGGGAAAAGGAGCTGTCAATTGCAATGCCGGTGCTAATGAGGCTCAGGGGGTGGGCTGGAAGCGTCCCAGGCAATGCGACTGTTGTAGATATCCGAGCAATCTGTATTAATGTGGATCTGACAGCCCTGGCTTGTCTTATTCTGTCACCTGAGCTGATCCTGTGCACATGCTGATCTAGATGCATGTGGAGATATAAAGTGCTGTAAGTGTCCCACTCTGCAGATGGGACAGAGTGATTTGAAGCCACTAGGTTCCCTGGAACCATTGGTTTGAGTTGTGCTAAGGATAACTCAGCCCTTTATCATTCCGGTGCAGATAACTGAGTTCTGTGCATTTTGGGGTGGGGCTTTTGGAGGACAGCTGGCATTCTGAGGTCCAGTCTGGCCTGGATGGACATTGATGATCTCAGAGTAAGGCAACAAAAATGATTAGGGGTGTAGAACGGGTCCCATACGAAGAGTGATTAAAAAGACGGGGACTTTTCATCTTAAAAAAGAGGAGACAAGGGAGGGATAGGATAGAGGTCTATAAAATCATGACTGGTGTGGAAAAAGTGAAGAAGGAAAAGTTCTTTACTTGTTTCCATAACATAAGAACTAAGGGTCACCAAATGAAATTAATAGGTAGCAGGTTTAAAACAAACAAAAAGCAGTATTTCTTCATGCAACGCACAGTAACCTGTGGAACTCCTTGACAGAGGATGTTGTGAAGACCAGGACTTTAACAGGGTTCAAAAAGAGCTAGATACATTCATGGAGGATTGGCCCATCAATACTTATTTAGCCAGGATGGGCAGGGACAGTGTCCCTAGCCTCTGTTTGTCAGAGGCTGGGAATGAGCGACCAGGGAGGGATCACTTGATGATTCACTGAGCTGTTCACTCCCTCTGGGGCACCTGGCATTGGTCGCTGTGAGAAGACAGGATCCTGGGCTAGCTGGACCTTTGGGCTGACCCAGTCTGGCCGTTCTTACGTTCTTAGAATTTGCCCAGTGTTTTTAGAGTGAAAATTGTCCTTTCTCTGACTGTGGTGCGACGTGCCATGGGCGGCTCTGCCAGGCTGGATTTCACTGGGCTGGCAGCTCTCTCAGGCAGTTTTTCAAGTAGCTTGGAGTGTGAACTGCAATTAATGTGTTCCACCGTCACACACACAGAGACTCAGCCAACAAAAAAAGGTCGAGCTGCCTGGAATCTAAAGCTGAGTACCGGACGGCTGGCCTTTCTGGCAAACACGCCTGGCTCAAGTCCACCCCTTTTGCTGTGAGTTTTTTCCCATACAAAGGCGGCGTGCATTGGACGTGGCTTTATTCCTATCTCAAGGCGCGTTACCTTTCCCGTGCTTGCACCCAGAGTGCAGCTGTCTCAAGGACTCTGCTGCCCTACAGCTCTGCATTTATCAGTTCCTGTGAAGGTTGCTGGTCAACCCAGATGAGGGGTGGGCGCATGGATTTGTTTAACATCTGACCTCCAGTAAATATTAGCCGCTACATTCAAAACATACACCTAAAACTCCCTTTTAGGTGGGTCTTGTGTTGTGGCAGCCTGCGTGTGGATACATTCTTACAGGAAATTCTACCGTGGAACCCAGGTCTTAGGAAGTTCCATGCATGTCTATCCCCTGCTGACAGACCAATACAACTTTGACGGGTTTGTCTCCTGTAAACTGCACCTCCAAGTAGCTAAAGAAGTTATGAAGTGAAATACTAGCAAAAGCGAAGTTAGGCGAGAGAAACAAGGGATGAAGGACGCTTTTTCAGTGGAGAGCCATGAAGCGAGGCAGCAGGGAGTTAGTTTCACACTGTCCCGGATGAGAGGAGCTGCGGAGGGACGGTTCTCTGGCCAGCAGGGGGAGAGATTGTGCTAAAGGGAGTAAAAGCATGATAGCAGTTTCCAAGTATCTAAAAGGGTGGTACAAGGAGGAGGGAGAAAAAGTGTTCTCCTTGGCCTCTGAGGATAGGGCAAGAAACAATGGGCTTAAATTGCAGCAAGGGAGGTTTAGGTTGGACGTTAGGAAAAACTTCCTCACTGTCAGGGTGGTTAAACACTGGAAGAAATTGCGTAGGGAGGTTGTGGAATCTCCATCACTGGAGATATTTAAGAGCAGGTTGGACAGACGCCTGTCAGGGATGATCTAGACGGTGCTTGGTCCTGCCGTGAGGGCAGGGGACTGGACTTGATGACCTCTCGAGGTCCCATCCAGTTAGTATTCTCTGATAGGTATCTCTCAGGGAAGAGAAGTAGAGCTAGAGTTGGCTGGAATCCCATCAATGGAGAGTTTTAAACACAGAGAGGAGCCGTTTTGATCTAGCTCCTGAAACAGAGGAGCTGTTTGAAGAAGGGGTGGAGAGGACACGTAACAATTTGTATACACCACACGAGGGTGAATTTGGCAATGAGGATTCTCCTGGCCTGTCGGAGCTGCACAGACGTTCCAGGGTCTGATTGCAGCTTGGACAGGTCAGCTTCCTGTTAGCAAAGCAGCCGAGCCCTGTGTGACGCTCGTGGTGACATCCCCAGATCGTGGGCTAACGAAGGGTGCCGGATCTGATGACACGTTGATGACACACAGGAGGCAGTTTCTCCTCTGTGAGACCGTTTAGCCTATCAGCATAGTCTCTCCGGAAACTCGCATCTCGCTGCAACTTGTGAGGAGAGACTCGAGAAGCTTGACCCTTTTGCTTTCGCCCATGGAACGACGTACCCCCGTCTGATTGTGATCTGATACATTCCGTTTCAGCCTGGCAAAACAAGGGTTATTTGGGGGGTTCTCCCGGGCCAGGTGTTAACAAACTGACAACTCCTGTCAAAGGAGCCTTTCATGTAGACATTCCCGGGCGATTCCCAACATGCCTGGGAAATAACATTTTTCTGGGAGAGGAGAGGCGCATTATGGTAAGTTCACGTGCTCTCAGTAGGCCATGTTATGACATGGATAAAGCTCTGTTAAATAGCTAAAATGATTGCCCTGCGGGCAAAAGAGCTTCAGCCGAACACAGACATGCCTCCACCGATAACCATTTCGTGTCTGGACAGCTCCAGCATTGCCTTCAAAGATCCTTCCATAACAACAAGCGGTTCCTCTAAGGGGCTGTGTGCTGATCCCCCAGAGAGAGCCGCAGTCTGGTTTACATCCCGTCTGAATACTGCTTACAGTGCATGTCTCTTTTCTTTAGCACAGCTGGTCTACCACCTACCCGTCTATGTCCGTTCAGTTCATGCCTCCCCCGTTTGCCTTCAGCGGGATTCTGCCGGGAGCAACCCGTCCCTTGCCTTGGTGGGGATTTTATTCCCCTGGTTATGCTGCATGTGATTTCCACTGTCCTGTAGCGACCCCGTGTGTGTGCCTCAGTTTCTCTGGGCACAGCACCAATCCGGAGATGGTGATGGTAGTTTTGGGTGTGACTTCCACTGAAGGAGGCTTCCCCAGCCTTCTGCAAATACACAATGGCCTGTGTCCTTTGTAACCTGAGCCCGGGAAGGGTGCAACCCAGTGACACAGGACAAAGGCTGGAGGAGGAGCCAGGCTGGGATCAGGAGCTGGGAGTCTTGGCTAGGTGGGGAGGCAGCGGGAGGGCCAGGATCTTGGCTCTGGGCCTCCCTCTCCCCAAGATGGGTTGTCCTGGCTGCTTCTGGTTCCTGTGCTGACAAGTCTGTTCTACGCTGTGCCCTGTCAATAAACCTTCTGTTCTCCTATGGCTGTGGATGGGGGTGAAGGGCCCAGTGACTCCCCGCCTCTCGGTGACAGTCTCGTAGAGTTATTCCTTTGAGAAGAGCAGATATTTCCCTTTGAATGAGCGTGTCCCCTGCCGCTCTGCGCAAGACCCCTCGGTTTTAAAAAATAAATAACACTTTGCACTTAGCCTGATCTTCAAAAGAAAGAAGCCCAGGTATTTTGCACTCACTTTCATGCACAAGAAATTGCATATCTAGTGCAGATGCCAAAGTTGGACATCTAAGTGGTGATTTGCATGAGCAAATAACCCATTGCACTTGCATTTCGATCCATAGTCCGGAGCATCTTGCCTTTTGAAAAAATGGACCTGTGGAAATTAGCCCCTTTAAGATATCCAAGCAGTTTACAAGCCTTTGCTAAGATACATGTGCCCTATTTTACAAGTGGTCAAACTAAAACATTCACTAGTGAAGTTGCTTGCTGTAGTTCAGAGCAAGGCCGTCGCAAAGTTGGAATCCCAAGTCCGAATGCCTTACACTGACCCAGAGCCGCCATCTTGCCTTGCTTGCACTTCTGACAGCTGTAGTAGTGGAACAGCTATTAAAAACCTAGGGATGTAAAACTCCAGTTACTCCACTGACTGGTAAACCGTTAGGTACATCTAACATTTAACCAGTTAAGCGACTGACGCGGGATCCGAGGTGAGGACCAGTCCAGCCCGTTTGGAGCGGTCCCTGCATGTGGGGCTTCTGGGCTCCCTGTGGACAGAGGCTGCTCCGGACGAGAGCAGCCCCTGTCTGTGTTGGGTCCCCTGGGGTGCTGGAGCAGCCCCCTGCCCCGTGACAAGCAGGGAGCTGCTCCAGCCCCCTCTGATTACCAGCTAACTGGATCCGGTAACAAGCATCACCCCACCTATTTTGGGTGATGCTTGCCGGTTAACCGGGTAACTGGTTAACCTGTCACATCCCTATTACAGACACTGGCTAGCCATCTGTCTTCCTTCACAGTCTACTTATTTTGAAATAAGTGGCCTCTTGCAATAAGTATTTCTGGCATTGTACTGTGTGATATGAATTGCCATGTAGCCCACTCACGGGTAAAAGGACAAAATCCAACCATCACATAATACATAATGCACCAGAGTGCAAAAGGATGTTTGCTTCTGGTTACCTTGCCTTCGCGCCAAATATATCCATCCCCCTCAACGATCTCTTCAGCCCGAGTGATTGCACTGTGTTTTCATAGATTTATACCGTCCAAAGCTGGACGGGGCCAGTGTGATCATCTCACCTGCCCTACATTAAGGGTTCCTGTCTCAGTTTGGAGGAGTCATGACGCTGGTTTTTCTGAGGTATAAGCACGTGCTGTTCCCATTCAGGTGAGAATGGGCAGAAAGAAAGACGACAGTCGCTTTCGGGAAGGAGCTTCTGAACAGGTATTTTGAAAGAAGTCTTGGCCCTCTTCCAAAGGAGCTGTCCCAGGTAGAACATAGTCAATTGTAGATGTTTGTCTTTACTCAGCCTGCGAATCTAGTCGCTTCAGCAGGGGACTAGCTCCCAGAACACCTGGGTTTTAGGCCTTTTCTCACTTCCCCAGAGAGACCTCCCTTCCAGGATTCCATTTCTAATACAGACTAGAGCTATGAATAACCCGTTCTGTCACCTCCATATAATTCCTTCCCTTTGTTTATGGTTCTTCCTGTACCCTCTGGGTATATATAGACCTTTAGCATCTTCCTTCTCACTAGATTTATTATTAATGTTATTTCCCTCACTGAACAAATGTGGAGATAGGCCAGGTCTACACTAGGGAGCAAAGTCAAACTAAAGTGCACAAATCCAGCTACGAGAATAGCGTAGCTGGAGTTGACGTACCTTAGTTTCACTTACCACGGCATCCACACTGTGGGGGGGTCAATGGGAGAAGCTCTTCCATCAACTTCCCTCACTCCTTACGATCCGGTGGGGTACCAGAGTCGACAGGAGTGCAATCAGTGGTCGATTTAACGGGTCTTTACTAGACCCACTAAATCAACCTCCAAGAGATGGATCTCTGCAGCGTCAGTCTCCTGGTAAATGAAGATAAGCTGTGTTTTACACTATGTTTGTACAGGCACAAGCATAATCAGGCCTCAGCCTAGCTGGGGCTTCTCGGAGCTACTCTGATCATTAATAGCAAACCATGGTAGTAGCACGGCTCTGATGTAAACTGAGCCGGTTCTTTCTGAAATAGCTTTTAATCCAATTTTTGCCCTATTGATGCAGTTTTTAATGCCAGAGTTTTTTTTTAATTGGTTACAATGAAAGTCAGACCTCCACCTGCTTAGTTATTTCTTCTCTGCTACTGCCATCTCCTTTCCTGAAGTCCAAGTAAATTCCAGAGTAGCAGGAATTCTTGGCAGAGCCAAACTAGTGAACCACGGACAGCCTTTCATTATTCAAGCACATCTCTGAGCGAATCCCGTGCATTTTCCAGCACCTTCACACCCAAGAGTTCCAGAGTGAGATGGATTAGAGGTCATATCCCCTCTCTTCTGAAATTTCTGGGGTGGAATAGAGCAGACATTCTGAATTAGCACCAGAAAATAAAAACACCCCTGGGGACATAATCTGCTCTGGTGAGAAGACTCTTTAGTAACTTCCATCTCAAGGCTGATGTCTATTACCTATCGTTTAGGACCAAGGCAGGGTTTTACAGAGACTCGTCAAAATCCCATTCTAATCATAGAATCATAGAGCTGGAAGAGACTTCAGGAGGTCATCAAGACCAGCCCCCTGCCCAAGGCAGGACCAATCCCAACTAACCCCCCATGCAAATCCACTGAAGTCACAGCTTGCCTGTAGCATCAAACAGCACCAAGCTTTACCATTCACTACCCTCCATCCTGAGCAGAGAAACAGAAATCCAAACTCTATGAAGGGAGAAGCTACTCCATTGCTCATATCTACTGGGCTGCTGCTTCCTGTGACGGGGGCAGGTGAAAAGAGAAGGTTCAGAAAAGGGCAACAAAAATGATTAGGGGTTTGGAATGGGTCCCATATGAAGAGAGATTAAAAAGTCTGGGACTTTTCAGCTTAGAAAAGAGGAGACTAAGGGGCAATATGATAGAGGTCTATAAAATCATGACTGGTGTGGAAAAAGTGACTAAGGAAAAGTTCTTTACTTGTTCCCATAACATAAGAACTAGGGGCCACCAAATGAAATTAATTGGTAGCAGGTTTAAAACAAACAAAAGGAAGTTTTTCTTCACTCAGCGCACAGGCAACATGTGGAACTCCTTGCCAGAGGATGTTGTGAAGACCAGGACTTTAACAGGATTCAAAAAAGAGCTAGATAAATTCATGGAGGTTAGGTCCATCCATTACTATTAGCCAGGATGGGCAGGGATGGTGTCCCTAGCCTGTTTGTCAGAGGCTGGGAATGGATGACAGGGGAGCGATCATGTGATGATTCCCTGCTCTGTTCACTCCCTCTGGGGCACCTGGCATTGGCCACTGTCGGCAGACAGGACACTGGGCTAGATGGACCTTTGGTCTGACCCCGTCTGGCCGCTCTTATGTTCTTATTTTCCCTTCACGCTTTGGGAGCCTAAAACCAACACTGAATCGAACTATTCTGCGTGAAAAGGCCTGATCGAAACATCCCTCCCCCCCGTCCTCTCTGTTCTGCAGAACCGCTAGACGGATGTGTCCCAACAGATTCTGAACTGATAACATCTTATTTATCTTCAGCTGTTGACACAGAAGCGTCTAGACTTGCCTCCTGGAGGAGGCTCAGACCCACGGGCTGCTTCTTTCTTTCTCGAAGGAAATGATTTGCCCAGCAGTTCCTTTTTCCCACTGCCTCCCCCGCCACCTCCTCCTCCTCCTCACATTCCAGCCTCCTCATTAGCCCATCTCAAGACGTGTCCAGGACTGCAGGCAGTGGATCTCCATAAAGCCATTAGCCTGGCAAGAGGGAGCGAGAGAAGGAAAGTGCCGCCTCTGGCTGCTAATTTCCTTGTTCTCCCTTGCAGGCAGCTGGGGAGCCGCATCCCGGGACAGGTTTGGACAGATCGCAGTGGAGAGGTGATAATAACGTGTCTGTCATTTCACTCAGGCATGTAGGATCTTGCAAACCGCAAATACCGTTAACTGGCTCGGACGAATCTGTTACAACAGAGCCTGGAAGACATGCCAACTGCAGGGCTTTTCCCCCCTAATTTTTAGAACAACCCATTTTGTAATTGGTCTTTAGAATTTTTCACTGGGCTGGAAATTCCACGGCCAGTTACTATGTTTCCCTTTTAGCAGGAGCAAGGATGTGGCTGTGGCCACTGCATCATCTTCAGCGTATCGGGAGATGGACCCAAGACTTACACGGACTGTCTATAAAACTAGACAGCCCCGTCCTGCCTGACCCCACTCCCCAGCCACATTGTCCATCCCTCCAGAAGTAAAGAAGTGGATTTAGAAGTGAATCTCAGATAGTTCACACTGAGTTGCTTGGTTCTGACCAGTGGTGATGACCGAGAGTGAACGTTTAAACCAAAAGGACAGTAACAGAGGGGGAACCATATTGGTCTGTAACGTGAAACCCAATGAGCAGTCCTGTGGCACCTTAGGCTACATCTACTCTGCAACGCTATTTCAGGATACCGGAGCATCCCGAAACAGCTACCCTGCATCTTCACAGCAAGCCCGTTATTTTGAAATGTAACGGGCTCGCTATTCCGACGTCCTGGTAAACCTCATTCCACGAGGAGTGAGGGATGTTTTGGAAGAGCAGGTTCTTTCGAAATTTGGCACTGGATAGGCAGCGCCAAATTACGAAATAAGCTATTTTGAAATAAGATCGATATAAGATACGTAGCTTGTATAGCTCAAATTGCGTATCTAATTTCGACCTATGCTGCAGTGTAGAGACGAACACAAACATATCTATAGTATCATGAGCTTTCGTCAGCAAAACCCACTTCATCAGATGAACTGGAGTGGAAAAAAGGGGGGACCCTCAGAATAAGAGGAGAGAGGGAGGAGAAAAAAGCCCATGAAAGCCCATGTTTGTCTCTAAGGCGACATCTGCATGCACAGTGGAGCTATTTCAGGATACCACTGGTATCCTGAAATAGCTATTCCATGTCTTAAGAGCAAGCCCGTTATATCGAAATATAATGAGCTCGCTATTCTGATGGCCCTGTAAACCTCATTACACAAGGGTTAAAGGACATTTTGGAATAGCGCCTTATTTCGAAATTTGGCGCTGGGTAATTCAAAATAACATTAAAATAAGATACGCAAATTGTGTTGCTTATTTCGAGGTAAGGATGCTGTGTAGACACACTCTAAGGTGCCACAGGGCTACTCGTTGTTTAGGACAGTAACAGTTCCGGATATAAAGGGGATGTAACCAGACCTAGCTCCTAGATAGCGTTTTCCCTTCAGAGGCTCAGAATTGAAGGAGGCCAGTAGCATTATCCCCATTTGATGGAATAGGGAAACTGAGGCACAAAGAAGGGCAGTGACTTGCCTCAAAGTTACCCAGCAGAGCCAGGAATAGAACCTAGGACTCCTGAGGAGCATACGTCTTCCCCAACCCTCCCCTGGCTGACGCCATACAATGGGTGCAGGTTTCACCCAGCTGTGAGCATCAGTAGCCCCACCTTTGCCCCCAATGGGACGTAGCTCCAGAGGTGAAAGGGAGTGGGGGTGCTCTGGGGCGCAGTTCCAGCAAGTGCTGGCTGAGTTGTGACAAAAGCCGGCAGGGAGCTGTTTAAAGAGCTGGCAGGGACCCGGGGTTGCAATAGGACAGTGTCCCTAAGAAACTGTAAGTTACTTTCACCGCTGGGTAGCCTTCTCCATCAACAGATCATCATCAAATTGCCTCTTGCCCAAAGCGACAGGCCCTTGGTCTCCTCGGGGTGTATGGCGGGTGCTGCGTGTCGCCTAAATCACCGCGTGCGGAAGAAGGCCCTGCCCTGTTCAGCCCATCCCATCCATGCCAAGATCAGCCCAGCTCATCCCTTCAGGCTTTGCTCTGCCCAAGAGCTCACCCCACACCTCGGGGATCTGCAGGAGGACGCGTGATCCCGCAAACCCAGCTCTCATTGGGGCTCTGTTACCAGAGCCCCGCCAGCTGCACCCACTGCCTGCACCCCCAATCGATTAGCAGGACCACAAGTGAATAGATTTCTCTGCAAAGGGGTTCTTCAGCCTGCTTACTATCCTTCCATTACCCCAGTTACAGTCCTTTGGTTCACCCTAATGGATTCCTCTCCCGCCCTGCCATTTACACCTTTGAAATACTCACACCCTCTCTTAGTCATTGCTGGGCCGAGCTGCACGTACCTCGTCTCTCATCTGTCCCGGGCAGCCCGACTCGCTCTCTGGCTGGCTACTTTGAGCACATGGCCAAGTCTCACAGACGCCCAGGGCCACTAAGAAGCATGCTGGAAACCCAGCAACATGCAGTTGCTTTGGGATGTGCCGGGGAACGCGTGGGGGGTGGAGAGTGAAGAAATATGGTTGGGGAATCTAGCTGAAAATGCTGGTGCAAAACCACAGGGCAACAGAATCTAAACTGGGGTGCAATCCTAATCAATCTTTAGCAGCTAGCACTCCTTGAACAAAGATCGGGGCCCCACAGTGCTTAGCCAGGGACAGCCTTTGCCTCAAAGACCTTGCAATCTACATAGAGAGGAGGAAATATTATTATTATTATTATTATGATAAGGTGCAGAGAGCTTTTCCAAGGTCCCCATCGAGTCTGTGGCCATGTCAGGAACTCAGAGCAGCTCTCCTTGTGCATTCTAAAACACTGAGGTCAAAGGACCACAGCCCTGACTGCTCAGCATGGACAAAGCTGTAAAGTTCCAGGGCAGGGCTCCCTGTAAGATCGGTGCTTGGGCAGCCGCCCTGGAGAGATTCAGGTGCTGCCCAGCTGATTAGCAGATCACACAGCCTCCTGCAGCTGGCAGCAAATGTTTCTATGGGTGGTGCACATCTATACATGCCTTGTGCACAAAACAAAATTTATTCCATCCATTGATGGGAAAAAAATTAGAGGGAACATTGTTCCAGGGTGCTGCAAGAGCCTGAGTGGGCAATTAGGGTGTGAATGCATCCCCTGCCATGTGTCCCCTCTCCACAGCACGGTGCTTTCCAGGGGAGTTTCATATTTTCCAGGTTGGATTGGAAAAGGCGCTTGCAAGCCAGAGAGCGGATTATTTGGGAAGAGCCTTGTGGCAAAGAATGACACTTCTAGTTCCTGCAGTGGCCCCACTCCCTAGAACCGTGCCCGGGGGTGTTGCCTTGCTCCTCGTGCCTGAGAGAGGCCTCCTGGCTGAGGACAGAGCCGCCCTTGTGCCATGCTATCCTGGCTTGCAAAGCGCTGCGAGCAGAAATTCTTTGCCGAGCATGCCCGACGTGCCCACCTTCTGCACAGCTCTCCCGCAAAGGGGTGGCACGCTCCGGGGTGTGAATGGCAGGTGCACTGTGGTTCATTTTATTTGCCCTCCCCCCGCCAGGTCTGGGTCCCCACATGGAAGCGAATGGATTGAGGCTTTGCTCCAGGCCGGCACAGCCTATGTTCCTAAGCAGGAGACCAAGCGTTCTGGCATCATCATGCACTGGACACACACCTGTAAGTACACAGCCTGGGATTCAGGAATCTGTACTTGGCCAGGCTACTCAGGAGCCAGGAAGGAATCTGGGTACATCTCAAGCTTTATAGGGAACTGCAGACTCTGTGCACAGAGCAAATGTTGGCCAATCCCCCTTTTCTATATGCTTTCAGTGGCGGGGGAGATCCCTCTTGTGAACGCGATTTCAAACCTCAGCAGGAAACTTTGTGGAGTTTGGACTGTGTGAGAAAGGCTGATCAGTTGCAGGCTGCCAGGTAACTAGAGAAGGCTCCATCTTACTCCACAGGAATCTCTGCATTTTGCTACTGAAGTCGGGGGAGGTCCTAGAGAAATTGCCAGATTTGGGTTTGGAGAGGTGAGCAAATGGCCCCCAAAATTCCTGCAATTCAACCAGTGGCACTAGGGGGAAATCTAAGGAACCTCATAAATAAACAAGATTTTAAACAATAGCGTTCTGGAGAGTAAAACACTGGGAGCAGCCAACCAGCCATTCACTAGCAGAGCAGATGTCAGCTTCCTGCCACAGGCCCCCAAATATGTGGGCTCACAGTAAGAGCCAGTCTCTGTTCCCAAAGAAATGGCAATCGAAATAGGCAGGCAGGAAAAAGGAGGGAGTTTTATCCCCATTCTGCAGATGGGCCACTGAGACCTAGAGTGACAAGTGACATGCCCAAGGTTACTCAGTGAGTTGTGGCAGAGCTGGGAACTGACTGAGATCGCCAGTCCCTGAACTATAAAACTATCCTCCCGCCAAACCAATGAAGATGGCAACACACAGGTAAAATTGCTCCCCCCTTCCCCCACCAAGCCAGCTAGCACTAGAATTCACTGGAGTGTATGAGAATGTCACTAATCTGCTCTAATATAGAAGAGGAAAAATGCTGATTCTTCCCAGATAGCAGCAGAAAACACAGCAGGCAAACAGCCTTCCAGATGAGATCAACACACCCCTCCTTAGAAAACACACCCTGCTGAACTCAGACTGTTACAGTCCAGCGGGCTGTAAGACCGCCCTCCCCCCCACACACACGTGGTGGGGAACCTTTGTGGGTTGGGGGCTGTTAACCCACAGAAAAATCAGTCAGGAGTCGCACACAAGTGAGAAGCCAAAAACAAAACAAAAAACCAACCCCTCCCAGACGTGGCCCCAGACTGAGAAGGAGAAAGACCCTCCCCACATTCCCCTCACACACCAGAGCCGGGGCAGAGGGGGGACCCAGGCTACTAGACTTTGTGTGCTCCACCCGGATAGAGGAGCAGCAGAGGGGCTGCGGCGCCCGCACGGGCTCCCCAGTGCTGGGGTGGGGGGAGCCCTGAGCCTCGGGGGCCAGATCCAGGCAAGCCATCAGCTGCAACCGGCCCCTGGGCCTGTGGTTCCCCAGCCCTGCTGTAAAGGTTCTAGCATCATTCCATGTTCCTCTGGGGTCGTGAAGCTGCTGGCTGGGAGAGGGGCCGGACTGGCCGCCGGGGAGGCCCATGGCCTTATGCACAGATTAGGTGCCAGGCAGCTGCATGGGTGAAACTTCTGCAGCTGGGCACGTCATCCGGGCCAGAGTGGGGCCCACCTAGATCATGGGAGGAGACAGAAATTCCTCCTTCACAGCCCGTGCCGCCCAAGGGCTCTTGGGCCAGCCAGCCTGGGGCCAGCGCGCGCCAACTCCGCTGCAGCCGTTGCCATCAGGGTACCAAGGCTGGTCAAGCTGGGCTGGAATTTTGCAGAGGGATAGCCAATACACAGGCTGCCCCAGCAGAAGGCAGGATAAAGGACGCTCTGATGGTGAGGTGGTGGGGCGGGTTCCGGCGTGGCCTAGGGGATAGGGCGTTCACCTGGGGAGGGCAGGGCAGTGTGACCGTGTGGGTCAGGGCCAGCGTTCTGTGCCAGGCAGGGCCCAGTGTGTAAAGAGGGGCAGAGGGGGCTAGAGGAAGGGCCAGCGAAAAGAGCCATGAAGCGACCGTGGCTCACCTCGGAGAAATCAGTGGTGTCGTGCTGGGTAGAGTGGGAACCGACCCACAACCTGTAAGACATACAGAGGCCACTATCATTATAGACAAGCGAGGCCGCAGATTGGCCCACAGTCGTGGCCACGGCTGGGCCCCATTTTTGACCCCAGGAGCCAGGGGCAACGTCACTCGTGTAAATCTGGCCCAGCCAGCCCTGTCAAGACAAGACGGGTGGTTGGGCCAAATCTGAGAGGTGGGGGGGCAGCACACGCAAGTGTCGCCTTGGGCCCAGGTCTCCTCTGTCTGTCCCGGTGGCAGAGGGGGCGAGTGGGTCTGTCAGTGCAGAATGGAACAAGCTGCCTGTTGTGAGCGCACAATGTGCGTTTCTTTCTTGGCAACCACACGTGGGTTTTAAATGGCACAAAACCGCACCACACAGCTCCGACTAATGCCTGTGGGGCAGGCCGGGGCCGCCCACTCCCCCGCTCATGGAACGCCACGACCAGGCCGAGGCTCAAGCTCCCTCTTTACCCAGGCTTCTGTTTGCCATTGGTTGAGACGGACACATGGGGGCAATTTTTATAAGCCCCAGAATGTGCGTGGAAAAGCAAAGCAGGCAGATCGTCCTGCATTTCGGCACGTACCTGCACCTGCACAGCTGTGGAAATCCAGCCTGGGCTTTCTGGGACCGCTGCTGAATGAGACATTTGGGACTTTCTGTGGTTGCCACCTACGTAACAAGCTCCTGTCCCTCAACCGATGTTATTCGGCCAGGCCAGGCTGCCGTTAGATGGCCTCAGGTGTAACACAGGGGTGAATGGAGTGTGCTAAGGCTCGGGAAGATTTAGATGGAGCGCTGCTAATTTACCGCTGCCCTATCTAACTGGGCTTCGCCGGCAGCATCGAGGAGGGAGAATTCCCTCTTCATGCTAAACTGCGAAAGGCATCGGTCCATGCATTCCGTCAGCCTCTGAGATAATGCAACTGATAGCACGGTCATGTTAGAACAGCCTACGGCTCCAGCGTCTTCCCCGGGCCTGCCCAAATAGCTCTCCCACACACGCCGTGGGCCTTTCTCCCCCATCCCATGGTATCTGGGGCTCACGGAGCGTGAGCCATGCCCAGCCGGAGCCCACGGAAAGGCTCCCGTTGACGTCCGTGGACTCTGGATCAGGGCCCTGCTGCTTTCCAATTTCTGCCCTTCCAGGCTCTCCCCGTGCTTTCGCCCAGGGGGGTTGCTCTTCAGCGGCTCGCAGAGCTCCGAGGCAGAGTGTGATCTGACTTAGAGCCACAGCCCTTCCGAAGGGGCCTTTGGCACCCCGCTGAGCGTTCTGCCTCCTTAGCAAACTCCTGGCATGGCTCCTTATTTCCTCCTGCTGCCACCAGAGGGAGACAGACTTTTGCCATGGTCTGTGTACCGTACAGAGTATTGTAGACGATGATTAGCACCGGATCAGCCAGCCTTTGAGACACACACATTTTCGGTCATCTTCCCTTCTCTCAGGCCCAAATCCAGTATTTTGAGTTCCCGGCCCTCCCCATCCCCCGCCCTTACACCGATGCAGTAGTAATCCAGCTGTGAAATTGGCAAAGCGCTCTCATTAGGCTCCTATCCCATGCCTGTCCCTGTGGTACTGAATGGACTTCGCTCGGGGGGGTGGGCGGGGGTGCGCCGGACTTGTAGTGGGTCACTAGTTCCCTCACTATTCATCCTGGCAGGAGGGATTTCCTATCCCTGCCAGGCTGATGCGTCGTCCCAGCCGTGAATCTCTCCAGTCAAGGGTCACAGTCTCTCTTGGCAGCTTGGCTCCATTCCCTGCACTGTGCTTGAAACAACATAAGTGAAGTGGGCTGTAAATCCACCCTGTGCCTACACCCAGATGTCAGTCCTGCGCTGCTCCATTTCATTTGGAGGGCTGGCCAGTTTCTAGCTTCAGACCGGCAGCTTGGTCACCAGCGGAGGTCTGGGGTGAACATCGTCTTCCTTCCTCCAATAACCCCCTCTCCAGGAGGACCACGATGGAAAGTTACACCTTCCCTGCCAGAGATGGGGGCTGATTCTCTCTTGCCATGTGCAGCCATGTACACCTGGGCGAAGAGAGAGCCACGTGCTAGCGTAAACCATTAGCAAGGCCAGGCACTGGAAAATCAGGCCCACAATGCTAGACTGGAGGGACCCTCTGTTCTGGTTCATCAGGGGATGCAGGGACGTGTCCAGCTCTGTGGAGTTCCTAGGGCTCTTTTGCAGGCAGGCCGCGGGAGGCAAAGACCCTATTAACAGTTCTGCTGGCTTTGGCGAGGACGCTAACGTTTTCAGAGGGGAGGGGAAGCAGCAGCCCGTCAGAAATAGTCCTCGAGAAAAATACTAATTATCTATCAGTTACCAGCTGGCTGGCGTGGCAAGGGGGGTGAATGTGAGAAAACCGCCGAGATCGGCTCCCAGCTCCGGCATGTACAGGCAGCGCCAGGAAACGGAGCGTCCTGACAGCTTCCCACAAGCAGGTAGACGCCCTGCATGCCCTGTCTTGTTCAGCAGCAGATCCATTCCCTTCCTCCCACCCCAGGAAACAGGCCAGCACAGGGGCCTCCCAAGGCACAGCAACAAAATCTCATTTTCAGTGTCTGTCCCCCCTCGTGGCCCTCTGCTGACAAAGAGATTGTTAGAAAAGCAGCCCGGCGCCAGGGTGTTGCACAAAACACACCAATGACTTTATTTCAGAAGCACTGTACTGAGAGACAGAAACCACGACTGCTTTGTGGAGAGACAGGCTGGTCCGGGGATGACAGTGGATGAGAAGCTGGATAGGAGTCAACACTGTGCTCTTGTAGCCAAAAAGGCTAACGGCATATTGGGGCTGCATTAGGAGGAGCATTGCCAGCAGATCTAGAGAAGTGATTATTCCCCTTTATTGGGCTCTGGTGAGGCCACATCCGGGATATTTGCGTCCAGTTCTGGGGCCCCCACTATAGAAAGGATGTGGACGCAATGGAGAGGGTCCAGTGGAGGGCAACAAAAATGATGAGGGGGCTGGAGAAACCTACGAGGAGAGGCTGAGGGATTTGGGCTTATTTAGAAGAGTGAGGGGGGATTTGACAGCAGCCTTCAACTGCCTGAAGGGGGGTTCCAAAGGGGACGGAGAGAGGCTGTTCTCAGTGGGGGCAGATGGCAGAACAAGGAGCAATGGGCTCACGTTACAGTGGGGGAGGTCTAGGTTGGATATTTGGAAAAACGATTTCACTAGGAGGTGGGGAAGCCCTGGGCTGGGTTCCCTAGGGAGCTGATGGAATCTCCATCCCTGGAGGTGTTTAAGTCCTGGCTTGACAAAGCCCTGGCTGGGATGATGGAGTTGGGGTTGGTCCTGTTTTGGGCTCAATGACTCCTGAGGTCTCTTCTATGACTCTATGATTCTAAGGGTACGTCTACACTGCATGGCTATCTTGGGATGCCAGAGGTATCCTGAAATAGCTACCCCCATCTATACAAGCCACCCATTATTTCAAAATCTTTTTTGAAATAACGGGCGTGGTATTTCACCATCCTGGTAAACCTCGTTGCACGAGGGATAAAGGATGGCTCAAAATAGCGCCTTATTTCAAAATGTGGTGCTGTGTAGATGCACCAAATTTCAAAATAAGCTATTTTGAAATCGAGTCGAAGCACAAATAGCACAAATAGATTCATAGCACAAATAGCATATCTTATTTCGAGTTTAAGGTGCTGTGTAGACGTACCCTAAGGGGGTCAGCTCACAGGACAGGCACGCCTGATTCACACACATCTTCTGCAGTTCATTCCTGTTGGGAAGCCCTAAAGCAACATTTTCTGACCCACATATGCCCTCAATTTGCAACCGCAGCCTTGGTCCATTGCTTCTTTCCTAGACTGATCCATTCACGGATTTTAAGGGATGAATTACAATGCAATCTAACCTCCACTGCATAGGCAAGGGAACCTTACTAGCAATTCCTTCACTGAACCCATACTTTATGCTTGAGCTAGAGTTTATCTTTCAAAAGATAGCCAGCCTAATGGAGTTGCTCCATGTACTGGAGAAACACATCCCTTGGTGAGTTATTCCTATGGTTAGTTATTCTCACTGTTAAGGATTTGCACCTTATTTCTAGTCTGATTTTGTCTGTCCTCAGCTTCCAAGCATTGGCTGTCATGTTTTTAAGCCAAGACAAAAAAACCATGGACAACCCAAAATCTTCTTCCCTACGAGTACCTAAATGTGCACAGTGCAACTTTTAGTGTGTGGTAGCAGGCTCCACGAGGCCACTTTGTGTGCAGCAAGTTGGACATTGTAGGTTTCAACCCTGCCTTGCTGTGCATTAACCCACTGTGTAGAGATGCTCTCAGGCCAGTGCCTTGCAGAAGTTTAAGTATATTATGTCAACACAGCTACCTTTAGCAATCAAACTTGTGTTCTCATCAAAACACAACATCAAGGACCTATTGATTAGACTGTTTTCCATAAATCCATATTGACAGGCATTCATTATGCTATCACCTTTTTATTCTTAATGATTGTGTTCCCTTTCAGCCTATCCCATGATTATGCCCAGTATCGCTGTCCGGGTAACTAGCCAATAGGTTCTTTGATCATTCACTCCAGTCCATTGCTCCAAGATTTGTTAAAAAATAATGTCTGTGATTCAGAGAGCTCGTTGGGCAAATCTAGTCCTGTTGATTTTAAAATGTTTAACTTTTAATAGTTGTTGTTTACAATCCTTCCTTGTATTCATGGAGTAGAAAACATTTCTTTATCATTATAAGACATGAAAATATGTTGCTTCTTTCTGAATACAGAACAGAACTATTTGTTGAGATGTTGAGTATTTGTCCGCATCATGATTGATAGTTTTACCATATTTGTTTCGTATCAGATTTACAGCATTATTTATTTGTTCCCGATATAGTTAAAGAAATTTTTCTTACTGTCCTCAATCCCACTGGCCAGAGATTTTTCACTGATAACTTTAGCTTCCCTTAACAACTGTCTGCATTACCTAAATTCTGATTAGTACTCTCAATATTTCTGTTTTCCAAATTTTCCATATACTTATATATAATTATTTATGACTTCACCTTTTCTCATAATAGGATATTTTTTAAACCAACAAAGCCTTTTATTGTGAATATGGAATTGTGGGGGGAGATTAGGCATCTAAAAAAGTGTTCTTAAACAATTCCCAATTATCATTCACAATTTTGTGTTTAAATATGTCCTGTCACTCAGTTTTGCTCATAATTGTTTTCAGCTTTAAGAAACTGGCCATTTACCAGTACTAAGTACAGATGGCACTGGTCAAGAGGATATGTTTGCACATAGCAAGTGAAATTCAAGTATGATCACTTGATTTATTTGTGATCATTTTTTATTGTACAAACACTCTTTCTCCAGATTTGTATCCAGCAGGGTGCTAACGCATGTAATCTAGTGGAGAAAAAACAGACCTGGAAAATAATCTCCTTCTTGCTCGCTTTGGCAATACAGCTGATTTTGGAACCAAGCATCTCCCACAAGTTCCATTATACAAAATACAGGGAAAGTAGAGGCCGGATTCTGGTCTCACACAGGTTTTACCTGGTGTAACTATAGAGATGTTAGTGGAGCCACTACAAATGGACTTACAATGGAGCATATGAGAGTAGAATCAGGCCTTGTCTATCCCACATATTCCCTCTTTCAGTGCAATATCCAAGTGCCTACAACCTCCTGGAGGCTAATTTCCAAATGGTACAAATGAGCCGTGAGCCCTCTCAAAGGTTAAAACTGACGTGAGCACTGGAATACACAATGGGGGACGATGATTTGGGGGTTCCAAACATGAGAACTAGCCTCTCTTGTCAGCCATTCCCCCTCCTGACAGACCAGCTTCGTGCCTAGTGTAAGGACACAATAAACCAGCACTGCAAGCCAGCCCAGTGTGATATGCTGAAACAGTCTGAGACTGGAAAATAATCTCTTGCTTTTAACAGAAAATACAAAATTACACAGTTGAGCCATTCTGTCAATGAGATGGTGATGCAGTCTGGGGTAGGCTGAAGCTGAACCTCTCTAGTCTGGCACCCTCGGGACCTGACCGGTGCTGAACCAGAGAATTTGCCAAGCCACAGGAGGTCAATATTGTGTAGCAGCATCACACTTCCACTGCTTATTTGACTCACACAACCCTTCCACTGCTTATTTGACTCACACAACACTGAGAGCCAGGACTGGTGGCTATAAACAAACTTTATGGGACCGCAGGAAAGTTGGCCACACCTATGATGAGCAGACAACTGGTGAACTAAAATCCTGCCAGACCACGGATGTTCCCAGACCAGAGAGTGCCAGATTAGAGAGGTTCAACCTGTACTTCATTCTAATCTAAGCAGAGTTCTAATCTAAGCCATTTCCACCGTGCTTCACATGAGCACGGGAGATCCGGATTTGGGTCATTTGTCCTGCATTTGTGCAAGGTCCAGCCAAGACCCCAGTTTCCTGAACAGGACTCCATAATATCTGACATGCTGAATCCATCCTAGCTTTGATGTGGAGCCCGCTGCATGATGGCAGAGGACTTTGGCAGCATAACCAGTGCTGTGGGCATGCCCATGCAGTGCAGACATCATCAGGGAAGCTCAGAGAGCCCGGGTCTTTAGTGACGGAGAACAGGCTCCAGTCCCAGAACCAAAGAACCCTGATAACTGGGGACAGAACAGTCAGCAACACAGCCCATAGCAGCAGGAAAATGGCTCGTTCTGAAACACGAGGGAGGTGATGCAGTCGGCGGCTGTGGGCTGTATGGAGGAGCTCAGTGCACTTGTTCAGGTGCGGCTCCATCCTTAACTGAGGCTGCTGCTGGTGTGGGAATGGTACGGCATCGGGTAGAAACACACTGGGTATGTTCCAGGTGTGTGACGGGGCATCTGCCCCGCACTGGCCCTGTAAGGCTAAAACCCAGCCCGGGGAGAGGGCTGAGAGCAAAGTCCACAGCTGAGGCAGATATGCCAATTCAGGCCCAGCTGGGGGTTGTATAAATAAGGGTTCAGGAGAGAGGGGAGCAGGAGGGACCTGGCTGCCAGGGAAGCTGGAGGCTTCCTGATTTAGAGCAGGGCTGGGGAAAGGCAGGCGGAACTGTGGCCTGGCCTCACTCCCAGGGTGCAGGGCCTGAGGGTACCAGGGCTGCAAGGAGGCAGCCAGGGCAGGCAAAGGCAGCAGGTCCCCACCCCCTGCCAATGCTGAGTGGTCAGTTCAGCTGCAGTTTGCCCCTGTGGCAGGGACGAGATGAACACTGACCGTGGGTCACTGAGACAAGGTGGGTGTAGGGGAATTGGGGTTCCTGGGAGGGGAGGACCCCAGAGTGCAGAGACTGATAACACCCCTTTCCTCCCGGAAGGGGGCCGAGAGACACTGGAGCAGGCCCTGCCGGAGGGCAGTGTCCTGAATAGGACGCCGCTGTCTGGGAATGATGCAGGTCTGGAACTGAAGGAAGGAGTGACGCAGGGAGATGCCAGCCAGAGGGGGGCGCCTTGGGGATGAGCTAATTCCCAGGGCTGCCAGCAGGAGGCGCCGTGGTGGTGAGTCGTGACAAGGTGCAAATCTGAGAACTGGGAAAGGGCCTTTTCCTAACAGCTCACTCCTTGGGGACCAGGCGGGTGCTTTCCCAGGATGTACACATGTACTGGACAGCTCCTGGGCTTGGGGGTGACTGTCAGGAGCACTGTAGGAATCCAGGTGCGCATTCTCTGACATGTGGGCCCTGTCCCTGTCCCAAGGAATCCAGCCGGGGAGCACAGCCTACACCATCGCCGGCTTTTCATTGCCTCTCGAGAGTTGCATCGCTGGCGGGAAACACCAGACCAGGTAGGCTCCTGAGTCCCCCGAGGAAACGCTGAGTGAGTTTGCCTTTGCTCTTTGCTGCCAAGCTGATCGTTCGTGTCTCGCCTGCATTGTCAGGGCTCGGGATGTCAAACGACAGGCATCAGGGCAGCCCTGTCTTTTGGATCTGACAAACCCGTGTGCGATGAGCACAGGGTTGCACTCCCAGCTCCCTGCGGGGGCTCATGTGGGTGCCCAAGGAAGGAGAAATCTCAGAGCTGAGCCCTCTCGCAGCACCTACGTTTGTTTCCCATGTGGCGCCCCTTCTTTTCGAATGTCACCACCAGAGAAGCAGGGTTTGGAGAGAAACTTTGTCCAAATCTGCCCCTTTGAGCTTACCTAGATTCTTCTCTGCCTCAGGGCATGGTCCTAAGCAGTGTGCCCTCAAACTTTTTCCATCCATGAGTGGAATAAATTTTGTGATGTGCACCAAGGCACATGCAGATGTGCACCACCAATAGAAATACAGGCTGCTGGCGGGGCGCGCTGGGGGTGCTCTGCCAGCAGCTGGGTGAATTTCAAATCTCTCCTGGGTGGCCACCCAAGCCCTCATCTTACAGGGAGCACTGGTCCTGAGTCCCTTCGCTACCTGTGCGATTCCACCCACCTTCACACTTCACTGAGGAAGTTTTCGCCCCAAGGGAAGAAGAACAGGCTGGGCTTGTTTCTTACCCTCAAGGCCTAAAGCTAATTCCCAGACCTAATCCAGAGAAGTAGCCTCTTGCTAATCTGCGCTTCACAGACCCGGAGAGGGCAGGGGGCACACAGACAGCCTGTCTGCTGAACTAGAAAGCTGGCCAGGTACATAGTCCAGCTCAGTGGAGTGGTGCTATTTACACCACAGAATCTGGCCCTTCACGCCAAACTGTGGAGTAAGCCAGGATCCTTTTAAAACAGGTTGATTTCTGGCTTGCCTGAGAGGCTCTCTCGCTGTCTTCCAACACCTGCTGAAGACTGAAGGGTCAGCGCCGAGCTGTACGGATTTACTGTGCATTTGCATGGTTTCCTTGCTGACACCAGCATCCACATCATTTGGCGTATCCTTGCCGGGGAGAATTGGGACAGGCACGGAGCGTGGCCAGTGCTACGGGGACTAAGAGAGAGGACTTCCCTCCTCCAGCACTGGGCTGGGCATGCTTACACCTCAGCAGTCCCATTTATCCACCTGGCCTGCTCACCTGGGAGCCCCATGGCAGCGACCACTCACTGCTCTCCCCGTCCAGCTTCCCGGGGGCAACGTGGCTGTGTGGAATGATCAAACGAGCTGCGGGGAGCCAGCTGTTATCTGTCCCCCTTCTCTGCCACGCTCCCGCTAGGCGGTAGTCACTGTGTACTTTCCATTCCAACATGCAGCAGCCGCCGCTGGAGGAGCGGCACGTACCGGACAGACAGGCACCGCACAGGAGCTGCCACATGTGGGGTTTCGGCGCTCTGAGCCCACACGTTAAGCAGCCGGAAGGCAACTTTCTGTCCAGCATGAAAAGGCCTTTCACAAGAACGAAACATAGCAGCCTCCAAACATAAACGTCGGCATCACCTGTAGGGCTGATGCATGTAGCTCATAATCTGCTGTCAGCCTGTGACCCTATAGGAAACCCCTTTGCTCCCTTTATATGTCAGCTGTCTCCCTTCTGTCCTTATACCCTGGCAGGCATTTCCCTAGGGAAATAAATTCTGTCCCCCAGAGAAATCTCTTTTCCCTGGTGTGATTTGGTGGGGGGGATCTGAGTAGGGAATTTTTTCGTGCTTCTGGAAAAAAGTCTCAGACAGAAATGTTTGACACATAAATAAGCATACATCACTGTTTTCTGTATAGACCATGCGTCTGCAAAAGCCCCTAGGACAACCGAACCACTGATGAGAAAAGCAGCACCCTTCATCTCCCTGTGCCAGCGGCCGGCCTTTGGGGTACATGTAGGGATGGGTCTATACAACTGTGGTATCGACTATCTACGGGCTACTCTGTTCCTTTTTCTCACTGTGTGATGGTGTGGGACTATATTGCGGTGGCTACATGTTCCATCATCAGGGCTCCTAGAGCTCCAGTGATTCACCGGCTCTTACGAATCGAAAGACACAATAACAGAATAAAAATCTTGGCTTCTACTGTGTCTGGAAACAAAGCCCGAAAAGAACCGGCTGCTATTCCCCTGAATTTTGCTTGCCTGGCGTGTGTTACATGTGCTGCCTCTCAAGGTGACAGCCACAATGCCCTCTGCTGCTGACTGACCCATTGTACATAGCACAGCAGGCATTGCCAAGTCCGCGGCGTGTACACACACCTGGGGTAGCCCTCGGCGAAATGACCCCGTGCCAGCGATGGGCTGGGGGCGGACTCGTGGCAAGCAGGGCGACCCACACGCATGCACCTCTCTCCCCAAGTCAAGAACTCATGCAACTTACTGTCCAAGTGGCGGACTTGGCGGTGCTGGATTGCTGGAAAGTCACCTCGAAGTGATGGGGCCCAGGGTAGTCGGCGTTGGAGGGGATGACGGGAGCGGGGGACATGGCGTCAAAGGTCGAGCTGGGCTGCGAATAGGGAGAATGCGTTGGGACATTGGAGGGGTGCTCGGAGCTGTAAGGGCTGGTGGAAGTTGCGCGGCTGCCGATGCTCTGATCCATGCTGCTGTTCAGCAAGTTAAACTGGGACTGGAGGAAGGGAAAAGGGGAGGAGGGAGGGGAAAAAAAAAAGACACCAGCCAGTTTAGAGACAATGAAACCTCAGCTACACTTCTCCAGAACTTCAGGTGTCCTGTTACAGCCTCTTTAAAGGGCCAGCGCACTGGAAAGTGAGCTGAAATCCCTCTTCGGGGTGGGTTTGTTTTTCACCACCTGTGAGAGGGCTAAACCTGGCACCTTGACATTACCCCCTTGTGTCAGCTTTGGCAGCTGGATGCCAAGCTTCCTGGATGGCCAGTGCCCTTAACAGGGTGAACCCCCTCTTTGGCTAGCAGGGAAAGGATCGCGCAGCTAGGCAGAAGCACGTAGGTGCTGTTTTCTGCTACTCCCCTTAGGGGAATGGCCAGAAAATGCCTAGAACATGAGAATGATCCTCGAGGTCACCCTACAGAACACACCAATAGAGAATTCTACCATGGTTACAGAATCCTACAGGACTGGGAAAGCGAGACGGGAAGGCTTCCCTCCTCCGTTAAGTTCTGAAGATGTTTAGAAGGATTTTGATAGATCCCAGTAGGTCCATCAGGGGCCTTTCTGTTAAGGCTCATTCACTTCCATTTCGAATCTCAACACCTACACTTCATGGAGGACCAGATCAACCCTTCCTCTCCCCCCAACCCTGAGCCATATGCTCCCAAATATTACGTGAGAACCCAGGCCAAGAAACAAACTTTGCAAATAGCTACTATTTTTCTAACGGGCTGAGCCAACCCCTCCGAATCCAGCCATGCTAAACTGTGAGGGTCTGGATCTCTTTTGTAGGTTGGGCCCAACTTAGGTGTAGAGAAGCCTGATTCCAGAAACTCAGCAATAGCCAGACTTTAGACAAGAAAGAAAGAAATAAAGTAAATAAATAAATAAGTAAATAAATATTAGTGAAAAAAATCAGTTCTCAAGATGCTGAAGCCTGGAGTTGAATTTACCTTCCAGCCTTTCTGATAATCTTTCCTCCCCTGGTTTGTTCATTGTCTGAGATGCCTGTGAGTAAACAAGGAACCACCCCCGTGACTGTCCATCTCCTCTCCCCTCGGTCCCCCAATGAAGTCTGCGTGTATATGACTTTATTCCCACCGCAAATGCAGGATTTTGCTTCCCTGCAGGGAGAAGAAGCCAGGCTGGACGAGAGAGCCGAGTCCTCAAAACACACGTGTGCCTGGTTCTCAGAAACCGAGAGCTTGCGTGTGTGGAGGAAAACTCTCCCTGCGTGCCGTCCCCGCTCCCTCCAGAAGAGCCACCTTGAACGAATTACATGGCTGCATACACTGCCCTGCCTTAGTATTGGTATCACATGTACCCAGCAAAGGCTTCTCCAGGGCTTCCCCCCGCTGCAAAGAGCGGCCTTCAAGCTGGGACCCACCGCCTGGATTAATTGTTATTGGATCTGGGCAGCCCGGCCGGGCGGTGGCCAGCTGCTCTCTGGGCAGCAGCACTGTGGACACACACATCGAAGGGTAACAGAGGGAAGTAGTGTGGGCTGGGGACCCAAGTACAGGGATGGAGTCAGGACTCCTGGGTTTGCCTCCTGTCCATTAACTAAATGTGCCGGGTTATGCTGAATAATTTGCTGTGGGGCCCGCCTGGTTTGCTATGTGTCCCGCTTGTCACAACGGCTTGGTGATTACTGGTGAATTATGTTTGGTTGTATCATCATCCAAAGCACCGGAAGGCACCATATTACTTCCTTCACGCCCTACTTTCTCTCCCCAGCTTCACGCCCCTTTCCTTCTTCTGTTCCCCTTCTCCCAGACTGATTTCACTTTCCTCACTTTTTTCCTGCCTGTTCCCATCAGAGAAGTGGCCTGGATTAGCCAAACTATCCCTCCTGTGTCCCTCTCTTCCCGTTGCCTACACATCACAGGCCGATCATGCACCGCCCACCACCACTGACAAATGGAATGCCAAAAGCCCAGCCGTAGCCCACGCAGAAGATCCTGAAAGATCACAGCAGCAGGTAAACCAGGGGTGGGAATCTTTTTTGGGTCAGGGGCCACTGGCCCACAGAAAAATCAGTCAGAGCCGCACACAAGTGAGAAACAAAAAAAAAACCCCTCACTGACATGTCCCCCACGTCCCCAACTGAGGAGAAAGATGCTCCCCACATTCCCCTTGCACACCAGAGCTGAGGGTGGCCCAGCCTAGTAAATTTTGTGTGCTCCAGCCCTGCAGTGAGGCTGGCGTGCCTGCATGGGCTCCCCAATGCGGTGGGGGAAGGGGGCCTGACCCTTAGGGGCCAGATCCAGGCAAGCCGGGGACTGCATCCAGCCCCTGGGCCTGAGGTTCCTCACCCCAAACTCAGCAAACTCGGACACACCTGTGGGTGAACCCGTCACGAGAATCCTGCTGCCCCCAAAGCAGCACAGACCACGCCGGGGCTGTCAGAAATTCAGGAGAAAACAACTTGGAAAAGTCTCAATCTGCAGGTCGCGGCAGCCTGCCCGGAGCCAGACAGCGACGTCGGTACATGTACATGCACGCTGCAAAACACGGCTTCTGGGCTCAGCCCAGGGGAAGCTTGGCAGCCACCCAACAATGAAGTCAAAGGTAGACTTGAGCAAAGGCCACTACGGCTCCAGTGTGGAACAAAAGACACTGCCGGGAGGTGGGGGGCGCCAAGTAATGGTGAACGGCACGGACAGCTCTGGGACGTCTACACGCCGCTTCGAGGGGGAGGGCTGTCTTTTCCCAGCCACGTGGCCTTTAGGCACCTCGTACTTGATCTTGCAAAGGGCTGAGCCACCGGTTCCTTTCCCAGGCCTCCTGCACCGAGTCCGTTCTGCCCCAGGATTCTGGAGGGAGGACGCGACGGGCCGCTGTGTTCTGTTCCATATGCCCACCCACTCAAATACAGTGCGCACAGCTACCCAGATCGGGGGTGGGACTTCCTGTGCAAAGACGCAATTGCTGGACAATGGCAATGGCAATGGCAATTGCTGGACAATGGCCTCGTGATCACTGTGAGACAAAGGCGGGGTTTGCTGGAGGCTCCTTCACAACAGGCACCGTCCCTGAACCATCTGTGGGGATGGAATTTAGGACATCCAGCATCAGGAGCGACTGCCGCTGGTCCTAAAGGACGCCTCTACTGCTAGCTGTAGATCAGCCACTCCCCTGATGGATCAGCCACCAGACGAGTCCGTGGGTGGTGGGTGAATGTAGGGCTGGGGAAGGCAAGCCCCAGACCTGCCCCTTCTGCCCAAAGCCCCACCCCCTATGGGAGCCATCCCCCACTACAGGGGGCAAGCCTTCCTGCCTCCCCAGGAGCCTCCCCGCCTCAGAACGCGATGGGGAGGGTGGGTGGTGCACGGCCCCGGAGCATGGGGAGGATGCACTGCCCCAACATCTGCAGCCCCAGCGTGGCAAAAGCCTGGAGCAGCAACACTCTGCCCCAGAATGCCTCTGGCTCCCGTGGCAGCGGTGCTGGAGCCGCCGGTGTTCTGGGGGCACAGTGCGGGCAGGGCCAGGCCTGGCGGTTTGGGAGGGCGTCGCCTGGCCCCACCTATTATACCCCCGGTGAGGCCCCTTGGTTACACACGGCGGGTCACAATCGTTTGCTAACAGCTACTGCTGTGTGTCTTGCGGAGGGGTGTTTCTGAGCTTGTGCAAAGATGGGTCTGCTGCGGAGGTGGAGGAAGTTTTTGGGGGGCCCTGGGCCAGAGCAAGAGTGTGTGGGGAGGGCCTCCCCACCCCTGTTCTGCCTGCTGCCCCACCCCTGTTCTGCCCTGTTGGCCTGCGGCCCCGCCCATTCCCCCATCCAGTTTTGCCCCTTCCCCAGACCAGTCCCCATTCTCACCCCCCAACCCCACTGCAGCCTTGCTCTCTCCTACCCTCCCACACTGCAGCCCCAAGCCCAGAGAAGCTCTGCCCCACAGCCCTGAGGCAGCCGTGGGGAGTGAGAACTCTGCCAGGCCCAGGGCTGCAGCAGGGGTCCATGTGCTGGGCCAACTCCTGACACCACCCGGCCCCCACGCTGCTGCCAGAATGGGGTTGGGTGCCACTGAGGGGGGGACTTCCCTCATCCCATAGCTGCTGCCATGGAGCATGGTTGGGACACAGGGGCTCTCCTGGCCCTGTCCACCAGAGGATACGAGCTTTCACCACCAGGGGATTTTCCCTTGGGGTCTCCCAGTTGTGGGAGAACCATCCACGTCCTCCCTCTGTGGTGATTAACCTGGCTCTTGGCTGCTCATACCTTTTATGTCAGTGAGGACCATTTGTAAGCCCCAAAGTGACATTTCACTTCTGGGTTGCTGGAATGCAGGGGCCAGCTGCCATTAGAGGGACACCACAGCCCCTCGTTTGCCTCCTGATGCCACTTTCCCCTCACAAAAGATTTTCAAAGCAATGGCTCATGGTGGATGCTTGAGTTAAAGGGGCCTGATTTTCAGAGCTGGGGTGGGGAGGGCGCTTGCTTGGCACCATCTGGAAATCGGGCCCTTTCAGGTGTCTCAAAATCACTGGTCCCTCTTGAAAATCGTGGGCTTAACGACAAACTGAAATTCTTTATCGAGCCCACCCTCATCCAAGGCTTCCCAGTCGTGCGACTGAGTTTAGGAGAGAGCATCACCCACAGATTGTCTGAAAAGCAGCCCCCTCCTCTATCTCCCAGAATCTTACCCTGAAACGGGTGGGGAACCTAAGGCCCGGGGTCGGATGTGGTCCCTGGCTTGCCTGGATCCAGCCTCGAGGCTCCGGGCTCCCCTCCCCCAGCATTTGGGAGCCCTCAGTAGTGGTCCAGGCCCCACCCCGCTATCTTCCTGTGGGGTTGGAGCACATAAAATCTACTAGCTTGTACCCTCCTAGGCTCTGGTGTGTGAGGGGAATGAGGGGTGTGTCTTTCTCCTCAGTCGGGGGCCATGTCAGTGAGGGTTTTTTTTTTTTTTATTTTGTTTTTTGTGTTTTTGTTGCTTGTCACTTGTGTGTGGCCCCCTGACTGATTTTTCTGTGGGTCAGTAGCCACCAACCCAAAAGTGGTTCCCCGCCGCTGTACTAAAACCTAGATGATTCCTAATGAGTAGGAACAGCTGCAAACTGGAGAAACAGAGGTCTGCCCATCCAAAGAATAGGGACCAGGAAAAAAGGGCAGAATACAACCGTTACTGCTGCCAGTTCAGACCACCAAATGAGCTTTATGGAACAGATGTTGCCAACCACACCTCATCATAGACCTCAGGTGCTCAGAAACTGTGCAGACAGGGCCAGTATCAGCTGCAAATAGATCATTATATCCTGCTCCTTAAAGCAGTGGAAAACTCCTGTTGATTTCACAACATTTCACCAGAACAGGACAAAAGATCCTTCGCTTAAATGAGAGCTTCTCCAGTTTCTCTCTCTCTCTGGTAGGAGAGGCATGCATGCACCCAGGGCACAAGACAGCCTCAGAATCAGGGTGAAGCTGGATGCAATGAGCCTGTGTGTGGGATCATGCAGGAAAAGAAAGTAAAACTCTTAAATGCAAAAATATCCAGGCGAGGGCTGGAGAGAACGCCTCACGCCTGCCTGACGGGCTAAACCATGGCGCCATAGACTTGTTGTTGTTGTTTATTGCTCAGATATGTCATGGCATTAAAGCTGCTTTCCAGAGCGAAAGCGCTGGTTGCTTTGGGGAAATAGCATCATTTCCCCCAAGGCAAATGTCTTACAAAGTTAAGAGACTGATGCCCTGGGAAGGGAGGGAATTTTATCTGGTAAAAGTTGGAATTTACTGAGGGAAAGAGCCACACTGTTTGTTCAGACAAAAAACAGGACTATGTAGCACTTTAAAGACTAACAAGATGGTTTATTAGGTGATGAGCTTTCGTGGGCCAGACCCACTTCCTCAGATCAAATTGTGGAAGAAAATAGGCATGACCATATATACCAAAGGGATACAATCAAAAAAAGTGAACACATACAAAAAGGACAAATCAAATTTCAGAACAGAGAGGGGATGGTGGGCGGAGGTAAATGTCTGTGAGCTAATGATATTAGAGGTGATAATTGGGGAAGCTATCTTTGTAATGGGTAAGATAATTAGCGTCTTTGTTAAGACCCCGGCGGCCCACGAAAGCTCATCACCTAATAAACCATCTTGTTAGTCTTTAAAGTGCTACATAGTCCTGTTTTTTGTTTCAGCTAGACTAGACTAACACGGCTACATCTCGATTACTGTTTGTTCAAGACACTCATTCGAGTCATTAGAGTGCCCTCTGTCCGTACAAAGTGGAACTGCCGGACTCTGTAAAATCCTCCACCAGGTCTCACGCGGGAGCAAGTAAATATTCCCCTACGTGAGATGTCTTGAATGCCACAATCAGCATCCAAATTACTTGATGGTGAACTTGATACATACAGCCCACAGAGCATCTTCCTCCGTCGCTAACATACCTGCCGGCATGATGATTGTGTTGTTGCAAATCGAGCCTGTTTCTCATTTCACACATGCACTCCCACACTCCCACACCATCACATGCACACCCACACCGGTCTATTCACCCCTTCATACCCACACCCCACAGTGTTTCCCTGTTTCTCTTTGTGAGGGTGGATTAACACTTCAATCAGGGACATCCGTAGGATGGATGGGGCCCTACACTGTCCTGTTACGCGGGTACCCCTATGCCTGATGGCAGCTGAGGCAGGGGATGATTTTTTAGAGATGTGATTTTATACTCTTCAGCAACACACTAATGAAGCATTTTAAAGCAAATTGTAAATGAAGGTCCTGTCAACTCACACAGTAAATTCAGACACTGAGGCTATGTCCACACTAAAGCCTCTTGTGCAAAAACATATGCAAATGAGGCGAAGCCTGGAATATCACCGTGCCTCGTTTGCATAATTAATGAGGCTCCATTTTTGTGCAAAACCCCCTCTTGCTCATGAGCCGGTCTTCCACATTTTTTTCAGGGCAAATGGCTCTTGCACAAGAGGGGGGTTTTGCGCAAAAAGGAGTCATGCAGACTACTCCTTTTGCGCAAAAGCCTCTTGCGCAAAAACGGAGCTTCATTAATTATGCAAATGAGGCATGGCAATATTCCACGCTTTGCCTCATTTGCATATTTCTTGCACCAAATGGGCGCAGTATAGACATAGCCTGACTGTATGTACCTGGGGTTGGCAAATGCCTGTAAAGTGGCTTTATTACCAGTCGAATGGCTCTTTCACAAGGTTCAGTGTTCTGCTGATAGCTCTGGCAGGCTTTTTCCCTTTTAAGTTAACTAGATCCTCTCCTGAGGAAGCACAGAACAGGAATAAGAAGAGGCGGGTAGGTGGATTTTAAGTCATTTTGTTTTCATTTACTTCTGCTCAGCCCTTGAGGGTCCCCTGTTCAGAGGTTTCTGTTGGAGGGTTTTTGTTTCTTTGTAGGTGCTCTGGTCTGCATCTGGTTCAAACTGTAAACACCAGGCTGGGCTGGGTCGACAGATGTTGCTTATCCTCATTCTTCATTGAGTTAGCGGGGACCCGCCCCTCTTCAGGTGACATGTTTCATCTCCAACCGTTTGGGACCACGACAGTCTACATTTTCCATTGCTCTGAAAATATCTGCCATATAAACTTCTCACGACAACCATGACGATCAACTAGTTCGTAGCTTTCTCCCACTTTGGTGAAGTACCAAGAAGCTGGTCAGACCTAGGTGCAATACGCCTGCCTGGGCACGTTAGGGCATGTTTGGTCCTGCCTGTGTCACAATGGCACACGACGGAATTTGTTCTCCTCTATCTGGTAAATCCGATGGCCTTAAATATCATGTAAGTGTAGCAGAACCCCTCTGGGGAAAACAATTCCTGGCCTAATCCTTCATCCAAATCTCAGCCCAAAAATCCAGCCTTTTTCTGAGGTGGGAAAAAAATTAAAAGATCCAGAAATATATATTTATAAAAAAACCCATGTAGCATGTTTCTTGGTGCCAGCTGGGATCAGAGCAGAAATATCTTAATTCTCCATCCTGTGCCGCTTCCCATTCAGATGCAGCCAGGACACTCTGGACATCTCACAGATGAAAAAGAGATTACCGTTCTCCTAAGATTATCGTTTTGGTCTGAGAGAAGTTTGATCTACATGGGGAACCTCGTCTTTGGCTAAGCTGAGGACCTGATGGCTGAACACTCCAGCAAAGTGGCCACGAGACACACCCATTGAATGGATACCCTGAACGCATCTGAGATTTGCTCAGGAAGAATCTCTGCAGAATTTTCCCACCATTTCCTCCCCGTGATATTTAATGGAAACTGTTCTGCATTTTGTAACCCGTTATCCCATAAGCTTTTTCACGTTTTCTCACATATTCATGTCAATTGTACTTAGACCATGAACAACCAGGACATCGTTGGTAATAACTCCGACCAGCCTCAGGGAGTTGTTCAATTTCACAGGGTCTCTTTTTGGTGAGGATGTCAGGGGTAGTTAAGCACTGGAATAAATTGCCTAGGCAGGCTGTGGAAACTCCATCATTGGAGATATTTAAGAGCAGGTTGGACAGACATCTATCAGGGATGATCTAGATGGTGCTTGGTCCTGCCGTGAGGGCAGGGGACTGGATTTCATGGCCTTTTGAGGTCCCTTCCAGGTCTAGATTCTATGATTCTATGACTATAGTGATCCAAAAAGTTTCTCCATTTTTTCACCTGAGGGACTGAGCTCACCCAGACAATGGAAGAGCGCAGAGCGTGCCTGCCTCCTTCAGAGAGCGTCCTTCACGTGAGCTCCAAGCCATCTCTGAGGGAATCATCTCCAGGGAACATACAACTGTTTCAGTTTCCCAACGTTCACACTGTCCTGGCCAAGTCCATCTCCTCAGCTCCCCATCCTTTGGGGTTTCTGCTCAGCCAGCCGGCAGCGTTGCTAGTAAGTGACGTCTGGGAATTGGACGCGTGTCCTGCTGCTCTCAGAACTCATTGCACGGGGCTGCCAAATGGCCCACAGACAGGTCACTACTGCCACTCACTCCCAGCCTTAGCGGGACCGGATCCAGCCATCTAGATGTGAAAATCGCCATCTGTCCTTACCTGACCCTCCCAGGCCACCGCGAGCTGTTCTCAAGCCACCCCCCTTGCTCCGGGAGGAAGGGCTGTCCCTGCCATCACACATCATGGCTCAGGGTGTAAAATGGCCCTTTTGAAACGAATGTTTTCACCTGACACCCGGGCCCAGCTCTTCGCACTCCCCCCTGGCGTTCCCCAACGAAGTCAGTCTGAAACACTCATAACTATCCGGACGCCAGACTCAAGAGACATGTTTTAACTTGGAACCCTAACCTCACCTGAAGGAAAGTTACTGGTTTACAGTATAATGGCATAAAAAAAAAGTGATCCAGCTTTTCCAAGCAAGACCTCCAGGTCTCAACCTCTCCCGCAACATCATCAGGATTCTGTGACTAACAGATGGAATGTCAAACAAGATCTAACTTGTGTTTGCAAATACATCCCTCTTCTTCCCTTACGTGTGTGCATGAAACCCTCCCTTTCGCCTGCTGTATAGGTTATCTGAGATAAACAAGAACCTCATGAACTATCGATAATTCTAGAAACAATTACAAGAAACTTTATCTACACTGATATCAAAATATAGCTAGAACACAGTCCCTACAGCCCATGATGGCATGGCTAGTCAGATAAGTGCAGAGCTACTGTTTTCTTACTAGTTTTACAGTAATAAAGCAGGGGTGGGGAACTTTTTTGGGTCAAGGGGCCTCTGACCCACAGAAAAATCAGTCAGGGGCCACACAAAAAACCACCTCACTGACATGGCCACTGACTGAGAAGCAGAAACACCCTCCCCACATTCCCCTTGCATGCCAGAGCAAAGGGGGGGCCCAGGCTAGTAGATGTTGTGGGCCCCCTTTCACAAGGTCTACACAGGGCTCCGTGCATGGAGCTGATTGACTGGGCGGGGCTGATTAATCACCTGATTAGTCACATTGCCCTCTAGGCGCTGGAGTGGGGCTTTCCAATGCTGGGGCGGGTGATCCCCGAGCTTTGGGGGCTGGATCCAGGCAAGCCAGGGGCCGGATTCAGCCCTTGGGCTGTAGGTTTCCTGTCGCTGGTAATAAAGGAACACTCAGATAACATCCTGCCAAAAACATTCATTGTCAAATAAGAAAATTAAATCTATTGTCTCAGCAGCAAGCGGAAAGTACCTGGTTTACATTGAAGAACCAACAAACTGATTTTTCAGGTTCCCATTCTGTGCATAAATATTCACCTTTCAAAAATAATTGCAATGTATGTTCAGATCACTGGGGGTACAGAATGAAGTGTGCCTTGTTCAGTAGTTACATCCCGAATCGTGGGAAATAAACACGCAACATTTCACATCTTGGCAGTGTCTTTTTCCATGGAGCCGAGAGCTCTGCAGCCTGCAGAAATCCAGAAACCAGGGATCTGTTGAAAATGTTGCCTGCAAAATTCTACAAAAATAGGAAGAGCTCTTAAACCATGCTGCAAGTTCACCATGGTTAGAATCAGGACTCCTGGGCTCCGTTTCCTCCCCTGCCACTGGTTCGCCATGTGATTGTGTGACACTGCCTTACTGAGCCTCAGTTTACCCATAAGTAAAATGTCCAGTAATGGGAATTGGGGAGCAGCAGCAAGCGACCACAGCTCCCCCAACCCATATGTCCCCCCCGGGAAAGCCAAGCCAACCTTCCACCCACCATGGACACTGCCAGCTGGCCTGACCTCTCCTGCCTATGCAGTAGCTTCAGACCTACTTCTGAGCATCCCCCCTGAAACACCTCCTGCAGGGAGAGGAGTGAGAATGGAGGAAGAGAAAAGACAACCCCATACCTCCCCTCTCTACCTCCCCTCTTTACGTCCCTATACCTCCCCTCTCTACCTCCCCTCTCTACGTCCCTATACCTCCCCTCTCTACCTCCTCTCACGTCCCTATACCTCCCTCTCTACCTCCCCTCTCACGTCCCTATACCTCCCCTCTCTACCTCCCCTCTACATCCCTCTACCTCCCCACCTCCCCTCTCTACCTCCCCATACCTCCCTCTCTACCTCCCCTCTCTACCTCCCTCTACCTCCCCTCTCTACCTCCCCTCTCTACGTCCCTATACCTCCCCTCTCTACCTCCTCTCCCTATCTCTCCTCTACCTCCCCTCTACGTCTCTCTCTCTCTACCTCCCCCTACGTCCCCTCTCTACCTCCCCTCTCTACGTCCCTATACCTCCCTCTCTACCTCCCCTCTCTACCCTCAAGGCTGCTCCTGTAGGGAGGGGCCTCACTTTCTGCTCCCTCTCTCACAAAGATATCGCCCAGCTTGCTTCCACCAAGGCTGCCACTCTGGCACCAGGTGCCCTGCTCCCCCAGAGCACAAGTGAGTCAGCCATCCCCATCACAGCAGGAGCTGAAAAAAAGGCTTCCAGCTTGGGGCCACACACCCTGCATTCCAGAATCGTTTTTCCATTGGGCAATATTTGATTTGTATTATTATTACTTATCCCTTGCCGTAGTGTCATAGACCACTGGCTCATGGTGCTAGGTGCTGGACAAACACACAGTCCCTACTCCACCGAGTTTACAATTTAAGGATAATTGCCCTGTGAGTCAGTCATTACCTGCATGCAGAGCTAAGCCCTGACCTGTAGCACTTAGCAATAGATGAAAGTCCCTTGTGTGAACCGTTGCTAGGAGAAAGATCCCAATGTCCACCAGTAGGAATATCCCCACCCAATTTTAGCATATAGGTTGAACTTCATCAGTCCAGCACCCTCAGGACCTGACCGGTGCTGAACCAGAGAATTTGCCCAACCACGGGAGGTCAATATGGCCCACCCTGCCACTGCTCAGAGAAGACATTGAGGGGATAATTAGAGCTAAATAACAGCACAGAACACTGAGAGCCAGGACTGGTGGCTTTAAACAAACTTTATGGGACTGCGGGAAACTTGGCCACCCCCATGGTAAGTGGACATCTGGCGAACTGCAATCATGCTGGACCATGGATGTTGCTGGAACAAAGAGTGCCGGATCAGAGAGCTTCAGCCTACGAGGTGAGGCTGAGGGATTTGGGTCTGTTTAGTCTGCAGAAGCGAAGAGTGAGGGGGGATTTGATAGCAGCCTTCAGCTCCCTGAAGGGAGGTTCCAAAGAGGATGGAGAGAGGCTGTTCTCAGTAGTGATGGATGGCAGAACAAGGAGCAATGGTCTCAAGTTGCAGTGGGGGAGGTCTAGGTTGGATATTAGGAAAAACTATTTCCCTAGGAGGGTGGGGAAGCACTGGGATGGGTTCCCTAGGGAAGGGGTGGAATCTCCATCCCTAGAGGTTTTTAAGTCCCGGCTTGACAAAGCCCTGGCTGGGATGACTGAGTTGGGCTTGGCCCTGCTTTGGGCAGGGGGCTGGACTCGATAACTCCTGAGGTCTCCTCCAGCCCTATGATTCTATGAACCTGTAATAGATCTGAGTGATTCTAAATCAGAGCCCAATAAAACAGAAGCTTCCAGGCCTAGATATTTTCTTTGTGCCAGGATATTTTGCAGAAGACAAATATGCAACAAAATTACTGTTGGTGTTTCAAAATACCCCACAACAAGGGGTGAGATCCTGAAGTTCCAAAGCACCCGTTCTGTATTCTCTATAAGCGCTTTCTGAGGGATGTTTGCTACCACTCTAGATTCATTTGCTGCAACTATCACTTTAGCTTCATTAGATGTAACAACAATACGCATTTATGTATTTACAGTGCAAGATTCCCTCCAGCCAGCTATCCCAGAGTGAGCCATTGTCACGAGCACTGGTGCGGAGCGCAAAAGACACGCTTCTTTTCAAAAGACGACAACCGCCGATAAAAGTAAAGCTCTCCCTTTGTGAAAACAAGAGCTCTGTGTTCAGCTCCCTCAGTGATCTTCGGTCCATGGAACCGGCCACACCATCCCTTTAAAATGCACTCTTCTCCCCAAACATGTGTTCCCTACAATTGTTACAGAAACAGCTCATCTTATAGAAGGAAGGGCAGGATTCTGCTGCTATGAGTCATATGGAGGAGTACTCTAATTTGTCAGCACGCCCACTGAAACAATTGACAATTGTCTCCAGATTGTTGGGCTGGAGACTTGTTTGAGAGATGGGGATTATGGTGAGCTGTTTTAAATTGATGCATTGAAGCTGTATTTTTCATTTCTCTCCAGGGCAAATGAGGCAGAGAGACGGGTTCTCTTTTTAGCACTCTCATAAACCGGCAGAAGTTAATTAAATAAATTAATCCAATACAAGGCCAGATAACACAAAGTGAACAAAGGTGCCAAAAGGGGCCATAGAGATTAGGAAAAGTATTTCCTTCACCCCCCTTATCCTCCCATTATGTTTTTTCCATCATTTGAAAGCACTTTGGATAGAGTCAGTTTCCCTCTTCCCCCGTATAGCTGATTTCCCGTGGGGATTGTGTGAACGAGTCACAAAGCAACAAGAGAAAGACGCAAGACTATTTTTAAAAATAGGAAACTGTGGTTGTAAATCCCCCAGTGTCAGCAGAGGGTTTCGGGGGCAGCTGCCGTGCCCGAAACAACTTTCACTCGTTTTTGAGAATGACTAGATTGCAAGTTAAAAGAAAAAGCCACATGTAAACATGAAATAGAAATATCATTGCAGGAACGGCACAGACCATAACAGAATTACAATACAAAACCAAGCCAACACATGGGTTTCCACCACACGTGGAGGCAGAAACAAGCAATTCAATCATTTAAATCAAGAACTGCTAACACTGGATCGCTCTTTATGTATTTATCAGTAAATACCACAGACAACTGTCTGCAGAAAACATTTCTGTGTTATTTAAAAAGGAAACACATTTGGGAATAGATGTCATTCCTTCACCTTGTATGTACATTAAGGGCACTCTTGCTTTGTATATCCTGAATACAAGAAGAGCAAAACAAAATTTGTGTACTAAAAGAGCATCATATTGTTAACAGACTATGCTGAATTTATAGAGATGAGACTCTATGTCCAGCATTAATTGTCATAATCTCCCACCCTGGAAATGTGCGAGGGGACAAACACACACACACACACACACAGATGCAAGTGTTCCCGTGATTTCTGCAAATGAGCAAGTCCCAAATGAAGGATGCGCCAGCACCTTGGTGCTGCTGAGCAGCTAAGAAGTTTGAAGACAGACTGCTTCTTTAAACTGCAGCTCAGAGCTGTCATTGCTCAAAGATTCGGGAGAAATCACAATGCAAGGTCTAGAACTTGGGCGGATGTATTCCGGTGGGACACAGGAGCCTCCACCCGCTATCTCAGCTGAAGATTTAAATCACGTTGAAGATTTTGCAAAGCTCCATGCACATCACAGATATAAATAGAGTGCACCAGAGACATGCCAACTAAGTAGACAAACACTGTAAACCTCCCTTCCCCATCCCGATGTAGAATCTTGCAACGTTCTGACGTTGCAACTTGTCTGATGCTCAGAATAGAGGAGTGCCTCCTGGTACTGAAAGGACCCGATCCGTGGCATGTGCAGAAGAGCACGTAAGCAAGCACCCACCCAAATGCAGTTCTACATCAGCCCCTTCTTGCCTGGAGTCACTCTGCCCGAATGATAGCACATAGCAACAGGCACAAAAGTCAAGAAACCAGAATACGAGCGCCATATTCTGCAGAGCCTTCTGCCTTCCTTGGAGGAGGGCATTCCCTTTGGAGGAAAAGTAATCAATCAAATGCCATTCAAAAAAGGTAGCACCTACCGTGGTGTAATGCTGCATGGGGTCGCTAATATACAGCATTTTAGTCTTCTTGGAATTTAAAAACAACTAGGAACTTTCCCGCCACAGGAGTCATGGGGTCAGGGGAGGATGGAAAAAATAAAGAGGGTATTAATCGGCATGCGATAATGGAACATAAAGACAAGGGCAAGTGACCAGGAAGGTAGCCCCGGGGATGCTGGGCTGGCTACCTGTCTGCAGTTTGTTGGCTTTCTCGCTTTTTCCATCTCCCTTAGTTCTGTCATCTGCATCTAACAACAAAACTCAGGCCCACCCCTTTCTCTCCCTCATGACTATTCATTAAAACATAGGGCAGGCTGAGGCTTGCCCAATGATGTATTGGATTGTACCAAATGTCCTCACTGAGGGGGAGTCTGAGGGTCCTTCCCCAGAATTAAATTCAGCTGGATTTAATGCCAAAAAGCTGCTTGTTAGAGGATCAATGGAGCTAAAAGCCATTTGAGCTGCACCTTTTATCAGCAGAACAAGGCAGCTAGATTTGCACTAACCCAAGTACTGTGGTTCTGGAGCTGGGCAAATGTAGACATTGGCCTTTATTCTTTTGATGGATCATCTATCTATCCACCCCATACCCCCTCTCTCTCTCTCTCTCTCTCTCTCTCTCTCCATCACCATACACGCCCAATCTATCTATTCCTCGTCTTTCTCTCCCTCCCTCCTCGCCACCCATGAATCTTATATATGGCGAGGGTTGTTTTTAGTTTCCTCCTCCAGTCTGTTATCCATACGACACCCACAGGGTTCCCTTCCTTTGCTTCTGAAGGACGGGTGTTGATTAAGAGTGCAATGCAGAAAGAGGCACAGTCAGCTCATGGGGTTACAGATCTAGGAAACCATCTTGCAAGAAACCAAGAGGGATACATCCCTATCTCTGGGAGATAAAGGAGCAGTTTGCCTTGCTCAGGAATCAGTAGGGACGTTCCCAGAGGGCAGCCACACACCTGTTCCAACACGGCAGCCCAGGCTAAACAGCAGCACAGGGTCCATTAACCAAAGAGTAAAAGACAGGAACATACTACGAGGAAGAGCAGACACGTGAGTTCATAGCTAGGGAGTTCTTGGAGGTTCAGAGCCACAGAACAGCGAGGTGGGTGCTGATGGGTGGCTGATTCCCTGGGTTTTCTCCCTCACCAATAACCCAACTTTTCCTCCCCCATATCCGACCTTATGTCATTACCCTCCCTTAACAAGCCTGAGCCTCCACCTGCCCACCCCCAGAGCTTACAACAGAACTGACTAGAACCATCCCAAGACTTCCCTTTACCCAGCTACACGTCAACACTGTTAATTGTCTTCCAACATGAACCCAGACTACAAAAGTCCTTCACGTCAAATGCAGCTCGTGAATGGTCGTGGTGACAGGTCTCACCTGCCAGCCGCCCAGGAAAGATATCAAAAAAATAACCATGGGCATAAACAACGGTGTGGCTGGAGGCAAACCCTGAGGCGTTCACCGTCTGAGCCATATTTGGATTCTGACAGACCTCTGCCCCACTCGGGGGCCTTGACTCTGGAGCTTCCAGTTTCTGAGCCCTGAGGAAACCCCCGGCTGATCGCGAAAGGCTTCAGAGGCCTTGTTAGGGCCGGCTCAAGAGAAGTCAATGGACAGGGTGGTCCAGGAAAGCGCCTCAGGGCCAGAGGCCCGCTTGGGAGTGAGGGGGATTCATAGCGAGAGGGGAAGTAGACGTGGACAGAGGAAGAGCGTCACGGTCCACAGTGCGGGTGTCAAGTCCCCCGATTAGTGTCCCCAGCAGAGAGCAGCACAATGGTGCGGGCTCCTTGAATAGATTGTGCCTGCTCTACTGACTTTGCAAGCAGCCCATTGGGGACGCCGCAAGATGCCCCTCCAATGCTCCCTGTGTGCATCACCCTCCAAGGAAGGGGAAGGTCTGCTCTCTGCTGCAAAAGCCATCCACCGACAAACAGGGTTTGATGCACCATCTACAACCACCTGCCTGCAGCAGTGTCCTCTCCCTGCTGCTTCAGAAGGAGATGAAAGACTCACAAGATCTCTGGCAATTCTGCATGTAGGGCTCGGGCGACCCGCTTACAGCTGCAAGTGGGAGTCTGATGCCCTGTCTCTTAGCAGGGATAGCCACAGATGTGCATGGGCCATATTGTTATCCAACTGTTAACCCAGCTATAGCATTAAACTCCACACCACACCACCCGTGTGGCATAATTAGCCATCTCTTCACTCTAACGGGATTAGTATCTTCTTGCCTGGTAGCTCCTGGACTTTTTAAACATGAGATTCTGCCTTAAAAATAAGCCCTATTATTAACCCGCAATCCCAGGTGCATTGTCAGCCTCACAACCCCCCAGGTATTGCGGCAGAACAAGATCTGTCCAGGGAAAGATCAATTCCTAGCCCAACAGCGCTGAATAATTGCTGGAAATCAATGCTGTGGCCAAAGCAGCCCCGTGTCTTTTCTGTTTTCATCTTTTCACTACTAGTGACCAAGCACTGGCAGAATCTGAGAAAGAGGCTGTAGGCTGCTAAAAACTACGTCTGGGTTTGGAGAAAGTGAGAATTTTACCAGAAATGTCTTCCCCTCCAAGAAACGAACCTGAACCACGTCCGTGTGCAGATCTGAACGTTGTTGGATAATTCCCCTCCCTCCACAATGCAACCTGCCCCTGTCCCTCGTTTCCGTCAGGACTGGAATCAGAAACAGCACACCCCAGTGGGAAAGGCCGCCCCGGTAGGAGTCCTGACCTGGCTTCACCCAGGATGTGAGAAGTCTCCCTGCCGTGCCTGTTCCCAGCCCTGGGTGCTGGCACTAGAGGTTTTTGGGGTGCTGCAGCACTGCCTGGATTGAAATGGCTTCCATTATATAAAACCGTGCTGTCTAACACACTAGCCACTAGCCACATGTGGCTATTTGGCCAGTTGAATAAGACTAGTTCTGCAAACAGAACTGGTGAGACACCACAGAGATACAAGTTTGATGGTTTGTTTCAATCACTCTCAGCACCCCCTTCAAAAAATTATTCCTGCCCCCACCGTTCCCAGGACATTTCGCCTATGTCTATACTGCACATTTATTTCGAAATAACAGAGTGTGCGTCTACACAGCAAGCCCGTTATTTTGTAATGTTTACGAAATAACGGGCTTCTTATTCTGACTTCTGAAGTCCTCATTTCACGAGGAGTATGGAAAGTTGAAGGACAAGTGTCCTTCCTTCCACTTCCTGCAGCGTAGACAGCGCCTAAAGCCGAGTTAAGCTACTTCGACTTCAGCTATGTAGTTACAGTAGCTGAAGTTGTGTATAAACTCTTCTAGACCAAAGCAAAGCAGAGAAATGTATGAAGACTCAACTTTCAAGTCTTTACAGTTTTACTGCACACTAGTAATTGGACCTAGTGGGAAAATAGACCACATTTCCTCACTTGTTTAAACCACTGTGGCACCTGAAAGACTAACAGCTTTATTCGGACATAAGCTTTTGTGGGTAAAACCACTTTGCCAGGTGCCTGGAGTTGACCAGGCCTCTGACGAAGCGGTACGAAAGCTGATGCCCAAATAAATGTTAGTCTGTAAGATGCCACAGGACTCCTCGTTGTTTTTGCGGATGCAGACTAATTTGTTTAGCATTTCTTAAGTTCATATTCAAAATTCTTTAGGGCATTAAGTTGCTCCGCCTATCCTTTTTCCTACCTGCTCACAGCCTAGCAATGTCACAACATGCCACGGGGAAGAGGAATCTATGCTGTGCGTCCAACGAATCACTGGCAAGCTCGTCTTGGGCAGGTCTGCCGCAAACACCCGCTGACATGAGCATTTGTAGGCATGTGCTAGCTCAGACTTAGCCTGCTCTCCTCCGGAGACACAGGAGGGGCTGGCACACTGAGCCAACTCCCCAGGAGACACCTTCATGAGATGCACTTCACGCCTGGCTAGACAATGTAACGGAACTATAGCTCAGTACCCTTGGAGGCTCCTCGTTCCCATCAGGAACACAGGGTAGAAAGAAAGCCAGGGCCGACAAGCCCAGGATCCATGGAGCTGCCCCCTGGTTCAGACAGAAATATGAAGTGGGAGAATCTGATTATAATGCTAAATGTGCTAATGAGGGCCAATACTGATGCCCTGGCAACTTAATGGCTCGGTGATCAAAACAACAACCTGTGAATAGACTTGTTTGTTGTATAAGCCCAAACAGTGGTTGGTCCTAAAAAAGACATGTGACCATGCCATCTGGTACTGGAATCCATCCTGAACCTGGTATTTTTCCATGGGGATGGGAGGAGCCTAACAAAGGATTCCCGCTCTGGGGGAAAGTCTATTTAAGCAATGAGAAACAATCAGCTTTTCTCTTCAATTGGCCTTTGAAACAGCCTGCCCACCCTAAAAGGATACTTGAAGAGCTCTGAAAAGCTATAGACCCAAGCTAGATCAAAGACCAACTCCGACTTGAAGTTTTTACCTGTAATGAGAACAGCTATTTAGGTTAAGAACTTGCACGTACCATGTTTCTTAGTGGATTAGAACTAGCTAAGCATTTTTCCATAAAATCATAGAATCATAGAACTGCAAGGGACCTTGAAAGGTCATCAAGTCCAGTCCCCTGCCCTCATGACAGGACCAAACACTGCCTAGATCATCCCTAATAGATCATTTTAATTTAGGAAATTATTTTGATCTGACTGTTTTCACTTGCAACCGCTTAAATCCTACGTTTTATACTTAATAGAAACACTTCTGTGTATTATCAGACCCAGTGTAAATAATTGTTACCTGGGAGGAAGCAACCACTGTGCACCTCTCTCTTTCATTGATAAAGTGGGCTGGCTTTTTGCTTTCACTGTGTAAAACTGTTACACAAGGTACGATGGATTTGTTTGGGGGTTTGGTCCCTTTTGGGGGTTGGTTTCCTGGATGCTGAGCCCTTAGAACTGAGTCCTCCCAGAGCTGTTCTGTCTGGTTCAGTGCCTGTGTGGCTCTGAAGGGGGTGGTAACCCCAACTCTGTGCTGTGTCTGGGAGAGGCCAGAGGACCAGGCCCAGCAGGACAGGGTGGGGGGGAGCCCCAGCCAGTGGGAAGGCAGGAGTCTGTGGCATGATTGGCACATTGCAGGACAACCCCCATGGGGACTCCTGTGGTTTTAACCCATCCCAACACGCATCTCCAAAACCCTAGTGTACTTCTGTGCTTGCATCGATCAGATAACCGTTCTCCTGTTGCAATTGCTCTTGCATGTGCAAATACCTGGCCTGAGTATCATAGAATATTAGAACTGAAAGGGACCTCGAGAGGTCATCAAGTCCAGTCCCCTGCCCTCACAACAGGACCAAGCACCATCTAGATCATCCCTGATAGATGTCTATCTAACCTTCTCTTCAATATCTCCAATGATGGAGGCTCCACAGTCTCCCTAGGCAACTTAGTCCAGTGTTTAACCATCCTGACAGTTAGGAAGTTTTTCCTAATGTCCAAACTAAACCTCCCTTGCTGCAATCTAAGCCCATCGCTATTCCCATACACCATTATGGACTGTTGCAAAAAAAAAAAAAAAAAAAAACAGTCTACAGTGCAAGTATTTTGCTGTGCCTTGACCTGCAGTCAATCAAAACCACAGCCCAATATTTTCTATTTGAAATAAGCCCCTGGAGTCACATCTGTGGACCCCAAGGGGGTCTGGGTATCACCACAAAAGGGCAGCATGCACTGTTTTTTCTCATTAAGGTACAAACAAGGTGGCCCTCCTCATTGAACACAACACACAATGTACTTGTGAAACCTGCAGGTGCAAATACAGGAGGGCGAAGAAGCAGAAAACTGCAGGAGCTCGAGCGTTTGAATGAAAACCCTCAACAGCCGGGCAGGCAGGCGCACACTGTCTAGTCTCTTCTTATGGGAGGAGATTGGCTCCTTGAACTACTAAGACTCAACCCAATATTGATAATAATAATTTCAATACCAACCACCCCATGATCTTGTAGACCAATAACCTAGTATTCACGACAAAACTTCTAGGACGCTGCTTCCGAGAGGTGAAAAGTTTGAGGTGACAACAGGGAAGGGGACTTAAAGACGTCTTTAGTGAGGATAAAAACGAGAGAGGATGCAGCTCTGGTTGCATGGCACATTCAGGAGCTTGAGCTGTCATTTGAATTGCCGGGGGAAGAACGCAGTGGTATAGCAGCTGTGAAGTCCCAGGATATGGGTGAGACAAGGTGGATGAGGGCCTGTCTTTCAGGATACGTCTACACTGCACACTAACTTCGAAATAAACTATTCCAGAATACTTATTCCAAAATAGCTTATTTTGAAACAGCACGTCTACACTACAGGGAAGCCTGAAAATGAGTCCGAGGCAGGCTTCCCTAATGTAGACGTGCTATCTCGATTTAGAGCCCCAGGAGGCACTGGGGAGGAATAACGTAGAATGGCCCTGGCGAGGGGCTGTTTCGAACTAGCAGCAGTGGAGCATCTACACATGCCTTATTTCGAAATAGCTATTTCGGAATAGGCGTTATCCCTCGTAGAATGAGGTTCACAGATTTCGGAATAAGCCATCTATTTTTTTGAAATTATTTTGAAATAACGGAATGGCTGTGTGGATGCTCGCATTGTTATCTCGAAATAACGGTGCAGTGTAGACGCACCCTGATTGGACCAACTTCGGTTGGTGAAAGAGGCAAGCTTGCAGGCTTGACCGGAAGAAGAGCTCCGTGGAAGCTCGACACCACATCTCTCCCCCCACTGAAGCTGGTTCAATTAAAGACACGAGCTCCCACACCTTGTCCATCTTGCAGGGGCAAGGCCAAGACCCTGTAATATGTGGTATCCAGCCAATGTCCTGACACGTCACCTGGACACTCTGCTCCGCCCACTTTATGGATCTGCTGTCTTTGCTTCTCCAAGAAACTAGTAACTGGGTTGGAATTCACTTCACATCTCTAATGACAACACCTTCTGCCGGAGCAGTTTGCGAGGCTTTACCAAGACTGGTGAATGGAGCAGCACAAGCCCCCAGGTCATGAAGTATGGAAGCGCTGTGCTGCCTCTTTTGCAGATGCTTAGGCCAGGGCACAGAGCATTTAAGTGACCTGCCACTGGTCACAAAGCAAATCAGTGGCAGAGCCAGACGTAGAATCCTGGGTTCCCGGCTGCTGTGACGATAAGACGATACTGCTTCCCGCAGAAATGTCCTCCTCTGCTCCACACGTGTGCTACCTTTATTTCAGGCCAACAGGATCATGTGTTGGTGCATTTATTTTTACATGTGTGAGCCTGCCACGCTTTCGGGGTGACGGACAGCACCAGCTGGACTCATCTCACGCTGAGCTAAGCAAGATAACGTAGAGTCCCTAAGCTGGGTTGTACAAATGTTTACTAACCGCTCATTCCATTAAATTAGTGCTAACATGCACTGGCTGTTAGCTACACCCTCTGCACATGCTCCCCTGTTCTACACCAGGGTGTTAGGAATCCTCTGTGCTCATCAGACCATGGCCTGTGCCCTGCAGTACAACGTAAGCATTCCCCTCCATCCCCTCCCGCCCCCAGCAGCAGTAACAGGTTCCCACGAGGCCTGGCTACATTACAACAGGAATAACAAGAAGAGAGGCCACAACCCAAGGGCTGGTGCAGTGCCACAGTTAGCACTTTGCCATCCACCTGCTCCGTCTGCCAGGCAGACAAAGGCTGCAGAGAAGAGGCAAAGAAGCCCACAGAGGAGGGGAAAGTGCAGCCAGAAGGAGACAGCCAGGACTTTGAGGCAGGAAGGAGGAGGTTTGAGGAGGGAGACGCGATCAAGGGGCAGGAGCTCTAAGCACTCAAAGTGAAAGAGGAGACCAAACCTGTCTGGCAGGGGCATTTTGACACCACGCAGCAGAGCGGCGGAGCCCTATGGAGCGAAGAGTTCTAAGCGAGGCCAGTCGGAGCTCTTCTCCGTGTATTGCCTCATGAAGAATAACGCTTTGCCCTTCTCTGCACCGCTGGGAGGACGCGGCGGGAGGCCATTCGGGTGGAGAGAGGCAGGGACTTAGGCCGAGGGAGGGGAAGGGGCTTGGTCAAGAACAGGCAGAGGATCCAGCTCTCCTCCCTGAGACTGAAGCAGGGCTGAGGTGCCAAGGGAACAAGTGAAGCAGCCAGACCCGTGGGTGCGTCACTGTGTGTGCACAGAGTTAGGGGCCTAGCGGCTGGAGGTTTCCAGTTCAAGAGGAGGGCAGGAGAAGCCTGTTATGTGTCCCAGATGGGGCCATGACAATACAGAAGCAGCATAAGAACATAAGAGCGGCCATACTGGGTCAGACCAAAGGTCCATCCAGCCCAGTGTCCTGTCTGCCAACAGTGGCCAATGCCAGATGCTCCAGAGGGAGGGATCACAACAGGCAATCCTCACGTGATCCCTCCCCTGTCGCCCACCTCCAGGGAAACAGAGGCTAGGGACACCATTCCTACCCATCCTGGCTAATAGCCATTGATGGACCTAACCTCCATGAATCTATCTAGCTCTTTTTTGAACCGTGGTAAAGTCCTAGCCTTCACCGCATCCTCTGGCAAGGAGTTCCACAGGTTGACTGTGCGCTGAGTGAAGAAAAACTTCCTTTTGTTTGTTTTAAACCTGCTTCCTATTCATTTCACTTGGTGACCCTTAGTTCTTACATTGTGGCTGTGTCTACATTGGCACCCTTTTCCGGAAAAGGGATGCTAATGAGACAAGTCGGAATTGCAAATGCCGCAGGGATTTAAAATTTCCCCGCGGCATTTGCATGAACATGGCTGCCTCTTTTTTCCGGCTCGGGGCTTTGACGGAAAAAAGCGTCAGTCTAGACGCGGCTCTTGCGGAAAATAAAGCCTTTTTCCGGAAGATCCCTTATTCCTGATTTTAAGAGGAATAAGGGATCTTCTGGAAAAGGCTTTATTTTCCGCAAGAGCGTCAGACTGGCGCTTTTTCCACAAAGCCCCGAGCCGAAAAAGTGGCAGTCATATGCAAATGCCGCGGGAAAATTTAAATCCCCGCTGCATTTGCAATTCCGACTTGTCTCATTAGCATCCCTTTTCCCGAAAAGGGTGCCAATGTAGACACAGCCTATGGGAATAAATAAATAACTTTTCCTTATTCACTTTTCCACACCAGTCATGATTTTATAGACCTCTCTCTTATCCCCCCCTTAGTCTCCTCTTTTCTAAGGTGAAAAGTCCCAGTCTTTTTAATCTCTCTTCATATGGGACCAGTTCCAAACCCCTAATCATTTTTGTTGCCCTTTTCTGAACCTTTTCCAATGCCAATATATATTTTTTGAGATGAGGCGACCACATTTGTATTCAGTATTCAAGATGTGGGCGTACCATGGTTTTATACAGAGGCAATAAGATATTTTCCGTCTTATTCTCTATCCCTTTTTAAATGATTCCTAACATTCTATTTGCTTTTTTGACTGCTGCTGCACACTAAGTGGATGTTTTCAGAGAACTATCCACAATGACTCCAAAATCTCTCTTGTGTAGTTGTAGCTAAATTAGCCCCCATCATATTCTATGTAGAGTTGGGATTATTTTTTCCAATGTGCATTACTTTACATTTATCAACATTAAATTTAATTTGCTATTATGTTGCCCAATCACCTAGTTTAGTGAGATCTTTTTGAAGCTTTCACAGTCTGCTTTGGTCTTTAACTATCTTGAGCAGTTTGGTATCATCTGCAAATTTTGCCACCTCATTCTTTACCCCTTTCTCTAGATCATTTATAAATAAGTTGCAGCAGGCATCTTGGATGTTTTCATCCATGGCAGCATTCACAATCCTCACTCCTCCCCATTAAACCTTATTTAATGAGTATCTCCCTTAAAAACTTTCCCAGGCAAAAATATGCCTGAAGCCATAATCTGGTGAGATATCTGACTGTGGTGAGACAATGAGACTTCATGGGACAAATATTTTACTCGATCAGGGCCCGATTCTGGCACCTTTCCTCACACTGAGCAGTCCCTTACTCCAGAAGTGGCACTCAGTGGAGCCACTTGCGGAGTAAAGTATTATACTATACTAGACCTGGAAAGTTGGCTTAAGGTACACAACTCCAGCTTGACACCTTCTTGATAGGGGGTGGTCAATGGGAGCAAACATGCCCATCGGCTTCCCTTACTTCTCATGACTGCGAGGAGTAGAGGCACCGGCTGGAGTGGCCTTCAGTGTTCGATTTACAGGTCTTAACTAGACCCGCTAAATCAAACGCCAGAACGTCGATCTCCGGCATGGCGAGTGAAGACGTGCCCTCTGTGTGAGCCAGGGTAGCAGAATCTGACTTATAATGTCATAGCCATCTCCTGGGTTAGCTGGGCAACCGTTGGGAGCATAAGAATGTTGACACTGAGCGGTCAGCTCCACTGGATGATGTGGAAGGTGTGAGCTGTATTTCCTCTGGCTGGTTTGGGGCCCATTCCTATGAAACACGGAATCAGGGGGGAGTCGTTTCCTCAACCCTACTCATTATGGATCAGTGACGCCAACATCTTTAGCAGAGGGACCTAATGAGAATACAGAGTAGTTGGCGTTTTTTAAACCTCTGCTCCACAAATGAATTGACTTTACTCTAGCCATTGATGTGAAGGTCCCAGAATACGGCATCACGTAGTACAAGAACCATGGAGGAACCCAGCCCCACCCAGGGTTCTTTGCTTGGAAGGGGCGGGCAGGATTCATGTTTGGTTTGGGGCACTCAGGATACAGTAGCTGGAGAGATTCAGCCAACCTGGGTCTTTTTCAACTGACTAACCATAAAGATTGTCCCTCCCTCATACAGCTGAGCCCTAACATTTCCTTTTTAAGTGCTTGCTCCCCTGTGGCTGATGCGAAGGGTCTTTTCAGACACGGAGGTTCTGACTTAGGCTCCAATGCTGCAGTGCACGCAGGCCGATTCCAAGGCCTGGCTTCCGAGTGGCTGCTCAGGGATCTGCACTGGCATAACTCATCGCATGACTGTGCACCAGAACCTGGCATCGGAGTGGCTCTTCATGGGCTCAGGGATCTGCACTGGCATAACTCATCGCACGACTGTGTGCCTAACTCACTCTAACTGTTCGGGGGCAATGGGGAAAACTGAGGACACACAGTGCTAAGAGGTGCACAAAGAAGTAGAAGAACTCATTCCCCCTCGCTACTTTCTGCTATAGTAACCCTCTGTGTGATTTGTAGCATAGAAGGGGCAAATATTTCAGAGTACAGTGATATTCAAGGGGATCATGCCCCTTTTTTGGTTAGGGGCCACTGACCCACAGAAATATCAGTTGGGGGCTGCACAAAGGTGAGAAGAAAAAAAACACCTCACTGATGCAGCCCTCAACTGGAAAGCAGGAAGACACTCCCCACATTCCCCCTGCACACCTAGGGGTGGTCAAGCTAGTAGATTTTATGGGCCTCCTATGCTCTGGGATGGGGGGCCAACAATGAGGGGTTCAGTGTGTGGCAGAGGGCTGCTGGGAAACAGGCTTGGGGGTGGGAGGTCTGGGCAGGATGGTGGTCTCAGGGCTGGAGCACCAACACCAACTCCCCAATGCTGGCGGGGGGAAGTCCTGAAACTCAGAGTCAGATCCAGGCAAGCCAGGGGCCGCATCCAGCCCCTGGGTCTTAGGTCCCCCCACCATTATAAAGTATACAGCGTTATTGCCAAATACAACCTACAGAGCTAGCTGTGAAGATCTGGGGGTTCCAAACACAAGTGTTTGCTTCTTGGAACTGTTTGTGTCCCATAATTAAAGACTCTTTGGTGTGCACTGGTCCAAGTCTCCCTTTGGGTATGTCTGGGCTGCAAGCTTCTTTCCAAAGAGAGCATTCACACCTCAAAACCGGATCAAAAAAGCAATCAGCTTTTTTGAGAAAGCGTGTCCAGACTGCACGGACACTCTCTCGAAAGAAAGCCCTGATTGCTATTCACAGAATGGCCACCCGGGCACCTGTGCTTTTTTCGACTGCCTTTTCTTTCGAAAAACGTCCCTGTTCAGCGTCCACACACACCTTTTTTTGAAAGAGCTCTTTTGAAAAAGGCGTTCTTCCTCATAATTTGAGGGTTACCAATGTCGAAAAGACACCTGCCTTCTTTCGAGTTAATTTTGAAAGAATGCGATTGCAGTGTGGACGCAGGTGACGTTTTTTCAAAAAAACAATGTAGTCTAGACATACGCTTTGCGCTGTGTGTTATGGCTTATCCTGGGGCATCTCGTAAAAGAGCAAAATAAAAATGGCACCTTTTGGATCAGGGATGCCTTGTGAGGGAGGCTTCCTGAGAAAACAGAGGCGGTGCTTTTTAAACCTCTGTTCCACGAATGAATTTACTGTACTCTAGCCATTGCTGGGAAGGTTCCTCAATAACAAAACGCAGGGTCTGATCTTACAAAAATCTTACTCACGTCACCGGCTACTCGCACGAGTTAGGCTGAGCTCACGTGAGTCAAGAAATGCCACCTTGGGCATGAATTTTAGTGAGGAGGGAAAAAATTCCCAGCCAAGTGCCCCTGCCAGAAACAGGGCAAGAAAATCAGGGAGCAGAGCCCCCCTCAGTCTGGAAAGCTTCTGTTTTCTTTTGCTCTCTCCCCATTCAGAATCAGTCACGTCCAATAAAGGTTTCAAACCCTTTCTCCCCGACAGACAGGGCAGCTCTTGTCCTGGCTCTAACCAGGCAGCCCCCGAAGGTACGAAGAGCCCAGTCTGGCTCCCGCGAGGAGCCCTGGCAAAACGCCTCGTCGCTTCCGCAGGGGCAGGAGTGGGCTGTCAGTGAGCTAAGCCTGTAGACTTTCTTACAAATGACTTTTCCCGTGCAGCGTGTTTCTACTTGAACAATTATAGGTTATTCATGTTGTTAAGAGGCACTTGCACGGTTCTCCCCCTTCGTTGTAGCAGCGAGCCTGTGGCTGGCGTGTCCCAGCAAGCAGAGGCATGATGCTAAGGTCTGCCGGCAGCTACTAGAGCACTGTAATTATTGCAGCTACAATAGCCCCTCCTTCAACACGCCTCTGCCTGCCTGTCTCGGGTTTCCATGTTAGCACGGTGCTCCCATGTGGGATACTTGGGGGCATGGGGCCTTGGATGGCTGCTCCTGCTGAGTGCACAGATGGGGAGTCCTTCAGCATCAAGGGGCCAGAGTTGCTCTGTGTTTTAGCCAGATGTTACTATAGGCAAGAATGAAATGGTGACCACCGGGGTCAATCGACTGTACCTCTGCCAGGTGACACGGGAGAGAGCCATCCCATGGTCAAGCTGATGGAGGCTGTACTAAGGTGATTTCCACTCCAGGCGGAGAACCCACATGCTGTTCTGAGAACAGGCCTACCAACAGGGGCGGGGGAGGGGACAAAGAAGGCAACCTCCCCTAGTCCCGCCCCTTCCACCCAAGGCCCCGCCCCTTTTGGGAATGAAGAATCAGTCCCTCCCACCTTGCCCAGAGGCTCAGCAGTCCTATCGGCCCCCCTGTCCAAAACATACTCCTCACTGGACATGCCAGTGAAACTTATGACTTTATTATTATAGTAATATAATATTATGTTATATTTATTATTACATTATTTATATAATATATATTTTATATTTATATATTTATATATAATATATATTGAAATAATATATTTTTTATTATATTAAGTATAAGTAATAATAAATAATACTGTTTTCCTGGCCATTGTATGAGGTTACTGCATAATGCAGTACAATAAATACGGAGGAACCCTGCTTATTCCATGCACTAATACAGTGGCTTTTGATCAGCACTGGCTTTGTTTGGCTTATGAGCCAGTAACACAGGGTACGGCTACACTGTGGGGTTTCAAGAAGGTATGCAAATTGCGCTCACATTTGCATATCTTCTTCTGTTTTTTTTTTCCAGAAGAGAATTTTCCGATATTTGGCCCGTCTACATGGAGCCAAATGTTGGGGAAAAACCCTCTTTCGGAAGCCCCCTGTACACCTCATTTTACGAGGAATAATGGGGCTTCCAAAAGAGGGTTTTTTCCTGACATTTGGCGCCGTGTAGATGGGCCAAATATCAGAAAATCCTCTTCCGGAAAAAAAAACGGAAGAAGATATGCAAATACAAATGCAATTTGCATACCTTCTTTGAAATCCGCCCCCCCCCCCACAATACAGCCATACCCACAGAAGTAAAAGGCTCCATATCTCACTCCCAGCCCCTGGCGCCATCCCAGCCCCCTGGTGCCCAACAACCCCTTGTTTAAAATGACTGTCTTTCTTGTAACTGAAATGCGCTCACCAAGACGGACTCATTCATACTCCTCATCTGGAAGACGTCCATGGTGACCTCTGCTTGGTTAGACACCTCGCTTTCCCCTGAATGGCTGGATGGAGGGAGATCAAAATAGGTGCTGTCCGGTTCCCTGAGAAAAGGAGGTGGCATATCATTAGCCTCTCAGCTCCCCTTGTGCAGCTTTCATCCATCCCACCCCAGCCTTGGCTTTCCCTTGAACTTTGGCCGCTTCCAGCCTTTGATTTTTCCCGGGCTGCCCCTCTCAGCACATTTTACTTGGACAAATTGTCTTCTGTGGGGGATAAATGCAGCATGAGACTCAGAGGACATAGATGTTGCTTGTCCCTCAGTAGCAAGTGATCGGCCAGACAGAGCATTGCTTCCTTCCGGGGAGGGCACAGAGGAGAAAAGGGAATGGTCCACAGGCCTCCTTCCTCTTCAGTCAGGGTGCTAAGTACAGGCCAGAGAGGGAGCTAAACCAATTAGAAAATGCTGCCTGCTTCACTTTGGAAGAGCCCGCTCAGCTCTTAATCAGGCAGCCCTGGAGCAGTGTAAGGAGGCCAGGGCCAGAGAGAGCCAATTAGTGATGAGTGGGTTTGGCCTCATCCACCCAGCCATGAGCACCTACATCCAGGCCTGTCCATCACATCCACCTCCAACTCCCATTCACGCCACCTCGGCATTGGACCCCTGTGCAGAACTGTCCCTGGTTCTGTGGCAGCCCCACTCCATTGGGAGCCAGATGAACTGGGACACCCCGTGGCAGCAGCTGCACCCAGGGCCCCCACGTGTGGCTAGGAAGCAAAGAGAATGTAGCCCAGGACTCTACAGTGCACAGTATAGAGGAACTCCTTGCCAGAGGATGTGGTGAAGACCAGGACTTTAACGGGGTTCAAAAAAGAGCTAGATAGATTCATGGAGCTTAGGTCCATCAGTGGCTATTAGCCAGATGGGTAGGGATGGTGTCCCTAGCCTCTTTTTGTCAGAGGCTGGGAATGGGTGATAGAGGTGAGATCACTTGAGGATTCCCTGCTCTGTGCACTCCCTTTGGGGTACCTGGCATTGGCCACTGCCAGCAGACAGGACACTGGGCTAGATGGACCTTTGGTCTGACTGGGGTGGCTGTTCTGATGTTCTTACACTCCTTTCTGACTCACCTGGGTGGGGCTAGCAGTGGACAAAGTGCATCTCTCTTGCTTTGCCAGTTTCCACCCACTTCCCCCAGAGGGGAGTCAGAGTCACCCAGAGAGGACAGCAGAGTCTTGAGTGGAGGGACAATGCCATAGAGCAGTGGTTCCCAAACTTTTCGGCAGCACGCCCCCCTTTTTGATTTTTGAGAAACCCTCACGCCCCTCCCCATAGCAAAAAAACTTGTTGAGCAAAAAAAAAAAAAAAATGGAACAGACCGGGGCCAAAAAACAAAAATAGCAGCAAAACTTAAGGAGGGATTGACCGGGCAGTCCTGCTTTAATTCTCTGCAGCCCAGTACGTGGAGCAGGGGAGCAGGGGGGTGGAGGGGACAACTCCCCAAAGGGCTAAACCAGGCTGGTAAGACTCTACTCAACAGGCACAAGCTTGGCTGCTTCCCTCTCAGCGGCACTAAAGTCTCTTAGGCCAGAGGTTGTTCAAACTTTTTGACTCATGACCCAGTGGAAGAAAATTGCTGCTGCTGTGACCCAACATCATAGGACTGGAGGGTGGGCTGCGGGGTGGGGCTGAGGATGGAGCTTCGGGGTGTAGGAAGGGATTTGGGGAGGGGTAGGCTGGGGCAGGAGGGGCTGACCTCAAGCAGCTCCTGGTCAGCGGTGCAGTGGGGGGCTAAGGCAGCTTCCTGCCTCTCCTGGCACCGCAGGCCATGCTGCGCCCAGAAGCAGCCAGCAGCAGGTACCCAGCCAATGGGAGTGCAGGGCTAGTGCTCGGGGCAAGGGCAGTGCAGGGAGTCCTCTACTCTCCCATCCCCCTCCCACCTAGGAGCTGAGCCTGCTGCCGGCTGCTTCTGGGGCCCAGCGCAGTCTGTGGTGCCAGGACAGGCAGGGAGCTGCCTTAGCCCCCCCACTGCTCACCTGATCCCCCTGCAGCACTGAGACCCAGCACCCGGCATCCCACCCCCCAGTGCTGGGTCCCGGCCCGTCATTTGAAAAGCACTGGCCTAGGGTGTCACAACTTCCTAATTTCTTCTGACTTTAAACGAGCACGTCCCAACAGTCCTCTCCAGCCCGTGGCATTTGCCACAGCATGCGGGCGTGCTGGGCGTCGGCCTTCAATCAGCACAGGGGAAACCAAATCCCAGCTGGGCTGGAGTTGTTTTCTGCAGTATTTGGAAACACACCCTTGCATGTGGGGCAGCTCTAGAGCATTAGCACAGAGGACGGGGGGGGGGAGGTATTTTGAAAAGTAGCCATTAAAACAGGAGGCCAGATTTGGGGTGCCCAGGTTTTTGGACCAGATTCCGGGAGGTGTTGGGTCATTTCTCGTTCAGATTGTTCCATGATCTCGACTCTCACTGCGCTGTCACATCAGGACCTCCACTGATGGTGCGTCTACACAGCAGGACTTAACTCGAAATAAGCTACTTCAATTGCATAGCTTATTTCAAAATAGCACATCTACATAGCACTTATTTTGAAACAGAGCCTTCTTCCTCCGACTTCCCTTACTCCTCGTACAATGAGGGTTACAGGAGTCGGAGTAAGAAGTCCTCCAGCTGGACGGTATTTCGATATTATTTCAAAATAACTGCCTGCTGTGTAGATGTGGACTAAGTTATTTCGGAATAGCGCTAGTGATTTTGAAATAGTGTTGCGGTGTAAACATACCCTGGTGCAAGGAGATCGGGCTGGTAAAATGTAGCCTGAGTGGACAAAGCTGAGCTATTGAGCAAGCAAAAATCTGAACATGAAAAATACGTGCATGAAAACATGGGCCTTGCAGCCATAGAGGTAGAGGTATCTAGAAAGGTATCTCCCTTTTAAGTCCTACTCCACAATATGAGTCTCTAAGCACTAAGCAATGACAGACCAGTTGTTTCCCAGAATGAGGGTTGGCACAATGGTCGAGTAGCACTTACAGTGTGCTCCAGAGATGTTCAAACGTCGTCCCTTCATCCACTGGAGAAGACTGGGACATCTTCACAGAGGGGGAGTCGGACAGGGGATAAATCGCTCTGGGCGCAAAGGAAAACAGCATCGTTAGTGTGGCCACAACGCATAGAAATGGAACAGCCTGTACTTATCCAGCACCTTTCAGCTTTGTGCCTGACCAAGTGTACGCACGGGGATGTGTCCTGTGCATGCAGGGGGAGGGACTAGACCATCAAATGGTTCCTTTCCATTTCTTTATTTCCAGGGCCTGCCCAGGGAATCTCATGGATAATTAAAGCAAGATTCAGTGAACTCTGTTTAAGATAAAATGGATTGAAAATCTCCCACTGAGCCAGTGCAGCACAACGTGTGGGTACCAATGGACTCTAATTTTAGGTGGGGAAATGGAAGATCTCTCTGTCTATAACCCATGACAGGTTGGACCTCCCTGGTCCAGCAACCTCAGCACCTGATTGATGCTGGAGGAGGAATTTTGCTGGACCAGGGGGGAGGTCACTTCTGGCCCCCCCTGCTACCGGCTACCCCAGCCCTGGACTGGCTGCCAGCCTCCTGACCAGTTCCCCCCATGCCACTGGCCTTGCTGCCCTGCCGGTCCCCCAACCCCCGCTTTTCCTGCTGTGCCAGGCAGCCCAGCTCTAGCTTAGCTCCCTGCTTGCAGGGCTCCTGGCCACACTGGGCAGCCCAGCTGTGAGGAGCCCAGCCACCAGCCCTCCGCCGGGACTCTGTGGTCCTAGAACATCCGTGGTCCAGCACCAGGGGAATCCTGGTTTACAGAGGTTCAACCGGTACAGATACCCCCACACCGCCAGTCCCTGATTTCTCACTGGCTGCCAGCACTGTAATCTAGTCCCCAGTCTGGCCGAGCGCAAGCCTCTAGAGGTCGTCGGCGTGTGGAAGAAAGAGCGAGTAGCTGCCTTTCCCATTTGTTGGCACCACGGGCCTGACAAGCCCAGGCCTGCTCAGAATGGGTCCTGGAGAGAAGGGAGGGGGAAGGAGAAGCAATCTGTCACTTCCTCCAGCCCTTTGGTCCTTCTGCAGCAAGATCATGTGAGGCTCCCTGGAGGTTTCTGAATGGAGGGTTTCACTCCAGGGCTCCACGGTAGTACGGACCGGAGGCTGCTGTGTGACAGGAACGCTGCTTTGTGATGCTTCAGCACATTAGTACAAGGCAGCAGGACCTGGCTATGGCACTGGCTGAAGAGAATAAATTCCCTGCCACGGGGGCACCTACACTTGACCCCTCTGAGGGCTGCCTTGCTATAATCCAGGGACAGTTTGCACAGGAAACAGGAGCTTGCATCCTCCTTCATGCTGAATAATGAAGCCTGGAGAGAAAAGACTACAGGTCCCAGCATGCAAGCCGGAGACCTCCGCTCACTTTACTCTTTGCTGCTGTAGCAAAGCCGAGGGAAGAAGGTTTCCCTTCTCCTAAATGCCTGCTACTGGTTGAACCTCTCTAAACAGGGTCCCTCGGGACCTGACCGGTGCCATACCAGAGAATTTGCTGGACCAACGGTGGTCCATATTGCCTAGCAGCATGACCAACACTTCCACTGCTTGCTGGGCTCTTAGGAGACATTTAGGGGTAAATTAGAGCTAAATCACAGGACACTGAGAGCCAGGACTGGTGGCTGTAAACAAACTTTATGGGACCACGGGAAACTTGACCATGCTCCTGATAACTGGACATCCAGCTAACCAACAGCATGCCGGACCACAGATGTTGCTGGACCAGAGAGTGCCGGATTAGAGAGGTTCAACCTGTAGTAAAGACTAAGATCAAAATCTGGCTCTGTCTGGGAGCCTTTCCTTCATCTCGATGTCCTTTCAAAGAGCCCAGACATTCAACCCACCAGGAATGAGAGGTTAGAAATTCCAGAGGAAGGGAAATGCTTTCTTTTCCTTGAGCTAGAGCCTCGGCCAGTGTAACGCGACAGCTAATCACTGAAGTCAGTGGAGCTAAGCGGATTTACGGAGCTATGCCCTTCAAGTGCAGCGGGGCTTTCTGGCAAAGCCAAAATAAATTGCGTGAGGGAATGAAATGTAAAACCAGGCTGAGGAGATGCTATTCTCAAACTCACACTGTCAGCAGACAGGATACTGGGCTAGATGGACCTTTGGTCTGACCCAGCCTGGCCGTTCTTACGTTATGTTCTAACTCAGGGGCGGGAACCTTTTTTGGGTTGGGGGCTGCTGACACACAGAAAAATCAGTTGGGGGCCACACAGAAGTGAGAAGCAAAAAACAAAACAAAACAACAAACGCTGACTGACGTGGCCCCCGACTGTCACGGAGAAAGACGCTCCCCACATTCCCCTTGCACATCAGATCCTGGGAGGGCTAGTAGATTTTGTGTGCTCCAGCCCCGCAGTGGAACAGCGGAGGTGGGGCTGGAGCACCAGCGCAGGCTCCCCAATGCTGAGGGGGAGTCCCGAGCCTCAGGGGCCAGATCCAGGCAAGCTGAGGGCCACATCCGGCCCCCGGGCCTTAGGATCCCCATTCCTGTTCTAACTTCTGCTTGAAACTGCCCTTATGTTTTTGATTTAAAGCTGCGCACAGCCAGTCATATGGAAATGCCAGATCACAAAGAGTTGTGCTGCATTCATATGGGTTTAGGCAGGCTCCACTCTATGCAGACAATAAACTGCACATCCAGCAATGCCTGGCTTTCTCTCAGCAGAATACCAGAGTCCTCACAAGTACCAGGGACAGGCTCAATGTAAGAACCAGAGGGGAACAGAACAGACCGTTGCCAGCAATGGACTGGAAAGGATGAGCTACTGTGCCACTGATTCCATAGAAACCAGGGGTGGGCAATAACATGACGGCGGCTCGCTAGGGTTTGTCCCTGTTGGGCCACGGCCGCTATATTTACCTGCGCTTCTGCAAGCATCAGAGGTTCTCTGCTCCCATTGGCCGTGGATCACCATTTCTAGCCAATGGGAGTGGAGGGAAGTGGCATGGACTGGGACACCATTTCCCATAGCTCCCATTGGCTGAGAACGGCGATTCACGGCCAATGGGAGCTGCAATCGTCTGATACCTGCCAAGGCACAGGTAAACATAGCAGTGGGAGCCTGCCAGGAGCTAACCATGGTAGAGCAGATCTGGCCCTCGGGCCAATATTTGCCCATCCCAGATATAAAGCAATGTTACCATCACTTTAAGAAACAAACCATGTTGAAAAGCTCAGCAGCACCTGTGCATCGAATGAGTTTTGCTGGGTTGAAAATGAACACAACGCAGCCAATAGTTTGCTGACTGGAGCTCTGAAAAGCATGTACTTAGATTAGAAAGTCCATGTGTGACTGTCACTGGGCAGAGTTGAACCTGGGACCTCTGGAGCTTAATGTAGGCACCACTACAGCTTGAACTATAAAGCCAGCTGGCTCCCAGCTTAGGCTGTAGAGCTGCCTTGTTCTTAGCTCTTGCTGTAAGTGGTCTCAGTGCCACTACACAGGACAGTGAACCACACTAGGGCTATGTCTGCACTGGTGGGTTCTTGCGCAACAACGGCCATTCTTGCGCAAGAATCCGCAGAGCGTCCACACTGCCCGCCTGCTCTTGCGCAAGAAGATTTACAGTAGGGTGTGGTAAGAGAGGGCTTCTTGTGGAAGAGCTACGGTCTTTTCTAACAGGTGTAAGCTCTCTTGCGCAAGAGCTCTTGTGCAAGAGGTCAGTATGGACACGCGGCAGGGGTTTCTTGCGCAAGAAAGCCCTATGGCTAAAATGGCCATCGCAGCTTTCTTGTGCAAGAGAGCGTCCACACTGCCATGGATGCTCTTGCGCAAAAGCACAGCTCGCACGTGGCAGTGTGGACGTTTTCTTGCGCAAGACTTCTTGCACAAGAACCCTTGTTCAAGATGTTCTTGCGCAAGAAGCCGCCAGTGTAGACATAGCCCTTGTGTGTGGGTTACACATCCCTGGGGGCTCCATGCCGTGACTAGAAATGAATATAATTAGTTACCATCTGCTAGCTGTTCAGTGGCCTGCAGCAGGAACGAAACAGAGGCTCTTGTAGAGTACCCAATGAGCTTGTCATCGTTGGCACTAATTGGTTCCCTCACTGGCAGTCCAACAGAGCAGCCAAGGACTGGATAAGCCATAGAGGCTCAGGCTTATCAATAGAAAAATCTCCCACTGATTTCACTGGGCTCGGGAGTCAGACCCTGACTAGCTTACCCCGGGGGGCTGTGGGGTAGGATGGGGAGGCTGCTCTGCCTCTGCCCGTGCCAGGCCTGATCTCTGGAGAGAGCAATTGCCGCTCACCAGGGTGGTCAGCCTGTCTCCTTCCATCAGCACAAAACCAACTTCCCCTCTGAGAGTGAGAGAAAAGAGATGCAGTGGAAATGCCCCCGTGGCAGCCCTCTGGCCTCTGGGGCTTTCCACCTGGCCTGTCGTTCCGGAGATGTTCTCACCTTCAGTTGGCCTCTAAAATACCCAGAAAACGTGGAAGGGACGGATGTCCAGTGGGGGCTTGGAGTCCAACCCAGCTCTCGTACGTACTGGCCCCAGGACTCCCATTTGAGAAGGTTACACTACACTTTGTCAGAGTGTCCACTGTAGCTTCAGGCAGCCCTGTGAGCTGTAGACTATTCTTCCCACAGGGGGTACCTCCCTAAAACGGGACTCTCTGCTCTGGCAACATCCATGGTCTGGCTGGAGCTCTGGCCCCGGTGGCAGCTGGGCTGGCAGTTGGCATGGAGCTCCGGCCCCAGTAGCCGTGGAGCCCCAGATGGGCCAGCAGCAGGAGTGCTGGTGCCAGAGCCCAGGGGCAGTGAGGCCAGAAGCAGATGGCAGTAAGGAGGGGCAGGGGCCTGGGAGGCCATTGACAGGGGAACTCCCCTGGTCCACAAATCCCATGGTTTGGGACCTGACCCAGACCAGGGAGGTCTAACCTGTAGTATTCACCTCCACCATAACCTCCTGACTATTCACATCCATTAACTTCCACTTCCACTTGGGAATCTCATTTGCAGACATGTTCATTGACTATTCTGTGGCATTTCCCTCATAATTATTATTCATTCACCCTCTATCACAAATGTCATTGACTTCAAATACCCCTTTTACAATGAGACAAACAGTAATTCATAATTTTTGCCCTCATCAGCAAGTGCAATAAGAACACAACGGAGTCGACCACAATCTGACATCGCAGCTCTTTGAATCGGGATCCTTTTTTGAACACAGGCTCTGCTACCAATGACACTTGTTTGGGTGTGGGAGTAACCACAGGAGTCCAGAGTTTACAGAGCTCTCCTGAGACACCATAGTACTTCGGGTATACGATGGTGGGAGTGACTACATGTGAGTCATAACAAATGTAACATGAGAACACCAGTATCGCTGGGAAAGCCAGCACTGTCGTCATGCAGCCCTCTAAAAGAGTTTACATGTGCTAAGCCAAAAATATTATCAAAAGCAATTTGATCTTCATATGCTCCTGCAATTCTAATGCTAATATGTTCCTGCATAGGAACATCTCCAAACATGCATCAGTTCATTATTAACCTTAACTAGCAGGAGCAGAACAGCAACCTAGCTATATATTTTAGAAATGTGCATGTCTGTCTGTCTGTCCATAAATCTGTTTGTTCAAGAACACCTCCTAAACGGTAAGGGCTAGGGCCATCAGATTTAGTATGCAGCTTCCTCTTATCATAACTTAAAGTAAGGCTGTGCTAGGAAAATGGAAAGTGCTGGGAATGAGACTGTTTTCCATAACATGGAAAGGGAGGAGGCACAGAAAGGAGGGATGCAATACTGAGAGTGACCACTGGGGGTAGCGCGTGCAGGGCAGAGCTGCTGATGAAAGAGCCCTGGAACTGCAAAGACTTGAGAAGGAGGCTGCCAGAGAAGAGAGAGAGAGACAACATGAACGGGCTGCACTGAACTGGAAGAGTCAGCCCCCCCACAACACAGCAGGATCCGCCTCTCCAAAAATCCCCAAATGGGAAGGACTATGCCTCGTTATGGCGGATCTGCAGACATCACCGAATCTTTCACCCTGTGAGAGACTGTGCCCCATCCACTCAACATGGGAATCAGCTGCCGGAATTCCGACGACCCGGATTGTCGCCCAGTGTGCCTAGAGACACTCAGTGCCGGCGGGGCCTGGCGTGATTCCAGCGGTAGCCTTTGACAGCATGCGTGGATTTGCTGCAAGTCAGTACCAGCCGCTACGGGGCATAGGCCTGCTTAGACATGCCCAGACATGTCCAGGCAGCATGGATGGCGGGTATCATAGGCAGGGGAAGGCATTGCCTTCCCCCAGGCCAGGCATGGCCCAGCCCACACTCCGCCCCCACAACGCCTACTGCTTCAGCAGGGCTCCTGCCGGGGCATTCTGTGGGCAGAGTGTTGCTGCCCTGGGCTTCAGCCAGGCTGAGTTGGAAGATGCTGGGGCCGTGTGCCCCCTGCCCTCCTTGTGCTCCAGGGCCAGCGAGTCTCAGGCCACGTGCCACCCACCCTCCCCTTGGTGCTCCAGGGCCGAGGAGGCTCCCATGAGGGGCTGAAGGCTTTCCCCTATGGCGGGGAGCAGTGTGGCTCCCATGGGGGGCTGGGCCTCGGGCAAAAGGGGGGGGGCTGTGGGCTTGCCTCCCCCAGCCCTACTTTCACCCACTGCCAGCCAAGCATATTACACCTGTGTCTGACCAGGTTCTGGATGCTTCACCCAAGTGGGCAGTTGTGGTGTGGTGTCTGGCAAAAGCTACGGACTAGCTGCTAATCGCGGTTCTTGCGAGAGTTTGCGGGGGTAATCTTTGAAGCGCTGTGTAAAATCTAGACTGTGCCAAAATGGCTGGAGACAACGCATGTCGCCTCAGACAGTGGGTCTCCGCTGACTCAAGGAGTGAGACCAATCAACAGCCTTCCACCCAGCCCAGCCTTGAGTTTACAGTCCAGAGAAGATGGAGGACTGAGCATTGACAAAGATGAAGAAAACCCAAGAAAAGATTCTAGGGCCCTCAGAAAGGCTGGGGCTATATAGAAGAAGGAGGAGGAGGAGAAGGAGGAGAAAGAGAATGAAAAACACAAGATACTCTGCCAGCATGAGCATCCCATGAAAAGTGGATGCCACCTCTCCAGATTGGACCAGTGTTATAAGGAGTGTCCATGGGAGAAAGAGACCTCATGAGACAGAAAGGGAACCACTGGCTAATAAGTCCAGGCTCTCGACTGCATTTTCTATTTTATGTTTATCTGTAAACTGGGGTTTCCAGTCCTTTAACTTGCATCTATTTTGGATCTTTATCTTAAGCTGTGCTAAATAAATGTGTATCTGGTTTGACTATAGCAGGGCTGGGGAACCTAAGGCTTGGGGGCCAGATGCAGTCCCCGACTTGCCTGGATCCAACCCCATAGGCTCGTGGGACCCCCCCGCAGCATTGGGGGACCTGTGCTGGCACTCCAGTTCCCCCACAGTGCTGGAATACACAAAGTCTACTAGCCTGGGCCCCCAAAGGCTCTGGTGTGCGAGAGGAATGAGGGGAGCGTCGTCTTTCTCCTTCTCAGTCGGGGGCCACGTCAATTGGGTGTTTTTTTGGTTTGGGGTTTTTTTTTTCCTTCTCCCTTGTGTGTGGCCCCCGACTGATTTTTTTGTGGGTCAGCAGCCCCCAGCCCAAAATAGGTTCCTCACACTGGACTAGAGCCACCACCCAGTGCCTCGTGCTGAAGGGAGCATTAACTGAGGGGAAGCTGCTGACCAGGGGGTGCGCTACTTCCAGGGAGGGGAGGAATCTGTGGGCACTGCAGGTGTCCAGACGACGAGGCACTGGGCACTCCAGTGTAACAAGATGGCGTGTGCCGCGGCGGAGCCTGGAGCCGAGCACTGGCAGAGTGGCGAGGATTTCCCGCCGTGGGCACAGAGACAGCTCTCTTGCACTCGGAGCAGGAGGCAGCGACCCAACGTCACACCCTGCAGAGCCATGCTTTCATGGCCCTTCCCAAATCCAGACAGAAATGTGCAGGGAGCACTGGTTTGGTCACTGCCCCACGGCTTCACCTCCATGAAATCCCTCACAAAGACGCCAGCATTTCCTGAAACCACCAGGCTGCAGCCATCTTGGATCTCTGCTGCCTTAGGCTGCATGGAGCCATGCTGCAGAATCGCTCGGTTTCACTTCCTTGCCGTCCCCCGCGTGGCCACTGGACCCCATTTTGGTCCAGTTAGCGACATAGACCCCACCTCAGGGAGCATTGGGTAGCCTCTTTGAGGCAGAAGGCCAAGATTAGCACCTCACAGCCCCTTCGTGCTGTCATCTAGTACTGAGAACCTCAAAGCTTCCTGCTTTTCGATCTTAAACTGCAGAATCTGGAAGCAGCAGCTTTCTAACCCAGTGAGCTATCGTTTTTAGTACAGGGGTGCCCCTTCTAGCTCCGGGATTCCTCTGGTTGGCTGTCCCCTTTCTCTCAGTGCTTACCCTGAGTCAATCAGAGAGTTAAAGGATAAAAAAGTGACTGAAAATATCACCTTGTAAGTTAAAGTGAAAGCAGCCTGAGAAGTCTCTTTCAGCTGATCCTAGAGCCTGGGGTTCTCTTACCTTCGTGGCTGAACTGGGAGATACAGTGTCCACAAAGGGCTATCCGAGGGGGGCTTTCCCAAAGCCACCATGGACTCTTTTGCTACAAATTTAGCCCCCGAAGATCCTGTCTGTTGAATACCCACGTCCCCCAGCTCCATTCACCCAAGAGAAAGAAACTCTGTGAAAGAAAATAGCGTGGGCTGCAGCTTTAAGAGAAAGCTTAGAACCTTTCTGAGGGGCCGGGGGGCTTCTGTGAGCATCCTTACCCTGGCTCCATGCTGCCTTACGCCGTCCAGGGAAGGAGCACTCTCTGGAACGAGCTGCACGTTCTCAGCACAGCAGCCACTACAATGTGGTCAGGATGGGTGACCCGGGTTCTAACCACGTGGTTCGAGTCATTTTCAGAAAGAAAAAAAAAAAACCTGAGTATTTTAAGGGCGTTTTTGGAGTTCAGAGGCAAAGCCAGGCCTGTGTCTCTTTACAGCTCAGAGCTCCCACTAACATTCCCTGGCATAAACTTGATGGTGTAGCGAGAGGTTTGGGCTAGGAATATGGTCACTACACTAGTCTGGGCATTCAGATGCTGGAAAGGAAGGGGTAGGAACCAGCAGAGAATATGGCTGCATAGTAATAGTAATACTTTGACAGCCTGGAATGAAAGGCAGAGAACTGCAAAGTACTTTCCAAGTCTTAGTAACTCCAGAAGTCTGCAGCAATATTGAGCACCCTCTAAAACAGGGGGTCTCAAACTTTTTTTTGCTGGGCCCCTTTGAAAATATAAGGATCCCATTCCCCATACCATGCCACCCTTCTGCACTGCTCCTGGCGGCATCGCTGCCTTCACACCAGGGGTATGTCTAGACTAGATGCCTCTGCCGACAGAGGCATGTAAATTAGACATACTGACATAGTCAATGAAGCGGGGATTTAAATATCCCTTATGCCTCGTGCAACGAGGTTTACAGGATCGGTCGGCAAAGGCTTTCCTTGCCAACCGATCCCCATCTTGACTGCTGCTTTGTGCCGACAAACAGCTGAGCTGGCACAACGTGGCAGCCATTTTTATTCTAATGAAGTGGGGGATATTTAAATCCCCGCTTCATTGACTATGTTGGTATGTCTAATTTACATGCCTCTGTCAGCAGAGGCATGTAGTCTAGACATACCCCAGGTGCCCAGCTCTAAAAGGCAGTGCAGAAGTAAGGGCGGCAAGACCATGACTCCTCCTCCCCCCCAACAATAGGCTGCTGATCCCTTTTGGGTAGGGACCCCTGGTTTGAGAAATACCCTAAAATGAGATCTAATTTTACACCGTTATTTCTAATTCAGGACGAAGCTATTTAGGCTTGGGGGGATGTCTGTAACAGCAAGATTTAAACAGAAGCTTGCAGGGAGAGCCATTGGAAGGGGGAAAGTGTCCCAATGCAAATGATGGAAGCTCTACCATTTAAGCAGAGGAATAATCCTGTGTTGCTAGAGAGGAGCGGGCTGAATATCCTACGGGTCATTTTCCTCTCTCGTTTCTAGAGCACTAGCTATGAGGAGGGGAAGTTAGGAACAGTGTCCCTATTTCACAGATAAAGCTCTGAGGCAAGAAGTGACTATGCCAAGGCTACACACGCAGTCAGTGTCAGAGCAAGGATCAGCCCTCAATTATCCTGCGTCCCAGTCCTATGCGCTAGTCATTAGATCACACTATAGCTGGGATTACATAACGAAGCTGCCGTGGGTTTCTCCTGACACTGTATAAACTAGGGCTGTAAGAAATATATACAAATATTAACTGTTATTAACTGATAATAACTCTGTCAGTTTCATGGTTACTGTGGGGCTCAGTTCCCAGCTCCTGGCTCCCGGCTCCGTCCCCAGCCCTGGCTTGTGGTATGGTGGGACCAGCCAGGCTGGAGAAGCCCCTACCCACAGTGCATTGCAGGGTGAGGGCTGCTTCGGCCGGCCCAAGCACTGATTAACCAGTTACCGGTAAGCATCACCAAGAAAGAGTGATGTTTACCAGGTAACCAGTTACATTCCTAGTATAAACACTGCTGTGGTATTGTTGTACACTTGATGTATTGGTGACTGGTGCTGTGGTATTGTTGTACACTCAATGATAGGAAAGGGAGCAGATATCAGTGGCTCCATTAACACAGCTGAGGCCACGTCTCCACTTACCGGAGGATTGACACCTCAGTAATCGATCTTCTGGGGTTTGATTTAGTAGGTCTAGTAAAGACCTGCTCAGTTGAACACTGAGGGTGCCCCCATTGACAGCGGTACTCCTCACTCTTGCGAGGAGTAAGGGAAGTCGACGGGAGAGTTTCTCTCATCGACCTCCCGCTGTGGGGCTGCCCCAGAGAATTGTTACAGGGTACGTCAACTCTAGCTACACAATTCATGTAGCTGGAGGTGCATATCTTGCCTCCATTTTTTCTGCCAATGTAGACCTGGCCTGAGTCTGAGGCTGGGTAGTAATATAATGTGGGGGAGGGGAGGTTAGTGTTCATTGACAATAGGTGTCTCACCATCCACATATTGTGTTTAGGATTTCACTGAAACCAGGTCTCTAAATCCACTGACTGATCCTCTCAGGAATTTTCCGTGTCAGGTGACATCCCAGAGGACTGATTATGGGCTGCGGAGATTTTCACTCCTAACTCACTAGGTTAAGTCCCCCCAGGTGGGGAGTAATGTCCAAATATTTTTCTCGTCTGATGTCTGTCCCTGTCCAGTTAATGGCCACCTCAGAAAACTACCATGCAACTGGCCCTTTGCTGACCATCTCAAAAGACACCGAATGAGCCAGGGAGATTAAACTCCTTTCTCATTCTTTAACAGGGTCCTTTGGATTAGGACTGAGGTTTCTCAGCAGAGGAATCCTCCCATTGTCTCTGCTGCTGCTGTGTGTGGTCTCTGACTAAACAGAGGACTTCAGTCACCAAACCATCAACCCAGCACCTCTTAGCAGCACTACAGTCACGTTGTCAGCTCAGGACAAAGTCTCTAGTTAGGGCTGGTGTTTGGATGGCCAGTCCTGGGAAGCTTCCTGTAAAGAAGAACTCTCTGGAACCCACCCCCCCAAACTTGAAGACCCTTGAATTTAGGGAGAATTTGGACCCAGAGCCAAACGGTACCTCTGAAAGCCTTTGCCTCGGAATGCTGCATGCACCTTCTGCGTGTCTGTGCCCCATGCAAATTGCAGGGGAAGGGAAGAGTTGTACTGGACAAGCAACTCGTCTGAACGCCCTTAACTGTCTAACGGTGGCAATGAACAGGCATTGCCGGCTGCAGAGTCCTCGCTGCGCCGTGTGGGGGGATGGGCTGCATGCTGCCCAGCAGGGCACGTGGCAAATCTGTGTCGGGCATTGAAAAGGGCACAGACTGTAACATGCACAGTCGGGTTCCTTGGCTGCTTTAACCCAGTGGGACCAGCGCCTTTCTGCTTGTGGTTTCATTCAAAATGGAGGCTTCCTCGCCGGAATCCTCTTCTCGGACCAACCCCACCCTGTGGCTGCTGCCCTCTCATGCTAATCACTGCCTTACAGGAAATGCCCGGAATTCAGAAGATTAAAAATAGCCGGTGGCAAAAGCAAACCTTGCTTTTGGGGCTCTCGATTCGACATGGCCCCCTGACTGGTAACTATCCGGGGCTGCTCCTCTCACAGGGAGGCTCTGGACTGTTGGACTTTAAAGCTTGTGGAAAGACTCTGGTTTGTTCTGATTGGCTCGATTTGTTCTGTGGGTTTATCATCCATGTGAACTGCCTGCCCACAGGGCTTCCAAAGGAGTCCTTCAGACATGTTTTGAAACACTCAGTCCCTCTGGAGCAACCCCCCTCCGGTGTAACGTTGGTCGTATTGTACATTCCAAGTAAATCTGATTAATATGTTCAGCCGACGTGACCTCTCCTATGCCAGGGTAGCCCGGAGAACGTGAATCAACAGCACGCCCCAGAAGTCACGGATGTGCTTGGAGGGGAAAGCAGTGGGAAATACAACAGCTGACTCTGCAAAGCCACAGCCGTGATTAATTCAAGTTTGAAACTAGGTTTTACATAGAGCTGTGGTCTCCAATCTTGTGAAGCACTTTCTGAATTTAAGTACAACCCAGGATCCACATCACACCCAAATTCCCTTGCTATACCTCCTTCCTCACCTCTCCTCTGAGGCCCTGCCCTGCTCACTCCAGCTCCCCCACCCTGCACAGCAAGCAGGAGGGCTCCCAGGGGGGGCAGGTCCAAAGGCCGGAGAAGCAGGGCAGTGGGAGAAGAGGCAGCTAAAGTACTGGCAATTGATAGCCTCCCAGCCAGACCAGTCAGGATCCCCTGTCAGAGGCTCCAAGATCTACCAGTAGATCCTGATCAACTGGTTGGTGACCACTGACTTAGAGGATGACTTCAACCAACGGACACGTGCAATTCTGAGCTAGTTCTGATCCTCGGAGCTCACTTCCCTCTGCCCGCATGATGGAACGGCGGTCTTAATTGCCAGTACCGCCTTCTCAGTTGATTAAGCACCTAATTGTTAGCAGAACCTTTGTGTTGTACCCCCTTGCACAATTGCTGGGCATCTTTGCATGGTCGCTAGTGTTAAAAATGTCAGTTCCTTTGTTTAACAATGTCAAGAACATAAAGGGCAATGTTCTGTCCTGTTGACCTGGTTTGGGCTCCAGCTTTGGTTCAGATCTAATACCATAGCAGTGGGGTTATTCTGGCAACTGTTCACAGTACAATGGCCCCCAAAGGCCAGGCCACAGTAGACATGTCTCAGCAATATTTGGGGTAGTGTTTTAACTCCTTCACTGTCCTACTGTGCAAAGGGAATCTAATGGGGTGAGACCCAAAGGCCAAAAGGGACATAGAGAAGTGCTCCAGGCAGCTAGAGAGGTTAAGAGGAAAGCAGCCAATCAGGGGCCAGGAGGGACTATATAAGAGGAGCTGCAGGACTAGCGGCAGCTCAGTTGCAGCCCAGACCTGGAAGGGAGATGGTCAGAGCTGGCTGTACCAGGGACAGCTCAGAGTGGGGAGCTGTTAGAACATTGTCTCCAGGAGGAGAAGCCCTGGAGGCACCACTCTCCTACTCAGTGGGGAAACAAGCTGAGACGCATTCCACAGAAGGCAGCGGGAAGGGGGTTGTGATTGCACAGAGTGCAACTCGGACGGAGGGCTGAGTAGCCACAAGGCTTTTAAGATGACAGGCTATGTCTACACTGGAGGGTTCTTGCGCCAGAATATCTTGCACAAGACACAAGAACTCTTGCGCAAGAACACGTCGACACTGCCATGTGCTTTTGCGCAAGAGCATCCATGGCAGTGTGGATGCTCTCTTGCGCAAGAAAGCTCTGATGGCCATTTTAGCCATAGGGCTTTCTTGCGCAAGAAACCCCTGCCATGCGTCCACACTGCCCTCTTGCGCAAGAGCTCTTGCACATGAGGGCTTACACTTGTTAGAAAAGAGTGTAGCTCTTGCGCAAGAAGCCCTGTCTTCCGACGCTGTACTGTAAATCTTCTTGAGCAAGAGTGGGCGGGCAGTGTGGACGCTCTGTGGGTTCTTGCACAAGAACCCGCCAGTGTAGACATATACAGAGTGCAAGAACCCACACTCGGCTACATGGGGGCGCTCCTGTGAGGTGAGTGCTAACCCCGTCACAGGGAACCTTACATTTTACCATCAGATATATACTTGTTCCATAAGACTTGCTCCGCTGCTGCCAGCATTCTTAAACAACATGCTACTGAGAGCTCACAGAGGTTCGGCTCTCTGCTCACCTGCTCCGTCACTTGTAACAGTGCCTGGTGAGTGCGCCATGTGGAAATGAAATGCTACCATTCTGCTCTGGTGATATTCTGGGCTGCATTGACAGGAGTGTTGTGAGCAAGACACGAGAAGTCATTCTTCTGCTCTGCGCTGCACTGATTAGGCCTCAGTTGGAGTATTGTGTCCAGTTCTGGGCACCACATTTCAAGAAAGATGTGGAGAAATTGGACAAGGTCCAGAGAAGAGCAACAAAAATGGTTGAAGGTCTAGAAACCATGAGCTATGAGGGAAGACTGAAAAAAATGGGTTTGTTTAGTTTGGAAAAGAACAGACTGAGAGGGGACATGATAGCAGTTTCCAAGTACCTAAAGGGGTGTTACAAGGAGGAGGGAGAAAAATTGTTCTCCTTGGCCTCTGAGGATAGGACAAGAAGTAGTGGACTTAAATTGAAGCAAGGGAGGTTTAGGTTGGACATCAGGAAAAATTCCTAACTGTCAGGGTGGTTAAACACTGGAATAAATTGCCAAGGGAGGTTGTAGAATCTCCATTACTGGAGATATTGAAGAGCAGGTTAGATAGACACCTGTCAAGGATGATCTAGATCAGTGGTCCCCAACGTGGTGCCCGCAGGCGCCATGGCACCTGCCAGGGCATTTATGTGCGCCCACCAAATGATCTGGGCCGGCCCCGCCCCCGGCGCGCAGTGCATGGGCGGCCTCTGCCCTGGACGCGTGGCGCATAGGCGGCCCCTGCCCCGGGCGCGCGGCACATGGGTGGTGCCAGCCCCAGGCATGTGATGCATGGGCGGCCCCGCCCCCGGACACACAGCGCGTGAGCAGCCCTGCCCCCAGATGCCCGGCGCGTGAACGGCCCTGCCCCCGGCAGCCCCGAAAGGTTGGGGACCACTGATCTAGACGGTGCTTGGTCCTGCCACAAGGGCAGGGGACTGGACTTGATGACCTCTCAAGGTCACTGCCAGTTCTGTGAATCTATTCTGCACCCATTATGCACTGGTGTAAATGAGTGTGCAAGGTGCCAGACATCAGAGGGGTACCTTAAATTCCCATTATCCAACAGCTTTCAGCCATGCCCTGAGAGGGAAAGGCTCACACCCTAACAGGCTGTCTGCCCTATGTACATCAGTGCCACTGAGACAACTATTAAGAGACAACAAGGCAGCCGTGTTTCCAGAAAGGGAGTGCCGCCTGTCTGGTGTTTAGAACAGGGGATGGGGTCAGCACTCCTGGGGTGCTATTTCCAGCTCTCCCACAGACCTACTGTGTGGCCTTCATATCACGTGACTCAATTTGTACCTCACTCTCCCCATCAGTAAATATGTTCAAAGATGCTCACCCGAACCAGGGGTGGTTAAGAGAGTGAATTGAGCTTGGCGACTGCTTTGAGGTCCTCGGGTGACAACCCGTGACTACTGTAATTAATCAGACTCTCTTCCATTCAGAGCTGGAACATGAAGCCTGCATGAAGGGACGAGCGATATTAAGCTTTGCCAAAGCCCACCTGAGTCTCAAATTCTGCCCAACACCTCAGCAGCCATTTGCCTTTCTCTGTGCCTCCCTACCATGAACAGCAGGGCCTTTCCCGGGGTTTCTCTAGACGTCTCCCCAGCCCAAGGTAATGCTGTCCTTGAGATTGCTGGGCTCAGGTTTTGCTGATGCATAACCACCTCCTAAGACAGGCGCGGCATGTACCGTACCTTACAGATCCTACGCTGTGTCTAGTTCATAACCGTCAAACAGGTCAGTCATGCAGTATCCTAAGGGAACAGGTCATGTTTCTCTTCCAGGCACCGAGCACTGGCTAACCCATGATGCCTCCTACAGAGGAGAAATTATTCCTCTTGTGATGGGAGAACAGAAGAAATTAAAGGAACCCCCAATTGTTTGGAAAACAGCCATCACAGTGATGAATCCACGAACAAGGAGGAGGGAGACAAATTGTTCTCCTTGACCTCTGAGGATAGGACAAGAAGCAATGGGTTTCAACTGCAGCCAGGGAGGTTTAGGTTGGACATCAGGAAAAATTCCTGTCAGGGTGGTTAAACACTGGAATGAATTGCCTGGGGAAGTTGTGGAGTCATTGGAGAATTTTAAGAGCAGGAGACAAACATCTAGATCAGCGGTTTTCCAACTTTTTTTCTCGTGACCCAGTTGAAGAAAATTGGTGATGCTGTGACCCAACATAATTTGAACAGAGTATGGGCGCCAGGGTGGGGCTGAGGATGAGATCTTTGGGGTGTTGGAGGGGGTTACCTTGTGCAGCTCCCAGTCAGCGGTGCATTGGGGGGGCTAAGGCAGCTTCCTGCTTCTCTTGGCACCGCAGGCCATGTTGCCCCCAGAAGCAGCCAGCAGCAGGCTCCCAGCCAATGGGAGTGCGGAGCTAGTGCTTGCGGTAGGGACAGTGCGGGAAGCCCTGTGTGCTCTCCTCCCCACCTAGGAGCCGGGCCTGCTGCCAGCCACTTCTAGGGTGCAGCACAGCCTGTGATGCCAGGACAGGCAAGTAGCTGCCTTAGTGCCCCCACTGCTCACCTGACCCCCTGTAGCAACCAGACCCAGAGCCCGACATTCCACGACCCAGTGTTGGGTCACAACCCCCCATTGGGAAACCACTGATCAACATGGTGCTTGGGGACTGGACTTGACTCTCAAAGTCCCTTCTAGTTCTTAGAATCATAGAATCCTAGATTAGGGCGATGAAGTGGGAAGATGGACTGGTACAGAGAGAGGCAGGAAAGAAAAGTCTCTGGGAGTTTTGTGAGGGGAGAGCAGACTAAATTAAAGCCACCCCCCCGCTTAGTTCTGGAAGATAAGTTCCACCTTTCAGTATCAATGTGACACCCCTGAAGTCTGCTGTGGTAATTCAGGTGTGACACAACTTCCCTCTGTCACTCTGCAGGTGACCTGGCACCAGGCATCTAACGATCTACCACACAGGGTTTTTATCCGAGGCGTTGCTGCCATTTTTCTCCACCAGTGCTAGAATTTCGGATCAGCAACACATTGGCTCAAAGTACCCAAGATGCTTAATGTCACAGAACTACCCTAGGGAGCAAAGCAGCCACAAATCATCCTCTAGATGCCACACTGAGAAATCCAGACAGAGTCTGTGCTAATAAATCTCTCACACACGCACACACACACACACACTCACACACACACACGGCCCTGGGCCCCCTACCTGCTCTGGAGCCCTGAGCGTTTTGAGTTCCCCCGGAGGTCTCCAGCAGACAAGGGGAGGCCTGGTATTGTGACTCTACGTTATTTGCTGCACTACTAGCAAGGAGCGTCCTGGTCGCCTAGGCGATGACATTGGAGCTGTTGAAAGCTATGTGAAAAGTGTGGCAAGGGCTTGCGCTCTCCTTCCTGGAACAGAAGGGAGTTCCAAGGGGGTGGGGAACGGGCGACCAACTGTGCCCAGGAATTAAGATGGTCACTTAAGCTCAGCAAGGTTGGCTTATGTAGGTCTCCAGAAATGCAGGCTACCTCCCTCATGGTAAATATGCCCATGAATGGAGAGGCTCTGTTGCATTAGTGTTTAATCAACTACTGCGTGAACGAGGCTGTTATCACAAGGCGATCGCTCATGCTCAGGAGCCCAGGAGTTTTCTCTCTCTCTTCAGACAGTTGTCGAGTAGTACAATTTATCACAGGCACCTGCACTCCAATGACAGCTGAATGTGGGTGGGAAAAACTGACCTGCCAAGCTGTGCCTAGAGCAGTCTCCAGCAAAGGCCCCTCCATTTGTGATTGAAAACAACAGGAAATGCCCTGCAGAGCCTCCAACTAATACGCTAATTATCTTTTCATTACGAAATTGTACAATAACTTCGTACTCTCTTCTCAGTCTTGCTGATGTTTATGTGTTTCACTCCATTCAGACGCTTGAAAAAGGAAACTGACGTGTCTTCTTGCTTTTAAAAACATCATTTTAACTTAGTAATAGAGATGCAGCCGTGTTAGTCTGGTCTAGCTGAAACAAAAGACAGAACTATGTAGCACTTTAAAGACTAACAAGACTTTAAAGACTAACAAGCTCATCACCTAATAAACCATCTTGTTAGTCTTTAAAGTGCTACATAGTTCTGTCTTTTGTTTCATCATTTTAACTTGTTTGCTTAGTCCCACTTGGTGGATAACAATAACCAAAAGTCTGGACTAGGCATCTCCAAAACATACTTAATAGGGTAGACTTCTGTCTGTGGTTAGAATAGTCACAACTTTTATTCCCACATATACAGGCTGAACTTCTCTAGTCCAGAACTCTCTGGTCCAGAAACATCCATCATCCGGAATGATTTTAGTTAGCCGGATGTCCACTTTTCATGGGTGTGGCTAAGTTTCCCATTGTCCCATAAAGTTTGTTTACAGCCACCAGCCCTGGATCTCAGTGGTCAGTGCTGTTATTTAGCTCTAATTTACCCCTAAATGTAAATTTACTCCCAGAAAGCTGTGGAAGTGTTGGCAATGCTGCTAGACAAAATTGATCTCCTGTGGTCTGGAAAACTCTCTGGTTTGGCACTGGTCAGGTTTCGAGAGAGTCGGACTAGAGAAGTTCAACCTGTACAAAGATGTTCTGATGTATTCATTATAGGTTGACATTTTACAAGGGTCTGAATGCATTAGTGATGACATGTTCACTTTGCCTGAGATGAACATACAATCGTTTATTTTCATGGGTGAAAAACATGTTTCATTTCCAAAAGCTCAGCTTGGCTACAATAGGTCATGAGAGTAATACCTTTTGGTGGACTACATGTGCACAAATTCTTTACCTAGCATGACCTGTGTTTATATTGTGCTCTCTGTGAAGATTATAAGCTCTTCTAGGCAAGGACTGTCTTTCTGCATATTTGTTTGTGCAGCGCCTGGCGCCATGGGGCTTATGGGGCCTTGCTCTAGGATTGCAGCTCTTGTCACTGCCGGGATATGCGTTATTATCAGTGTGCCCATTTGGTGCTGCAGGCAGAGGAATCTCTGTAGTACCTCTTGTGCTGCCTGTGCACATCACAGGCAGCAGCGTAATATGTTGCTCTCTCTCAGTGGCTGGCTGCACGTCTCAGCCGACAGTAGCAGTGACATGTTTTCAGTTTCAGAGTCTGAGAGGTTTTGCACTGGGGCGAGCTCTGCAAGAAAACTGTCCTTGTCCCAAGGAGCTCACACACCGCAGTCCAGCTCCCATGGAAGCAGTTCAGACCCACAAAGCACGCCAGGGGCTGTGCAAGAGGTGTCTGCTGAGGCACAGTGAGCTCTGGGGAGGGGTGTGAAGCAGGCACAGGAAGTCACATGGCACGAGAAGCATGAGTCAGTGTTCCACGCAAGGGATGGCAGAGAGGCGGGCCAGGTCACATGACACGAGAAGCGGGGGCGGGAAGGCGCAGCGTTCCATACAGGGGATGGCCGTGTCTAGGTGAGGACGGAAAGGGGATTCAACGGGGTGGCCAGGAAATATGCTTAAACTGAGTGAGTGGTGAGCTGGTGAAGATGCAGGAGGGAATGCAGCTGAGCTAGGCCTGGCAGAGGAAGAGAAGATGCTGGAGGTGCAGAGAGGGCAGTGCAAGGAGTTGGGGGTCACAACAGAGCAGCCAGGGCAGGAGCTGCTCTGGTGACAGAAGAACCTCCAGCTAATATCAGCCCAGCCTGGGGGGAACTCTCTGATTGGCTGCTTTTCCCCAGGAGGTGGGGCAATGGGCTCTAGATATTGGCTCTAGACTGTGATTGACAGCCAGGCCAGAAGCAGTTGTAACTGCAGAGGTATATAAATACTTCCTCCAGACCTAAGAGACTCAGAATGAATGGTACTTTAAACCACCCTGAGACAAGAAAAGAAAGAAGCCAGTGGAAATTTGTTTTTATGCAACCGTTGGGCTCTAAAAAAGGCTGCACCTGCTGCCTCACTAATTCGGAACAACAAAGGAATTGAGATCTTGAGTAATGCAGAAACAAGGACACTCAGTGTGCAAATTAAACTGTTATAAAAAAAGGGTGCAGTTTGTTTACCGTGAAACTGAAATGAAGCCTGACTTGTCTTACACTTTTAATACTGATTTTAACATAACCTAGCTAGTCTTCCCTCATTTTATTTAAACTCAAATCCACTTTGCCTTTTTCTCAGAGTCTTATGAATTTCCCTTTTTTATCCAAGTCTTGTTTACCAGTATAGTTCGTTCTGAATTTGCCAAGGGAAACTTTCACAAGCTGATGCGTCTTCTCTCATTACTGCCAATAATTAGTCAGAAGGCTGCTTCTGATCAGAAATTAAGAAACAGGAAGCAAGCTGGAACATGCTTTTGTTAAAATATATTTATACATATAGGGGACTCTTCTAATTATGAGACAGTTTTGTTGACATTTGTGGACTGTAGGGAATGAGGAATGTGAAAGGAAGCATAAGGAAATTGGTGTCTAATCACATGGTGTTGCATATCACATCTTATTAAATAGTGTGCTGATTGCTTATACTATTTGCATAATTATTAGTTCCATCTCTGTTCCTTATCATTACTTGATTATCAGACATAAAGTGTTGCTAAAAGCAAAGTATGTTCAATAGCCATCTACATGAGCATATATGGTACACACATCTCCCTTTTCTTTATTATTCAAAATACCAGCCAGAAGTTTGTGTAGATAACAATATTCTCTTTTGGCAGCTGAGGTTTGGAAGAATGGCTCTTTGGTTAAGGCATTGGACTAGGATTTAGAAGACTTTCTGCTGACCTGGAGCAAGTCTCTTCTGGATGGATCTTTAAAGGTATTTAGACACCTACACAGGCCTTTCAAAATGGGGCCCTGGGTGCTTTTGAAAATCCGAATAGGCTCTTAAGATCAATGGAATTTAGCCACAAGAGACATTTAGATTTTACACTAGAAAGTTTTACCTCTCACTATCTATGTATTTGAAAAATGTGCATCTGTCTGTCCATCTACCCATCTGTGAGTCCGTTTGTTCAAGAGCTCCTCCTAAATGGCAAGAGCTAGGACCATCACGTTCAGTAGGCAGCTTCTTCTTCACCTAACTTAAAGCAAGGTCAGGGCTTGGTTGTGCCAGGACAATGGGATGTGCCTGGAATTCGACAGTTTCATGTCAAATGAAAAGAGAGGAGGGTGAGAGGAGGGACAGTTATACTCACCCATGACCATAGAAGGACCCACCCAAGGAGAAGTCAGCAGCCAGGGTGCGCCTACTCCACCCGCCTCCCCTGGGCAGGTCCTGGAGAGAAGCCAGAAGGTGGGGGTGCACAGCTTCCCCGCCACCCTGGGGACAAGTAACCCTCATTCCCTGCCCTGAGCCCTTCTCCCCCACACCACAGCCCCCTGCTCTGAAGGACCTGAGCAACACTGGTCTTCTAGTACTGGTATAATTAAAGAGCTACAAGCTTCTAGTGCAAATGTTATATCAGTATAATGGTGCTTTATAGAGCTATTCTCATACTGGTATAAGGTCCCCTCATATTGGGATAATGGCATCCACACTAAAGTTTGTTCCTCTTTTATTACTTTGGTAAAGAATCACATGCTAACCTGTGAGTAAACCAGGCCTAAGGCAAGTTTGGTTTTGAGGACATTAGGTATGGCTAGTCTCTGCTGGGCCAACATCACAGATGACTTGAAACACTGGCTGTAACTTTAAACGTAAGAACAGCTTCCTCATTACACAGACAGGTTCCCCAGAGAGGGTCTCTCAGGGGAACCCCCACTGCAGCCAGAAACAGCAGGTGGGCAATTAATCACCCTATAACTGGCGAAGGTAATAAAGTGAATTGAATCTCCAGATGGCACTTGGCACAAAACATGTTATTCTCAGATGCTGAGAATGTGTTCAGATTGCAAAGGGGAGAAACACCTCAGATAAGGCAGAGAAACTTCTAAGTCATTATCCATTCTGTGGATGGGCTGTATGCATCATACTATGAATTGACTGTAGTCTTCTAAGCAGCAATGAACTTCTCATTTATGCCCAAGTGCAAATAACAATGACACTGGAGTGGTTATTATTCCGGCTCCATCTAACCTCGGGGCAGAATATTCGTTTAAGAAAGATATTTTCTTCTTTTCCCAAGGGACACCAGGTTGTTAACAATTTGCATTTCTATAGCACCTGTCACCTAAGGATCTCAAAGCATTAGTTAAGACTCTCAAGCACCCATTATACCCATTCTACATATAGGTAAATTAACACACAGGTAAGACTGGTGACTGGCCCAAAATCAACATATCAAGAGGACTGGAATAGACCAGACTAGCAACATTATATTGACCACTAAGACACCCTTTTCCCCCTCTTTCCTATATAAAAGGACATTGTATATTCAGTTCTTACAGGGAAAGAAACTCTATGAAGGTGGATAATCTGTCTTGCCTAGAGCTCTTATTGAAACTCCTGGAGTTTATTGCTCTGCTCTGTTATCTTTTAAGAAAAAAACAAAGAACTAAACACTCCTTAAAATGCTTCACTGTCCCCCAAACTTTCTATTTGAAATAATTTCAGCAAACAACTTGTTGAATTAGAATAAAGCTGTTTCAATTCAATTTTTGTTTGTAAAAAACCCCTCAAAATATAAATAGGTTTGTAAGGATTAGATTTTTATTGGTGAATGTCAGTAAATGTTGATTTCACCACACATACAAACCAAAATATTTCCATTTGCAATAATCAAATTTTACAGTTAGCAAAACAAAAAAAATTCATCTTGAGAACTTATTAGTCTGACTTAAGGATATTTACTTTATGCTGACATGTGACATAGACAATTTGTGTTTTAATGCTTATATTTAACTCTTTGAATCTGTGCTTACTGTCATTAGATAACTGTTTAATCCCTTATTGTCTGAACCCTCTCCATAATTTCCTGCAACTATGAAAATTTAAATCAACAAACATAAAAAAGGCTTACACCCTTAATTTTGCACTAATGTGAAAATTTTAATAAATAAAAGCTTAAAAAGCTTCAAAATAAACATGGATATTATTTGTCAACGTTATATTAAAAATCAAATTCTGTCAAGCGGAAATATAAACATTACTTGTTATAAGGAAAAGACATACACCTGTCCTGGGAGGACAAGCAGAATTTCCCACCTTTGACTGACCAAGCATACGCAAATAAAATCAAGTAACATCTCAGAGCTGGGAAAAGAGCTGTGGGTGGAACTCTCCATTGCACAATACAATTAAAACCTAGACAGCATTAGCCTGTCCTTTGTCAGTGCTCATGTTCGGCTAATTCTCCAGAGAACACTTCTCTATCCTTGTTTTAAAAGTTCTGTTACATTTTGTAGCTTGGCTCCCTCACCTGTGTAATGTTCCTAGTTGGTTACCCTGGCATCCATGGCAACAGCCATAGTAACAAAATACAGTTCACTCCTGCAGGGTCACTAACGTGCTCTCTCAGGATTAAGGTGACTGGATCTGGAACACACAGTGAGCTAGGTTCTTCTCTCAGTTACAGTGGGGTAAATCTAGTGTAACTCCAGTTAAATCAGAGGGTTAAATTCTGCCCTGAATTAAACCAGTATAAGCCAGAAGAAACTTCATGGTAGTTAGTAGGCCAGGCCAAATGTTGCTGTCATTTATACTTACTGGTGTAAATCCTGCTTAATTTTATTTTCTTCAGCTCATTGGTTTTATTCTATTTTACTTCATTGCGGTAAAGTACTATGGCCATCAAAATACCCAGGTAGAAAAGAAAACTAAATTTACACCCAAGGAAATGAGAACAGAATTTGGGTAGTAGTGTTACACGTGTGTCCTGCTTTGACTAAAACTTCTTTTTTGGGCAAAGCGCAATATTTTCCTTATTTCACAAAACATTCTTTGCAACTCACCCCCTTCAAACATATCCTGAGTTTGAAACGTGGCTGCTGGAAATGGGCTACTTTGAAAGCTTGCCACATATTCATCCGTTAACAGCCCAGCAGATTCTAATGTGTAAACCTGCAGCAGACTCAAGAGGACGCTGCCACCTTGGCTCTGATCTTGGAGACCCATTCTGAGCCAGCTGTTGGGGAAGCTGAGGGATGGATGATTTTCCCCCTTCTCCTGCCTACCCTCCTTTCCCCCCAATGAGAGTGTCAGGCCAGAAGAACCAGGCATCCCTCCCAAACAGGTTTCTCACACTGCACTTAACTAGAAATAGGGCCCGATTCTCCTCTTGCTTTCACCAGTTTTGCTCTGCCATATAGCTCTGATTTCACTGAAATTATCCCAGCGTGAGGGAGAATCAACCTGTAGGTGCTGATGTCATAGGCACCCCTTTCCAAAGGGCCTCTCTTGACCACCCCAGCCCTGGGGGAGGTGGTGAAAGCGTCCTACCGCCCAAACTCTCATGTCACCATCTCCGGGTTGAAATAGATTGACAATGACCAGAGGCTGCAGTGACCCGGGAAGACATGAGCGCGCAGTCCCTGGGAGAACAAGGAATCGCTCCACATGTGCCGGCAGTTGCGGGTCCTACTTCTGCCTTTCTGTGTATAAATAGCTGCAGACCCGACACCTTAGGAGACTCACGCCCCGTTTTCCTTGGGCTACCCGGGAAGGAGCCGCTGGGGGGGTGGGGGGGCTTTGCTGTCCGGGGAGTGAAGTTTGAAGACTCAGCCGGGCACTGCCATGTGGGGAGGGGGGATGGGGCGAGAGAGCTGCTAACCCAGGATGAACCCAGCTTTTCAGTAGGCTCCTGGGTGCCCCCTCCCTTGAGTGCCCCCCCCCCCGAGCTACAGGCCCCGCAAGTGGAGGATCTGGAGGAGAAAGGCCGAGGGACCTGCTCTGGGGCAGGGCAGGAGGATCGGGGCGCGCAAAGGGCGAGTCCCGAGCGTGCCCCCCAGCCCAGCCTCCACCGGCTGCCCGCCCCGGGCGCGCTGAGCCCCCCCCCTCCCAGCGGGCTGAGCCCCAGCCCGGCCCTACCTGGCTGCAGCGGCCGCGGTCTGTGCGCCCGGGCGGGCGATGGGTGGCATCGGTGCCCCTGGCAGGGCAGAGCCGGGCTGCGCTGGGCCCCGCGCCGCGCCTCCCCGGCCGGGCTGGGGGTCGGTGTCCCCTCCTCCGCCTCCGCCTCCGCCAGATGCCAGCCGCCCTGCGGGGTCCCGGGGGCCGCGCACAGGGCCGCCTTAACCCCTGCCTGCCCGCGCCGCGCCGCCGCGCGCTGCTCCGCGCCAGCCGGCTGGGGACAGCTGGCGGCGCCTTTCCGCGCTGTGCGGGCGGGAAGGGCCGCGAGGGGGGAAGGGACGAGATTGCAAAGACCGGGGCCGGGGCAGCTCCCTGGCAGGTCAAAGGGGCCCCGGGCAGCCGCCCCGCTGGATGCTCCCCTGGCCTGAGAGGGGGAGAAGGACCAGCGGGGCGCAAGCTTGGGGGTGGCTTGCCTGGGGGTGTCTGTGCAGGGAAAGGAGAGAGGTGCCAGGACAGAGACCCTCCCCGCCTGCCCCACAGCTCTGTCCCAGCCCGGTGCGCCTCTGGCCCCCAGGCGGCCCACCCCTGAGCTCCCCAGACTTCGTTCACTTTTCCTCTCGGCTCCGATTTACACACGGGCCCCACTCCCCCAGCTCTCTGGTCCTTTTAAAGAGGGTCCAGGCGCACCCCCTTCTCTCTCCGACCCCCGCCTCATTTCCTTTCGGAAGGACAAGAGGGAGAAGGGGAGGCTGGTCTTTCGCCGGAGCTGTGCGAGATTTCGGATCTTTTTCTAGGAAGGGTTTTAGTTTAAAACAGCTCCCTGTGACACTTAAACCCAACACTGGATTCGAGGTGCACAGCTGAGACTAGATAATTCAAGCCATTGATTGTTCGGGGTATTCCGCACATCAGTCCCCCGCAGAATACCCCGAACAATAGTTTATCACACAGAACCGCTAGGGTGTACACCTCCCTCAACACAATAGTGTGGAAATAAATGGTCATTCCAAGGCAGCATCGAGGACACACGTGCATATTTTCTCCTGTTATGTCTCTGCGACCGTTAAGTGGTTTTTTTAATTTCTTAACCTATTTCCAGGAAATCAAATCGAGAAAATATATGGCAGGTGCCGGCATCCAATTCTGGTATCAAATTAACGCCACTCAAATACTGCAGGTAAACAGAGACTGGAGAAGCAGGGAGAATAAAACTCTCTGCTACAGAAATGAAAATAAAGAGCAAATTAAAAGCAGGAGAGAATTAGTAACACATATTTTGTCTTTAGTACAAGGGCCCCATTCGTTAGTTCACGGAGGAATCCGTTTTCTTTTTGTAACCCTACATTGTAAAACTGACGATTTGCAGATTCAAAATACTCTTTTCTGCAAAGGTAGGCGATGCTAACTCCTTATTTTAATACCAGAGATGGTTCTGCAGAGCAGAGCTATTATTGTAGCACAGTGGGGTCCTGACAACAAACAACATTACATTATTTATTAATAATAATAATAATAATAATAATAAATAAATAAATAAAATAAAAAACAACAAATAGTCTAGTAGCACCTTAAAGACTAACAAAACATTTAGTCTTTAAGGTGCTATTAGACTATTTGTTGTTTTTTAAGTTTTCCTGTTACAGACTAACTCCGCTACCCCTCTTGAATCTTAATAAATAAAATGTCATGCAGTCTTTATTTAGGCAAAACTCCCCAGGATAGAGCCCTTGAAATACCAGTTGCGTATAAAAGTTTTGCTGATAGGGCTTTTTATAGTATAAAGCTACCAGAAATATCTTGTTCTCTCTCCTTTATCTGCTATTTAAACAAATTCGGTAGGATTTGGTCACATAGTAATAAACATCTTCAGCAGAAAAGCATTGAATCCTTTTAAACAGTAACAGCACTTATTGTTGGGTCCAAATTTTAAACAGTTCTTGGCAAAAAAAAAAAAAAATCTGAAAGGTTTAGCGGTGCATTCGTTGAAAAACGCATGTGTAACAATATAGTTATAGGTGGATGCTTGCAATCGGATTGTAAACAAAACATACAGCAGTGAGGTGCCAACAAAACCAACACAAACCAAAACCCCATCTCTGAATCGTCACATTAACTATGACATAATTTATTTCTTATAGCTGAAAAGGTGAGAAGAAAATTATTTAAAATGATATTTAAAATATTGCCGAGGTAGGAAGGGAAAGACAAGGGTTTGGGATGATTGTATCGCAGAAAGGAGAGACTATTGAAGGGTAAAACTGGCAAAATTCATCGAAATTTATGGAAACAGATGTAAAGCTTTAGGAGTAGAACGAACATGTGATATTTCTTTACCTGGCTTGTATGAGTTTTGTATGCACGTATCTAAATAACTGATACCAAAGATTCTCAGGCGTGCATTCCCAGGGAGGAGTTCGTTTCCACCTGAGAAGTACAGACAGCTGGGCTGGCAGCTGGCTGGACAAGCGTTATCCCGCACGTACAGGATAAAAGTAAGGCGCTTGCTCTGTAGCTGCAGGAGGCACCTGCAAATGGATTAACAGCGGCGTGACCAGATTAACGCAGATGTAGACGCTGCGTGGCATTTCCCGGTGTTATTCGGCACCAGCCGCATCCTGCAGTGATACGAGAAGGATGTCCAGGAGGAGACACCCAGCTCTGGAGAGGTCACCAGTTCCCCCCCGTGCACAGTAGGCTACCCCCCGCCCCACACACCTCTGTCCGAGCCACTGAATTACCTGGCCCCTCACTAGCGCCACGAGCTGGATAATAAATCAGGTGGGACCTCTGACAGTCCAGTCTCTGTGTGTCCCGAACAACAGGGCTCGCCGCAGCCATCTGTGTGCCTCCAGCCCCGGCCTGTCCTCCCAGACCGTCTCTCTATCCTCCTCACACCTGCCTGTCTCTCTGTCCCACACACACCCTGCTGTCTGTCACAAGCATACCTCTCCTGTCTGCTGTCTCTTCCACACTTACCTGCCAGTCTGTCCCATACACAGCCCCTCTGTCTCTCTATACCGCTCATACTCGCCTGTCCCACACTTACCCTTTCTGTCTGTCCCACATACCCCATCTGTCTGTCTGTCCGACACATACCCCCTCTCTGTCTGTCCGTCCCATAGACACCCCTCTGTCTGTCTGTCCGACACATACCGCCTCTCTGTCTGTCCGTCCCATAGACACCCCTCTGTCTGCCTGTCCGACACATACCCCCTCTCTGTCTGTCCGTCCCATAGACACCCCTCTGTCTGCCTGTCCGACACATACCGCCTCTCTGTCTGTCTGTCCCATAGACTCCCCTCTGTCTGTCTGTCTGACACATACCGCCTCTCTGTCTGTCCGTCCCATAGACACCCCTCTGTCTGTCTGTCCGACACATACCGCCTCTCTGTCTGTCTGTCCCATAGACACCCCTCTGTCTGTCTGTCCGACACATACCGCCTCTCTGTCTGTCTGTCCCATAGACTCCCCTCTGTCTGTCTGTCCGACACATACCGCCTCTCTGTCTGTCCGTCCCATAGACACCCCTCTGTCTGTCTGTCCGACACATACCGCCTCTCTGTCTGTCCGTCCATAGACACCCCTCTGTCTGTCTGTCCGACACATACCGCCTCTCTGTCTGTCTGTCCCATAGACTCCCCTCTGTCTGTCTGTCCGACACATACCGCCTCTCTGTCTGTCCGTCCATAGACACCCCTCTGTCTGTCTGTCCGACACATACCGCCTCTCTGTCTGTCTGTCCCATAGACACCCCTCTGTCTGTCTGTCCGACACATACCGCCTCTGTCTGTCTGTCTGTCCCATAGACTCCCCTCTGTCTGTCTGTCCGACACATACCGCCTCTCTGTCTGTCCGCCCCATAGACATCTGTCTGTCTGTCCGACACATACCGCCTCTCTGTCTGTCCGTCCCATAGACACCCCTCTGTCTGTCTGTCCGACACATACCGCCTCTCTGTCTGTCTGTCCCATAGACTCCCCTCTGTCTGTCTGTCCGACACATACCGCCTCTCTGTCTGTCTGTCCATAGACTCTCTGTCTGTCTGTCTGACACATACCCCTTCTCTGTCTGTCCGTCCCCATAGACACCCTCTGTCTGTCTGTCCGACACATACCGCCTCTCTGTCTGTCTGTCCCATAGACTCCCCTCTGTCTGTCTGTCTGACACATACCGCCTCTCTGTCTGTCCGTCCCATAGACACCCCTCTGTCTGTCTGTCTGACACATACCGCCTCTCTGTCTGTCTGTCCATAGACACCTCTGTCTGTCTGTCCGACACATACCGCCTCTCTGTCTGTCTGTCCCATAGACTCTCTGTCTGTCTGTCTGACACATACCGCCTCTCTGTCTGTCCGCCCCATAGACACCCCTCTGTCTGTCTTTTCCGACATACCGCCTCTCTGTCTGTCTGTCCCATAGACTTCTCTGTCTGTCTGTCCGACACATACCGCCTCTCTGTCTGTCCGTCCATAGACACCCCTCTGTCTGTCTGTCCGACACATACCGCCTCTCTGTCTGTCTGTCCCATAGACACCCCTCTGTCTGTCTGTCCGACACATACCGCCTCTCTGTCTGTCTGTCCCATAGACTCCCCTCTGTCTGTCTGTCTGACACATACCCCTCTCTGTCTGTCCGTCCCATAGACACCCCTCTGTCTGTCTGTCCGACACATACCGCCTCTCTGTCTGTCCGCCCCATAGACTCCTCTGTCTGTCTGTCCGACACATACCGCCTCTCTGTCTGTCTGTCCCATAGACTTCTCTGTCTGTCTGTCTGACACATACCGCCTCTCTGTCTGTCTGTCCCATAGACACCCTCTGTCTGCCTGTCCGACACATACCGCCTCTCTGTCTGTCTGTCCATAGACTCCCCTCTGTCTGCCTGTCCGACACATACCGCCTCTCTGTCTGTCCGTCCATAGACACCCCTCTGTCTGTCTGTCCGACACATACCGCCTCTCTGTCTGTCCGCCCCATAGACTCCCCTCTGTCTGTCTGTCCGACACATACCGCCTCTCTGTCTGTCCGCCCCATAGACACCCCTCTGTCTGTCTGTCCGACACATACCGCCTCTCTGTCTGTCCGTCCCAGACACCCCTCTGTCTGTCTGTCCGACACATACCGCCTCTCTGTCTGTCTGTCCCATAGACTCCTCTGTCTGTCTGTCCGACACATACCGCCTCTCTGTCTCCCTCTGTCTGTCTGTCTGACACATACCCCTCTCTGTCTGTCCGTCCCCATAGACACTCCTCTGTCTGTCTGTCCGACACATACCGCCTCTCTGTCTGTCTGTCCGTCCCATAGACTCCCCTCTGTCTGTCTGTCTGACACATACCGCCTCTCTGTCTGTCCGTCCCATAGACACCCCTCTGTCTGCCTGTCCGACACATACCGCCTCTCTGTCTGTCCGTCCCATAGACACCCCTCTGTCTGCCTGTCCGACACATACCGCCTCTCTGTCTGTCTGTCCCATAGACACCCCTCTGTCTGTCTGTCCGACACATACCGCCTCTCTGTCTGTCCGTCCCATAGACTCTCTGTCTGTCTGTCCGACACATACCGCCTCTGTCTGTCTGTCCCATAGACTCTCTGTCTGTCTGTCTGACACATACCGCCTCTCTGTCTGTCCGTCCCATAGACACCCCTCTGTCTGTCTGTCCGACACATACCGCCTCTCTGTCTGTCTGTCCCATAGACACCCCTCTGTCTGTCTGTCCGACACATACCGCCTCTGTCTGTCTGTCCCATAGACTCTCTGTCTGTCTGTCCGACACATACCCCTCTCTGTCTGTCTGTCCCATAGACTCCCCTCTGTCTGTCTGTCTGACACATACCGCCTCTGTCTGTCTGTCCCATAGACTCCTCTGTCTGTCTGTCTGACACATACCGCCTCTCTGTCTGTCTGTCCCATAGACACCCCTCTGTCTGTCTGTCCGACACATACCGCCTCTCTGTCTGTCTGTCCCATAGACACCCCTCTGTCTGTCTGTCCGACACATACCGCCTCTCTGTCTGTCTGTCCCATAGACACCCCTCTGTCTGTCTGTCCGACACATACCGCCTCTCTGTCTGTCCGTCCCATAGACACCCCTCTGTCTGTCTGTCCGACACATACCGCCTCTCTGTCTGTCTGTCCCATAGACACACCTCTGTCTGTCTGTCCGACACATACCGCCTCTCTGTCTGTCCGTCCCATAGACACCCCTCTGTCTGCCTGTCCGACACATACATACCCCCTCTCTGTCTGTCTGTCATATAGACACCCCTCTGTCTGTCTGTCCCACAATGCCTTGCCCTCGCCATCCGTCTGTCCGGTGCCCCTGGGTCTGTATCTCCGTCTGCCTCCCCACGAGGCCCTGCGTGTCTGTCTGTCCAGTAGCCTCCCCAGGAATTGAAATGAGGGGGTGTCCGAATTTACAAGCGGGGGTGTCAGGGCCCATGGGGGGTGACACCGTGAGGGTGAAGGCGGGCTGTACGGCACCATAGTTCACAAGACTGGGGGGGTGTTGGGGAAATTCGGGGGGGTACACAGCCCCATGGGGGGTGTAGGGAAACCCCTGTGTCTGTGACCCCCTCTCCGCGCAGCCGTACCTGCGCCCCCCAACCCCAGCCCGGACTACAACTCCCAGGCTGCCCCGGGGCGGGCCCGGCCCCAATAGGCCCCCCTCCTGCCCTGCCCGCTTCCGGCGCGGAGAGGCGGTTAGAGGCGGCCCGGAGCGGGCGGGCGGGTTTGAATCCGGCAGAGGCTGCGCCCTCCCCCTCCCCCTTCCCGCCTCGAGGCGCGGCCTGGCCCGGCGGCCGTTCGCTGCGAGGCCGCGTTGTCAGGGCAACGGGGCAGGCCGCGCTGGGGCCTGGCTGCCCGCAGCGGCCCCTGGGCCAGGCTCCCTGCGGGGCGTGCTGACGCCGCCCCCCCCCCCAGGGCCGCCCGCCGGGGCTGGGCGAGACGGGCGGGCCGCGGCCCTGCGCGCTGGAGCCGGGGGCCGCCATGAATTTCTCGGAGGGGTTCAAGCTTTCCAGCCTGCTGTGCAGGGTCTCGCCCGACGGCCGGTGCCTGGTGAGTGGCCCCGCCCGGGGGGGGGGGGGTCTGGGTCAGCCTAGCAAAAGCCCGGGGGCTCCCCTTCCCCAGAGCTCCCAGCTTGGTCTCTGAAATCTTGGGGGGGCGGGGTGCCCCCCCCCGTCCGCTCTGCAGTCCCACACACCAGCTCTGCCTGTCCTGAGCAAGGTGCTCCAGGGGTGTCTTTTTGTTTTGTCTCTCCCCCATCCATGTGTGGAATAAATGTTGTTGTGTGCACGGATGTGCACCACCAATAGAAACGCATGCTATGGGCGCTCTGCTAATCAGCCGGGGGGGGGGCACCTGAATCTCTCCTGAGTGGCTGCCCAAGCCTTCTGCTTACAGGGAACCCTGGTCCGGAGTCTTTCTCATGAGCTGGGAGACATTCCCCTGCCTGTCGAATCAGTTATATCGACAGGAAACGTCTAACGAAAGCGAGGGACAGTTTGTAGACGCAGGTGGGCTAGTGAATCTCTAGTCAAAAGGTCCTCCCTGCAAATAAAAGTCTTGGCGGTGTAACTGGGTTAGTGTGTAACACGAGGAGTAGTCCTGTGGCACCTTAGAGACTAACAAATAACTAGATATCTATATAGCATACAGTATCGTGAGTTTACATGAGTAAAACCCACTTCTTCAGATGAGATGAGCTTGAGTGGAGGGGAAAAAAGAGGGACCCTCAGAATAAGAAGGGAGAAGGAAAAATAAGTACCTGTCAATTGTAGTGCCTGTGCTAACGAAGCTGATAGAGAAGGTGCAACATGAACACTCTAATTCACTATTTTTTTCCTCTTCTTCCCGCCCCCTCCCCATCCCCTATTTATTTTGGAACTGGACTTTAATACTCCATTCATCTGAAAAAGTGGGTTGTGCCCACGAATGCTCATGATACCATCTACATGTTTTGTTAGTCTTTAAGGTGCTGCTACACCAGTGTTTCTTAAACTATGTTCCGCAGAACATTGGTGTTCCGTGAAGAACTTGCAGGTGTGCCGTGACCTCTTCTTTGTTTTTGTTACTTCTTTGTTTTTGTGGGTTTTTTTGTGTGACTACAGTTTTTTTAAAGAAAATGTTCATAGGTGTTCCACATAAAAAATACTATTGTTTGGTGTTCCGTGGTGTCAAAAAGTTTAAGAAATACTGTGCTCGACTATTCATTGTTTTTTAAGTTTTTCCAACAAAAGGTTTGATAGCACTTTATAGACTAACAAAATATGTAGCTGGTATCATGAGCTTTCGTGGGCACAGCCCACTTCTTCAGATGACCAGAGTTATGAGTTTAGGATGTGCAGACCCAAAATAAATAGGGGTGAAGGGAGGGGGGGGGAAGGGGTGCTGCATGGGGAGTGTGGGGCCCAAACGGCCACTTGCGCTGCTTGCTCCCCCGCGGCAGCCCGGCTGAGCGGTGCAGAAATCAGCCGAGTGCCACAGCGGGAGGCGAAGAGGGGCGGGGCAGTGATGTACATGGCCAGGGGGCGGGGCCTGGCCGTATACGTCGCCTCCCGCTGTGGCACTCAGCTGACTTCTGCGCCGCTCGGCCGGGCCGTCGCGGGGGAGCCCAAATGGCCACTTGCGCCGCTTGCTGTCCCGCGTCGGCCAGGCTGAGCGGTGCAGAAGTCAGCTGAGCGCCACGGTGGGAGGCGAAGGGGGGCCGGGCGGTGATGTGCAGCGTGACAGCGGCTCCAGGCCCCGGCCCCTGGCCGTGAACGTCACCGCCCTGCCCTCCTTCGCCTCCCGCCATGGCGCTAGGCTGACTTCTGCGCCGCTCAGCTGGGCTGCCGCGTGGGAACAAGTGGCGCAAGCGACTGTTTGGGCTCTGCGGTCCCCTGAGTGAGAGGCGGAGGAGGGAGAGGGAGGAGGAGGGAAAGAGAGGCGGAGGAGGGAGAGGGAGACAGAGACACACGGACGGACCTGGAGCGAGAGACCGGAGGCTCAGGAGAGAAGACCGACATGGAGGAGAGACCTGAAAATCCCATCTTATGACGGGCTAATTGGCTAGTATATTAAGAGCCAGGTGGCTGGTTGCATGCAGAAGCTGCTCTGGCAGCAGCCCCTGTTGGTGGCCAGCCCTGTCTGCTGTGAATAGGGGCTGATGCTTTAAGCCAGGTCCTCTCAGCATTCGTTCCTGTTTCCTGTCCCCCTTGCTGCCTCTGATACAGTAAAGCGAGTAGTCAAGTGCTCGACTACCTGATAAGTTTAGCATTAGTTGACTACCCGACTACTTGGTTACATCCCTATAGCAGATCACTTAGTTTTTTGCAGTCAAATCCTTATACTTTGTGAGTTTTCTATATCGCAGACAGGGCCGGATTAAGGCGGGGGCTAGCCGGGCAGCTGCCCGGGGCTCCAACCTATGGGGGGCGCCTGATGGCAGCTGTAAGGTGCGCAGCGTGCCGGGGGGCAGGGCCGTGCATGTGCTGTGCGCCCAGGGGTGGAGCCGCACATGCGTCGCGCGCCTGTTGCCCGGGGCGCAGGAATGGCTCGAGCCGGCCCTGACTGCAGGTGATACAAAAGCATGAGTAACTTCAAAAAAATTACAGTAGACTTCCGATAATCCGGAACCTATGGGACCTAGGTGGTGCCGGATTATCAAATATGCCGGACTATCAGGAGGTACTATAAGCTGGTTATATATATACTGTATACGTTATATACTGTATATAAAGTGTTCTTAACCCTTTTTATTGTACATATAATGTTTTAGTTTTTTTAAGCCTTTTTTACCCTTTTTGCTCAGTTCAACTGCTGCCGCTGTTACCTTGTGACTCATTTTTTGGCGAAGCTCACTCACTAGGTTCTTGCCGTTTTGATGCCGGACTATCAGGAGTGCCGGACTGTTGGATGCCGGACTATTGGAGTTTTACTGTAGTTTTAGCAAAATAGTTTAGTGAGCAGTTTAGTTACAATACATAAACTTCTCAAGTATCAAATTCTGTTTTGCTCTAATAATTGTAAAGATAGAGTAATACTAAGTATTATAGTGACACCCACTGGTGATGTTTCTTCCTTACTTGCAGTCACATTAGTTTCAAGATACAAAACTACCCTTTGAACTGATAGACTGTCAGACAAAATCTCAGCCCAGAAATTGAATTTTCAGGGTCAAAAGTGTTCCCAGTGACTTCAGTGGGACAAAGATGTGGCCTTCAGTGTGTTAATTAAACTAAAAATTGCAAATGTTCTAATGCACTGATTTAGTTAATTTGTTAAAACACAAAAAATTGCAGAGTTTAAACCCATGTATGGTTTGAAGAAGATGATTTTCAAGACCTTGAGACCTTGATCTTGTTGGGAGTTGTCTATTGTGCAATTGCTTACATGTGTGTTACTTCACTTGCCTGTTGTTAACTTAATCCAGAATGAGGCCTTAGCCAATTTTTTATTAAAAGGAAAACGTTAAATGGAAGAAAAATAGTTCTGAAAGATAGGTGCAATTGAGGTATAATTAGTAGTAATGGAGCAAATAGATATTTTTCCTTACTTTTATAGGCCCTAATCCTGAAAATACTTAGACTGCTAATCAAGTTTTATAACTACAGGTTGAACCTCTAGTTCAGCACTCCCTGGTCCCGCAACATCTGTGGTCTGCCATGATTTTAGTTAGCCAGGTGTCCACTTATCATAGGTATGGCCAAGTTTCCCGTGATCCCATAAAGTTTGTTTACAGCCCCCAGTTCTGGCTTTGAGTTTTCTGTTCTGTTATTTAAATTTACCCCTAAATGTCTTCTAAGAGCCCAGCAAGCAGTGGCAGTGTTGGTAATGCAGCTAGACAATATTGATCACCTGTGATCCAGCAAATTCTCTTGTTCGGCACCGGTCAGGTCCCAAGGATGCCCGACTAGAGAGGTTCAACCTGTAGTATAATTGTAACAGCCCACTTTTTTCCTCCTCTGTCTTTCTGGTTGCTTACTTTATGCATTTGATGGTGCTGTCTGCTTCCTGTGTTTTAAAGGTATAGCAGAAGTGCAATATCTGAAGCTATTTTAACTCATTTTTTAATTTTGTCTAGATGTAAGTTGATTGTGTCAACTTAAAAAGAACCAGTTTTTGTGATAGAAATGTTTTGAAATGTGTTTTACTTTTAAATGTAAAACAAATTTAGTACTTTTTTCAATAAAAAGTTAACCTGAAATCAAACATTTCCATCCTGCAGCCTTAAACACACAGGAGAGTTCTGTAAACTCTTACATTAATACCATCATTTTTTTTAAACACATGCCTTGGATTAATCTCTTTTCACCTTCTTTTTCAATTGATCATATGGCTCGTAAACGAACAAATCCAAAAGTATAAATCCTAGTGCATCCCAAGCATCTAAATTCTAGATCAGTGTGGTGGAGTGTGAGTGATACAGCACAAGTCTCAGAACTGAAGTCTCAGTTAATAAGTCTGATATGGGTGCGTCAGCTAAGCGGTTTATTTTTGTTTGCATTCAGGCTTCATGTGTGCAGTACCGTTTGATAGTTAGAGATGTGAACAGCCTCCAGATCCTTCAACTGTACACTTGCCTGGATCAGATCCAGTACATAGAATGGTCGTCCGACTCTCTCTTTATATTATGTGCCATGTACAAACGAGGGATTGTTCAGGTAAGCACAGATACAGCATGGCATATTGCTCCTGTCTAGAATTTACTAACTGCTAAATTGGGAACTTCTAATGTCAAGCACTAATTGAGTGTCTTTGCCAAAGTAACTGACACTCTGATTAATAGCTCACTATTTGAAGTAAGCTGAGTTTGCTACTGTTTGTCAAAACCTTGATTTAAAATTCTGTTTTTTAGTCTGAAGACAAATAACACCAGAATAAAAACAGTTGGAGCAAATTGATAAAAACAAAAAGGCTGCTACAAAAGTATCTCATGCATCTATTTCAGAAGGAAATACATGCAGACTTTTATTAAAGGGAGCAAAAGTTTTAAAAAAGATGTCTAGTCAGAAAACATGACAGATGAAAATATGCTTTATGACTTGTGTTAATGCACAGAGATGTGCGGCTTACTTTTGTAATGGTATCCAGCGCCAGTCCTTCATGGCCAAAGGCTTTCAAAGGTTTCCTGACCTCCGTGGTATGTGTTGATGGAATTTCTTTGTTAGTTGTAACGTGGTTCTTGGAGGAGAGAAGAGTTTTGACGAGCTATTTAGTTTGCTGAACTGACTGGTTCTCTCTGACTAGGTCTGGTCCTTGGAGCAGCCAGACTGGCACTGCAAGATTGATGAAGGGTCAGCAGGATTGGTGGCTTCGTGCTGGAGTCCGGATGGCCGTCATATTCTCAATACAACTGAGTTTCACGTAAGCGTGAAGTCATGATTGTTCTGTAAAGTATCACATTACTGTCTGCAAATGGCTCCTAAAATAACCCAAAGCTCTTAAAGCTCTACTATTATATTAATCAATGAATATGTAATTTTTTCTCAATTTTAGATCAATTCTGATTCAATCATTGCTTAATTCTTTTACAGTTTGCTTTTTTAGTTTGTGATGAAAAAGTGGAATATGGAACACTTATGCCTTTCAAAATGAAATTATGCATTTAAAAACATGATAAACTGGCATTTATGCAAAGGGACATAGAACAAATATGATCTGAAATTCAGATTTAGGCAAAAAACAAATACATTTCTGTTCATAGATTTTTGGAAAAGTTTGTTTCTATAACTCTAAGAACAGTTATTTTGAAATTTCTTCTGCAAAAGCATTAAGAGTCTGGAAGTGATAGTAATCTAACTGATTTTCTTCATCAAAGCTGAGGGATGCAAAAAGTAAGGGTAAGCATGAAAAGTAATACATGAACAACATTTTAACAAATTTCTGCTTTAGTAATTTAATGTGAGCTGAGTAATATAGGTTTATATAGCATGCTTTTAATAAAAATAAGGCAATATTGTTTAGATCAATTAATCATAGAATACTAGAACTGGAAGGGACTTTGAGAGGTCATCGAGTTGAGTCTCTTGCCCTCACAAACAAGAAGCAATGGGCTTAAATTGCAGCAAGGGAGGTTTAGGTTGGACATTGGGAAAAACTTCCTAACTGTCAGGATGGTTAAGCACTGGAATAAATTGCCTAGGGAAGTTGTGGAATCTCCATCACTGGAGATATTTAAGAGGAGGTTGTATAGACATCTATCAGGGATGATCTTGACGGTGCTTGGCCCTGCTATGAGGGCAGGAGACTGGACTTGATGATCTCTCGAGGTTCCTTCCAGTTCTAGTGTTCTATGAGTCTGATTAATTGATCTAAACAACATTGCCTTATTTTTATTAAAAGCATACTATATAAACCTATATTACTCAGTTCACCTTAAATTACTAAAACAGAAATTTGTTAAGATGTAATTCATGTATAACTTTTCATGCTTATGCTTACTTTTTATATCACTCAGCTTTGATGATGAAAATCAGTTAGATTACTATCACTTCCAGGCTCTTAATGCCTTCGCATTACTTCTGAGACTTAGTTTGACCTGCAGAGAGTTCCACACATGCGTGACTAATCAAATGAGTAACTTTTATTGATTTCATGGAACTTCTTGCAGTTCTAAAATTAACCATGTATTAGTGCTTGCAGGGTAAGGGCCTTAGTCTGGAATCGTAGCCAAGATATGCCTTGGGGGAGTTTAGTCCATATGAATCTGGTTTGAAGCTCATTGTAAACAATGGGCGAGGGTTCATAGGGGTTTTCAGAACTATCTGATTTGACCTGGGCTCAAAGCACTAAGGGTTTGTCTACACTAGCCCCCTAGTTTGAACTAGGGGGCTAATGAGGGCGACCGAAATTGCAAATGAAGCGCGGGATTTAAATATCCCGTGCTTCGTTAGCATGTTCCCCGGGCGGTCGCCATTTTGGAAACTGACTAGCCTGGAATAACTGCCCACATCTACACGCGGCAGTGAAACGGGAGTTCGAAGTAAACCCCTAACTCGAATTAGCTGTTACTCCTCGTGGAATGAGGTTTTGTTCTGTGAGTGGACAGCAGAGAGTTAATGTGAGCCTTGAATACTAACTTTTCCAAATGTGTGAGTGAAATTGAATACAGCCAGACAATATTTCCCTTCTCTCTCTCTCACACACACATGAGTTTTTGGTGTCAGATGTAGTCAGAATACTGTTTTTTTTTTACTATGTATCAGCGCTACTTTTCTTTTTTCCAGAGGACTGGGGTGACCATAGGTTGATGAATGCAGGAACACGTTTTCTCAGTACTGATTGTCCTTCGTGAGGATTAAAATGAGTCCAGTTGTTCAAACTAAAGACAGACATGTGTCTAACAGGCAGGATTGTTGTGTAGTTTGAGTAACCAAAACTGTGGGTGGCTCCTGCTGCTGCATGATACAGGAAGGTGTATAATGGCATGTGCACGCGTGGGTGGACTAGTGAGTATTTTTTACCACCTCTCAGAACTCAATTTGACCCTGCAGGATTTCATGTAAGCCTTTGCCAAGTTGTCATCTGTGCTGGGATAGGCTTTCTCTCCAGCTGTAAACGGGTTGCTAAATTAACTTGGGTCAGACAGCTGCTTGGGTTATGCTGGTGTCTGTGTTGTGTTTACTCTCTAGTACACTAAGTCCATAGTCTCTACTGGGACAGACAGGGCAGGAGACAGGAACTATCAGGATACTTAATACCATCGTATTATGTACATTATCAAGTTGAGGGATCATTTATAGGTTCCATGTTAACCCATACTATACAGATTTGGTAGTCTGACATTTTCATGTAGCACTCACTAATTGACTCATACTGATAATTTTTTCAGGTCGACATGTGAGATCCAAGATAGGTTCATTTATTTCTTTTCATACTCTTACTATAAAGTTTTTTTTAAAGGTGATTGTAATACTTTGTTTCTAGCTACCTATGCAATTTATAATTTTGTGTAACTCAACTGCATGAGTTATTTTCATAGTGGGTGTTCTGTGTGATATATGAATTATAAACAAAGTGTAATAAATAACATTGATTTTTTTTTTCCTGACCTGCATACAAGAAATCAACATCTAACTTAAAATATAGGGAGGACTTTCCATGAATACTTCAAAACCCATCACCACTTATGGGGTGCAAAATCAGTAGTGGATACCTTTGAGAGACATAGCATTATGCTGTATGTATTTAAGATTAAAGCAAATCTAACCGTTTCAGTTTAAACAAATTTTATTGCAAATGAGAATCCTTCATATATACACACATGCGTGTGCGTACACCTCCCATATATCTGAGTTTGAATGTTATGGCACAACATCCAGTAATACAAAACACTATAGGTAGCATAGAATAGTACAACTGGAAGGGAACTCAGAGGTCTTCTAGTCCCGTTCCCTGCACTGATGGTAGGACTAAGTATCATCTAGATCAGGGGCAGGCTAGATGCGGCCCACCAAGTCTTTTAATTTGGCTCTCCTGCTCAGCATGGAGCAGTGCTGCTCAAAGCGGCTAGCTGCTCCCTGTGGTTCTCTGTGCTGTGGAAGGGAGGGGAGTGGCTTCATGTGCTGCCCTGTTACCCAGCAAAATCTATCCGTTCCTATTGGCTGGAAGCCACCCAATGGGAGCAGAGAGATTTTGCAGGAGGTGCTGCAGTGCAGCACAATTTCTCAGCTCCTGTCTGCCGGTTTCTGGCCAGTAAATGCTGAGAGATTTTGCTGGGTTGGGACAGCATGGAACAGCCAGCTGGGGGGCTGCTGGCAAGCAGGAAGCCTGCTTGACAGTGGTCCTGGCCAGGAGCTGCTTAGGTAAGCACCTCTCAGCCAGAGCCTGCCTCTGGCACCCTATCCTCTCCTACACCTAACTTTCTCCCCGATCCAGCATCCCCTTTTCTCTACCTGTCCCCTAGGCCAGAATCCTTTCTTCACCCATATTCCTTTCCAGTCCCTGTACCCCACTACCCTTCCCCTGATCACAACCCCCTTTTTCACCCAAACTCCCTCTCAGACTCCACACTCTCCTGTACCCCAGTCTCCTATCCCAAGCTTCCTTCTGCACCTAATCTCTGTCCCAGATCCTACACCTCCTTCATAGAAAAATGCAGCCCTTGACCATTTACTAAAATCTCGGAGTGGTACTCAATGAAAAATTATTGCCCACCCAATCTAGACCATCCCTGAAGGTGTTTGTCTAACCTGTCCTTAAAAATCTCCAATTACAGATTCTAACTTTAACACTTTACACGACACAATTGAAACATGCAGAATGGAACCCAGTTCTACTCAGTGACCAGTCTTACTGACATTGTGTATAGAGAAGTCCTCTTTTTCCTTGTATTTTATTTTTTGCTAAGTAATGCCCAGCATTGTCATTTAAACTGGATATACCATAACTATCCATATAAAACAAGCTAAACATAAATCACTTAAACTAATATATATAGTGTCTTCTCCAGGCTTTGCTGTGTAGTCTTTAATCGCAGTTAACCTATGCTTTATTGACTAAATCTCTTGGAAAACATTATTCACTGCTCAGCAATTTTTTGAATTCTGAATTTTGGTCCACTGAATTCAGCATCTAGCACACAATCTTATTATGGATAAGAGCAAACAATAACAAGTAACAAGGACCAGCTGGTATTCACCCAAGAGTTCTGAAGGAACTCAAAAGTGAAACTGAGGAAATATGAACTGTAGTATATAACCTATCATTTGAATACGCTTCTATACCAGATGATTGGAGGATAGCTAATGTGATACCAATTTTTAAAAGTCTCCAGAGGCAATCCCACCAGTAGGCTGGTAAATCTAACTTCAGTACCAGGCAAACTGGCTGAAACTATAGTAGAGAACAGAATTATCAGATTCATAGATGAACACGATTTGTTGGGGAAGAATCAACATCGTTTTCGTTAAGGGAACTCATGCCTCACCAATTTACTAGAATAGTCAGTTTTCAGAGTGGAGAGAGGTAAATAGTAGTGTCCTTCAGGGATCAGTACTGGGATTAGTACTGTTCAACATACTCATAAATGATCTAGAAAAAGGGATAAACAGTCAGCTGGCAAAATTTGTGGAGGATACAAAACGATTCAAGATAGTTAAGTCCCAAGAAGACTGTAAAGAGTTACAAAGGGTTCTCACAAAACTGGCCGACTGTGCCACAAAATGGCAGATGAAATTCAGTGTTGATAAATGCAAGGCAATGCACATTGCAAAATGTAATTCCAATTATACATATATAATGATGGTTTAAATTAGCTGTTACCATTCAAGAAAGAGATTTGGTGTAATTGTGGATAGTTCTCTGAAAACATTCATACATTGTGCAGCAGCAGTCAAAGCTACCAATGATGAAAATCCTTAGGAAAGGGATAGATAACACAGAAAATATCATATTGCCTCTCTCTAAACCCATGGTACATCCACATCTTGAATACTGTGTGCTGATGTGATCACACCAATCTCAAAAAGGATCTATTGGAAGTGGAAAAAAGTTCAGAAAAGGGCAACAAAAATGATTAGGGGTATGTAACATTCTTTGTATGAGAGATGATTAAAACTGGGACTTTTTAGCTTGGAAAAGAGACAACTAAGGGGGGGGGGGAGATATGTTAGGGGGTCTATAAAATCATGACTGGTGCAGAGAAAATAAATAAGGAAGTGTTTTCTCCTTTTCATAACGCAAGAACTAGGGGTCACCAAGTGAAATAAATAAGCAGCACATTTAAAACAAACAAAAGGAAGTACTACTTCACACAACCCATAACCTGTGGAACTCTTTACCAGAGGATGTTATGAAGGCCAAGCTATAACAGGGTTTAAAAAAAGAACTAGGTAAGTTCCTAGAGGATAGGTCCATCAATGGCTATTAGTCAGGATACACAGATATGCAAAACCATGCTCTGAAGTATCCCTAGCATGTGATGGCTGGAAGTTGGAAATGGGAGATGGGATGGATCACTTGATGATTATCTTCTGTTCATTCCCTCTGAAGCACCTGGCATTGGCTATCATTGAAAGACAGAATATTGGGCTAGATGGAGCATTAGTATGGCTATTCTTTTGTTCTGGTGTATATTTGTTAGAATATGATGTATATAAAAGGTGCAAAACTTTTGCAGTTACACTTAAAAAAGAAGTTAAGGAATGTGGAAGTTATGGTCTTCATAGAAATATTAATCTATGCATGTTACATTGTATTTATTACATTTAATAATGGGAGTTAAAAGTTCCTAGGGATTTATTGTGTTCCCTGCTCCTCATGCCGCAGTAACAAATTTTGGTTTTGCTTGTAATGTCTTCAATTAAAAAAAACAACCAAAAAACAAAACCACCATACCCGATCATGTGTGGTGTAACACTTAATAGGAGAGCACCAGAATCTGAAAAAAACAGTGAACGAGGGCAGAAGTAACAAAACAGTATAGATATGCAGAGCTTAATCCTGCAAGCCTTCTTCAGATGTGAGGAGCTTTCAGACTTGCTCTTGTAACTTGCATTTCTAGGATTGGGTTCGGTGTGTGGGTGCGTTGCTTTGCATTGCAGAAAGACAGTCCTGTAAATTGTCCAAGCTGCTGGTCAGATTGAGATATTGTAAACTGTGATATAAAAGGTTTAACCCTTTATTAGGGACTGACACCATATCTGCTTGCTGTCACTGAGCATACTCCAAAGTGCTTTCAGTCGGTTATAATTAGAGCCCTGCACTTCCACAGATATTCATGGGTATCTGCATCAGTGGCTCATTTTTTGCAGCTACAGATGCGGCAACAAATTTTATATCTGCACAAGGCTCTACTTGTAACTTTCTTTATATAAAAAATTCTCTTTTGTATCACACACACAGTACCACATAACAGTGCAAAATAAGGGCTGGGTACAGGCAAAGTTTTCAGCCTGATTTTTATCATCCAGGGTGCATTGAACTGATCTCAAGTTGTTGATTCTAGCTGCCTTAGTGTGATTTAGAGTCTGCAAAGTGACTCTCTTAATGGTATTGTGAGGTTCCATGTTTCTGTTTGACTCCAGATCACTCCAGGTTAATTACAGATCTAAAAGATGTACTTCTAACTACCAGCTCTGCAAACTCAGCCAAGCATATAAAAGTCAGGCTGGATTCCTTCTGGCTCACTTAGAAATCTTAGTTAATAATTCTGTTAACTCATGAAATGGAATAGAAATCATTTGTTTCCTATAGTCATTAGAGACGTAAAATCCTGATTAAACAGTTAATGGGTTAACTGATTAAGCAGAATCCCTCTCCTGCCCGCAGCAGACAGCTCCCAGGTACTGGTTAACTGGTACCCAGTACGCATCACTTGGTAAGAGTGATGTGATGCTTACAGGTTAATTGGTTACCCATTCACATGCCTAGTAGTTATATTTATATTTTGCACAGGTTGAACCTCTCCAGTCTGGCACCCTCAGGACCTGACCGGTGCTGAACCACAGGAGGTCAGTATAGTCTAGCAGCATTACCAACGCTTCCACTGCTTACTGGGCTCTTAGAAGACATTGAGGGATAAATTAGAGCTAAATAATAGCACAGAACACTGAGAGCCAGGAGTGGTGGCTGAAAACAAACTTTACGGGAATGCAGGAAATGTGGCCACACCCATGATAAATGGAAGTCCGGCTAACTAAAATCATGCTGGACCACAGATGTTGCCAGACTAGAGAGTTTCAACCTGTAGTATGTATCAGAGGGGTAGCCGTGTTAGTCTGAATCTGCAAAAGTGGCGAGGAGTCCTGTGGCACCTTATAGACTAACTGAAGTGTTGGAGCATAAGCTTTCGCGGGCAAAGACCCACTTCGTCAGATGCATGTGACATGCATCTGACGAAGTGGGTCTTTGCCCGCGAAAGCTTATGCTCCAACACTTCGGTTAGTCTACAAGGTGCCACAGGACTCCTCGCCGCTTCAACCTGTAGTATGCTCACTTTACCCCCTACCCTAAACAGCTGCAGTTCTGAACAGGGCAGGAGTTCAGATCCAAAGAGAAGAGAGACAATTTTTTCACAGTCCATTTTCAGAGCAGAATTACACTTTCAAGAAAACTTGTGCTTATTGCTATATTAATATACAGCCTAGTAGCAGCTACCAGTGGGAAAACAAATATTGTGCTAGATAGCTTGCATCTTATGATAATGTCTTTTTGTATGCATGTTGCGGGAGTCTGTATCTTGAAGAGAACTCAGCTAGAATGTAAGGAAGGGCAAAGTATATGCTTGTAATTAGCTGTATAATGCAGATTGTTTTTTGGGACTTACAGGTTATTGTCATATCCCATCCATTCTGCAGTTTATGCCTACGTGATACATTTATTTTTTCCACTTCAAAATTCTTGTACATAATTCACTCTCCGGATTCCTAGGGGGGGTCTCCACTTTTTCATTGTGACTCCCATGTTTGCCAAATTACAATACAACAATAGTAACAGAAAGTCATCCAATGTTTCCATTAGGAATCCTATTTTATGAACTGCCTATTTCTGCATTTTCTAAGTCAGTGAGGGAATTGACGCCAGTGAATCTACTGCAAAGTACAGCCATAGTTTTAAAAAGTGTGCTTTTTGTGCATATTGGAGCTAATCCTTCATAATTGTAAATGGCTATTTTGGTTGAAAAATACTTTCTTTTAAGGAATGTGCCCTGAATAATCCTCTGAAATCTTGTGCTGATAGAATCAGCTATGTAAGGAGGCCTTGTGACCCAGTCAAGTCTGGGACAAAAGTTAACAGTCACTTGAGATGCAAGATTGTTTGAAAGTGTGCTTTTTGTCTCGTGAAAAACAGCAGTCTTACACCTGCCTGAAGCTGTCAAAGTTGGGATGAAGTCTCTAACCAAGCACTGGAGACTGTTTATCACATTACCATCTAAATACTCTTTTATTCTCAGCTGTTTTTAGGCTATTTTAAAAATGCTGCTGCTTTTGGTTTGGTTTTCCACTGCAAAACAACAGCTGAAAACTTCCTGTACACCATTACCATTAGGATTTGAGGTTGACAATTCACTTAATCCAGTCATCTGCACTAAAGAGAGAACGTCTGAGGATGGTCAGTAAAGAAACGCTTGCTGCCGATCAAATCAGTTTTTCTCTGCAGCAGAAATTCTCTTTCACAGAAAACTCATTTGTTAAACTTTAATTTGCTGTTTATCTTTTTTTCACATGCAGTGAGCTTTGTACTTCCCTCTTTGTCTCTAATAGCAATGAAACCATCTGTCTTGTGTTACTTGTCCTAACCCTCTATATAATGTATGTGGATCATTATGGCTGTTATCATTGGGAATATGAAGACTCTCTTGTCCATGGGACTTAATTACACGTTGACAATGAAATGTACACAGTATAACTATACTCTGCATTTCATCTGTTGTTTCTCAAAGTTTGAGAAGCACTTTGAAATCTATCTTCCTTAATCAATGGATGGGATATCAGAGTTGTAGAGAGTAAGACCAAAACTTCCAACTTGGGTATCAAACTTCAGGCATTTTAAGTGGCTTTTTTTAAGGTGCCTAATGTTACCCCTATGTTTGAAAATGTTGGTCTACCTCACTTGTTTAAATGATGTGATTCTCAGATCTCATGATTTCCCAACCACTTGCTTATTGTAGGAGACCACAGCTGCTACTCAGTGACATATCCGAGCAGGACAGGAGCTCCTATAGGTCATTATGGGCACCTGTACTCCACAGGTGCATTAAGAGGCTGAAGATATGTGCTTTGCCTGCTCAAGAATCCTGAGTGCCCATGTATAAGACCTTCATTTAGTCGGGTATTTCTCTTACAACAATATCTCTTTGTAACAGTTATAGGCTTGTAATCTATGTAATGTACTGTGTGTGCAGTCTGTACCTCTCAGGTCCTTGACATCATAATGACCATTTTATTCATTATCAATGAAATAACATAGGGTATATCTACACTTGCACCCTCTTTCGAGAGAGGGATGCAAATGAAGACATTCAAAATTGCAAATGAAGCTGGGATTTAAATATCCCATGCTTCATTTGCATATTCACATTATGGCGCTATTTCAAAATAGCACTATTTCGAAATAACAGACGCTGTTAAGACGCAGTTATTTCGAGAGAAAACCTTTCTCTTGAAATAACCCTTATTCCTCATACAATGAGGTTTACCAGTTATTTTGAGAGAAGGGTTTTCTCTCAAAATAACCGCGTGTCTTAACAGCATCTGTTATTTCAAAATAGCGCCATAATGTGAATATGCAAATGAAGTGCGGGATATTTAAATCCCAGCTTCATTTGCCTTTTTGAATGTCTTCATTTGCATCCCTCTCTCAAAAAAGGGTACAAGTGTAGACATACCCAAGGCCATACAGATTAGATGTGTGTGGAAATATGTGCAGTAATATTAAAATATGCTCTTCAGTGTCCACATGACAAAATGGCATAGTAAAACAGAACTTTATAATGAAACTTGTCATAACTGGCTTCTCCCAGGACTCTCTGAATTGTGGGGAGGGGAGGATAAAGAATAATTGTATCTGATACAATGCAAGATATTTTTGGCATTGTGTTATGATCTTTATTGTGTAATTTCAGTCTTGAGCGGGTGTAGATTTTTCTGTAGTAGTGAACAGTAAATGCCTTTTAGAAAATATTGACTGCAAAAGTAGTACCTTTTTTTTCTGGCTACATATCCTTCATAGATGTTTTCAGAATTATCTTATTAAAATGTGGTCCCAATATGTTTGGTTTTAATCACTTTTTCTGTCTGTACCAGTATGGCTATACTTTTTTTGAGCTTTGTATTTGTGTACGTTGTGTACGTTTTTTTTTTTTTTTTAAAGTTTAGAAGCTACCAAACAGCACAAAAGTCAATGAAGTTCTTGTCCGGAATAATATATTTATAGACCTCATTTGCTTATTTATTCCACCCGGAGTGCTAGCCTGTGGTGTCCAAGCAAAGTTAGCTAGAGGTGCCTTCCATCCCTTCCTGTGCAGTAGGAGTGTGGTCCTACTGCATGAGAAGGCGGGGAGCTGTTGGGCACTGACATGGGGTGCATTCTGTCCTGCAGTAGAGGGTAGAGCAGAGATGGGGCAGATGGCTCCTCCACAGCCTCGTTTCCCTCAGGGAGTGGAGACTGAAACACAGAAGTTAGTGCCTCTGCAACGTGGGGAGAGGCTTGCTTTCCCTCACCTTCCCTGTGGAGTTCACCTGTCTTGTGGGTTGACTCAAGCAGCAGGGATTATACTGGAGGGTCAGGACAGTTCATGTGGGGGCAGGAGAGGAGGGCATCATGTGGGGGTTTGGGCACTGGCACCCTCAGTTCTGCCTATTCTCTTCCTGTGGCGTGGTACTCCCCTGAGTCTTCTGTGGGCTGTAATGCTTTTGTTTTGATCTCAGTTGTTGGGTTTAATATAAGGATGTTAAAAAGCAGGTAACTGACCAATTATTTGCTCAATACAATTTGTATTGAGTACACAGAGAGTTGAAAAGCTGTGGCTTTGCAGTTTAAAGGTAATAGGTGCCGGGCATGCAGAGCCACAGGGGGTAGGTCTGGGACCCCATGCTGTGGCTCTGCTTTCCAAATGTAAGAGCCTCTCATGCCCCCCAGCGCACCGGCTCCTGTCCCCCAACCCCGCTGGCTAAGCTTATTGGGTAGTCGCTTACATCCCGAGTTTAGTATGCAGCTGCGGGTTGGTGGTAACGGTTGCCTGTGACATAGAGGAGGTCAGATGAGATGATCTGGTGAGTTTCTTCTGGCCTTAAACTTTGACACTTCTATAGCCAGTATGGTCAGGATGCCAAGTCAGTATTGCAGCTATAAAGTTGCATTCTTGACTGTAACCCAGAACTACGCTTTAAAGCTTTTGGCTGTTAAGCTTGTATTGACTGCGGAGTGTGTGTGTGTCTTTATGTGTGAGACAGAGAGATGTTGGGTTGCATTAAGGGAGTGAACAGAGGCAAGTTCAGTTAACTGCAATTAATAGGAGCAAGCAGCATGCCACTACTGCAGTTGCTACAGAAGAATGTGCGTAGGCATTGTGTTGGTATTTTTAAAGTAAATCTTGTATTCAGAGCAGCCTCATGGTGTATTTTTGTGTCTGGAAGTCAGCAGTTGTAGTGATATAAAACTTGATTATTGCAGGTCAGTTTACTACATTATGTACTCTTATTTACTTTATGTACTCTTAAAGTTAGCTCTAGGAACCCTTAAGTCTCAGTTCATACAAAGCTACATAGAAGAGTGAAAAAGGCAAGTTAAGCTTATGTTCGCTGCTTCCTTCTGCATCTTTTCTCTCTTTTTTGCTTGACATGAGAGGCCTGGGGGCCTCATTTGGTTGTTTCTCCTTCCTGCTGTCTAGATACCCTGATTCAACTTCTGAGCAGGATCTCTAAATCTCTTTATAAGCTTCCTTTGTTCTTTAGGTTGCTTCTTTATATGAAGCATCTTGTGATGCTCAGTGTAGAGGCTGATATATTAGAAAAAGGTGCTAGTCCTTTTGCGTTGGGCCTCTCCTGATGCTTCTCTGTGGAGGTGACATTTAGCAGGATTTTTTGAAGTGGAATTTAAGAATTTCAGTTAGCAGCATCAGAGGGCAGCTCCAGGTACCAAATGTGTTAGTGTTCACACTCAGGTGATCAAGTACAGGATCTTACTTGGTGTCAAGAAAACTCATTCTAGTGAAATAAGAGTCTAAAAAATTGCTGTGGAAACATAAAATATGCCACAGCTGAATCAGACTAGTGGGCCATTCAGCTAGGAATCCCATCTCCAGTGGTGTTAAGTACCAGATGCTTCGGAGGAAGTTGCAAGAATTTCTATACAGTAAGTGGACAACTATAAAGTAAACTAACCAGGGTAGAAGCTCTCCCTAACTCTGGAAGTGGTTGGTTTATGCCTCAAAATGAGATTCTGTCCTCTGGTTTCAGGATTCAGACTAAGTATTGTAACTACTGATATTTCCATAAATATTCTAGATTTTATTTTTCCTCCTTTGCTTACTGGAAGGGTTAAAATCATTATGTACAATGATGTGGTTAAACACTGTACTACGCTTACTTTGCTACTGTTCGTAAGATATTTGGTGGTGCATTGATAGTTTCAGGAAAGATTTCTTGGTGTCCCACTGTACTAAATCTGTCACTTTCTGGTAGTGACAATCCCCTTGGCTGGCTATCTATCTATCTATCTATTTTGAAGAGTTTGTTTGTGGATTTGGTTGTGCAAAATAAAGTCATACTTCGGGATTACCTGCAGACACCAAATTTTGCATAAACAGTCCTGCCACTAAATTAGCTGAATGCACTACTTTTTACACCGGAATATGCTGGGTGAAAGGTTTAAAAAATTATTTTTGTTTTTCATCGGAAAAAAGTCCTGAGTGTGTTATGATTAGAGTTCATAAAAAATATTTGCTAACAAAATTAAAATAATTTAGTATCCTTTAGGAAAGGGGGGAAGCTGAAGCTTCTTCCTATGGATTCGTACAGGGTCATTGCTGGCTGTTCCCCTTTGTCAGAGAGCAAGGGGAAAAAAAAAACAGTTTGTTGCATTTCTCACTCTGTGTGAGGAGTGTAGGGGGCAGAGAAGCTGTACACTTTGGTCTCACTCCTAGATACAAACAGGAAGGGGAAGAGGAAGCAGCCCTGGTATTAATACTGGGGAAGGGCTTCAGCCTCTGACCCCCCAAAGTTTCCTGTCCAGAGCCTCTCCTCACTCCTAATCCTGTCTCCTGCACCCCTTTAGCCCCCTGCCCTGAGCCCCTCCTTAAGGACCCAAGCAACACCAGGTAAATATGCTAGTAACAAACTATTGAAAAGTTAGAAAAAATTCCTCTCCCCAAACATAAATTCAAAGGTTCACCTGACACATTGATGAAGACACATGCGTCTGGGGTTGCTGTCATTGCTATGGTAGAGTATTTGTTTTTAATTGAATAATTTGCAGATAGCAGTGCAGAGCTTTTAATACAGGCTGTGACCTTGATGTGATGTGGAGAGGCCTGCTTTGCAGCTGACTGCTGCTTCTGTAGTTCCTGAATTCTACAGATGCTTGAGTCTCCAAAAATACCCCAAACACTATGTACATGGTTTTTATGGATTCTTTTGAAACTAAAGTCCTTCCAATAACAAGTCATTTTTCTGTTTGTGTGGTTGAGAAAGCGGAAACTAAAACAAAAATGGGTTGGCACAAGTCTTTTAAAACTGAAAAGTACAGTGAAAAGTCAGTATTCTCAAGTTGACATACTGTTTCACATTCTCATATCATTCACTAAGGATCTAAATAGAAGAATTTCTCACCTCTTGCAAGCCTATTCTTCCAGATTCCTATACGGGTTTAGAAATCACATAAATCTATACAAAAATTATTTCCTATTACACATTGGTAATCATTATGCTAGCTCTTACACAACTCTCAGCATTTAATAATTCTTTATATACATTTTAATAAAGTATCATTGGCCACATTAACTTTCTGCTTTTATTCGTCTCATCAACAGTGTATTGCTATGTAATTTCACTACTAAATTGGAATAAATATCATTGACTGAAAAGTGTTTTGTGTTTGTGGTAACTTCACATTCCTACCAGTTAGAGCTCACAAACTTCCTTTCGCTAAACCTGAGCAATAAGGAAGTGAAAGGATAAAGCTAATCACTACAGTTTCACTCCTCTCGTGTGTAAATGTTGTAGCACACGTGTAGATTCAGTTTTGTATAGAGTCTTGTACATTGGTCCAGATCCTGGTCTAAGGGTTGATTTCAGTGGAAGCTAGGAAATACTTTTTTTTGGGGGGGGGGGGGGAGGCAAGAGGGAATCTGGGCCATACTTTCAAAGCGTAGGGCTGGGGATCTAGTTTGTGGCAGCTCCCAAGTTCAGTTGCATTTTCAATAACCTGATCTTTTACTAAGCACTCTAAATAAAGCCCAGGGTTCTGTTGCCATACTTCTGGACCAAGGTGGGTACTATGTCTCCATTTAAAACAAAACTGAAAAGATAGTGGCATAATAGATTTGTCTGGAAGAGAGCTGGGTGTGCTGCTTTGAAATCTTCAGCCTTTCGACAAACAGTATCAATCTCCATGTGTCTTGGATAATTCTGTGTACTACAGTCCAAACCAACTTGACTTTTTTATAATGACCTCCATATAAACCCCACCTGAAAACAGTTTTACAGAACTAAATAAAACAGGACAGCTATAAGTCTACGTTTTTGAAGCTGTTTTTAACTTGATCAGTTATTAAAGGCATTACAGAAATTGTTAGGAAAAGAGGTTTTGTAATAAAACATAAGTACAATATAATATAGAGACACTAATATTTAAATGGAACAGTTTTTGTTAGGAAAAATCTTTGGTTCCAGTTTGTTTTAATGTGAGGCCCTCCAGTACAAAAAATACAATTATCTAGTTTAGTGTTTGAATTAGATTCTCTGTACGCTTTTTTTTTTTAACTGCAAAGATAAACAAATACTTTCTTGTCTTTCTCTTTCCAACAGCTGCGGATAACTGTCTGGTCCTTGTGTACCAAATCTGTTTCTTATATTAAGTATCCCAAAGCTTGTCAGCACGGTGAGTGTATCAGACCTAGTATCGGAAGGACATTAACATGATGATAAAGGAAAATGGTATTTACCTATAATCAAACATGTGTATGGTCAGGGTGCCTTCAAGTACCTTCCTGCTGATGCTTATTAGACTAGCGTGGAGGGACATGTGTATCTTAAGGTACATCTGCAGTTACAGCGACATGCAGATGCAAACCCAAATAGCATGAGTATAAAATAGCAGTGTAAAGAGGGAGGCACAACTTAGGCAAGTAGAATGACCTACATACATAGTGATCTTACTAGGTGTCAAGGCTCCTTCCCCACTCTGGCACGATAAATGCAGAAGTGGGGGCCTGCAAAAGTACCCCAAAACCTTATCTTTCCAGGCTTTGGTAAAAAACTTCCCCCCCAAAATCTTAACCTAGATTTTGGGGATAAAACTCCACTGCCACCACCCAAGTACTGATAAGAAAATCAGGGGGGAGATCACTTGGGAAATCTCACCCCTAAAGTACAAACCAGGACACAAAAATTAACCAATGCCAGGTTAAGAAAAGAAAAGAGAGAGAACTTTTATTATCACCACAGTATTCCTGTTGAAAGCATAATGACTAGATGGCAAAGTTACAAAGTAATATACTCATGGAGGAGAAACCCACCATGGGCCAGGAGCTTAGTTACAAAAGAGAGCAAAAAGCATTTTTAAATGCATAGACATCAGATCCCATTTCCCAACCCATAAAACAAAAAAACCTAATGGATTTATCTAAACTTTACCCTACTTACAGAAGAGTGAAGAGTCTATTCTTGGAGGGAGACATTCTGTCTGTCCCCCTCAGTAGATGGAGAGAAACTCCCTAGAGACAAAGGAGGGAAACCCAAAAATTCCTTTGTCCTAGTTTGAAATTCCTTCCTACCTTCCTATTGGCTGAATCTACCTGACTTAGGTAAGGTTAACCCCTTAGTTCCCAGGCTGCTGGCTAACCCTCATGATCATGACACTAGGAATGAGAAATATTTAGCTTATTCACCTGTCCAAACTCCAGTGAAAAAAGGAGATACTGAACAAAACCATTGCCAAGCCCGCTGGAAACCAGTAATACAGTATTTTCTGTACCGAGCATAGCTAGAGACTGTATTGTGAAACAAACCCAGAACAAAATATGTGGTCTAAATATCCCCTTTCAAGTGCTCATCTCCAGGGCTCGCCGAACCGCGGCGAGCCCCACTCGCCAGCCGCGCTGTCCGGCGATCTGCGCATGCGCAGATCACCCGAACCCGGCTCTTCCAGGTTGCAATCTACTCGCCATGGGCGAGTAGATTGCATTATTTGTCGAGCCCTGCTTATCTCTATTACGCAACAGTATTCAGCCCTCGTATACATGTATGTAACAGGGTGACAGACTCTGGGATCCTGCACAGAGATTCCAGGCTCCTCAGAATCCTCTTAGTATCAGGTGCTTGAACCATGTAGGAAGTTTGAGTATTTACAGCTGAGTCAGTAGCAGCTGTGTTTTGTTAACTGAAGGGAGGATGGAAGAGAGGCTGACGTGCCTCTTGCAAAAGCAAAGGCAACTAGAGTGGGTACTAGGAAATTATGTAGGGAAAATACTGGGTACAGCCAAGCTTGGTAAGGAAGATCTGAGCTTGAAATTTGTTGTGTTACTATGAAGACAGACCCCAGGAAAAGGGTGAGATTGATCTATATGCAGGGTGTATCGTCAGAGAAAGAGGTGGAAGCTCCATCTGCTTACAGTATAGGCTCTTGGTGACAAGGATTTTGTTGGCTTAAGCATTTCACTGAGACTCAACATGTGTCACTACACAAATGAAGAATGTGATCACTCAGCATGGTTTAAGATTTCTTGGCATTTTTATATATAGTACTCCAAAAACACTAGCCCTCACCGGGAGGGGGAGTGCTTTTTATCCCCATTTTATAGACCAACTTTGAAAGGGAGATGGTGTCAGATTAATTATGAGAACTCTGGTTTCAGATTATGCCATTCATAAAATATAATCCTTTCAGAAAGCAATTATTTGTTGTATGTACAATAAGAGGGGTTGTTGGAACTGATCTTGCATGTCCTTTCTGATCTCTTATATAACTAATTTCTCTATTTGAACAAAGGGAATTCTTTATTGGTCAACAAAGTGAAGCTATGAATAACTATGATCAGGCAGTATTTAGATTTGATTCTGGAAATTAGCAAAATTCTACAGTGCTTTTGAAATGACAGCTTTGGGAATTACCTATCTAATGTGTAAAAACTGCCATGGTAATAAAAATTATTATTCTTTGGTTGCATAGAAGGAAACAATTGTTAATCTTGTTAAATCCTTTTTTCCCTTTTGCTTGCCTTTTAAACTGTCCTTTCTTCTAAGAAAAGCTTTTGCTGTGATTTCACATATTTTCCTCTCTTGACCTCCTTTTCTATAGATTCCAAGGCCAGAAGGCATTACTGTGATTGTTAGTCTGTATAAAGCTGAGCACCCACTATTTTTTATCTCTGGGGTGCTGGAGCACCCATGGAGTTGGCACCTCTGGGCATACTTGCAGGATTATGGAACTCTATCCTAGGAAACAGGGACTATGAGATAGACTTAAGGTTGGAGGGAGCTAATCGGCTAAACATGAGCTCCTAGTGTGATGCTGTGGCCAAAATAGCTAATGCATTAATAATTGAGTCCTGTATCAGCAGCTTCATTTTTTTGCCAGAGATTTATGTCTGGCTGATTAGACTTACAATTTACTCTTCCCATCCCATATACCCTTGATAAAATTGGCATAACATTAGCTTTCTTCCAGTCTTCTGGAACTTCCCTTGTGCTCTACTTACTGAAAATCGACGTTAATGGTCCAATGAGTGCCTCAGCCATCTTTTTTAAAAATAATGGATGTAAGTCTTGGTTTAGTAGTTGTTTATCATCCTCCAGAGATACTAGTGGAATGAAAAGAGTATTATCACCATATCATAGAATCATAGAATACTAGGACTGGAAGGGACCTCGAGAGGTCATTGAGTCCAGTCCCCTGCCCTCATGGCAGGACCAAATACTGTCTAGACCATCCCTGATGGACATTTATCTAACCTACTCTTAAATATCTCCAGAGATGGGGAGTCCACAACCTCCCTGGGCAATTTATTCCAGTGTTTGACTACCCTGACAGTTAGGGTGGACATTAGGAAAAAGTTCCTGAACCTCCCTTGCTGCAGTTTAAGCCCATTGCTTCTTGTTCTATCCTCAGAGGCCAAGATGAACAAGTTTTCTCCCTCCTCCTTATGACACCCTTTTAGATATCTGAAAACTGCTATCATGTCCCCCCTCAATCTTCTCTTTTCTAAACTAAACAAACCCAATTCCTTCAGCCTTCCCTCATAGGTCATGTTCTCTAGACCTTTAATCATTCTCGTTGCTCTTCTCTGGACCCTCTCCAATTTTTCCAATATGATGAGCTTGTACTTTTTTTTTCACCAAATACTGAACTATTTATAACTGCATACTATTGATGATACCACCATTTCCATTTAGTAATAGATAAACACCACTGATCAGATTCTTTTTGTTCTTAATGTATTTTAAAAACCCCTTATTTTCCATAACACTGTTGGCTGCTATAATTTGTCCCTGTGCCCCTTGGCTTCCCTTATCAACTTCTACAATAGTTAACCTTTGATTATATTCATGACCATCAACTTCCATTCTCTACCATCTGTGTGTGTTTCTGTGTATTTTAAAATAATGTAGTTAACTTGTAGTTAATATGTAGTATATAATCTTATAGCTGCCTTCACTTCCCCATAAATCAGATTAGCTCTTAAATAGCACACCACTTTTCCTTGATTGTATTGTGACTTTTTGGGCATCTAATAGGTGTTACAAAATTATTCCCAATCATTCACATTTTTCTGATTAAATTCTTATTCCCAGCTGATTTAGCTCATAATTGTTTTCAGATTTGGTACTTTAGTAGGGACAGTTTCAATGGTGTGTATATGTGTAACTGTATTTTTTTGTAATCTCTCCGGCAGGAATAGCCTTCACAAAGGATGGTCGCTATATGGCATTAGCAGAGAGGCGTGACTGCAAAGATTTCATTAGCCTCTTTGTATGCAGTGATTGGCAACTACTGAGGGTAAGAAGTGTCCTTGCCTACTGCTGCAATTGCACAAATTTAAAGAGTACTCTGTAATGTAGAGTATAACTACATTATTAAACAATGGTAATACCCCACTTTAGACTTGGCAATACAGGGCATTTTGTCTGGCTCTTTCATTGGCCTGCAGGTGTATTAGAAACCAGACAAACGCTGCTCAGAAAACTATATACAGTAAGGATAAAGCATAGCATTTTTTACATTCAAATGTTCTGGCGTAATCTGAATAATCCTGTTGACAGTAAAATACATTCCAGAAGCACCATGATCAGAACTAGATTTTGCCAAAATGATGATCTGAACAAGTAGTTGCAACATAAAAGAATTTTTTTAAAATTAAAAGTGTACATTGTTTCAAAAGATCTTTCATTTTGTATAGTGTGTTAGGAGGAAATGAGGAAGCAGCAAATGTAGCATATTATAACAAAAGCAAAGGAAACGTTTCTATTTTATGCAGTCAGACATAGAAAAGAATGTGCTAATTTAAGATTTTTTTAAAAATGTGTAATGATAATGTGATACTAATTCAGGATTTTACTTTTTAAAGTCATGTGCAACCATACATTTTAAGTGCAGTGTTTAAAACTGTTTCATTGTTTTGTTTTGTTTTGTTTGTTTTTGCCTCTGCATTTGGGAAGCATTTTGACACTGAAACTCAAGACCTAGCTGGGATTGAATGGGCTCCTAATGGCTGTGTGTTGGCAGTGTGGGATACCTGTCTGGAGGTATGAGAAAATGCAGATTATTTCTGAAGATCTTGAACACTTAATTAAGGACTCCGGAACTGATATTAAGTCAACTTTTCTGGCTACTACATAGAATGCAATATCTTAAAACAGAAAATAAAAGAAGGGCTTTAAGAAACAATTTGTAATATTGTACTTACCCATTGGTGATGGGTGTCAAATCTTTAAATCTCCATGTAAAGTCATTGGTACCAAATAATCCTTATTATATTTTTCTATAATTTAAGTATATTTTATAAACTTCATTTTCAAACTTGGTTTTAAAAAATTGCATAAGATCCTAGGAACTATCCAGATAAATAACTGAAGAATTAATTTATAAGAGAGAGAGAAAAGGAAAACTCCATTTTGAACATCTGTACATTTTAGACAGTGATAAAAAGGAGTAACTTAGTCTCTATCTGTTAGTTTATCAGTGTCACTAGTCTTTAAATCAAATCAATTTGTGTTGCAGTATAAAATTTTGCTATACTCCCTTGATGGCCGTCTGCTGTCCACATACAGTGCTTATGAATGGTCACTGGGTATTAAATCAATTGCCTGGAGTCCCAGCAGTCAGTTCTTGGCGATTGGCAGCTATGATGAAAAGGTAAAAAAAGGAACTTAAATGAAACCTATTCAATCCAGTTGCAAATTGTCCAAGGAATCACCTCTTAATACATTTTCCTTGAATTAGGTGCGTATCTTGAACCATGTGACTTGGAAGAAGATTACAGAGTTTGAACACCCTGTGACCATTGCTAACCCAAAGATAGTAAGTATAGAATTGGGATTCATTGGATCATTAGCAGTACAGGTTGAACCTCTTAGGTCTGGCAGCACGCAGGCAGGGCAGCCCTAACCTCCCCTGATCTGGCAAACTCCCTAATTTGGGACCGGTCTGGTCCCAAGGGTGCTGGATCTGGGAGGGCCAGCCTGTAGTTTGCTATCTTTGGTAAAAAAAATTTTACTTTGACTCAATTCCTGCTTCCCTGCTGATCTGCAAATGCTACTAAGGAGACTGAATGAAAATGTTAATAAGTAACTAAAAAAGGATGTATTTTCTTGGACTTCTTTCAGTACATTCTCTTTTCCTTTCCATCCTCCTTTTTATTCTGTGTAAGAGAATCATGGATAATTATTGCTAACTGCTAATATCTTCTGCTAAAGGTGGTGTTTGTGTTTACAGACAGGATTTCAGGTGGTGTTGTACCCAAGTGCTAGGAAGCTGAACATTAATTAGAATTTTGTAACTCTCAGCACTACACAATTTGCAGTATAAATGGTGTTGGATTTGAAGCGTCTTACGATCGATCTCACCTAATCTTCATTTGTATAGGCAAATCTAGCTCACTTAGGCTATGTCTACACAGCAGCGTTATTTCAGAATAACTGACCTTATTCCGAAATAACAAAGAACGTGTCTACACTGCAAGCCATTATTTTGAAATAATGGTGAGCTGGAGGACTTTTTACGCCGTCTCCTGTAACCCTCATTTTACGAGAAGTAAAGAAAGTCAAAGGAAGAATGTTCTTCCTTCGACTTCCTGCTGTGTAGACAGCGCCAAAAGCCTAATTAAGCTATTTTGTCTTCAGCTACGTAATTGACGTAGCTCAAGTTGTGGTTTAATTAGACTTTTGCCCTGCTGTGTAGATGTGCCCTATATGAACAGTTTCTGTAAATGATTGTCACAAATCTGCTTTTTTTATCCTTTCACATGCAGAGAGTCCGTGGCCACAGTTTTTTGCAGTTCTCAGCAGAGAGATAATTGTATGTTTTGATTCAAAATCACAGGCTTTCTCTGTCCCCACCCCTTGTGAGGGAGACTCTTCATCAGTTGTAATATTATTAACATAGCCATTAGAAGGGACAGAGAAGATCTGACATGTTATAGAAGGATCAGTGTTTGTGGTGAGCAGACTTAGATTTATATAATTTTTTTTTAAGTTTATCATTGTTGCTTATCAAGTACTCTGCCATGCAGAATATACTTAAGTAAAATGTCTCCTTGCTAGAAAGCAGTTTTATCTCTGGTACCTGTCTTCATTATTGTCTGGTCAACATGACTCGAGCATTTCTATTGGGCTACATTCTAGATGTAAATCTGGTTGCCAGACCAAGTGCTACAACAGGCACATGTAAGTTATCCTTCAAATGAGAAACAGATAAAACAGTTCAGTCCCTGTCCGTTGGAAAGACTAGAGCTCCAGCTGTACAATTAGTGATGAAATGCTGAAAGTATGATTAAATTGGAGCTCCCAATCAGTTTCCTTTAGCATGACCCCATTAACATTTCTAGTTTGCAGTGGTTCTCAATGGCATGGAATATTATAAAAAAAACCAAACCCAACAAAACCTCAAAACCAAACAAACAACCCCTCCTCCCCAAAAAAACCCCACCTGTCCTACTGTACTAAAGACAGCACAGTTATTTTACTAAATTCACTTTCAGTTGGTAATGGGTGGAAAGGTGTATTCTGTTTGACTCTTTTTACATAGGCTCTCAAATGACAATCGTTGGATTATTTAAATCACTATGTTTCTGTTTTATGCAATTGCTTTTTCTGAATGTGGGCCCAATTTTCAAATACGGACACCATCAGGTTTCAAAATTCAGCATTTCTTGGCCCAGGTCTGCCTGCTCCCAGTGTACTATAACAAACAGCATTGAGAAACCCTGTGTAAATGTATTATGAATGAGCCTTAATACTTGTTTTGACAGTGGGATGTGGAGGAGTCCACAGGGTAGGTTCAGATCTTGCTAAGCCCTTTTGTGAAACTGTCTTCTATTTCTGTGCAGATTGTATATAAGGAAATAGAGAAATCCCCCAGAGTTGAAACGGAGAGCCTTGCCTTCCCTCCAGCCAAAGCGCAAGCCAGCTCTCTCTTCTTCAGAACACAGAGTAAATGTGAGCAAACGAAAATGGGCCACTTTAGAATACTTGTGATGTAAAACATTTAAGCCTTGACTCTGCATGTGGTGGTGGGGTGGGGAGTGGCAAACCTTAGGGTGCTAATGGGAAGCCCATTTAATTAAACGCAAAACCTCAAAGGACATGTCTGTCTCTGCTAGAAAGGATGATGGTTGTAGAATGTGGCTAAAGGTGAAGATCAGGCTGGGGACCCGACTGGCTAAATAATAGTTCAGCAGAAAAGGACCTGGGGATTACAGTGGATGAGAAGCTGGAGATGAGTCAACTGTGTGCCCTTGTAGTCAAGAAGGCGAATGGAATATTAGGTTGCATTAGGAGGAGCATTGCCAGCAGATCTAGACAAGTGATTATTTCCCTTTATTGGGCACTGGTGAGGCCACATCTAGAGTATTGTGTCCAGTTCTGGGCCCCCGACTACAGAAAGGTTGTGGATGCATTGGAGAGGGTCCAGCAGAGGGCAACTCAATGAGCTCTTGAGGTCTCTTCCATCTCTAGGATTCTGTGATCTTAAGGACATTGAAGGGTTCGCGGAGAGGTGTGGCAAACTTCTAGGAGTGAATGTGGGTAGAAGTGACAGACAACACCCTCCTCCCTAATGTTATTTTATTTGTTCAAAATTTGCCTCCGAACAGGGAGATTTTGGCTGATTTAAGTCTCTGCAACAGAGATTTCTTGTCTAGTTCTTTGGATAGAACATCTTACCGAAGTTTAAAATATTACTCTTTACCTATCATTTCAGACATAACTGTTAACTGTTTTAAGGTAGAAATATAACCGCCTTGTCCATATGGACTCGCTTGTTAAAAGTGCTTTTATTTCAAATTTCAGATGACATTTCCCAGGTACCAGTTTCTTTACAGTGTGTCAAACCGGTTGCTGATCGGGCAAATCCCAGAATAGGAATTGGAATGCTAGCATTTAGTCCAGATAACTGTTTTCTGGCAACGAAAAATGGTTAGTACCTAGTGGACTATATGTTAAAGGGAAACCCTTTTGGTTTTGTCTAGGTCGTGTTTGTGCTATAAATAAACAAGTATATTTGTATTCTAGTCACAGCTAGTGTCCCAGTTGGGATTGAGGCTCCATTGGGCTAGTACAGAGGGACTTCAACCTTTACCATAAACCACTAAGCTGTAGAACCAGGTATTAATTGCTGCTCCTGGTGAGGCATGAATTTATAACCTTGGCTTTAAGTATGATGTGGTAAAATATCTCCCTTCAAAATGTGGCTAATTAAGTAAACATGTAACTGCTGAAAATCTGATAGGCAGCAGTGTGAGTGGGGCACAGATGGTTCCCTGGGGCCTGGGGTAAGTGGGGGAGTCAGCTTTTAAGATGGCTCCCCGTGTGTACTGGGAGCTTGTGTGTAATCATGAAGGTTAACCGTGTACACAGTTAAACTTTCCCATCCCTACTATTTACCTTAGCTCACTATATAAAATCTTAGCTAAAATCAATCTCTTTTCTCCTTCCCTGTGCAAAAGTCACTTTCAGAATCTCAGAACATTAGTAATTAATTTTGCATTAGCAATAACTATGGAGGTTTTGGGCTTTTTCATGTAACCTTTTTCCCTCAGTAGATTGGAACTCTGTCAATACAGCATTTCTGATGCTAAATGGTTGTTGATCAAAGGGGAAAAAAATTATAAAACTGGTAGAAGGGCAGGGTCTTAATCCAGTTCCTAGCTGAGAAATGTTCACATGACAAGACCCACCTAGAGTGGCATCTCTATCTAGTTTTAGAAAAGCCAGTCGTTTTGTCTTGGTGGCAATTTCCCCAAAGCGAGGATGAAGGCACAGTGCCAAGATACTGCTGTACAGGTTGAACCTCTCTGGTCCAGTAACATCCATGGTCCAGGAAGATTTTAGTTAGCCATATGTCTACTTATCACGGATGTGGCCAAGTTTCCCAGAGTCCCATAAAGTTAGTTTACAGTCCCCAGTCCTGGCTCTGTGTTCTGTGCTGTTATTTAGCTCTAATTAATCCTTAAATGTCTTCTGAGAGCCCAGTCAGCAGTGGAAGTGTTGGTAATGCTGCTAGACCACATTGACCTCCCGTGGTCTGACAAATTCTCTGGTTTGGTACTGGTTGGGTCCCAAGGATGCCAGACTAGAGAGGTTCAACCTGTATTGTACTTTAAAATTGAAAGCCCTCTGTGCACAATCGGAGTTATGTCACCTTTCACCATTACTTAAGGGATTGTAAGGTTATGAATCAAAGCTAGTTGTTCAGACTAGGGATGTAAAAAAGAGGAGTTGAATAGTTGACTACCCGATAAGCCTAGGCTAATTGGGTAGTTGAGGCGACAATTCGCATTTCCATCCCTCTCCTGCTGCCTCTATCGGGGAAGCAGGAGCTAGTGCTGGGAGGACGGGGGGGCAGAGGCACAGTCGAGCCGGGTCTTGGACCTACTCCTGCTGCAGCCCTGCAGTTTAAATATAGTAGGAACAGGGCTGCCTGCATGCCCAGCTCCTACTACATTTAAACTGCAGGGCTGCAGCGGCCCCTTATAGACTAATCATGTACTCAGTACAGATTGCATCGAGTACACACGATTAGTCATTTACTCACTACTTAACATCCTGAGTTCAGACTCTTCCACACCAATGTTACAAGCAGTAATGTAGAGATGTTTTTGTTAGTGAGGCCCATTTAATGGGACATAATACGGTGACATTGTACTGTGTCTTTACAGCAGTCTCATAATTTCCCTTGCCATTTCCAACAGATAACATTCCTAATGCCATCTGGATCTGGGATGTTCAAAAGCTGAAACTGTTTGTAGTCTTAGAGCAGTTGTATGCTGTCCAGTTTTTCCAGTGGGATCCATGTCAGCCTCGACTTGCCATTTGCACTGGGAATAGCAAAGTGTACCTGTGGTCCCCAGCAGGGTGCGTGTCCGTGCAGGTACCAATGGAAGGTAAGGCTGCCTAAAATTACTGCTGCATGTCAGAATGAGTTTGTTTAATTTATATAAATGATTGTACTTTTAGTGATTAAAGCAGTCAAAACGTTATTTCAGTGACAAGTTTTTGGTGCTTAGTCACATATTCCCTACAATCAAGGGATTATGGGAAGAATAGCACAAAGTTTACATCAAGATTATTCAATTATTGCCCTCACATAATTGACATGTAAATAGAAGCACTTTAAGGCTTTGCTTTCATATTTGTAATACCAAATGCTGAAATTAGAACTGTATAGAAATACCAGAAGCACCATAAAGTAACAAAATCTGAATCTTAAATTCATTCTGAAAAGGCAGGGTTTTTCCAGTATGCAGGTGCATAGGAAGATCTTTCAGTTGCCTGGCATTATTAGATGGCTAATTACTTTACACCTATCTTTTCTATCTTGGCTTAACATTTTCTTCCATGGAATAATTACCACTGCAGTGTAAGGGTTGTGAATTTTTGTAACAGTTATTAGTTTTGTGACATTTACTTTCATGATATGGTCAAGCTCAACTATAGTGGTATGTGCAGTACAAAATTCTGTTTGCTTGAGCTTATCTCTTACTGAGGAATTACTAAAATACTCCAACTAAGAGAAGACTTCTGGAATAGAATATTGTAATTTTTGATTTCTTGCTGTTGCTTTGCTTTTTATCTGCAGGTGACTTCCAGGTCCTCTCACTTTGCTGGCACTCTAATGGGGACTCCATGGCACTCCTGAGTAAAGATCATTTTTGCATGTGCTACTTGGAAAGAGGAGAGGTAAAATAAGAGCAGATAAAGGAATTCTCCTTCTGCACCCCATAAGGCTAGAAAAGCCTACTATGCAAATAGACCTTTGTAAAGAAGTGCTGCTATATCTATATGGAACAGATAAGAGAAGGCAGGCCCACATTGTTCAGTAGGAAGAGATTTTGTACTAATAGTGAATCTTATGTTTGGGGGAGTGTAAGAAGACTCCCTTGTGTGAATTACTGTGAGAGTTGAATGAAGTACGTTTGACAAAATAATTTAGCTCTTTGATTTTGCAACTAAAATTGTGGCAACCAGTAGTCTGGATTTTAGAAGTTTTAGGGTTCAAGGACTTGAAATGTCAAAATATTTTCGCAAGTGGTATCTGTTTGTAAATAGTGTATAGAAATTATTTAATTTGTATAAATGTCAATAAACATTTTGATAGCTTCTGCTAGTGTGGCTATCATCTTTCAGCCCAGCACTCCCTTAAATGTTAATTTTTCCATATTAATAATCTACACTGGAATTGAGGTTTGAAATGGACATGTACATATCACTGTTGCTGTCATCCTGACTTCAAGTGGATACTGGCTAACTGCACATCATTGTACATCAATCTGCACTCAGTATAGTGAATGCTCTCTATTGGAATTAAACACAGAATGAAATGCATAAAGTAGTTAGACCCAGAATAATTTTAAGTAATTACTTATTGCAGTTCTGAAGAGGGAATTTATCATCATTTTAGCCATGAATAAGTCATCAAGAGCAAATACGTGAGAACCAGTTTGCTTTAGCAGCTAAGTGTTAAACTAGTATCTTATCAGAGCCTGACCAGTGTTCTCAAAATTACGTGTGTAGAACAGCATTTGAAAGATGGGTGAGATTCTTGCCATGACATCCCTTCTCACAGCTGTTTCAGTTGTGGGAAGTTGGAAGAAAGCACACAGGGACCAGAATTAATGACAAACGTGGAGTATTGGAGTGGATGGAATGGAAGTAGAATTCCATAACTACTGGGGAGAAGGGGTCTGTCTTGGTCAGCAGCCTGAGTGTAGCCAGCACCAAATGCTTCAAAAGGAAGGTGCAATAGATATATAGGGTTTATATCCCTATTATACAACAACTGGTATTCTACCAATTAAAAACCAGAGAACAAATATGGTTAAATTTAATCTTTACTGAAAGATTAACAAAAGCTAGACTCTTAGAAAAGAGCCCATACTGAAAAGAACATGCAGCCTGTTGCATTCCAGAGCCACATTCAAAAAGAACACATACACAAGTTAAAAGGTTTAAAAAAACCCCAATTCCACTGCTGCACAGCATTTCACTAGGTTGAGGGGCAGAGAAAATTCTTCTGATAAAATTAGATTAAAACAACTTGTATAAAGGATTAATCCACAATGAAATCTGTCATTGTAATCTCATACTGTAATTCTGTTCAGTACCTTTGTATACTGCTGCATTTATTTTCTAAAAACTTAAATGGAAGAGTTAATAAGATGGAAGTATGATGCTGTGACTAAAGCTTCCCCTTTCCCCAAAATCTAAATAGCCAAATGGGTTACAAAATCCCCTTATTTGGTACAATTCTGGTCCATGGGAAAACCCTTGCCTCCTCCTCCCCAAAAACATACATTTTTGCTAAGTATTATAAAGCAACTCAAAGTAGAATTCCCTTTTAATTATAAAATGCTCATTCACATGTTGTATTAAAAATAACATCACAGGAAAGCAAAGATATCCTTTAACTGTCTTTTTAAAATATCTTGAAATAGAATAACCAAACATTTCAGACAGCTGCAAAGAGAAACTATAAATAAGATAAACCTGTAAATAATTAGATTCAGATTTGATAGCAATTTAAGAGACCAGTGATTAGTCAATCACTATTTCAATTTACAACATAACAGCACAATTCCACTAGTTAGGTTTAACACTCCAGTTTTGACCAAATTAGCTGTCTGTCCCTTTTTAGCAGGTCTTTAAACATTCTTGACACTGAATTAAATTCCTTGTTTTACTGTAGTTTAGACATTAGTACAGGTTGGACCTCTCTGGTCTGGCACCCTCAGGACCTGACTAGTCCTGAACAAGGGAATTTGCTGAACCCTGCTACAGGGGCTCCAAGCTGCCAGCCCATCAGCCACTGGGGAGCCCTGCTGGGATTCATAGTTTTTGGAGATCCACCCTGTAACTTCTTAGCCAATAAAAAAAAATCAGTCTCAACTGCACCTGAAAGGATTTGATAGCAATATTTACATAATAATTCAATTACCATGTGGCATGAACATGCTATGTATCTATACTTGATATGATATAGAATATTTGTCACAGATAATTCACACTTAGTAAGGAAAAACATTTATCCAGAAATGTAAGAGGAAATATCATTGTTCACTAGACTTGCATACATTTAGTTATAGTAAGTTAAATCCAGGGTACTGTAAGAATGCAACTACCTTGTGGCCCCCTAAAATTAATAGCTGACTTAGCCATCCATTAACTTCATAAGAGTAAAGTGACTGTTCTGTGAAATGGTCACTTTCTGTAACTAACCAATCCCTTTTTATCCTTGCAATTGACTTGTGTTTTCTATCTTGTGGTGAGTTCTCCCAACTCTTTCCCCACAATACTCATCTCAAATCACTATCCCATAGAGTAGATTGATTACAATTAATTTAAAATCCAATTTTGCCTCTTGTCATGGAGTAGCCAAGCTTGGCCTCATTGGTGATGAAAGACATCAATCCCACGTAAGTTTCAATAAGAAGAGGACGCTCCAGCACTAGCACCCCATTGGCTCTCCCTGGCAATGGACACTCTTTGTGGGCTTTCTTCACAGCTTGGATTAATTGAGTCTTAAAATTCTCCAGCTGGGGGGGGAAAAAAAACATTAGATACACCTGCTCTACTTCTGACAGCTTAATATTTTTCCATTATTTGAAAATCTATTGCTAGTTTGCCTATGAAGGCAAAATTATACATAAGAGCCACTGCTACTGAAACAGATTACAACTTTAGATAAGTGTAAGTATACATACATCTTATAACCAGTTCTGCATGCTAGCATTTACTGTTGCAAGTTGTTTCAAATAACCTGCTTTCCTAAACACGAAATGTTTGCATGAAGACTGGCTATAACAGTGGTCCCCAACCTTTTGGGGCTGCCCGGCGCTTGGGGCCCGGGGTGCAAGAATGGCTCGGGCCAGCCCTAGGCGGGTCACTAGGCGGGTGCACATAAATGCCCCGGCAGGCGCCATGGTGCCTGCGGGCACCACGTTGGGGACCACTGAGCTATAATTATTTTTTGTAATAATTGCTTAGCTGTGTCAACTACTGATAAGGTAAATAAACAGACACTTTCATCTGAAGAGCTCTCCTTTTAAAAAAAATCAAGAGTCATTGAAGCACATGTGCACACATAAGAGGGGTTTATATTTGTAACTACATATAATTTACTAGGATTCTTCTTGAATTACAAGCTACAAATACTTTAGGTAAAGCCTAGACCACCTCCCAGGAAAGAAGCTTGATAGAACTGGACCTGTTGTTTTAAGGAAATGTTTTCCTCTTTCAGCTTCAACGTATTTTGTAAATTTAGAAATCACTGCAACCTCACTTTCACTATGGGTGTGTCTACACAGCAAAGTTATTTTGGAATAACAGCTGTTATTCCGAAATAACTATGCGAATGTCTACCCAGCAATTCTGTTGTTTCGAAATAATGGACAGCTTATTCTGACTTCTGTAAATCTCATTCTACAAAGAATAACGCCTATTCCAAAATAGCTATTTCGAAATAATGCGAGTGTAGATGCTCCACTTCTATTTTGAAATAGCCCTTCACCAGGGCCATTCTAAAATATTCTTCCTGGTGCTCTAAATCAAGATAGCATGTCTACATTAAGGAAGCCTGCCTTGGACTAATTTTGAGGCTTTCCTGCAGTGTAGACGTGCTATTTTGAAATAACTGGTGCAGTGTAGATGTAGCCTATATGAACATGATTTGAAGAGTCAACAATACTCAACTGATACTACCCTGCTGAAATAAATGAAAGCACAGAAAAAGCTTGGCTAGTGTCTTTACATCTAATATTTTCATCATCATACCATCCTTTGAAAGTGACAAGTTCTTAAGAATTGTATCCATCTTAAATTATCAACATGGTCATATCTTATAGAGCGTAGAAAATATCCTTACTTGGCAAAGGGATGCAATCTTCTCATCAGCATTTGCCATTGGATGTTCCGTAAAAGTTGCATAGGGCACGTTTGTGGACCATGGATTCCATCTGTTTATGAAGGATGCACGGCTTTGCTTATCCCATTGAATTCGAATACCAATGCCTTCTCGCCTAACAAATTTGAAGACACCACATATTTCATAGGGCAGGCCTTAAAGCTCTTTACAGAACAGGTTAATTAGAAATGGCTCCGAGAAAGCTTAACACCTAAATGAAAACTACAAGGTCCATTTTAGAATTAACGTTTTTCTAACATAGTAATAAGTAGTCTCTAAATACAGGTGGTCCCCGAGTTACGAACGCATCGACTAATGACCGTTCGTCCTTACGACCAACCTCCCATTAAGGCGGTCCCCAAGTTACGAACGCGATCTGTGCTTACAAACAGCGCGGTCACATTTAAATGAATGGGGTCTGACTTATGAACAGATCGAGTTATGACCAAGTGTTTGGTACGTAACTCATTTGTAAGTCGGGGACTATCTGTATCAGCATAAATAAAATACTGTGAACAGTTATTTATATTGGCTCCCAAATTAAGCAAAGATGGTTTTAATGTTTAAGTTGTATGAAAAGTTAAGTTATTAGAAGTAAACATGTGGCCCTACCACATTTATATTCATACAATGTAATACATTCTGGTCTATGGTAAGACTAATATTCAATAATCAGATTTACAAGTTTCTAATATGCTAACAATGAACAACTGCACACTTGATATATGGTTGTTGTTGAAGACTAATAGCCTTAACAGTATAAACAAATAGTCCTGTGGCACCTTACAGATTAATAGATTTATTGGCGCATAAGCTTTCATGGACAAAGATCCACTTTGTCAGATGCATGTAGTGGGAATTCCAGAGGCAGCTATAAATATACAGGCACATGAAAAGTACCAATCAAGAGGAAGGCCAGAGATAATGAGGTCAATTCAGTAAGGGAGGATGTGGCCCAATTTTAGCAGCTGATGTGGAGGTGTGAACACCAAGAGGAGAAACTGCTTTTGTAATTGGCTAGCCGTTCAAATACTACACTGATAGTGTCAAATTTGCAAATGAACTGTAGCTCTGCAGTTTCTCTTTAGTCTGTTTTTGAAGTTTTTTTGGTTGCAGATGGCTACTTTTAAATCTGCTACTGTGCATCCAGGGAGATTGAAGTGTTCTCCTACAGGTTTTGTATGTTACCATTCCTGATATCTGATTTGTGTCTGTTTATTCTTTTAGGTAGGAACTATCCAGTTTGGCCAATGTATATGGCAGAGGGGCATTGCTGGCACATGATAGCATATATTACATTGGTAGATGTGCAGGTGAATGAGCCCGTGACGGTGTAGCTGATGTGGTTAGGTCCCGTGATGGTATCGCTGGTGTAGATATGTGGGCAGAGTTGGCGCCAAGGTTTGTTGCAGGGTTTGGTTCCTGATTGGTGCGGTGTATTGGTGCGGTGCTGGTGAGAATTTGCTTCAGGTTGCTGGCAGGCTGGCTGTAGGCGAGGACTGGCCTGCCTCCTAAGGTCTGTGAGAGTGAGGGATTATTGTCCAGGATTGGTTGGAGATCAGTGTTGGAGAGGTTTTAGCTGGGGACTGTAGGTGATGGCCAGTGGTGTTCTGTTAACAGAGAAACTGCAGAGCTACACTTCATTTGCAAATTTGACACTATCAATTTAGGATTAAACAAAGACTCAATGGCTAGCCAACTACAAAAGCAATTTCTCCTCTCCTGGTGTTCACACCTCCACATCAGCTGCTAGAAGTGGTCCACATCCTCCCTGACTGAATTGGCCTAGTTATCTCTGGCCTTCCTCTTGATTGGTACTCTTTTTTCTTTTCATGTGCCTGTATATTTATAGCTGCTTCTGGAATTTCCACTACATGCATCTGACGAAGTGGGTCTTTGCCCATGAAAGCTTATGCGCCAATAAATCTGTTAGTCTATAAAGTTCTACAAGACTTCTCATTGTTTATGCAGATTCAGACTAACATGACTACCCCTCTGATACTTAACAGTATAGTTAACTTAAAAAAAAAGTCAAACCTTACTTATTCAGTGATTTAGATGGGAACTCAAATTCTCCAACTGAAATAGTGTCAACTGCATTAAGTGATATTCTAGTAACCTGCTGGCACTGTAAGCTGATGAAGTCATATTTACAGATCAGAAGGGACCAGTCAGTGATAAGAACCAAACGCTCCTTCTCATTGTTCCAATGGTCAACTCTGATAAGAAAAATGGAAGATTACCACAGTTTTTACTATCCACCTTGAAATTACCACCTAGAAACATGTAGTAGTTTCACTAATACAATAGCAACTGAGAATTATTTAAACACAGCATCATTATAATTTTCTACAGAATACTACTGCTATTTCCCATTCATGGCCATTTTTGTATAGGATTGACAGTGAAAGCATGTTTCAAATATTGACCCTTTAGAAGCTTTTAGCAGAAAATAGAGTTGATAATTTTATTTTCAAAGAATTTTGTAAAAACAAGGAGTCCTGGCACGCCCTTGTCTGTTTCTGCAAACACAATAAGGATGTTAAATATCACGTAATAAGGTAATCGTGGAACATTGACCTGCGCTGCAGCTCTGCAGTATAAAGCTAAGTGAAGCTGCTTCCCTGGGAGCGGAGGAGGCAGTGAAGCGTCCTCCCCAGGAGTGTAGACTGCAGCCCAGCTCCCGGGGAGGCGACATTGTTAACCAATAAGCATCTGCTTCTCCATTAAACAGTTAGTCATTTACACTCAAACATCCCTAATATAGACTAAGACATGTACCCCTCAAAGAATTTTGTATTAACAGTTCTAAGTGATTAGCTACCCAGCCTATGAAATGTCAGCTACAGCTGCTTACAGTCTTACTGACCTTGTGCTAGTTCAGTGCTTACTAGCAGACCCAGGATTGAAATTGATGAATTTCCTTGCTCTGTGAAGTGACTGGAGCTGAAGAACTGAGCATAGAGCTATGGTTTCATCCCTCTCAACACAGTTTAGGAAAGTTATCAGATGTTAACAAGACAAGTTATTGCAGCCTTTATTTTAACAGGACTAATGTTGGAGTCTTACCAAACTTGAGAATCCCTTTCAAACAATTAATTGCTTGGGCTTTTGATAAAGTCAGGTCTGTGATGTCTTTTCCAGTACTAAAACACAAGGTGGATGAGGTAAGACTTTTTGAGCACAACTATACTGCATTTACCAGGTTTAAATTGATTAGCAATTGTATTTATAAGTAAATCATAGATGGTGGATCAGCTGAGGAGAGTTCTGGATATACTAGTAACTATGAGACTAAGATTTTACAAATTGAGTCAATATACAAATGTATAAAACATTTAGTAAAGAGTAAAAATTTGGTTAAGATAAATGTTCCTGGATTAACTATATAGTAAAGCCCTGATTTTCCTACTAGCTTTACACAGCAAAGCAATACTCCAATTACATGTATGTTTCACATAGAGCATTTTCAAGTGGTGTGCAAATCCACGAAAAAAAAATCTTGTCCTAAACAGCTAAGTCCCCTTTGTCTATTAGTATTGCTACTTACTCAGTGAGCAACCACACACTTTGCACCTCTCCATCTTCAGTGGGCATCACAACAACACGAATCTCATTTACGGCCTGCTCTATAGTTCCAGGCTAAATCAAAAAGAGAATCTATTTATATTTATCTTTTTACATATTCATGTTTGATGTCTTATGTTATTTGACATGCGAAGAGGTACCCACCAAGACCAGCCTGAGAGATCTGAGAGGGAGACCTAGCCAAGTTACTGTAATCGGCTGCTAGTCCAGGCCTGGGCAAAATACAGCCCATGAGCCACATCCAGCCCGCTAAGCCACAAGATCTGGCCAACGGAGGCAGCGGGGAGCCCCAGACAGGCTCCCCAGCTTGCCCCGCACACAGTGTAGAAACATGGGTTTCTGTTTTAAAACTGGAGGGGAAGGTTTAGGAGCTACCCCACACCCAGCACATTCCCATTGGCTGGTATCTGGCAGAAACCAGCCAATGGGAGCTGCTTGTTAGAACAGACAGCTAAGAAGAATCATTCTCCCTCCCCCCCAGGGCTCAATTATTCATGAAGCACACAGCCAGGTAGGCTGGCTGGGAAACATTTTAAACTGCAGGCAGGCAAGTTTGGCAGCTGACAAGTAAGGCTCTTGGCCACAGCCTGCTTCTGGTACCCCAGCCCTTTCCTGCCCCATTCTTTGCCTTCCCCCTCAACATATGCAAACCCTCTGTCCCCCTCCCACACCCATACCCCCTCCCAGATCTGGCACCCCAAGCTCCTGCCCCAGATCACAATTCCCTCCTATCCCAGGTCACATCCCAAACCCCTACACGCCAGTCCCCTGCCCTAGGTCACAACCGCCTGCTTCAACCCAACTCCCTCCTAGACTCTAGTCTCCCTCCTGTACTCCAATCCTTTACCCCAACCTCCATTCCAGACCTCGTATCTCCTTCATTAAATATCAAAGAAGACTACAACCCTCACCCACTTTCCAAGATCTTGGAGTGGCCCCCCATCAAAGATTATTACCCACCCTGTGTCCTCCAGGCTTTCCTCCATCTCAAGCAATGGAACCTCTGTTTCTTCCTATATTCTAACTGATCTCTCCGTTTTAAACCATGCTGGCATTTGCCATCTCTTTGCCCCAGTAACCGAACCAACACCATAGTGACATGTGTTTTTGGTGGGCTGGGGTCCTGAACATTGTTCCTAGAGAGTGGGTTAATCTATGGCATAGGAGTCAGCCCCAACGTCCATCTAGCCCAGGCTCCTATCCCCCAACCGCGGCCAACGCCAGGTGCCCCGGAGGGAGTGAACAGAAAGCGGGAATCAGCTAGCGATCCCTCCCCTGTCGCCCCTTCCCGGCCACTGCCAGAGCCGAGGGGACACGCCGCTGCCCATGAATTCGTCTGGCTCCAGGCCTCCACCCCATCCTCGGCCGGGCCAGTCCCTTCCTCCGGCCCCTGGAAAAGGGGGGGCAGGAATGCCCGGGGCATGACCAGCGCACTGGGCCGGAGAGCCCAGCCCTGCGCACCCCGGCGCGCTGGCGGGAGGGGCGCGGGAGGCGCGGGGCGGGCGGGCGGGGGCGCGGGGCGGGCCGGGCGCCCACCCGGAACACGAAGTACTCCTTCAGGCGGCCGCCGCGCGTCGGGTTGCGCACGCTGAGGGGCTGCAGGGTGCGGCGGGGCGGCAGCGCGTCCCCGGGCGGGCCGAAGGGCACGTCGGCTTCGGCCGGCACCAGCAGCGCCGCGCCCCCCGCGTCCGGGCCGCCCTCCTCCGCGTCCCGCAGCTGCAGCATCGCCGCGGGCTCCGCGTCCCGTCCCTTCCGCTTCCGGCCCGGCGCCGCCTCCGGCCCCGCCCCTTCCGCTTCCGGCCTGGCGCTGGGGAACAGGGGAGGGCGTGGACAAGGACAAGGTGGGGGTGTAACAGGAGGGGAGGGCGGGGACAAAGACGGGGGTGGAACAGGAGGGGAGGGGCGGGGACGGGGACAAGGACAAGGAGGGTGGAACGGGAGGGGCGGGGACAAGGACGGGGGTGGAACAGGAGGGGGCGGGGACAAGGATAAGAGGGGGAGGGGGCGGGACAAGGACGGGGGTGTAACAGGAGGGAAGGGGGCGGGGACAAAGACGGGGTGGAACAGGAGGGGAAGGGGCGGGGACAAAGACGGGGGTGGAACAGGAGGGGAGGGGCGGGGACAAGGACAAGGGGGTGGAACAGGAGGCAGGGACAAAGACGGGGGTGGAACAGGAGGGGAGGGCGGGGACAAGGACAAGGGGGTGGAACAGGAGGGGCAGGGACAAAGACGGGGTGGAACAGGAGGGGAGGGGGGCGGGGCGGGGACAAGGACAAGGGGGTGGAACAGGAGGGGGCGGGGACAAAGACGGGGTGGAACAGGAGGGGAGGGGCGGGGACAAGGACAAGGGGGTGGAACAGGAGGGGAGGGGCGGACAAGGACAAGGGGGTGGAACAGGAGGGGAGGGTGGGGTGGAAGGGGAGGGAAATGGGGGCGGGAGGAACAGGCGGGGACAAGGGGCAGGGGTGGAACAGGAGGGGGAGGGTGGGGTGAAAGGGGAGGGGGAGGACGTGAGAGAGGAAGGCAAGAGGGGAGCTGCAGGGTCTGGGGGTGGGGAGAAGAGGAGGAAGAGCAGGGCTATTCCTGCTGTTCAACATGCGCTGCTGTGTAGGGCACCGCGAAATTTGAGGCACTAAATTGACCCAGATTTCATGGTGCCCTAGGCAGCTGCGTATCGGCTCTGGTGGCCAGCCCTGTACCCCGGCCGGCCCATCACGGGCTGTGCCCGGCCACCGCTCGCCAGGTGGCAGCAAGCGGCGTGAGTGCAGGCAGGAGGACTGAGACGCAGCAGGGGCGACCGCACAGCCGGCGGGAGAAGGGAAAACGCCACTTCTCTGTGGCCAGCTACGCGGCCGCCCCTGCTCCCCCGAGTCCTCCAGCCTGCCCTTGCCACCCCTGTGCCGCCTTACTGCTCCCTGAGGCTGTTAGGTGAGCCTCCCTCCTGGCCCTGCTCCTGCCCCTGCATCTCTGGGCCTGCCCCCCACAGCTTCTGCTCCTGCAAGCTACCGCTGCAGAGGTGTTCTGTCTGTATGGCACTAGCGTTGGTGGGGATGGCCCTGCGCAAGAGTAATTGATTGCTGTGTAATCAATCTCCCCTCTGCGTAGTGGAAGCTGAGGGCTTCTCCCGCAGCCAGTCATGGCCCGGTTGCAAAGTGGAGGGATAGAGGGGTTGGTGGAGCCCAGGATTGAAGCTGGTGTGAAGAGGGGTTGGGGGCTCAGTGCTAACTGCATCCAAAGGGCAGTCAGTAGAGCTGGATGGAAAATGTCCATCAAATCTCAGTTGAAGATGGGAAAGAGTTTCCCTGCGAATGTTTCCCTGTCCAGCCAGCAACAGTGTTCAGCCCAGGCCTGCCGGCAGCAATTCCAGGCCATGGGGCAGAACAATCAGTGGATTCCCTTGCATGCCTGCGTGGATGTGGTCCCCCCAACATTTGGGTGGTGCTCTGCCTGCACTGCCTGGTGCCCCGAGAGCCGCTGACTGCACTGCTGGCTGCACAGTTCTGGCATGGCCACAGCTTCCACATGCCCACCTGGTAGACTTGCCAACTGCCTGATCACACAAACCCAAAGAACCTTGCCATGCCCCTGTCCTCCCCTTCTCTGAGGCCCTGCCAGCACTCCGCCCCCCCCCCCCGTCACTCACTCTCCCCTACTCTCACTTTCACCAGGCTGGAGGAGGGGTTTGGGAGGGGTGCAGGGAAGGAGTTTGGGGCTCAGGGTTGGGCTCGGGGAGGGAGGTGTGGGATCTGACCTGGGGCAGAGGATGGGGTTCAGGAAAAGTGAGGGGATCAGCACTTCAGATGGCTCCCAAAAGTGACTGGCACACCCCTCTGGCAGCAGTTCTTAGGTGGGGAGGTCCAGGGGGTCTCCACATACCGCTGCCCACAAGCATTGCCACCACAGCTCCCATTGGCCACAATTTTTGGCTAATGGGAGCTGTGGAATTGGCACTCAGTGCAGGGGCAGCATGCTGAGACCCCACCCCCAGGGGCCACAGGAATGTGTTGTGTCACCGGCCACTTCCAGGTGCGGTGAGCAGCAAGGGCAGACAGGAAGACTGCCTTAGCGCCAGTGCGCTGCTGGGGGTCACGGCGGCAGTTGGAGGCCCCATGGCAATTGGCCCCTGTAGCCCCCTGTCAGAGGGCCTGGTTCTATCCTCTCCATTTCACAGGCCTTTTTTTCTGATGTCAATAATCTACACTGGAGACTGTTCCAGAGTGTGGTCTGTGGATATGCCCTACCTTCTTTAATGCACACGTGTAGCCCAACCCGATTAGCAGTACCAAATGGGCTGGCTCCGGATGGAAGATCACCAGCTGGGATGGAACCATGAGACCCTCTCTGTATTAAAGATCTGGCCCGGATGATTTTGACCAGATCTATTTAATGTATGTGAGTTTGGTCTTTGGATTCTTAATAAGTTGCCAATTAACTTCTGGTCTGGGCAGAATGTGGGCATCATATGGGTCTGGGCAGACATATGGGAATATCTGGTATCCCACATGGCTGTGGATGTAAAGGGGTTTTGGGTTTCAAATCTCGGACTTGTCCCCTTTCTGTTTCATCATAATGGGGTGTGTCAGTGCAGTGCGCTAGGGTGGGAGAGGTGATGTAACCTGTATGGAGAACAAGTGTTGAAAAAATACTGAGTGTCATAAAAGCAATAAACAAATTCTATATCGAGAGACTGGAAAAGCATGTTGGGAAAATTACTTCAGATGCAGCACCAGGCTCTTTATTATTATTTTTTTTTAAAAGCAGCTGGGCGTGCCATTTTTACTGGCACATTTCCCAGGGTTCTTATTTACTGGGATTTATAAGACGTGTGGTTTAAAACACAAAGCTAAGGAAGCTGTCGGCTGCAGTGCTCAAATTCATGGGGCATAGTTACAGGGTGTGATTACAGAATATTGCTGCCATCTACAGCCCAGATCCTACCACGTCCCTGCCGGTTGGGAGAGACTTGCTTCTCTGTCCTCAGCAGGGAACTGTTGCTGTCGCTGAGGGAGAAGTGCCCGTTCCCCAGCCAGGCAGCTCTGTGCGCTGAGTCCTGAGCCCCTGGCTGGGCGGGGCTCATTAAACAGCTGCGGGGCTGTGCTGCTGCAAAGCTTAGAGGGAAACTTGGTGGCCAGACTCACGGACCTGCTTGCAGGGGAAGGAAACGGTTCTGCAGGCTGCTGTGCCCTTTCTCCCACCCTGGCTGGGGGAACGGCAGTGCAGGAAACCTCTCGCCTGGAGGTTTCCCCCGATGTTCCCACTGGCTGGAATGATGGCCAAAGGGAGCAATAGTGGGTGGTGCTTGGCAGTGGTGGGAGTCATGGAGCCAGGTAAGTGTCCCCCATCCTCTTCATGACCAGACCCTGCACACCATCCCCCTCCTGTATCCTTCCTCCCTCCAGACCCCGCCACTCCCAGGCTGCTCCTGCACCCTACCTCCCAGCTAGACCCCACATCCCAACTCACTCCTGCACCCATTTTATCATCATAGATGGCTGGCTGGAGACTGCAGAAAGGTCTGTGTTGAGCAGGGTGGGCCAAAAAGTTTGAGAACCGCTGCTCCTGGAGTGTCTGTCTCTTGAAAATGGGACATACACTTACAAATCACATAGGTGCTTTTGAAAATGTTGCAGTTCATCTCAAAACACACTATTGAGTTAAATAAAATATACTAGAGGGAGAAGGAGAAATAAAAAGGGTTGAGCAGGGGAGTAAATAATGGTTTTGGATGAGATTTGAAGTGTTGGAAATCGGAGTCAGGTCTATGAAGGTTTTTTCCATATGGCAGGAGCTACGGGGAGAACATCATGGAGACAATTTAAAGGTATCAGGATTGAGAGACACTGGCACCAGGTTACTGTGGGAGAGAAGTTGCCCATCTTGTATTTTTTTCCAGTCTGTTTTTGAAATAAAATAGGAATCGGCTTTCCCTTTAATTTGGTGCTTATAATCAGCCATTTTTAAAGTTACAAACATTCTCATTCGCAATGTATTAAAAAGACATTGTCTGAACACTAGGGGACAATTTTTTCCTTTCTTTTTGTTAAAATTGATCACATTTCTATCAGCAGAGGGCAGTAAAACTCATCACACCTATCCTGGAAATGCTGGATTCAGTGAGAAAACTACCCTCTGCTTTTCTGTAAGTAACACTGAGATTATATTACCTACTGTGCTCCAGTGCTTATTTATTTTATCATTCTTATTAATAAGAAATCTGATATGTATCAGTTAATAATCAGATATAATATACAATTTACATTGAATTGGAGGGGAAAGCATAACAAATTGAGCAATTATTAAATTACCCGAAGTGTAAGTATTCCAAGAAGCAATGATAATACCATTTATATGGCATGTGTCATCTATACAGGTTGAACTTCTCTAGTCCGGCACCCTTGGGACCTGACCAGCGCCAAACCATGGGAGGTAAATGTTGTCTAGCAGCATTACCAACACTTCCACTGCTTACTGGGCTCTTAGAAGACATTCAGCGGTAAATCAGAACTAAATAACATCACAGAACACTGAGACCCAGGACTGGTGGCTGTAAACAAACTTTATGGGACCACGGGAAACTTGACCGCACCCATCATAAGTGGACATTCAGCTAACTAAAATCATGCCGGACCATGGATGTTGCCGGACCAGAGAGTGCCAGATTAGAGAGGTTCAACCTGTACATCTTAAAGAGGTTACAAAGCTGGGTATGTATCACTGTTCTTATTTTTTCGCAGAATAAGTGATTTACTCAAGGTCACCTAGTGAGTAGAACTTTTAAGTCCAGAATGCTCTACATGGGACCATGTTTACTCTATTTGAGAGTCAAGATTAAATAGCTCTGGTATTTAATTGTTTTCCAGTTCCTTGTTTGCAGATTCTAGATATACTGTTTGTCAGCCTGTATTGTAACTCTTCTACCTTTTCCAGGGTTACTATTTTTTGTGCCTGAAGAAGACATTTTTAGCAGACGGTTAGGCTAGAAGACAGTAAAAACTGAAAACATCTTCAAGAGACTTGACGCAGAGTGTATAGGATTTCAGACACTGATCTTTCACATGTGTTCCTTAAGTTAAGTCCATTCTTGAAACCCTTATTCATCCCCTTATTTATGGAAGTGTCCCCATAGTCTTCGCTAAAGCTACGAAAGTAAGAGTTGTAGATTTGGCCTCATGTTCAATAACATTAACTGCCCAAACCTTGGGTGTTTAAACCAGGGCTTTCTCCATTGTAGTGTCACCTTCTCTTCCCAGACAACCCTACATGGAGGTCAGAGGATGACCTTAACTCCCATTCTCGGTACAAAAGTCAGCCTAGAGGATATTCATACTGTGTCAGTTACTTGAGCTCTGAATTGGGAAGATAAACTTGCAGCTGGAATAATTTCTCTTTCTGGTTCTTCTCCCCTTTCCTCTGCCCTTGTGTCTTTTCAGCGGGGGCCACGGTCCCTTTTTCATGCTTGGTGAAAGTAACTGTGACTCCCTAAAAGCCCAAATTTGATCTTATATACTGAGTCTGCCTTCCAAATACACAAGAGGGCGCTCGCTACTAAAAGTATATTATCCGAAAACTGAACTCTGCTTGTGTATTTTTACATTGTGTTAGAGCCAGCGGTGAAAGTAACTTAGAGTTTCTTACAGGCCCTGTCCTATTGCAACCCAGTCCCTGCCAGCTCTTTAAATAGCTCCCTGCTGGCTTTTGCCACAGCTCAGCCAGCAAGTCTTGCTGGAGCTGCGCACCAGGGCGCACCCGCTTCTTTTCACCTCGATTTAGCGCATTGCAATTGCGGTTTCCCTTCATTTTTCACAGCCCTAGGAGTCAGACACTTCTTGTTCCTCATGTCCCCCAAAGCTTTGAATGTCTGTCCATAGTCAAAAGGACAGTGGAATTCTTTGCAAGTGCATGAAGGAATGGGCTCCGGGGCAAATCGAAGAGAGTACAGTTCAGACTCCATAAGGTTGGGAATATCCAGAGAATGGTTTTGTTAACCGTTAAAGTGTGATTCCACTACAAAAAAGCGACTTTTTAAGAATGGGGCTCTCACGGGGTGGCTGGCCTCCCTCCAATTGACCAGCTGCTGTCCGGCTGAGGTTGTGGGGTAGCTATTAAGTGATTTGCATGTAGAAGGCCTGGAGAGTGAGAACGGCCCCAAGTCCCTGTGACAGGGCAAGGCCGTGGGGGCACTGAGAGAGGTGAGGGAAAAGCCTTTAGGAACTTGTGCCACGCTGGACAGGGGAAGCAACTTTATGTTGGTGGTTCTGTTTCCGTTTTCTGGGCCCTGAGGCAAGGTCCTGAAAAGAGACTCTGAAGTGGCCTCGATCCTTCCTGAGCAGGTGAGTGAACCCAGCAGCACAGAGGCACCTTCGGCTCCCTGTAAGTCTGCATTGCTCTGAACTCCCTGTAACCCTGAGAACAGCACAGGCAGGAGCGATCCATGGTCTGGTTGCAGGCGTGTGATGCCCTGATCAGCTCCAGTTGCATTAATGGCCTGATTTGTTCTCATTCAGCTCCTAGGTCCTGATGCTGCAAAGGGTTGTCTGGTTACCTTTAGCCCCATGGAAATGAACACGACTACTATGATAATATAATTAAACATGTGTAAATGTTTTTTAGAAACGGGACCTTAGTGAAGACAGTTTGGCAGCAAAGGTTTAACTGAGAACAGACTATGTAGACATCGATAGAAATCGGAAGACAGAAAATATTTATGATCTGTATAAAAATCCATGGTGTACCTACGCCTTGAATCCTGTGTGCAGTTCTGGCCCCTCCATCTCCGAAAAGACATATGAGAATTGGGAAAAGTACAAGAATGACTCTTAGGGGTGTGGGACAGCTTCCATAGGAGGAGAGTTTAAAAAGACTGGGACTGGATGGAGATAGGACAGAGGACTAAAGCATCACGAGTGGTGAAGAGAAAGTAAATTAGGAGGTGTTATTTAGCCTTTCACATAACACAAGAATTAGGGGTCACCCAATGAAATCAATAGGCAGCAGGTTTAAAACAAACCTAAGGGAGTACTTCTTCACACAGTGCAGTCAGCCTGTGGAACTCCTTGCCGGAGGATGTTGTGAAGGCCAAAAGTACAACTGGGTTAAAAAAAGAATGCAATAAATTCAGGGAGGATAGGTCCATCATTGTCTTTTAGCCAAGAGGGTCAGGGATTTAACCCCATGCTCTGGGTATCTTTAAACCTTTGATTGCCAGACTCTGGGCGTGGATGACAGTGGGTGGATCACTTGCTAATTGGCATGTTCTGTTTATTCCCTCTCAAGCATTTGCCACTAATCACTGTTGGAAGCAGGGTATTAGGTCAGATGGACCAGTGGCCTGACCCAATGTGTCATGTGTAGCCCTGGTCTACACTAGGGCTTTATTTCGAAATGACCCCCCAAGTTGAATTAATAAGTGGAGCGCCCACACTACCAAGCCCGTTATTTCGAAATAATGGGCCACGGAATTCAAAATCTGTACTTTTGCTCTTCATCATGAGTAACGCTAATTCCGTAATAGTCAGTTTGAAATAGTGGTGGTTGGGCATTCTGGTACCGCTATTTCGAAATAACTACTCCCCAGAGTAATTCGAATTAATTACTCCCCAGTGCTTCCTGGGGCTCTAAGTCAAGGTAGTGGGTCCATATTAATGGCACCTGCCTTGCACTAATTTCGATGCTTCCCCGTCGTGTGGACACTCTATTTCAAATTTGTTACATCGGGAGTTATTAAGTTGAATGTACTAATTTCAAAATAGTTTCCTAGTGTAGACATGGCCATATATTCTCACTGGTGCTGCAGAGGTGTACCTGAGGGAAGATTTTTCATGAGGAATCTATTTTACTAGTGATGCATGAGCCAGAAGGAACTGATACAAATTTCAGATCCCAGGTTGAGGTTATTGACTTTGAGATCTGGAACATCTTTCTTCTCGTAAACTGAGCAAATTTGATCTCGAGTCCTTGAGAGACCAATGTAGAATTCCACCATGCTATTTTAACAATGTTATTTTGCAGACTTGAACAACACTTCAGAAATTAGATGTGAAGATAATTTACAAAATAGAATTTACCTGCTGTGTACAAGAAGCAATTTTAGGACCTAGTTTCATGGTTTCCCTTTATTTTAAGAAATCAATTTAATTTCACACAGGCTTCAGCGTCCTGAGAGGAAAATGAGTGCTTGAATTTCCTTACTGTGCTGACTTATACTCTGAAGTTTTAACAATTTAATTCTCGCATAGCCATGTCCCTTTTTTAGAACAGAAAATATTGAAGTCCCAGCTGCTGGACCAAGCAACTACTTAGTTCCTAGGGAGAATGTTACACAGAGAGTGTAAAGGTAGCACAGGGACATTTATGAAAGGGTTAATGTGTATAACCAGCTATTTGCAGGAGTTATTCCTTTTTTCATCTTCTTCAATTGGATACATTTAGTTGTTAGAAAACTAACAATTGCTTTTGTTATTGTGTCCTGACCAGTATTCCCTGTAAGCTGTTTGGGTGGCCATCCAGGAGAGATTCAAAGCTGCCCAGCTGATTAGCAGAGCACCCACAGCACCTGCAGTTAGCAGCATGCATTTCTATTGCTGGTGCACATTCGTGCATGCTTTGTTGCACATAACAACATTTATTCTGCACATGGTTGAAAAAATTAGAGGGAACGCTGCCCGAGACTACTAATACATTACTCCACATTCAGCAACATGTGCAATGCCCACATGTCCCTTGCTCTCCTTGAGCCAGGAACCCCACATCTCATTATTTTTATTTTCCAAGTGCCACAGCATCAAACTCTGTGCATAGAAGAGCGGCAATAACAAAACAATGTGCACAACAAATGCAAGTTGCATTCCTCAAAGACATAATCAGGGCTCGGAGCGTTCCCCGTGTGCTCTCAGTGTCTTACCATCGCAGCACACTGTTGTTCCCACACCACGGATTGGAGAGTTTGAGTTTCAGGGTCAGTGAGAAGCTTCTGCCCACTTGCTCACCAAAAGATTCTTTCTCTGTATGGAAGGCGCTGGGAAAGCCATTGCTCCTCTGGAGAAGTAGAGGTCACGGATGGGGGGCCTAGGGTACATGTTCTGCCCAGCCAACCTAACCTCTCACATCACATTTCCATTAACTCTTTGGGGGCAGAGCCTGTCTCAGGGTGAGTTCAGCACCTGTCCCAATGAAGTTCCAATCTCACTTGTGCCCTCTAGGTGCATCTGTCCTGAAATCTGGTTTCTTCCACATTCCTGGTGGAAGAACTACCCACCTAGGGCTGGGAGACTCACTCGAGCAGATGGTCCCTCTGTGTTCCCGCCTCCTCATTACACACACCTTGCACTGAAGGTCAGACCCCTACTGGGGGATCCCCAGCGTGGTGGCGCAGGCTGTTCACCTCCCTCTCCCTGATTCCCCACCGTTTTTTGTCAGCCAGCTCCTCACTTGTGCGTTCGTTACTGCAGCACGTTTACACTTCTTGTCTGCTCTTCCCATCTTCTCTTGTCCCAGCCAACGCACTCCAGTAACATCTGCTGGCCCCATCTCTCAGAGCAAGCAGGAGGGCCAGTCTTTGGGAGCCTATTTAATCCTTCAGACTGACACTAACAGGGCCACGAAGGCCTCTTGTGTTTTGTTTTGTTTTTGGATGGGGTGAGGAGTAACGTTCGTCCAAATGGGAGCTGGACTGAGACCCACCAACTCTTTTCACACTGGCTAGTTAGCACTCATTGGATGGCAACACGATGTAGTCGCTAGTCGGCTGGGTCTGGTGGGAATCAGTGAACTAGAAGTCAGTGTCAACGCTCCATTTCCTGAACTAGCCCTTCTCCGAAAGCCATTCCAGACTAAATAGGTAAGGGTGCCCTTAGGATTTTGAGTTAAACTTCCCATTCGGGCAAACCATGAAGCCGAGTGCAGGTGGGGGGGGGGTGTTGTGGGGAGTGTTTCCTGCTTGCCAAGTCTGAACTGAAATGAGAGTTTTAAAGAGTGCTTGGCTGCAGCAGTGTGTGAGGAAAAGGAGACGGGGGGGTAATGAGAAGCATGCTGGACAGGGCCGCTGTGTTTATTTGGATTTATATTAATAAAAGGGGGCCTCTGGGCGCCCCAGCCACACATTACAAAGGCAGAAGTAAAATGAAATCACAGCCTTACCCCTGAGCCAGCAGACATCACCCCCCCCAATAAAACACAGCTTCCCTTCCCCTGCAGCTCTAACCCCTCCTTTGCCAGAGGGACAATTAACTAGAAAAGGGCAAATAACTAATTAGACTAATCCCTTTGCTCCCCCACTTTGCCAGTTTTTTTGCAATGATTTTCCCCCCTTGGGTCCAGCTTTATTTATTATTTTAATTGTCATTTTAATTGTGCATGTTAGCAAACAATGCCCTAAGTAACAGGGATTCGTGAGCAAGGCACAAATGACTAACTATTAACCCTCCAGCCATCAATTGTTCTGTCTGCCTGTCCCTTCCCATACCCGCCAGAATTGCTCTGGGAAGAGCTGTGAGCTGCCTTGCCTGTTCTGGATGTGCAGGAAGTCTCGGACCCCTGGGACTCTGCTAAACCAGTCGTTGGGGGCCGGCGGGATTGCCCAGCGTTGGGAGTTGGCGGGGAGTCCAGCAAAAGGACAGACTTTTGATCTGCAGAATGAAATTATTCCTGCTGCTCTTTTGCTGGGTTCCCCCCTGCCCTTCCTCTCCTCAGGGCTGGCCACGGCTGGTGGGAGGGGTTTGGGACTGTCAGCAAGAAAGAAACAAGAGAGCATGTGAATGAAAGACAGACTTGGGAAAGGCAAGAAGAAAGTTTGGTGGGTCTCATGTAGCACAGGGGAGAGGAGAGCTGCTCCTTTCCAAGCAAGAGTGTGCAAGAGAGCGAGTCTTCTGCCAGGGGAAAGGTGGAAGTATGTGGGGAGGATGAGTTAGGGGATGGAGCGAGGGTTAGTGGAAATCTCTGCCCATTGCTGAAAGGGGCTGGGGTTTTTGTCTGTCCTCTGGGAGCTGGATGTGTGTGTGAGCGCTCCTGTGCTCAGGTTTGGGTTATGCACTGCCTTGTGAAGGGGATCGGGACACCAGACCAATCAAACCTACACGGGGCTTCCCTGCTGGACTGAACCCAGATCCTGTAAGCCACTGGCACCTTGGAGCGTGTGAGAAAGCAAATGCCAGAAGGAAAAGCCACCTCAGCATAGGTTACTACTAACAAGAGAGGCTCAGGAGCCAGGTTTGGGGTTTGCAAAAGCTCGGAGCAGCGGCATTGTCCTCACTTCCCTTGGACTGCAGACATCGGGAAACCTGCCTGTGGAAGGAAAAGTCCAAGAGTAATAAATCTGCTCTCCCAGCGATCCCCAGCAGGACTCTCTGAGAATTCCCACAGCCTCGTTCTTTGTCCGCACAGGAGAAACTGGCAGCCTCAGGGGTCATCATGAGAGTTTTTCTTTGAGGAAGAGACGCCTGCCAGCCTCTCACTTGGGAAGGCTGCAAAACTTTCTAGGGAAGGGAAAGGAGCAGCAGCCATGGAACTGCACGTGTTGGTGCTAGAATTCGTTCTCCTGCTGCCAGTGTCTTCGTTCACCCCTGGGAACACGCTACAGCCCCGTATGTAAGTACCGAGCGAAGCGAGTCCCCAGGTGGGTCGGTCAGGTCAGAGAGTGACAATGCGATAGACAATTAAAACAAGTGGGTTTTTTTAAAATTTCCTAATCGTACGTGTGCACAGAGCAAAGCCAAACGAGGATTTGAGAAGCAGGGATGCTTCCTTTTGCCTGTCAGAAATACTTGGATTTTTTTTTTCTAATTGAGATGTAGGGAGTGGGTGAGCATGGCATGGACCTGTGCACTTTGCAGACTGGTTTCCCGTGACTGCTGCTTTTCTAGTGGTCTCGATTCGATTTCTCTTTTCTTTAACACATTTCTCTTATAATCACCGTGCCTCCTTTCCCCCTGCTCTTAATCTAGAGGCACTTAGCCCTGGAGTTTGCAATGAAATGTTATAGCTTTGGTTTGGCATGAACTGTGTGGCTCCTTTGGAAGAACGTCCTTAAAGTTTGGTCTCCTGCCAGGAGAAGAGCTCTCTGTGCAGGGGTCTCTCTCTCTGTTTTCATTGTAAAAGAAACTAGCATTGTGCAGTGGAGTAAACCCAAGCCATCTTTCCCCTTGCTCAGTACCTCTCTTCTTCGGGATGGAGGCATTCCTGTTCAGTGCCTGTGTTTTGGAAAATTACTGTAAAGCTATCTGTCTTGCTTATGTAAAGAATTCCATATTCTCTCCCCAGCAGCGCCGGGCAGGGATTGTTGGCTCACATAGTGGAAATGAGAATTGTGCCAGTGTATTCGAGAAAAGAAAATGCCACAGAATGGGAAGTGCTGAATTTAATTTAGAAACCTAATTCCCAACAGAGCACGGCTGACAATCCTATTCAGACACAAACCCACTGTTTGGTACACAAGAAACCTCTCATTCACTGCAATAAATTACTCCAGAAACACTGCTGCTGCCAACCACATTCTTGTGGTTCTTTTGAGTTCTTCCTCTTTGGATGTGCAGACAGCTAAAGGGTGAGGCATTTGTAAGTAAATAGCAAAGGACGGGCAGGGCGATACCATTCTGTAGCGTACCCTTTGATCAGCTGTGAATACGAGTTTTGACTTATTATATAGATGGATTTGTTGCCTTTTGGACAAGAAGATAACTGTTTGCCTGGCCTCCGTTCCATTTGGGACTTGGGGCTGTTATACCGGTGCACGGATGAGTTTGAGGCTTGGCAAACTGAATAGCTCTTTGGTGGCCACGTGTGAGAGCAACAGGCAAGGATTTTAAAACAAAGCTGTTGGGGAAACACGTCATGCATCCAAAAGGGATTTTCAGGCTTTCTGTGACAGTATCGTAAGCGAATGTTTGGAGCAGCAAGATGCCAGCGGGAATTGCTGTACTTCTCCATGTCTGAATTATTGAGGTAGTTTGCCACTGTAGAAAGATTTTTTTTAAAAAACATGCACGAAGCCCCAGAAGTGGAACCCTCTCCTCCCACAAATTGCTCCTAAATCTGACTAATTCACAGATGATGTTTGCTAAATTAAAACGACCGATTCCTATTCATGGAACCACAGTCACAGACTGAAAAGTGGTTAGGCAGAACACGCGCTCACTCATGCACTAGATCTGCTGCCAACTCAATTCAGATTTTCTCACCTTATTCACTAAAGAAAGCGCGTGCGTCTGTCAGCCCTGCCAGCGTCAGTGCCTCTAGGCCAGTGTTTCCCAATTTTATTTGGCCACGGAACCCCTAGAGTTGCCTTTAAAAAAAAAGGCCCCTGCTGCATTTCGTTGAGCAAAAAAAAAAAGCCCTCTGTCTCTTTAACAAGGGGCGGGGGAGAGCCGGCTCCTCGCGGAACCCTTGCTTTCGCTTCGTGGATCCCCAGGGTTCCCTGGAGCACCAATTGGGAAACACTGCTCTAGGCGATCGCAGGTTCTAGGCTAGTCTGTCTTGTGCTGCATCAACCCAATGCATGTGTAGTCTAGCGGCAGACTCATTACTTCTGGTGATGGTGTCAGAGGCAGGAAGAGCTCAGGTGGGATTTGCGAGGATGGCGGTTTGAAAAAATAATCTGTTAATCTGTAAGTGAAGCGTGTGTGTTCTGGACTAAGTCAGGGTGGATGAACATGGATCCTCCCAAACATCCTCCCAGGTCCTCAAGAAAATTGACTCCTCTTTGACTCTTGCTCTTGGTTTTAAGGTGCTCTTTCTTAAAAGGTCCTAAAAGAAAAATATTCCTCTCAGGGCTCAGTGGACAAGCAGTTGTTGGATCTTTCAAAGCGGCTTTACGGTTCACCTTGCCTGGAGGTACAGTGCATGTGCAGAGTGTTAATAGCTATGAGGTAAGCTTCTGCCTAAGGAGAGAGAGATGAAGAACTGCTATTCAGAACACATGTTTCTTTGATTTATGATTTTGAAATGTTTTCCACACGCCGAGCAGAGAGCGCAGTCAGCAGAGATATTTGCTAACAGGACTTATAGAGCCTTGTCTGGAAAAACAGACGAGACGATTCAACCCCCTTTTTTTCCTAAACGCTGTGCCTGTGAAAAAGGCAATTACTGTTGGTTCTATAATATGTAATTTTAGTGGGCCCCAGGGAAGAGGCAAACTGACCTGCATGGCCAGGCCTGCCGCCGGGGGGTGGGGCAGAGGAGGCACTTGCCCCAGGGCCCGGCGATATGCAGAAACTCCGGGTCCTATTGCATTGCTGCCAGAGAGCTGCAGTGCTGCTCTGAGGCCTAGGGGGAGCCTTGGCTCCACCCCTTCCACCTGAGGCGCCGCCTCTTCTGGGCACACAGAGCCTGCACCCTCATATCTTGCCCTAGGACCCACGGTGGCCCCGGTGTGTATGGCTCTTCTCTTGCAGATGCTGGTTCTCTTTTGGACCTAATCAGATGTTCAGTCATTTTATAATAATAGGAATGCACCCTCCTTTGGGGGAGCTGGAGCCTTGCAATGTGGATAGCCCTAGTGATCTAATGCAGTGGTTTGCAACTTTTTTTTTTTCATTTGCAGTCCCTCAACAAACTTTCAAATGGAGGTGCTGACCTCTTTGGAAATCTTCAACGTTGTCTGAGCACCCTACCACAGGTTGTAAATCTCTCTTCTGTGGTAACAACAAGCTTTCACGGAACCGTAGACATAGTCTGCGAACCCCCAGAGGTCCACAGACGTCAGGTTGAGAACCACTGATCTAATTCATCCTTCACGGTAGAGTAGCTTCTGTTACGCTAATGCAGGAAAAGGGTGAGGGCAATGACCAGCTTTGGCTAGGAGTAAACCTATTGTCCTTTCAGGTGCTTTTCATGAAAAAGGGGCATGATAAAGGTCTGCACCCTTTCTTATAATAAGAGAGGAAGGGGACGTCAAGCTAAAAGGTTGTGACAAAGAGAAGGGAGAAAAATTATTCTCCTTAACCTCTGAGGATAGGACAAGAAGCAATGGGCTCAAATGGCAGCAAGGGAGGTTTCGGTTGGACATTAGGAGAAACTTCCTAACTGTCGGGGTGGTTAAAAAATGGAATCAATTGTGTAGGGAGGTTGTGGAATCTCCATCATTGGAAGTTTTTAAGAGCAGGTTAGACAGACACCTGTCAGGGATGGTCTAGATTAGTGGTTCCCAACCTTTTTTGTACCACGGATCCATTCACATACTTTTGGTGAACTGGTATCATTTTATTTGCATATTTGTATATTCATTATGCAAATAATGAATATGCAAATAAAATGTTACCTGTCCCCCAAAAAGACCCGGTCCCCAAAGCTTCTGCGAGCAGTTGGCTTCAGCTCCGGCAGTTGCCACGTGCTGGGCGGCTGCTGCAGCTGAAGCTGGCTGTTTGGAGTATACCCCAGCCCCCTGAACCCCGCTAGTGCCAGTCCTAACCGCTAGAGCCCCCCACCCCTCCACTACTCCCCAGTGCCAGCCACTTACCCCAGAGTCCCCTGCACCCAACCTCCCAGTGCCAGCCTTCCACCTTCAGAACCCCCCAGTGCCAGCCCCCATCCCAAACGCCTCAGTATCAGAAAACCTGATTGAAATGGGAGTTAAAGCAAAATAAAACAAGTTCCTCAAAACAGAAGAACACCTCCCCCCTCTTAAACCACCATCCAGAACTATTCAGAATAAAGAGAATGCTTGTGTACCGCTAGACTAGTGTACAATCACATCTTTGGCAAGAACCAGTTAGGACCCGTTAAGAAAATTCCTGTCAGTCAGAAGTTGGGTTACATTCATATTTACTTTAAAAGGTGGGAGCTGTGCAGGATTTAATAAGTGACTTTAATTCCAATCATAGAAAGCAGGGCAGAGAAGGGTGAGAATGAACCAGAGCAGGACTTCTCAGTATTTTTTCCTCCTCAGCCCCCCGGTCACTCCCTGTTTACTCCTGTGACCCCAAAGTATACAATTTTTGTACCCGTATCTCTGAAGTATTTTCATTGTTTCTTTGCCAAAATGCTGTCGTGCATAGTACATTGTGACTTTTTAAATCTGTTTTCATTGTGCCACATATGGTCAAAATTAGGTTAGGAACTCCTGGTCTGGCTTCACAGTGCCATTGGTTTGAAACTTGGTTATAATTCAGTCCTGTAGCTGGCCAGGCAGGGGGTCCTACAAGAGGGGAGGAGGAGACTTATCTTTGTAAACGGGAGGAAAGAACTCATTCCTAAAATAAGCTCAGGTTTAACCAGTCTGGCAAACACGCGTGCCAAATATGGAAACAACATTTTCTAAGAAAACACGAAAAACACACACACAACAAACATCCTCTTTCTGAAATGTAGTCCTCCCGCTATATCAGCCCTATCCTGGTCATAATGCAGCTGTAGCTCATTTGTGGATCATCAAACACATTCTCTACTCCTCACTGTCCAAAACACGCGATTTCAAAATATCTCTTATACCATCCATGGCCAAGTTAGAAGTGGCAACTAAGACTGACTTCCAAAAGGTTCTCCACTTTATTATTATGTATTGGGGGAAAATGCCTTTTTTACTGCTTGGTAATAATAGCACATCCACTTCAAGTTAGCTATGGTTGGTAGTCAATCCTAGTGTAGCTTTAATGAATAGTGTTTGGTTGATGACGCAAAGGTTTGGTCTGCTGTGGGAAATCCCACATGTCCACTTCTTTTCTGGAATCAACCCCAGTCACTTCTGTTCAGTGGAAGGGCATTTTAGAAAATGTAATATGAACTTAGCAATACACAAAATTTTATTTTGTATGATGAGGCAGAAGCAAATTGATCACATGTACTAGGAATGTTAAACTCTGAGCCTCTGAAACTTGCGTAGCGATTACACAGTTTTATTATTTATTTGCATTTGGGAAGCCAAAATATTTTAATCTTTGAATAATTTGGTTGCAAAGCACTACGAGAATGAAGAACGCCTGAGTTCTTGATATGTTTACATAAGAACATAAGAACGGCCGTACTGGGTCAGACCAAAGGTCCATCTAGCCCAGTAGCCTGTCTGCCGACCGTGGCCAGCACCAGGTGCCCCAGAGAGGGTGGACCGAAGACAATGATCAAGCGATTTGTCTCCTGCCATCCTTCTCCAGCCTCTGACAAACAGAGGCCAGGGACACCATTTCTATCTCCTGGCTAATAGCCTTTTATGGACCTAACCTCCATGAAATTATCTAGCTTCTTTTTAAACTCTGTTATAGTCCTAGCCTTCACAGCCTCCTCTGGCAAGGAGTTCCACAGGTTGACTACACACTGTGTGAAGAAGAACTTTCTTTTATTGGTTTTAAACCTGCTACCCATTAATTTCATTTGGTGTCCTCTAGTTCTTCTATTATGGGAACTAATAAATAACTTTTCTTTATCTGCCCTCTCCACACCACTCATGATTTTATACACCTCTATCATATCCCCCCTCAGTCTCCTCTTTTCTAAATTGAAAAGTCCCAGTCGCTTTAACCTCTCTTCATATGGGACCCGTTCCAAACCCCTAATCATTTTAGTTGCCCTTTTCTGAACCCTTTCCAAGGCCAAAATATCTTTTTTGAGGTGAGGAGACCACATCTGTACACAGTATTCAAGATGTGGGGTACCATAGTTTTATACAGGGGCAGTAAGATATTCTGTGTCTTATTTTCTATCCCTTCCTTAATAATTCCTAGCATCCAGTTTGCTCAGCTTTCGTCAGGTTTTGGAGCTATTGATTAATTGTATGTGTTCCAAATGCTATCAAAGAAAACATCACCCAAATTGTTCATTCCCCTGGTTTGAAAGTTCAGAGTATGAAGCACCTTCCTTGGAGGTAAGCTGGGAAATACTTGGAAGCAGATTTGTCGGTTAGTTGCCATTTCTGATCCTGCTGCTATAGGTGTCTGGCAACGTAAAACTCCATAAGCTGGTTCTTGTCATGCTGGTTTGACAATAAAGAGAGGAACTTCAATGTGCAATAGTTAAACAGGTTTATTTTTTTCTTATTTTGACTACATTATGATAGGATGGAAACTCTCGCACAGTGTCTGACGCTGGGTTCTTGCACAAATTTCCACTCCATTATACTCTAGTCCCTTACAATTCCCTATTCATTTTCATTTGGAGACAGCATGTTTTACTTCCTGTTACAGGGAGCTTCCCAGTGCAATTACTTCCTCTTCTAAACCACATAGTGATGCTATGCACTTTGAGACATCAGCTGCATTTCACGCCAGAGGTGGCAGCGTGTCCCTGACTGGAGAAGTGAGATATCTGTATCTCTGACTAATCTCCCAGAGGTGCTGCCTGCCTGAATCAATTGTTCATAAAGTTCTTTGAGATCCTTGGGTAAAAGTGGCGATGGAAATGAAAAGTCTGTTATAATTCTTCTATTTCCGTACAGGCGAAATGGTATAAAAAGACGTGACTTTGACACTTTGTGCAGGACGACCCCTACTGTTACCACCCTTGGAATCAAGTGGGGGAGGCTTGTGGAGATGGTTGTCAGAGGCCAAGCTTAGGAGTTCTAGACCTGTCCCTGCCACTGACTCGCTCTTTGAACTTTGTCCAGATTCGGGATGGGAAAGGTTAACTTGTTACCTGGTAAACATCACCCTTAATGGGTGATGCTTGCTGGTTCTGATTAACTGGTGGAGATTGGAGCAGTCACTCCAGCCCAGCTGCGGTGAGTGGCGGGCCCATTCTAGCCCTGCTGGGCTGGGGCAGCCCTCCTGCATACCCCCCTTTAGTTGCTTAACGGGTTAAATTATCCAATTAAACAGGATTTTACATCCTTAGTCCATATTTCTACCTTCTCTCTGCCTCAGTCTGTCCACCTTTAAAACATTGGATGCTGATAGTCCCCTGATAGCATATGGTAAGATTCCTCGATCCATCCAGGCCTTTGGTCCTACTCTTGACCAAAGAAATGACCAAAGTTACTCTTGACATGCGAGATGCTGGTGTTATTTTATTGTATTGCTAGAAGATTTACCCAGGGTGTCTTGGGCCCTTAACTCCATCAATTTTTGTTTTTTTGAATATAAAATGAAAAGGTCCAATGAATCATTGTTCTGAGGTGGGGCTGGGGAGGAGGGGCTCAGTATGCAGACTGCCCTGGGGAGAGAGGACTACCCCAGCCCCCCCAAATATATAGCAGAGATCTGTCCCTTTCTCCAGCCTCGCCCCCTGCTGCCTTGGCAGGGTAATAGCTGTCTGCTTCTCTCTTTTCGACAGGCCAAACGTTTGTGCGGAGCAAGAGCTGGTGATAGTGGGGCATAGGCAGCCATGTGTCCAAGCTTTCACTCGGATGGTCAAAGTGTGGAAACCGGGCTGCGGAGGCCAGATGTGGTGCACTGGCTATGAACGGAGGTAGGTGCTTTTCTCTCTTGCCGTGTGGAAATGGACATTTTTCCCCCCCTTCCGAGTGGAAAGGCTAACCTGACCAGGGCGAAGTCCACACCGGCACTGTACAGTGCTGAAGCTTTCTGGCTCAGGGCTGTGAAAAAACACTCCCTCCTTGGGCGTGGCAAATTACAGCGCTGTAAAGCACCAGTGGTCCCGTGAAGCTGTGTGGCAGCCCAGCTTCCCAGGTGATTAATCAGCCCCGGCCAGTCAGTGGCTCAGGGCTCTGTGCATGGAGCTGACTGACTGGGTGGGGCTGATTAATCACCTGGGAAGCTGTGCGGCTGCGCAGTTTAGAGGGAACGCTGCTTAGCACCCCCACTGCATGGCTGCCCGGGAGCCGCTCCAGGTCAGCCCCTCCTGCCCCAGCCCTAATCCTTTCCAAAGCCGGAGCCCCCTCCTACCCCCCAAAGCTCCATCCTCAGCCCCACCCCAGAGCCCACACACAGTCACATTCTGTTGGGTCGCGGCATCAACAATTTGCTTCAACTGGGTCATGAGACAAAAAGGTTGAAAACCCTCTGGCCTAAAGAATTCGTAGAGTGGCTGACCTAAAGCTAGGTAGGAAGACACATGCAGGGAAACAGGTGGTGCTCAGCCACAGATTAGCCATCAGTGGTGCAGCTATTTAATCGCACCATGGTCTGCCTAGAAACAGGGCTGTCCCAGAGGATTTTGTGAATCTTGAAACATAATCATGGGACAGGGACCGTATATTCCTGTGTATTTGCACAGTGCCTACTGCAATGGGCCTGTGGGTGCCAGGCTAGTATAATTACTAGGGCTGTCAAGTGATTAAAACAATTAATTGTGTGCACCTCCCCCTTTGAAATGCCGCAGTGGCGTTTCAACGGGGCAGCGCTGCATGGAACCCGGGATCAGCTGGAGTCCCCAGCTGACCCCAGGCTCCATGCAGCGTTGCCTCTTGGAAGCGCTGCGGCATTTCCAAGGGGCAGCACTTTAGGAGCCTGGGATCAGCTGGGGACTCTAGCTGATCCTCGGTTCCGCTGTTGCAAAGCCCCTTTGAAGCACCGGAGTGGCACTTCAAAGGGGCTTTGCAACACAGAGCCAGGGATCAGCTGGACACCCTGGCTCCGCATTGTAGAGCCCCTTTGAAGTGTTCTTAACTTGCCTTTTACTTGATTACTAGTTGGCGGTGAGTTATGGTTACTGTCGCTGGTTAAGAACTGCCTGCATTCTGTTAGCTTTTATGACCATGGCTTCCTTCACCTCCACCCCAGCTCACTTGTTTGTCTCACCTTCCTGCTAAGGCTTGTCTGTGGGCTGTAAGCTCATAGGAGCAGGGACTGCCTTTACCTCCTGTTTGTTCGGCATCTGTCCCAGCGGGGCCCCATGCTGGTTGTTCTCAGCAAGCGATGCAACCTCATGATGATAATGTTTAGTAGTAGCCAGGCTGTTTTGTGGGAAGAGGCTCTTCTGAAACCCTGTCGTCTTCTCCTCTCTTTACTCACATCCCACCCTGGTGCTTATTTTGTGTCTGTCCACCCCCTCAGCTGAGAGAGGCTGGAGGTTGCTTCTTCCAGAGCCCATTATTAGCATTGCGTGTGGTGGGCTACAAGGGTGCCGAAAAAGGACACAACTGGCTCTTTCCCAGTTTGAGCTGCTTGCCCTGTTTCCACAGCCTTCCCCGCCTCCTTTGACCTCGAGGTCTCACACTCGTCCACCCCTTCCTCCCAGAAGTATTTTAAGTGATGCCAAGTAAACAGTGAAGAGTAAGAGCTGCTTGGGATTGTTAGTAGGAACTGACACAGGGTAATACATCACCAAGTGCAATATGACAGGAAAACATTGCAGAATAAATCCAGACCACCTTACTTCATAGAATATCATAAATGTCATTTTTCTTATATATTGCGCTAGCGGCTGTTTAGAAAGAGGTTTAATGCCATGTAAAAATTCACTGTTTACTTTACATATCCTATTCCCTGCCACCTGGTACCATGCTCTGAGATGCCAGCACTTTATAAGTCTCCTTTAATGTCTCTGCCGTACATGAAAGAATTCCAGTGTGAAAGCTGAAAGTGAAAGGTGCATCTGATAAAAAAGCGCCAAATGATGTTGTACCTATTCCAGGGGAGGGAGAAGCCGTTATTCAAACGGCTCTTCTGAGGGCAGGCAAAGAGAGAGGGCTGAGGTCCTCTCCCTGAACAGCTTCCCAAGTTGCTCTCATGAAAATAGAAGTCACAGACCTGCCCTCTTCCAAACTATCCTGGCCAAGGCAGCAGCCTCTTTTAAAGACCTTGAACCAGAAACACTGAACTATAAAGCAGCTCACAAAGAACTTGGATGTCCATACGATGCTGAGTTCAGGGGAGGCGCTGGGCGTCGACACGTCTACACGGCGAATGTGGGTTGAATTAATTGTTGACTTTTTAGCACCCGACTTTGCAAAGTCGAAGGTGCATGGTCCTCACTGGGCACATGCGGTCGACGGAGCGCATCCCCAGTAGCATGGCTGCCTTTGACTGTAACAGTGGTGCATTGTGGGTCGCCATCCCACAGTTCCTGCCACTCATTTGCATCCTGGGTTAGTCTCCCAGTGCCTGATGGGACACACACGGTACAGCTGGTGTTTCTGGGTACATGTCCCTCCCATATTGCTCCTCCCTCCCTCCCTGTTTGAAAGCAACAACAAACAATCTTGTGCCCTTCCCCCCTGGTTATCTGTGCAGATGCCATAGCAGGGCAAGCATGGACCTCGCTCAGCTGCAAAATGCTGAGGCAGGCATTGCAAAGGCCTTGCGTGCTGTGCAGTGGTTTGTCCAGAGCCTCGCCAGGAGCCCCCAGAGAGAGGAAGAATGTGAGGCGGCCACAAACACAGACACGGGGGAACCCATTGAGTGGAGCATTTGGCATACGGTGTCCCGATCCGCACTGCTTCCCACTGCTCCCATTGGCTGGGAACGGCAATTCGTGGCTGACGGGGGCTGCAGTCGCCCGTACCTGCAGCGGCGCAGGTAAATATAATGGCGGCCTGCCAGGGGCTAACCCTGGTGAACGGCTGCCATTTTATTGCCCACCTCTGGTCTACAGGCTGAACTTGCTTATGCCGCACTTAGCAATGGAGTTCTCCTCTACAGGGCTTGGTTAAAAACTCCCTGGGTAAAATTCTATGAGCCGTGGCCAGATGTAGAATCTGTGAATCCATGGACAACATGCTGCCGACCCTGGGCTCCCTTCCAGCCAGCACTGAGCAAGATGCATGTCAGATTTGCTGGAAAAAAAAAAGATGAAATGAGTGCAGGAGGCTGTCAGCAGCTCAGCCATGGGCTCTGTGATGTGGAGTTTGTTAACAGCAGACACGCACCGGTGATCATCTCTGCAACCTTGGAGCGCCGTTGAATGAGGCAGCGTGCGAGGCTGTGGAGGAAATCAGCGAGGAGTAAGGAGCTGGCGCTGCCCGGAGAGCCATCCTGTCTGCCCGGAGAGGTGGTGGCAGCGGTTGGGGAGAATCCCTATGGCGGGGTGTAACGGCTGTCACGAAGCAGGTGACTTCAGATGGGATGCTTCTTTAAAAACGGGCGCAACATAGAAAAGTCGGACCCGATTTAGCCCTGCTGTACGCAGGGACAGCTGTACTCAAGTCAGGCGAGTGATACCTGCCGGTGCGGGGGATGAAGTTGGCCGTTGGTAGCTCAAGTGGAGAGATCTGAACTGGAAGTTGCTACAGGCGCTTCACCTCTGCATGTCAGGCGAGCAGCAGCTGAGCCTGGTTCGGGAGCATGGCGGCCGGGCAGAGCTGGAGAAGTGGGCTGTGAAAGCAGGACACCGCGAAGGCTGAGTCCTGGATCTCTCCTCCGCTGGCTGCAGTCCTGGCTGTGGGGCCAAGCACAGACCTTGGGGTGATAATGCTTTCCGCCCCGTTTCCGTTCCCCCCTCCCCGTGGGCAGTGGGTTACCTAGGCGAGGGATGGCATTGCGTTCCCAAAACTGCCTACGCTCTCCGCCAGCTGCTTGGAAGGGCAGGGGCAGCAGCCCAGCTCCCCGGCCACCTGGGAGGGCTGGGGCCAGAGCCTGGCTGCTCCACCTCCAGGGAGGGTAGGGGCCGCAGCCCCACTCTCCAGCTGGCCAGGAGGGACCAGGCGGCTGCCCCAGGTGCTCTGATCCCCTGGTAAAGGTGGAGCCACACCAATTGCTGGGATGGGGGACACTACAAGGGCTAGGGGCAGTGACCTAGGGTGCGGGGTGGGCTTGGTTCTATGGGGGTGTGAGGGAGGTTGCAGAAGGGGCGGAGCCTCTGAAGGAAGGGGCGGGGCTGGGGCTTGCCTTTCCCAGCGGGCCTTCACCCACCGCCTATACGTGTCCCCTTAAACAGTTATAAGCGTTTTTTAAAAGACGCATCAGGAAGCTAATTCCAAAGAGGTATCTTGGGCGGGGAGAGATGGCTTTTCAGCATTGGGGTTAAGGAATGGCTCTTAACCTATTATTGCCAGTAATGATCTTGGCGATGATATCTACATAATGGGAATAACGCAGCAAACGAACGCTGTGATTTTCTATCATAGAGTCTGTCTCTTTGACTGTCTTTGAGGGAGCCCTTTGCAATGATAGGTGCCTTGTCGGCTGCCGCATCAAAGGCTGGTGCTTCTCCAGTCACAAGCGTCTGGTCCAGGTCTCTGATGTGTGTTTTTTGAAACCCGCATCATTTTCCAGCAGGACCAGAAGTTCCCTTGTATGCAGAATGAAGATGGAGGTTCAGTCTAACCATGTATTATTATTATTGCGAGGGATGTGGGCATACAACTGTGTAAACGGTTAACCGGTAAACCTGGGCTTATCGGTTAATGGTCACAGTTACACACAGACTTCCACCCCACTCCTGGGGAATTGCCTGCTGATGCCTCTAATGCAAAGGCAGCGGGGTGGCAGGCGGGAGCCCAGTCCACACAGGGAGCTGGCTCCCAGCATGCACTGGCTCCCGGGGAGCCGGCTGCGGGTGCTGGTAACCACGTCACCCCTGAGTTTTTCAATGCTGACACGTTTACACATTTACCCACATTTTCACACCCCTAAGTGTTATCTTGTTTGGGGGAAAAAAATGATTCTGTTTGGTTGATACACTTGTTAGTGGATTTGCTGCTGGTGAAGTGAGCTGACAGGACAATCCCATAGACCGATGGTCTCTGTCCCCAGCAGGCAAAGTGCAGCCAGCCATAGCCCACTCCACCCCCGAGGGGCCTTCGCCCGGCTGTTCCTATGCGAAAGAGAGGGCTGCGTTCCCCAGGGCCTTCCAGGCCTCGGCCTCTTGATGAAGACTCCAGGCAAAGTTTGTGTGGCTAGTGGGTTTTTGGGGTGGCTCCCCGAGCAGAGGCTCCCCAGGAGAGCTCCGTGGCGTGGCTTGCTGCTTGACAGGGCTGCACGGAGAGCAGTCTTGCAAAGCGACAGCACCTTGTCTGAGGAGGGAAACCGGAGCCCTCGGGAGTAGCCAGCTAGCGGCTTGGCAGGAAGAGTCACAAAGTGGGCCAAACGGTGTCTCACCATTCCAGGGTTGAGGACCGCGTGTGCGATCCAGAGCTGGGATTTAGTTTCTACCAGAAGCCATGGAGCTGCCCCTGAAAAATAAGCCAGATCCCAGGAACTTTTAACCCCTTTTGCCAGGCTGCTTCTGATGTCGTCTTCCTGCTGCCCTGGCTGGTGGCCGTTGCCGTTGCAGCAGGAACGCCCCCCGTGAGAATGAAGAGCGGATGCCAAACTCTTTGGCGTGGTGCAGCCGAAGTCACCGGCCTGCAGGGTTACAGCCTCTGCGGGAGCATCATGCAGCCCCCGTTGCACCTGCCGGAGCTGCTCCGCTTGGGCTGTGCTCCAACCGCGCCGGGTTCAAGGAAACATCTGAACAGGCTCAGGATCTGACGCACCAGCCGGCTGGCCTGAGCTTGGCTGCGACTTATCTGAGTTAATGGACGTGAGTAGGAAAATGCAGCATCTGCTCTTCCTCTCCCTGCCGCAGTTTAGTGCTTCTGTGCAGTTTCACCTGCTTAATGAGGAGCAGCTGTCGGTAGGGCTGAGCTGAGACTAATCCAGGAAACTGCTGCGGTAATTAAAGATAGTCAGGCTCTACTGTCCCCGAATGTGTTCTCGTGGCACTGAAGATACCTATTGTTCTGAGCCTAAGCCGACAGTGGGCCTGCTAACATGGATGGGGTGTGTATGGGTCAGGCAAACCCCTTGTTTCATTTTTTTTCCCAGGCTTTTTCTGGAGGATGGGGGTGAGCAACTGGACAGGGCAATGGAGAGCTGAAATTGCACCACAAGTTACTTTTGCTGTATATACAAACCCTAAGCTGTGTGCTGGGGTGGGGAACCTTTTGTGGGTCGGGGGCCGCTGACCGACAGTCGGGGGTCACACAAAGGCAAGAAGCAAAAAAAAAAAAAGGGAGTGGCCCTCAACTGGAAAGCAGAAAACCCTCCCCACATTCCCCCGCACACCAATGCCTACGCCCAAGCCAGTAGATTTTGTGAGCCCCCCCTACATTCTGGGGTGAGGCTAAAATGAGGGGTTCAGTGTGTGGGAGGGGGCTGCCAAGAAGCAGGCTTGGGGTGTGGGATCTGGGAGGGTGCAGGAGAGCAGGCTGGGGGTGAGGGGTCTGGTTGGGATGGGGGGGCTCAAGACTGGAGTGCCAACACCAGCTCCCCGATGCTGGCAGGGGGAAGCCCTGAGCCATGGGTGCCAAATCCAGACAAGCCAAGGGCCAACTCCGGCCCCCAGGCCTTAGGTCCCTCAACCCTGCTATATAGCGATGGGTCAGTGCACTGCAGAGTTGCACAAAAGATCTTACTCGATAAGATTTGACAGTAAAATAGCACAGTACGCAATCCGTCGCTTTAATTGCTCACTTTGGAGGGTTAAGCTTTCTGCTCTCCCCTCAGAGTATCTGGACGTGGATGGACCTAGAGTTAGTGGAGTCTGAGAGTTTTATTGTTTGTGGACATTGCTATCAAAAGCAATAGTGGGTGTTTTTATAAAATTTGTACCTGGGCCAAGATTATTGGGACTGTCACATTTTATAAAAATAAATAATACTTTATGCTAGAAAATCGACTGCAGGGAGCAATCCTTCATTGACCTGGGCCGTAGTGCTGGTGGAGTCAATTATCCAATAGGCCTTGTAGTTTCTATGATTCTATGGGCCTGCTGGAGTGTGTAAGATGTGGGGCCTCAAGATGTGGTGTTTGCTGGTTGAGAGTGTGAAGAACTGTTTTGCAGTGGCTAAATTAAACATCCAAGGTGTTGTGTAGCTAGCTGCTCCTGGAAATGGCGTAGTTGTGGTGCTGTTTGTGCCTGTTTTGACAACACGGAGTGTAGTTTGACAAAGCCGTCAGTATTCACACCCTGAAGCATGTATGCCGCCTACTCAAGGGTCTGTAAATGGATCTCTCATCAGCAGGACACCACAGTATTTTTGTAAGATGCAGTTCCATTAGTGCTGCGCGTTTTGAACGACTCTGGGCCAGGCACTGGAAAGGAGAAAACAAAAGGGAAGATAAATAATCCTTTTGACAGCTCTTTCCACACCTCCTTATTCCACCTTCCGCTGCTGTCTCTGTATCAGTCAGGAGCTGGTGTTGGCTCGAGGACTCTGGAGGAGCAGGGGGTGGAAACGCAGCCAGTGGCTGGAGAAAAGCATCACTTTGAAGGGGAAGCCATTGGCTGCATAGCCACCTTCTGCTCCTCCGGGATCCTCCAGCCCATGCTCCTGCTGCTCACTGCCTCCTGCGTCTTCAGAATCTCCACCTACCTCCTCACCCTCCTCTAAGCACCGGCATTCAAAGTTAAACAAAAACGATCTCTGCTCTTTTCCACTGCAAATATACAGTATTTCAGCTCCATTGGGGGGTTAAGGCTTCTGTGGGCTACCCTGGGAACCTAATGATTGTTTTTATGGGAAAATTAGTTCTGAGTTCCAACCAACCGACTTGCAACCGACTTTTGGAACACAACCCATTCGTAAGTTGGGGACTTCCTGTGTTTGTATCACAATCTAAATCTACTTAAATCTTTCTTGGGTTCAAGGTTCAGTAACTATGTGAATCTTGGGCCTGCCTCATGAAATTAGTTGCTGAGGCGGTTCACTCCTGCAGCTCAGCTGGACATTTTGAAATGTGTTGGGGGCAGAACAGAACCCAGGTTCCATGCAAAGTCTGTGGCATGATTCCATTTTATGGATTCTAAAGGAGGGCAAGGAAAGAGACAGGCTGTCATTGGGTTGTTGCACCATCCGGTGGCTTGGCTTGGCTAACAGACTGCATGCCTTTCATGTCCCTTTTCTCTGAAGGAAATCAATGGTTTGCTGCCGAGCTGGTATTTTATCCCTTCTTGGGGAATGTTGATTCTTTTGGCTCCCATGAACTGTATTTTGCGGTTTGTCTCTGAACAATGTCTGTGGCTCTCATAGAATCATAGAGTCAGAGAGCTGGAAGATACCTCAGGAGGTCATCAAGTCCAGCTCCCTGCCCAAGGCAGGACCAATCCCAACTAAATCAACCCAGCCAGGGCTTTGTCAAGGGATGAATATTCCACCCCCTTCCTAGGGAGCCCATCCCAGTGCTCCACCACCCTCCTAGTGAAATAGTTTTTCCTAATATCCAACCTAGACCTCCCCCACTGTAACTTGAGACCATTGCTCCTTGTTCTGTCATCTGTCACCACTGTGAACAGCCTCTCTCCATCCTCTTTGGAACCCCCCTTCAGGATGTTGAAGGCTGCTATCGAATCCCCCCTCACTCTTCACTTCTGCAGACTAAACAAGCCCAAATCCCTCAGTCTCTCCTCATAGGGTCATGTGCTCCAGACCCCTCATCATTTTGGTCGCCCTCCGCTGGACCCTCTCCAATGCGTCCACATCCTTTCTATAGTGGGGGCCCCAGAACTGGACACAATACTCCAGACGTGGCCTCACTAGAGCCGAATAAAGGGGAATAATCACTTCTCTGGATCTGCTGGCAATGTTCCTCCTAACGCACCCTAATATGCCATTAGCCTTCTTGGCTACAAGGGCACCCTGTTGACTCATATCCAGCTTCTCATCCACTGTAATCCACAGGTCCTTTTCTGCAGGACTGCTACTTAGCCAGTTGGTCCCCAGCCTGTAACAATGCTTGGGATTCTTCCGTCCCAAGTGCAGGACTCTACACTTGTCCTTGTTGAACCTCATCAGATTTCTTGTGACTCAATCCTCTAATCTGTCCAGGTCACTCTGGACCTTATCCCTGCCCTCCAACGTATCTACCTCTCCCCCTAGCTTAGTGTCATCTGCGAACTTTCTGAGGGTGCAATCCATCCCCTCATCCAGGTCATTAATAAAGATGTTGAACAAAACCGGTCCTAGAACCAAACCTTGGGGCAGTCCGCTAGAAACCGACCGCCAACCTGACATCGAGCCATTGATCACTACCCGCTAGACCCGACAGTCTAGCCAGCTTTCTATCCATCTTACAGTCCATTTATCCAATCCATACTCCCTTAATTTGCTGGCAAGAATATTGTGGAAGACCGTATCAAAAGCTTTGCTAAAGTCAAGGTATATCACATCCACTGACTTTCCCATATCCACAGAGCCAGTTACCTCATCATAGAAGTTAATCAGATTGGTCAGGCACGACTTGCCCTTCGTGAATCCATGTTGATTATTCCTGATCACCTTCCCCCTATTCCAAGTAGTTGCACGAGGCATAAAGGATCTGACGACAAAGGGTGCTGGGGTCGGCTGATTCCCGTCTAGACTACTGCGCTGTGCCGACAATCAGCTGATCGGCACAGCGCGGCGGCCATTTTGATGTAAATGAAGCGGCGATTATTTAAATCGCCGCTTCATTTTGCTATGTCTAATAAACTCATCTACATGGCTCCGTCGATGGAGCCATGTAGTCTAGACACACCCTAGGTTACCTCCCCTCATCCAGTAAGGGCCCCACACCCTCTTTGATCACCTTCTTCTTGCTAACGTGCCTGTAGAAACCTTTCTTGTTATCCTTCACATCCCTTGCTAGCTGCAATTCCAATTGCACTTTCACCTTCCTGATAACTCCCCTGCATTCTCGAGCAATATATTTATACTCCTCCCTAGTCATCTGTCCAAATTTCCACTTCTTGTAAGCTTCCTTTTTGTGCTTAAGCTCACCAAGGATGTCCTTGGTAAGCCAATCTGGTCGCCTACCATATTTGTTCTTCTTGCTGCACATCGGGATGGTTTCTTCCTGTGCCTTTAATAAGACTTCTTTAAAATACTGCCAGCTCTCCTGGACTCCTTTCCCTTTCATGTAAGCATCCCAGGGAATCCTCCCCATTAGTTCTCTGAGGGAGTCAAAGTCCGCTTTTTTGAAGTCCAGGCTCTGTTTGATAGCAATGGCAACTCTTCATCTTACCAACTTCTAGAGGAGTGGGAACTCACGAAAGAAGCTGGCTAGCCCTCATTGATAGATTGAGATAGATTACAGCCTGATTGCTAGCTGTCTTGGTGAAAAATGGTAAATTCCATTGTTAGATGTACAGGTTGAACTTCTCTAGTCCGGCACCCTTGGGACCTGACCAGTGCCGAACCAGAGAATTTGCTGGATCACAGGAAGTTAATATTGTCTAGCAGCATTACCAATGCTTCCACTGCTTACTGGGCTCTTAGAAGACATTTAGGAGTGAATTAAAGCTAAATAACAGCACAGAACACTGAGCGCCAGGACTGGTGGCTGTAAACAAACTTTATGGGACCATGGGAAACTTGGCCACTCCCATAATAAGTAGACATATGGCTAACTAAAAGCATGCCGGACCATGGATGTTGCTGGACCAGAGAGTGCCTAACTAGAGGGGTTCAGCCTGTATCTGGAACCAGGTTATTTCCTTCATGATTTGCTAATTGGTTGTTCAGAAATGGGTAACTGTTTTTATTTTTGTCTGCTCTTGTGTCAACCGCTTATTAGCAATGAAGTGTACTTGAAGATTTCCTTCATGGAGAAAGAATTTGGCTAGTGCACCATTATTTAGAAGAGTCACGTAGCCAAAGTCAAACAGTCAGGATTAGTTAGGGTAAATATTTTCAGTGGACGCATACGACACTTTTAGCAGTGCCATATATTTGTTGTTGTTTGTCCATGGTGCTTTGGTGAGCAGTTTCATGTTCTGCCAAAGTAGGGGTTTTAAAATCAGCCTTCAAAAGTTTTATCTCTGTTTTGATTTTCAGATATACAGAGCACGAAATTCCCAGGAAAAAAACAGTGTCACATTCATGTTTTAACTCAACCTCTGTTCACCAGTCTGCACCCTGGAAGTCATGAGCATGAGTCATTCAAAATCTTCATGCATCTGACAAAGTGGGTTTTGCCCACATAAGCTGATGCCCAAATAAATCTGTTAGTCATTAAGGTGCCACAGGACTCCTTATTTTTTAAAAAAGATCTTCAGTTTCTGCTGTACTGCAATGCCTGTGGTAACAGATTCCCATTCCTGCTCAGGGCTGTAGGTATCACCAAACATAGGCGTAACAATCCTGCTTCTCCTGGGCCAGGAGAAGAACTGTAACATCAGGTGCAGCAAATGACGGGCTAAGGATAGAGCACAGGGCTGGGATTCAGCAGATCTGAGGGTTCTGTCCCTAACTCTGCTGGGTGACCTTTGTCATGTTACTTCCCCTCACTTTGTGTCTCAGTTTTCCTGTGTGTGAAATGGGAATAATCCTTTGCAAAGAGCTTTGAGATCTGAGCGTTAGGAATTGTTATGTAACGCATGCAACGGATTTGTGATGGCAGCTGGTGCTGGGGGGTTCAGGATTTGGTTGGGTGTTATATTGGGGTGATTGTTAATTGGGAGCTGGGAAGTGTTTTAACAGATGGTGTTGGGGGCATGAGATCAGGGCACTTGTCACTGTGGGGCTTGTCTTCCAGACCTGAGGGGTTCATGGTGGTCCAGAATGGAAGGAAGTTTGATATGGACACTGAGGATGAAGTCTCCCAGGAGCCTGGGGTCCAGTGGGATCAGGAATGGCACTTCCCCTTCAGGAGGGCCAGAGAGAATGGGAGCTGCACTGGCCTTATGGTTTGCTATTGAGAAATGCCTGGGCCGGAAAACGTCCCAGGTCCAATGTGCTGAGGCTTAGATGTTCCATTCCTCTCCAGAAGATGTGACCCTGGAATTAGATCTGCGAGGCTCGCACGGGCTCGCTCTGCCTTTGGGTCGCCCTTCCAGTCTACACTACACAGACGATCCACACTGCCATGGTCGATCTTCCAGGGGTCGATTTAGCGGGTGTAGTATCTCGAACTCAAAGGGCGCCCGTCAGCGCCGGTACTCCTGCTCCCTGAAAGGAGTAAGGGAAGCCGGCAGGAGCGTTTGCTCCCACTGACCTCCCACTGTGTGGACGGGAATTTAAGATACGTCGACTCCAGCTATATAATTTACATAGGTGCAGTTGCATCTCTTACTTCGACCTTCCCTTGTAGTGTAGACGTGCCCTGGGAACGGAGCGGGTTCGCTAGAAACTTGGCCCAGGTTTGCAATCCTCAGGGACCCCTTCCGAGAGTGTAGGCTGCGGGGTGGGTTTTCTCCACAGAGCCCAGCACTGGGGACATGTGAAAAGCAACGTTGTAGGTGACACCCCATGCTCCTGTCACCCTATTGGTGGCCATGCCTGTCAATCACAAAGCCAGTTTCATTTTATTTAAATAGGCCTATTCTGGAAGGGGCGACAGACAGTGGTCCCCAACCTTTTGGGACTGCCGGGCGCCCGGGGGTGGGGCCGCGTATGCGCCGGGCGCCCAGGGATGGGGCCGCACATGTGCCGGGCGCCCAGGGGTGGTGCCGCGCATGCGCCAGGCGCCTGGGTCCCGGGGCGCAAGAATGGCTCGGGCCGGCCCTGGACACTCGGCGGGCACACATAAATGCCCCGGCGGGCACCATGGCGCCCACGGGCACTGCGTTGGGGACCACTGGACTAGCAGGAGCCCTCAGAAGAGTACTTACGAATGGGATTATATGGCTGGATCAATCTCAAGGGACTAGACTTGATGAGCCAGGAGGCCCCTTCCAGACCGGGTTGAGAGTTACTCAAAGTTGCTAAGGGGGAGCAAGAGAATTGATGAGACTGGGAACTGACCCACAGCTCTGACTGTGAGTAGCTTGTGATTTAACCCCCAGCTGCATCAGGAGCCGCCTGTGCGTGGAGTAGCTTGACGTTGCCCAGTAGGGTGCTATCATGACGCTTTCTTATTCCTTCCTCAGAAGCCGCATCGTTTTTGAGCTCTCGCCGGCCCCTGCAGTGACACGCTCACCCGGGCTGGGTTGAAATACCTGTTGCTTTTATACATGGACTTTCCTGTGACAAACGGTGGCTGAAATGAGGGGGAAAGCGATGGCACAAAACATCTGCTGGGGATGGGCTGGATCAGTGGTTCTCAAACTTGGTTTTCCATGGACCACCTGAACATTTCCAAGAGTTTGGGCAGACCCCTTTGGTCTGTCCAAATAGCAGCTACAGAGCTGGGGCTGGGAAAGGTGGACCTCTCTCTCCGGCAGCTACAGCTAGGGACAATTGCTTTGTCTGGCCACCGCAGCCCTGCAGGTCCCAAATCTTCCCCACCCTTTCTTCTCACCCCACTGCCTCACCCTGATGCCCCCCATCTACCTTCTGTTCCTCCCAGGGCACCACCTCGCCTTACATGCTCATCCTCTCCAGGGTCCAGGCACCGAATTAGTGGAGCCACGCCTGCATGGCTCCACTAACTAGGTGGGCAGCCCTTCATTCTCTCATGTGAAGCCAGCCAGGTGGGCACCTTGGAGGGAACTGTCCTGAATGGAGCTCATGGTCTGCAGACCATGGTTTGAGAACTTCTGCTCTAGATGGTGCTTAGTCCTGCCAAGACAGGGCTGGACTTGATAGCTTTTTGAGTTTCCTTCCAGGCCCATGAAAACTGCAAAAGAATTAATGACACACACAAGAAGAAAAGTGCTTGGCTTTTTCTGGAGCCCACTCCCCCGGGTTTTCTCCTCCCTGTTTAAAAATGAGTTGAAAAGCATTCGGTTAAGGTCCAAAATCATGATTAGAATCAGTGTCTAAAAAAGTACCGTATTTGACATAGAATTTTTTTAATTTAGGTGCCACCATCAGCACTGAATCTTTCCCTGTGCTGCCCTTTCATACTAAACCCTCCTCCTCCAAGGGTTCATGGGGCTTGTGTTTTGTGTTTTAGAACGACTTACTACACGGACTACAGGCAGGTGTACAGCATGGAGTACCAGACCGTGTACAAGTGCTGCCCGGGATGGTCCCAGCTCGGAGGGGATGCTGGCTGTCTTTACTGTAAGTACCACTGCATACCAATGAGGTTTTACTCTTGGGCCAATTGTCTTTGCATGCTCATTTTATGGCCTGTGCACTGCAGCAGTTGCTATAAACCCCTCTCTTAGGCCACGTCTCCACTTGTCGTTCTGATCGATCTTCTGGCGTTTGATTTGGCAGTTCTAGTAAAGACCTGCTAAATTGAGCGCTGAGGGCTATCCCAGTCGGCACAGGTACTCGTTGTAGTCACAAGCAGTAAGGGAAGCTGACGGAAACGTTTGCTCCTGTCGACAGGGGCAGCCCGTGACTATAGGCGGACTCAGCCGCCGCCTAGGGCGCCGCTGCCTGGGGCGCCTGATGATGACGTCACGAGGCGCCTGGGGCACCCGATGATGACGTCAGTCCATTGACGGCCCTGCAGGCGGGGGCGCCGATCGTGCGTTCCGCCTGGGGCGCCAGCTGCCGCAGCCGGCCTCGGGCCGCTCCTGCCTGTCGACCTTCCACTCTGAAGATGGCACCAAGATTGGCTTAAGGTATATGGACTCCAGCTATGTTATTTACGTAGCTGGAGTTGCAAACCTTAAGCCAACCTTCTGGGTCAAGTATTGATCTGGCCTTAGAAAGATACTTTCTTTTATTAAGAGGGAAAGTTTCTCTCTGAACTCCTATGAAGCCTCTTTATTACCCAGTTGCCAAAAGCTACTAACATTTTAAAATGCTTCACAGCCTGGTGAGTGATACTGTCCTTCTGGCAGAAGCGGTGGAAAGCTGTAATCCAAGCTCTGAGTGGAGTTATCATTAAGTATAATACTAATTGTTGGCTGGCTATGTAAGCGAACATGCCAGTGATAGCTAGCTCGTATGCCCAGGAATTCCTCTTGCTCTGTATTCTCTGGAACAACTTTTTGCCTTTTCATCATAGGAGGAAGCCTGGAGAGTGAAGTTTTTGAACAAATGAAGTGCCTTGAACTGTTCACATACAAAGCTGTGCTTCAGTACTGTGTTTCAGGAGCCCTGTGAGATTTGGCTGGGAATGTACTGGCCCTCAGCTGTGTGCTTCCTGTTTTGTTTGCCCCTCCCTGCACTTATAAATGAGAATGAGAGAGAGAGGGAGGGGTTCATTCATGAATTTACGTGTAAGGGGAAGTGCCTGCCAGACTGTCTTGAAAAGGATCAAATGTGTCACATGATCTTTTGGTTCTAGTTTAGGGTTTTTCATGGTTGGGCTTCCACTGGCAGAACTTGGGGCTCTCTCTGTCCCCTTCTTTTAGACTGATTTCCTGGGATTTCTTACACTGCTGGGGTTTAGTACTGTCATGACCTCAACTGAAGATGTTAGTGTCACATTCTGAGAACAGGGAGTAGCCATCCAGTATGAATAAGCTACGGCTGTGATATCTCTAGAGGTTTCGAGTGAGGGACTTGGAGTGAAGACTGCTGGGTACTGCTGTGCTTTACAACGTTTGGCAAATTGCCTTTTGCCCCAATTTAACCATCTGTACAATGGGTATAAAAGTACCTACTTCGTAAGTGTGTTGCAAAGCTCCCTTTAATCTTATTTTATAAAATGTTTTAAAATTTCTTGATGGATCATGCTATGGAAGTGCAAAATATTATTAGTATTTCCTGTGTTTTTATTATGGAACAAGACTGATTAAATGGTATATTTGGTTAGCTTGAAAAAAAAATCGCTTGGATCATACAGAGATCTAGCCACGCACGTACATAGAAATAAAAGTCACTAGTGAGGGAGTATCACATATGTTGCTTATGATTTTATTATTAATTTCATGCTCAGTAACTGACTAAAATGATCAGGTCCTTTTCTAATTAGCACTGAGAGATGCGTTTCCTACCAGTCTCATTAAAATTTAGCTTTCATTAAAGGCGACAGGCAAGTGAACTAGCAAAGGCTGACCTGGCATCAGAAGAATGAATGCCAACAGTTTTCATATCCAATTTTAAAATGATTTTGATTGTAATTGACCCCGGGCGCTGGAAAATGTCTCCTACAGCTAGTGCTCTTTTGTATTCCAGACGGGCTTGCAGAAACCTTTTCATGCACTGTGCTTCTTGAAGTGAAGGTGAAAGTAGAGTAAGACATGTCTAGCGAGCCAGTTTTTTATTTTTCTGATGTAAAGGATAATAATAAAGGAGACTAAACCCATTGTGTCAAAGGAAACTCTCTGGGTACTTAATAACCCAGAGTCAGCAGGCAGATAATGCCCTTAGCTGAACTCAGAAAAGTGAGGACTTTAATGAATTTCCTATCGAGGAAGTGAATAATTCTATCCAGGAAGGGAGCAAGAGGAAGGGAAGGAGAACTGCCTAGCCCTGCCTAGAGAAACCTCTGAACTCATCATCCTGACTATACATACAGGTTGAACCTCTCTAGTCTGGCACCCTCGGGACCTGACCGGTGCCAAACCAGAGAATTTGTCGGACCACGGGAGGTCAATATCGTCTAGCAGCATCACCAGCACTACCACTGCTTGCTGGGCTCTTAGAAGACATTTAGGGGTAAATCAGAGCTAAATAACAGCACAGAACACTGAGAACCAGGACTGGTGGCTGTAAATAAACTTCATGGGACCACGGGAAACTTGGCTACACCCATGAAAAGTGGACACCTGGCTAACTACAATCATGTTGAACCATGGAGGTTTCTGGACTAGAGAGGTTCAGCCTGTACTGAAAGTCCAAGGTGCAGGAATAATCTCTCACTGCACTGGACAGTTTGTTGAAGAATTGATTCAGAGGATAATAAGCAGAGGGCATGGTTGGTGCCCGACTGTTATAAGAAATGAAGTAAGTCTGGGCCTTCTGAGAACAAAGGCACTGGGCTGTTGAAATATTCATCACGTGCCTGTTGAGGATGTGATTGAAGAAGAAATGCCATTGACTTTCTTAATATGCACAAGTCAATAGACCCTGTTGCTCCCTTTTAAGTTTGTTTGTTTGGGTGTTTTTGTTTATGACTCCTGGGAGGAGCAAAGCGGGCCGTGTTTGCTTTGTGCCTGCAATGTAGGCTGGAACGCAGACTTCAAAGTCAAGGATTTTCCCTTGTTTCTGTTCACTGGCTTTGGGCTTTCAAAGTGGGGACACGCATGATTCAGGGAACCAGTTCAAATAATATTTCGGTGGGGGAGAGGCGTAAATGTGGAAAATAGCCGGCTCGTGGCTGCAACACACACAACCAGGACGGCGAGGTAAACGCTGCATTTCCATTCCTGCATCCCTGCCTTGGCAATGAACGTCCCTGACTCCCTGTAACTCCAGCAATTCCACTGCTGGCTGCCTCGGTGTTTGGCTAACCCCGAACACTTAGAGTATCTCAGAATAATATTCCCTGTCACAGGCAGCCTGTGTATTTTGTCTCCTTTTTAACAGCTCCCAGGGTCAGCACAGTTAGTCCTGGCTGTGTCTGTCCGTGGAGTCGCTACCAGCAGGATCTCAGGCTAAGTCCTGAGGAAAATGAGGCTGTTGCTATTTCAGAAAAATGAGAGAGAGAGAGATGTGAAATTATTAGCAGAAACTGAGGTGAGGGGTGGACTTTGATGTAAACTTCATTCAAACTGGTAAACCTCATACCACGAGGCATAATGGAGCAGTCGACAAAGGCTTCCCTTGTCGACCGTGGAGCGTCCAGAGTGCCCCGCTGTGCCGCCAAACAGCCGATCGGCACAGCATGGCAGCCATTTTGATGTAAATGAAGTGGCGATTATTTAAATCACCGCTTCGTTTTCCTACGTCTAGTAAACTCATCTACATGGCTCTGTCGACGGAGCCATGTAGTCTAGACATACCCTAAGGTGCCACAGGACCACTTGTTGTCCTCAGAGAAGCGATAGAGATTGTTTCTGCTCCATGCAGACACTGGGTAAGGTCATCAGTGGTGAAAATATACTTAGAACTGGTGCTGGAGAATGCCAGGCAGAATCAAACCAGCTAAGACCATCTCTTTTTTTCTTTCTTTCTGTCTTCCTATTGGAGTTAACATTTTTTCACTGCAGCTTGCTTGTTCCTCCAGGGTTCTGAATGCTCCTCTTTGCTTGCTTCTGCTCTTCTTGCTTTTGCCCGGCGAACCCCTCTGTCTGCCTAAAAGCAGAAGCACATGGTGCTCTATTGGGGGAACTTTGCACCCCCCATCTGCCCATATATACTTCTGCCCATAGCTCAGCCACGCCAGTAGCATCTCTTTCATAGCCAGTAGGTAGTATCCGATGTTCGATGGAATATGCTAAATAATATTATGGGGGAACAAGGCCCCTGTGCCCGCCTGATTATTAACCCAGCGCTGTGCTTCCCTCAGGGCTGTATTACCTGTCTTCAGGGCCGCCTTGGGCGGGGGAAGAGGAGAGGAAGGGCCTGTGGCAACACTATCCCAGTGCCCCAGGTGCGGGGCCTGAGACCACCCCCTCAGCACAATTCCTGCCCCTGCATGATTCCTCCCCCAAGTTTCACCCCTGCTCTGCCCCCTTACCCCCCTTCCCCAAGCAATGTGGCCGGTGGGATTATGGGGTCTGGCACAGTGGCAGCAGGGGTCACCCCCCACTCACCATGCAGGTGGTGGGAGCCGTAGCGGCCCGGCAGCCTGCTCCACCATGCTGTACCGCCCTCTCCCAGCTGGCTGCACCTCCCTTCTCTCAAGCCCTGGGGCCAGGGTGCTCTGCTTCCTGCCACAGAGGAGAAACCTAACGCAGCTCTACCTGAATGGCGAGTGTGGAGGGGCAACCCCTGCTGTGACCCCATGCCAGAGCCCATAATCCCCTGGGTCCCTCTCGTCCCGAGGATGGTTGGAGCGGTTGCTGTGGGGCCTCCAAAAGTCCAGCTCGTGGGCCAGCTGCCCTGTGTGCCCTATGGGTGAAACACCTCTGCCTGCCTGATAGGAGAGTGCTTTGCCCAGACCTCTGATCTCACACGCTACCTCGTCCTCGTGTAGCAGGTCTGCAGCTGGCTTGAAGCACTGAGGGCTTGATTATTCCAGCCTCCAAAATGTGCAGTGCTGCTGGTCCACGTATGGAGAGGTAGGAGAATGGTCCATACAGCGCCACCAGGCCAGGACCTGCTTAACGACCCGCAAGCTCAGTGCCCCTGCTGGGAATGGATAATTGGGAAATGGATGGCAAGTTTAATAGAAACAGCCTGTAAAATGTCACTTCAGGAAGAGTGCTGAAGAATTAATGCTCTGCAGAAATTTGAAACATTTTGGAATATTTGATTTCCCTGCTATTCCCCTCTCCCTGTGCCATTTGCAGTTGTCTGCTAGGCTTGTGTCATTCCCAGGAGCTGTCAAGTTTCACCTTATCAATGTGTAGAATTCAGTTCTCTTGTGGATTACTTGCTTTTTCTCACCCCTTCTTCTCACAGTGGAAAACAAGTGATTAAAAAAAATCAGATTCTTTTAATCTGAATAGAATTATTTTATTGAAATCCATTTTTCTTTTAAAAATAAATCTAGTTCAAATTAAAGTTGAAGTTATGATAACTTATGTTAAGGTTTAAATTTATAATTAAATTCATGTAGAAAAAACAAAAAAGTAAATAAAAATTAAGCTGCATGTGTTTGCTGCAGAAATTTCTAAAAACAGAACCATTCTGACCTGGTGGAAGTCACTGGTTAGGCACCTGGAACCAAAGTGTGTTGAATTCATTTTATTCATTTTGGCACCACTAGCCTCTTCTGTGGTTGCAGAGAGAATATTTTTCATTTCAGTTTATTCAGCTAGTTCATCTGAATGACTAGTTCAGTCCAACTTAAGAACCCACCAAGAGTTGAAAGGCAAGCTTGTTTTCCTCTTCCCATCTACGAGTAACAATTAAATGCAAGAGGATGAGTTCTACTAGTTCTAAAGTCTTGAAGGACATAGCTGCCAGAAATAAACAACTCAATTCACTAACTACAGGTAATACTTCCTATATTTAATAAATCGGTTCATTTTAAATGCAAAACGATTCAATAAATTATGTGTTTAGCACATTTAAAAACTTCTATTTCATGAATACAGCAGTTTTACAATGTTGTTTCTATACATTTTTAATTGAGTTCCAATTTCTATCCAAATAGAGCTTGACATAAATCACAGTAATGATCATCATCTAATAAGTGCATTATACACCATTTTCTGATATAATGAAGTATGCAAACATTGATAATTTGAATAAATGCATGTTAAGCTCTGTAATTGCTTAAATATGTATAGCTATATTGTGTTCCTATGCTTAGGAAAAAGTACCAACTTTTATGTAAAGGGCTATATTCAATTGCAAATGAACATTTTTAATGGTTACTAACCAATGAGATTCAATCTTTCTTTAGGAAAATAACAAAAAAAGAACAATTGCAAAACAAGATGAGAATCAATTATTTAAATTGAAGTTTCCTGCTTGATGATTCAAATTGTGATTGAAAGATGTGATTTAAATTACTCCTCCCTGCTTTGCTGCGTCTCCGTTACCATGTCATTCCTTATTGCATTTTCACCCACCTTTGTCCCGGGCCATTCATCCGCACAACCCGTTTAGAGAGGGAAAAGGTCAGAAGTCACGACAGCCTTTTTCACTCGTAGTCTGGTATCAGATTCCTTTCCTTAATGATAACTGATAAGATTGGCTTAGAGCTTGTTAGTTTCAGATGACATCTGAGATGTCACATACATTCCACATGGGTTGAATAGTGTAGTTAAAGTCCTTGCTGTGCAGGATAAGGCTTGTGTGTCTGGGTAGGCTCCTGAAGTCCACTGTTAGCTCTACGATGCTGAAAAGATGGATCCCATTGAGTCTTTACAATTGGTAGCTCTTAATCTGAATGGAACAACTGGAGTTCAGGAAGAGACACTGCATCGGTGTACCCCTGCTAGCTCCTTCCGTTTTGGTGAATACAACTGCTGGAGGGAGAGGAACTGAGGACGGTGAAAAGGAGGGAACACGAGGAGGCACGGGAAGAAGGATTTAGTGGGTGGTTCGGTAGATTGTGATTTTCCATGTGTACAAGACAGTTTCATTTAAGGGTGTGTCTACACTGCCCATTATTTCAAGATAACTGGCGTGATTTTGAAATAACAATGCGAGCGTCTACACAGCCATTCCATGATTTCGAAATAATTTCAAAATAACGGACAGCTTATTCTGAAATCTGTAAATTTCATTCTATGAGGAATAACGCCTCTTCCAAAACAGCTATTTCAAAACAAGGCATGTGTAGATGCTCCACTGCTGCTATTTCGAAATAGCCCCTCACCAGGGCCATTCTTAGTTATTCCTCCCCAGTGCCTCCTGGGGCTCTAAATCGAGATAGCACGTATACATGAGGGAAGCCGGCCTCGGACTACTTTGAGGTTTCTCTGCAGTGTAGACGTGCTATTTCGAAATAAGCTATTCTGGAGTAGTTATTCCAGAATAGTTTATTTCAAAATAGCCGTGCAGTGTAGACGTATCCTAAAAGCCCAAGAAATGCTGGCGCAGACTCTTGTTTGTGTTCCAGGTTCTGAGACACGGGATTGATTGTGGCTAAAGAGGGAGAATAAAACGTGCAGTTCAGTGTGGGGGGTGGTTATCGGTGACTGAGGTGGGGATGAAAGAGCACGTTGAATATCCCCAGGGGGTGCATAGAAAGCAGCCCAGTTCAAATCGCCTTAAGAGGGGAGCTTTTAATAGTCTCAAATAGCCTTTTGAAGACACCAAAGGGTGTACCCTTATGCTGAGCTTCATTTCTCTGTTTAGCTTTAGCATATCGTTCAATGAGCATTGCACTCAGAGGGGCCTGTTCTGGGCAGCCCTGCTCAGCCGTTGGTTTCTACTGTGCACACATGTCAAACCCCTGCGTGGCGCATAACCCTGGGCTGTACAACCCTCCACATAAATCTTGTGCCAGGTCTCCTGCAGGACTGTGATGGGGGCGGTCACAGAAGAACCTTTGGGGCTGCTTCCCGGGCTGCTGACAAAGCCACTGCCACTCACCTTCCTGCTCTCTGGGGCTTCTCACCACCCTGTCCTGCTGGGCCAGATCTCCTGGTCTCCCCCAGCCCAGGCACCAAGCTGAGATCACTGCCCCCTCTCCAAGAGCAGTACAGACACTGACACTCTTCAGGTCTGAGGAGAAGGCAGTTTTGGGCCCAGCTTTCAGGAACCCAACCCCCAACCGGGATCAGAATCCCAAATAAAGCCCCCCTTAACAATGAAAGGAGGATGTACACACTGGTGGCTCCCCCAGGTAACAGTTATTTACACTGGGCTTGATAGTAAAGCAAAGTGAGGTTATTAAGTACAAAACCACAGGATTTAAGTGTCTGCAAGAGAAAACAGGCAGAGCAAAGTAGATGACACATTTAAAATAACAACAATGCACAGTTAGTTCTAACACTAAAAGCTCAGTACAAACTTACCCGAAAACAATTTTTATTTCAGCTAAATCTCCAAACCAGGGACGATCTTTTTCACCCTGGGGTCTCTGGTTCATTCTCCTGGGAGTGACATGCCAGCCAAAGACAAAGGGACAGCTTGCTTCCCATTGTTTTATAGATTTCACTTTGGGTGGAAACTTTTGTTCTCCTCCCACCTTCCATGGAAAATTTCCTGGTCAGCCCCTACCAGTTGGGGTGGTCACGTGATTTCCTAAGACCAACCACTGCTTAGACTCAAAGAACAAAAGAAGCAGTTTACAGGTGATCACCCAGACATTGAGGTGTCCAGCACTGGAAACAGCCTTGATGGCTTTCATTTGCACATTTAAAACCGTAAACCATCCCATCCCCCATATCTCTAACTTTACACAGAAGAGTGATACATGCACCAAAATACAACATACAGATCCAGCAGACTGTGACATTAAGATTGATAGGTTACATGAAGTATTTTGTGCAAAGCATCTTTTGGGTTATGCATGTTTGTGTCCATATGTCCGTTGCGTAAAGCACATGGGGTGAGACTGTGAAACCGTCACAGTCTCCTTGCAGGAAGGCTTGGTTATTTTATGAGGTGTCTTGATTTGGACTCATAAGTGTGTGTACATTGTGGTGCAGTGAATGGCAAATGCTTTTCTCAGTTAACTTTACTCCATTGTATTTGACTTCCCTATTTTGTGTCACTGCGAGCCTCTACCCCTTGTTTTTTGAAACAGGAATAGGAGTGGCAGGGTTCAATTTAAAGGAGTAGTTCTCTATAAACATCAGTGTCACCCAACAGAAATTAACACCCCGAATATCCATTGATAGTAGCTGGCAAGCGCAGCCTCTGCTGTGCCTTGCACTGGCAGGGGTCTGAAAACAAAGGGAGGTCGGTGCTGCAAAAAGTCCTACAACTGTGTTTTTTGGGTAACATTTTGTTGTAAGGGTTACTTCAGAAATAAAACTCTCCGAGTAGAACAGGCATGCTAGTGATCAAGGCCAGAAAGAGGGTAGATCTGCTTCATGAAATAAGAACATTTACGTTCTGAGCAATGTCGACTTTGCCAGATGTAGTGAAAATAAAAAGGGGGCTTGATTCAGAGAGGGGCTGGGCACTGGCAGTTCCCATTTTGCTCAGCCTGATCTGCCCTCATTAAAGTTGTTGGAAAGACTCCCATCAGCGTCAGGAGGTGCTGGCTCAGAATGCCATTGTATCGCAAGTTAAGAACAAAGTGAGAGACAAAGTTAAACACAAAGGGAGAAAAGTCAAAAGTAAAACAAGGAAAGTGAATGTAATGCCCCGTAGGGAGCGCCCCTCTGCGCTCAGATTTGTCCTCCTTACCGATTCATAGACTTTAAGGCCAGAGGGAACCATTGCGAGTATCGAGTCTGAGCTCCTGCACATAACGGGCCACAGAACCGCACTCTCCTGCCCCAGTAATTGACCCAGAACGTCCGGCTGAGATACCAAAATCCTCAAGTCTTTAAATAAAGACTTCAAGTTACAAAGAATCCATCATTTACTCTGGTTATCACCACCAAGGCTGCAAAGGGAGGAGTAAATCCCAGGATCTCTGACAATCTGGCCCGGGGGAAAATTTTTTCCTACATATGGCGGTCAGTTAGCCCCTGAGCATGTGAGCAAGACCCACCAGACTGATACCTGGAAAAAATTCACTGTAGTAACTTAGCACCTTCTCCACCAAGTGTCCCATCTCCGACCATTGGAGAGATTTACTAACAGTAGATGCGGGTGAGCCATATGTCATTGTAAGCAGTCGCATCGTACCATTCTGTCCATACACTTATCACGCTCAGTCTTGAAACAAGCTCGGGTTTTTTTTGCTCCGTTTCAGGATCTCCGAGTTTTCTCACAGGGGAATGTGATTCTTAACAGACAGTGGCATAAAGATGCTTGCAGCTCACCAGCCCTTGGCCCTGTGACTTAAACAGGGAGATCTACTTGGTTTTCTCTGGTGCTGCAGTAACATGCTTTCTTTCGAGCGTCTGCCTTCCTGAAGTAGGAAGTGCTGGGTTGGCTCCTATCAGCCAGGGAAGGGTTACATAGTCCCATAGATTGTAAAGTTCATGCCTAAATATAAATATCATTGCCAAGAAATGAGCCAGAGAATAGTGCTACCCCCTCCCTCACTCACCCTGGGTCAGACATAACCCTGATAAAAACAAGTGGTTTGATGTCTCTGTGGTAGCTATTGTCCATTCCACAGTGAAATACAATATGAAATTTGGATACCGTCTTTTATTGAAGATTCCAGTGAACTTTCATAGTCTATACACAACAATCATTGCATCCATAGACTGGCAGCCATGTCTGGGATGAAATGTGGGAACTGGGTCACACTGTGTAACAATGGAATGCCATATGCTGCACCTTCAGTCCGAGGATCTCTTTCTAAGCATGAGTGAATTAAGACTTTCAGGCCCCCTTGGTCCCTTAGAATAGAATATTATTATTTCCACTTTACACCCAGGGAAACGGAGGGCCAGAGAGGTGAAGGTACTTGTCAAAGTCTCAGAGGAAATCTGCGGCCTAGCAAGAAGTTGAACACAAATCTCCTGATTTCTTGTGTTACATCTCCACAAGGACTTCCAGTAGCCCCTAGAACAGTGGTGGGCAACCTGCAGCCCCCAGACCACATGCGGCCCATTGCCTCAGTTGTCCATCGCTGCCCTAACACCACGCAGTGGCCCTTGCTTGTATGGACTTGGAGGAAACTGAACTTACTGAACTATTAGTACCAGTCCATGCCACCTGTAGAGGTTCCTCATGGATGTACAGCCAAACCCCGAGACAACCAGACTCTGTCTGTGAGCTCTCCCAGGGTCACAGAGTGAAACCTGAAGAGTCTTCATGTTCCACCTGACCTGAAAGTTATTTCCTGCCTGCAGAGAGAATTCCATTGACTAATATTGACGTCCTCTAAAAAAACCAAACAAACATGCTCTTAGTCTGTGGGACTAGATTACTAGTGATATTTTAAGGTTCTTTTCTAAAGAGGCAGTGTGGAATGTGTCTGTGCTGAAAGTTCCAACAAAAATATTTATAGCTTCATGGGCTGTGTGTCTTAATACCTGGGGGAAAAGCTCTGTGCATTCGGAAGTAATATATATGAAAATTGACATTTGTAAGGAGAGCCACCAAAACTGGATTTCTGCGAGTGAGTTTCTGAGCTTCTCCCCAGGTAATATGTACGGGTTTGCAATGGCACCCAATGCTGCATAGTCATAAAAAGTGACTTAAACCTTAGCCAGGAAGATAGATGGATTTCGGAGGCAGCATTTCATCACAGTTTCATTAGCCTGGGTATCGGGGCATTTTAACTTCAATGCTACCTTTGTATTGTTAAGCAGTCTTTTGGGGAGAAAATAAAAAGTGGTCAAATCCTGAAACTCTAACTTAACAAGAACTAGCACCCAGGCTAAGTATTTCAGTGATCATGTCTCGAAGGTCTAAGGTGGGGGTTCAGATGTCGGTCAGAAAGGGATTTAAATCAAGGCAAAGACACAGCTCAGCCTCGCCAGTCATGACCTACTCAGCTCTATGACAAGGGCATGTTTGCTTCTCAGAGTTAACTACCTGAGCCCTTTGAACCTGAAGCAGGTACAGAGGTGGGACAACATGGGACACTTATATAGAGCCGTGAAGGGTAACTAAATGACACTGTGTCTTTTGTTGGAATTCTGCTGGGCTGAGCCGCCCGGTTGATGACCATTCTAAAGCAAGTCTCCAGACACACTACGCGATAGCCCGAGTTACCCCCTTTGAAGGAAAGGGGAACTGCAATTAGTACGAACACCTGCAACATACAGTTAAAGATGTGACGCTCCAAGAACATCTCCAAGAAACCCAAGCAGCAAAACTCAACTAAGTTATTCCTCTCCAGGGTAGTCCTGACCTTCTTGGCTGGGTTGCTGTACCTGTTGGTCATGCCTCTCTCTCCCATAGCCTCACCCTTTAGTCCTTGTGGAGAGGTGAGTCTGTCCTGATCTGTGTGGTGAGATTTTTGTGCTCTCACTTATTTTGAGATTGCATACCCAGCTGAATTTAAGGATGAACCCAGCGGTATGTTCTTTCCTGTGTGACAAGAATGGGTGAACTGTTATCCACCGTTTCCCTATGCTACTGCTCCAGCAGTCTAATAATCTACTCTGCTAGGAATTTTTTCTTGATATTCAGCATATATGTCCTTTTATTCACTTATAACTAGAAGTGTTTCAACCCTGGTGTTGCTTGGGTCCGTAACTCAAATAAGTTTTGTTTTTCTTTATGTAATGCATTGCTCGGGTGGGGGTAGAGGGGATTGCGGATGAGGGGTTCAGTCTGTATGCTGCCCTGGGAAAAGAGGACAACCCTAGCCCTCTTTCACCACACCAACTTAGGGCCAGGTGAGAATCACCTTTCCACAGCTGCTGCAGATGCAGTGGGCACAGCTGGGGAAGGGGCGCGTGTCCCCTGACTGGGGGGCAGACAAGCACACTGACACATAGACACTCAAAAGGGAAAACTCTCTGAAATATATAGAAGCTAGTTGTCCCTTTCTCCACCCCTGCCCCCTATTGGCCAAATGGGGGTATAGCTGTCCTGGTTCCCATGTCAGGCCCCCTTGCTGCCCCCATGTGGTCATTTTACAGTATAACTGTCTCTCCTTCTGAACCTCTCCCTTTCCATTTTATGAAAAACAATTGCATGTCCTGGCACAACCAAACCCTGACCTTGCTTTAAGTTAGGATAAGAGGAAGCTGCCTACCCAATTTGGTGACTCTTACTGTTTAGGAGGAGTTCTTGAACAAATGGACTCACAGACGGATAGACACACAAACTCTCTAAATTATATAGTAGATAACCCCAGAAACCTGAACCCATAGGGAACTAGTAGGAGAAGAGAAAAAACACAAACAGTTAATATAAACAAGGTTATTTCTTTGTATCAGGTGTACCGAGTGAGTGTGTATGTGTAGATGGTGGAATGGGGAATTCACACTGTGGAGAAAAGCATGATAAAGGACAATGTCAGGACCTCACATAGAGTGGGAATTTCAGAAGGCAATTGTGTTTCTGTAGGAAAATCAGAGTCAGTATTTAATGCATGCAGCTATCAATGGTAAAAAGAATAACAGGAAACTTAGTAATGGGGAAATTAGTTCTCTATATTATAGTGGATCATAACTGGCTGCAATCTGATAAAACATTACGATAAGAGAATTCTAATCAAACTTGACAAAGAGAATGTGATTTGAAGGATTGGCCACTAAGCTGTGACCCTAAGATAGCCTCCCTGAGCCATTACACAGAACTGGAATAATTTCCTCCCGCTTATGGCTGATACCTCCTTCCATATCAGTAGAAATAGCTGCTCAGAGCTCCTGTCCCTTTCTGCTAAGAGCTCATTCCTTCGGTCCTTTGATTTTATGCTTGTCTTTCCCTCTTAATTCCAAGCAACCCTGACATTTCCCAGCTGAATCCGTACATTGCCAGGATTCCAAAAAGCTCATCAGTTGACTCCCATCCTTAATGTGTGTTGCAAAATGCCTCCGTGGCTAAGCATGTCCTACATGGCCTTGGGGGGGTCATCCTAATATCTCAAAGAGCAATATGGAGCTAATGGAGCTTTGCTTAGCCTGGGCAACTGGCTCTGAGCAGTCAGAGATGAAACCAAACCATCAGAAAAGTGTTGTCACCTAAGGTGCGTCTAGATGGCAGGGTTTTTTTTTTGAAAAACAGCCATTTTTCCGAAAAAACTTCACTTACGTCCGCACTGCTGCTGCGTTCTTTCGAAAAAAAAATCGAAAGAACGCAGGGGTTTTTCCAACATTGGTAAACCTCATTCTACGAGGAAGAATGCCTTTTCCGAAAGAGCTCTTTCAGAAAAAGGCATGTGTGGACATAGAAGAGGGAGTTTTTTTGAAAGAAGAGGCCTCCAGGAAAAAGCACAGGTGCCCTGGTGGCCACTCCATCCATAGCAATCACAGCTTAAATGCGAAATAGCGTCCATTCAGGGTGGACGCTATCTTTCGAAAAAGCAGATCTCTTTTTCGATGCGCTTTGGCAATGTGGACGCTCTCTTTTGGAAGAAGTTTTTTTGGAAGATCTCTTTCGGAAAAGCTTCTTTTGAAAGAAGCCTGCAGTCTAGATGTACCCCTCATCTCTTGTGTTGCTGGGGTACTGTTGATAGCTGGTTACCTGTGAAGAGCCCTCAGATTTCTTACTGCTTGCATACTGATAGTTACACCAGCGCTGTAGTTATACCAGCTAGGTGTAGATCCAGTGAGAACACTCTCTGTTGACCAGAAAATCAAGGGGCGCTGGGGAGCAGAATAGGGAATGAAGTGGGAGACACTGTATCGAATGCTTAGAGAAAGTGAGTATTAGGGAGTCCTGCCCTCAACTTGGCCACCACTTGCCTTGTGCAGGTCATGTAATTGCTTTGCCCCTCTGTGCTCATCCGTTATCAGGAGGAGGAGGCGAATATTCACTTCTGGAGGCTTGGTTAATTGCTATTGTAAAGTGTCTGGAGATTACCCAGCCAAAGGGGCTGTAGAAGTGCAAACGGTCAGAATCAAAACATAACGGGGGGGGGGGGGGGAGAGAGGAGTGGGAGGAGGAGGATAGACATTGTGGCTTACTGCGAAGCTGTCATTGTTTCTTAAAGCATCACTGCCAAGGGCAGTGGGGGTATTTGTTGTGACACAGTGAAGAGGGCAGGGGTGAGGTGGTATTTTTTTGTATCTCCCAGTAAGAGGAAATGATCTCTTGCATGCATTGAAGTGTCTGGCTTAATGTATTTCTTGCTCTCTCCATTGCTTTATGTGAACCAACGGACTGATGCTACGAGCCCCATATCTTCCAGTTTCTCTTTACTTTCTGTATGATGATTGTTTCCAAAGCGTGGTGCGTTCAGAGCACGCCAGAATGCCAGTCCTTGCTCTCTGGCTGATCTGGAGCTAGGAGACAATTGACACAGGCTGGCCAATAATTCATGACATTCTCCTGCTTCTGCCTATGAACATTCCAGCCCTGAGCATTGCAAGAACCTGCGGCGCTATTCCAGCCCTGCCACAGTAGCTTCTCATAGATGTAGTGGATGGGCTGGGATGTGCCCATGGAGTATGTACACCCTCCTGCACAACACACATTCAGCCTGCCATTGCCAGCCTGAGAAACAGGGCACATCTAGACTACTTTAAGAGTAGGTTAGATAAATGTCTATCAGGGATGGTCCAGACAGTATTTGGTCCTGCCATGAGGGCAGGGGACTGGACTCGATGACCTCTCGAGGTCCCTTCCAGTCCTAGTATTCTATGATTCTATGATACCATCGGCTTCCCGAAAGAAGATATGCAAATTCAGTGTGAATTTTCATATCTTCTTCTGATCCCTTTTTTGGAAGAGGCTTTTTCAAAAAAAAAAAGAAGCGAAGCAGCAGCCTAGATGGGGTTTTTCATGCAACCCCCTCCTTTTTTGAAAGAACCCTGTAAACCTCATTTTTGAGGAATAAGGGTTCTTTTGAAAATGGGAGGGTTTGCGCGAAACCCCCCGTCTAGACTGCTTTTTTTTTTTTTTCCGAAAAAACCTCTTCCAAAAAAGGGATCAGAAGAAGATATGCAAATTCACGCCACATTTGCATATCTTCTTTAGGAAGCCGAGGGTAGGTCTAGACGTACCCACAGAGGGGTGTTTTATGGAGAGCACAAGTTCAGGAGATTTGTCTAGCAGCAGGGAACATGTCTCCTCCGCAGGGTGCTGATGCACTTTACATGCATGCTGCCGTTTTAGTCAGAAGTGTTGTGAGCCCCATGTAGCTTTGGCAGCGCCAAGGTGCGGTTGCATACAGTGGTGTCGCAGCAATATAGATGGTGTAACGTTTCAGGATCCTTTGGGGAAGTATGGAGAGGGTGCTCGTGCCGTATCACCATTATGCTTGGTACTGGCATTTGGGGAGAGGAAGACATGGTACCTCCTGCTGGGTCTTTGTTTCAAGGCTCAGTTATACAAGAGGCCTATTTTTTAAAGGCGTGTCTGCATTGTGCTGCTCAGCATTTGTGGATTCGTAGCTAGGCCCCTACACAACTCATGGTCCATTTTGGTCAATTTCACAGCCATAGGATTTTAAAAATCGTAAATTTAAGGATTTCAGCTATTTCCATCTGAAATCTCCCAGTGTTGTAATTGCCGGGGGGCCCAACCCAAAAAGGAGTTGGAGGGTTGTCACTAGGGATGTTAATGGTTAACTGGTTAACCAGTTACCAGTTAACTGGTGGTCTGGCTGAGCTGCAGCACCTCTTGCCCAGCGGGGTCCACTGTGCTGGGGGCCGAGGGCACTCCAGCCTGGCCGGAGCAGCCCTTGCTTATGGTGGGGGCCGGTCCAGTCTTGCTGGCCCCCCACCTGCCCTGTTTAAGTGGTTAACCAGTTAAACATCACGTTTCACTGGCGAACTGATGAAAGGGGATTTTACATCCCTAGTCATCACAAGGTTATTGTAGGGGCAGGGGTGGCAGTACTGCTAACCGGCCTCCTGCACTACTCCTGGGCGTGGCTCAGAGCCAGGCCCGCAGTGAGCAGCTGGCCCTGTCTGGCTGCCAGCGCTGAAGGTGGCAGCGCAGATGCAAGGGCGGCGCGGTGAGGTGCTGCCACCCTTACTTCTGTGCTGCTGCGGCTGGCGGGGTGCTGCCTTCAGCGCTGTGTGCGTGGCCAGCAGCTGCTGCTCTGCAGCCGCCCAGCACTGACAGCAGTGCAGAATGAAGGGTGGCAATACCACGACCCCCCCTTACAATAAACTTGTGACCCCCCCCCGCAACTCCCTTTTGGATCAGGACCCCCTACTTGTCCTGCCTGTGAAATCTGTACCGCACAGAGGAAAAGCCCACAAAAGACCAGGTTTCATGGAGGGAGAGCAGATTTCCTGGTCCGTGACGTGTTTTCCGTGGTCAGGAATGGGGCAGAACCCTGTTCATAGCTTATAAAGGCAGAAGGGGCCACTGTGGCCATGTGGTCTGACCCCCTTCATAGCACTGGCCAGAGAGCTTGCTGAAGTAATTCCTGTTTGAGCCGGAGCATGTCTCTTAGAAAAAACATCTGGACTTGAAAATCAATCACTCTTCTGCTCCTACGTGCCTAAGTCACTTTTGAAAATGGGACTTCACAGATGAAGTCCCTTAGGCCTTGCAAAGCTGAATGGAGCAAAAGCCCTAAATACTCTCAGCCCTGGTTTACACTAGGGAGTTATTTTTAAATAATAAGCGGAGCAGCCACACTACTAAGTCTGTTATTTTGAAATAACGGGCTGGTTATTTCGACATCTGTACTCCTGCTTTCCTCAGGCAAGAACGCTCATTTTGAAATAGCGATTTCAAAATAGCAGTAGTGAGGGTGCTCCTTTGCTGCTATTTCGAAATGACGACTCCCCAGAGTCATTTAAACTAATTACTCCCCCGTGCTTCCTGGAGCTCTGTGTTGAGGTAGTGCGTCCACATTAATGGAGTCTACCTCGGACTCATTGTGAGGCTCCCCCGTAGCGTGGACGCGCTATTTTGATTTTGTTATTGCGGGAGTTATTATTTTGAATTTAGTTATTTTGAAAGAATTTCCTAGTGTAGACATGCCCTCAGAAATTGGGGCCGGAGGCCAGTTTTTTAAAAGTATTTAGGCACCTCGTGGGGTTTTGAGAAGTGTCTAGGCACCAAACCCCTGTTGAAATCAAGGAATCTTAGACATTTCGGTGCTTCTGAAAACCCCACTAAATACCTACATATCTGGCCCTTAGTGCCATAAGTTACAGTTTACTTTCGTCAGAGTGGAATGTGCTCAGCCCGTAATTAGACAGAAAACACCGACAGAGCTATCTATTGAAGGGTTTCCCTCAGACATATAATTCAGACATTTAATACACTGGCTGACCAGATGAAGGGTCAGTCCTAGATTGCTGCCAGATGTATTTTATTGGTTGAATAGTGTTCAAGTGTATTTTTAAGAAGGGTTGGATGCAGAGCAGCTGGCTGACCCAGCCCCCTTGCTGCTGCTTCCATGGATGGAGCTGTACTGGTCTTACAGCTATGCTGGGAGGCTTTCGGGGGGGGGGGGGGAGGTGAGAGGGGGAAACCTCATTTGTAGAGACAGCCAGTGTCCCTGGGCCTTGAAAATCCCCAGATGGTTACATTTTACATACCTGAGAGAGTTATAAAGTCTAATCCACTGAAACTGTAGGTCTCTGTAGGCGCCAAGGCCAGCAAGTCAGAGTGATAAGAAGAGTTAACAATCAGGTGATTTCAAGAGCTGCGTGTGCTTCATGGAGTTGTTTAGTTTGGAACCATTCTGTCTTTTCCGGTATAATGTCCCCCTCCACCAAGGGAGTTGTGCATGAAAACAGGCTCTTTGTTCTTTGGGGTTTTACTCAATCCTGCTGCTTAATCCCCACCTGAAATCCTCATATTTTCTTTTGATCATCACGGGCAATTACCTTGTTGAAGATTATGATATCACAACAAATGGACTATGATTGTGGTTGAGGAGTAAGCAGTAGGAACCACTGAATTTTAAAGTATGTATTTACTTACCATAAACAGCAAGTGAGTTTATGCATATTCCTAGTTACATCATAAAAATAAACCCCCTGACAACCCAGGGCAGAAATGCCTCTGGATTTTTCAGTGATGTCTCAGGCCAGGTCTACACTGGGTGGCCAAGTCAAACTAAAGTACACAACTGCAGCTATGTGAGTAACATAGCTGGAGTCGATGTACCTTAGTTCAAATTCCCACTGTGGGGGAGGGAGGTCTTCCCTTACTCCTTGTCACTTAGTGGAGTATGGGAGTTGAGGAGAGCATGATCAGCAGTTGATTTAGCAGGTCCTGTCTAGACCCACTAAATCAACCCCCAGGAAATTGATCTCTGCAACCTTGATCTCCCAGTAAGTGGAGACAAGGCCTCAGCTGCTGTATATCAGTCACCTTGTTAATTAACATTATTTCTGTTCTTGGTACATTTCTTCTTAAGGTCATAAGTGAAAATATTGGCTTTGTTCCTTAGATTCCTTGATTTTTGTGTCAAGCTGCAGAAAAAAAATAGAGTGCCTGTCTCCCTTCTCCCCTACTTTCCCTGCATTTAACATTTGCAGCCTGGATGCAGAGTTTCAGTACGTAGATTCCCTGTACTCCATTCAGGTTCTTATCTGACATGGGCCCTCTCTCTCCCTTCCCCCTCTCACTACTTTTCTGTGGCAGCAATATGTCTTCACCACAGGCTGGAGGTTTTGTTCTGTCCCTTTACTCTTTGGTCGCAGGCACTCACAAGAAATGCTTTGATCTCCTTCACACCACTGATTGATTCTCCTCAGCTCCTATGTCAGATCTGCTAGTTATCCTCTTGCCAATAAGTTCAAAGGCTCTGTGAGCTGCTCCTTGGAGCCAGGTGAATCCCCAGCATCTGAAGGCACATCCCCATCTCTTGACCTAGATGCGCTTTGCCAATGCCAGGGGAGAGGTTCATTTTGTGTTGCTCCAGGTGGCATAATGACACTTCTCCCCAGCATTAGGTCCTGTCCCAGGCTAGATTTATCTCTCTCCAGGCCAACTTCAAGAAGCAAAATATTTCAGCGAGTCTCTGTGCCATTTAAGAAACTTTTCAACATTCTGAATGTTGTATTTTGTGTGTTTCGGGGGAAAGCAGTGGCACACTGCTTTGTTAATGAGACAAAGGCCACATTGTGTTAGAGTCACTGTGTGTCTAGAATGGCTACAGGAGTTGGGAGGAGAAATGGGGAGAAAGGAAGATGACCTGTCGTGCCCACACAAACACCCCTCTCTGATCACATGCCATCTTGCTGCCACGCAGGTGACATTCCAATCAGTGCAAGTATTAGCAGCGCTGTGAGCTAGAGAAGAGGTATTGTTCCCACACCTGGCTTGTGGGTACCTGTGTGGGTTTGGTTTCCTTTGTCCTGCTGGTATACAATGGATCTTCAGATGAGTGTGGCTTTAAAGGCAAATTTTCAAAGGGTTTCTGAAATTGCATTGACAATGTTTACATCCATTTGTGTGGGCAAAGCTTCTGACTGGTATGTGTGAAACAAGTATTCATGATCTTCACTGCACATTTTTCCATGAGCAAATACTTTTGTTTTTGTATAGGCAAATATACAAATATCTGTAAGTATTATGGAGATGTTTTGAGCTGTTCCTGTTACTATGATAATATGCCACAAATGGATGGGAACTATAGGTCCAGTAGCTCTGCTATTTAAACAGTGAATATTGTTAGTTTGGGTAATGGGGAGGGGAATGTACCAGACTGGATATTGCTACGTTGCCTGGAAGGAGTAATACATACTCGGGACACTGCTTTGATTTATTCTACAGCTTGAACCTCTCTAGTCTGGCACCTTCAAGACCTGGTCGTTGCCGAACCAGAGAATTTGCCGAACCACAGGAGGTCAATATTGTCTAGCAGCATTACCAACACTTCTGCTGCTTGCTGGGCTCTTAGCAGACATTTAGGGGTAAATTAGAGCTAATTAACAGCACCGAACACTGAGAGCCAGGACTGGTGGCTATAAATAAACTTTATGGGATCACGGCAAACTTGGCCAGACCCATGATAAGTGGACATCTAGCTAACTACCATCACATTGGGATATGGATGTTGCCGGACCAGAGAGTGTCGGACTAGAGTTGTTCAACCTGAAGTAATTTGAGTCTTGGGAGTGACTGTGCGAAGAATACAACCTCCCAGGAATTGCTCACCAGAATTCTTGAAGCCAGATAGAAACTTGAGAGGTTCCTAACTAGAGGAGTGCTGGGTGAGAGGGATGGGGATAGGAGTTATTCCACCTGCACCATGATTGGATGACTATTGGTCTCCAGCTGACACCAAGTATTGGGATATTTGCCTGTATTTTAACCATCCGCTTTTACGTGCCTGGTCACTGACCGTGAAGGGGGACAGTGCACCAACTCAGTCTCAGGCTTTGAGTTGGTTTTAGTGCTTGTCTGTTGCAGAGTTCTTCCATTGTGCTAGCGCCCTGTGCTGAGCCCGGAACATCATGCCAACAGGGGTCTCCCTCATCCCTTCAGATCCTGACAGATATAGTTAAATACCTGAAGACAATCAGGCCTTGTCAACATTAAAAGGAAGATCATTGCTGCTGCTGTGATTGATCTTCCGGCATTTGATTTAGTGAGTCTAGTTAAAACTTGCTAAATCAAACTCAGAGAGTATCCTCAGTGGCATCCAGTATTCCTCCTTTTGCGGGAAGTTAGGGAAACTGACAGGATCATTTGCTCCCATTGATCTCCTGCTGTGGGGATGCCTTCAAGCTCGGCTTAAGGTAAGCCGACTCCAGCTACGTAATGTCTGTTGTCTCAGTATTAATTTAGTGTGGAGAATCACAAAGACTTTACTAGGAGCGGCCATAAACACACAAGAAATGTCCAGTCCACATGTAATTTCCCAGAGGCAATGAGATGGAGCAGGACAGTCTGTATTATAAATAGATTCACAATTGATGTCTTCCTCAACCATTTCTTCATGAAATAAGGTGCTACATGCTAGCAAATGAAAAACTTGAAGTTTCCTTGTAATCAGAGTCCAGGATACGGAAGTTTGTATGTTTGGAAGAGAGATAAGTTGCGATAACAAATTTAAAAATGGAAATTAAACTATGATGATTGTTTAACAGAGAAAAACATTTGGCAATATCAGTAATTCCCAGTGGAGCAAGAGCCTCAAAGATGAAATGTTGAAACTAATTAAAACCTCATCACAGTTGGACTTTTTGCACTCTTGGTGTTGCTCATGGTAAGTTCAGGTATTTTTTCTGTGGTTATGTGTAGCCCTGCTGAGAGCCAGACTAGTGCTAGACAAAATGAAAACCAAGAAACCCCGTGTTCTCCACAATTCATGGTGTATTTAATTGCCCCCTAAGAAAACATCGTCCCAAGCTGTGAAGCAGAAGGAGTGCTCTCATGAGTGGGCAGGATCAGTGTTAAATTATATACTCAAACACCAGCTTGATAACAAAAGCCAACAATAAAGTCTAGAAAGAGCATCAGATGTTGCTTTCTTCAGTAGGACCCTGGTATCACTGGGCTCATTGCTGGACTTAAGGAACAATCAAGATATTCGATAGAATAAAATAAAATCAGGTGGATAAATCATCACCAAGTTAGAAAGTCAAACCTAGAGAGACAAGGGCTACGTCTAGACTGCAGGCTTCTTGCGCAATAAGCTTTTGTCAGAAGAGATCTTCCGCAAAAACTTCTTGCACAAGAAGCGCGTCCATACCGCAAAAGCTCATCAAAAAAGCGATGCGCTTTTGCGAAAGACAGCATCCAGACTGCATGGACTCTCTCTTGAAAGTAAGCAATGATTGGTATGCACAGAATGGCCACCTGCCAGGAGGCGAAAATACCAGACACCTGGCAACCCTAAGACACACTCGGCAACTGGGCCCAGCCCCTGGCCTCCCCTGGCCCCCAGCCCCTGCCCCCGGCCCCTCTGCTTACCTGGGGAGGGGGGGCTCAATCAAGAAAACAAGATGACCGCTGGCAAAAAGACCAGAAGCGAAGGGGAAGCAATGCCTTCCCTGGGTCTTAGTGCTCAACCTCTCTCCTTTCGCACTTAAAGGGGCCATGCGGTTTTAATGCTGTTTTATTTTATTTATTTATTTATTTATTTATTGCTTAATAACTTTCGCGGTCCCTTTTTTTTTTCCTCAGCAACTTTGGTCTTCTCCCTTTTTTCCCCACTGGTGTTTTTTTTGGGGGGGGGGGAGCGGCAGGGTGTGTTCGGTATTTTTGGTTAAACCATCTGGCAACCCTAGTGATTAGGCAGGATGGCAGCCCATGTTAGTCATAAGAGTCCAGGACAATCTGAACCAAGCCCCCCATCTAAGCTGCGTTTGGCTTTCATTGAACCGTTAATATTTGTCAGGGTCACTTGCTTTCTCTGCTAGTTCTAATAAATGAACGTTTCTGAGCCAATACTTTTTGGATCACCAGCCCCGTCTCTTGTAATTTCAGCTACTTGAATAATTATGGTCTCTGGACTCATAAATTGGATCAATGGGACAGGAGGGCCCCTAAAATGGATGATCACAACAGAATTGGCAGTTGCAGTACATTCCTCTCCGGAATGCATAAGCTGTAATCCATCATTTCACACTCCTGCTTTTGCACCAGTCTGGGCCCGGACACACTCCATACTCAAGCAAAAGTCCCGTTGGAGTCAGACTGAGTGAGCACTGTTGGATCAGGCCCTATGTAAAGGTTCGTTTCAAATGCACAGAGCTGCAAAGTCTCATGCTCATCTAGACATCGGGTACACTTTGTCCCCCCCACCTGCCCAGTGTTAATAATTATCTGGGTTGTGATTGCCCTTGTGAAATGCATTAGCATCGACTTCCGTTATAAATAGTGCCCTGCAAATCTGCGGACATCCGCTTTATGTGGATGCAGATCTCCGCTGGTCACTTTTGCAGATATGGATGCGGATACAAATTGTGGATCTAAACCCCCGCAAATTTGCAAATATCTGCAACTCATTTTTTGTGGATACAGATGCGTATGCAGATTTTGTATCCGTGCAGGGCTCCAGTTATAAAGCTTAGTTTTGTCCTTTGTTACAGAATTTGTTTAGTCTAAGTAAGAAATTATTATTACAGTGACTCACAGCATTGTAAGACCCCACAGATAGACAATTTTATTGTAAGGAAGGAAGGAGGGAAGGAACTGTCAGTGTATTCTTATTTTTACACAATTTTGCTTACATTGGATTAAAATTATCCAAGTGGGAGGTATTAACTAATGACACTGTGCTTAGATAAATCCTAGGAAACATACATTTAATGGGAAAAGAACTGTCCATATTTAAAAATGTTTCCCCTAACTTTGGTTAACAATAAGTTAGATTATGAAAAAGGAAGGATTTCAGTACCTTAACTGAATGCTCACCATCTGTGTACATTTTTGCATTTCACTTGGCTAGAACAATGAAACCTGAGTGCTCAGTTTTACTACTTGTTTATGCTCAATGTTGTTTTCTCATCTGCTAGAATGGTGATGTTCTAACCATCCAGTAGAAAGTAGTTTCTACTGATATTTTTTTTTATAACTCAAAATTTTGGACAATGCTAGTTATGAAATAGTTAAGATTCTTAGTGTTATTTTGTCTTATACAGGCAATAGTTCTGGCTCATTTGCCCAACTGTGGGGAGTAAGCTCCACCGTTTAGTACAGCCATAGAGACAGTACAAAATCGAGACTGTACCAAATCTTCATTGAATGTTGACTCTGTCTAACTAACCCATAAGCAAGTAGATGGTAGTTCTGATGCCATGTTTATCTATCACCTCCCCTGCCCCAGAAAAGCATCTAGGAGAATCTACATTTCTCTAAACACTCAGTATTTTTTCAATAAATACCAACACTAGCTCTGCTCTTTATGCATTATTTTGAGCAAAGAATTTACAATGAGAATTAACCACACTGGGCTCATCAGTGGAAAGCAGCAAGTTAGGAGCGGGGTTCCTTTGGCATTCCAAAAGAAGAAGTTGGGAAAGGGAGACTTAATTGCATTTTTAATCTCTGGTTCAGGGACAGAATAGCCTGAGCCTTGAAAGAGAAGGTTAATTAGTAATTATACAGCAGCTTTCCTCCTGCAAGATGCAGAAGTCCATCTGCTCTGATGTAATTTGGTCTTTCACCCATGCCACTCGGGGTATGGAGTATAATTTTCTTGATTTGTTAACCAGTTATTTTGCAACAACACTTTCCACCCAGAAACTAGGTAGCTGCAAGGATTGGGAATAAGAAATGCAGCTTTTCAGCTCTCTGGCCTTGTTTATATTTACCGAAAGATCAACACTCTGGATTGAACTTCCGGGGTTTGATTTAGGGGGGTCTAAGTAAGGACCCACTAAATTGAATCCTGAAGGCACCCCTGTCAACTCCAAGACTCCTCAGCATCAAGAGCAGTAAGGGAAGTAGACAGAAGAGTTTCTCCCATCGACCTCCCGCTGTGGGGCTGCCCCAGAAAATCAGTTTAAGGTGTGTCAACTCCAGCTACGCAATTCTCATTGCTGGAGTTGCGTATCATAAGTTGAATTTCTCTCCCAATGTAGACTTAGCCTGCGTCTCTGAAGTAAACGATTCCCTAATTGGTAGTGACTGAAAGTTCTTGCCATCTAATGTCTGACCTATGTGAACTGGTGGCATCAGTCCAGTTGCCAAATATTTAAGTGTCCACTTTATCGCAAACAGATAGATGATCCCCACTTCTTGTTTGTTGACACTTTCAAAAGAAAGAGCCAGGGAGTGAGTGGTCCATGGAGATGTTCCCTCCAGGGCAGGGCTAGTTTCTCATTCTAGATCTAGAGTAAATAACCAAGGTAATTCATTGGTAGAGGAAAGAGCTGTTGTTTATGTTAAAACAAACAAAAATGACAATTGCATATGGATTCATTCAGCAAGGCATATGGGGGACAGATTCCAGAAGTGGACATACGTTCCCAATAATAAGAAGAAATGCAAAAGGAAATTCACATTATACTGGAAGATGGGATCAGAAAATGAGACCATATGAAGACTAAGCAGAAGAAAGCTTCAGCGCCAGACAGGAAACAGGGGAGATACACTCCCTCCTTTCCAGACTCATTGTAACCACTCAATACATTGTCAAAAGTGTGCAGAAAAAGACCAAGAGTCTGCCTGGAAACCATACTGGGTGGCTGATCAGACACAGGCTGACGGAGCACCTGGAATGCTCGCATTTCATTAGGCTGGGTTCTTGAAAGGGAAATCACACCTAACAAATCTAATGGCATTTTGTTGGAGGGAAAGCAGCAAAGAATTGCAAGGGAAAGCAGCTGTGGATACAATTTACCTTAGCTTTAGGAAAGGGTTGGTTGATAGGAGAATTGTACAAAGAACTAATCAGAAAGTCATAAATAAGGCACATTGCATTGCATTTTAAGGTGCATTAAAGAGCTTATACACTTGTATGTTAGGGATGTAAAATTCTGTTTAATTAGGCAACCAGTAAAACGTTATGTTTAACCAGTTAATCGATTCAATGGGAGCAGGTGGGGAGCTGCTGCAGCCCCCATTGGTTAACCGGTTAACCATTCAGATCCTTATTATATATAATTGTTCATAATTAGTGCTGTGGAATGAATCAAATCATCATCAAAACACCCGTATCTTCATCACATGAGTGGGGACTTCTTTTTTACCAGACTCTGCTAACAAGGAAGCTGTAGCATCGTTGTAGTAAAATAAACACATACTCCTCATAACAAACTATTCACCAAAGCTAGAAATATTTTCTGTTCATGAATTATCAGCAAGTTTGTATGAATATTTGTTTAAAATGTTCAGCCAAAAAGATGAAGTGAATGTCTTTCTGCTTGTGGATTGCTCATGAACCGTTTGCTGGGCCCATTGCTTAATAGTCACTATTTGTTCTGTGTGATTGGTCGATTAAAAAGTATGGTATTGTGTCTTGTCTCCCAAATCACAAAGCGCTTTCACAATGGCTACACAAACAGTTCTGTAGTACGGACACCTATCGGTGTTGTTAGATGTTACATCTCTACGTTTGTTGGAATAACGAATATCCAAAGCAATATCTCGGAGTATTCTTTGTGAGTAATCTGTAAGTAATCATACTTCTCTGTTAGAAAACTTCAACCTCTCACCCACATCTGGCTGTGTGCAGTTAATTCATGGAGGGAAAACATTGCTAATGTTTTGTTGAACAAATTGTAATGAAGAGTTCATCTAGTTCAAGCAGATGTTGAGACTTTGCGTGACCTAGAGGATTTTAGGGGCAGTGAGGTCTTATTCAAACTAGGGCAGACTTTCAAAATCTCTCCATTTTTAGTTATTTGAAAAAGATTTTACATGCAATACAGGATTTGAGACCTTGAAAATTCTGGGCTGTGGCGATTAACATTTTACCTCTTATAAGCCCCAAATCTCATCTGTTTAAGTCTCCATGGTAGAGTAGTTTCCTGAGCAAGTACCTGTGAGGTTACTTACTGTGTTAGTTTCCCCGTGGGCTGCAGTCCAGCACCTGGTTAATCAATGAGACCATCTCTCTGAAGATTTCACGGTACACATGTCAGACAGGAACACATGTTGCCTCTCGCTGCACCGAGCTGCACGTGTGTCAGCAAAGCAGCATGATGGAGCCAGGAGAGCACTTTGCTCTGACATGTGGAACCGGACCAGCAGTCAGAGGGCACATTTTAGAGGTGCGCACAGTGAGTTCATGACTGAATCATAAAGCAAAGAATTTGCTATTGAAGGCACGAAGGGAGCAGGCGTGTGGGGGTATTTGGAGAAGCATCCAAAACTGAATGAGCAAGGAATGGCACCAAGAAAAATTCTGGATGGGGGGCAAATTTGTGCAGCGTCCTTGCTTCAGTCGCCCTGTTGAGGTGACAGCTGCTGACGGGGGGTTAGCAGGCCAGCCCTGTCCAGGGAATGGGGTGGGAGGTTGGGGGGTATCTCCCTGGCAGGATCAATGTCTGGCTCAGTCCATGCTAAGCTTGTCCCAGGCATGGGCAGTGGGTGAACGTAGGGCTGTGCAAGGCTATGGAAGTGTTTAGAAGAGGAAGTGAAGAAGAAATTGGTATCCCACTGAAACGGCACGGGGCATTTCAGGGGTATTCATACCCATGCTGGGGCTTTGCCTTGGACGCTGAGTTTTTAATAGTGAAGGTGCCGCCTGCCATGAATAAGGGCCATGTGCCGCCATCTCTGCTTGGGAGGAGATGCAGAACAGCAGGACTTGTGGAGGGCTATGCTCGTCTCATTCATTTGACCTCACGCTCCGCAGTGGAATGCCCTCAAGCCATTTTGATGTCAGAAATCTGCGGCCCTGCTGTTATGCACAGAATTCAGGAAGTTTACAGAAGATAGAGAGAGCTACTTGCTGTCATCGGCTGGGAGTTCAATGCGATGGTTTCTGTTACAGCGTAGATGGACCTCGTCCAAGGGAACAACTGGCTTTTATAAACCCTGGGCCTTCATAAAAATGCCCCTTTGGATTCTCACTCTTTGACTGTAATTACATTGGATGAGCTACAACTTGGAGCAAAACATGTTTCAGATCAAGCTGATTTTAATGGCCCTTTTGGTAACAAAATGTTGTTTATGGGATTATGCCACAGGATATGTTCCTTTCCGTATGTTTGCTCGGCAGAACTCCCTTAGTTCATGGACAGCCGCGTCTGGAGAGGTGCTGAGGATCTGCACATTCTGGATGCGCAGGCCCTCTCAGAATTTGGCCCTTACAAGCTGTATCTAAATAATAACACTTTGCCCTTTCCTATCTGTCATCTAAGTATCTCAAAGCATTTTACAGGTCAGGATTATTGTTCTCAATTTGCCGAGAGAGGCCTTGTCTGCACTAAAAGGAAGAGCGCCACTGCTGTGATCGATCTTCTGGGGTTCGATTTAGCGAGTCTAGTTAAGGCTTGCTAAATCAAACTCAGAGGGTGCCCACACTGGCATCTGGTGGTACTCCTTTCATGAGAAGGAAGGGAAGCCGACAGGACCGTTTGCTCCCGTCAGCCTCCCACTGTGGGGACACCACCGGGCTTGGCTTCAAGTAAGCTGTACCATGAGCCGAGCTGCCGGATCTAGTGTAGATGTGACCAGAGAAACTAAAATTCTGAGAGGTGAAGCAACTTGTCCGATGACAGTGCCAGGAGTAGACCGTTTCTGATTCCAAGCCACGTGCTTTCTCCGCTGGAGCTTAATGCCCCATAAAAGCCGATATGCACCAACGGCACTTGAGAGATGAGCCAAAGGTCTTGTTTCTCTCTCTGTGGGCAGCCATCATTTTGCTGGGAACCGAAAGGCTTTTTAATGGCAAAGTGACAAGTGTAAGGTTTTCTGTTTTCCCCACCACAGCCCCTGGGGGCAGGGTAAGGCATGCAGTTCCTGGTTGCTGCTTTTGGCATTAGTGATGTCAGCCATTAGTGATGCAGGAGCAGCACAGAAAGAACCCAGGACTCTAAGGCTACATCTAGACTGCAGGCTTTTTGTGCAAGAAGCTTTTGTCGGAAGAGATCTTCCGCAAAAACTTCTTTCACAAGAGCGCATCCACACTGCAAAAGCGCATGGAAAAAGCGATGGGCTTTTGCAAAAGAGAGCGTCCAGACTGCAAGGACGCGCTCTCGAAAGTAAGCACTGATTGGTATGCACAGAATGGCCACCAGGGCACCTGTGCTTTTTCCTCTTTCCTCTTTTTGTGCAAAAAACCCCTCTTCCCCATCCACACACGCCTTTCGATTCTCTTGCGCAAAAACACGCGTGAGGTGTGGACGCGCCGCGCGTTTTTGCAGAAAAACAGCCGTTTTCCTGCAAAAACTCTGTAGTGTAGACATAGTCTCAATGTGGCACAGAAATTAATCTGGGACATATTTTTTAAAGAAAAAGAACGTATCATTTGAAAGCATTCACTCGTGTTCACTGATTAGGGTTGCCAGGCGTCTGGTATTGACCAGGACAGTCCGGTATTTCACCTCCTGTCAGGTAAAAAAAATTCAGAAAATACCAGACACCTAAAATGTGCGGTATTTTCTGATTTTTTCCTGGCCAGGAGACGAAAATCCTGGGTGCTTACCAGGTTCTGCAGGGGAGCTGTCCGGAGCAGGGAGACAAGATGGCGGACGGAAATTTTCCCCCGGTGGTTTTTTTTGGGGGTGTGTGTGTGTTTGGTATTTTTGTTTAAACCATCTGGCAACCCTATCACTGATGGGGGATGGTGGACAGGTCAAACTCTGAATCACTGTAAGAAAAAAACAACCTCCCCTGACTTTTGAGATTTTTCTCAATTATAAGATTCCCTGGAGCTATTGCTGCTTTGTAGAAACCCTTTGCTAATGTGAGCTTGCCTAGCCAAGGATGAATCAGGGCAGTGCCAGCCTTCTTCATCCTAGTGAGCCCGCTGTTAACTTAACCCAGTTGTTCTAAACTACCACACATATGCTTTCCTCTGTATCCCCGCGTATTCGACCAGCCACGTAGGGTTATTCTGGGTCAGTACTTAGACGGTGTTACAAGTAGGAGGGAGAAACATTTTTCTCCTTGGCCTCTGAGGGTTGGACAAGAAGCAATGGGCTTAAACTTCAGCAAGGGAGGTTTAGGTTGGACCTTCCTAACTGTAATGGTGGCTAAACTCTGGAATAAATTGCCTAGGGAGGTTGTAGAATCTCCATCACTGAAGATATTTAAGAGCAGGTTAGACAAACATCTACCAGGGATGGTCTAGATAGTGCTTGGTCCTGCCGCGAAGGCAGGGGACTGGACTTGATGACCTCTCGAAGTTCCTTCCAGTTCTAGTGTTCTGTGATTCTGTGGGGTACCTCCAGGGAACGCCCATCGGTAGACACTGTAAAAAATGACATTGATGATTCGGTAAGCGGCTTTGTTTCCTCTGATTCACTTAGGAATCAATATCCCAGACTGAATATGAAAATCACTTTTCAGATGAGGCATAAGACAGGGTCATTAAAGACCCCCATGAAGCTTTGGAAGGCTGGAGTTTCAAACCTCACACACATGTCAGTTTGGGTAAACGCTTCAAATACATGCACTGCCATGAGGTACGATACGCTTCACCTCCTGTCCTCGATTGCTGGGGCCGCTCTCTGTGTGATATTAAACTGCGGCTCTTCTTTAATCCGGAAGGGGTGCGTGGGTCGTGCATTGGTTGGGTATCTACTGAAGATTGCCAAGGGCTTTGGGGAGCCGTGGTGATGAACGGGCCTTTTGGTTATTTGGATGGCTGTGCAATTATGATCTTACGGTGTTCCTTCTTTCCCCTCCCCTTTCAGCTGTCTGCAATTACGGCGTGTGTTTCAATGGAGGACACTGCATGGAGGGATCTTCTCAGCTCTGTGACTGTCCCTTTGGGTTCCAAGGACCCCCGCTGTCAGTATGGTAAGCAACCTGCCAGCCCCTTACCTTCAGCCTTACTCTGAATTGAAAGCCAGGGGCACAAGCAATGACAGATGTTTCCCCTGATGTTTTGTTCCTGCCCCAGTATCCTTTTTATCTTTTGCAAGCTGTGGTTTTATCTGCAGAGTGCCATTAATTTGCTCAACACTTACTCTGGCTCTTGCGTGTGATGTTTTGGGAATGGGATATTTGGGAAGGAAATGCCTGTCATGCCTTGCTGAGAATACAGCCCAAGCGCTGTGTAATGTACAGTGGCCTTTATTCCTGGCCACCCCCAGTAGCAGTGGTTGGCTGGAGTCTGAGAAGGAAGCTGATTAACATGGGGTTGAACAAAGCACTCCTGGGGTCATTTCCCGTGAACTGAGCTGCTAGCCATTGGACGCCATTGGAAAGGGGCAGGAATGGTTAAGCTATTTCCAGCAAGGGTTTCAGCCCGTGTTTTCGCATGTAGATGTTGTTTAAACAGTGAGTGAGTCTACAACAGAAAAGACTAGCCAGAGCAGTTCTGTCTTCTCTCCGAGCTTATTGATTTTGAGTTGTTAAACTCTCTGCAACTAGTTCCTAACACAATACACACACTCTGTCTTGAGCAGGTTAGTGAACTTCTTATATCACGCCATTCAGCATCTTCTTGTTCCCGAATATGCTGTTCTGCTGCTGGCGAGCTGGGTAGACGCTCAGAGCCGGGGCGGTTTGCTATATTCCTCAGTCCTTGTACTCGGTCTGCTGCTGCAGAATAAATGAGTAGTGGAATGCTGCACTTCGAAGAGGGCCAGGGGACAGGTTCCCCCCATTCTGGTGTACCAGAAAGCAGGTAATTACTTGCTCACCTGCAAGGTGGCCAGCGAGGTTTCAGCTGCTGAGTCAGCATGTTAGAGCCTATTTTTCATGCCACATCTGTTGTAAGGAACTTTAATGATTGTTACAGGTATCAATTAAGAAGTGCTTAAAAGGCCTTTAAGTCTCATTCAGATAATCCTGTTAAAGAAAAAAACAACAACCCTGGTTTGTGCTCCTTCAGAAGTACAATTGCATGTTCATCCAGAAAGTTTTTGCTGCTGTAAAAGTGTTTGTTCTCACCGTTAGATTGTGTTTTCAACTGGCTCTGGATCCAACCTGGGCAGGCTGGAGGAGGGGAATTGTTCTCTCCCAGAGAACTTGAGGCCACATCTTCACTTGCTGTGCCAGAGATTGATCTTCTGGCATTTGATTTAGCAGGTGTAGTTAAGACCCACTAAATCAAATGCTGAGGGCAGCTCCAGTCAACACTGGCATTCCTGGAAGTCGTGAGGAGTAAGGGAAGCCGATGGGAGTGTTTGCTCCCATCGGCCTCCCTCTGTGAAGACGGCGACAAGCTCGGCTTAAGGGAAGCCGACTCCAGCTTCTTATTTCATGCAGCTGGAGTTGCGAACCTTAACCCGACCTTCTGAGTCTAGCGTAGACCTGGCCTGAGTCTTCCTTTGGGCTTGACGGGGCTGACGAACAGCAAGTGCACGCTGAGTTGGCGCGTGATCCTGTATTTGGTGCTCCCCCCATTTTCCTGGTGTAAAATACACCAGTTTCCCCAGTCATTAAACCAGGAATTACTTTGAAGGCCCAGGTGTGCCGGCAGCAACCATTTGGTGCTGCGGTTTTGCTGAAGGGCATCTACCCCTGAATTACCTTCAGCAGCGGAGGCTTCATTTGGAACCAAATGGCTTCTTGAGCCTGGAGCTCACTGTGCTGTCCTGTTCAATGGGCTGCCAGCGGAGTTAGTAACCAGCTTTGAGCAGGTCTGCTGGCATACTGGGTCCAGCACCAACATACCCGCCAATGTTTCATTCTGTGCATGGGGCTGCTTTAAGCTGTCTGCACAGCCTCCCCTCCCTCGGCAGAGAAAACGAACCGACAAGCGGCTGTCTTCCTTATGCCTTGGTGAAAGAGAACAGAACCACTACAAGTTGTTTGTGGCTTGATACTTGCATTGGTACGATACAAAGTGGGATGTTGTAGAAGTGCAGACACAGAAGTTTAACCAACTTTTCCCTTCTCCGAAGTGTCCCGCCAGTGACTAGGAAACCTGTGTGAATCAAGCCTTTAAAAAAATGGAGGGCAAGGTGCTAAGCAGGATTAAAATTCTGACCCCCCTGGAAGTAAATAGCAAAACTCCTATTGACTTCAGCAGAGCCTGTTCTTTATTGCTCTGCAAGCTGAGTTTTGGCACAGCCAACCGTGGGGCAAACCTCCCTAATCTGCAGGATTTCAGTGTGTGATGATAATTCAGTTGGTGCTTTGTGAAATCTGCAATGGTACTGCAGATTGCACTGATACTTGTGATGTAGATGCTCCTCTGTTAGGTGCTAGACTGTGTCCGCTAGCTAATTTCACTTTGGGCTTATCTCCATTTACCGGGAGATTGATGCTCTGGAGATCGATCTCCCAGGATTTGACTTAGTGGGTCTAATAAAGACCCGATAAATCAACCACTGATTGTGCCCCTGTCAACTATGGTACTCCACTGGGTTGCAAAGAATAAGGGAAGTCGATGGCATGCAGAGGGACGCCATGGAAATTCAACCTAAGGTACACCAACTCCAGCGACACTATTTGTGTAGCTGAAGATGTGTATCTTAGGTTGACTTTCTCCCCTAGTATAGGCCTGGCCTTATCTTTTAAAATAGTAGTGGCTCACATTCACAACATAATAGAGGTGTTGTCTCCTATTACCCATTTGTTTTAGGCCATGTCTTCACTCTGGGAAGATCTATGCTACCGCGATCAATCTTCCGGAGTTCAATTTAGTGGGTCTAGTAAAAAACTCAGAGGCCACTCTCGTTGGTGGCCAGTACTCCTGCGAGGACTAAGGGAAGCAGACAGGAATGTTTACTCCCATCAGCCTTCCAGTGTGGGGACAGTGGGGAAACTCGAATCAAGGTACATCGACTCCAGCTACGTAATTAACGTAGCTGGAGTTGCCTATCTTGATTTGACCTTCCCTTTTAATGTAGACCTGGCCTTACTCATCCAGTCCTCGGCTTGAAGTCTCTTTCCCCCCCCTTACTGAACCTCTTGAAGCTGTTGAAGGGGGTTGTAGTTTTGTGGTTTCCCTTGCCCTTTCAGGCCCTGACTCTGCAATCACATGACCCAGAGGGCTGAAAGACAGCCTTTGCCAAACCTTGGCATCATACATTGCCTGCCCTGAACAAACCTTTGAGATTGCATCTCTCACCTGAAGATAAGCACCGGGCAGCCTAAGTCGAAAGGGCAAAGATAGCGAGTTTTGCCAAAGATGCCAGAATGCCTAGTCCGTACATGTCATCTCCTCATCTGATTTGTCACTCATCACAGCCGAATTCATTTTAATAATGAGCTGCATTCCAGGGCAGTTGGAGACCCCATGACATACATTGAATGACTCTGCACATAGTTCAGAGCAAAAGCTTTACCCGTTTGCCTGGCTGTTTGAGGGGAACAGGAGCTGAGCCCTGGGAGTCCAGCAGCCTCGCTGTGCTTTCTGGCCTCCCCTATGCTGCAGCAAGGGGCTGTTCCAAACAGCAGCAAGGCTTGTTTCCTGGGTCAGGTAACACTCCAGGGCACGTGGCTTTGGGGAGATACTGGGTTTCTCTTGCATGTGCGTTTGCCTTCTCTGCAAGAGACACTGGCGGGTGCACTGACCTGTAGCAGCGGGGGTTTCAAACGTTTGGCCTCATGACCCAGCTGAAGAAAATTGTTGATGCCGCAACCCAACGTAATGTGACTGGAGGGGTGGGGCTGAGGATGGAGCTTTGAGGTGTAGGAGGGGGCTCTGGCTTTGGGGGCATCAGGGCTGGGGCAGGAGGAGCTTTCCTTGAGCGACTCCGGGGCAGAGGGGGGGCTAAGGCAGCTTCCTGCCTCTCCTGGCATCACAGGCCATGCTGCCCCCCAGAGGCAGCCATCAGCAGGTTCCCAGCCAATGGGAGTGCGGGGCTAGTGCTCGGGGCAGGGGCAGTGCATAGAGCCCTGTGCACTTTCCCCTCCCTGTCTCACCTAGGAGCCGGGCCTGCTGCCGGCCATTTTTGACACTCAGCACAGTCTGTGGTGCCAGGCAGGGCTGGTCCTAATCAATTGGCAGCCCTGGGCAACCCCTGGGGAAAATTTGTTGAACAAAAAAAAAAACCCAACAAAAAATGCTGGACAAAAGTTGTCAAGCAAAAAAAAAAAAAAAGAAAGGGCCGAAATGCGGTCGTGGCCCCTTTAATAGCTGTGTGTCAGGCTCTGTCGGCAGCCCCTTGAACATAGTGGCACTGGGCAACCGCCCGGCTCGCCCAGCCCTAAGACCAGCTCTGGTGCCAGGATGGGCAGGGACCTGCTTTAGCTCCCCCACTGCTCACCTGACCCCCCTGCAGCAATGAGACCCAGTGCCCGGCATCCCACCCACCAATACTAGGTCGCGAGCCGTCGTTTGAGAACTAGAGCCTGAGCTCGCACATTGACCTCTGGTCTCCTGCGTGGCAGAGCAGGGCATTAAGCACAAGCACTGTGCTGCAGTGGGCAACCAGGGCATGCCCTGCCACCTGCCAGTTTAAATTGGATGCCTGCCCCGAAGGGCGCTAGTGCTCCCTGAGAGGAAGGCAGGTAGACTTGGACCCATGGAATCGCCAGCCTCGAATGTCTCCAGGTTTGCACCTGGTTTTCTGTGCAGGGCCGGGATCTGTGTTCCACACCGGTTCCCACATGTCACCAGTGCACCTTCCCTGCGAAGCCACAGCGAGGCAGCGCAGGACGTCACCCCTAGGTTCATCGTCCCTCGAGCTAACACATTTTCAAAGACCCCACCGGGCAACAGTGACAGATGAACGCACACAGAGTGGTCTATCCTGCCATAGATGTTTTTTGTAAGCCCTCCTCTCATAGAGACACTTCATTCCACGAGCCTATAGCAACGATCCACTTTGTGTGCGTTTTGAACATAGTACTGCGGGGGGCTGTCGTATGTTTCATTGCCTGGACAGACTACAGGACAGCGGGAATGTCCTTCAGCCCTGGTTTTTTTGTTTTATGTTGCACCAGAGCAGATGTGGAAAAGAATTTAGAGCCACTCCAAATTCTGCTGACAGAGCAGGCACAGAACTTGACTGGCATCGCTTTCCCCTTCCCGGAGCTGCCTGCAGGAAACTCAGCATTCCAGTTTTAACCTGCTGCTCACTTAACATTCTAGGACAGGGTCAAGGTGAAATGTTAAATCGAAATTTTAGTGTAGGAAGAAAAAGGATTCACTCGACAAATCATTTGCAATTGGCATTCCTGCTTTTGGTTTTGCAGCTAACGAATATTTCCAAAATACCCAACAGTTCATTTTTTTTTGTAATGACATAGCCCCAGGGAATGATCTGTGCGTGCAGCCATTCTTCAACATCTGCCATCCCCATCCCCTTGTTAACATTGTGTTTATCTCTCGTTCTCTCCACGAGGAGGGATCAGAAGAGCGGTAATTCACAGGTGATGTCCTCTCGGCAGAATGCTTGGAAGTGTGTGTGTGTAAGAAAGAGAGATTAGTGTCCTTTGGAAGTAAACATTCCTCAAAGAGTCACTCGCTAATTTTTTCATATCTTCCCTTGCACCAAATCATAAAATAAACACGGAGCACCTTCCCATCTAGAACCTGGGAAATTGCCAACATGGCCACATTTGCAAATGTTTAACACATCCCTAAATTATAATGGATTGCAGCTTTAAAAATAAAAAGCATCTTTTCTGGTACCCCAAAATAGTGTTGCCTGGAGGGAAAAAAAGGGGAACTGACTGGTTTATTTGGCGAGCAAGAAAACACATCTGTAAATTCCACTAACATCCCCCCCCCTTGGAGAAGGGGCCTGAAGTCAGTGTTTTCGGCTTTAAAAGGTCAAACTTTGTAGTGCTGGAGATTAGCCTTTATTTTCCTTCTCTGTAAAGCTTATGCAGGAACAGCATGAGACAGAAAGGGAGGGACAGTGGTAGCTTGTGTTAGTGGCACATTCAACCCTGCACGCCTTATTCAGACACTTCCATGGAGTTGGCCAAGGAAGAAAAAAACCAGGACCTTTACAAAGGTGGAAGAATAGAACACAGGAATGGAACCATAAATCGCTAGTCATCATCCCTGTTAGACCAGTGTGTTCCTCGCTTCCCCAGGATCGTAACCGATTTGCAGGCAAGCTGAAGCATCTGCTGGAAAGGGGCACTTCCTAGCCAGATAATTAGAGGTGGAGTGGAAAGGGAGTGGAAATTATGGTCCTCTATTAAAACCTAGTTCTGGGTCAACCTCCAAAGAGCCAGTTTCTCCCTTTTCTCTGCGCTGTAAAGGAGTGCAACATTGGGTAGGAAAACTTGCGAAACAGCCGAGTTCGACAAGATCTCCTGTCAGGTTGAGTATCCTGGCAGAGCAGTCTTTTGGCTGGAGGTTCAGGATTTGTTTTTAGAAAGAACCAGAAAGCAAAGTGGCAATCACAAAAATGAAAAAAATCAAAGAATGTTACCCAAGCTTGTCTGTTGAACATTACAAATGGTTTGATTCAGACTGGGCTGTGAATGGCAGCACAGAGAATCCACTCGTCTGTAATTACGATGTTAATTTTTAAATAACTCTCCAAAATGCAAAACACTGGGAGTTGCTTGGTGTATCACAGCATAGCTTCATTGATGTCAACAGAGGGAGGCTGAAGTTACACCAATGTTCTCTCAATATTTTGTCCATCCATGGGCAGAATAAATGTTGTTATATGCACCCAGGCATAAGCAGATGTGCACCACCAGTAGAAACACATGCTGCCAGCTGTGGGTGGCTGTGAGCACTCTGGTAATCAGCTGGGTGGCACCTGACTCTCTCTTGGGCGCCCACCCAATCCCTCAGTTTACAAGGAAAACTGAGTTACACCAGCCAAGGAAGGCAGCCCAGAATGTGCAAAAGGCAAAATGATGCACCCCCAAAGTGATCCTTAACTGAAGTTAGGAAAAAACCCCTGTTACTTTGAAATAAGCTAATTAAAGAAAAGTGGAGAGGAGACCAGGGGATGGTGGGTGAATCATTCTTCATGGCTCTTAATCTCAATCTATAAAACATTCAGTTTTTTTAAATTTCCTTTTTAAAACAACGGAACCCAGTTGAACTGAGCGGATTGTTTTTATTTGCTTCCTCAAATTATTTTAATTCCCAGTGAAGCATGTCTCATAGTGAATGGCAGGAGCAACCTTCTAAAGTCCCATTGCACTAAGATAACTGTGTATTGTTTGTTAGTCCTATGGTTTGTAAACTTTTCCAAAGGCCCGACCTTCCTGCTCCTTTCAGGGAACACATCCAGGCACGAATGTCTGCTCACTTCAAGGGATAGAAGGAAGTGACAGCACGTTTGAAAGGTCAGACCTAAACAGGAAATGCTGCATTGTTTATGTTTTCTATCGCTTCCCTGTTCTTATGTTAAAGTCACGGAAGATGTAAGGTAACCAATGCTGAATTTGGATCCCGAGTGAATTCCAAGAAAAGGACTTGAGGGTGAGCATGTACAAAATCTGACAGAAGAAGAAATTGCCTTTCGCAGCAAATATTTTCATTTCTGAGTGAAAATCAGGAAGAACAAAAAAAGGCACACAGAAGTTCACGTTTTAATTTATGTCTGTTGCATGAAGAGGAAAAGCACCACGAGTGTGAAGTAAGATAAATCCCAGACAGACAAGCACTGAATGAAGCCAGGGCGATCATCTATTTTAAGGCTACCTTGATGTTACCGAATATTATAAAGAGTTTAGAGCTTGATTCACATTTCAAGTAAAGTTTTGGACTTGTTTTTATTTTATCCCAGCTCTCCTGTCTCTCATTGTGCAGATAATCTTACAGCAAGCCTGCCCGAGGCAAAGGGAAAATACACTCACATGAAAGGTAGAATAGATGGGAAAGTGCCTGTTTGAAACCCTTAAGCACCAGCTCATCATGTGTTCACAGTAAGCTGCATTCCTGGAATGGCAGGGTGTAAATCAGTTCTCTTAATGCCAGGCATTAGGTGTAAAAGATTATGTGATTGGTTGTTACCGAAGGTGAGAGAGGTCTGCCAAGTTGCATAAAGGCTACATGCTGAGGAGCACAATCTGAATCAGCAACAACACAGAGACTGTATCCCAGCCGTTGTACTGGCTTGCTCTAATCACTTGGATTTGGCAATCCTAATATTTGAATGATATTGAGATCCCAGAGTTGAGCATCACCTGTTTGGAATGTACCCTGTATGCATGTACCCTGCCCCAGCATTCCTGGATTTTCCCTGCTTCCCATCAGAATTTGCCTCTCCCTTCCCTTACTTGAAGAGACCCTAGAATAGAATCATAGAACAGTAGAACTGGAAGGGGCCTTGAAAGGTCATCAAGTCCAGTCCCTGCCCTCACGGCGGGACCAAGCACCGTCTAGATCATCCTTGACAGGTGTCTATCCAACCTGCTCTTGAATATCTCCAATGATGGAGATTCTACAACCTCCCCAGACAATTTATTCCTGTATTTAACTACCCTGACAGTTAGGAAGTTTTTTCTAACGTCTAACCTAAATCTCCATTGCTGCAATTTAAACTCATTGTGTCTTGTGCTATCCTCAGAAGTCAAGAACAATTTTAATCCCTCCTCCTTGTAACACCCTTTTAGATACTAGAAAACTGCTATCATGTTCCCTCTCAGGCTTCTCTTTTCTAAACTAAACAAGTCCAATTCTTTCAGTCTTACCTCCTAGCCCATGTTCTCTAGACCTTTAATCATTTTTGTGCTCTTTTTTGGATCCTCTCCAAATTCCCCACATCTTTCTTGAAATGTGGGACCCAGAAATGGACACATTACTCTGAGGCCTAATCCACAGAGTAGAGCAGAAGAATGACTTCTAGTGTCTTGCTCACAACACTCCTGTTACTTCATGCCAGAATCATGTTTACTTTTTTTCGCAACAGCGTCACACTGTTGACTCATATTTAGCTTGTGGTCCACTGTGACCCCTAGATCCCTTTCTACAGAATTCCTTCCTAGACAGTTGCTTCCTATTCTGTATGTGTGAAACAGATTGTTCCTTCCTAAGTGGAGCGCTTTGCATTTCTCCTCATTGAACTCCATCCTATTTACCTTAGGCCATTTCTCCAGCTTTTCCAGGTTGTTTTTGAATTATGAGCCTACCCTCCAAAGCACTTGCAACCCTTCCCAGCTTGGTATCATCTGTAAACTTTATAAAGAACTTGCATGATCTAAAAATAAAAAAGGAGTCATATAAAAAATGGAAAGTAGGACAAATTACAAAGGATGAATATAGGCAAACAACACAGGAATGCAGGGGCAAGATTAGAAAGGCAAAGGCACAAAATGAGCTCAAATTAGCTACGGGAATAAAGGGAAACAAGAAGACTTTTTATAAATACATTAGAAGCAAGAGGAAGACCAAGGACAGGGTAGGACCACTGGTCAGTGAGGAAGGAGAAACAGTAACAGGAAACTTGGAAATGGCAGAGATGCTTAATGACTTCTTTGTTTCGGTCTTCACCGAGAAGTCTGAGGGTATGTCTACACTACAAAGTTAATTCGAACTAACAGCCGTTAGTTCGAATTAACTTTCATAGGCGCTACACTTACAAACCGCTAGTTCGAACTTAATTCGAACTAGCGGAGCGCTTAATTCGAAGTAGGTAAACCTCATTCTACGAGGACTAACGCCTAGTTCGAATTAAGTAGTTCGAATTAAGGGCTGTGTAGCCACTTAATTCGAACTAGTGGGAGGCTAGCCCTTCCCAGCTTGCCCTGGTGGCCACTCTGGGCCAAGCCAGGGAAACTCTTCTGTCCCCCCCTCCCGGCCCCGGAGCCGTTAAAGAGCCACGGTCTGGCTACGGTGCCCGTGCCAGTTGCAAGCCTGCCAGCACCCAGCCAGCAGACCCTGCACCTGGCACGGCATGAGCCAGCCACCCGCTGCCACCCAGCACTCCACCTCTTCCCGGGACCAGGCTGGCGGCTCCCAGGAGCCTGCCCAGGGCCGCAAGAGGCGGGCACCCACCTGGTCTAGTGCGGAGATCATGGACCTCATCCAGGTTTGGCGGGAGGCCTCCAATGTACACGATCTCCGCACTAGGCACAGGAAAGTGGCCGTCTAGGGCAGGATAGCTGCCAGCCTGGCCACGAAAGGCCACATGCGAACCCAGGAGCAGGTTTGCATGAAAATCAAGTTGGTCCAGTGAGACCCCCTACCCTGAGCCCTGAGCTTAGAACATAAGAACATAAGAACGGCCGTACTGGGTCAGACCAAAGGTCCATCTAGCCCAGGAGCCTGTCTGCTGACAGCGGCCAACACCAGGTATCCCAGAGGGGATGGACCAAAGACAATGACCAAGCCATTTGTCTCGTGCCATCCATCTCCAGCCCTCCACAAACAGAGGCCAGGGACACCATTCCTACCCCCTGGCTAATAGCACTCCATGGACCCAACCTCCATGATTTTATCTAACTTCTCTTTAAACTCTGTTATAGTTCTCACCTTCACAGCCTCCTGTGGCAAGGAGTTCCACAGGTTGACTATTTGCTTAGTGAAGAAGAACTTTCTTTATTAGTTTGAAGCCTGCTACCCATTCATTTCATTTGGTGTTCTAGTCCTTCTATTATGGGAACTAATGAAGAACTTTTCTTTATGCACCCTCTCCATACCACTCATGATTTTATAGACCTCTATCATATCCCCCTTCCGTCTCCTCTTTTCTAAGCTGAAAAGTCCCAGTCTCTTTAGCCTCTCTTCATATGGGACCTGTTCCAAACCACTAATCATTTTAGTTGCCCTTTGCTGAACCCTTTCCAAGGCCAAAACATCTTTTTTGAGGTTAGGAGACCACATCTGTACACAATACTGAAGATATGGTGTACCATAGTTTGATACTTCCCCTCCTCCTTCTTTCCCTGGCTTCCCCCTTCCAGCTCCCTCCTCCCAGGTTTCCCTCCCCTCTCCCACCCTCTCTCTTCCTCTCCCACCTCCTTTCCCAGTCTCCCAGAGGTTAATCCCCCAGTTTTGTTAAATAAAGAGAGTTTCTATTTTTGAACACGTGTCCTTTTTTACATCAGGAAGGGGGCTAGGAGGGGTGAGTGGAAGGAGGTGAGGGAGGAATGGGGTACGAGCCCCGATGGGGAGGACTGGGGTGGCTCTGCGGGCTCCTCGGGTGGAAGCTCTCCTGCAGGGCCTCCTGGATCCTGACAGCCCCCGATTGACCCCGGATGGCAGCCTGCGCAAGTGCAGCCGGGCTGATGGCCGAGTGCTGTGATGTGCCGAGTGAGGGCACTCAGGGCACTCCAAGACAGGACTGCTTTGCTGTCCCTCAGGGAGGTAGACCAGCAAGCGGGGAACCCTGAGAACTGTCTGTCTGGGGTGGGGGTCGGGTCCCTTTAAGCACAGCCCTCGGCTAGTCTGAGGCAGCAGCTCTACACTCTAAGTCCTGGTTCCGGCCAGCCTTAACTTCGGTTCAGGGTCCACTCAATGTGGACATGCTAGTTCGAATTAGCAAAACGCTAATTCGAATTAGTTTTTAGGTCTAGATGCACTAGTTCGAATTAGCTTCGTTCGAATTAGTGCTGTAGTGTAGACATACCCTGAAGGAATGCCTAACCTAGTGAATGCTAGTGGGAAGGGGGTAGGTTTAGCAGATAAGATAAAATATAAAAAGAACAAGTTAAAAATCACCTAGAAAAGTTAGATGCCTGCAAGTCACCAAGGCCTGATGAAATTCATCCTAGAATACTCAAGGAGCTGATAGAGGAGGTATCTGAGCCTCTAGCTATCATCTTTGGAAAATCATGGGAGACAGGAGAGATTCCAGAAGACTGGAAAAGGGCAAATATAGTGCCCATTTATAAAAAGGGAAATAAGAACAATCCAGGAAACTACAGACCAGTTAGTTTCCTGTGCCAGGAAAGATAATGGAGCAAGTAATTAAGGAAATCATCTGTAAACGCTTGGAAGGTGGCAAGGTGATAGGGAACAGCCAGCATGGATTTGAAAAGAACAAATCATGTCAAACCAATCTGATAGCTTTCTTTAATAGGATAACGAGTCTTGTGGATAAGGGAGAAGTGGTGGATGTGGTATACCTAGACTTTAGTAAGGCATTTGATACGGTCTTGCATGATATTCTTATCAATAAACTAGCTAAATACAACTTAGATGGGGCTGCTATAAGGTGGGTGCATAACTGGCTGGATAACGGTACTCAGAGAATAGTTATTAATGGTTCACAATCCTGCTGGAAAGGCATAGCAAGTGGGGTTCCGCAGGGGGTCTGTTTTGGGAGCGGCTCTGTTCAATATCTTCATCAACAATTTAGATATTGGCATAGAAAGTACGCTTATTAAGTTTGCAGATGATACCAAGCTGGGAGGGGTTGCGACTAATCTGGAGGATAGGGTCGTAATTCAAAATGACATGGACAAATTGGAGAAATGGTCTGAGGTAAACAGGATGAAGTTTAATAAGGACAAATGCAAAGTGCTCCACTTAGGAAGGAACAATCAGTTTCACACATACAGAATGGGAAGCGACTGTCTAGGAAGGAGTACGGCAGAAAGGGATCTAGGGGTTATAGTGGACCACAAGCTGAATATGAGTCAGCAGTGTGATGCTGTTGCAAAGAAAGCAAACATGATTCTGGGATGCATTAACAGGTGTGTTGTGAGCAAGACACGAGAAGTCATTCTTCCGCTCTACTCTGCGCTGGTTAGGCCTCAGTTGGAGTATTGTGTCCAGTTCTGGGCATCGCATTTCAAGAAAGATGTGGAGAGATTGGAGAGGGTCCAGAGAAGAGCAACAAGAATGCTGAAAGGTCTAGAGAACATGACCTATGAAGGAAGGCTGAAAGAATTGGGTTAGTTTAGTTTAGAAAAGAGAAGATTGAGGGGGGACATGATAGCAGTTTTCAGGTATCTAAAAGGGTGTCATAAGGAGGAAGGAGAAAACTTGTTCATCTTGGCCTCTGAGGATAGAACAAGAAGCAATGGGCTTAAACTGCAGCAAGGGAGGGTTAGGTTGGACATTAGGAAAAAGTTCCTAACTGTCAGGGTGGTCAAACACTGGAATAAATTGCCCAGGGAGGTTGTGGACTCCCCATCTCTGGAGATATTTAAGAGTAGGTTAGATAAATGTCTATCAGGGATGGTCTAGACAGTATTTGGTCCTGCCATGAGGGCAGGGGACTGGACTCGATGACCTCTCGAAGTCCTTTCCAGTCCTAGTATTCTATGATTCTATGAAACCTTAAAGATACTTTGCCTGAGGGCTGACCTTAGACATACCTCGCTGCGTGAGGAACCTGACAATTTCGGGCACCCCTGGGTCTTCATGTCCACCCTCCCGCCTCCTCTATCCCAGTACTGACCCTTCCTGCAGGCTCCCTCCACAGCTGACTGCTGCCGCCTGGCGAGTCTTCCTCCTGAGCGGTTCTAGTTGAAATGATCAAAGAGCCATGGGGGTGGTAATGAAACCATTTAACAGGCATTTGCTGACCCACAGATACATACTGTGACTTTCTGAATTTTCTGACAAAAGCAGGTGTGCATTACTGTAATATTGAATCTGAACATGCGAGTCGGCAGGACCTGAGTTTAAAATTTGCTTTAAAATGTTTCATTCACGTGTTGCTGAAGATTACAAATCACAGTTCTAAAAAAATCTGGGTGTAGATTTTGAGACACACAATCTGAGTCTTTCGCCCTAAATGCTTGGCTCTTCAGACTTGTCATTTCCTTCAAAAAACGACCCTTATCTAAAACGTGTGTGTGAGCCTGGCCTGCTGTCAGGCATGGGGGCACTAATTTAATTATTCTGCATAGGGCCCCATAAATCCTGAGGACGGCCCTGCTTTGTTCCCCCCCGGAATCTGCAGGATGCTCCCCATATCCGTGGTGGTGGTGGTGGTGGGTGGTGGGTGTCTGGGGGCCAGTTTGGCCCATTGTCACTCTTGAAAATGGTACAGTTTGGATCACTCACCTTTACAAGTCGGATCTGTTACTTTCCTGCTGCTTTTCAGTTCGTGTTGATCTCTGCAGAGCGACCTGCTTGAAAAGTTGAACTACATTTGCTACATGCAATTAGAATGGCACCTGCTCTGGGATTGTCATGTTGTGATAAATGGGGCGCGTCTGTAGGGAGGGTAATCCCTGTGAAAGGTTAAAAAAAAGACGGGAATTGCAGGTGTCCTATTCTGAGTCAGCTGATTTGGATTCAGAAAGGTGGGCAGAGCACACAGTGAGGATCCTACTGTTAAAGCGCAGGTACTCAGTATAAAGGAAACAGTTTAGTAACCTAGTCAGGTGCCCACTTCTTTTGTTTATTTCCCAGTGCAGTCAGTGGCTGGCAGGTTCTGAAGCTTCGGGTCAGGGGAACTGATCAACCATCATGAAAACAATAGTGATGAGGCTGGAGAGCAAGAGAAGGAGTGAAACCAGAAACTGCTTTGCTTTCTCAGAGCACTCAGTATGTTAGCAGAACTGTATGAGCCGCAGAGATTGTTAGTGTGCTGGCAATTCCCAAAACAAAGGAACAAGATAATCATTTCAGATCAATCAAACACAATTTTTAAACATTTTTGGTTAATTGAAAAGGGGAGGGAGGTAAACATTGGTTTGGGTAGAATGACTTTTTTGTTGCACCAAAAATGAAAGGGTACGTTTTGATTTCAAGCCTTTTTTCCTTTTTTTTTAAATAAAAATAAAAGTAATTTCAAAACAAAAAGTTGTTTCAAACCGCAATGTTGAAATAGTTCTTTGGAATGTTTAAGAAGTTTTTTTGACTGAACTAATTCCTGGAATTTGACATATACTAGTGAAGTGTTTCCATCAACCCATATCTGCATTTTTTGTTGAGAAAAGTTCCTGTAGCAAAATTTCACTTAGCTCTATCTAGAATTGCTGGAAAAGTGTTTGAGGGGAGACCGTAGGGATCACCAAATGAAATTAATAGGTAGCAGGTTTAAAACAAAGAAAAGGAAGTTTTTCTTGGCGCAGCGCATAGTCAACTTGTGGAACTCCTTGCCAGAGGATGTTGTGAAGGCCAAGACTTTAACAGGGGTCCAAAAAAGAACTAGATAAATTCATGGAGGCTAGGTCCATGAATGCTTATTAGCCAGAATGAGGTGTTCCTAGTCTCTGTTTGTCAGAGGCTGGAAATGGGTAACAGAATGGATCACTTGATGATTCCCTGTTCTGTTCACTCCCTCTGGGGCACCTGGCATTAGCTGCTGCCGGCAGACAGGACACTGGGCTAGATGGACCTTTGGTCTGACCCAGTCTGGCCGTTCTTATGTTTCGTGTTCCTGTATGAGTTTCGGGGTGAGAAAATATCCTCCACTTGATGGGTGCTAAACACATCTTGCGGAGTTGCGCTTTCTCTCCTTATCTGACACTCGGCTAATTTTGTGTCTGTGAAGTGAATGAATGGGGACAGTTTGTGCTCCTCTAGCCCAGCAGCCATTAGTCCTTTCTCGCATATTGATACAGGTTTCCTATTGTGCAAACCGGTGACACAAGTGAAGCGTTTCATGTTTGCTACCGATGGAGAAAATGATACCTAGACAAAAGTACAGGTTGTACCTGCTCCTGCGAGGAGTAAGGGAAGCCGAGGGGAATGTTTGCTCCCATTGGCTTCCCCCTGTGGAGATGGTGGGGAAATTCGAATGAAGGTTCAATCACTCCAGCTCCATAATTAACGTAGCTGGGGTTGCGTATCTTGATTCAAACTTCCCCTTTATTGTAGACCTGGCCTCAAAGTGTGATGCTAAACAGCTTTATCTAAACGGATGCTAAATTCTATGTTAAATTTCAGGGGCAAGCTAAAGCAGCCCTTGCCAGGGCTAAACCTGTGTATGAGTGTCCACTCATCACGTTGCACTGGTTTAAAGAAGTTGTTTCATATCACATCTCTAGTTAAACTGGTGTGAGTTCTCTGGGCAAGGCAGCCTACAGCCCGTGCAGGCCAGAGATAATCACTGCCTCTTTCCAACTGCTTTAAGAGGGGTCTCTGTGGAATTAATAAGACCTAGTCTATACTTAAAACTTATACTGGCCTAGGCGTGCTCTGATTATAGACCGTAGTCAGTGTTCCCTCTAATCTTTTCCACCCATGTGTGGAATAAATTTTGTCATGTGCACCAGTGCATGTGCAAATGTGCACGACCAGAGAACCGCTGCCGGCTGTGGGCACTGGGAGACACTCAGCTAATCAGCTGGGCGGCATTTGAAACTCTCCTTCATGGCCACCCAAGTGCTCCTCTTACAGTGAACACTGGCTGCAGTATAGATACTCTAATAATGGCATAAAAGTGCTCTGCTAGCATAATCAACATCTCTCAAAGAACCGGTGTAGGCCAGGACATTTCGTATCCAGCGTGCGCCTGTTCTCGAGTGGGATAGAAGCCATTGTTTATCAAGACAAAAGTAGCTTACAACTTTGACATATAAATATCCTGGGCCAAATGGATGATTATAATCCATTGACTGGGAAGCTTTGCTTTTTTTTGAAGTATAATATTTAATTATTGGAAGATAAAGTCGGGGAGGTGGCACCAATGGATAGATTACTTTGATTCTAAGACCCTCCGTCCAGGGCTGGTCCCAAGATGGGTAGCCATCTAGCAATAGTATTCTTGGGGGTAGAGGTCTCAGGGCTGGGTCATTCTATACGGAAGCTTACATTTAAGCTCTGTTGGCTGGAACATGGATGATCTTCTGAGTAAAGCCCGAGACTGGGGAGAGGAGTGTTCAGAAGACAGGTTCTGTTCTTGGCTCCGCTACAGACTTTCTGTCACGTTGGGCACATCTCTTGACTTGCAGTGTCTCTGGTTCCCCATTGAGAGCAGGGGCTGAATTCTGATTGGTTTGTAAATAACTTTGAGATATTTGAAGGGAAAGGGTTAGATGGGCAACGTTACTGAGTGCAGGCTGGACCTCCCTGGCCCTGCACCCTTGAGACCCGACTGGCCTCAAACGAGGGAGTCTGTCGGACCAGGGGAGATCAATTCTGGGAGGTCCACTCAGGCTGTTGGCCCCGGCCGGGCTCCCGGTCACTGGCCCTGGCTGGGCTGCCACTAGCTCTGCTGTGGCTGCTGCTGGCCCCCCTGTGGCTGCTGGCCCTGGCTGGACTCCTGGCTCCGGCAGGGTGCCTGGCTGTAGGCCCAAATCCTGGCCACCAGGGCTGTCTGATGTCAGGAATATACATGGTCCGGCATGGATGTAGGCCGACCAGAGTGTCCCAGTTTTTAGAGGTTCATCCTGTATCATTATTGGTGGTGTTTCCTCTGCAGAAAATGGCAGCAGTTCCAAATGAGAACCGGCGTCTTTTCAATCCTGCCCCCTCGCTCTCCTCTCCCGGCAGCAGCCACAGGGCTGTTATGCTCCCACCAATGGGACGGCTCAGCAGCCTTGTCGCCAGGCGGCGTGGCCTGGAGCCTTGATCCAGGGGTCTGCTAGTGGGAGGGCAGCCGCCGGTTAGCCGCCCAAACCATCCGTTTGCCTGCCCCTGCTGCGTGGCTGAATGGATCGGCCACACCTGGGCAATACACGCTGAAGGAGCTGCCGAATGTAACCGGTTCTCTCTCTCCCACATCGCTTGCTGTTCCATTTTCAGGAGACTGCAGAAACAACTTTCCACACCTTGGTTGCTAGCTACGGCCTAGCGCCAGGCCCTGTGCCTTCTGAGACCAAAGTGTTTTTCTGTGAACTTTTGTGATCTGAGGCGGAAAGCCACAGAGGCCTTTGTTTTTGTTTTACACGGCAAATCAGTTACTTGGCTGGATTTCACAGGAGGTTAATTGCCTTGGCTTTGTGTTTGCTGACTAAATATTTCACTGTACAATGGACGGTTTCCACCGCACGGCATTTGGGAGGGCTTTTCTGGTTGAACTTTGCTGTGCTTTGGAGGCTGACCTTTCTAATTAGGCTGGCTGCGCTCTGAGTGGCCTGCCAGACCAACCCAAACCTCCTTCAGCCACATAAAGCAGAGGCTGGCTAACAAAGTGAGGAAGGCCCTGTTATTAGCATCCTCCTTTTCAAAGCCTGCTGAAAGAGTTTTTCTTTGTCTTTTGGGACGTCACTGTTTCTTTCCTTTGTGTGGCTGTCCTCCTTTGCACAAATGTTTGACTTGCCCCAGGAGCGCCTTGATTGACTAATGACGCTGTTTCTTTCACTAATCCCTTCAAATTGTTCAGCTGGAAGTGCTCTGGAGGGTTTCTGTAGGGGCTGGAGCAGGGGCGGGGGAACCTTTTTTGGGTCGGGGGCCACTGACCCACAGAAAAATCAGTCGGGGGCTCCACACAACCTCCCCCCCCAGCCCCAAAAACAACCCCCACTGATGTGGCCCCCGAGGGAGAAGGAAAAAGACATTCCCCTCATGCACCAGTGCCTAGGAGGGCCCAAGCTAGTAGATTTTATGGGCTCCAATCCTGCAAGGGGGGGCTGGAGCCCTGAGCCTCGGGGGCTGGATCCAGGCAAGCCAGGGGCCACATCCGGCCCCCAGGCCTTAGGTTCCCCACCCCCTGCTCTGGAGAGATGGATTTACGATAGAGTTCTCAGAGGCGGCTGTCAAGGCAGGGAGAGGCAGCCAAAACCACTCGATTGCAAAACACATTCAGAGCATTCTAGGCACGCCTGGAAAGGGGTTGGAGTCTCCCCTTTTGGGAGCAGAAGAAAATGCCTTCTTGGGGGGAGCAGCTAGCGTTGTCGTTCCAGCATCAGAACAAAACTCAGGGCTGCCTTGGAAGTGTGTAGAATCAGAAGACCTTGAATTCAGTTCGGGTCGCTGGTCTAGTCCAAATGCACTGAGCCCCCCGCGAAGGTTCATTGGTTTGAGAGTCACAGGATATTGTGTTGAATGTTGCACGGTTTTACAGTTGACGAGGCTGATTTAAAAGCTGTTTGTGGGGCTAAGGAGCAGCTGTTGTTCCTGAACTCTCCTCGGAGTCCTGGAGAGATGCCGCTGTTCATAACACCTCCACTAAAGGAGACAGAACCTTTTTTCCTCCAGCAGCCAAGAAGTCACAACGCTCGTATTGACAAACAACTCGCAGCGTGTGGCTTTTTCTAATCCTGCTGGAGGCGGGGAGCAGAGGAGTGCAGGAGCCTGGGCTAGTTGGCTGGGGTTAGGGTTAGGTTTAGTGGCCTGTTTGCACAGCCTCACTCCTACTTTAGGCCGGATCCAGGCAACACTGGGTAAGTCTTCTACAGGTTGAACCTCTCTAGTCTGGCACCCTCGGGACCTGACCGGTGCCGAACCAGAGAGTTTGCCGGACCACGGGAGGTCAATATTGTCTAACAGTATTGTCAACACTGCCACTGCTTACTGGGCTCTGAGAATACATTTAGGGGTCAGTTAACACTAAATCACAGTACAGAACACTGAAAGCCAGGACTGGGGGCTGGAAACAAACTTTATGGGACGGCAGGAAACTTGGCCACACCCATGTTAAGTGGACATCCGGCGAACTGAAATCACGCCGGACCACGGATGTTGCCGGATAAGAGAGTGCTGGACTAGAGAGGTTCAACCTGTAGCATTATATGTTTAGTATTTGACAGATAGGTAGCTCTGAACTCTTTGAAGAAGCCCATGAGAGGAGAATCAGCCAAAGCCATGTGGGAGTGTATTTAGTTCAAAAAGAGATCTAGTAAATAAGTTTTAAAGGGGAAAGCAAACATGTTGAAATAGAGAGAATAGCTGGGGTTCTGTCTGAGAACCCCATTTCCCTCCAGTCCCTTTCCTGATGTGCGTTTGCGATCAGACCCAGTTAATAACACATTTCATGTCAACCCCTCATCCCCCCGCCCCATGCATACCTCTTAAGTTTCTAGTGGGATGTGTCTGGAAATGAGAAATATGTTTTTAAATGATCTGGATGTACACATTGGGGCTTAGCCTATAACTAATGCAATTATTTACATGCTTTTGAGTGTTTGTTAAATGACAATTTTTTAAAATAAATTAAGACACAGAAATTGTCCAAGTCCAACACCCTAGATCAATAACATAATAGATTCACAGGCTTAAAATTATTACAAGACACTTGCAGTAGGACTTTTCAGCCTATCTCCCCCCAAATTCAGGAAAAATCTCTGTTTATTTCAGGCTTCTCTTGGGTTGAATCCAGCCCTTATTTACCAGACAAAAGCCAGACAAGGTTCATGATTTTGTGTTTCTCTTGAATGAGTTGATGACAGTGGAGCCGACAGCCTCCAGTGGCTCCAGGGGTTTCAGGCAGCCTGGCTCCGTGCCCCTGGAAAGGGCGGGGCTGAGGGCAAAAGGGGTGGGGCTGAGGGCAGAAGTGGTGGGGCTGAGGACAAGTGCCCCTCACTGCTGCCTGTAGCACAGTGCACCTCCAGCCCTTAGCACTGCCCGGCGCTCCGGCGGTGATGTAAAGGGACCAGGGCACCTGCCAGGAGTCCTGGGCCCTATTGAATTGCTGAGTCCTGGGGCAATTACCGCCTTTGTCCCCCCTCTCAGTGGGCCTGGTTGATTACATCAGTTAAAAGAATATGCAAAGCTGCTGGGTTTGGATGTCTTGCAGTGCTTTACTAACTCCTCAATAGATAAATAAAGAAGGAACTGATCTGCAAATAATGCATATTAATAATATTTAGTTCTGAATCGGTTTAAAATTGTCATGCAGACTTTTACTGTTTATAATACCGCCTGTATCAGGAGGTGTTGTGAATCTTCTGCACCTTTCACAGGAAGGGAAACAAAATTACTCATTCGGCATATGTCAAGTTGCATTTTTTGCCACTTTCATGCTTTCACATAGGGCTCTGCTAGTGATTTTGGATCTTGAGCCAATTTTTATAGCTGTTTTCATGTTTTAGACATGTTTGACAAGCCAGGATTTTAAGAGTCACGCAAACTCCTAGAACCTGCAAAACCAGCCTGGAACTCTTTTTGAGAGTTTGATCTCCTCTCATGTTCATAGGCAGACTAGAAATACTGTGTACGCTTCCTGGTACTGTAGTACAAAGGGTTCTGTGCTTTCCGCCTGGGACCAGAAGTGTGTGAAAATGTAATGGAAAAATGTAACCCAGTATTTCAGAAACATAAAGTTCTGTTCAGATTCATTTCTGGAGCTGACAGAGGTCTGGCAGCACGCGGAAGAGAAAGTTCTTATTTTGTCCAACCGGTTTTGCTGTCTTTAAGAGCAAGCAGGGCGTGGATTACCCAAGCATTTGCAGCATAATCCTCACTAATAACTGTCCTTCAGTGGTGGTGTTTTATATCATTATGCTCCCACTAGCCCCAGCAAATTCCAGCCAGCAGGTGCATAGAAAAAGGTGACTTTTGTTTCTGTTATTGGGTGATAAAAGCTCTTGCAGACAGCAGTTGTCTCTGAATGGTGCGGCTGAGAGGAATCCTACATTTCTTAGTCCAGAGAAAACAGACTGAGTTTGAATTTTGCGGGGAGATGGGGGCAGTAGCTTGTTAGCTTAGGACCTGATGCTAATAAGAGAGATGGGGAGAACCAGCCTGTTTATGCCCCGGTGTCTAAGCTTTGTTACTAGTTATTCTAACTGTAGGCCCAGCCATGTGATGTGCCTAATGTCACCTTCATAGAGCCGCTTGTCTTTAGCATCCATGGACTGCAGTGGGAACAGAGGCTGTTGAGTGTCTCACGTGGCCAGGTCCTTAATCATTAAGTACAATAGCTGACTGTCAGTCCCGGCTCTAATCTTCCCCACAAGGATTTCAAGCGGATGATTACACTCGGCTGTGACCAGTTGAAAAGGGGGAGGGGGGGAGGGGGCGTTTATATGCAAAACCTTAATGACTTTGGAAAATCTAGATGGGGATCCAGAGAGCAGTTATAGGGTTTTCTCTTTTGTTTGTGATTTGTGAGCTGTGTGAGAACCTAAACATTTTGCTCCCATAAACCATCTGTCGAAGGCCAGAATGTACGCACCGAGGTGAGTCAAATGATATTTGTATGGAGAAAGCAGCTCATTTCCCAAGCAATGAAAATATAATCAAGTCTGAAAATGGACTCCTGGTGTCTCAGAGAATAATTGGTACTAAGGGAAACGTGATGAATGGATGCCAAATGGAGAGAGTGAGTATGGAGTCTATGACCCATTACATGGAGAATGCGATGGCTCCCAAAGTCAGGAAGTTAAAGACCAGTGGAAAATGACACACACTAACCCACCAAGCTGGCTTGTCTGAACAGCATATAATTAACAATTATACAGGTTGAACCTCTCTAGCCCGGCACCGTTGGGACCTGACCGGTGCTGAACCATGGGAGGTCAATATTGTCTAGCAGCATTACCAACACTGCCACTGCTTGCTGGGCTCTTAGAAGACTTTGAGGGGTAAATTAGAGCTAAATAACAGCACAGAACACTGAGAGCCAGGACTGGTAACTGTAAATAAACTTTATGGGACTGCAGGAAAGTTGGCCACACCCCTGATAAGTGACCATCTGGCTAACTAAGATCACACTGGACCATGGGTGATGCTGGACCAGAGAGTGCCGGACTAGAGAGGTTCTACCTGTAGTATTATATTTGTTCAAAAATTAAAAGGTTTAGACCATTTTGGGCAGAATAATCAGCTGTGGGGAGTGTGTGAAACACACATCTATTCAACAGAATCTATATTCAACAGAATTGTATGGTTATTGGAGGGATCAAGTGCTAGATGAACTGATTAAAGGAGAAAGTAAAACACATCAAACTTTTGTTTGTTTAAAATCAAATCTAAATCAAACCTCAGGAGGGCCTAACATATTTACTCAACGTTTATTATTTCACTCTCTATTTCATTTCTTTCCGCTCCTAGAGGTTCAAGTAGTTTGGGTGAGTATCCAGACTTCTGGGTGCTTATCAAAATTGAACCCCAATTCTGAATTTATTGTGGTTCACCCATGGCTGGACAGTGATGACCATCAGGGATGGGGCATGAGGTACCCAGGATGCTGACGCTTTGAGAGCCAAGAGTTTGACTTTCGTGTTACCTGAAACATTCTGTGATAATAGCCTCTTGATCGGAAGGAGCCAGCACAATATCTTTTTTTTTTTTAAGTTAATAGGAATTTTGGGCCAATCTTCTGCCACTCTTTCGAGAGCTGCTATTTTCCATTTGAACAGTGTTTGTTGCAAACCAGAGGAAAGAATTTGCCTGTAAAAAATCTGAGATTTAAAACTGGGGACAGCAAAATTCCATCAGGTGGAAATGCAATTGTCATAAGTGGGAGCTGCTAAGGAGCATCTGACTTACCTGAAGAATGTGGAAAGGGTTAAGCAACTGGAGAGACACCTATGTGGGACAGGGGATTCAGGCTGTGAGCCAATAAAAATGCAGGTAGGTATTTCAAACTGGAAAAGTGGGGTTTTCTCTCTCTCTTCTTTGTTTGAGATCAGAGCAGTTTCTCCCAGGTATTGAGGGAGATGGGAGATGCTTTCTCTCTCCAAGAATGGACTTCTTAAAATGTGAAAGTAGGGAAAAGTTTATTGTTTTCCTTGTTTGAGGGTTTGGAAATCATGTCTGAGCTGGCTAATTGTTTTTCTCTTTTGTAACTCAGGATTACAGCCCAGGGACTTCCCTGAGTCTATGTCAATTGTGGCAATTTACCACCTAGTCAATTTACTATGCTTCCAACAGTAGTTTTGTTTTGATAATAAAAGAGTTTTCTTTTTATTCTAATTAACCAGTATTGGTTGATTGTTGTGTCCTTGGGATTAAGTGCCTAGTTACAAGGGCAGAGTCCATTGTTGTGAGTGGATTCCCTCTGTTTTCTCAACTCCAAGCAAAAAGGAGGTGGCAGGGGGAAGAGCTTTACTTTAGGGAGAGGATTCCCAAGTGATCTCTCCCTGGAAAAGGGTATATTTTTGTATTTTATTGTAATCACTTGGATGATGGCAACGAGGAACCAGTCTTGTCTTTTTCAGATTTCAGGGGGACTGAGATTGAATAAGTTTGTCTCTGGGAATCACAGAGACAGGCTTTGCAGTGTTTTTCTGCTAGCCGCTCCCCCCCTCAGCTCCCATCTCTACATGCCTGACATCTCTGTCAGGTTGGGGGATTGAACCGTGACAATAATACAGGTAGAACGCCTGCTCTGAAGCTTGCTGAGGAAGGCCCAGTAAAGGCTCTGATCTTCAGAGGTGAATCTGCTACCTGTAGCGTTGTGCTAGAGTGACCAGATGTCCCAATATTTGGGGCTTTTTCTTATATAAGCTTCTTTTACCCCAACCTTCTGTCCCTAATGTTCACACTTTCTCTCTGGTCACCCTACTTTGCGCAGCCCTTCATGGTTTCATAGGTTCATAAATATAAAGGCCAGAAAATACCAGGGTGATCATAGAATTTCCAAAAATAAATCCTACAGCAGATCTTTTAGAAAAAATCGTCTAATGTTGGCTGGAGACTCCACCATGATTCTTGGTAAATTTCTAGTTCCAGTTACCCTCACTGTCAAATATTGACTCCTTATTTCCAGTCTTGAATTTGTCTCGTTTCAACTTACAGTGACGAGGTCACATTAGGCCTTTCTCTGCTAGGCCGAAGAGATCATTGTCAAGTATTTGTTTCCCATGAAGGTAGTTTCAGACTGTAATCAAGTCATCTCTTAACCTTCTATTTGTTAAGCTTAAATGGATGGAGTTCCTTGAGTCTAGCACTACAAGGCAGGTTTTCTAACCCTTTCATCACTCTCTTGATTCTTTGAATTGTCTCCAGTTTATCAAGACTCTTCTTGAATTGTGGGAACCCAAACTGGACGCAGGACTCCAGACCCATATACAGAGGTAAAATAACTTCCATATACTCCGCAGTACTGAGTCAAATGCCTCATAGAAGTCTCACTGAATTATCCACATCCACCCTGATTGAATTAGCTCTGAGATAAGACTCCCATCTCTGTACCACGACTATCTGTTTCTTTTTCTTTCCCTTCAAGCATCTGACGGAGTGAGCTGTATCTCATGAAAGCTTACGCCATAATAAAATTGTTAGTCTTTAAGGTGCAACTGGACTCCTTGTTGTTTTTGATGAAACAGGCTAACAGGGCTACCTCTGAAACTTACATCAACACTATTCCCTTTATCCACCAATCTTGTAATCTCCTCAGAGAAGATTAGGTTAGTGTGACAGGGTCTGTTTTCCTTAAACCCATGCTGATTTGCATTAATTACATTATCCTCCTTTAATTCTTTATCAATAGAGTCCTGTACCCATCACTCCATTATCTTGTCCAGGACTGATGCTGGGCTGACAGACCTCTAATTATCTGTGCCATCCAATTTATACTTTTAAAAAGTTGGGCAACATTACCTTTCTTTGGGCTTGTCTATCTTACCGGACGATCAATGCTCCAGAGATCGATCTTCTGGTATTCGATTTAGTGGGTCAGGTATAGACCTGTAAATCGAACGCTGAGGGAAGCACCAATTTGTGTCTGGTACTCCCTCCTTTTGCGAGGCGTAAGGGAAGCTGACAGGAGTGTTTGCTCCCATCAGACTCCCACAGTGTGGCCGTCACCAGGGCTCGGCTTCAGGTAATCGGACTCCAGCTACGCATTTCACATAGCTGGAGTTTATGTACCTTGAGCCGACCTGTCGGGTCTAGTGTAGACCTGGCCTTTCAGTCTTTTGGAACTTCCCCAGTGCTCCAGGACTTACTGAAAATCAGTATGAATAGCCCAGCAAGCTCCTCAGTCAGTTCTTTGATTTATACTCTAAAAAGATTTCACTGGAAGCTCTAAAATGAGGCTTTAGCCTCGGAGTCCAGGTGGTAGAGGACAGGTCAACATGTATTTGTTTTTGCAGCAGATACATCAATTCGATTAATAATATTACTCTAAGGCTATGTCTATTCTGCACCCTTCTTCTGCAAAAAGCTTATGCAAACGAAGCGTGGAGTAGAATATCACCACGTTTCATTTGCATAATTAATTGGGACCGTTTTTGCGCAAGAGGCTTTTGCATAAAAAGGAGCTGTGTAGACGGCTCCTTTTTGCTCAAAACCCCCCTCTTGTGCAAGAGCCGTTCTTCCTCATTTTTTCAGGAAGAACAGCTCTTGCGCAAGAGGGGATTTTTGCGCGCAAAAAGGCCCCTACACATCTACACAGCTGCTTTTTGCACAAAAATGGCCCCTAATTCATTATGCAAACAAAGCACAGTGATATTCTACTTTGCGCTTCATTTGCGTAAGCTTTGCAGATAAAGGGTGCAGTATAGATGTAGCCTTGTAAGTGTTTAACGGTTCTCTTTTATGCCTCCTGAGATATGCTGAGACATTGTGCAGAGGATGAAATAATAAACCAGAGTAGGCTTTTCATTTCAGTTTCCTAGAAGAGCTTATCTAATTGCTTTGGGAATGTCAAGCAAATTCCAGCTTCAGAGGTCTGTCCCTACGTTCCCCTGCTTTCAGACTGATCCCTGCGGTTGTTGAGTGGTTTCTGTTCTGTACCCTGCTGGGAATTTTCAAGTCTCTCAGTCCTTTTACATCATAGAAAAAAAAAGTGTCTTAAGAAAGTTTCTTTCTCATGATCTTTCATTGGGAGTTATCTCCAGGAGACTTCTGAAAAGCCCCAGATCATTTCAAAATACTTCTCAAAGTAGTATTAAGCGAACAGCAGAGCTTGGTGTAATTTATGATCATGTTGCATTAGGATTCATAGCTCAGTAAAATGTAGCAAAATTCAAAACTACTCAAAATGCAAGGGTTTTTTTCCCACTTTTGATTCTAATTGGAAAACGGGACAATTTCCAGTGAAAATAGACCTGTTTCGTAGTGAAATTAGGAATGGCGGTTGAAGAAGAAAGGGTAAAAGTTGGCTCACTCTTTGTAGAAATGGTCAGAATTGTCATATGTTTATAGATGATTTATGCACTGGTCCAAATGTCACAAAGCATGTTTGCGGAGGTGGATAGTCTTTATGTGGCTTTTGTCTCAAGAGCGTGTGGCAGTTTCTAAGGAACCCAATTAGAAGGTCATTTTGTGCCAGTTCATATCACCTTTTAATTCTGTTTCTGAAACAATCAGCTCAGCTGACGGGTTTGCCTTAATCTTTATTCTTTTTCATTGCATTGAATCCTAACACATGTTCTTCTCTCCCCCCATGGTCCCAGTGTGAACGGAGCCCCGTATGAATAGAAACGTAACGTTTATTTTAAAGCAACTAATGTAAAAATTCAAGAAGCTGATAATTGGGAATGTCAAAATGTCTTTGAGATGCTGTGTGTTCCGGGAAGAGACCCTGAAGGTTGCAGCTTCCAGTCGTATAATTAATGAGGGGCGTGTGGGAAAATAGGACAATTTCCCCATATCCTTGAATCAAATTCAAGTGCTTGGCGGCTCTGTGCATTCCAGTGGCTCTCTGGAATTCTTTCACTGCAGAGGAGCCTTGCTCTTCTGTATATTATCAAGCCAGAAGAAGTGGTTTGATAACCGAGCCCTTCAGAGGAGGGGGAGAAACTTTCTCTAGCAACCGCCGTAACCGGATCAACAGCTGGCACCAGCCAGAGAGAAAAATAATTTGTTACAATCGTTTTTTTATTGCCCAACATCTGTTACCGAATGCCAGTGAAAAATGATATCGCAGGAAACAGGAATCCTCCTTATTCTGGTATCTTTATATCAAGTTCAAATGGGAGGCTAGTGTTATCAACTTGCCTTTGTCCGCCTCTTTTCTTCGGAGTCTGACACCTGTTGGCTTGACAAAATTAATTATTTGAAAGCCTCACAGGAACAGATGTGTGAATCAGTTGAGGTTTAACCCCACCCTCCCCCCAAAAACCCATAGACCAGCCTTTCTGCTCCGCGCCTTTGCCTGGTTTTGGAGCCAAACACAAAAATCAACCATGGCTGAAGTTCTGAGATGTTCCAATTAGGGATGTTAGCGACTAATCGACTAGTCGACTAACCGATAAACAGGAGCTTATCGATTAGCACTGTCAATTAGTTGAATCCCCCCAGCTGCCGCTCTGCATTGTACAGCACACACACACACACACACACACACGCCAGCTGCCGCTCTGCATTGCCCAGCCTAGGGAAGCCGTGTGCTGAGTTGGTCCCTGCTCCATGTGTTTCTTTTCATTCAGCCTGGTGTCTCGGTGTGTGTGGTGATGGATAAAAAGAAACAGGTGGAGTAGGAACCGACTCAGTGCCTTTGCCTGCGGTTTCCCTCGGCTGTGCAATGCAGAGTGGCAGCTGGGGAGGTGAGGCTGTGAACCGGTGCTAGCCAGACTCAGCACTGGGACTGCCTACCCTTATCGACTAGTTGACAAAATCTATCAACTAATCGATTAGGAAAGTAATTGCATTTTAACATCCCTAGTTCCAATAATTGTATTTTCTCTCATTTCATGCTGAGATGGGAGCTGAAAGTGTTAAAATAGCCCCCAAAAGGCCATTCTTGAAGGATCTCCTGTTGGTCCTGGAAGCTGATCCCACCAGAAGTCTCTTGATGTTCTAGGTGGTGTCTGGCCCGTTTTGGAGCTGGAAGAGGTTCAGATAGTAATTATTGAAATTGAACCTATTTGACATTCACTGAACACAACTAGCAGCACTGTCCAAAGGGTGGATACTATTACATCAGTGTTTCAGAAGGTTAAATTGATGCACAGAGAGTTTTACTGGTTGGTTGATGGCAGTCCATTCTGAGGAGGGACCGGCTTGTAAGCAGTGGTACCTGTGGAACATGCGCTCACCTTCGCCAATTAGGTTGGCTAAAATTCATTAACTAGAACTGCTGACCCCAGGTATACTTAATTTCCCCAAATTGGAGACCTCAAACCCAGCCCAGATGGATCACAGAAAATAGTAAGACATTCTATGCATGATTAAATGGAGAATGTCTTGGTGCTCTGGTTGAGAGGTGGGATTTCAGAAATCTTTTGCCGTAGCCAGTGGTCTGTAATGAGTAAGTCTACCAAATGTCGTGATTACTCCTGCAAAGGTAACTGGAATGTATGATGATGGCTAAGAAAGACCAATGCCCTTTGATGATCTTGGATGGGTTGGCCTAATGACGGGGACTAATTTAGCTATAACCACTCCTCAGAGAGATCTTGGAGTCACTGTGGATAGTTCTCTGAAAACATCCACTCAGTGGGCAGCAGCAGCCAAAAAAGCAAATAGAATGTTAGGAGTCATTAAAAAAGGGATAGAGAATAAGACAGAGAATATCTTATTGCCTCTATATAAAACCAGGGTACACCCACATTTTGAATACTGTGTACAGATGTGGTTTCCTCATCTCAAAAAAGATATATTGTATTGGAAAAGGTTCAGAAAGGGCAACAAAAATGTTTAGAGGTTTGAAATGGGTCCCATATGAGGAGAAATTAACAAGACTGGGACTTTTCAGCTTAGAAAAGAGGAGACTAAGGAGGGATATGATAGCGTCTATAAAATCATGACAGGTATGGAGAAAGTGAATAAGGAAAAGTTATTTACTTGTTCCCATAACACAAGAGCTAGGGGTCATCAAATGAAATGAATAGGTATCAGCTGTAAAACAAACAAAAGGAAGTTTTTCTTCACTCAGCGCATAGTCAACCTGTGGAACTCCTTGCCAGAAGATGTTGTGAAGACCAGGCCTTTAACAGGGTTCAAAAAAGAGCTTGATAAACTTATGGGGTGGAGGTGTCCATCAATGGCTATTAGCCAGAATGGGTAGGAGTGCTGTCCCTGGTCTCTATTTTCAGGGGCTGGAAAGGTACGATAGGAGAGGGATCACTTCTGTTTCTGTTCACTCCCTCTGGGGCACCTGGCAGTGGCCACTGACGGAAGACAAGATACTGGGCTAGATGGACCTTTGGTCTGACCCACTCTGGCCGTTCTTATGTTCTTATGGCCAAAGGTCCTATCTGGCCTGAGAGAAAACTCATATCACATTTCAAGATTTTACCTCAGTGGAAATGAGGTAATGGTAATCAGGCAGTCTCCCCATTACAAAGTCCTATATAATTCCTGCCCTCTGGAGTTAACACTGTCCATCCCGTCTCACAGAATTAGTATGTGTGCAGCTGTTAATTCTTTGTAATACCAGCCATTGGTGTCCGTGCCTAGAAGGACAATAGAATCCTTAGGAAACTAGGTCAAATCGGTACAGTAGGCTCCAGGGTTGCGTGGCTGGAGTCATGGGTTTTTTTCCCCACCTGGCTGAGGAGTGGGGTCAGAATGCCTGCAAGCCGAAAGGAGGCACACGGCATTTTTGCCAGCAGACACAGCGAGAGGTTGGCTGGCGTGTCCAATCAGCATTTGCTGTTTAGGGGGCGAGGTTTTCCATTCTCAACTGCATTCATTTCCTCTCAGACACCCAACTGCGTGCTTCACTTTACGGGCCCGCTGGTTCTTATGGTTTAACGTACATACACGTGCATGCGGGCTGCATGCAATTATGCAGGCATTTTTCTTCGCGTAGCTAAACAGTTGTGGGGCCTCTGAACCCACGTTAGCTATTCCCATTGGCTGCAGTGACACCTGCTAGACTCTCAGTCGGCAAGAGCCAGCCAAGGCACTGTTCTGCATGCCAACAGGTGTTTCTGGTTTATGGGAATGCACAGAAATTGGCTTTCTTTCCATCTCCTGGGCAAATGAAAACACAACTGGGATCTGGAAACACTCCACTTGACACCAGAACAGGAGGCCGTGCTGTGCATGAGTGCCAAGAAATCAAATAAGTCCCTCTTCTGACTCTGACAGACCTAGGGGTTAGATTTCTGTGCCGGTCTCCTTCAGCCAGTGCCGTAAAAATACATTTTTTCTTTCCACAGCTTTTATTTTGGAACAAGGCTTTTAGAGCGGCTGGTTTTGCCAGTGTCCTGTCTGCCAACAGTGGCCAATACCAGATGGCCCAGAGGGAGGGGACACAACAGGTAATCCTCACCTGATCCCTCCCCACCCACCTCCAGAGAAACAGAGGCTAGGGACACCATCCCTGTCCATGCTGTCTAATAGCCATCGATGGACCTAACCTCCATGAATCTATCTAGCTCTTTTTGAACCCTGTTCAAGTCCTAGCCTTCACCGCATCCTCTGGCAAGGAGTTCCACAGGTTGACTGTGCATTGAGTGAAGAAAAACTTCCTTCTGTTTGTTTTAAACCTGCTGCCTATTAATTTCATTTGGTGACCCCATATTCTTATATTGTGGGAATAAGTAAATAAGTTTTCCCTATTCACTTTTTCCACACCAGTCAGCCTGCACCTCCCTGGTGGCTGGGGAAGTTGGGTTGCAGTGCTGCAGCCCCCGCCTTCCTCCAGTGGCCAGGGAAGTGGGACTGCTGTGCCATGGCCCCCGCCTTCCTCCAGTGGCTGGGGAAGTGGGACTGCTGTGCCATGGCCCCCACCTTCCTCCAGTGGCCGGGGAAGTGGGACTGCCGTGCCACGGCCCCCGCATTCCTCCAGTGGCCGGGGAAGTGGGACTGCTATGCCACGGCCTCCGCATTCCTCCAGTGGCCGGGGAAGTGGGACTGCTATGCCACGGCCCCCGCCTTCCTCCAGCGGCCGGGGAAGCGGGACTCCTCCTTCCTCCAGTGGCCGGGGAAGCCGGACTCCCATGCCACGGCCCCTGCCTTCCTCCAGTGGCTGGGAAAGCGGGACTGCCGTGCCATGGCCTCGCCTTCCTCCAGTGTTCCGGAGTAACGCTGCTGTGTAGACATACCCTTAGAAGGACAATGTTCTGGGAAGTTTGTATTGCTGCCACCCATACTTTACCAGGGAGTGTTATTTTCCAGGGGTAGACACGTGACACATTTACTGGGCACTGGAAATCTTCTAAGAAGCACTGCAGGAAAAGCAGGTCTGTGTCCTGCACACAAAGGATGTGCTGGTGCCGCCACTTCTGCTCTCTCCCTTGGTCTCCTAAGAACCGGAAGGACTCCTAGGATTCCATTCACATCCGTGCTCTCTGGCATCATCTATGGTGTAACCGGAATGGCTTCTGTGTAATTGCTCCAGGTAGCTCATGCCACGTTCCACTCTTCGTGCTCTTGGCCACCCAAGGGCCAGGTGCTGCAGGTCTGTAGTTACGGAACATTCCATTTCGAGCCTTGCCTTCCGAGGGTGTCAAAATGCTTTTCCAAACAAGATACGTGGACTGGCTGGACAGGAAATGGCCACTTGACTTATTGGGGCCGTTCCCTTTAGCTTCCATGTGGACTAACGGTAATAACAACATTTGTGTGACTGGGTCATTTCCAGTTAATACACCAGCAGGGCTAAAATGCAAAGGTCCTTAGTATGTTCCACACCGAAGATAAGCTCATCAGGAAAATGTGCAGCCACAGAGCAGCCTCTGGGTCATGTCTCCAGTCTGCAAGTGATGGCACTGTCTAGCTTGCTGATCCCTGTGCCACAGTCTTTTCGGCACAGCCATAGCCTTGGTTCTTTCGCCAGCCTTGTGGATACAGTCGGCAGGGGCGGAGCTTACAAACAAAGTTCCCTTCCTGCACGGAGGGGGCTTTGCAGCAGCTGCAGCGGCATTGCAGCCGGTCCCTCTGAACACCGGGTTAGTCTGATGGGCTGCGATACCAGTTGCTTCCATCCCCCGGGGACGGAGGGTGGGAACTCTTCAGCTGCAGATTGCTGTGCCGATATGGTGTAACTGATTTCCTGTAACTCACGGCAGCTATTTCCTTATCCTGGTTTGGGGGCCAACCCTGAAACAAATCTGGAATAGCGTCCCAGAGAGCAGTCTGCGCAGAAACACACCTTGCAGCATCACTCAGGCTTTGTGGCTTCCGGGTTGGATTATTACAGCTTACGTGCGACATAAAAATACCCAGCAAAGTGCACAATAAAAATACCCCCTCAAGCATGTAATCCACCGTTCTACAGATACTGCAGCTTTGGCAAGTCCTGTAACAGCTACAGGGGAGAGAGGTTGCTAACATTTGAACACACTACTGGCATGCTCTACTAGACTACAGTATATTATGCCTTTGCAGGAGTGTATGTCTGTTCAAGTGCGTATCATGTAGGCATCAACTCCAAACCCATCTATCCCAGATACTTAGCTAAGAGATAGTCGGGGATGATCTAGATTGGGATAGGCAAATACTGGCCCACCGGCCTGATTTGGTCCATCACGGTGAGCCTCTGGCAAGCCCCCACTGCTATATTTGCCTGCACCTCCACAGGTACCGGCGATCGCAGCTCCTGTTGGCTGCGGATTGAAGTTCCCAGCCAATGGGAGCTGTGAGAAGCAGTGTGCCGGTCTGCATCACTTTCTGCCACTTCCATTGGGTGGGAACAGCAATCCCTGGCCAGTGGGAGCTGTGATCGCCCGTACCTGCGGAGGCACAGGTAAATATAGCAGCGGCAGCCTGCAGGGGGCTAACCTTGTTGAACTGCCACCATTTTGTTGGCTACTCCTGATCTAGATGGTGCTTGTTCTTGCCATGAAGGCAGGAGACTGGACTGGATGACCTCTCGAGTTCCCTTCTAATTCTGGTATTCGGTGATTGTATGATTCTCTTCCTTGTATTTTTGTAGTCTTGTGTGACCACACCCCCACTAAAGTGGATTTTGAGTGATTTTGGGACAGTTTTGAGACAAATCCTCGGCGGCTGTAAGGTGGCATCACTAGCTCACCGGAGCTGTGGAGATTTATGCGAGCTCAGAATGTAGCCACGTGTGTTAGTCTGAACGCCCCAGGTTCTCTTGCGTGTCCAGAATGGAGGCTGTAACATTGAAGAACGGGCTTTCACGGGAGAGGGTGGTACTGCGTGTCCGCTTTGGGGATACAAACACCTTTTCTCATAGTGTTGTGGCTCTTGAGTTTTTGTCGCTGGATGGTGAGATGCCAAATAGAATGGTAAGAGAAGTACATCTTGAAATGTTCCAAGTCGTTTTGATTCAGGATCTGTTTGAGACACGGGGGTAAGTTTGCAGAGCTTCCCATTTTATCGGCTGGCGTTTGCCCAGCCCTGGTTTTAACCCGTGCCAGGAATGCACTCAGCCAGGGTTCCCTTTAAAAGTGCCGAGAAGGCCCAGAAGAAAAGTGAGATGTTATGCCTGATACCCAGGCCCAGACCTGCAGGCATCTGGCTTTGTAAAGCTGGTTCCCATCTGTGGTAGATGAAGTCTTTGTTACCATGGTAATATAGAGCATGTGATGGGAGAATGGATGGGAGAGGGCTTTTAACACTCCTTTTATCTTCCGGCTGTATGACATGGAAACAGTTTGTTCATTCCTCGCTCTCCGGCACGAGTGACTGGCATATAGATAGAGCCCTGCAAATCTGTGGAGATCTGCTTTATATCCGTGGGTATCCATAGCCGCAGCTCATTTTTGCAGATATGCACGCAGATGTGGATACAAATGTTGTATCTAGAACCCTGCAAATCTGCAGATATCCACTTTATAGCCTCGGGAATCCCCATCCGGGCATGTCAATACAGATATCCGTGGCAAATTTTTGCAGATACAGAGGCGGATGCGGATACACATTTTGTATCCACACAGGGCTCCTCACATAGATAAAAGGCATATCAAGGGGCAAGTAGCCTTGCCAAAGTAGCTGTTTCATGTCGGCTGTGTAGCGCAGTAGAGGGCGTTACTAGTTAAAGAACCCCAGGTTCATTTACTGGGATCCAGGTGACGTTTAAAGAGGGGAGGCAAAGCTGACATATAAAAGTGTCCCTCAGAGCCAATGGATGAAGATAGTTTTTCTGATTTTACAGCAAGATGGGCACTGCCCACTCTCACCTGGTCCCCGTTGTCGTGCTTTCGGGAGCTGCCCTGTGTTAGACGCTCCACTGCTGCTATTTTGAAATAGCCCCTCACCAGGGCCATTCTGAGAGATTCCTCCTGGGCCTCTAAATCGAGATAGCACTTTTACATTCGGGAAGCCTGCCTCAGACTAATTTTGAGGCTTTCCTGCAGTGTAGACGTGCTATTTCAAAATAAGCTATTTCGGAATAACTGTACTGGAATAGCTTATTCCGAAATCACTGTGTGGTGTAAACATCGCTCTAGAGGGTGGGGGAGCGGGACTCCTGTGCCGCAGCCCCAGGCCTTCCTGGCAGCCGGGCATGTAGGGAGTTCTGGGAAGGCTATGCCTCCCCGTGCCTACATTACCGGTCACCCATGTATACAGCTTGTTTTACTATTTGGGGTCTTTGCATGTCAAGGACACATAGCAGTCCATACATTGAAGCCTGCACAATGGATTCTAGTGGCACTCAGTGACTGACTATTCTCAGAAAATGATCCATTTCTTTGCATACCGCCACTGGTAAGGGGCTCTGAGCTGCCATGATGGAACTAATTTATTTGCACTTTGTTTAAACGGTGTCAGTTTCTTTCACAATTTGAACAGGAGAGCCTGACGCTGAAAGTGCATTCCAAAGGGCTGACCTTTGGGTTTTTTCCCACTTGTGGGTTATTTTTTAAAGTAGCGATGACCCTTTTGTCAGGGGAAAAAGGAAGGGTGTATTAATGCCTTTTGGAGCTTGGCAATACATTTGCTGAGGACAACATAAAACGCACCCATAAAATCTGCTTAAAACAAGATCACTTTTTTTTTCAGTAGCAGTGTAATGTTTAACCCCTCTGTTAATTCAAGTCATAACACAAACAAGTCAGTTGCTTTTGCAATTGTTTGAATTGATTTGTAAGGGGTTTTGTGTGTGTTTCATTTTACCCTTGATACCGATTATGCATCAGGGAGCATCAAGTGGTTTCTTTCATGAAAGTTACACAATGAGTTGAGGAATCAGTAGCTTCACAGAGCCCGTCCTCTCATCTCACCGGTACTTAGCTCCTGAGAGTCTCAGGGTATTTTCCCCCTTTGGGGTTTCAGTAGTGTGGAGCTCAGTTATACTGTAAACAGAGACGGGAAGGAAACAAGATTATCTAGGAAGGTACAGAACACTCACATGAATGGTGTGCACTGCCTCTGGTAGTGTCCTGCACACCTCAAAGCTGCAGTGTTTGGATTAACTTTTTATAAACACCCCAAAGTTCTGCTGCTTCTCCAAAGTTTCTAGACTTCCTGGTGCTGCAAAATTGAGTTGGAAATCTGGCTTCCATAAGAATATAAAAAAGGCCATACTAGGTCAGACCTAAGGTCCATCTAGCCCAGTGTCCTGATGGCCAACAGTGGCCAGTGCCAGATGCCCCGAGGGTGTGAACAGAACAGGGGTCATCAAGTTATCTCTCTCCTGTCATCCATTTCCAGCCCCTGGCAAATAGAGGCGGGGGACACCATTCCTACCCATCCTGGCTCATAAGTATCAATGGACCGAATCTCCATGAATTTATCTAGTTCTTTTTTGAGCTGACTGGCCCTTTCCCTGCCACTTGAAGTTTTAGTTAGTCTTTCTCTCCATATTTCAAAACTTCTGGTTCTGTTCGCAGTCAGAAAATGGAAGTTTTGGTTTGTTGGGAGTAAAGGGGGTGGGGGGAACAGCCAACAGTCAAACATTTTAAAACCTTAAAATGGTTTTGTGGCAAGTTCCCTTCAAAAACTGGCCAGTGTCCATGTTGTTTCTAACATATGAGATCGTTTTGACCCATTCTAAATAAACTTTCAAATGATCAATCTTATTTTTTCAGTCAGTACATCTTTAATTTCATAGGACATGTCTACACTAAAAGGGAAGGTTGAAACAAGAGACGCAACTCCAGTTATGCTAATTATGAAGCTGGAGTCGATATATCTTGTTTCAAGTTTCCCCGCCATCCCCACAGCAGGAGGTTGAGGGGAGCAAACGCTCCCGTTGGCTTCCCTGACTCCTTGCAGACGCAGGAGTACCAGCCGCTGATGGAGGAACCCTTTGCATTTGATTTAGCAAGTCTTAACTAGTCTCGCTAAATCAAACTCTGGAAGATCGATCATGGCAGCATCGATCTTCCACTTAGTGAAGACATGGCCTAAGGGTATATCAAGGCTGTTCCCCACTCTGGCACTTCAAGGGCAGAAGGTGGGAGCTTGCATGAGACTTTAAAAATACCCTGCCACTGAAGGCTTGTGTTAAAACTCCTCCAGGCCACAGATTCCCTGGCTGTGGCTTGGTATCCCTGCCACCACCCAAATGCAAAAATCCCCTCTGAGAACCCAGGAAGCCACATTTGGGAATTCTTTCCTGTGAGGTATCTTTAAGCTCTTTAACCCTCCTCCTTGAGAGAGCCTGAAAATTGGTAATTTTTCCTAGTAGTATGGCTTGCAGTCTCAGGCATGTGCCCGCAGAACCTCCTGCCTTCTAGGACACAGAAATCAGATCATGGTCTTAAAAAGGTGATTTTTATTAACAACCACACAAAAGAGAAAACTCACTTGGTGAAACATTACTGGGTTGCTAGGTGTTACAGAGCACCTGAAAAAAAAAAGGGATTAAAACACAGAGAATTACTTCCCTGGGATTATTTCCCTGGGATTCAGTTGGGAAAGTTGCAGGATAAGGGGATAGTCACTTATGCTCAGCAACAAACCCAAAATAAAGAAAATAACCTGATTGCATCTGTCTAAACATTCCCTGTTCTACTCTTATATCTGTAGTCCCAAGATTTAATACTTCCTTAGGCATGGAAATTGCTGGCTTCTCCATACCTTGCTCCCTGGCTCCTCACCGGTCCTTCAAAGGGCTGCCATTACACATTGGCAGGAACAAGAAGGCTACTGATTTCAACTGAAAAGCCTACACTCCATTTCCATTGGCTCTCTTGCCTGCTGCCAACTCACGCTACTAACGTAACTCAAATGGCGTATACCTTAGATTGACTTGTCCCTGTAATGTAGACCTGCCTATAGGTAAGTATCACAGGAAAATTTTCTTAGGCAAGCAATACAGGAAGATTACTACAAAAAGAAATCAAGTTCCATTTGCGCCTCGTTTTGGTCATGGTGATTACTTGATAATAGATTGTCAGGTCTTTACATCCTGGTTAAACACACTCTGGCTGTTACCCAGGGACACATACTAGCGCCTCCATTACAGCTCACAGCTGAGAAAATGCCGTGTTCTTACTGGCATGGGAGCAGCGGTTTTAACTTCTATAGACCCCTTTGGAAGCCTCAATCTAGAAGCTCAACCAACATGTATCTGGGGGAGCTTCATGCAACTACTTCTTGAGAATACATCGTTTAGTCACTGTAAACTGCTGTCAGGGAATCTGTCAGCTCACTGATTCTGGGCCTTTTGGAAGGGATTGGACAAGAAGCAGCTGTTTATTATCAAGAAAAGAAAGGTTTGACAAATGGGCTTTTAATGGGTGTTTATGTGCAGGATCAAAGACAAAGAGAAATGAGTGAAGGGCTTTATTATGGCCAATCAGTTCTGCTCTGATGTTTAACTGATGTGCTCATCTATTGATCTTGCCTGTCATGCTGATAAACAAAAAGCTTAGCTGGCTTTTACAGGTACCAGCTCTCCAGTTCATATTGTGCAGGGATGCGGAAAAATACATCCGTCATTTTGAAAAGGGAGGCCAGAAGTTAACTTCCGTGTTGGGTTTACTCCATTGCTCTTCACCATTTATTTGTGATATTTGTGTATGTCGCTGCAATCCATTAAAAACCCCATGCACAAGATGCAGTTCTATAACAGACATTCCCAGGAGGGACGTGGTTGTGACCGTGTTTTGGTTTTTAAACAGAAAGCAAAGGGGTTTTGCGGTTCCCATTCTGAGAGGTAGGTGGAGGGAGGGAGCCTGCCTGGGTTTCTAGCCAGAAGCTGCTTAGATAAGACCCTCCCGGCCAGAGTCTGCCCACCCCCTCCATACTCCAACTCCCTGCCCTAGGTCTTCATCGCTCCCTCCTGCCCTAGGTCACAACCCAAATCCTCTGCACATACACCCAGCTCCAGGTCATAGCTCCTTCTCAGACCTCCATCCCCCTCCTCCATCCCACCCCCAGGCCAGAATCCTCTCCTGCACCCATCCCCCCTCCTGGACCCTGCACGCCAATCACCTGCCCCAGATCACACTCCCGCCTTCCCCCAAACAGACCTCATACCCTCTCCTACACTCCAAACCCCTCAACCTTTCTACACCCAACCTCCGCCCCAAGCCCCGCAGTCCCTCCGTAGAAGAGTGCAGCCTTTGACCACTTAAATCTTGGAGTGGCCCCCCCCCCCCCCCATAAAAATTACTGCCCACCCCGCCCTAGAGAGTATGCAGGGAACACACTTACCCTGGAAGCCAATGAGCTAGTTCTTACTGAAACTTCTCTGGGCTTTGTTATGACAAGTGAACCTCAACTTTGAGAGGTCCTCTTCAGTTTGGATAAGAACCTGTAGTTTTAGATGCTTCTCCCAAAGCGAAATTGCCCTGGAACGCTCATGAGGACTTGTTCTTTCATACGATTTCCAATCCAGATTACTCGGAGTTGTGCTAGAAACGCCCCAGGAGCACAGTCCCTCTTGGGGTGTTTTGGCACGTCTGGCCCAGAACTGCTTGAACTGCAGCGCAAAGACGTCTGAAGGATGGTTTTATTTGGAGAGCCCTGCGCCGATACATCGGTGTCCCCAAAAATGAGCCAATGCCAGATGCCACAGAGGGAGTGAATAGCCGCAGACTTTCAGGGCTTGGTTTGAAGCAATTGTCCCACCCCTCACCTGATCAAAATATCCGAATTCTCTGCTGTTTAAGTCAGTGCCTCGTCTTTTTATGCTCCCCAAGTTCTCTGGGTGTCCAGGGCAATATTTCAAGCCAGGCATGAAGCCACTGCTCAGGGCTGAACAGCCTGCTCTGCTACCTTCTCTGACAAGCCTTGCTCTTCGCTGAAGCCAGCAGAACGGCCTTTTGAAATGAGGGCTAATTGAATGATCAGATCTTATTAGACGGAAGAGGATGAACGAGACTTAGACGGACCTAGGGAGACCTATAAAGTCTTTGTGACTGGCAGACACTGCCAATTAAATCAAAGAAGTCCCTCCTCCGTCGTCTGTGGAAAAACCGCAGTCTGTCTGGAGGCGAGCTTGAGGTCTCCCCGGCTGTCCCAGTAGATATACAGGGCAGGTATTGTGATTCTTTCTCTACTCACAAAGTTGGGCACACACTATGGATGTGCTGCAGACTTCTTTACAAGGGTTTGGGGGCCCGAAAGGGAGTGGGTTGAGCGAACCAGTTTTTCCAAATGTAAGAGAAACATCCCTCTGTTTGGATAAACAAAGCTTAAAGGGGGGAGGGAGGAGGGTGATGCGGATTGTATGCCTTCTGCTGCCATGTTTGTGTCACCACGTTTGTGGCGTTGTTGCTGTTTTAAAAGGGCTCGTCTTCCTGATTTGACTCGACTTGCAGAAGCACCTTTTTTTTATATTCCACCCAGGTCTTAGTTGAAATTACTGGTGAAACTTCCTGGTGAAGACCAGAGAGATTTGCATTTTTGAGACGGATGAACATCAAACTTCTGGGCCTGACGCTTTCCGCAGCTGTATCTTGAAACCATAGCGGTGTAACACCATGGTGCATCTCCAGGCATGGCAAGGAAGGAGGGTGTAAGGGTATAATGGCTCGCATAGATGACCCGTGGTAGCATGCAGGCGATGTACTGCCCCTCTGGGCCCTGTCAACATTTTTATTGCTAAATGGGGTGCCCCCCATGCTGCTTCCCTGCTCCTCTGGGTGCCCCCCTCTGCAGCATATGCTGCATAGACGTAATGCATCAGATTTTAGGTTGTTTGATAGGATGGGTTTCAGAGACATTGGTTAAATGAAGGGACAAGACACTAGGTGAAGTTGTGAATGGGGTCATATTTTCCTGTCAGTGTCCACATGCACATTTCTGTTCTCTTTTTCCAATTGCCCATCTTGCAGGACAAAAGAATCAGAGAGATTGAGCAAAGATCCTCAGTCTGGTGCCACGTTTCCTGGAGGAATGTTAAAATGTGGGAAAATTTCAGCAGTTACATGGTTTCATGTGAGGCGGCTGTCGGCTCCCTTTGAGCCAGTGTACATGGCTCCCTGCGCACACCGGCTCCTGCCTGCCACTCCGAGCTGCTGCTTCTAATGGAGAGGCAGCAGTGCAGGGCGGCAGTCAGCTCCCTGGGAGCCGTTGCACACCAGGTACTGTCTTTTAAGCCAGCTCCCCACGTGTACCGGGAGCCTGCGTGTACCCGTGAACGTTAACTGATGAGCCCAGACTCATTGCTTAACGGTTTACACAGTCACACTCTCACATCCCTAGTTTCCTGTGAGGCCCATGTTGAATTAACTGATGTTTTAGCTAATGTGACCTGCAACAGAAATGAAAAACCTGAACGTGAAAGGTTTAGACTCCATGGCAGAAGTCACAGTATTTTTAGACATAAGCTTACAGAATGATCTGACAGTTTCAGGGGAGTAGCCACATAGGTCTGGTTCAGAGGGGTGGCTGTGTTAGTCTGTTTCAGGAAAAACAAGGAGTCCTGTGGCATCTTCAAGACTAACAGATGTGTCTGGGCATAAGCCGTCGTGGAGCCCACGTCATCAGATGCATTAAATGGAAACTTCTGAGAGTGACATCTGATGACGTGGGCTCATGAAAGCTTTTGCCCAAATAAATTAGACTTCCAAGTGCCACAGGACTCCTCGTTATCTTTCAAAGTGCTTCTTCTCCCCTCTATCCCAAAGTACATTGGAAATTTTTCATGTAGAGTTTTCACTTCATTCATCATTGAAATGCAGCCATTTATGCAGCAATTTTGATGAACAATGAAGAATACTCTCATGTTCCCAAGAGCCCATAAGAACGGCCGTGCTGGGTCAGACCGAAGGTCCATCCAGCCCAGTATCCTGTCTTCCAACAGTGGCCAGTGCCAGATGCCACAGAGGGAGTGAACAGAACAGGGATCATCCAGTGATCTCTCTCCTGTCATCTATTTCCAGTCTCTGACAAACAGAGGCTAGGGACACCATTCTTACTCATACTGGCTAATGAGTATTGATGGACCTAATCTCCATGAATTTATCTAGTTCTTTTTTGAACACTGTTCATAGACTCATAGAGCTGGAAGAGACCTCAGAAGATCATCAAGTCCAGCCCCCTGCCCAAGGCAGGACCAATCCCAACTAAATCAACCCAGCCAGGGCTTTGTCAAGCCGAGACTTAAAAGCCTCTAGGGATCGAGAAGTCCTGGCCTTCACAACATCCTCTGGCAAGGAGTTCCACAGGTTGACCGTGTGCTGTGCCAAGAAAAACTTCCTTTTGTTTGTTTTAAACCTGCTACCCATTAATTTCATTTGGTGACCCCTGGTTCTTATGTGAGGGGAACAAGTAAATAATTTTTCCTTAGTCACTTTCTCCACACTGGTCATATAACCCACATAGGTTATATTTGGAGGTGGAATCTGCAGTATCCATTCCTCTGCTTTCACGTGCCCTGTGACCTCTAACGACCGTGAATAGTCAGGGTCTCAGATTTAGGTTTCATCCACCAGGCAGACTAGTTGTATTGTTAAGGAGTTATAAATAGCGGAGTGGGCTGTTTTGACAGCACTGAAGAACTGTGGTATTTCCACAGCATCCCATTGTGAGACATTTGCCAGCTTTGCGTGCGATCAGCCAAGAAGGAAGAGCTGAGAAGCAGCAATTAACATCTATGTAGGCACTGCCTCACGGAGAAAACCATATGACACTTTCCACACTTCAGGATGAATGGTTTTTATTGCAAGGTGGCTTGTTTACAAGGAAGAAGCAGGTCTCCTCGGGGGCTTGAGTCCTAGGGTGTGAGGTGTAACCCTGCGTGTGACGTCTGGCTCTGCTTGCCGGTATGTTCCCTAGAATTGGAAAGTTATCACACCACGCCTGGAGCAGTGGAAGGAGCCAGTCTGACAGAGCGTGCCTCTGGATATGTACGAGCCGTATGCTACTGGCCACTAGTGCACAGCCAGACTCACATGGACTCACGCCTGTGGGGCCATCTGTAAACCAGGCGTTCTCTGGCCAGAGGTGGTGACGAATGTACGGACCCGCTCTGAGAAAAGCAGCCCAGTCTAGTGTAAGACCCATTCTTCCCTTCTCTTGGCACAGTACTGCACTCGCCTCATCCAAAAGGCTCGGTAGTACGTCGGCGTGAGGTGAATGGTGAAAATAGAGATGAGATCCAGTGGGAAACGATGTGGCGCCAAAGAGCTCTCTTGAAATGTTCAGGTGGTAGCTTTCCAGGACAGAGGGTGAACAATTAATAGGCTGGAAAGGGCCTACCCTGGGGAGGTAATCAGGTTGTCAGGGATGGTGCTTGGTCCTGCCGTGAGGGCAGGGAACTGGACTTGATGCCCTCTCGAGATCCCTTCCAGTTTTATGAGATAGGTATATCTCCATATGTTATATTATATTATAGATTCTCGGATTTCTCTTTGCATGTCCACTCTGTGCTGTTGGTATGTGTGTTCCAAGCTTTTCAAATGCCAAGGGGAGCCATTCGTGGCTCCAACACAACATGGGATCTGATCTGATGTGATACAGCTTGAACCTCTAAAATCCGGGTCTCTGGTCCGGCAACATCCATGGTCCGACAGGACCATGGATATTGCTGGACCAGAGAGCTCCGACTTTCCAGGTTCAGAATCCTAACCTGGGCTGGGCTGGTGGTGGGGAGTCCAGCACCAGCGGGACAGCAATGGCTGGAGGTAGCAGGACCGGTGGCCAGGAGTGCAGTCCCAGCCGGGGTAGGTGCTGTGAGAAGTGTAGCCTCAGTAGGGGCTGGTGTGCTGCAGGAGCGCAGTCCAGGCTGGGGCTAGCAGCAGGGAGCTCATCCCTGGTCGGAGCTGGAGTCAGCTGGGCATGCAGTCTGGACTGGCGCCAAGGCAGGGGCAGGGTCGCAATCATTGCCAGAGCTGGAGGCAGCAGGGCCGGCCCCTGCGTGGGACTGGCGCGGTGGGGGGACGCAGGCCTGGCACAGTGGGGGGCTGGAGGCAGCGGCAGCAGGTGGCAGGGATTGTAGCCCCACCCAGAAGCAGAGCCTGCAGCTGGGTAGGGAGCCTTGACCTCCCTCATCTGGCAAGCTCCATTGTTCGGGACCCCTTAGGTCCCGTGGGTGCTGGACAAGGGAGGTCCGACCTGTATTTCAGTTTCCCTGTGGTAGAGGATACTGCAGAATTGCTAGAGTCCGTGTCATCTCAGATCCACAAATGGCTTATTTGGGAGGGCAGTGGAAGAGAACCACGCACACATCGGTAACAGGAGAGTGGTGTTTATTTGGGTCACCCGAATACCTAGACAAGCAGAGTTTTCAGGCCTCTGTTTAACGTCACTTCTGAACCCTGTGTTTTCTGCTCGTTTCTCACTCTTTAGTCCCTGGCATTTACGGCAAAAGATGAATACTCAGATTGTGCATCTGGAAATCTATGCAAGGGTTTTTAGAGTATTAGAATCGTCAGCATCAAACTAATGAAATATTTAAAGCAAATTTTAAATGAAGGTCATGCAGACTAACAGGTTCTGAGTAAATATGTAATACTGCACAGCTGTTTTTTTGGTCAGTAAATATATACATCTGGATTGGCAAATTCTTGTTAAATGGCTTCATTACCCCTTAATGGCTCTTTTAATAGTTTCAGTGTTATGCTAATAGGTCTGGCAAGCTGGAAGAATTTTCACTTAGCAGGCTGTTGCAGCCTGGTGAGTCTATGGGAGCCTGCAGGAAGAGTTGGAATAGGAAGAGGCGAGAGGTTGGGTATTAAGATGCAGGAGAGGCAATGCCTTCCCTTGCCTCTTGTACCCTCTGCCCATGCTGAGGAAGGATTTAAAAAAGAAAAAAAATCAGCCTTTCTTGAAATTTTGCCCTTCATCTGTTTTCAGAGCAGCTAGATTTATGGCTCTGATACATTTGCTTAAAACATTATTATATTTTATTTCATTTCCATGCACTTCTGCATATCCTAGTTCTGTCCGGACAGTGAAAGTGTGACACCACATACGACAGCCACTGGGTAAGCTAGAAGCAAGGAGGAACCAGAAAGTAAAAAAAACCCTAAACAATTCTCATAAGATGTTTAACCTTTAGATAGCTGGGATAGTGTTCCGGCAAGCAGCTAGACTGTTCACTGCATATGCTCTGAAGCATTTGAACTTCCACGACTATCTCCTTTGAACCAGAAAAAGACTGAACCTTCACACTTTCCCTGGGAGCATTTAGAAGGGAATGTTTGGCCTCTTTAAAATTTCTCCCTACTCAGCCTGGTGTACAACCTCCAGGGGCTGAGTTAAGGAGCCGTACTAGACTTATGGCCAGGATGGGGCAAATCATTTCTCAAGTCCTACAACTTGAAGGTTCATTTGAGAGTGGATCTCACCATTTGTACTCTGCTTTAAAAACTCTGCAGTGTGTTAAACCTACAGGTTTCCTGAATCAGTCTAGACAGTTCAGAAACATTAATCCTGTAATACATATACACTTGTTCTGAGATACTACTGGATTGTAATTTGTCTGTATTGAATATTTACATTTGTAGAAAAATTTAACAGAAGCCGGTAATTTATCCTTTTCAGAAAGGCAGTTTAAGGTGATATATATCCGGTATGTGTGGAGATTATATCCATGTGATAAATTGAATTTATTACTCAACTTTGACCAGCATACCTGAACTCTGCATACTCCTCCATCTCCACCGGGACTTTTTCTAGCATTCCAAAACTCTGAGCTGATTCAGATAGATGCCATTTTTTTAAAAATCAGCCTGCCAGAAGAGTACTCCTTTTCCCTTCCCAAATGTAGAATTTCCCCTCCCTTGAAGCACTGTTCTGATCTGACTCTTTGGCTGAACAGTATTCAGTCCTGTACAAGTGACACATTTCAGACCAATGTTTTTTTTCCCTGCAGGGCTAAAAATGGGGCTTTTAAAATCAATCATTAGAAAGTCAGGACTCTTTCTTTGCAATGAGATACACAATACTTAATCAGGAAATTTTCTGATATATTGGACCATAAAATTCCCAGATTACTGAATTAGCATAAGCAAAAGATACATTTATAAAATGTTATAGTTACATTTTTCTCTTTTTGAGCATGATGCGCATATGCACAGAGCTAGCAGAGGAAGTAGGATTATTATGCACAGGACTGGGAGTCAGGTAGTCTGGATTCTGCTCCATCTTGGCCATACGCTGAGGCCACAGTTTTCAAACGTGGCCACTGATTTTGTGTGTCTCATTCTCTGTGGGGCTCAATTTGGGCTTGATCTCTCAAGGTGCCGTAAGTTGGACACCCTACGTCAGTGTTCACTTCTGAAAAGTTTGGTCCTGCTGCATGACCAAAATCATAGAATCATAGAATACTAGGACTGGAAGGGACCTCGAGAGGTCATCGAGTCCAGTCCCCTGCCCTCATGGCAGGACCCAGTGCTGTCTAGACCATCCCCGATAGACATTTATCTAACCTACTCTTAAATGTCCCCAGAGATGGAGATTCTACAACCTCCCTGGGCAATTTATTCCAGAGTTTAACCACCCTGACAGTTAGGAACTTTTTCCTAACGTCCAACCTAAACCTCCCTTGCTGCAGTTTAAGCCCATTGCTTCTTGTTCGTAAGGGCCAGGAAGAACAAGTTTTCTCCCTCCTCCTTGTGACACCCTTTTAGATACCTGAAAACCACTATCATGTCCCTTCTCAATCTTCTCTTTTCCAAACTAAACAAGCCCAATTCTTTCAGTCTTACTTCATAGGTCATGTTCTCTAGACCTTTAATCATTCTTGTTGCTCTTCTCTGGACCTTCTCCACATCTTTCTTGAAATGTGATGCCCAGAACTGGACACAATACTCCAAGTGAGGCCTAATCAGTGCAGAGTAGAGCAGAAGAATGACTTCTCGTGTCTTGCTCACAGCACACCTGTTAATACATCCCAGAATCATGTTTACTTTTTTTCGCAACAGCGTCACACTGTTGACTCATATTTAGCTTGTGGTCCACTGTGACCCCTAGATCCCTTTCTACAGAATTCCTTCCTAGACAGTCGCTTCCCATTCTGTATGTGTGAAACTGATTGTTCCTTCCTAAGTGGAGCACTTTGCATTTGTCCTTATTAAACTTCATCAGGGCTTGATATTCAGAGGTGCAGAACACCCTCCGCTCTGATCGTCTGCATTTGTAGCTGTGGGTACTCAGCACCCTTTGCAGTTCAGGCTATACGCTTTCCATCCCCAGTCTGGAGGAGGGGTTTGGTTGTGGCGTTGTTCCCTAACTTTTCGAAAGTGCTATAAGATTCAGAAATGCATATAAAGTGTGTGTGTAAGTAAATGTACTATGGGATAGTAGGTCCCATAACATTTATAATTTGAGTAGAGTTTATCGCATGGCTGCTACTTCTTCAAGCATAGGAACAATGGAGTTGAGAGGTTGTCGGCCAGATTTCAGATAAACTGATGAGGTCACACTGCATGATACTGTGGAATCTCCATCACTGCAGATATTTAAGAGGAGGTTGGATAGACATCTATCAGGGATGGTCTAGACCAGTGTTTCTCAAACTTTTTTTTATAAAGTACCCCTTTTAAAAAATTATAAGTACCCCCAGTATCCAGACACAGAAAATTTTTTTCTACCATTATATCACATTTGTTTAAACAACTTAATCGTAGCTGGGTGGGCGTTGAAATTTTTGAGTGTAAAAAGTACCAAAATAATAAAGCACTGTAAAACTTAAAACAAAAATTCAGTTTTGTCCAAATTTCAGTTGTGTTGACGTACCCTCCAGACTTCCTTCGAGTACTCTTAAGGGTACTCGTAGCACTGGTTGAGAAACGCTGGTCTAGACAGTGCTTGGTCCTGCCGTGAGGGCAGGGGACTGGACTTGATGACCTCTCGAGGTCCCTTCCAGTTCTAGTGTTCCATGATTCTATGATTCTGTGATCTGTCTTCCCTATACCTGTGTTGTACCTCTATTTATACCCACTTAATTTATTCCCAGTTGAAAAGGTGTTATTTATTTTAAATTCAATCATTCTGCATTTTTGATTCCTAGTCTGACGATCTCATGGAGTCTGGTTAAAAATTCCAGCAGCAAGGCGGGAAATGCAAAGAACATAAGAACGGCCACACTGGGTCAGACCAATGGTCCATCTAGCCCAGTATCCTATTTGCCGATGGTGGCCAATGCCAGATGCCCCAGAAGGAGGGAACACAATAGGTAATCCTCACCTGATCCCTCCCCTGTCACCCATTTCCAGACAAACAGAGGCTAGGGACACCATTCCTACCCATCCTGGCTAATAGCCATTGATGGACCTAACCTCCATGGATCGATCTAGCTCTTTTTTGAACCATGTTAAAGTCCTAGCCTTCAGCAGATCCTCTGGCAAGGAGTTCCACAGGTTGACTGTGAGCTGAGTGAAGAAAAAACTTCCTTTTGTTTGTTTTAAACCTGCTGCCTATTAATTTCATTTGGTGACTCCTAGTTCTTATATTGAGGGAATAAGTAAATAACTTTTCCTTATTCACTTTTCCACACCAGTCATGATTTTATAGACCTCTATCATATCCTCCCTTAGTCTCCTCTTTTTTGAGCTGAAAAATCCAAGTCTTTTTAATCTCTCTTCATATGGGACCCATTCCAAACCCCTAATCATTTTTGTTTCCCTTTTCTGAACCTTTTCCAATGCCAATAGATCTTTTTTGAGCTGAGCAAACTTACTGCACAGTACTTTGGATGCTAAACTTCTGCTGTGCCTAATGCCTATCCAGTTTTTATATTTTGGGCCAAATACTGTAATCTTTCCTGAGACAAAATTCCTTAGATCTCTGTCTGACTCAGGTGATTCAATAGAAGTTTGAACAACTGTAGGGTTGGTCCTGTTATTTACAGTTTAGAAGTTTGCCGAGACGAAATGAACAGCTTGTTGTTAGAATCTGTTGTCGCCCCTAGAGGGCTCATCTGGAGAGCAAGGACCCTTTGCGCTAGGCACTGTACACACACAAGGAAATGAGGCTTTCTGCTTCAGAGAGGTTATCAGGGACAGCAGGTGGACACTGCAAACAGATGGGGAGCATAAAGTGACAGTGAAAGGGTTACAGATAGTGGAATTAGTAGCAGTTGCAATTTCTGCAGTAAGGAGGAAAGCTCTGTATGGAGTTTTTGAACAAAGTTTGGCCCTGGGAATGTCTCTTGGCATTTGGGCTGGGAAGCTAGTTTATCCTGCTGCTTTTTTATCAGCATGGCCTGGCATACTGCCTAGCACAGCCCGTGTATTCATCCTGTCTCTCTTCCTCTCTTGGTAGACATCACCAGTATATCTTAGGGCTGCAGTGTTGTTTATAGACCTAATTAGTGAAGCTTGGATGAACTGATCATTCGGGAATAACATGGGGCACAAATCCAATGGTGTTGAGTGTTTTACTTCTTACTCCTGAACGTTGGGCCGCAAAGGCGAGGCTGAAAACCGTGTGCATTTTGATAACCGCCGTTATTCATCTTGATCTCCCCTTCTCTGCTCCGAAACCTTCACGTCAACCCTGATTTGCTGCTTTACAGCAACTACTCACGGTCATTCATCTCCCGTCTCTGGCACCGGCATGACAGCATAGTTGCTTATTATGCCCCCAAATGGTGGAATTCAACCTGTCTTTTCACATCCTCTGACAATTTGACACCGCTTTTAAAAAATAGCTGTCTGCTAAACTGATTTACTATCCACTGCTGATACCACACAAGCCAAAATCCTCACTAGCCTGAGGAGCAAGGCAGCAAATTCAATCCCTTAATCTGGAAATGGGCTTCTTTCCATCCAAGATAAGGGGAGCTAAATGCTGGATGTTTGGGGCCTGTTTGGATTCCATCCAACAGGTATTTATCTGAAGATCTTTTGGCTTAGAAAAGTTGAATTGGTACATCCCATTGCAAATGCCAAGAGGATAAATTTCTTCGTGCCATTTGTTATCCTTGGTCCTCGTCTGAATTCTGGAATTTGGAACATTCAGCACTAAAAAGTCAACCTAATCTTTTCCAGCCTCAGGACAGTTTTAAACATCAGTCAGGGTTGTGGGCAGGAATTCAGGTCTGTTGGGTTTTTTTCCACGTCACTTTGTGTCTCTCTAATTTCTGTCATAAACTTCCTTCCAGTCTGACATCTGTAGTAGGATGAAGGCCTAAAACATAAGCCAATGTAGCACAGGCCTGGTTTGAGGCCTAGCTAACAATGGGCAAAACATAGCTAATATAAAGCAAAGCTAAGCTGTGAGCAAGAGGCAGGCCCCAGCTCACAGAACTTGGCACAAACTGGGCTGAGAGTGCAAAACACTAATTGGTAATCGGCCCAGGTACAGAACAGTCATTGGTTATAAGTTGAAAGCACATGGTACGAGCAGCTCATTAAAAAAGACCTTGGTACACACTCCCATCAGATACAGATCCAGGTTCAGGAAAGGGTCTAAAATGACAGCATGATGGATAGAGATGATCTAATTAAACCACGAGGTTCAGGGTGATGTGTGGTAACTAAGCAGTGTCAGAGGGTGGCAACCTGACACGTCAGCAGTGAGGTGTGAGTTGTTTGTACCTGTATATAAAGTGGTGCCTTGGGGGGGGACAGTCTTTGTCCAGCCGGAGGGCGGTGGGAGTTTCCCACTGGTTGAGCTGAGGCCATTGTTGTAAGTCCATGTGCGTAGCGGTTCAGTGGAGTCTGTTGTCAGCTATGACTGTACTTCGCTTAATAATAAACCTAGCCAGGCGCCTTCGATCCTTATCTGGTTTCTGGTCTTTGGGGGCCCTCTCGGGTCTGCAGAGGTCATTGGGCCCACATCAGTGAGCACACACGCAAGCAGCCTTCTGGTTATCCTCATCGACGGAGCCAGGGACCTGTGAGGACACCACAGCCGTAAATCCTCCTAACGACAACATCAAACTTTACCTTTACAGGTCACATGTGACTAGCTGTTCAAACACCTCTGAGATATTTGGCCTTTTCTCATTTCTTCTTCCTCATAATCCCTTTGATCCGTTTTTGGTAAATAGCAGCTGGCTACCGCAAGCCCAATGGTGTGCCTGCTAGACCCCCCCCCAATGAAGGATTAGATGTGGGGATTAGGTGAGAGGATCTGCTGGGTCTCTAAGAACCTGGGGATGGTATTTTGTAAACAATGGACTCCGAATGTATTCCAAGGGTGAACGTCATTCCCTTGTATGACGCTGACTCTTGAAGCAGGAGTTATTGCTGTGAAGAGCTTTGGAGAGCTTTTCAGTCTAATTTAGGTCTGTTTGTCACATTTCTAGTGCGACAAGGACTGCCGTGTCCAAGCACCAATCATACTTTGTTTTCGACCCAAGAATCCCCAAGTGCTTAAAATCTACAATATATTTGAGAGAGTTTGTCTGTGCACCTGTCTGTCAGTCTGTCTGTCTGTTCAAGAACTCTTCCTAAATGGTGAGAGCTAGGGCTGCCAAATTCCTTTTATCATAACGCAAAGCAAGGTCAGGGTTTGCTTGTGCCAGGACAATGGGATGTACCTGGAATGGGATTGCTTCTCAGAAAACCATACAGGAAAGAGACCAGGCAGGTGAAAGGGGCTGGCTGGGGGTGCATCCCTCCTGTCTGGGACTGCCCCAGCCCCAAGCCTCCCACCTCCCAGGTGCCCTTTAGCAAGGGCAGGGGGACTGAAGCTCCCCCTGCTGATTCGTGCGGGAACATTGCTTCATCAGGGAACAAGAGGAAAGTGCCCAGTTTACTACATTCCTCACTCTGGCTGGGGAGCGTGGGGGCAGATGAACCTCAACCTGCCCCAGGCGGTGGTCATGTACCCCTCCCTTGGCTGTGCCTGCTGGAGCTGCACTGGCCATGGAGAGGGGCTTCTCACCTGGCCCTAAGTGGCTGTGGTAAGAGAGGGCTGGGGCTGTCCTCTCTCCATGGGCCAGCCTGCAGACTGAACCCCACCTCTCCAGCCCCTCCCCCCCGAGTAATGATTGAAAGGAAGCCTGGACATGTTCATTTTATTTTCCGAAAACCAATAATTAATTGAGTTAAGGACCCGAGGAACACTGGGTAAATCTTCTAGTTAATATACTAATCATTACACCTGACAACAGCCCATGATGTAGGGAAGTGCTATCACCTCTATTTTACAGCAGGGAAAACCGAGGCACGAGTCAGTGACATGGCACAGCAGTGTCGCATCCAATGTATAGCAGAGGCAAGACTAGACTTCAGATGATGAAGTGGGCTCCAGCCCACAAAAGTTTATGCCATATACCTTTAAAAAAACAATGAATGGTCCTGCAGCACCTTAGAGACTAACAAAACATGTGGATGGTCTCATGAGCTTTCGTGGGCACAACCCACTTCTTCAGCTGAATGGAGCAAGGGGTCCAGAGGTACAAAGAAATAGCAGAAAAAGATGGGAGATGGGGAGAGAAAGGGGGAAAAATCTTGTCAATTAGAGTGTCCGTGCTAAATAAGGCTAATAGAGTGGTCCATAAGTGCCTGATACTTAACTTCTGATGTCATTTGGGTGTTGAATGTAGCGGCCCATCTAGTTCAAATCTATGTTCAAACCTTGATTAAATGTGTCAAATTTGCATAGGAAGACAAGTTCTGCCGTTTCTCTCTCAAGCTGGTTTTTGAAATTGCTTTGTGAGGGGATAGTCACTTTTCGATCCATTAGGGAGTGCCCGGGCAGGTTAAAATGTTCCCCAACAGTTTTCTGTGTGTCACCATTTTGAATGTCTGATTTGTGTCGATTAATCTTTTGTCACAGAGACTGTCCAGTGTGGCCAATGTACACGGCAGAGGCACATTGCTGGCACTTGATGGCATAGGTCACATTGGTGGGTGTGCAGTTGTATGAGCTTCTTATGTGGCGGTTTATGTGGTTAGGACCTGAGATGGTGTCGCTTGTATAGATGTGTGGGCAGGGTTGGCCCTGGAGTTGATTGCAGGGGTGGGTTCCTGGCTGAGTGTGATGGAGGGGTGCTGTGTGGTTGCTGGAGAGAATTTGTTTCAGGTTAGGGGGTTGTCTGTAGGTGAGGGCTGGCCTGTCCCCCAAGGCCTGTGTGAGTGAGGGGTCATTTTCCAGGAGTGGTTGTAGATTGTCAATGATGTGCTGGAGGGGTTTAAGGTGGGGGCTGTAGGTGATGACTAGAGCTGTTCTGTTGCTTTGTTTATTTTGTTGTTTTTAAGTGGGTTTTTTTTCAGGTACAGACTAACACAGCTCCCCCTCTGAGACTTTTAAACATGCAAGGCTCTGCCGTATACATTTGTTAGTCCTTAAGGTGCCACAAGACTCTTGTTATTTTCCCTTTTAGCAAAATTCACCATTCCCGTCACTTCTAAGCAAGGAAATCGCTGCATGTTGTTCAAAACCTTTGAATCTGCCGGTACCCTGCTGGCTGGCAAGAGCTGAAGGGTTTGAGGGACAATGGTGTGATGTGCACCCAGAAACCAAAACAAACCACATGTCATTTAGGCTTCGAGGCCAAGCTGGTGCTCCCTTTACGTGGTTTTCTTTAACTGTGGTTGTTGTTAAGGTCAAAAGGTGCATTTGTAGCCAGTCTCTGGCCATGTTTAAGATCAATCACAGAAGGAGAACCAAGTGGGAATTGAAACCATTTTCAGAGTCTGCCTGTGATGTTTGGTGCTTACTTTTGTCTGGCCATTTCTCATTGCTGCATCTGTTTGGCCTGTAGGTTTCTCAGGGCCTGGCCTGCCTTGATTCTGCCTGTTTACCATTCCTAGTCTAATGAGCCCCCAACCTTGATGCCGGCCTCCAGGTGCCCCTCTGGTGTTATAGCAGTAATAAGAGGTCACTAGCCACAGAGAGCTCAGAAAAGTCTTTCTTTAGTCTTTTTGTGCAGCAGCTGACATTTTATCTATAACATAGCTTGTGTCAAAGAGAACCTGAAGGAGTAAGATGCTCCCCAAAGATGTCTCGGTTGGCTGGTTCAGTCTTTCCATCCACCATAGAAATACGATGGCAGAAAAGCAGGAGGAACCCAGGACCACCAAACAGAGAGGGATTTTGTGAAATAAGGCCAGCGTGGGATGCAGCATCTTGCCATGTCAGCACGTGCATTGGATATACTCTGGCTACGTCTACACTGCAGCGCTATTTCGGGAGACCGGAGTATCTCCAAATAGCTATCCCGCGTCTTCACAGCAAGCCCGTTATTTCAAAATAGAACGGGCTCACTATTCTGACTTCCCTGTAAACCTCATTCCACGAGGAGTAAGGGATGTTTTGGAATGGCGGGTTGTTCTGAAATTTGGCGCCAATTATGAAATAAGCTGTTTCAAAATAAGATCGAAATAAGATGTTCAATTTGCGTAGCTGAAATTGTGTATCTTAATTTGAGCTACAGTGCAGTGTAGATGCACCTGTGACTACTCCAAGGAACTACAGCCTTTTAAAGGGCACCCTGTACCCCACAGATATGACAGAACGTATCTAGGCATATTCTTGGCAAGGACAGGGATGTAAAAAGTTATTTTAAAAGGTGATTGTGTAACCACTAAAAATCTCAGTGGTTACACAATTACACGCAGTGCGGGCTCTGCAGTATATAACTTAGCTTTACACTGCAGAACCTGCAGTGAAGCCTCCCTAGGAGCAGGACTGGCAGGGGCTGCTGGCCCTACTCCCGGGAAGGTTTTGCTGCTGGCTCTGCTCCCAGGGAGCCACAGTCTGTAACATGTGGTGGGTGGGCCAGTCCAGTCAGACAGGGACTGCTCTTGGTGGGTCCCGCAGAGCTGGAGAAGCCCCATGGCCAAGGTGGGTGGAGAGCTCCTCTAGCCCCTACCAGTTAACCGGAACCGGTAAGCCTCCCCCATTAAGGGTGCATCTAGACTGCAGGGTTTTTGGAAAAACGTCCATTTTTCCGAAAAAACTTCACTTATGTCCACACTGCTATTGCATTCTTTCAAAAGAAAATCAGAAGAACGCAGGGGTTTTTCTGACATTGGTAAACCTCATTCTATGAGGAAGAACGCCTTTTCCGAAAAAGCTCTTTTGGAAAAAGGTGTGTGTGAATGCAGAAGAGGGAGTTTTTTCGGAAGAAGAGGTCTCCAGGAAAAAGCACAGCTTACATGCGAGAGAGCATCCAATGAGTATGGACGCTCTTTCGGAAAAGCAGATCGCTTTTTCGATGCACTTTTGCAGTGTGGACGCTCTCTTTCGAAAGAAGTATTTTTCGGAAGATCTCTTCTGAAAAAGCTTCTTTCGGAAGAAGCTTTCAGTCTAGATGTAGCCTAAGCATGAGGTTCACCTTTTACATCCCTAGTCAAGGACCATGCGTTTTCTTAGACTTCCTGGAGGTGCTGCCTGGGACCCATGTTTTGTTGAGTCTTTGTTGTTTGCAGCGTATATAGAGGGAGGCAGGCTGAGCTTGTGTGATCCCTGGAAAGGCAGCATGTTATAAATGGCCAGCCTGATAAGAGCATTTGAAAGAGGGGAAATGATAAGCTTGGAAGGGTAAAAAAAAATAAATCACATTTATCAAGGAAACGTATCTGGTCATACCCTGATAAAGTTACCCAGACAGAGCTTAACTGCACATTAGTTTTGTCTGCCGCATTCCTGCTACAATGGGTTCTTTTTATAATACATTTTACCCTAAAACCAGCTTCCTTAACAGTTGTCTCATCCCATCTCCATTTATTTTTAAAAAAAAGCCCTTCCAGTACTCTGAAAAGGAAATAGACAAAGATCTATCTGGAAGTTTGGTATCTGTTATAGTTACCATTGTTATCTAAAACTTCTCAGCTGAGGGTGGGAATAACAATACATACATTTTTCAGTGTGTTTACTTCGTACATTTGAATATAGACATTTAGCAAGGGATAGTCCATTTTAAAATATCTGTAAAGATGTAGAAAAAACCCTTGTACTGTGTTCAAATAGGAAAACAAAAATGTATACATTTCAGGACTTGCCATTTAAAGGGCTCTTGATTATACACTGGTTCTATTTTGAAAATGTGCACTTTAAAAAAATCAGGTTTCTAGTATTTTTCAAAGCACGCACGCGAGAGCAAAAGGAAGGAACCATGTGAGGCAAAAAGCACACTGACCTCAGAGAGTGAGATTTATTTCTGTGCTGCTAAATGGGAGCACGTCTACACTAGGAAATAAGTAAAATCAATGTAATAACTCCCGAAATAACAAATTGAAATAGCGTGTCCTCACTATGGGGAACCCTTGAAATGAGTCCAAGGCAGGCTCCGTTAATGTGGACGTGCTACCTCGACTTGGAGCACCGAGCAGTAATTAGTTCGAATTCCTCTGGGGAGTAGTTATTTCGAAATAGCGGCACCGGAGCGTCCACGGTCCTGCTGTTTCAAGATAACTATTTTGGAATTAGCTTTATTCCCTGAGGAAAGGAGGAGTACAAATTTCAAAATAAGCGGCCTGTTATTTTGAAATAACGGGCTTGGCAGTGTGGACGCTTGCTTATTAATTCGACCTAAGGGGGGTTATTTTGAAATAAAGCCCTAGTGTAGACCAGGGATGGGAGAATACCAAACTCACAGCCTAGGAAGATGGCGGCTAAGCACCCTAAAACCAGAGGCCCATGGAGACTTGGGAGGAAGCCTGACCCCGGTAACAGCCTATCCCCGGTAACACTGCCTAGAACCCCTTCCCTCGTAGGTATGTGCTGTGTCGCTGCCTATCTTCCCTTTGATATGCTCCTCCCACCAGGACGTCCGATCTGACTGGGATTGCCCCGGGGGCCTCAAAAGGCAGTGTGTACAACCTTACACAAAGCTTGCACCAGGGGGGATTCTGTCCTGGCGAGATCCAAGGCCCTAGTGGACATTATATTTTGAGGTAGGGCAAAAGGGCTGTAATAATAGAGGAGCAAATTGTTTGTCTTCATACCCCCATTTTCCAGCCCCCTCTGGTTTATCTTGTTTAATTGTTGGTCTAGGTAAAACCGCAATCCTTGCCTGGTGTCAGTGGTAGCCAGTCAATTGTCCTTGGAATCACTCTCGATAAAGCTTTTTTGAATATCAGGAATACTGAGCAATCAAACCCTCCTCAGATTCCAGTTGGCAAAGAAACCCTCCATGGGAGGCATTTGTGCACTTTCTGGTTTGGTGGGAACATTCTCATACAGGTCTGGTGAAGAAGCAGCAGAAGTACAGGAGTAACAGGAGTGTGGAGCAGCACGCCCTTGGCTGGTCACTCTTGTCGAATTTTCAGAGACTCGCTGGCAAATATCTTCTTTCTTCCCTCCTCAGGGTGCATGGACCAAATCCAGCCCTGGGTAAATGCCTCCAGCACTAATGCAGTTATATTAGGGCAAAGTGAACCCCAGGCATTTTAGCATCCAGTGCATTCGCTTTTATTTTGTTTTAGATGATCTTAACTGCTTTTTCATTGGAATGATGCTGTAAAAAATGTAACTAAATGCCTATACATCCGTGGTGGGCAGTCTGTGGCCCAGGGACCACATGCAGCCCATTGGGATTCTATGGGTGGCCCAGGAGACATTTTCTTTACCCACAGCGTTGCTAGATTCCACTGGGTTTCATCTGCATAGTTTTCCCCCTACTCGTATTACAAAAGTGACGTGAATGTAAAACAAGGGCATGTGAAATGAGGCACGGGCTTGATTGCGCACGGCACTGACTGTGAGATGCGTGCGCTTCCTCTCCATATAAAACGCTGCTACGGGTCAATCAGGACACCCTACAAATTCTAGGGATGCAAGTGAGCAAAATTCCCTTATCTTGGGAGACCATCTAAGTTACGACAATCTGGCAGCCCACTGAGATGAAGGAGGCCACGCATGCGGCCCGCTCCCTAACCTAGATTGCCCCTCGCCGCTAAATATGCTACATATAAAATAAAGGAGAGCAGCTCTAATTCTCGGAACACTGCGGCTTCTCCCCAGTGCAGCTGTTTTCACTGAGATATGCTGCAGTAACTCGCCTTTTAGAAACGCATTATGCAACGTTTCATCCAAGAGCTGAATGAATTCAGTTCATTAGCACTAAGAGCATTGTCACTTGGTGAAATTGACCCTTGTTTGAAGGCAAGAGGAGAGCCCTCTCTGTTCTGCGTGTGGAGCTAGTCTTTGAGGGTAGAATCCCTTTAAAGCATGGACCATAACTAAGAATTATTGTATTTTAAAGGAAAACAAAAAGCACAAGGGGCGGATACTTCAGCAGGCCCTGGAATATCACAACACGTGATCACGTGGGGTAGGGTGCTGCGGGCCGTATGCTGGCAAAATACCCATCGAGAGCAGGCTGCAGGATCGGAGCTATGGAGTGGAAGCAAAGTACATTATGTATCCAAACTGCAGCAAGTCACATTATAGTACGATGCACAAAAATAGAGATCTTTCTGCTGACTCACCAGACCAGGGGTGTCCTGTTAGCGCAGGAATGGGCTATAATTTTTGCAGGGGGGCTACCTAATGAATTTTGGTCACAGGCCTGGTCCACACACATCCCGCCCCCTGAAGGGGCGGGGCTTGAAGTGGAAGGGGCAGGACTGGAGACCACCCTCCTCTCAGAGTTCTCTGGGGCTGAAGGCTTTGGAATAAAAACACAGCAGAGGGCTCCCAGCTCCCGGCCCCACCACTAAGGCATTGCGTGGCAGCCAGGTGGGGTTGCTGCGGCTGTTCAAAAGACTCATGGCAACCGAGAGCTGCACGCCATTTAAATAGGATCCTGCTGCCTGAGCCACTGCCTGGAGATAGAACCTTATATATGAGAGTTTTAATATGTATATAACATTTGTTATTTCAAAATAAGTATGCCAGCGTCTACACAGCAATTCCGTTATTTCAAAATAATTTTGAAATAATGGACAGCTTATTCCGACTTCTGTAAACCTCATTCTAGAAGAATAACGCCTATTCTGAAACAGCTATTTTGAAATAAGGCGTGTGTAGATGCTCCACTTCTGCTATTTTGAAATAGCCCCTCGCCAAGGCCATTCTAAGTGATTCCTCCTGGGGCGCTAAATCGAGATAGCACGTCTACCTTAGGGAAGCCTGCCTCAGACTCATTTTGAGGCTTCCCTGCAGTGTAGACGTGCTATTTCGAAATAAGCTATTTCAGAATAACTATTCTGGAATAGTGTATTCTGAAATAACTGTGCAGTGTAGATGTAGCCTCTCAGAGGGGACATGATAGCAACTTTCACATACCTAAAAGGGTGTTACAAGGAGAAAAATTGTTCTCCTTAACCTCTGAGGATAGGACAAGAAGCAATGGACTTAAACTGCAGCAAGGGAGGTTTAGGTTGAACATTAGGAAAAACTTCCCGTCAGGGTGGTTAAACCCTGCAATAAATTGCCTAAGCAGGTCGTGGAGATATTTAAGAGCAGGTTAGACAGACACCTGTCAGGGATGTCTTGATCCTGCTGTGAGTGCAGGGGACTGGACTCGATGACCTCTCGAGGTCCCTTCCAGTTCTAGTGTTCTATGATTCTATGAGTCTATGAAATAATTAACCTGTTGCAGATGGTACTGAAAGGCAGTTCATTTAATGTGAATTTAAAAGGATGAGATGCTTGTATGAGTAAAAATAGCAGCTACAGGTAAAGTAGCGCAGGTTAGATATTCTGAGGGCTACTGATCCATATGTTTCAGGGCATAAAAGTCCCCTATTGTTGTATTGCGCTACTGGATGTATTATAAAGGATTTTTACCTTCTCCTGACGCACTCTCAGAAAGAACATACCGGAGAAGGGGGAGCTGAGATTGAGTGATGGCTTCTTCCATCATGGCAAGGCTTCTGCTCCTAAGAGCCTTTTCTCTGTACCATTCATCTGGAACTTGGCTGCTCCTGCATCACAGGAACTGTGGAGACCCCATGTCTGGTAGACTCGCCTGCTAGAAGTCTCTGCTTTTCAGTTGCTTTTGGCTCTTCCGTTGATTTGTTTCACTCTTGAACTCATGTCAGTTAATCATGGGGAAAGGATACCGTCCCACTGTTTCCTGTCTGCTGCAGGAAGTGGCAGGCAGGTCATTGCAGGTGTTTCAGCATCTGCGGACTGGTCCTGGCTCTCCGCCATTTCCTTGTCTTACCTGGTCTCAGGCCAGCAGCTGATTAAGTGCAAAGGGATATTATTGCAGGATTATGTTCTCAGCAGAGACTGTCTGGACTACTCCAAACTCGGGACTTCCTGAGATGAATGTGTGCTCTCTGTCTCCCTTTCTCAGGCTGTCATGTCATGCAAACACTTACACATAAGGAAAGGAACGAGTTCACAGGAATACAAAGCACTGGTATATTGCATCTCGTTGTGTCCTCTGTTCAGGACATGGCATGGGATGCTGCATAACGCAGGAGAATTTGGCAGGAGTGTTATTCCTGGTGCTGAGTACACCTGTAGGGGCCAATTCTCCTCACTTACAATAATATAAATCAAGAGCCACATACTTGGAGTCAGTGGAGTTACACCTGTGTAATGCTAAGGAAGAGCGAGTTGGGATGAAGAAGAAGGCTAGAGGCAGTGTACTAGAATGAGGGGAAGCTCTGAGTGCCTCCGCTGTGAAATGGGGATATGAATACTTCCTTTCTCCCATTCTTTGACTGCCTTATGTGTTTCAATGTTAAGCTCTTTGGGGAGGGGACTGTGTTTTACTCTGGTATGTACAGCTCCTAGCACAATTGGGCCCTGATCTCAGTTAGGGTTGATAAGATGATGATGGTTGATTTATTTACTACTACTACTATTTGAATTGGATCTGCAGTCTAGAAAAATGGAAGCAAAAGAGCATCTGCACCGATACAGTCTGAACCTGTGACTGCAGCCCCAGAAACAACCAGACAGAACAGTTTTATACATGAACATGTAGAGGAGGTCACTAGCGTTAATAGCCTACAATTCTTTAAAATGAAGTGTTCACACACCTCTGTGCTTCCTGGTTCTGGCTGGGCCTAGCAGCGAAGAAATAAAATCCCATGAGAAAGCCAGCTCCGGAAGTTTCCAGGGAGACTCAGGAAAAAAAAAAAAAAGCCACCCACACTGCGCTCTGGGACCTTTCATTTTGTAGTTATTTTGTGTGAAGGTCTTGGGAATGCTATGAAATAGGGTAACTGGAGCAATGCAAAATGTGGTGGTTTGAATTCACAGATGCCTAGAGTCCAAGTCCATAAGGGATCGTTGCGATCATCCCTGACCTCCTGTATAACACGCGCCATGGAACTTCCCGAAATAATTCCTAGAACAGAGCGTTAGTGAAAAACATCCAACCATCATTAAAAAATTATCAGTGATGGAGCTTCCACCAGGACCCTTGGTAAATTGTTCTAATGGTTAATTACCCTCATCGTTGATAATTTATGCTTTATTTCCCCTCCGAGTTCCAAGAGGTTTGTGTGAAAATGTCCTCCAGTTTTGTTTTATGTAGTGTCCAATCTCCTGCTCTTAGCTTTGCTGACACATGCTGTACTCACTATTATTTAGAAACAACCAGCTGTCCTGTGCACCTTGGAGACTAACAGATTTAGTAGGGTATGAGCTTTCATGGGTAAATCCCACTTAATCAGATGTGTTGGAGAAGTGGGTTTTACCCACTGTGACCTAATAAATTTGTTAGTCTCCAAGGTGCCACAAGACTGCACATTGTTTTTAAAGTTACAGTAAAGTTTAAGTTTAATAGCTACCCATCCCTAGCTATTATTTAGTTAGTTAATGAGTTAATATATTTACTATATAATACAATATATTTTTAATAGCCTGTAACTTTGCTTTTTAAACATCTTTTTTCTAATTTAATAAAGCAACTGCTTTTTACTACAGATATGAAAAAATTGCCATTTTAAAACCTTTTTGGAAAACATACAAATCACATGCATGTTTGTTTGGTTTTGCAGTGTAAAAGCTAGTTCACCAGTCATGTCTTTTGCAGACTGTGCCTTTTTGGGGCAGGTTTCCTGGCTTTTTCCCAGTATGCTGCCGCTTGGCTGTCTGATTCGCGCTGCTCCCTATTTTGCCCATGAGTCACAGGTAGGAGTCAAGAGTTGAGTTGAAAGTGGTTGGAGTTACTCGGTGAACCTCTTCATGGATGGGGGCACAGAAATATGTGGAAAATAACTCCGTCCAAATCTCCTTCCTAATTACGGCGCCGATCCTATCGCTGGACTCTTGTTTCCTAGAGCAGAAAAATGTTTTGTGCTGGACCCAAGTCTGTGCTATGGAGCTAGAGGGCTGCAGTTGAAGATTTAAGTTGCTGATGAGCCTCTATTTATAGATGTATGCAAGCTGAGTGTATGTGAAGTGTAGTGTGTGTATGTGTGTGTGTGTGTGTGGGGGGGATTACTAGCGGTGAAATCGACACTCCATTGAAGTCAGTGGAAAACTCCCATTAACTTAAACAGGCCAAGATTCCCCCCTTGGTGAGCAAGAACAAGTCAATCTATTTAGCTTTAATAAAATGTTTTGCAGCGTCTTGCACTCTTGTTTGTTGTTAAAAACAGAGCGATTCCATTACTGCTTAATCCATTCTCTGTTGTGTTCAGCTACTGGCCTCAGTCCCATCTTGCTGGGAGCTGGGCACCTCGCTCGTGTAGAGGGACTTTGCATCCACAGACCTCCGCGTGCGTCGCAGGGGAAGGTAGCTCCTGGGGTGAGAGCGTGTTCTCACAGGAAGAAAGAGGCCTGCAGAGGAACAGACCCCACTCCAGCTGCCCTTCTCTTGACATTTCCCCACCAAGAGCCATAGGTAAAATCTTGCACCGTATGGGATGGTTCTTGGGGAATGCAGGACTGTGGGTCACCTTGTTACCCTCTGCCTCTAGCAAGAAGGAGCCTTCCCAGTGGACCATTAATTGGGAAGATGGCTTCTTTCTGGGTGTCAACTCCAGAACCCTGCCAGCCTTTCAGCCAAACTGGTACTCTGCTCTAACCTTGGCAGCCCTCACTTTGCCTTGCCGGTTAGCAGTCCCTGCATCCCAATTCACGAGTCCCCAATGTTCCCTTGTAGTACCCAGCCCCTGGCATGGGGCACGCGCAGAAATTCCAGATCCTCTGCCCAAAGATGCAGTGTAGCCCAATTTACCGGTTTTAAGCCACCTCTCCTGTAAACCACACAGCATTTGTAAGCACTTAGAATCAAGCAAAAGTAGGGTTATTTAAGAAAGACGAAGGATTTAACTAGCAACGAGAGTCGTAGGCCTGGTGGCAACTGGGAAGGGAAGAGAGCTGCAGCCAGAAACAAAATTGATACTAAGGAAGGTGGATGGTCTTCTGAGATCCAATGACTGAGCTGTCTGCTTTTGCCACCAAGGTTAAACCTTCACTATTAACACAGGAGACAGAGGCAAGAGCTGAACCATGAACAGCTAAGGAGCTGGCTGCCAACCTCCTTCTCCTTTCAGGGTCAGGAACCAATCCCCAGACTTCAGCTTCTATTTCTGTGAGAGTGTTCAGCAAACGCTTTCTCTCCCCCAGCGGCCGGGGATGCTACCGGGGGGGTCAGTGCTGGTGCTGGGCTGTTAACGGGAAGATGCGTCTTCCTGGCACGAGGCAAAGTTACCCAGCTGCTTTGCCGCGGCTAAGGGCTGATGATCAAAAGGACAGAAACCAGTTGCAAATTCTTCTTGTAGGGAGGACAGGGGAGTGCAATCCTCAGAGGCGCTTTGCGGAGAGCAGAGGGACTTTGTCAGAGGCCATGCAGGCGGGTGTGAATTAGCCATGCTTGCCCACGCTGTGAGGCAAATAAGCGTTAGGTAAGGTCCAGGCCTTTGGATGCTTTAACCCTAGTCTGTGATTGCTGTGCACCTCTGGGCAAATACACCGTGTGTGCGTGGGAAAAGCTGTCTTGAGTCACCTTGATCTGCTGGCTTCTAGAGGGAAGTTGCTGACTGCAGTCTCGTAGAGTTGGGCCTCTCATGTTAAATGGTTGGGAAACAGGGCTGCAACCCAGAGATTCCTCTAAGAATGGTTGAATTTGAGGCAGGGAAAGGAAGGAAAATTTGTCCCCTGAGGGGGACACTGAGGAGGGCCTGAAAAGCGTCTGAGGCATCGCTTGTCTTGTAACCACGACGATTAACCTTTTCTAACACTCTAGATACAGTGTTTGTGACCGAGAATCCATAGGCTGGCTCTGTCGTGTGAAATAATATTTATATTTTCTTTGAGTCTAAATGTGACCAGCAATTATGTTATGCAAAATGACCGTCTTGTTTGTGCATTTAGGGGACAAGGACAGAAAATGCCATCCATGAAAGATTGAAAGAATTGGGCTTGTTTAGTTTGGAAAAGACTGAGACAGGACATGATAGTAGCTTTCAAGTACCTAAAAAGGGTGTTACAAAGAGGAGAAAGAAAAAATTATTCTCCTTCACAGCTGATGCTAGGACAAGAAGCAACGGGCTTAGATTGCAGGAAGGGAGGTTTAGGTGGAACATTAGGAAAAACTTCCTACTTGTCAGGGTGGATGATCACTGGAATAAGTTGCCGAGGGAGGTTGTAGAATTTCCATCATTGGAGATATTTAAAAGCAGGTTGGATAGACATCTAACAGGAATTATCTAGATCAGTGGTCCCCAACCTTTTGGGGCTGCCATGCGCCCGGGGGCAGGGCCGCGCATGCACCGCGCGCCCGGGGCGGCACTGCGCATGCGCCGTGCTCCCAGGGTGGGGGCTGCGCATGCGCCTGGAGGCGGCACCGCACATGCGCCGCATGCCCAGAGGCAGGGGCTGCACATGCTCTGCACGCCTGGGGGTGGCACCACACATGCACCCCATGCCCAGTGCTGAGGGCCACGCATGTGCCGGGCGCCAGGGGTCTGGGGCGCAAGAATGGCTCAGGCCGGCCCTGGTCACTAGGCGGGTGCACATAAATGCCCCGGTGGGCGCCATGGCACCCGCGGGCACCGCGTTGGGGACCACTGATGTAGATGGTGCTTGGTCCTGCCATTTACCAATATCTCTGAGAGTGAAACTTCCTAACTGTCAGGGTGGTTAAACACTGGAATAAATTGCCTACAGAGGTTGTGGAATCTCCATCACTGGAGATTTTTAAGAGCAGGTTGGATAGACATCTATCAGGGATGGTCTAGACAGTACTTGGTCCTGCCGTGAGGGCAGGGGACTGGACTTGATGACCTCTTGAGGTCCCTTCCAGTTTCTAGTGTTCTATGATTCTATCTCTTCTAAACAAAGGTCACTTACAAGAGGCGTGAGTCCAGGTCATAGAGAAGTTTTGTGTACAGGCTGGGGATGGCCAGCAGCTATGGTAGCTTGTCTAATATCTTGCCAGATGATTTGCTTTGCCAGTATTGGTACATTGTCTTTGGGAAAGTGCTGGGACTGAGTCAGCTGTTGACAGGCACTTCAATGTGCTATTAAGTATCCACTTTTCCCAGGAAACCTTGCCATTTAGCCAAAAGAATGAAAAACATCCAGCTGAGTCGGTCAGAAATATGCTCTCTTGTGTTATGACAAAGGATGTATTTAAATCTATATTTATAGAGCTACAGACACAGAGAGACATAGACCAGAGCTGCCTGTAATTAGCGGTCAGCATACATAGTGGCTTTGTGGTTCGCGGGCTGGCCGCTGTGATATTATTCAGCAGGGACGTTTTAGTTAGTAGTGACAGGAGGAAAGAGTCAGGGAAGTAACCTTGTGTGGGTCATGGAGGAAGAGGAATTCCAGCAGCCAGAGAGATTGCAAGAATTGTTGGCAATACTGCTGAAAAATGCAATGTGCCTTTGCGTGGATAAATGGAGACAAGGGGCCCAAATGATCCGAGGTTGCCGTGTTTTTTCTCCCTACAGCTAAAAAGAATCACTGGAGATATTTAAGAGCAGGTTGGATAGGCATCTATCAGGGATGGTCTAGATGGTGCTTGCTCCTGCCGTGAGGGCAGGGGACTGGACTTGATGGCCTCTCGAGGTCCCTTCCCATTCTAGGATTCTATGAGTCTATGACTATGATTAGCACAGTTAAACAAGAATTAGACAGTAAGCTGTCTAAGAATTGTAGCGTGTTCTAGTGGCTAGTGCAGGAGTCTGGCATTTGGGACTTCTGGGTTCTATTCCCAGCTTTTCCACTGACTTTGGATGATGATGTTATTTCTTTGTATAATCGTAGTACCTAAGAGCATTGTGTCTGGAATTGGACCCATTGCCACAGACACTGAACAGACACAGAACAAAAGACAATCCCTCTGGGATGTTGGGCCAGTCACTTTACCACTTTGTTTCCTTCCTGTCGCTTTCTGTAAAATGGGCACAATGCTCAGTCTGGTGGGGGTGCAGAAGGGAGGGGGAGAGAGAACTGGAGGGCTCGTTTAGGGTTTGTTTTTCAGCACTTTGGTTTTCTTGGCTAAATGAGGCTGTGCAAGGAAAAAGCGTTATCGGTTGAGCAGGGCGGAGCCTGCGAGAATGCCCCTCCTTTGCACGAGAGCTGGGAAGGGTGTGATGAAGACAGAAAGCACCTATTGCACGAAGAGGCCATCCTGTCCGAGCCTGGCGAGGGAGGACCTTAGTGATTCAGCTCTGATGAGAGAGCAGATGTTCCGTTTCTTCTCTGATCACCTGGGCCCTCCAGGACTGAATATCTGCAGCGCCACGGCTCTCTTAGGAGAGTCTTGGTGCAGTCCCACCCTGGGCCGGGAATGCTAGAGCAGCACTTCAGTCTCTCCTCCTGCCCCATCCAGAGCAAACCTGAAGCTACTTTTCATATTTGTGCTGGGCGGGGCCTGGGAAGCTCCCTTGCACAACGGTTTCAACCCAACGGTTGCTCACACACATCAAAAGTTCACCGATTAAGATGCTCATTATTCCTTCCTATCGCCTTTGGCTCTGATACTCAGCCTGATGTCGGATTAATCAGTGAAAGCTGGTATGTGACATGCCAGCTATTGTAGGTATTTGGTGCATCTCTGGAATTAATGACTTGGAGACCCGTGGCCAGCACTCTAGTAAGAGTAGCAGGACCCAGGGAGTCCCATGAATGTAATACCTGTTACTGCCTAAGGTGATGTCGGTTTTACTAAGGCCAGGGAGGGTTGAATTCAGATATGAACCTCTAGCTACTTTAATTACATAGCTGGAGTTGATGTACCTTAATTAGAGTTTCCACTCAGTCTCCACAGTGGGAAGTCGATGGGAGCAAAGGCTCCTGTCAACTTCCCTTACTCCTTGTGAGGAGGAGGAGTACCAGTGCCAATGGGGGCGCCCTCTGAGTTTGATTTAGTGGGTCTTTACTAGTCCCACTAAATCAAACTCTGGACGATCAACCGCAGCAGCGTCCATTTTCCATGTAGTGAAGACGTGGTTTAAGTCGTTTAAGAAGTTTTGACTCAACCTGCGAGTAGTGACGCAGGGGTTCTTGGGTTCACCATCTTACTGAGATGCAGAGTTGGATCTCATCTGCATTCTATTATTGTCTCTTATTAGACCTGGAAAGAGAACAATGGGATGATTTTGAATCACTGTCTTGGGCCATCTCACCTGAGAGCAGTGGCAGTGTTCCTCCCTCCTTCCTCCCCCTCCTCCCAATTCTCCCTCGTATTAAGAGCACAGCCCACTGGCGGGCAACCTGTGGCCTTAGGCCACGTGGCCCATCTGGGGTTCTGTGTGTGGCCCTCCAGACATTCTGTTTACTGTTGTCTCTGCATAGGGTTGCCAGATTCCGCTGGCTTCCATCCACGTTGTTTATTTTTCTACTGATATTACTAAAGTGACACTCACATAAAGCTAGAGCAGTGAAGTGAGGTGGGTGCTGATTGCACACAGCACTGACTGTGAGATCCGGGTTCTCCCTCTGCATCAAATCACAGGGCTGCTACGATTCAGAACCGGTCCCAAAACTGACCCCTGTAAAACCCCACTTGTTATGCCCTTCCAGCATAACTGTGAACCGTTAATAACTACTCTCTGAGAACAGTTATCCAGCCAGTTATACACCCACCTTCTAGTAGCCCCATCTAAGTTATATTTGCCTACTTTATTGATAAGAAGGTCATGCGAGACCGTATCAAATGCCTTACTAAAGTCTAGGTATACCACATCTACCGCTTCTCCTTTATCCACAAGACTTGTTATCCTATCAATGAAAGCTATCAGATTGGTTTGGCATGATTTGTTCTTTACAAATCCACGGTGGCTGTTACCTATCACCTTATATTCTTCCAGATGTTTTCAGATGAATTCTTTAATTGCCTGCTCCATTGCTTTTCCTGGCACAGAAGCTAAACTGACTGGTCTGTAGTTTCCTGGGTTGTTCTTATTTCCCTTTTTATAGATAGGCACTATATTTGCCATTTTCCAGTCTTCTGAAATTTCTCCCGACTTCCACGATTTTTCAAAGATGATGGCTAAAGCCTCAGATACCTTCTATATCAGCTTCTTGAGTATTCTAGGATGCATTTCATCAGGCCCTGGTGACTTGCAGACATCTACTTTTTCTAAGTAATTTTTAACTTGTTCTTTTTTTATTTTAACTTCTAAACATACCGCATTTCCACTAGCATTCACTATGTTAGGCATTCCTTCATCAAACTTCTTGGTGAAGGTTGAAACAAAGAAGTCATTAAGCATCTCTGCCATTTCCAAGTTTCCTGTTATTGTTTCTTCCTTCTCACTGAGCAATGGGCCTACCCTGTCCTTGGTCTTCCTCTTGCTTCTAATATATTTATAGAACGTCTTCTTGTTACCCTTTATGTCTCTAGCTAGTTTGAGCTCGTTTTGTGCCTTTGCCTTTCTAATCTTGCCCCTGCATACATGTGTTGTTTACTTGTATTCATCCTTTGTAGTTTGTCCTATTTTCCACTTTTTATATGACTCCTTTTTGATTTTTAGATCATGCAAGATCTCCTGGTTAAGCCAATGTGATCTTTTGCCATACTTTCTATCCTTCCTACGCAATGGAATAATTTTCCTTTGGGCCTTTAATAATGTCCCTTTGAAAAACTAGCAACTCTCTTCCATTGTTTTTCCTCTTAGTCTTGCTTCCCATGGGACCTTACCTACCAGCTCTCTGAGTTTACTAAAATCTGCCTTCCTGAAATCCATTGTCTCTATTTTGCTGTTCTCCCTTCTACCATTCCTTAGTATCATGAACTCTATGAATTCATGATCACTTTCACCCAAGTTGCCTTCCACTTTCAAATTCTCAACCAGTTCCTCCCTATTTGTTAAAATCAAATCTAGAACAGCTCTACAACTCTACAAATAACAATAGACATAAGCATTATACTTAAGTATTAGGGAGCAGTGAACCAGTTCAAAAAATGAACTGACTGGAACCATCACCTTTTCTCTAGGGCCACACTTCTAAAGGATCCGTTACATCTTCTCAGGTTGGCTCAGAAGTATCAGAAATCTCCAGAGAAAAACTATTCTTGTGAACTTTCCTACCCAGTTTTGGAGGCTCAGGAGTTCTGTGTAATTTGGAGAAGCTGCCTTTTTGGAGACTTAGGGACACCGAACCCAAGCTAGTCTGAATAATTGCTCCCTCACACAAAACGTTTCTTTTTTGGTCAGTTAAGATATATGGCCATGAATCTTCCTCTCTCCTGATTGTCATCAACTCTGCTTCAGGGTTTTGACAGCCCTCACTGGAATGTCTTGTCTCTGTGGTGTTTCTGACTGGGTATGAAAGATACAATTGTTTGGGGGTCGGTGACAGTTCTGAAACCAAATTCTCTCTGCTTTTCTAGTGGAGAGCATGGAATTATACACCAAGGCAGGTGGACACTGGGTATGAACTAGAAATGCACAAATCCTCTTTGCCTTGAAGAATGCCATTAGCGATTGAACGGCACTTGGAAAAATTCAACACCAGCATCAGAATTGAACTGGGCCTGGTATCTGCATGTTCACCTCCTTGGAATTTTGAGACAAAATATTTAATGTAAAACTTTATACTGTGATTAAAAAAAAAAAAAAAAAAAGCAGTGTGTATAGTCCTGAGACACTTGGTGTTCCCTGTGCACCCAGACAAAAGAATTCAACTTTTCTGCTGTTCCAAAAGAGGGAATGAGAGCAACTGGTTCCCTCTTCTGGTTTGCATTAAAATTGCAAGTAACTTGGAAAGTATGCCTCCCAAATGCCTTTGTTAGTGAATCAAAAGTCTCACAGGTAGCCGTGTTAGTCTATAACTTTAAAAACAACTTTATTTTTTAAAAAGAGTAGTTCTGTGACACCATAGAGACTGACAAGCAAACTAACTAACGAACCAACTAACTAAACATATATTTTTGTTAATGTCTGAGGAGCCACCGGGCCACTCTTTTTTTATTTTAAAATTTGTTTGTCAGTGAATGGATACTTGGCTTGCTCACAGCAAGTGAAGCAGTGTGAGGGTATGTCTAGACTACAGACTTCTTTCGAAAGAAGCTTTTTCAGACGAGAACTTCCGAAAAAACTTCTTCCGACAGAGAGCGTCCACACTTCAAAAGTGCATCGAAAAAGCGATCTGCTTTTTCGGAAGAGAGTGTCCACGCTCATTGGATGCTCTCTCGTATGGAAGCTGTGATTACTATGGACGGAATGGCCACCAGGGCACCTGTGCTTTTTCCTCTTTCCTCTTCTTTTGAAAGAACTCCCTCTTCTGCGTCCACATGCCTTTTTCTGAAAGAGCTCTTTTGGAAAAGGCATTTTTCCTCATAGAATTAGGTTTACCAGTGTCAGAAAAACCCCTTCGTTCTTTCAATTTTCTTTCAAAAGAACACAATAGCAGTGTGGACATAAGTGAAGGTTTTCGGGAAAACGGCCATTTTTCTGAAAAAAACCCTGTACCCTGAGAGAAGGAAAAAAGAACGTGACAAAGCATCAAAGAAAGAGGGAGAAACCTCAAAACATTGGGCTTTGTGGAGTCATAGTTTCTTGCTGTCTGTTCCTGGAGGAAAACCGGTCCAGGAGTCATTGTTTGTACAGAAGACAGCCTAGGGTAATTGCAACATGGTTTGCATTTCAGAAACCAAAAGCTTCCTTCCAAGGTGCAGCTGAACCAGGGGTTGGCAATTTGTTACCCAGTCAATAGTTGGATCTCACCCCTCTGTGCCCTTGTGGGCTGTAGGCTGGTACGAATGGCCATAGAAGCATAACATTCATTTGCTCTATTGGAAGGACACGCAAGCAGCTCCAACTCTTGGGGAATTCTCAGGAGGATCGTTCACACACAGGCCTGGCTTGCTTTTCCTTGCTGCGCAGGGCCAATACATTTCAGCGTAGGTTCTCCTGTAGTGCAGGGAAGCTTCCCGTTCTCCTGAGGCAGGCCTTGCTGAGCCCAAAGGCTCTGCCTAGTAGAGCTGCTGTCTCTGGACGGCGGGAATCTCCGCTGGGGTCTGGCTGCAGGAATGTGCAGCACGAGCCTGCAGGGAAAAAGCCCAGCGCTTTGGAGCTGGGGATTCTGATTGTGGCTGATAAAACAAACAAAACAAAATGACCAGCAAAGGCTGGAATTTCCAGTCCTCTATATTGTGCCTTTGTTGTTGCTGGGGGGGTCTCGTGTCAGTGTTTGGGTCGCATATGTCTTAGTCTCAGCCAGGGGGGCCAACAGCCACCTCGAGCCCTGGGGCAAGGTGTGTGGGGGACCTGGCTCCACGCCCTCTTAAGGTACGAATGGCCATAGAAGCATAAAATTCATTTGCTCTATTGGAAGGACACGCAAGCAGCTCCAACTCTTGGGGAATTCTCAGGAGGATCTTAAGGGGTGGGGCTGAGGGCAGAAGGGGCGGGGCCGAGGATGGTCAGCCGTCAGCACCCACCAGACCATGGCGCGCCCCCCTCAGCCCTGAGATGCACAAGGCTGGAAAAAAGTGGCCCATAGAATTGGCCAGATGAGCTTCATAAGCTTTTATTGTGGAATCATGGATGTGTCTGTCTTGGCTGATGGTAGCGTGTGTGCCTGATCCCCTCCCCCAGTGTGCAAAGGAAATGTTGCTCCTAACAGAAGGTTGAGAAGCCAGCTTTTTGCTTTGCCTCTTATTTGATGAATGGAGGCATTGGGGGAAAACCCGCATTGGGACTCTAACTCAAAGAAGAATCCAGGTTGATTCAGGTCAAGTTAGGGGATGGAATAGTGACCACCTGCTAGGAACAGACGGCTCAAGTCAGGTCTACACTTACTCCAAGATCAATGATCTGAAGCAGTGTTTCTCAACAAGTGATACGAGAACCCTCAGGAGTACTCGAGAGACGTCTGGGGGGTAGTACATCAACACAACTGAAATTTGGAGAAAACTGAATTTTTGTTTTAAGTTTTACAGCGCTTTATTATTTTTGTACTTTTTACACCCCAAAATTTCATCGCCCGCCTGGCTACGATTAAGTTGTTTAAACAAATGTGTTGGAATGGTAGAAAAAAAAATGTGTGTCTGAAAACTGTAGGTACTGGGGGTACTTATAATTTTTTTTAAAGGGGTATTTTATAAAAAAAGTTTGAGAAACACTGATCTGGAGATCAATCTTCCAGGGTTCGATACAGTGGGTCTAGTAAGGAGCTGCTAAATCAACTGCTGAAGGTGTCCCCTTCAACCCTGTTACTTTATGGGCTCATGAGGAGTAAAGGAAGTCGACAGGAGAGTTTCTCTCATTAACCTCCTGCAGTGGAGGTGCTGCAGAAATTCGATTTAAGGTACATTGACGTGAACTATGCTATTCTCATGGCTGGAGTTGCGTATCTTAGGCAGATTCTATACTATAATGGGGATGGGGAAATATTCCTTTGAATCTTGAATAGGTGTAGGCAGGTTATATGACATGGTATTGGACACTGCTGTGACTGCTGTTGGAATACTGTCTCCAGTTTTGGTGTCCACAATTCAAGAGAGATGTTGAAGTCGGAGTGAGTTCAGAGGATGCGGGGAACTGCTTTCCACAAAAGAGGGTGATCTCCCCCCAAACTGCCTTGCTCTCTCCTTCACATGTGTACCAGGAAGCCTGGAGGAGCATGCAAATGCAATTCAACACCATTGGAGTGATGCATTGCCAGGCCTTGTGCTAGGGCTTGGTTTGCATTTTGCTCCAGTTATTTGGTGTTTATTTCATTTCACTCTGACTGTTAATATGAGCCTGGGGAGACAGAGTGACACTTTTCAGATGGGAAGAAGAGGCCAGGCCTTTTGTGATTGAGAAGGGGAATGCCTGCAAAACCCAACTGGACTTTCATGTGTATCTGAAAACTTTCCCACAGCTGTTCCCCTGGGGAACAAGCAGCCCGTTTCCATCGGCCAAATGCAGTAGAAAGAGCTCTGCTGGTTTTCGAAACGTTTTTCAGGGCTGCCCTGCATCTCAAGAACATCCCATATTATGCCAATGGGGTTAGCAGCTCTGTGCGGTTCCCCCAATATCTGGGTACAACTATAAAGCCTCTTCCCTCCATGATTTCGATGCACAGTTTAAAGTGTGATTGTTTTCCCAATTTTTAGGGAGAATTTGGGGTTGGGAAGCAAATTCCCATTGCTGGGCCGCACTGAGGTCCTGTCTCCAACCAACACTGGTAATGCCTTACCTGCTTCTACAGTGGAGCGGAGGGCAATAATTTTTGCAGGGGGCCGCTTAATGAATTTTGGTACTGCCACACAACTGGTTGCAGGGCCTGGGGTGGGAGGGGAGGGGCTGGGGACTAGCCTCCCCCCAGAGTTGTCTGCAGCTGGAAGCTTTGCAGTAAAAACACAGCAAAGGGCTCATGGCTCCCGGCCCCGCCACTACCGTGTTGCCTGGCAGCTGCTCAGGCTGCTGCCACTATTTAAAGGGGTCGTGGCTCCCGCCCCTGCCAGCTTAGCACCACAACCAGGAGCCCGTTAAATAGCCACAGCAACCCCATGTAGCTGCCAGGCACTGCGGCAGTGGCAGGGCTGAGAGCCACGAGCCATGTAAACAGCAGCAATTTAAAGGGCTCATGGCTGCCGGCTCTGCTGCTACCGCGTTGCCTGGCAGCCACCTGGGATCGCAGCGGCTTGTAACCCCACTGCCACAACCAGGAGCCATGAGCCATTTAAATAGGATCCTGCTGTCTGAGCCAGCCCCTGGAAATGGTGAGGATATAAACAGACAGCGGCCAGATCCACTCCCCGGGCCGCATCTTGCCCAGCCCTGTCCTAAAAAAAACATGTCCAGGGGGCGAGAGCCTCCAGGCCCATTCACGTCTTGGTCTCTCGACAAAGGGACAGATTGGGTAGCGATTTTGATGTGAACACCAGTCTAGGGATGGAAGCGACTAGTTGACTAGCAAATGCTTATTGGGTAGTCGAGTAGGAACTCGACTAGTTGCTTCCCCCTCCCCACCACTGCCTCTATCAGAGAGAGGCAGCAAGGGGGGGAGCACAAGGCAGAGCTGGGGGGAGCTGGCTTAAAATCTGTTTCCCCCCCCAGCACCATCTCCGTGGGGGGCAGGGGGCAGCAGGGAAACGGCATGAGCGGGGATTGAAACAGCCCCGCCTGCGCCGCTCCCACTGCTGCTGCTCTCCCTTTGGAATGTACAAGAGCCGTAGGCACTGGGGTGGGTTCCCACTGCCTCTCTCTCTTGGAAATATACAAAAGCTGTGGGCGGCTCCTGTACATTTCAAAGGGGAGAGGCACAGCGGGATAGAGAGCTCTTCCCCTTATCGGCTAATCTATTCCATTGCCTACTCGATTAGCTGATTCATCGAAATTTAGCATCCCTGCACCAGTCCACTGACAACTAGACTGAGCAGATACCCATTTCACGTCCATCGCAAGCAGCCCCTGAACTAGTCAGGACTTTCAAGGACTGACAACCTGAGAGCCAGTTTGGAACCCACCAACGTAGGTGTGAAAATTTCCATTTCCCATCCACTGGGCCATCCAGCCTCCTTCAGTGCTGAGGGCAACTCGTGCTAAACAGACACGGGTTTTGCGTAGTTAATACGAGGTAGACTATGTGTCTGAGAAAGCTGCCATGACCGATGGAAGGGCTTGAAGTTGGTGTACAGCACCATGCACCCTGGAACAGCCCCCTCCAGGGCTCCAGCAGGGTGTAGGCTGTGAAGGCGAGCCTGCTAATCTGTGACTCAGTTCAAGTCTATAGATGTTCTTTAGTTAGTAAGGCTTCTGCAACACCCTCCTTTTGCCTTCACGGAGAGGGTCAACTAACCCGCTACTCCTCTTGTCTAGTGGGGTTTTGGGAGACAAATAACCTGGCTGGTGCCTTGACATGTGTGGTCCCTTTTGATTTTGCTTTTTATTGGCCTGTAAGAAAAATGTACAAAGACATTCCTGTCTTTCTTGCAGGTCAAGTTCCCTGATCTCTGCCGCCGCAGTGCCCTGGGTGCCCCAGAATTTCCTTGATGTGTGTGTTTTAGAATTGGGAAATTGGCTGTGCATTGATAAGGGGCAGCATTGTTCAGGACTCAGACAGATGCCCTGCACTTGGGGCTCTCCATTCTTAATGCTTCCTCCAGACCTTTTCACGAGATGCTGTAAAGTCACTTGACAATAGGTGGGAAGTTGTTAATGGGCTCTTAGCCCAAAGGCAGATGGAAAGTCAGGGCATTTTTTGTTATCAGTTTAATTGGGTGGGTTTCTTTCATCTGGGAATGTTGATTCTCCATAAATAAAGTACCAGATGTGCTCAAATTGCTTTTCTTTAAAATCAGTTTGCTTTTCTTTATGAGCGTCCCCCAAGCTTTGCTGTTGCTCGTTACTTCCTTTCAGTGGGTTGGCTGGTGAAAAGGCGTCAGAAGGACCATTGTGGAGTCTGTCAGCTGCCTCAGTACAGCATGGGCAAGAGGGCACATTTAGCCATAGCACCCTCCTTCCAAAGGATGAGCAGGCAGTTCAGCATCCATGCTCCGTTCCCTCTCTGGTCATGGTGTCCAACCAGTTCTGAAGCAGTAGCCACTAGAGTGGCTGTTTCTGTAGCAAACTAGCCACACTCAACCGGCCAAATAGCCACATTGTTCAAGCCAACCAGCCACACTCTACCAGCCAAATAACCATGTGGCTTGTGGCTAGTATGTTGGACACCATGGTGTCTATGGCCTCTCTTCTGGGGCTCCTACCAAAGGGATTATTAGGCTAATTATGAAGGTGTTTTTTGGGACCTAGACCATTGTCTGCTAGAAACTGAACTGACACACAACTGGTTTCACAGAGAATCCAAAAAGCCCTCTAAGGCTAATGGCATTTGGGATGACAAGAGCTGACTTCTTCCTTTAGACTAGTGACGAAGAGGTGAAAGGCCTCAATATCCCAATACTTATCCTCCACGCATCTGGATCCCATTGTGTTCCCTGCCCCCAGTTTTCTTTCTCCTGGGTGACAGCATTTCTTATCGATGGGACTGGCTTTGTCTCAAGCCACTTTCTGACCATCAGAGATTAATGAGGCAAATCTTACAGAAGTTTTAAAAATAAGCCGCCGTCAAATTTTTTTCTCAAAGAATGTTACAGCTGCTCAGATGTTTTTCCCATTAAAATTTGGAGAGAGCCTATTATTCATCTGAAGCCAGAAGCCAGGCTGGGCAGCTATAACCGAAAGATGGCACTGAATCAAATACTGCTTCTGAATGACCTTGCAACGTGTCCCTCAATACTGCAAATAAAATACGTGTGGAGGTGATGACAGTGTGTCATTTGTACCAAGGGGGATTGTAATCACTTTCCAAACACAGCGATTTAAAGAGAGAGATATTAAAAATCATTAGACTCCCTGAAGTGGAGGAACCTTTCTCAGTCTTACAAGAGCAAGTAGACAGGGAACCAATCTGCATATTATTGTGGCTGGGCTGATCTGGTCAGATCAAACAAAACCAGCCCCAGATTTCACCCCACAACTAAAAAGGTACCTCTGCAGTTGAGGTAGGAGATGTGAGTCTCAGCTGATGGAAATGTGCTAGGCCGAACTAGCACCTAAAAGCAGCAACATGCCTACGGCGCCTGGGTGGAGGGTTACCAATAGGTGGAGCAGAGCTAGTGCAGGCATGTCTATCTGAACCGGGGAATCGCACCTCCCATGTCCAATGTAGACGTAACCAACGTCTGACTCTCAAAAGCGTCGGGAGTTTCACAGAACTTCAATTGATGTTTGGTTTTTTACAATTCTGTATCCATTTCCACTTCCTGCTTTCAAAGAGGTAAAGCAGTGAGGGGGGGCTTTTTTGGGTCAGGAGCCACTGAACCACAGGAAAATCAGTCGGAAGCCGCACACAAGTGACATGGCCCCCATGTGAAAAGGAGAAAATCACTCTCCACATCTTCACATTCTCCTCCCGCACCAGAGCCTAGGGGAGCTTAGCCTAGTAGATTTTGTGTGCTCCAACCCTACAGTGCAGCAGTGTGTGTGGGTGGGGGAGAGGGGGGGGGGGCGGGGACGGGACTGGAGCACCAGTGCAGGCTCCCCAATGCTGGGTGGGACCTGAGCCTTGGGGGACCGATCCAGGCAAGCCAGGGGCCACATCCAGCCCCCAGGCCTGAGGTGAAGGAATGGAAATATTATTGCCATATAAGGAAAGCTGTTCTCTTACTGCCAGGCCTATACAAATGAAGTGAGATGAGAATTTGCCGGAGTTTAAGGGAGGCTGTGGTGAGCTCATCATTAGGAGCCAAGAGAACCGGTTCAGTGCTACAGCGCGACGTCCATGACTGAAACGACTCGGAGATGTTGGCACAAGATGCACAGCGTGTGGAGGCTGCTGTGAACTAGGCATCTGAGCCTCCACTAGCTGATGGACAATGCTAAAAGCATCACACTGAATGGGCCAGTGAGCTACTCTTTGTGATCACTTCTATATCTCCTACTCAGAGATTTACCTGGTGTTACTCGGGTCCTTAACTCAGATACGTTTTGGTTTTCTTCCTTTCCATCATTGCTCTGGGTGGGGGGCTGAGGAGGAGGGGTTCAGTCTGCAGGCCGCCACAGGGAGAGAGGACAGCTCCAACCCTCTCTCACTGCAGCAGCTTGGGGCCCAGAGACAAGTGACTGTGCATGGCTGCTGTAGGTGCAGCAGGCACAGCTGGGGTAGGAGTGCATGGGGGACAGTCAGGCTACATCTAGACTGCAAGCCTCTTTCGAAAAAGAGCATCTAGACTACAACCAGTACTTTCAAAAAAGCAAGCCCGCTTTTTCGAAAGAGAGTGCCCAGGCAGTCTGGATGCTCTCTTTCAAAAAAGCACAGTTTGCATTACATAGCGCCTTTTTTCGAAAGAGCACTTTCGAAAAAAGGTGTTCTTCCTCGTAAAATGAGGTTTTCCGCGGTCAAAAAAACTGCTGTGTTCTTTTGATTTACTTTCGAAAGAACACGGCAGCAGTCTAGATGCAGGGGAAGTTTTTTCGAAAAAAGTGGCCTTTTTTCGAAAAAACCCTGTAGTCTAGATATACCCACAAGCAGATACCCAGACAAAATGTCTGAAATATATAGTAGCTAGCTAGCCCCCTCTCTACCCTGCCTCCTGCTGGCCCAATGGGGGTATAACTGTCCCAGTCCCCAGCTCTGACTCCTTGCTGCTTCCCCTGTGGTCATTGTACAGTATAGCTGTCCCTCCTACCAGCCTCTCTTCCATTTTATGAGAAACAATCAAATTCTAGGCATTGTCCTGGCACAGCCAAACCCTGACCTTGCTTTAAGTTAGGAGAAGAGGAAGCTGTCTACCAAATGTGGTGGTCCTAGCTCTTACCATTTAGTAGGAGTTCTTAAACAAACGGACTCACAGACAGATGGACAGATAGGTTCACATTTCTAAAATATGCAGTAGCTGTACCGTGTGTGTATAGAAGAGATATGCTGGGTGGGTAGATGTAAATGGCCTCTTTTGCATAACCATAGGAATATGTCTCTAACTTCTCAGTGACTCTAGAAAAGAAATAAATATGCAGCTGAGCTAAGTGGTGTTTATGGCGCACTTATAGGGCATGCTAATGAAATGCAGTCGGAGTCCTATAGCGGAGGTGGGGAGGATAAGCTGCTGCCAGTTCTAATGGCTGGAAGGAGGCAGAGAAAATTATGGGGATACACCTGCATATGGAGAATGAATTTGAAGTGAATCCTGCCCTGGTGTAGGCATGAAAGGAAAGTGGAAAAGAGTTAGGAAGCTATCCCAAAACAGCGGAATTCAGTTTTACATAAAACATGGGTTTTCAGCCAGTGATGTTTGAATTTCAGAAAGCGTCTTACTAAGTGCGTGTCCCTGAAGCTGCTTAAAAGGGTGCAGATTGTTTTGGAAATGTAATCACAGTAACATATTTGTTTGCAAATCCCATTCTGGCCATTCCAAGTTTCACAGGTTTGTTTGAACCTCCGTGGCTCAGGTGATCTATTAGGCTACAGCGCTATTTCGGGATACGGGAGGTACCCCAAATAGCTATTCCATGTCTTTTGAACCAGCCCATTATTTTGAAATAGATTTAGAAATAACAGGCTCACTATTCCGACATCCCTGTAGCCCCTGTAACATTAAGGGACGTTTCGGAATAGCGGTTTATTTTGAAATTTGGCACTGTGTAAACAGCGCCAAATTTCGAAATAAGCTATTTCCAAATTAGATTGAAATAAGATACGCAATTTGTGTAGCTCAAATTGTGTATCTTATTTTGACCTACTGGTGCAGTGTAGATGCCCCCTTAGGGTCTAACAGATTCATTGTAGTTTATGATACATACCTTGCAACAATGTTGGACTAGCTTGGGAAATGTCAAAGGAATCTAGAAAGTTGTTGGAAAATGAAATACAAAAGCTCAACAGTTGAATGTTTCAGAATTTTAACTGGCCTGTTCTCAGAGTAGACCCTGGTCTAGAATGGCAGGAGGTGCGTGAGATCAGGGTGGAAATGTATTGGCACCTTTGTGTGGGAGGGTGGGTTTGACTGGAATGGAAGGAGCGTTTCTGGCCAGCGTTGAGGTATATGGGAAGAGCTAAATGAAGGAACCTAGAACAGCATCTGCTTACGTTGTGTGGATACTACCCCTTTCTTTTTTGTATCAACATCACCACCAAAAGAGAGGTCCAAATTCATTGCTATTTCCTAATTTCAAGTCAGATCCTATTTCCTTTACTTGTTTGGGAATCACCTGACTCTACAGGAAGCCCTATTGGACTGAATGGATTTACCTGTGGAGTAAAGTGCTACTAATTGGAAATTATGAGTATAAGAATCTAATCTTTACACATTTTTAAGAGATCCTTTCGATATGATTTGGAACAGCACAGGAGGTACATTTAAGTCTTACTAGAGTTCTGGTTGTACTGGATGTGTCCAGATTCACACCAGACCATTCACCCTGGTGTGTGTGTGTCTGTGTGTGCGTGTGCGTGTGCGTGTGCGTGTGCGTGTGCAGTGTATGGGTGATTGGCTGATTTAGTCTGACTTGAGTTGATTGTTGGACTAGATGGCCTCCTGCTGTCTCTTCCAACCCTAATCCTCTATGATTCTATGGCTGTTTGGGTTTGATGGACTCTGATCTATCCAATAATACTAGGAAGCTTCTTTCCAGGAACAGGGCTGCTGGAATTCCTGGATACTTCCTGTATATAATCTTAGAAATCAAGAATGGGTGGAGCCTGTTAAATTATTTTAGGCGACCCATACTTGGTTTCAAGGGTTAACAGGGAATCTACAGAAGAAACATAGGAAGTATTTTATTTGCTATTAAATGCTGTGATAGATTCTCCTTAATTATTGAAATGTAAAGAGGGAAAGTGGATGAAATGAATTTGGTTAATATACGGTATTTAAAATTGCAGGGTTTTCTTTCTTATAGAGCATACTTCCACACCAAAATCATTATCATTATTTTAAAAATCACTGTTTTATTCTTTTGAAAAGCCTTTGTGCATTTTTCTGATTCATAGTAAAAAAACTTGGTTCTTGGAACTCATCGAGTAATTTACAACCCCAACCAATTTAGATAGTTGAATCAAAAAAACCCAGGCAACATTCACCTCACAAACCCCAGAGTTAGACTAGATTCAGCAAAAGTTGACTCATGCCCATCAGCCCTTAGTTCTGGCTGGGTTAATTTTTCAGTTGCTGGGTTCATTCAAAGTTAAAACAAAACCCAGGAGTTGTGAACCCCATGTGCAGATTTGCATGAATCTGCCAACCTGTTGCCTGCTGTTAGTGATTCTCAAGTGTCTACAGTAGAGAACCACACAGAGGTCTGTATCTTACTGCATTTCCTGGAGTCTGCAAGATTCTTCTGGAAGTCTCACAAATACAGGTTTTCTCCATGGCATTTTTGCAAATGGTACCAGCCAGTACTTGGAAATTCATGGGTGAGTGAGCATGAGAAAAGGATCCATCTAGTCCCCAAAGGGAGTATTGTTAGAGTTCTGTATTGCGGGCTCGAAAGGGTCTCGTTTTACCATACCAGCTTTCCCATCTCTACTTGTTTCCCTTGGGCCCAGTCCAGGCGCCCATGAATTTCACTAGCCTTTGGATCACTTGTTACATTTTCTGTAGTGCCCTGAAGTTCATGCTCCACAATGGTACCTCAGGTTGGGCGTTGGATTCTTAGGAGGTAAGACACGGGGGCAGAATTTTCCTCTCATGCTTAGTGTTTATTCTTCCAGGGGAGGTTTGAGGTGAATTGTTGAGTCACTTGGACGGCCACTTCCTGGACTGTTTGTGTTTGTATCCTGAGGGCTTCATTATTCAAGGCTGTCAACTTAACCCTTTTTACCAACACTAAATTAATTCAATCAATGTATATATATAATAACAGAGTAGTGTAGAGATATCTTCTAATATATGAAATCATGGACAGCCAGCCATTGGAAATAACCATTTTCATTGTGAATGATTTTCACAGTCAACGACGGTCTGCAGAGTGAATGTGGGGCCATTTGGAACAACCCCCTTTTGGCTCTTGAAGAATCCAGATTCCTTTAAAAAAAATGCTAGAAACCCTGCACTTATCATAGGCATCCAGTTACCAGCTTTTAATGACTCTGGCATTTGCCCCGAGAGACAGAATCGTTCCTTGAAAATGCCGTTATCCAGCAATTTAATCTGATTTATAAACTGAGGCGGTTTTAGCTGGAGCAGAGCCAGTGAAAGGAAATCCTGGTGTGGTCAGTGGGGAGTCATTTTGCAGGGATTTAGATGGATGAAAGAAAGATAGTAAAAGCTGTAGCTACACTATAAGCTGGGGGTACGAGTCCCCTGCTCGGGTAGGCATATATGATCTAGCGCTCATTGAGCTAGGGTAATTAAATAACTGTATAGCCACAGTAGCAGAGGCCTGGCTAAGCCATACTGAGTACAAGCCCACCTGAAACCAATTGATATGTAGTTGGCTCCATGCATCTGTGTCTACGCTGCTCTTTATGCTTGTACTAGCTCAGTGGGAATCACCCTAGGTCAGCGTGTAGACACAGAGATGGACAAATCTTAGAGACCTGAACAGATCTTGAGTGGTTTGGTTTGCAGGGCATTAACATGAAACCTTTACATTAGTTTCAGTTCTCCCCACCTTCTGCCCCAGGCCTGCCTTTGTTACGTTTACTGTGGTTAACATTGGTTATTTATTTCTAGCAGGGTCCATCATTTGAGCACGGTAATACGGTGCTGTGTTCAAACAAGCTAGGGAAGGATAAATAGATTTCTCTCTGTTGTCCCCAAGATCTGTCATTATCAGCTTATTTCTTGTAGGGATTAGGGGAAGGAGGAGACCTCGGAAGACTTGCTGAGGTGCAGAGGAGAGCGTCCCATGTTGGCGGGTTTGCGAAAGATGCTCCGTGCATCGGGATCGGTGCGGGCAAAGACAAGAACACTGCTGTGGGAGAAGCAAAGATACTGTTTCAAGGTTAATGTCACTGGTAATGTGGAATGATGTGGCTGAGGATTGAAACCGTTAAACCCTGTATCATCAGAATTTGCAAGCTTTGGGTAGAAACAATGGGAAATTCTGAATTTCAAATGTTTTCCACCTGAAGCCAGAAATGGGCGCAAGCCCTGCAAATCAGGTTCCCCATAAGGTCTGTGAACCTCAGAGAAACCTCTTCATGCAGCTGAGCCAAGTTTCAAGTGTGTGAAAAAATATATACAAGTTTGCTGTGTATGTTTCACCTCTATAAACTGGGAAACTCTGGTCCAGTAACGTCCGTGGTCCTGCTGGTTCCGGGATCAGAGAGTCCCAGCACCATGCGGGAGGTGGGAGGACCTGGGAGCCTAGCACAATGTGGGGGGCAGAGGGACACGAGCCGAGCATGCAGTTCAGCTGGTTGGGGGGGTGGGAAGGCCAGTGCATGAGACCCAGCTGGGTTGCCCAAGGGAGCCAGGGAGTCCAGTATACGGCTCAGCTGGCTACGGGGATGGGAGCAGGGAAGCCCGATGGGGCGGTAGGGTAGAGGGTGGGGCTGGCAGCAGGGGGGCCAGAAATGACCTTCCCTGGTCCGGCAAAATCCCTCATCTTGGGCCAGTCAGGTCCCTAGGGTGCCAGACCAGGGAGGTCCAACCTGTACTGAGCAGCTCTGCTACCAAACATGGACTCAGTCCTCTTTTCTCTAGCATGTGTGTCACATTTCCTAGCTGTGGCTTTTCTAGAGAGTTTAGTCCTGTGTCTCGTGCTGGAAAAATACCGTTAGTGGGGACTGAGAAAAGTACAGAAATTCAACCGGTTTTTAAACTCCCCCCCCCAAATTCTTGGGTTCTTCAGGCTGCAGATTTTCCAGAAATTGATTTCTTAGACCTGTGCTCTGTTGTGAATTGTGGGTGTAAGTGTATCGGGCCAGATCTCCCGCTGCAGTCAGTGAGTACAGATGGATGATTTCACTGAGGCGGCGTCTGCTTACAGTCTCAGCCACTTTACCCCAGTGTCAAGGGGCAGAGCTTTTTGACTTTTTGTGAGGAATTGAGTCTGCCCTAAATACAATTAATCACTTGCCAGCGGTGAGCATGATCAGTGTCTAAGCCCATCACGTACCCAGGAATCTGAAATGAATCTACGGGCCATGTCTGTCAGCTTCTTGACCTCACATGCATGATTGTTACCACAGCCGTGTGGCCATGAGACACTGAGATGGGATGAAAGCTTGTAGAGATCCCCATGTTGTGTGCAGGGAATTAACATTGCGTGCAGTGGTATGAATGGCAGAGGCCCATGGCCCCACTTACTGAGGTCTGTTGTAGGAGATGACGGTTGCTGCCAAGTATTCAATATCATAAATCAGTTTATTGAATGGAGATTAGCCACAAACCTTTTAGCAGACTTCAGTATTTAACGAGCTCAGACGGCATCCCAAGATAGCTAATTGCCTTTCAGTTAACACACTTTTTTCTATCATTTTAGCCTTTTGAAGGATTTAACTTTTTAAAACTTGCTACATGTATTCTTGCTGAAGTGTAGTGAAAATGAGAAAGTAGGTATTTTATTTTTGTTGTCACAGCTAAGGGTGTGTCTACACTGCAGGGCTTAACTCGAAATGAGCTACGCAAATTGAACTACGTCAGTTGCATAGCTTATTTCGAAATAGGGAGCATCTACACAGCACTAATTTTGAAACAGAGCCCTCTTCCTCCGACTTCTCTTACTCCTCGTACAATGAGGGTTACAGGATTTGGAGTAAGAAGTTCTCCAGCTTGACAGTATTTTGACACTATTTCAAAATAACTGCCTGCTGTGTAGACACGGACTAAGTTATTTCGGAATAGCGCTAGTTATTTCGCACTAGTGTTGCAGTGTAGATGTACCCTAGATGATTGGATACTAGTTGTATTTCTGTTCCAAGCACACATTATTGGTCCCGTTCATGAGCATTTGGCCCAGGTCTACATTAGGACTTTATTTCAAAATAACCCCTCCAAGGTCGAATTGATAAGCTGAGTGTCCACACTACGAAGCCTGTTATTTCAAAATAATGGGCTGCAGAATTCCAAATCTGTACAGTTATTTTGAAATAGTTTTAGTGTGGACGCTCTGGTGCTGTTATTTTGAAATAAATATTCCACAGAGTATTTCAAGCTAATTACTCCCTAGTGCTTTCTGGGGCTCTAAGTCCGAGGTGGCGTGTCCACATACGGCCCTGGTCTACATTAAGGATTTATTTGGAAATAACCCCCCCCTTAGGCTGGATTAATGAGCGGAGTGTCCACACTACGAAGCACGTTATTTTGAAATAACAGGCTGCTTATTTTGAAATCTGTACTCCTGCTTTCCTTGGGGAATAATGCTTATTTTGAAATAGTTATTTCGAAATAGCGGTAGTGTGGACACTCCGGTGCCGCTATTTCGAAATTACTACTCCCCAGAGTAATTCAAACTAATTTCTCTCCGGTGCTTCTTGGGGCTCTAAGTGAAGGTAGCATGTCCACATTAATGGAGTCTGCCTTGGACTAATTTTGAGGATTCCCGAAGTGTAGACACGTAATTTTGATTTTGTTATTTCAGTAGTTATTAAATCTACCGTTATTTCAAAATTTAGTTATTTTGTTATTTCAAAATAGTTTCCTAGTGTAGACATGCCCTACTGGAGCCTGCCTTGGACTAATTTCGAGATTTCCCCATATTGTGGACACGCTAATTCAAATTTGTTATTTCGGGAGTTAAGTCAAATGTAGTAATTTCAAAATAGTTTCCTACTGTAGACATGGCCTTGATATTTAGCTATAGAGCCATATAAAACATGATGCCTTTTTTTTTCCCTTAGGGATTTCTTGCAGTTTTTTTCTACTGTTCAGACTTATATGGAATACACACCCTCTGAGTTTTGAGGTGAGTTCTGGATTTTGAAAAAGACCAAACATTCAGTGTGAAACTCAGTTAATTTGCAAGTTTTCTGAGAAATGAATCTTGGCCTTTATTTGTTCAAATTCAGTCCTAGCTTACTTGAAAGAATTTCAGAGCTTTCAGTGAACCTGAACTGAGTTTGAATTTGTTTGGACATATGAATACAGGAGACATTTTACTACAGTTGGGTTTTATAACCAAAGGAAAACATTACTGCAGCTTTAATATTTTACAAACGCAGAGTCATAGGACCAGATTCTGCTCTCGTTTACATTGGTGAAAACGTGGCATAACTGAAGTGAAGTCAGTGAGAAGTTACACTGGATTTACATTAGTGTAGAAGTCTGACTCATGGTCTGCGTACTGGTTAGCTCTTCAGAATGTCAATTCAAAGTATTTTATTGGAAAAGCCTCAAAAAGCAAAAGGGTTCCTATAACAAAGTTCTTAACTCCTAATTCACAGATTTTTTACAGGGGGGGTGGGCTTTTAATTTTGGAGGGTACGTGTCTCACATAAGCTCTATAATGGGGCCCAAACACATTTAATGAAGGAATGCCAGCAACATTCACACTTTGGTGGTAATATGTAATGAATTGTTTCAAAGATGCACGATCATCTCCTGGGAACGATACAGTCTCTTTTACTGAGCATGCAAAGGGTCTCTTCGCGCTGACTCCCGCCCAGCTGTTTCGAGTTAGCTCAACTTCAGTGGATTTGGGTTTGATTTAGTGACCAACCTCTACCACTGTTTGTTCATGACACCTGGCTGCTGGTGACAGCTGATTCATGGCCATTCAATAGAGACAAAATAAATCGCACAGTGCCATACTTGTGGGGTTAATTAGAATTCTGTAGCCTGCTTTACATAGAAGTCCCATAGCCCTGTAAGACCTCTAGCCCTGTAGGTCTATGAGGATAACCCAAGATTACAATAGTAAAATGTTTGACTCTTTCAAATCCTTCTTTTTTACTAAGTATGGAACCTTAATACAGAATAGTAGAATCCTAGGGCTGTAAGAGACCTCAGGAGTCACCAAGTCCAACCCCCTGCCCAAAGCAGGACCAACCCCAACTAAACCATCCCAGCCAGGGCTTTGTCAAGCCAGGACTTCAAAACCTCTATGGATGGAGATTTCCACCCCCTTCCTAGGTAAACCATATCTCTGTTCATTTCCTACTGTTATTGGTGCTAGGCAGTCACAACAGTGTTTATTGGGAGAATTTCGGAGCAGCATTGGGAAGGCATTGGGATAATTCCTATGTATCTGCAGTAAAAACAATAACAGTAGAGGATTTGGGACAGGTCTGAACCTCCTTGGGACTGTCACCTGATGTGTGGCGACCCCACTGAGCCTGGTTCCCCTGACAGGCTGGGCACCCTGTAGATCTGTCTTGCTGGGCCCAGCTCTCCAGCCTGCCTCAGCACAGACACAGGGACAGGATCACACCCCCACAGCTGCAGACACACTCTGAAAGCTACACAGGGTGAGACCTTTGCCTGGCATTTGAGTACACAGCCCCTCTGGGAGCTAAACACTAGTTAAAACCTGTCTTATGCTGTACAGTGTAAGCTCATGATATTCACCCTTTCTCAATGCAAAGAGAGAGATATAGAGGCTTTGCTTCCCAGGAAGTAATGACTAACCAGGGGTTTATTACTAGACAAAAGTCATTATATTAAGTATAAGAAGATTTAACTGGCCATAAGAGGGAGCAGACAGAACAAAGTAAGTAACTGAGCAAAATAAACAAACACACAAGCTAAGCTTAATACTCTAAAGAAACTAGTTACATGTAAGATCCCACCCTAAATGTGGTTCTAATAATCTTCACAGGCCAGACACCTGGGCCCAGACCCTTCCTCCAGTTCAGTCTTCGTTGTTTCCAGCAGCCATCTTGGGTGGGGTAGATGGGGAGAACTGAAGACCTGGATCACCTCACTCCCCCCCACATAGGATTTGCATAAGGCCTTTGTCCTTTGTTCCATAGTTTAACCCCCTCCCAGCCTCTTATGGGAATTGACAACGTTCAAGATGGGTTCCAATATCAGGTGACATGATCACATGTCTCGGTAGCCATTCTTCACAGGCTGACGCCTGCATTCCCAGGAAGGTTAAGCTCTTTTCCATTTCATTGTCTCTTGCTGATGGGCGATCAGTCCTGAGGCCTCTTTTATCGTTGCACCTGGCCTGTCAGCCCTGGGAACGAGCCAAAGCAGCAAATATGAAATTACAGATACCCAGGTTAATATTCCTAACCTACAAAAACGATACACACCTACCGAGGGAATAGGCATAGTCAGCGAATTACAACTTTTCCAATGATATGTTACGTGGGCCATCTTCCACCAAGCATATCTGAGTTACGACCAATGTTCCCTCTAATCTTTTCCATCCGTTATGTGGACTTTTTTCATCTGTGGGTGGAATACATTTTGTTATTTGCACTGAGGCATGTGCAGATGTGCACCATCAATAAGAAATACAAAGCCTGCTGATCAGCTGGGTGACCTTGGAATTTTTCCTGAGCGGCCGCCTCAGTGTTTGTGGCGCAGTGGGGCTGATAGTCTTGCTGGGCCCCAGGGCAAGGCAGGAGGGAGGGGCCTTGCTCCATGCTTCAGAAAGGGCGAGGTCTCTGGCAGAAGGGGCGGGGCTGAGAGCAGCCAACCCTCAGTACCGCCTGGACTGTGGCGCCTCCCTCACCCCCGCCAGCCCTCAGTCTGCCTGGAACACACCATGCAGTGCTTAGGAGGACTTAAAGGATCCATGGCTCCGGCTGCTGCTGCTGCTCCAGTAACAGCAGTGGCCGGGCGCTCTGGGCCCTTATGTATTGTATTGCCCCGGGCCCTGGGGCAACTGCCCCCTTTGGCGGGCCGGTTATGACATATCCTTATCTTAAGCATGTTTTCACAACGCATATGGCAGGCCCTGTCACAGGATTATACAGGCGACCCCCGCACTTATGACCTAATTGGTTCCTGGAAAACTGTCGCAAGTTGAGCCGTTGTAAGTCGAACCCTTATTTCCCATAGGCCCAATGTTATAAATGGCCGTTCTGTTCCTGGAAATCCATTTCATACCCTAAAAATACCAAAATTGACGACGGAAATGGAGGAAAACTAAACGAAATAGTTCAAATAATGCACAAAAATAACTAAAAAGTGAATACCGATGTGGCGGAGACGCGCGCAGTTCAAGCAGCAGCTGCAGACTGGTGCGTCTGACTGACTTTGTACGTTTCCTGCTTTGGGATGATGCGTGGAGTCTGCATCGTACACCGTCATAAATGCGAGCTGTGGGCGTAAATTGGGGGTTTTTAGGAGCTCTCTCTCGCATGAGAAAAATGGTTGTAAATGTGGGGGGTCGTAAATCGGGCAGTTGTAAGTTGGGGGTCACCTGTAGAGCTGCCAAAGGGCTTTTAGGTCACCCAGTCAGCGCCCTCACTAATACATGATTGTTCTCTGCAGTTTTCCTTGGGGCGCTTCTCAATTTGAAATGAATATACAATGGGGCTTCCATCACTTCGTTTGGGAGGCTAGCCAGAATGTTACCTCAGTTATACGTTCAGGGTCAAACAAAGGAAAGAGCAGGGTGTAATCAAAATGGAGCTAAACAAACGCCAGCTCCCATACCAGTTCCTGCTGGGAAGGGAGGTAACAAGATAGAAGAATAAAAACATGACCGTTTTGCTTTGGAGGAACAGTGCAAGCGTTGTCATGCATCATCCAGTGATAGCCCCTAACTGAGCACTCTTGACTGTGTGAGTGAATAGCATGCTTCAGGGATGGAGCAAAGAGCTTTTATAGCCTCCGGTCATATTCTTTGAGATCTACAAGCTCCAGGAATCTGTTAATCTATTTATACCACCCTTGTCACTGTCAAATCTGAATGTTATTTGTTATTTTACCAAACCTTTATGCAAACCCCCCCTCCCCCCAAAAACCCCATGCTTCTCTCCCTCGTAGGAGTTAATTTAATTGTCAGGGAGTTAGATTATCTCTTTGTATAAACATTATTTAAGGAGAGATTTCCATATTGAAGAAAATGATGGTAATTTCAAATATACTAGGCTTTCAGCTGGTTACAAACACGACATGACAAACCCGCCTCAAACCTAATGAAATTCATGTCGTTTCAGGCTTATGACAAATGTTTACCTCCACCTGGATCCATCAGAATTTACTAAGATTCATTATGAACCTTTTGAACACTCTTGGGACTATTTGTGATTTTGCATCACAACTATGTGAAATTCATTTCTGATGTGACATGTGGCGAAAGAGGGCAATTTTGACTGAGTTTTCCTTTGGGATTTTAGGTTTATTTGGCTCCGAAACCAAAGACCACACTCAAGAATAGCTACCCCGCATCTTTTAAATGCGCCCGTTATTTCAAAATATTTTTCATAATAATGGGGGCACTATTCCGGCATCCCTGTAACTGTTGTTCCACGAGGGGTAAGGGATGCCTCGAAATAGCACGTTATTTCAAAATACAATCGTAATAAGATACGCCTTTTGCGTAGCGCAAAGAGCACATCTTAGTTCGAGTTCAGGGTGCTGTGTAGATGCACCCTGAGATAAAAAACACAGATAACCACCAAACCCCAATAACCATAGATAACCACAAACAGTTTACTCCATCTGCTACCAAGCGAGCTGCCTAAGTCTATGTGACTTTATTCAGTGCGATTTCATTACATTTGTTATTTTGGGGGTTAAACGAGGAGTTTTCCAGCTTCTGTTTGATCCTGCAGGGAGGTCACGCTGCTGATTTCTGGCTTTGCAATTTCTCCCGTAACAGACTGATGCGATAAGTATAGGGTTAGGATTTTGCAGAGAAGTGAAGCCAGGAGGCGAAAACTAATGAAATGATTAAACATTTTAAGGATGAGCTCAACGCAGACAGAAAAACCCTGGCCTCCTAAACACTTTTCTTTATTAATAAATCTTATTCAGGCTCCCCGCGGCACTAAAAGCCCTCCTTTAATCTGAACTCATTTTTACTACTCTCTTCATATGTAACGCAGCCTGACAGATACTTCATTGCCTTGAGATGCCCTTTGAACTCGTAGAACATCAGTTGGGTTTTCAAATACTGAAGGCCTTTCAAAGCGTATCAAAATCCCAAAGAGTTCTATTTCTTAACTCCCTTCCTGTTGCATAGTGAAACTCAACATCCCTCATAGAGACCTTCACACTCCAGTTGGCATCTATCTGACCAATCCAGAGTCACTGCAGTTTGGACCGAATCACAACCGTGCCTTTATGGCTTTGTTAATAGTGGACAGGGTCGGGGAAATCATTATTTCTTGTGCTTGCGAGCAAAGTGAAGTTTGCAGCATTTTAGAACCATGTTCTGATTCTGCATAAAACTTGATCTGCCATGTGCCTGGTTAATGAATCCACCAGGGCTGGCCTCTGCTTCCCAAAAAGATTTGTAGTGGCCTAGTGACATGTATCAACTATATTGGCCCTTTGATGAAAATGCAAGGAAGTTGTTTTAGTCTATGAACATTTTCTCCCCAGAGACGGGTTCAACACATCCTGGAATAAATTGCTAGAATGACGTCTTTGTGTACACAGCTTCTGCATTTAGAGGGTTAAATCATAAAAGGTTTAATTAAAACTTGTGGGAGTTTTTACTTAATTATCCTTGGGGAATGGAAATCCATTTGTAGGGATAACACTGAGCGATCGTTATGTACGGCTTCTAGTAGACCCGTGGTAGCCTGGCTGTGTTCCACGATACGTTTGGAATGAACTGTCCTTCGGGGGTCTCCTAACCCTAGCAGGTTGCTGCAACAAGAGGATTAACTGGATATAAACCCTGGAGGATTTTGTGCAGCTTTAAGAAGCCTTAGGATTTTGAAAAAGTTAAACAAAACTTGTGCAGCTGCATGTTTCAGAAGTGGAAAGGGCACCCCACACCCAGACACATTTGTCAGCCCAGTGGACAGGGAGAGTGGAAGTTATTAATTCATTGCAGGGGAATCATCTGGTTTGTCAGGGAATATAAGAAATGAGAGGCGAAGCAGCCCTGGGGTCTTGGCATTCTCTGTGGTTGTTAACGGCATAGCACAAGTACCACGGCATGCAGCAGAGAACTGCACCATGTCTTCAGCAGCAGCACACCTTAACGAAGTCCTTTAGGTTGTGTCTTTGGGTGTGCAAGCATGTGCATGCGTGGGTGTGGCTTCGTGTGGGAACGGAGGACTGGACATTAGGAAACTTAGGTTCTAACCTTGCCTCTGAAACCAGCTCAGTGTGTAAGCCTGAATTAGGCCAAGTCTGTACAGGCACTTTACAGAGCTATAACTTTCTGGCTCAGGGGTGTGAAAAAACACTCCCCCATGTGCCAGGGTGAACCAGGCGACAGTGCTGGGAGAGTTCTCTCCCCGCGCTCGTGCTTTGGCCACACATTCAGCTTCAAGTGCTGCCACTGAGGGTGTGTGTACACTAGGAAATTATTTTGACATTACTAAAACTCCCTGATTAACAAAATTGAAATAGCATTGCCCATCTACGGGGAAGCCTCGAAATTAGTCCGTTAATGTGGGTGCGCTACCTCGACTTAGAGCCCTACCAATCATTGGGGAGTAATTGGTTTGATTACTCTAGGGAGTAGTTATTTTGAAATAGCAGCACCGGAGTCTCCATGCTCCCGCTATTTTGGAATTAGTGTTATTCCCCAAGAAAAGTAGGAGTACAGATTTCAAAATAAGTGGCCCGTTATTTTGAAATAATGGGCTTGGTAGTGTGGATGCTCTGCTTATAAATTCAACCTAAGGGCGGGTTATTTCAAAATAACTCCCTAGTGTAGACCAGGGCTGAGTGTGGACTTAGGCTACATCTACACTGCACAGTTATTTCAGAATAAGCTATTCTGGAATAGTTATTCCAAAATAGCTCATTTCAAAATAGCACGTCTACACGGCAGGGAAGCCTCAAAATTAGTCCGAGGCAGGCTTCCCTAATGTAGACGTGCTATCTCAGTTTAGAACCCCAGGAGGAATTACTTAGAATGGCCCTGGTGAGGGGCTATTTTGAAATAGCAGAAGTAGAGATTCTACACTTGCCTTATTTCAAAATAGCTATTTCGGAATAGGCATTATTCTTCATAGAATGAAGTTTACAGAAGTCGGGATAAGCCGTCCATTATTTTGAAATTATTTCAAAATAACAGAATTTCTGTGTAGATGCTCGCATAGTTATTTCGGAATAACGGCCGTTATTCCAAAATAACGTTACTGTGTAGACGCATCCTCAGTCAGACACCTCTTTTGTAGCAATGTTCTTCTGTTGTAAAATACACATCATCCTTCTCTGCCCAACATGAGTGATCTGTCTCCCAGGGCCAACATCTACAGTGCTCTCTGTGCTCCTCACATAAAAGGGGCCGTAGAAGAGCAAAACGTCATTAACGCGAACATCGTGTGGCATAACGGGAATGCCAGCGGCTCTCTCTGAAGTTGTTACAGGTATTGGAGACACGCACAAAAGTAGTTAGACAAGTGCCTGGAAGTCTGGAAGGGAATGGAAAAATTACCTCCAGATGAGCAACCTGACATCTAGGGGTGCGGGAATAATCCAGTTAGGTACCTTCACCTCGGGAAGAATGTCTTGCATAGAGCTACATTCTTTCCCTGACACTGTAAAGCCACAGACATCCCCAGGACCTGTATTTTGTTACCTTGCTGAGATGTGGCTCTCTCTCTGAGAAGCAAGTGGCCGGCCTTTGTATATCCACCCCCGTCAATACGTTTCTGTTATTTTGTGTCCTTCCTTCAACCTAGCCCCCAAACTGACAAGGCATATTATGTTTGTTACCACAGCTGTTCTCATTTACTATGCGCTAACTGGTCACAGGCCACATTCCATGCATTCAGAATAAAACACAAGCCCCTATGGACCACGTGAGGCACAATGAGAACTATTCTCTTACCAACTAGCCCGAACCCCCACCTGATGCGGAGAAGACCCAAACAGCCCCCTGGCCTCAATAGCCAATCCGATCTGGCCAGGATTGGGGTCTGCAGCACCTTGTAGTGGTGATGGTCTGAGTTTGAGAATTGGGTGGAATTCCCAAAGCAGGAAAAAATATTTGCTTGGCTAGGGGTGACATTGCAAACTGCTGTGCATCTCGAGTATTAGCCTCCTGCGGAAAGGAACACTCCATTTCCTTGCTGTGATGTGCACAAAGGCCTGTTTGAAATGTTTCAATATGTAAACAGAGGTGAAGCCGTTGCCTCCACTTTTTCGGGCCTCTTTTGATAAACATGATCACGTTTTGCTGGAAGAACAGTGACTCATGTTGCCCAAACATGTAGATACAGGACTTGGGCAAATAGATTTACATTCAGAAAACTTACTTTGGAATCTGGCAGCTATGAGAGAGAGTAATGTCGCATGCGCTAATATTGGGAGGTAATGAATCACACAAAAATTAGATTCTGTGCTTTCTATATCTCTTTTTCAGCCAGTGATATTTGGCAATCTCCTGAGGTCTAAATTAGAAGGGTCTGGGGGAGGTAAAAGAAAGGCCTCGTGGATCGCATGAGCCTTGCTCATTTTACTTTATTTGGCCTCCTTTTCCAACGCTGCCATATTTCAACATAGCTTCAGCCGAAAGACGAATGTCGAGTTGTCCCACACCAAGTAATTTGTAAGTCTCCCGGTTTGTAAACTGTCAAGGTTCAGAATGCACAGTGACTGTTTGACTTGAGAAGCACAGTTCCACATAAGCTGCAGACATAATTTATTAAAGGTAATTGGACAGCATCAGAATAAAAACCACAAACTATTCAGGGCTGTTCCTCCCCCCCAACCCCTGAAATCTTCCTGCACAACTTGGAGCTTTTCTCGTTTATTCTTAGTTCTATTTTCCCACTCCTAAAGCCTCATATATTCTAGGCTTTCACAGCCCTCATGTTTAATATACTTAAGTCTCCGTTGGTATTAAGAGGTGAACTTAACAGGTCAGGTCACTACAGACAGCTGGATGGTTTCTCTTACTGCTATAAAAACAATCCACTGCCCATGTTATAATGACTAAAGAATGCCACCCATAGGAACTTCTTGGTGAATCAATTTTCACGGATGGTTCGGATGCCGCTGTTTAGAAATATCGGTGTCAGGTCCCAGGTTAATTCTCTTTGCAGGAGTGTGTATGTTGGAATAGTGAACGTGTTTCCACGCTGACATGGATGCACACGTTTTCTCTCTTTTTCATGTTCGTATCCTTCTGTTCATTTTAGCCTCCCTTCCCCATTCTTTGGCCTGCCTGCTGCAAAGTCCTTGCAGAGCTTGTGAGACAGTCTTCATCATGGCATCGTAAGCAGTTCATATGGAATGTCTGATTCCTCAGCAGAGTGGTGTTCGCCTCTAGCTTAACTCTGGCCCCTTGGGAGTCATCATTTTGAGAATGCAGGTCTTTCATTTCCTGACGGTGTTCATTGTCTCACTTCCTGGGGATTGTTTCTACATCTCTCTCTCTCCCTCACCTATCTCATCTGTACGGCTCACATCACTGCTCCATCTGAGCATCTTTTGTTTTGTTTTTAGGGTTGCCAGATACTTTCTCAAAAAATACATGACGGAGAAAAAAATTGGTTGAGAAAAAAAACAAACAAACCCCGTGCCTTTAAATCCCCATGCAGCCTTCTGTCCAAGAAAAACAGAAAATTTTACATGTCTGGTACTTTCTGTTTTTATTATTGGACAGGCCAGGACAATACCAGACCCCTGGCAACCCTATTTGGGACTGGTCTGATGTAGTGAATTCAGGTGCAAGGAGCCATGCAATTTCTCCTCATGGTGGAGGGATCTGAGACGTGAGGAGGATTGCGGTGAGTTTGGAGAAGCTCTCAGAGCGGCTGATGCACCAGTTGAAGATTATTCAGACTGTTCAGTCCGCTGGAGTGTGCATATTTGGGCAGGAAATCTCACGAGCGTAGGATCCGTCACAAATGCCAGGTCTGTCGTGATAAAAATACTGCAATGGCAGCCCGAGTCACAGACACAATCTAGAAGCGCAGAGCGAGTGCAGGAATGAAACATGCCAGGAGGACAAAGTGATAAGGACATTGCAGGGTAAGGGATGATCCGAAGGTAGGGAGGTGAGATGGGTTCTGGAGTGGCCTAGTGGATAGGGCATTTGGTTTGACTTTAGAAGAGTGCTCAGACTGAGAGAATCAACATATTCTTTCTGACATGTTTTGCCCAGAGCCAGGGCTCCCTATAAGTTGAGTGCTTGGGTGGCCACCCAGGTGAGTTTCAAAAGTGGTAAGCTGGGCGCTTGTGCAGCCACTCAAGGGAGAGTCAAATGCCACCCTGCTGATGAGCAGAGCGCCCACTGCTAGGTGTTTTGTTCCTCCTGGTGGAGCACATTCATGTATGCCTCAGTGCACAGAAAAATTCATTCTGCACATGGACAGAAAAGATTAGAGGGGCCACTGATCATCAGTAGTTCAGCCCAGATTTCATTAACTTGCCTTGCCTGCATGATTTAGGTTGACAATCGACACCCACACTGTCTGTGCATTACTTTTACAAGTAACATAACAAAGCAAGACCAGAGTAACTTTCTTCCAAGGTGCAGCTTTCTTCCAGTGTATGGCTTGCCAGCTATAATGTTCTTGGCCTTACCGGTAAGAACTGTGTCTTACTTTGGTATTTGATACAGTTTATGAGTTTGGATTCAGATCGGTCAAAGTTAACAGCAGAGTGTGTAGAAATGGGGTGCCCGTCCCCCGCCTCCCTGTAGCTACTTGAACCCAAACACATGTTAGTGGGAAAGCTCACAATACCATCTACATGTTTTGTTAGTCTTTAAAATGCTGCTTGACTATTCATGTTTTTTTTAAGTTTTTCTAGCTACAGACTAACTCAGCTACCCCTCTGAAGCTTTTGAACATGTTTTGAATGTCTTGTTAGGTGACAAATGCCAAGAATTTGATAATGAACCAATAAATCTCTTTAAAAGCTCCCCACACATTTCAGATGTCTGATTGGAATGAACATCTCCAAATTTGGGTTTGTTTTGGATTCTGTCGCTGAAAATATGAGATGTCCCAGTATTGCCATGGTAGACTGTTCTTTCTCTTTTACATTGACGTGGAGTCTCCTAAAAATCTCCTCTGTGTCCTATGTACATATGCCATTTTAGAGGTTGCTGCAGAATTTGGTATCTCTGAATTGGTTCTGAGTATGACTCCTGGGTGCGTTCCATGTACGGGATGGTCAGGATATATACAGTGACTCCTGTACAAGGGAACACCCTGCTGCTTGGTAACCCTCTATCTAAGCAACCGTGTTACATTATCTGTAGCATTTCCGCTATGGTTTGTTTGATTTTTCATTTGAATTTTCACCCCTGCCAGGCAGCTGAGTTTTGCTGATCCTGTGATTGTTGGCTGCAGAGAGATGGAAGTGTGAAATGGCAGCTAGTACGAGGTTGCGTAGCAGTGTCATGTGCTGCCTTTAGGAACATTGGCTGCTCATGAATATAGTCTGTTGGTTTTGAATTAATTGAAGTCACTTTGCTTGTTTCAGTGAGGCACGAAAATGTTGCACTGCAGAAAGCAACCCCAGAGGAGTTTCTAAGGTCAGGTCTATGCTGTGGGGGGAAGGTCGGTGTAAAGTACACAACTCCATCTACATAAATAATGTTGCTTGAGTCCATGTACCTTAAGCTGAGCTTGGCGCCTTCTCCACAGTGGGAGGTCAATGGGAGAAACACTCCTGTCGGCTTCCCTTACGACTTGTGACAGCGAGGAGTACCAGCGTTGATGGGGGCACCCTCAGCATTTGATTTAGCGAGTCTTTACTAGACCCACTAAATAGAACCTTGGAAGATTGATCGCCAGAGTACTGATCCTCCGGTAAGGGAAGATGTGGCCTAAGAGGATGGGACATATAGCCAGTTAATGACTTCCAGATGGATTATGGGGAGGATGGTGCATCAAGTTTAGGGGAAAGGGATGTGTAAACTTCAGCTGATTTGGGGCTGTTGTTCCTAAATCAATTTCTGATTCTGAAAGCTGGCCTTATTTTCTGCCCTCACCAGGACCATTCTAAATTATTCCTTCTGTGCCATTGGCCTAAGTACAGTTAAAGAACAGTGTCATCTTGTCTTTAGATAACAGAGGAACCAAAAAGAAGAATGGTGCTTTCCTCTTCTCTCAATTGGTAATCACACAATCATTTTATGTACTGAAAGAACAGTAAAATACTTATTAAGGATCTAACCCTAACGCCTGTTGAAGTCAGAGGGTTATCTTTCTATTGAATTCAATGGGTTTGGCTTTTCAGAATTAAAAAAAAAAAAGTTCCTTTCTGCATTGGGACAGAACCAGAACCATCCGTTTTTTTAAATCTCCAAACAAATAAAAAACAAAGCAGAGGGGAGAGAGTGAATTCTGCCCCAGTGGTTTGTGAAAATGCAGAAACTTGAAACAAGTTTCAGTTTCCGTGAATCCGCATTTTCTGGCAGACTGAAGAGCTTCAAAGAGATCTCACAAAACTAGGTGACTGGGCAACAGAATGGCAGATGAATTTTAATGCTGATAAATGCAAAGTCATGCACATTGGGAAGCCTAATCCCAACTATAAGTATAAAATGATGGGAACTAAATTAGCTATTACCCACTCCTGAGAGAGACCTTGGAGTCACTGTGGATAGTTCTCTGAAAACATCCACTCAGTGTGCAGCGGCAGTCCAAAAAGCAAACAGAATGGTAGGAATTAAGAAAGGGATAGAGAATACCACAGAGAATGTTTTCTTGCCTCTATGCACATTAGGGATGTGAATGTTTAATCAGTTAACAGTTAACCGGTGGGGGCTGGAGTAGCTCCCCACTTGCCATGGGAAGGGGGCTACTCCAGCCCCACAGCGGACCCCCTCAGGCAGAGCTCCTCCAGAGCAGTGGCAGGTGAGGGGGGCAGTCTCCCCCCCCTTTATCATTTAAACAGTTAAACAATATGTTTAACTGGTTAACCAATTAAATGGTATTTTACATCCCTAATATAAAGCCACTAGAAGATTTAGCCAGTCCTCTGTCACCGCAGCAGCTTGGGGCCAGATGAGAAGTGACTGTCCATGGTCGCTGTTGCAGGCACAGCTGGGAGAGGGGTGCACATCCCCTGGTTGGGGTACAGACAGACACACAAACAGACAAAGTCTGAAATATATAGTAGCTAGCTGTCCCTTTCTCCACCCTGCCCTCTGCTGGCCCAATGGGGTTATGGCTGTCCTGGTCCCCATCTCTGGCCCTTTGCTGCCCCCTGTGGTCATGCTGCAGTATAACTGTCCCTCCTGCTAGACCCCTTCCTTTCCATTTTATGAGAAACAATCGAATTCCAGGCAGCCCATTGTCCTGGCACAACCAAACCCTGTCCTTGCTTCAAGTTATAATAAGAGGAAGCTTCAGAAATTTGGTGGCCCTAGCTCTTACTGGTTAGGAGTTCTTGAAGAAACGGACTCACAGGTGGACAAACAGACAGACAGACACACATTGCTAACATACATAGATGGCTGGTGTGTGAGCTGTCAGAAGGTACATTTGGGGCATGTCCTGTGTTCACACAGCTGCACTTCATGCCAAAGCGTGACTGTAAGTTGCCCAGGTACAAAGAGGGGTGGAACATATGTACACTGTAGCACTTGTTCCCATTGCAGTGGTACCTCTCCGGTGTTCATCACACAAGAGTAATATGGATTTTAGCGTATTCTTTTCAGGGACACTAGTCACAGGCACCAACCCCTCCTTCAGCTTAGGCCCTGCCCCGTCTCTTCTCTCCCCCCCTCTTTCTGCTTCCCCTCTCCCCTCTTTCTGCTTCCCCCCTCCCCCCATGGTGCCTCTTCCCACCCTGATCAAACCCCTCCCGTAGCATGCCCTCCCCTTGCTCTGCCCCATCCCCACAGCTGCTGAACCACTAATTGTGGCAGGCGAGAGGCGCCAGGGAAGGGAGGAGGAGCTGATCCGCAGGGCCACCTGTGGGTGTTCAGCACCCGTTATTTTTTCCCATGGCATCAGCAACTATGGTTGCAGGTTAGGCCACATATCAATGTCTTTCTGGTTTATTTTTTGGAATTCTGGGTGCAAATGTATCATAATGGCTCTGCTGTTCTTCAACAGAGAGTGAAAGGTTTTGCTTTTTAAAGCTGACCTGGAAATTGAACCCTTTCAATGGGTAAGTAATAAAATTTGGTCGCAGAAAGATTCTCTCTCTGTCTCTCTGTCTTTCTCTCTCTCTCGATGTGTGTCTCATGTCTCTCTCTCTCTCGTCTCTGGGAGTATTTGCTGAAATGAGCAGCTGCTGCCAGCTTTTCACAGTGAAGGTGATTCCCTACCGATCCCCAGCAAGAAACGGGGAAGCCAAATGCAGTAGGAAAGAGATCCCATTCTGCTGAGGCTTAGTAAACCCACGGCTCATGAAACTTGCTGGCATCCAGAACGGATCAGGAATTAAAAGTCTGAAAATTGGTGCTGCGTATAAAAGCAGAAATGGGGTTTTCAATTGAGAAGCTGAGAGGGGCTTTTTGCTTGTTTTCTTTGATAATGTGAGCAAAACATGTGCAGAGTTAACTTTTCATTGGGGATGACCAGTCTTTCTCTAACTTCTGGACTCTTAGCCCTGGTCTACACTGCTTTTTTATTTGGAAATAATTCCTCTTAGGTCGAATTTATAAGCGGAGCATTCACACTACCCAGGCTGTTATTTCAAAATAACGGGCTGCTTAATTTGAAATCTGCACTCCTGCTTTTCATCAGGAATAATGCTCCTTCCAAAATAGTTATTTCAAAATAATGGCAGTGTGGACGCTCCGGCACCCCTATTTCGAAATAACTACTCTCGCGAATAATTCAGACAAATTGCTCCCCAGTGTTTCCTGGGGCTCTCAGTCGATGTAGCGTGTCCACATTAACAGAGCCTGCCCGGACTCATTTTGATGCTTCCCTGTAGTGAGGACATGCTAGTTTGAATTTGTTAAATCAGGAGTCATTAAGTTGAATTTAGTAATTTCGAAATAGTTACTTAGTGAAGACGTGGCCTTGGTGGTTGGTGAGAGATGGATTCATGTTATCGTTTGAGCTGTCAGGGTCAAGAAAGATTCCCGCTCTTCTCTCTCTGTCGTGTGTGGTTTTGAAGGATCCTGCTCTGCGCCATTTGAAGATGGATTTCTCCTGTTTCCGTCTCATCCCCTTGTTCATCACAATCTGCGACAGGTTGGGCAAGAGCTTTTGAATGGGCTCATTAGACTATTGGGAGACTCCCATGGGGTCAGCCAGGTGACGACCTGCTGTGATCGCTCCCATGTGGAAGACTCAGCGGACATACTACCCTGTATCTGTTGCTCTGTGGGACTGTTCATAGATTCGTAGCTCACAAGGGGCCAGGGTCGTAGCCTGGTTTGACACTCTGCCCTCTGCCCTGCACGTGTGTCTCGGGATGTCCCTGAACCGATCTGTTTGAACTAGAGCTTTAGGAGTGGGGCGAGCCTGTTGCAGGGCTGGAGAGCTGCTGGTCATGAGTGCACTGGGGAAACAGAGAAGTTGGCATCAGCTCAGAGCGGTGCTAGTGTCCTGGGGCCCTATGCAGGACTATTTCCCCCGGCACATGATAAAAAGCGAATGAGGGGCCCTGTTTCTGCTCTGGATTAGCCTGTTCCTGCCTAGCACCGACTCTGCATCAGATCAACAGAGGGTGGGGCATGAAAAATGAGAGCCCTTCCAAGAGTCCTTGTTGCCCTGTTGGGCACCGGGATGCAGAAAGGGCCATTGTTACTCGGGGATTGATCTGTGCCGCTGAAACCATCTGCTTGATGATGTCACCAGTAGAAACCTGCAACCTCAGATGGATCGTAACCCGGGATGTAAAATCCTTGTGAACCGATTAGCGGAATCCTGCTCCTGGCCCCCTTCTCCGCCCACTCTTGGGGCTGCCGCTGCCGGTCCCTCTCGCGCTTGGGGCTGTCGCCTGCTACTGCCGTCCCTGAGCCAGCAGCCCCAAGCACAGGGTGGAAGGGCGGCTCCTGCTCCTGGGCCCCCCATGAACGGAGCGGCCAGTTTCTTGCTTCCTAGGCCATGGAAAAGAGGGCTGTCCTGGGTTCCAGTTAACCGGTGATGTTTACCTGGTAATCGGGTACTGGTTCACATGCATAATAGTAACAGCATGGGAGGAAAGGCAGGAGCTGAAATAAAAATACAGAAAATACAAACTATTCCATGTTCTCCAGGAGAGGGCAGTGGGTGTTTAGCACGTTTGGCTGAGAAGTAGCCCGCTCCTGCTAAGCAATTACTTTGCTGTATCTTCTTCTTCCTTAGTGCTGCATGAACCAGGCTCCCTGTCCTTCTGCCTCTCTGCAAATCTGTCATCTTGAGCAGCTCTGGCAACGGGAATCTCTTTGATCAGGGGATTTGGGCAGGAAGGAATGATTCGGCTCTTGCAGTTTTGATGTTTTCTGTTACTTCCCAGTGCAACCTGGTTTGAACGCACGATGGTTTGGGTTATGTCAGAGCTGCATGTTTAAATTACCCCACAATAGTACTTTCTCATCTCTTACTATGGCAATAAACTGCTTTCCTAGGACAAGACTGATGGTCTGTGTGTTTGTGGCTCTCTCTGAGTGTTGCAGTGAAATCCTTAAACCTGCCGCTAAAGGGGCAATTTGATGACACAATGAGACGTTTCTTGTCTTTCAACTGCTGACCAACTTAGACCCTGAAATACAAGGATGGCGACTCCTTGTGATTTTTTATCCTGCATCTCTTCTTATCCATGCAAATGTCTGGTCTTTTTTTTTTTTAAATAATGTATGAGGTTCTTTGGATAAAACTCTCCAACCTTGCCTCATAGATAACTTCTGAAAAGTACAATGGTACGTCTGATGCCACCAGTCTAGTTTTTTTTCATGCACCTATGAGTGGGAAACAGGATATTTGTGAGTGTAAATAAATATCTGCTCATGCAAACACATGTACTGCACATTCAGTGGGGCGAGGGCCTGTTTGGTAGCGACATTTTTAATCTTTAAAATGTGTCCCTTCGCATGCACTCAGGGGAATTATTTTGTAGTTTGCCCTTTATTTTTCCCTATTGGCATTAGATTGATTGAATTAAAAATAAAAAAAGAGAAGCGGACGGAAAAGAGACTCCCTTTTAACTCGCGTTAATCATCCCCGCAGTTTGGCGCCCCACTGAAATCTCACGCTCCCCCCCCCAATGTCTCGTCTCTTTCAGATGTCAACGAATGCGAAGGCGGGAACGGGGGGTGTGAGTCCCAGTGCTGCAATACTATCGGCAGCTTCTACTGCAAGTGCCCCGAAGGGCAACGGCTGAAGGGAGACGGGAAGGCGTGTGAAGGTAGGAACGGGATGCTGAGGTGGGCCCACCATGGGGGCCTTGATGAATTCCCTTGGCTCCTCCAGCTGCATGTGGTACAGAATTGCCTGAGATAGCACAGAGCCGGGTGTAACAGGGTCGACTCCCCGGCCCGGCGCCACCTGCTGGTCACACTGGGAATTAGCTCAGTTGGTTGGATTGCGCCCCCTTCTGGGTGGTGTCTCACCTATCTCTACTCCAGTGTCTGTAGCCAGATCCACACCGCTCCCTGGCCTGTGTTGTCCTTTGGCAGTGCCCACCGCTCCGTTCTTGCTCTTTTCCCGGGGGGTATCAGCAGTCCTCAGTCCTTCCACTTGCCTGAGTGGTCAACTTCAGCCCCAAAGTCTAGCCCCTTGCCTCAGGGGCAAGCTGCAGTCTGTACAGTGTGACTGGTGCAGTGCAAGGAGAAAGGGGGGCCCAGGCTCATCCACTACTCTGGGTCCCGACCCAGGGACTCTGAGGCAGCAGCCGCCTCCTGCCTTCCTTCTCTTCCCTTGACTGCCTGTGTTCCCTGGAGTCACCTCCCCGTGACTCTTGCACCTTCTCGGCCCTCGTATCAAGGCCACAGCCTGGGAGGTATCAGGCTGGGGCTTCTCTCTAGCTCCCCTGAACCTGCCCAGCACTGCTCCATCCCAGGTGCCTCTCCCAGGGAACCAGTCATCCCTGGTCAGGACCCAACTGACCTCTGCTTTCCTGAGCAGCTCCTTATGAACAGGACTGCTCCAGCAAGCCACCCTTTGATTGGCTCCCTATAAGCCTCTCTCTAATTGGAAGCAGTTTGTACAGGCTCCCTCTGGCCTGCTCTTAAGCTTTTCTCTCCTGGAGTCGGCTATAGCACAACCCCACCAAGCCTTGACAGCTTTATAGCAGAGTAATGCCTAGCAGTTTTACAGAACCCATCAGACCGCCCTGTGATTTGTAGAGTAGGAGTCAGCTGTTGGGGTGGGTGCTTGTAAGGCTACGTCTAGACTACAAAAGGTAAGTCGGAAAAAGATATGCAAATTGCGAACCACAATTTGTGTATCTTTTTCCTGCTTTTCTGTCGAAAGAGGCTTTTCCGAAATTTGGCACGTCTACACGGCGCCAAATTTCGGAAAAACCCACTCTTTCGACACATCCCTTCTTCCTCATAAAACAGGGTTAACAGGGATGGCAAAAGAGCACGTCTGCTTTTTTGAAAAATTTTCCGAAAAAGTGGACACATTCTTTGGGATGCGGCATTGCTTTTCCGGGATACCAGAGGTATCCCGGAAAAGCGCTGCAGTCTAGATGTACCCTAAGTGTCTGTAGTGATGAGACCCTTCTGCTGTTCAGAATCCTTATCCTCTTTCTTCTGTACCATCCAGCTGTATTTAAAATAGGGCCTTCCACAGAGATTCTGTCTCAAGTAGGGGTGTTAAATTTAGTTTAATCAACTAATTGACTAGTAGAGGGATTTTCCATTGACTAGTCGATTAGTCGATAAGCAGGGGAGCCTCAGTGGGGTTAGTTCCCGGCTGCGGGAGCTAACCCCACAGCAGATCTGCCTTAAATGTATTAAGAGCCAGCATGCCCTTAATACATTTAAAAGGCTGGTGCGCAGCAGGAGGGACCCGGTGCGAGCCGGGGGAATCAGCTGTCCCAGCTTGTACTGGGTCCCCCGCACTGCGCTTCTGATTTTTAAATGGATTAAGAGCCTACAGGATGTTGAGCCGGGAATTAGCTGATTCCTGGCTTGCACCCTGTCCCCGCTACCCCCTGCCTCCTCTGCCCCCCCCATGGAGACAGTGCTGGGGGGAACCAGCTTTTAAGCCGGCTCCCTCCAGCACTGGCTCCTGCTTCCCCCCTCCCCTGCTGCCTTTAGCAGAGACAGCATGTGGGAGGGGAAGCAACTAGTCGAGGGGACTTGTCACTTACATCCCTAGTCTCAGGATGGTTTGCAAGATAAATAATAGTGCAGATGGTGTACATGGGTGGGGAGTAGGAATAATAGGGTTTGAGCAGGCCGGATAGGGGGTGTGAGGGAGATGTGTACGCCAGCAGTACTATTGTGGAACATATAGGAGAGAGGGGATGTATTTCGGGGTGGTGTGTGATTGCACATGGAACAATAGAGTTGTCACTTTTGGCCCCAGCAGGGACGGCAGTTCTGTGCCCCTGAGATCACGCCCCTCCCTCCCCGACGGCAGTTCTGTGCCCCTGAGATCACGCCCCTCCCTCCCCGGCAGCATTCTTCTTCTTTTCGTAATTTCAGGGCGCAAAATAAGATGTGAATCCTCTGGAGAACCAACACCCTCCCTTCCTGCGAAGGAGTCAGAGGCAATCAGGTTTAGCTTAAACACAGCGTAGCAGACTGGATGGGAACAAGCCTGGGACTTTTGTTTCCTTTATGACAAGAATTGTAACAAGGAGAGCAAATACAAAACATTCCCCAGCTCCATGAGTGATTGCAGCTTAACCGCTTGGCTTCACGTACGCTCTTAATTACAGTACGTCTTTTCTTCCTTCATAGAATCATAGAATACTAGGACTGGAAGGGACCTCGAGAGGTCATCGAGTCCAGTCCCCTGCCCTCATGGCAGGACCAAATACTGTCTAGACCATCCCTGATAGACATTTATCTAACCTACTCTTAAATATCTCCACAGATGGAGATTCCACAACCTCCCTGGGCAATTTATTCCAGTGTTTGACTACTCTGACAGTTAGGAACTTTTTCATCTAGGGTGCCTTCCATTTGAAAGCCCCTTCTGGCTACCGGGAGGCAGCAGTGGTATCTTACATATCAGCCAGATTGCCAAGGGAATGAAAGGCTGTTAGCCGGGAGAGGCCATCTGGTCTCTCTCTCTCGTTTTCTCTGTCAGGCAACATGTTATTATCTCATTCCGCAGAGAACTTCCTTGTGCAAAGGGAAATCACAGGATGCTCTCTCTTCGGGAATGGGACAGTTCTGTCAGGGCCCGTTCCCAGCTGTGCGCCGTCTGTGACGAACAGGGCTGCTTTGTGGTTTCAAAGCAGCTTGGCCTTCTTGACAATGTTTTGGAAACTTTTTGTGCTGAGCTGGTTTTACGTGGGCCGATTTGTTCGGGTCATTCTAGGAAAGGGCGGACGCGGATGCTTGGAAAACAGGTGGTTGGTTGTATCTGTCGTTGAAAGAAGCCTGCTCTGATTAAATAATAGTATGTTGCTGCGTTGTGCACGGATGCGCCCAAGTACTAAAGCGAGCATCAGCCATATAATTTAACAATTATATTGCAGGACTGACACCGCCAGCGGGGACAACTGCTGTAAGAACATTTTCTTTCGTTTCAATGAGGCAGACAGACTTGCTAATTATTTTAGCTTGTTAAATATCCTTGCATCTCTTCAGCTAGGGGCTGGGAGGGGAGAGAGAAAGAGAGAGAGAGCAATGGAGCAATGCAAAATATGTGAATTTGGAGAGACTTCAAGTGAACTTTGGTGGCGTTTCTAATTCTGGAGAGAAATTTATGGTTTTGAGTGGAAATCTGGCAGAATTTGATACCTCATTCTGGGAGGTTGGAGGGTGATTAGCCAGAGAGAAGCCTCTGTTGAAATATTTCTTTGTTTCTTTCCAGTTTCTGCTAATTTACACATGGTGGCTGAAACCTAAAACAAACATCCTGGAAAGGCAGAATTGCCTTGAGTTTTCCAACATCCAATCCAGACTTGACTAAAACAATCTTAAATCAGCCAGCACCTTTGAGGTTTGAGAGTAAGTTAACAGGCCTCAGCGCGGAGCCTGAGATGCCAAAGAAAAGTCGTCTCTGCGCCCGGGCTGAAATCTCCATTCCTTTTGCTCACTTCCACATAAAACGCTCCTCTTACAAGGGCTCATGGATTCCTTTTCTGCCGTGACAGACATGCCACTGGGTGCCATCTAAATGCGGGTAAACTGGGACTGGCCTTCTTTGAAAACCAAAACTCTCCATTACAATGGTCAGGGGAACGAGAGCAGTGAGTCAAAATGAAGGGGCATCCAAAATATGGGCTGCTAGTGAATTCATGTGTGAAAGCTGCTCCTATAAGGACATATCCAGCTAAGTTGGCCTTTCTAATTTCCAGATGTCCAATTTTTCTTCCTTTGAACTGGAGACATTGTACCGGTGCTAGTGCAGCAGTGGGAAATTAGAAGGAAGATGTTAGCATTGACTCAGCCATGGCATGTAAATGCTGGTACAGATTGAACCTCTCTAGTCCGGCACTGTCTGGTCCGGCAGCATCCATGGTCCAGCATGATTTCAGTTAGCTGGATGTCCACTTATCCTGGGTGCGGCCAAGTTCCCTGTGGTCCCGTAAAGTTTGTTTACAGCCACCTGTCCTGGCGCTCAGTGTTCTGTGCTGTTATTTAACTCTAATGTACCCCAAATGTCTTGTAAGAGCCCACTCAGCAGTGGAAGTGTTGGTAATGCTGCTAGATCACATTGACCTCCTGTGGTCTGGCAAATTCACTGGTTTGGCACCGGCCAGGTCCTGAGGCTGCCGGACTAGAGAATTTCAACCTGTGTATTTATGAATAGAAAATCCAATTTCATCTTCCTCTCTGCATGATTACTTCAAAGTCCCTGCTATCCCCCTTCTGCCTGATTTCTATACCTTTGTTTTTGTTTTGATGGTGATATAAGAAAATGCCCTTCACCCAAGGTCCAAGCCATTAAAAAACAATGAGATGATGTCCTTTTCCTCTTCCCCTGCTGGGAATTCCTTGTCTCATGGTGTTGCCTAATAGCCGTTTCATACTGGCTGGACACAGCATGTCATTTTAATGCTCCTCCGAGAGTGGCAGAGTTTGTCCAAAGCCATGTAGCCTTCTGTTTGGTGTCAGTACGGTCACCTCTTCTGAAATCATCTCTGAGGGACGCGTTATATTTTTGAACTTAAGTTACCTTTGGAATAGAAGTTTAGCCATGTGATTGAGGGTGCTATGGAATATAATGGGCAGCTCCTTAGCCATTTGGAAGAATTCATAGCTCATTCTACAGAGGCCTGATGGTAACGCTCAACTCCCGAGAGGATTAGTCTTAGTTTCTGCTATGTTAGCAGGCCGTAAGGGCTGTTTCTGGGCACAGTCAGTAGCAGGGACATCCCAACTGATACCAGCTGCACCTGCAGAGGTGGGGAAAGGGTGTCTAGTTTGAGGCTGGGATGAAAATCCGTTTTTGTGGGTCAGGCTTGGACCTGTTGAAGCCATCTGGAGTTTGCCATTGTTGTAACGGGGCAGGGGTTTCACCCAAAGCGTCTGTCTTTACATTAGGGGGCCATTCGTCCTGTCGTATAGAGGGCAAGCCTGGTTTTTGCTACTCTGTCCTCTGTCGATACGAACCGGGACACCTCAATGACCTCTGCTTTTCTCTTGAGACCGGGTGAAAGGAAGCCGGTGCAGCGCTCCGGCCAGAAAATGCTCAGCAGGCTGGGGTGCTCGGCTGAGGCTGCTCCTGCAGGTGGCCTGGCTAAGCAGCAGGTAGCCAGGCAGGTGAAAGGGGCTGGCTGGGGGGGTGTGCTCCTCCCTCATCTGGGACTGCCCCAGACCCTAGCCCCCCTTTCGGGAGGGCCGGGGTGGAGGGAGGGCTGCAGCTGGATGTACCAGGTCTTCTTCCTTTCCTGCTGACTGCCAGGGAGCGAGGGGGAAGTGCTCAGCTTGTGCCTTCCTCTTACTCCCACCTGCCAGGGGGGCAGAGGACGATGCAGCAGCCTGTGCACTTTCCCCTCGCTCCCTGGGAGCTGGGGGAAGAAGGAGGAGAGCAGCAGCAACCTGGTATTGGTATGTGTGATTGCAACCCCCCCCACTCTTTGAAATGGTGCCCTTGCCCCCTGCCCCGCACTCACCCTATACCCCCCCAGCCTTGACTCCTGAACCCCCCACATCCCCCAGCTCCTGGGCCCCCTAGGCACTAAATGCAACTGTCTCGATTCTTGAGGTAGCTTGATGGCCTCCCTGCTTTACCTTGCCCCCCATCTCCCACTCTGAAGTTGCTCTTTCCACAAAACAGGCAAGAGAGCTACACTTGTGTGTTCTGTGCAGTGACAGTACGTGTTACCGCCTGCAGTGTAATAGTCTGGGTCCCTGGGTCGTATGAATATTTCTCCCTCTAGAGCCTGAATTCATCATCATCATACCGTCTGTGTAGTTTTTGTTATCTACTCTATGGCCGAGTCTGTCTGTCGGTGAGCAGGCGAGCGAGTCTGTCTGTCGGTCTCTTTGTTCGAGGACTCCTCCAAAAGGGTAAGAGCTTAGAGCACCGAATTCGGTAGGCAGCTTCTTCTCGTCATATCTTAAAGAAAGGTCGGGGTTTGGCTGTGCGGGGGCTTTGTACGGGGACTCATAAAAGTAATTCCTCCTAAATGGGAAGAGCTAGGAGCACCTAATTCAGTATACCGCTTGCTCTTATCATAACTTAAAGCAAGGTCAGGGTTTGGTTGTGTGTGGCGGGGCGGGGGGGGGGGATCAATCGAGCTCACCCCCCCATTCATACGGGGATGCATAAAACCATACAGAAAAGAGACAGAATCACCAGGCAGGAGAAAGGGCCTGGTTGGGGGTCGCCCTACTTTGGGACTGCCCTAGTCTCGAGATTCTCACTCCCCATGCACCCTTTAGGAAGGGCAGAGAGGGGGCTAAAACTCCCCCCGGATTCATATGGGAACATTGCTGGCTGTTCCCTTTCATCAGGGAGCGAGAGGAAAGTGCCCAGTTTGCTGCATTCCTCACTGTGGCTGGGGAGCATAGGAGGCAGACGAACCTGGACTTGCCCCAGGCAGGAGACATGCACCCAGGAGCGGCCCGAGGTGGGCTGCGGCAGCTGATGCCCCAGGCGGAACGCGTGATCGGCGTCCCCGCCTGCAGGGCCGTCAATGGACTGACATCATCGGGCACCCCGGGCGCCCCGTGATGTCATCACAGGGCGCCCCGTTGAAGGCGGTGCCCTAGGCAGCGGCCGAGTCCACCTATAGTCACAGGCCGCCCCTGCATGCACCCCTCCCCTAGCTGTGCCCACTGGAGCTGCAGCAGCCATGGAGAGGCACTTCTCACCTGGCCCCAAGTTGCTGTGGTGAGAGAGGACCAGAGCTGTCCTCTTTCCATGGGGCAGCCTGCAGATGAACCCCTCCTCCCCAGCCCCACCCTCGAGCAGTGACTGAATGAAGAAAAACAAACATTAATTGACTTAAGGACCTGAGCAAGGCCAGGTAAATCTTCTATTATTGATACGGGAGGATTGTCACATTTTGTAATAGAATTATCATCCGTTTCCTGCAACTGATTTGCTTCGTCGGAGGAAGCAGAAACGATTCCAAGTCATTAACAAACATTACTGACATGCTGGGAGAGAGTGAACATTGGTTTGGACATCGAGGAATTTTTTGAGAAAAAAATGTTGCCTCCGTGCCAGTTTGGTATATTTATCATGTTTTGTAGAAAATAGCTGAAAAGTATTTCCTGGCGTCTTACATGCACTATCAAGATGTGTGAAATAAACAGCGTTGGCCTGAGCGGAGCCAAGTTACGGCATTTTGAATTTCCCCAGAATTCTCTAGACAAGGATTTGTTTCTCAGATGATTGAAGGGGTTTGTGATACTGGTGGGAGTGAACCAACCAAGTACAGACCCTGGGGAGCCGTTATACAATGCAAATGAGCAAAATGATTTGGCTAAAATTAAAATTGACGTGAACCTTGGCCCAAACTTAGACTCCACTCAACTTTTTGTTTTGTTTTTCAATAGCGAGGACCATAAAGGGCAGACGTTTCATGAGCAAGTCAGTTCCTGTGGCATTTCCAGTCCTGTCTACACTGATTTGTGACGTGTCCAGCACCTGTCTCTTATGATATCATCAGTCCAGTTTCCACACTAACGTGGGTTGAATGACCTCATCCAAAGCCTTGGAGTCTGACGCTCCAAAATTGTGACCCTTGATTTGGATGGTGTTATACATGACACTTGTGCTCACTTTCATCATCATCATCATCAACAACCATGGGCTCAATGCCCATTGATATCCGATGCCTCCCTCACTATTTCCTTCCATCTTTCCCTGTCCAGTGCGGAGTGGCTTAATTTCTGTAGACTAGCTCCGCACCAATCTACTATATCATCTCCCCATTCTCTGTGGGGTCTGCCCCCTCTATTTGGACCATCCATTATGCCAAATACCAGGGTCTTCGCTTTTCGCTCATTGTTCATTCTGCAGATATGCTTGAATAACTGTAGCTTCTGTTGTATCACCTTCTGCAGTAGGTTCTCTTTCAGCTGTGTCTTCCTATATAATTCCTCGTTGGTGACCTTCTGCATCTATTCTATTCTCAGGATCTTTCTATAACAACTCCTCTCGAATGCCAATATCCTTCTCTTCCAATCTTTCATTATCACCCATGTCTCACATCCGTACAACATGCTGCTGAATACACACATTTTCAAGACGCTCAGCTTTGTTCGTTTGGGTGTATTTGTGAGGCTTCCTCTGGGTGTCCAGGACTGTGAGTCACTTCACTGCTTCCTGCAGAGGGAGTCTTTCTTGTAGGTACAGCCTATCACAGAGCTGGATAATAATTTTAGATGGAGGGGCCACTTCGCTAATTTTTGAAGTGTCCTCGGGCTGCCCCGGAAGGGGCGGGGCCTCTGGAGGAATGGGTGGGGCCAAGAAATTTCTGTGCTTCCCCTCGCACTGACCCTGATTTGCCTGGGGGTGAGGGAGCATGTGAAGTCTTTCCTGTCTTCCCTCCCCCCCGCCTAGAGAAAACTGCCAGGTGTTCTGAACAGCTGGCGGTTTCCTCTAGGCACCTGCCCCCTTGCAGAGCAGGAGGAGACTTGGCAAGCTCCCCCTACTCCCAGGCAAATCAGGGCCTGGGGGTGGGAGGAGCACACAAAGTCTCTTGCTCTCTGCCCCCGCCCTGCAAGGAATGCATGGTGCTTTCACTCTAAGTGCCATACACCCCATGCAGGACAAGAGGAGACTTCCTCGTTCTCCTGACCCCAGGCCCTGATTGGCCTGGGGGCGAGGGAGTGGCAAGGTGTCCGTGGGCCAGATCCACTGGCTTGGTGGGCTGTAATGGGCCCGCAGACGCCCCTTTGCCCACCCCTGGCCTATCAGCTCCCAGATACCGCCAGCCCCTCTGCCATTCAACCATTCCCCTCAGAGTTCTGCCAGTTCTTACCTTGCTTTGCAGATATCAAAAGACATACCCCAGCCCCAAGCCCATCTCAGCACATCCCCGGCAGAGTTCAGCCCCTGTTGCTGGATACTCACAAAAGTGTTTCCTTCAGCTGAGGAATCACACATTGCTTAATAACACAACTCTGAGATGTATTTATAATGGGAAGATTTACCCAACATCACTTGGGTACTTAACAGCTTGGGGCCAGGTGAGAAGCACCTCTCCATGGCTGCTGTAGCTGCAGCAGGCACAGCCAAGGGAGGGGTGTGTGTCCCAACTGGGGGACAGACAGACATATAGACAGACACACAAACAGATAAACTCTGTTAAATATATAGTAGATAGCTGTCCCCTTCTTCACCCTGACCCCTGTTGGCCCAATGGGGTTATAGCTGTCCCAGTCCCCAGCTCTGCCTCCTTGCTGCCTCCTGTGGTCATTCTACGGTATAACTGACCCTCCTATGAAACCCCTCCCTTTCCATTTATGAGAAACAATCAAATTCCAGGCATATCCCATTTTTCTGGCACAACTGATCCCTGACCTTGCTTTAAATTACAATAAGAGGAATCTGCCTACCAAATTTGGTGATCCTAGCTCTTACCGGTTAGGAGGAGTTCTTGAACATACGGGCTCACAGACGGACAGACAGACAGACAGATGCACGTTTCTAAAATACATAGTAAGATAAAACCAAGAACAACTTTAATAAGACAGAACAGAGAATGAAAGACTCAAAGGAGCAGTGAGGAAGCAGGTTGGAAACAACACAGTTACAAATGAAACAAGGGAATAACACTCTTCTTGGAGTCTCAACTTAACTTTGACATGCTAAGTTCTCCTCTCAAGTAACTTCCCAAGCATCGCCATCCAGCATGGGAGGGATACTTTGTTCTTGCGTGCATAAAGTGTTCTCTTTCTTGTTTCCTCAGTGATAGATAATGGGGTGCTGTCCCTATCCCCACAGATATAGTTCAGAAAACCTTTGAAGTGTATCTTAAAGTGCTCCCCCAGAAAACACTCTTCTCCCCCTCTACTTTTTCCCCTGTATGCTCTTTCCTGGTTGATGTCACAGATTTCTGTTATGTAGCTCCCATTGTATTTGGCTTACAATGGTTAATTGATGTCACAGAAAGGGATAGGTGAATAGACATGCTTTGGGTTAAAAAAAGAGCTAGATAAATTCATGGAGGTTAGATCCACCAATGACTATTAGCCAGGCTGGGTAGGGATGGTGTCCCTAGACTCTGTTTGTCAGGGCTGGGAATGGATGACAGGGGATGGATCACTAGCTGATTACTCGTTCTGTTCATCCCCTGTGGGCCACCTGGCATTGGCCACTTTCAGAAGACAGGACACTGAGCTAGATGGACTTTTGGTCTGACCCAGTCTGGCCGTTCTTATGTTCTCATGTCAGGCAGAAAACCCAATTCTGAACTCTGCTTTGTTTCATTTTCATTGTGTACACATAACTCCTTGTATAGTGCCCGTACATCCCCTTTGTGATGATATTCATAACCAGTGTGTCATGGGCTTTCATGGGACACCTGGCAAGACACTGTTTATGGATAAATACCATGAAAGTGGTATCAATGTAATGAGTTTGTCAGGCCTCAGAAATCACTTTTACAAAACAGTGAGCCCTTTGCCCCCTGGCATTGAGGGGCTCTGAAGGTCGCAGTAAATAACTATTCCTGGGCCAAAATAGTGACAAATCATAAGACTAGGGTTGAGCTCATTGGCAAAAATTCTCATTCCTGTTGCAGGGCGTACTCTGCTTCTTCTGAAGCAGTATACCTTTGCTCCTTATTTGTACATCAGAACCAGAAATCACCATCCGATGCCCTGTTTGTTAAGGGGGATATAAAAGAAGAGTTAATGGGCCTAGATCCACTTTTGTACATTTTTTAAAGTAAAGACACAGGAGACACAGAGATAGTTGAAGTTTGAAACTTGCTTTTGTTTCTGGATGTCCCGTTGGACTTTGAATTAAGCAACCTGGACTCCAAAGCGGAAGGAGTTCAACATCCTGTTCTCGTCCTTGCTTCCATGTTGGAATTCACCTCTTTGCTAAGAACCTGAACCATGGGCCAAAGGCTGATGTTTTACTGTCTACGCCATGTGATTTGATCAATGGCCCTTGCAATATTTCAGTGACACCAAATCGCAGGTCCCTTTTGGGTTGTCCTCCTTGCTGTATCAGTTACACAGCTGCACATCAGCGGGGACCTGGGGGAGAAATGAAAACTTCAGGACTTGATGTTTGTATTCAGGGCAGGAAACTTTACAAAAAACACTTTAATCTCAAGGACCTGCTGTGAGGACTTGGCAGCCCCAGAGACAGATGTAATTTAATTCTTGGAGAACCACATGCCTTTCTCTAATTAGTATTGGAGGGATTTGTTACGTTGAGTCCCTCACAGCAAAAAGAGATCGACGATGAGAAATGTAGTTGAAACAAAAAGAAGAGGAAAAAAAGTCACTTCTTCCATTGCTTGAGATTGACCGGTGAACGATTGGAATCTCAGAAGCAGGGATGCAAGCCGGAGGCAAGGGTAAAATTTCTGGGAAGTGATTGGCTATCCTGGAGTTTGACAGTTTTGACTGACTTTAATGACACACTGAGAAGCTCTCCTGCAACATCTTCCGCAGATGCGTGATCTTTCAATTAACTCCTGCCATCTGGCATGTTAGCAGTGCCCTTCAGACGACTGAATTGGAAGGAACATTTAAGTAAAACACAATCTATTTTTAAAATGAGTTTGCCGCTGGTGCTTGGCTCTGGATTGGCAGCCCTTAGGACTGAAGCCCTCTTCTCCATGAAACAGGTACAGCCCAAGGAGTACGTTCCCATAATGCTTTCACCCAGCAGCTGTGGGGAGCACGTCTAGACAGAAGAACTTCCATGAATTATTCAGTCCTGGTTTGTTTTTTTCTGCTGAGACTACCACCAATGGAGCCGTTTGGTGTTGGGAAGTACCCAACTATGAATTAGAGGGAGGCTGCCAAACTTACTTCATTACTAGATTTTCCAGGCATTGCTGGGGTCCTTAACTCAATTAAGTTTGGTTTTCTGGGAAATAAAATGAAAATGTCCAGGCTTCATTTCAATCATTGCTCTGAGGTGGGGCTGGGAAGGAGGGGTTCAGTAGGCCGGATCTCCCAGGGAGAGAAGACAGCCCCAGCCCTCTCTCACCGCAGCAGCTTGGGGCCAGGTAACAAACACCTCTCCATGGCTGCTGTAGCTTCAGCAGGCACAGCCAGAACCTTTCATCTGCCTGCTGATTCTGTCTCTTTTCTGTATGCTTTTATGAGACACAATCCCATTCCAGGCACATCCCATTGTCCTGGCACAACCAAACCCTGACCTTGCTGTAAGTTATGATAAGAGGAAGCTGTCTACTGAATTTGGTTGGCCTAGTGTAATCTACACATCTATACTGTAGGGATGTTGGATATCTTTTAATATAATCATCATGTAACCGCACCAAATCTTAGAGGTTACACGACTATTGGATAATCTCCGGGGGAGTGGCTGGCAGGCACTCCAGGCCCCTCTCCCGGGGAGCCCCCTGCTTTGGATGTGGATGTGGATATCTGCAGCTCATTTTTGCAGATACAGATGCAAAATTTTGTATCTGCACAGCTGTGGGGATAGGGATCCAATACAAAATGAAGAACTCCTCTAAACAGCGGTGCATGCAGTACTGTGTACTGAACATGACTAGCAAGAGGTTCTCAAACCTCCAGAGTGTGGTCTTCACAAACTGTTAGTTTTAGGTCATCTGTCTAAATATTACTTGGAGTCTTGTGTGGCACCTTAAAGACTAACAGATTTATTTGGGCTTGAGGTTTTGTGGGTAAAAAACCACTTTGTCAGATGTGGAAATTACAGGAGCAGGGGTGTGTGTGTGTGTGTGTGTGTGCGTGTGCGTGTGTGTAAATTTCCACTCCAGTGCATCTGAGAAAGTGGTTTTTACCCACAAAGATTTATGCTCAAATAAATTTCTAAGGCCATGTCTTCATTAAACAGAAGATCAACGCTGCCATGATTGATCTTCTGAAGTTTGATTTAGCCGGTCTAGTTAAGTCTTGCTAAATCGAACTTAGAGGGCACCCCCATCAGTGGCTGGTACTCCTGTTTCTGTGAGGAGTGAGAGAAGCTGACAGGAGCATTCACTTCCATCAGCTTCCTGCTACGGGGGAAGGCAGGGAAACTTGAAACAAGGTACGTCAACTCCAGCTACGTAATTAACATAGCTGGAGTTGCGTATCTTGATTCGACCTTCCCTTTTAGTATGAACTAACCTTAGGCTTTAAGGTGTCACAGGACTCCTCGTTGTTTTTGCAGATACAGAGTAACACGGTTGCCCCTCTGAGACTAAATATTACTTTTTATTCATGGAAGAAGCATCTCTGAACTGTTGAAACCCTTCTGAAGACAGGGGCATCATCTGAAATGAAATTTCAAATTTTAGCTAGCTTTTGTGAAACACATACAATTCTGCACAAAAGGAGCTCTATTTATTTAATTATCAACTAACATTTTCCTTATGCATATTTAGAAGAGTTCAGAAATCTGTCTGGAACACATTTGGGCATTCAGCAAGGCCTGGTATGTGTTAAATTTCCTGTGCTGTTTATTTACGTGTCTCTTCCAAAGCCAATGTTATAGCACAGCACAATGATAGAACAGCTGAGTGGCTAATCTGCACAGTCAAAATGTCATAGCTCAACAGATTGGAACCTATGCTTCCTCTAAGTGTGGACAAAGAGCTGAGCGGTGCCAAACCTCTTCATAGCAAAGGTTAGTAGGGAGTCAAAGTGACGAGTGAACGCTGTATAAACCGAATCACTCAGTAGTTTTGCTGCTTCTGCTTTGTGCGGTCTCTAAATCTAGGTGAAGCTTCCTCCGTTCTGTCTTTAAATCCCCAGATTATTCTGGAATCCATGTGAGACTAACCTGAGTTTGATTAGGAATTCAGGAAATGTAATGCATACCAATGCTATGCCCCAGTTCATCCACTGATGATACTAGAGGTATAAGCATTTCCACCTCTTTTTAATCCAGGTTGAACCTTGCTAGTCCGGCACCCTTAGGACCTGACGGGTGCCAAACCAGAGAATTTGCTGGACCACAGGAGGTCAATATTGTAGCGAGTAAATCGCTTTTTATTTGTATGTCTCCAAGGGGGATACATGGAACAATGCTTGCAGTGCTGCTTAATAATGTCTGACTGTACTGATACACCCTATCTAAGCATACCCAAGTGGCACAAGGAAGTAAGATAAAGCATAAAAACAACGCTCACGCTTAGCAGTGTTACCAGAACTTCCACTGTTTCCTGGGTTCTGAGAAGACATTTAGGAGTAAATTAGAGCTACTAAAATCATGCCAGACCACGGATGTTGCCGGACCAGAGAGTGCCGGATTAGAGAGGTCCAGCCTGGACCATTTGAAATGAATTGCATATGGCTCTAGTTCTATTAATGCGCTTTGGGTCTGTTATCTTTTAAAATATTAACCTTTTTTTAGCATAATTAGCTAGGTGCCTGGCATAGAATATGGGCATTTGAGTAGAAATAGAGCAGAAGGCTCCGAACAGAAGGCTCCGAGTCTGGACTTTGGGCTTCTAGTCCGGGCTCTGCCACTAATTCACTGTGTCAGCTTTGTGCCTCAGTTTACCTGTTTACACATGTGCCTCAGTCCTCTCCTGAATGTGCATTGGAAATGACTGCAACACTTGTAAAACACTGAAGATTGGCAGCAGCGTTAAGAACTGGAGTCCGCTGTTTTATTCACAGCAAGCATGCTGTTTGGGCAGTGACAGGGCAAACTACCCTCACGCAACCTAGTCAACGCGCTTCCCATTTGACCTGGCAGGAACACCCGTGGGGTGTATTTGTTCCTTTTGTGCCACCATCTTGTTGCAAGCGAGCACTTGTCTGGGGAGAACAAAGTGTGGGCCATGGCTTTGTTCCCGGGACAAGGGAACAAGCTTGCACCATTTGTCCTTCTCCCTGCCTGTCAGGTACCTCCCCAAAGGCTAAAATACCTGGAGCAGTTCATCAGGCTACTGCGTGCAAGGCAGCGCTGCAGCTGTAATTACAGCACGCTGGCTATGAAGGGGCTCGGCGATATTTGCCAACAGTGGCACCCAGACTGCCACTGACCTGGAGAAGCACCTGCCCCACACTGGTGTGTTCCCAGGGTTCACAAACGCCAACATGCAGCTGGGGGGATTTGTGCAGAGAAAGTGTTGTGAATGCACTAACTGTCAATAGCACTGGCAAACGAGAGGCCTCCATCCTCTGCCTCTTTGGCATCAGCACGTTAAGAGTCAGTATTGCCCTCCAATGCATTCGTGGGCATGCAGGCGTACAAACTCAAACAGCTGCATTGCTAAATGCTTCCAACCTGTGACCCAGGGTTCAAAGTACAGCCACGCAGGTGGGATTGCTGACACCACATGCATTTTTTCCCCCTCTGTGAAGTTGCTTTGAGCAGGTTGAACCTCTCTTGTCCAGAACTCTCTTATCCGGAAACACCCGTCATCCAGCATGATTTCAGTTAGCCACATGTCCACTTTTCATGGGTGTGGCCAAGTTTCCCGTGGTCCCATAAAGTTTGTTTACAGGCACCAGGCCTGGCTCTCAGTGTTCTGTGCTGTGATTTTAGCTCTAATTTACCCCTCAATGTCCGCTGAAAGCACAGAAAGCAGTGGAAGTGTTGGTAATGCTGCTAGAAAACACTGATCTCCCGTGGTCCGGAAAACTCTCTTGTTCAGAACCGGTCTGGTCCTGAGGGTGCTGGACAAGAGAGCTTCAACCTGTACTAGAAGGTCTCTTCATGCAGTGTCTTCAGTTTCCACTAGCGGTGGGCTGTAATACGCTGTAATTGGTTGATGCTTTCTTCAGGGCCTCCTACAGGACTGGTTCACTTCACAAGCCAGCTCTGCTCCGTTGTTCTCCTCCTGGAACGGTTCTGAGGAAAGCACAATCTCCATGGAGCAGGGTTGGACTGAAAGCATTTCCTGTGCTTGCCAATTCCTATTCCTTCAGCTAAGGTCACCTTGCAGGGGTAGCCTTTAAGACTAGGGAATAGAATGAAAATCAGACACACAATAGCAGCCGGGATATTGATGGCCAAAAGCATTAACCCTAGAACAGACCATGCTGCCCCAGGGACAGGAAGAAACACAGCAGCAGGGGAGGGACAGGCGAAGACACGGCAGTAGGGGAAAGGGGAAGATGAGGAGACAGGCATCCCTGACTGCACACTTGGTGTGCCAATGAAATGCAGCATATGGGGCTGAGCCCACGCCGTGGGGGGAAGGGGAAAATGGGTTCGTGCTGCAGAAGAATCTGGATGGCTGCAATGTGACCGGGCAGCACGAGAGAGAGGGAAGCAGCGGTTATGGGGAGAGACATGGGGAGCATAGGCTTTGGCTCTCATTTCCTATTGTAGGCACTCTAAGCCACACTCCTTATGATGCATGGCGATTGTAACCTTACAGATATTTATGGCTTGGAGAGGGACCTCCTACCTCCGTGTAGCTAACGGCCGGTCTGTGGCTATCCTCCTCCTTTCCCAGTCCTGGAACGGTCAATCCATTTGCTTAAAACAAACTGAACGCTGGGTGGAACCAAAAAGAAAAGTTCCCCTGTGCGAGGGAATGGTACAAGTAGATTATTATGGCACTTTCATACTGTTCTCTGAAGCAGGGGTGGGTAGTAACTTTTTCAGGGGTGGGCCATTTCATGAATTTTGATAGGTGGTCATGGGCCGGTTCTGTCCTGGAAGGGGTGGGGCCACAAGTGGAAGGGGCGGGTCCTTGAGTGAAAGGGGTGGTTGTTCCCTCTAGGTACCATGTATACTCTGGTAGGAGGAGGAGACTTTGCATGCTCCCCTGTCCCCAGGCCAATTGGGACCTGCGGGAAGGGGAGCGCGCAAAGTCATTCCCTGTTGAAAATGGCTGGTAGCTCCCTCTAGGCTCCGCATGTCCCTGGTAGCGGGAAGGAGCTGCCAGCTGCTTTGAACAGCGAATGACTTCGCGCACTCCTCTGCCCACAGGTCTTGATTGGCCCGGGCGCGGCAGGACGGGCCACGGGCTGGATAGAACTGCTTGGCAGGCCGTATCTTGCCCACTCCTGCTCTAAAGCATCAGGCATTGGTGACTGTTGTAAAAAAGACACTTAGTCTGGAGGGAGCTCTGGTATTGAAAAGTGTCTGTTCTCGCTCTCACAACCTGCTCACGAAGGCAGTGCAATCACTGTAACACAGCAGGGGCTGATAGTCACACATCTAGCAGCATATGGAACAGCTTAAGGAGGATCCCAAATATGTCGTCTCCAAGGGAGTACACTCTGTGTCACACCCACATGCCTGCAACCCCCATGAATGCAGGAGCGGCTCTACTCTGCACCTCTAAGCACAATGCCCAGTATTCTTTGAGTTCACATCGCCCTGAAGCAGCCGTGACTTCCACGGTGGATTATTCCATTGTCTCATGGACCTGCCTGCACAGATCTAGAGTCAGTTTCCCTCGTCTGATCCCTTTGTTTCCCTTCCTCTTAGTTATCACCCCTTGGGTGTTTCTGGATGTTTTGCATGTTTCCCTCTTCTCCCTCGCTCCTTCCCTTCAGACTCTCCTCCCCGGTCGTACCCTTTAGTCTTCTCATTATTTCTGTAGCCTGTCTTTGGATACTGCGATGCTGCGTCTATGGGGATAACCTTCCAAGAACAGATTTCCTGTCAACAGTCACAGCTTCCTTGCCATTCGCATTTCCTTATTAGAGATTCACTAGAAAGGCCGCTGGGTTTTCAAAGGTTTTATTCATTTTTTTAGCTGGTACGTTTATTTATTTCCTCACTTACCAGTACTGTGCACATCTGCCTTGTCTGTCCCTTGGAAAGGTCTTCACTCAGGGCTGGGACACAACACCTTCTTCTTGGGAATCCTGCCTCTGCCTCTGATCCCTTCCCAGGAAAGTCTATTAACCTCTATATCATAGAATCCTAGAGCTGGAAGAGACCTTAGGAGGTCATCAAGTCCAGCCCCTTGCCCAAGGCAGGACCAATCCCAACTAAATCAACCCAGCCAGGGCTTTGTCAAGCTGAGACTTAAAAACCTCTAGGGATGGAGATTCCACCACCTCCCTAGGTAACCCATTCCACTTGCCTCATTTCCCTTGTCTGTCCAATGGGACATTAAAGGCCCTCAGATGGGTGTTGTGTGACGTGTTTAGAAAGCACTCTGCAAGTGAAAAGCGCTATAGAAATGCTAAGTATTCCAATTAAGCTTGTAGATGTATATTTATCTGTACACTGCATAAGGGGATAGAGATGTAGGCCCAAATCCACAAATGTATTTGAGCTCCTAATAACTGCCATTGATTGCATACGGGGGCAGGGTTAGGCCAGAGGACCATGGAAGAGTGCTAGAAGGAAAGTAGGTTAGCCCTAGATTAAGTAGGTCTCTGTTCCCTGGGTAAACTGGCAGGAGCTGGCCTAGAACCAGCAGGAACTTTCCAGAATCAGCCTGGACAATCAGGCCAGTTAGAACATGTGGAGCCAATTAGGAGCCTTCCAGAGCCAAGGGAGTCAGGCTAATTAAAACCCCTAGGCCAATCAAGAAACAGTTGAGACAGATGTAAAAGGGCTCCTCTCCTGTTAGTCCAAGGGCACACAAGGAGGAAGGAAGGAGCCAAAGTTCTGAGTGTAAGAGGTGTCTGGGTGAGAGCTGAGACCTGCAAGTCAGGCAGAGTGTGGTGGAGGAGCAGGATAGGCTGTCCAAGTACCAGAGGAAAGGTGCTGGGAGGGATTATTTAGAGAAGTCGCCCAGGGAAGTAATTGCGAGACTGGGAGTAGAACAAACCCTATCTGTTGCGCTGCCTTAACCCAGAGTAGCGGACGGGCCCGGATTCCCGGGTAAGGGGCATTCTAACAACTTAGCCTGCTGTATCACATCAGCAATTTTAACCAGCTGTTCTTTGTTCAGACTGTTCTTTAAAATAATACATTTTCTGGAAAAAAAACATGTTTCTTCCAGTGAGTAACGGTCAGCATTCTGGGTGCAGAATGTTCCTTTTAAATTCAGAATATGAATGACAAGCACGCAGTATGGTACCATGAATGAACACCATGTGGAGCTGAATGGGTCATCATGAAGGGTAAGGTAGCTGTTGGCATTGGCAACAGTCTACTCAAGCAACTAGGGACTAGTCACCTTCCTTTGGAAAGTATGTGGTGATGGCACGAGGCTGTTGTTTTCCTCCTGCGCTGGACTCCTTCAGTGTTGCGTATTCATCCTGGAGTGCTATTCATTCCTGTCTAAACCACAGATTTCCATCTGGAATTTTCCTGTGACCAAATAATACCACTAATAGGAGCTGCAGTTCTCCTCCACTCAGATGAACACATGGTATGAAACATTGCAGAAAGTGAACTGTGTTTTATGAGCTGGCCTCTGGGAAAATCCAATAAGCTATGCTTACCTCTTTTTTTTTTTTTTTTTTTTTTGAAATTTAGGTGCTCTCCTACCTAGCACAGGGATTGGGAATATTATTACTTTCTTAGGGTAACTGGTGTGCCTTGAGCAAGGGCCTTCATTTAGAAATATTTCATCAGATCAATACAAAGAAAGACCCAGTAAAGTTTCTTTACTTTAGTGGTTGCTAGAGAAATATGCCTTAGCCACACTCTCTGCTCTTTTGTTCTCACTTTGGGTCATCGGAGGCCCAAAAGCTTGGGAGATACTATGGTGTTCTCCCCTAGCTTTCACTCCCTCAGCCTGTCGCTATAGGGCAAAGAACCGAAACATGCAATTCCCTCTCTCTCTCTTTTTACATTTATAGAGGCTGTGTCCCTAACCTTTTCATACCATGTTTTCAATTGCAGGGTTGGAGAGCATTTGATTGGGTGTTACTTGCAAGGGGAGAGAGCCATCAGTTGGCGAGCTAAGTATCGGTCGCACTGAGGAGGTAGAGGAGGCTTTTATGTCATTCCTAGGGAGGATAAGGCAATGACTCTGGTGGCAGGAGGCTTCACTGCTTGTGCCTCCCAGGGTGGGAGGGATCCTGGTTGGGGGTCAGAAGGGAGAAGGAGAGTTCTTCATGTCAGTGGCGGGTGGGGAGGCTTCCTACGTCGTCACTAAAGACTGCCGCCCACATTGGGTTGGAGCTGTTTTCTGGGACCTGTTACCTTGTAATGTGGAGGGGTCGTAAGTTCTGCTGGACAATAAGTGAGGGAGGTGTCAGCGTGCTTTGGGATTTTGCTGTTTTGTCTTTGGGAGTATGTCGTTTTGAAGCATAAGTTGAAACCCGCTAATGTAAGGAGTCTGAGCCACACGTTCCAATCTACACCACAAAACAGACTAGCCGCCATTGACATTAACTGCCACCCTCAGTGTCCGTGTGAGCAGAGACATCAAGAGAGGAAGCATGGTCTTATGGTTAGTTACCTTGCCTGCTACTCAGGAGATGGGGGCTCAATTTCTGGCTTCCCATGTAACTTTATGGTTGTCGCTTCATCACTTCCATCCCTGAGTTCCCTACTACAGGCTGCACCTCTCTAGTCCGGCACCCTCGGGACCTGACCGGTGCCGAACCAGACAATTTGCTGGACCATGGGAGGTCAATATTGTCTAGCAGCATCACCAACATTTCCCTTGCTTGCTGGGCTCTTAGAAGACATTGAGGGGTAAATTAGAGCTAAATCACAGCACAGAACACTGAGAGCCAGGACGTAAACAAACTTTATGGGACCCTGGGAAACTTGGCCACACACATGGTAAGTGGGCATCTGGCTGCTAAAATCATGCCGGACCACAGATATTGTCGGACCAGAGAGTGCTGGACTAGAGAGGTCCAACTTGTAGTAATAATCCCTACCCCAGGGAGAGAATAAATTATGCTGAGGTGCCTTGGAAAAACCCATACATGAATGAAAAGATGGAATGGGTCATGGAATCCGAACTCTTCTCTCACCACCTGTTTCTCCAGGTGTGTGTCAAGGCACATCAGGCTGTGGAGTGGGGAGGATTAGAAGCCGGCTCAGTGGCTGTCTGTGTTATTCCTATTCCACGGTTAAATAGTAGCACCTTTCACCAGTGGGAGATTGATTGAAAACTGATAATAGGCTAGTAATAACAGATCCATTCCGCCAGCGTTTGGAAAAGAGAACCCTGTCTTTCCACAGGTACAGGGTGTGTTAAGGCAGTTAAGGGTCACATAAGGACCAGCACTCAGATGTACAGCTTCCAGTGGCCTATCAGAGGACCCTATAAAGCTCTAAGGAATTGTTTTAATGTTAAAGTTGTGCTGTAGCCCTTTTCATGAACAAAATGAGGAAGACAGTCAGATGGGTTTTGCTTGGACTGTCGTGGTTGGCTCTGGTGCCTGTGTGTGTTGTTTGTGGGCTTCTGTTAGCATTGTGTATGAACAGCAGACAGATGAAATGCAGAATGAAACAATGCAAGCCCTATCTCTTTTTAATATGCATAGGATGTTTGTCTGAGCCTGCGATGGTCTTTTTCTTCATGATCCTTATTCAGAAGTGACCAGTGCAAACATTTAGGGAAAATGGGTTTGTTTGCTGTAAAGTAAAAAATCCAGAAAGAGATTAGCACCGACTCCTAGACTTCCAGAAGGGAATTGCAAGTATTATTCATGTTTTTGAGCATTCCCGGAGAGATTATATTTGTATTGTTTCATTAGTAAGGCTGGGAACTACGTGGGAACAGTTTGCGAGTTTTTCATCCTTCAGCATCTTGATTCAAAAGACAGGTTTGTGTGGAACTAACCCATGTTTAATTGTTTTCAACAGTACCCAGTGTTCTCTCTCATATATACACACACTCACATTTCCACACAAGAATCGTGCAGCTCATAATGCACACAGCCACATGTGCACAACACATGCTGCTCATAGCACACAGACTGGTAGACATCCCCTCTGATACAGCACATACACACAGGCTCCACCACACACATGCCCATACAAGCATGTGTGTTCACACACATGTACATGTGTGTCAGTCGAAGGCAAGACTCTGTTAATCCATGCCTGCCTACAGCCCCTTCCAGGAACTTCCCTCAGAGAGGCCTTTTGCACCTAGAGGAATTATAAATGGTGCCTTGTGGTATGGGGCTCTGCAGACAGAGCAGGGCACAATATGTCAGCGTTTCTTCAAACAAGCACCTCTGTGCTTTCTCCTCTGCTACCCCTTTTGCCTGGGAGGAGCTACCTGTAACTACCCTCAAAGCTACCAGATGATCCTCCTTCAAATCACTCCTTAAAACACGGACCGCGTATTGAAAACATAACTACGTCAACTCCTACGACTGGTCTCTGTAATGTCCTGTTCAGGGTAATGCCAGAGCATAAACTAGTAAAGCCAAAACTAATGTTTGCCAGTTGTGTAGCCGTCCTGGGACAGGTTGTGTCACCCTTGCGTACAACACAGATAGTGTCAATTTTGGCTTCCTAACTCCCCCGACCACTTGCCTCATCCTATAGCTGGAGGAACAGCCTCTAGAACAGTGATGGGCCACCTAGGCTAGTGAGTGGCTCACAAGAGCAGCCTCCTTCATCTCAGGGGGCCACATGATTGTCATACCAAGTTGGTCTCCCGGGTTAGGGTAGTTTTGCTCACTATGCTTGTGTACCTAGAATTTGTGGGGGGGTGCTGGTTGAACTGGAGCAGCACTGTGATTAGATGCAGAGGGAGTGCCTGGCTGTCACAGTCAGTGTTGGGTGCAATCAGCCCGCACCTTACTTCACATCCTCTTGCTTTACATGTGTGTCACTTAGTAAAACTGGTAGGGGGGAAAAACCCTACGCAGATGGAAACCAGCAGAATCTGGCAACCCTGTGAACGAGCAATGGGAAACAGAATGTCTTGTGGGCCACACATAGAACCCTGATGGGCCGCATACAGTCCAGGGCCTGCAGGCTGCCCACCGCTGCTCTTGAGAGAAGAGTAAAATCTGTGTTACCTATTGAACTCCTGACCTCTCCGCTCAGACAAGAGCACCAAATAGGTTCTGCCATGACCTAGAGGTGCTTAGGCGCTGCTCTGAGACCACCAGTTCATTTCATATTGATCACACAGTAGTCAGATAGTAATTTTTGATTGCTAGAGACTTGTATTTGTGTCAGTGACCTGGAAGGGAAAGGCTGTGTCTGACAGATTTTGAGAATGGCAGACACAATTGACCATTTGTGTGCACAAGCTATGTGTGCAAATACAGTACAAATGCCATTACAGGCGACCACTTGAATGAACTGACCCATTGCATGAGCATTTACTACATTTACATGCACAATTACATGTTTGCCCACAAAAGTGATGTGCACCAAAATACACACAATTGCTTTAGCCAGACTCTGTCAGGCTCAGAATCTTAATTCTGTGAGCCATCAAAATACTTTTCAAAGTTCATTTTATGCAGAGCTTCATTTGTAACATTATCCAGCCCTGAGCAGTCTATAATTATGTTTCTTGCTCACCTAGGCTGGGCTCTGCGGTTTTTTATTTTCCATTTGAAAATTAGGAAGTATGTTCCTGTGCATCAGTCAGGAACAGAGCTGGCCAAATATCTGTAAGGAATTGCTTATTTAATTCATTAATTGTTACCTCTCTGGGAATGTCTGCAAACAGACTGTGTTTTTCTTTTCAAATATGTTCCTTATTCCAAATGTATTTGCTGAATGTTTGCCTCACATAATGAGGTTTGTAACTTGTTTGCAAGCAGTCTGTTTAAAAAGCAACATGACCCAAAATGTTTTGATTAGACACTTACTATGTTTCTGGTTCCTCACTGGATGTGTTGCATTTCTTAGCAGCAATTTCCTGGTGGAATATTCATGACCACAAATTCAGAATTCATTTCCTGTGAATGTTCTGCAATGTGCATTTTCCTTCCCTGAACATTCCTGCCAGGAGTCAGCAAACATAATGAAGCAAAGACAATCAAAGCAACTTCATTAATATTTTTGAACACTTCTAGCAGAATATTTTTTGTATTATTCACACAGTTCTAGCCACACACCTGTTCAGAAAAGTCCTAATAATATATGAAGATTATCCGCAGGATCTGTACATATAAATAATGACACCGAATTTTGCAGGTGGGTTCCCAAATACCTGCCTTCATTGTAAAGATACATGATGTCAGCTGAGGTGCTTCTAATGCCAGTTCCTAGAACTGGATGCTGGAGGCAAGGAGTTGGGGATGAAGCCTCCTCATCTCTGAAATTCAATCCCCCCGTTTCTTGCCAAGAACAGAGGTCAGTGCAATGGGCAGGCCTCCTGGTTTGGGCCAGCATTTGCTTGAATTTGGGGTCGGACTGTGGAGGTCGGGCTGGTTGATAGGGGGGCAGCTGTTAACTAGTCTGGTTGATGTATCATTTTCACATGCACGGTGCTGTAAAGCCACAGCAGTGGGGACATAATTATCTGCTAATTGATGGCTTATTGTAGGCATCCTCACAAACTCATATTTTGGTTTGTCAGGGTTTTTGCTCCTAGAAGAGCAACCTCTCTTCGTGTTCCACAGCGTGTGAGCGTCTTGGCATATTTACAGTCACTACTAGTGTCTAGGCAGGGCTTTCCAAAATGTGGTGCTGATTTATCCCGCCCCACACACATTTCCCCCCCAACTCTCCTATTTTCTTTTTTTGCTAACTTAGCCAATTATAGAACTCGAGCTTGGCCCAAGCCCAGCTCCCCAAGCAAGCATGCTCCAGAGCTGCCCGCCAGGAATGTTTTGGTTTCGTTCAGTGTGTGTTGGGGGGGAGGGAGAGGGAGGTTGGGAGGAATGTGATGTCACGCACAAATCCTGGCTCCTGACAGAAGAAGGAAAAGCAGAGCGGGGCGGGAGGGGAGAGTGAATGAATGCGAGGGTGGAGACTCTTCTGTGGGGTTTGCCCTTTACCTGCAGGGGGCGGGTCGAAAGCTGAGACGGTTCAAGGGAAGGGGTGTGGGAGGGTTTCGAAGAAAGCTTGGCCCCACATGCCACACGTTGTTAGGCAGCAGTCGCTGTTATTACAACGGCACATTGTGCATCTGTGAGTCTTTGCAGGGCAGCTTGGCTTGGTGTGCGGCTTGCCCTGAGAGTGACAGACACGCTCTGGGGTGGTTTTACTTGAATCGAAGCGTTTACTCCCCAGTGGGTAGCGCGACATCATTGTCTCTGTAGTTGGCTCTGGAATCCTGTTTTTTGGCTTTTTAAAAAATTCTTGTTGGCTTTTCCCCATGGGAGGGGAGCAGAGGGTTTTTTGGATGGTGCTCTGGTGCGGTGGCCTTTTTGGTGCCGCTGGCGTTAACTTCCACTATCTCTGGAGGAGCTGTTACCCCTGTTATATGGGGCATGCGGGCTATGGAGTTGAGTTGAGGCCAGGTAGGTCTCCCTGCTATATTCACAGTTACAGGGATGCTCTTGAAAGACACGCTCTTGAACAATGAACCTGTATGAGGTGAAAATGGTTTTTTTTTTCTTTATTAATAGCTTGGAGGCAGGAAACTGCCATATAAATAGTAACTCCCGTCCTGACAACTACTGAAATCACATACCAGAGATCAGATTGCACATCAGATTACATTTTGGTGTAATTTTTTAGCTTTATAGATATATTCCTGCTTGACTGGATGTATTATTCTGAAAAGTCATTCTTGGCAGAGAGGGTTACTTTATGGAATTGCTTTTACTTCAGTTGCTATAAAGCTGTGTAGCTGCTGTGCAGCAAGCATATAAAAAATTTGTATTATGTCATAGGTTGTGCAGGTCTGAGTTTTGTAAACACCAAAGGGGTACCACTCCGTAGTTCTGGGCAGCAAATGCAAGGGTAGAATGCTGCTTTCTGACTGACAGAATGGGTTGTGTGGACCAGTGCACGGTGGGACCCGATGCAGTTGTGTGGCGTTGTGTTGTCCTAGTGTCATTGCCTGTAATGGGAAATGCTGTTAGTGTGTTCATTTTTCTAGCAGTAATTAAAGACAAGAAGTAAGGAGGAGAGATGCTGTTTTCACACAAGCGAGTGCTGAGGGGACAGCCACCGCCTGGAAAGCACAGCTGATTTCATCACGGCATGGCACATCAGTGCCTTTGTTAAAAACAAAATTCCCAACTGCTTTGCCTGGAGCCTGCTGCTGGGTGGCGATTTCCTGGCAAAGCCAAGCAGTTGCCATTGATAGAATCACACTACCGCTTGTCAGGTCGCAGAGGGGGAACTGTGTTATTCTGTGTCTGCAAGCACAACGAGGAGTCCGGGAACACCTTAACGAGTAACGGGTTGAGCAGGGCACAGGACTCCTCTTTGTGACATCGTCTTGTGTGGTTATAAACATTAAGAACATTCTGCTGCTGTCGTGTAACATGTTGTCCCCTGCTCTACTGATCTGAGTTCTGCAAGTGCTAAAAATAGTAGTGGGTAGGGATGCCTCTGTCAGAAGCTGGGAATGGCCAACGGGTGGGATTGTTTGATGATTCCCTGGTCTGTTCACTCCCTCTGGGGGCACCTGGTATTGGAGACTGTTGGAGGACAGGACACCGGGCTAGATGGACCTTTGATCTGACCCAGTGTGGCCGTTCTTATGTTCTTATGACAGCTGGTAATCCAGCTGCACCCTAAAGCAAATCATTAGCCCCCCGCCATTTCCATCCCCTGGATTAGCAAAGAATGGAGGACCAAATTCTGCCCTGACGCCCGTGCCAGTGAGAGGTGCGCATTCTGGCACCAGGGCTGGATTCGACTAGTCGCTTGACTGAGATAATTAAGAAATGATTGTGTCCTTCAAAAATTCTCCACTGGATGCTAATCTGAAACAGCCTCTTGCCTATTGGTTTATGTGTGCTGGTTTTAATTGTGCATGATTGGGGAGCAGCGAGAGAACGTGTGTCCTCTTTCGGGGTGACTGGATTTAAGTGGGGATTTTTGTGCGTGTGCCCGCACATGTGTCTCTCTGGCAGCTTGTTTAGCAGATGTGCTGGGCAATAAAGGTTGAGACTGTCTGAAAATTCAGGAAATGACGGAGACTATGTGGAGTCCAGGGTCCACCAAAAGCTTGAAACAATTGACATATGGAGTCATATAATTAGCAAAGAATGCAGTTACTCAGCACGAGGGAAAACTGGTGAATAATGACCACAAGCTGCTGTTTGTGGAGGTGATAATAGTCGGGGGGGGGCAATAATTTTGGATGGGTGTGAGCACTACTCTTGCAGCTCCCATTGGCCGGTTTCGAGCCAATGGGAGCTGCAATGATTGAGTTGGTGGCAGGGATGGTGTATGTAGACCAGCTTCTCCCCATGGAGCATGCCCCACCGAAACGGCATGTGGGGCCGCAGCAGGCAGGGAGCGCCTGCTGGGTGGAGGCAGGCTGGATCCAAATGTTTAGTGGGCTGGCTGGCCCATGGGCCATATTTCACTTGCTCTTGTACTAGTGTGCTTGCTGCATGTCACACACCTTTGGCAAGGGTGTGTGTTACTCTTTCTATTTATAGACCAGTGTTTTGTTTTCAAATTCACCTCGTGTGGACTGTCTCCATCCCACTCCTGGTTAGTGGCTTCCACAGGTTCAGACTCTCCCTTAGGATATATGCGCTGAACCTGAGGGCAGGCTTCACATCCCAATCTAAGGTTCCAGCAAAAGGAGGATTCACAGAAAGCTTAAAATCCAATGCAAAATTAGCTCACCTGCTCCTTTTTTTTTTTTTTTAATGATATCGCTCACCTGCTTTCTATGCCACTTACACCAGTTTCACACCCATGTAGCCCTCTGGGGGCATGTCTACACTAGGACACTATTTAAAAAATAACTAAATTGGACTTAATCACGCCTCATTTTGCAAAATTGAACTAGGGTGTCCCCACTATGGCCTTGAAATGAGTCCACGGCTGGCTCTGTTCTTGTGGATGCATTACCTCAGACTCAGAGCCCCAGGAAGCACTGGGGAGTAATTGGTTCGAATCACTCTGGGGAGTCGTTATTTCGAACTAGCGGCCCTGGAACATCCACACTGCCTCTCTTTCGAAATAACTATTTTAAAATTAGCATTATTCCCTGAGGAAAGTAAGGGTATGTCTAGACTACAGGCTTTTGTCGACAGAAGTTTTGTTGACAGACACTGTCGACAAAGCTTCTGTTGACAAAGAGCGTCTAGACTACATCCAGTTCTGTCGACAAAGCAAGCCGCTTTGTCGACATGAGAGTGTAGATGCAAAGGACAGTGCAGATGCAATAACGCCTTCTGTCGACAGAACTCTGTCAACAAAAGGCATTATTCCTCGTAGAATGAGGTTTATAGCCGTCGACAAAACTGCTGAGTTCTGTCGACGTTATGTCGACAGAACTCAGTGGCAGTGTAGACGCAGGTATAGTTTTGTCGACAAAAGGCCACTTTTGTCGACAAAACCCTGTAGTCTAGACACTCCCCAAGAGTACAGATGTTGTAATAAGCGGCCTGTTATTTCGAAATAACAGGTTTGGTAATGCAGACGCTCTGCTTCTTAATTTGACCCAAGCGGGGTTATTTCGAAATGAAGTCCTAGTGTAGACCAGGGCTGGGTGTGGAGCCTCCCTGATTTACATCGGTGTCAGCTGTGAACCGGGCCCGCTGTCTCTGAGAGTCCTCCATAATTGAGCTGCTGCTAGTGGCAGCCCCGAGCTTCAGGGGCCGGATCCAGGCAAGCCGGGGGCTGCATCATGAAGGTAGTTCAGAGCTGGCAGTCACAATACCAGGCTGCTGTCACGCTCTGTCCTGGTGGCTACTGTTCCCCAGATGAAAACGTCCCCAGCTGCAGAAAAAGCCTTGTTCATATAACACTGAAAACAGTGCCATCAACGTAGCCTTAAATCCCTCTTGTGCGGCTCTTTTCTCTCCGTCTTCCAGGCCAAGGGTGGGCCTGAGAGCCAGACGTACTCTCTTGTAGGGCCGAATATTTCAGGTAAGCCAAATATTCCTTTCAGTGACTTATTGGCCAGTTGCACCATGGAGGTTCCAAGTCGTAGGTCTCAGGATGCTCTGAGTTTCCTGCTAGGAGAGGTGTGGAGACTAAATCACTCGGGGATAGTGCAGATTTTGTTGGCGGGGGGTGAGGCTTTTTCAGCCCAAGAGATGACCATGGGTGTAGAAAATGAGCTCAATTTTGGAATTATAATCCTCCTGGATACATTGGTCATGCCAATAGCTCTCAACAAGGGGTTTAGCACCCCTGAACAGGTTTTAGGGGTCCGTCAAGCAGGGCCAGGACTCATGTGGGGTGAAGTCGGGGGCTCTGAGGCCTGCTACCCGGGGCTGAAGCCACGGCTGTAGCAACTTAGCTTCGTGGGGGCCCCTGAGGTGTGCGGGCCCAAGCAGATGCCCTGTTTGCTACCCCCTAACACCGGCCCTGGCTTTTATATGCAGAACATCAGTTTTAGTGACACAGATGGGCCGGGGAGGTTTTACAATGTGCTGGAGGGGCCTCAGAAAGAAAAAGGCTGAGAAGTCCGGGGTGAAACCCATCCCGTGCTTTCTTCTTACATGAGCACAGAGTGTTTGGGCCTAGTTTTGATGGTGTTTGGACTAACGTATGGAAGCCCCATGAAATCAGAGAGTTTCAAGTCAATTTGTTTTTGAGTTGAGGACTTCCCATGGACTTCACATACAATCTCAGAAGGTGTGAACTGAGTCTGGGCAGGAAATGAACTTACGTTTCTTACAGGTATTGTCATATCACAACCCCTGCACCGTTTGGGGAAGTCCCTCAGGGCAGGGGGCTGGTAATACAACAGTACCTGTAAGAAATGTAAGTGTGGGGTGGAGTGCGGGGAGGGGGGGGGCTCAGGGCAGGGGAGTGTTGAGGTGCGGGGGGCTCAGGGCAGGTGGTTGGTGTGTGTGGGGGAGGGGGAAAGGGGGAGGTCAGGGAGGCTGAAGCTGCTTGCTGTTCCCCTTGCTGTTCCTCTCAGGGAATGAGAGCAAAGTGCACAGCTCATCTGCCCCTTGCCCTCCCCAACCAAAGGGAGAGGATTGCAGCAAACTGGGTGCTTTGCCCTCACTCCCTGATGGTGACAACAATCCAGGTATCGGAGCAGTGCACCAGGATGTACCAGTGACAGGATGTACAGTTGGGGGTGGGCGGAGCTTCCACCTCATGCCCTCCCTAAAGGACACCCAGAAGGGGGGGTAGAAGGCTCAGGGGTGGGGCAGTAGCATGCCCCCAGCCAGCCCCTTTCACCTGCCTGGCTGCCTGCTGCTTAATGTGGCAGCCTGGAGCAGAGCCTGGAGCCGGGCTGGGAGCGCCCTGAGCCTCTTCCTGCAGCCCAGCGCTGCAGCCGACTGGCTCCTTCCTGGAGCGGCGCAGTGGGATGCACCCGCTGCCTTTCCCCTCTGCCTGACCCAGACGCTGCAGGGGGAATGTGCGCTCAGAGATGTCTCACCCGTGTACTGGGCACCCACCTGGCCTAAGGGCCTCCTGATCTCCGGGAGCTGCATGGCTGGCTGAATTCGCTGGGTGAGAGGCTCTGAGAGAAGTGCCCCGTGTTGCTGCTGGGGAGTCATTGCAGATGGGGTAGAAGCCTGATCAAACCCAGCGCCCCCGCACGGCACCGCAGCGCACGCGGTCGCTCGTCCATTGATCAGGGCATGTTGGGAACGGCACAGCGGCAGCTTTCTCTGGGGACTCCGCCTCACAGATCGTCTCTCTTCCCTCTCCTCCTCAGACCACAGCATGGGGCCCAGGACTCTCTTTGGTCTCTTTGTTTCCGCAGCAACGTGCCTAGGTTCAGCTGGGGCCTCACTGACCTTTGTGCCCGCGTCCGTGCTGAGATGTCACCCGCTAGCGGGGGTCGCCCCCCTGGAAGAGGGCAGCACGTAGGCATTTCAGGGTAGTACATTCCTGGGGCTGGCACTGTCATAGCTTAGCACGGGGGAAGGGTTTGGCTGGCGAGTGAATGCCAGGGTATCTTTTCATATCTGAGAGCGTTGTGAACGTCAGAACAGATCGGCCCGACTGGGTCAGACCCAAGGGCCATCCAGCCCAGTGTCCTGTCCTCCGACAGGGGCCAAGGCCAGGTCCCCAGAGGGAGTGAACAGCAGATCGTCATCAAGGGATCCCTCCCGTCACCCATTCCCAGCTTCTGGCAAACAACGTCTGAAATGCTTCTATAATCTAGTCATGAAACAGGCTCTGTGCTTAATTTCTGTTATGTAAAGTGTTGGGTGACTCCTTGCAGTGCCAAAGGCTCCCTCGTAGCTCCTTTCCTTACTAGAGAAAAGAGGTCTCGGAGGGGTCGCCGGGTTAGTCTATCGGCAAAGCCAAGTTGTCCTGTGGCACCTTACAGACTTAACAGATTTACTTGGGCACAGCTTTCGTGGGCAAAACCCACCTGTCTCCATGCATCTGACAAAGCGGCTTTTACCCATGAAAGCTTATGCCTAGGGGTGCCAGGTGTCCGGTATTGAGCCAGACAGCCCGGTATTTGTGCCTTCCGTCTGGTAAAAAAATTCAGAAAATACTGGACATCTAAAATGTCCAGTATTTTCTGTTTTTCCCGAGGCCTGGCTCGGGCGCCCGACAGAAGGCTGCTTGGGACATGCGGTGCAGCTCGCGCTGGCTGGGGTGGGGGGAGGATGGAGCAGCCCAGCAATTAAAGGGGCCATGACTGCATTTTGGCCCTGGTTAATTTTTTTTTTTTTTGCTTAACAGAATTTTTTCCCTGCGGGTTTTTTTTGGGGGGAAGGGGTGTTCGGGTTTTTTTGTGAAACCATCTGGCAACCCTACTTATGCCAAATAAATCTCTCAGTCTTTAAGGTCGCACAGGACTCCTCGTTTTTTTGTTTGTTTGTTTTTAGCTAAAACAGATTAATTCTAGGATCTATTCTTATGTTAATATCCAATGTGTTCTCCTTTGGGGACCTATGTTGTGACCTGGCAGAGGGGTAGATCTGACATAAATGCATATAACAGAGATGTAAATGCAGTACAATACATAACACACTTGATTGGTTTTGTTTATATCAACTGGTCATACTTTCCCCCCTTTGTAATTCTGTGTGTATTACTGTCCTTTATACAGGCTCAGGCCATTCTGTGCATAGACATGCTGTACAGCCAAATGGTGGCTAGCACAATGAGGCGGGGGTATGAGAGGATGAGGGGTGACACAGGAGGAGATCCTGATGCCTGCCTGTTATGAGGAGCACCTATATTCCATTCTGAGTAATGCAGGATAATCGTTAGTCCCTTGATGAGACTGAAATCAGTCCCGGTTTTATGCACAAGCTAAGTAAGCTACATTTTAGGGCCTCAGAGTATGAGGGGACTCTAAATACAAAAAAATGACTAGTTTTTAGTTGCATTCTCGCCTACGTACTGGTATAGATGCGCATCTAAAACTGTATTATTTCTGTTTTCATTGTCCTTTCTGTTAGAATAATACAAATTTTTTTGGTAATGCTATGGAGCCTCATAAACATGACATATCTTACCATCTCAGTGTGTCGTAATCCGGTCCTGGCTGAAATGTGAGCGAGAGAAGATCTGCGTTGACTCTCCCAACAGTGTTTCCTTGAGGTAAAATGAAGGTGCTTTAGGGATAAAGCTGGTGACTCGACTATGAATTGGGAGCCTCTGTTAGTTAAATAACTCTCTTTTTATTTAATCAGATTGTGGAATCACAATAGTGCACTTTCGTGCAGGATGTGGAGAGAGACCGAAGAGCCATTTTGACCTCTTAGTCTCATGGCTAGTTTGGGCTCCAAAGTGAACCCAGCTCTGTGGTGGCTTTAGTGCTGACACTGAAAAGCGAAATTCTCTCTCCTCCTTTTCCCCGAGGGCTGGAGACTGCTTGCTTGCTTGCTCACCTCCGTGGATCTGCCAGTTTCGTTGGCATTTCTCCCCAGGCCTGGAGCCAAATGGGAGGAGGATTAAGAAGAGGAAAAATAAGATCCTGTTCCAAAAGCAAGCTTGTCTGAGGCTGTGTTGGGTGGGACACTGGTTTCTGGGAGTCGCTCCTGTAGGCTGTTGCTGTGATTGTTTATTCGTGCCCGCAAGCCCCAGTCATGGACAAAGAGCCTGTGGTGCACACACAGAACAAAAAGACGGTCTCTACCCCAAAGAGCTGACAGTCAGAATGTAAGACAAGGGTCCAGGCAAGAGGAACATCAGGAAACAATGAGAGGATAATGATCAGTCTGGTGGACAGGTCGGGGGTCTTTTGCCTCACGATTCTGGAAGGCACATAGGGCCGCATTCTACAGCTCTTACTACTGTGTGTACTCCCGTCGGCTGCCAGAGATCTACTCGTGTCAGTGAAGAGCAGGCCCGTGCAGGATGGGATCAGTTCCCTGCAACAATGTGAGAGTGGTGGTTCTTACAACATGCTGGCAATGCCACTGATGTCTCCCTGTTGCCAGCATGCTTCTGAATGCCTGTTTCCAGTCCCTGCATCCCTGTGTCCCCCAGGAGACCGGTACTTGGCTGAGGCTTGGGTCCATCGCGTAGTGGCTTTGAGAACCTCAGGGGAAAGGTGCCACAGGCACGGAAAGAATGCTGTGCTGTTTTAAGAGCACCGCTAGCGGACAGGCCTGGCAAAGGAGTCCACCCGCGCAATCAGGATGGAGATCCTCTGGGCTAGCGGGAGGTGCTGAAGCAGGGTGTCCAACCAGTGGCTTCCAGGGGCCGCGGCATTAAGAAGAAAATGTGCATTTGGTTACGAATTGGAAGCGTTGCTCCCGAGCAGCAGCCTGCAGCGGTTAAGCTGAAGTGCCTGCATCAGTCCCACTGTTTCCCCTGCTGTCCCACGATCGGCTCTACTGCTGGGGCACTCAGCGCGTCAGCTGTCTCTTCCCTGTCACAGCTGTTTAGCAGCTCCTCCAGTGGCTGCGTCTTGCACTGTGGGGCCGGGAGGAGAGTAACTTCAGCTGCTCCATTTCTTGCTTCCCCGATGGACTTTGGGCACCTTCCAGCTAGCCCTGCCTCAGCATTGGGCAGGGCCTAATGAAGGACGAGTCACCTAGGGCAGCCCAGGAGAAATGGAAGGGAGAAGCCATAACTAACAGCTGGTTATGGCTCCCTGATGCTCTGATCCCGACCCAGTCCTAGGTCAGCTGCTTCTCCTCTGTGCCATGCGGCATAGGGCTGGGGTGAGCTCCACATCCCCTGGGAGAATCCTGGGCAGAGGCCTTGCAGGTGGCTGCCCCTCCATTTGTCCCATCTCAGGGAAGCAGGACGGATGATCTGCCCTGAAGTATTAACTGGGGTACCTTAACCTTTCTGAAATGACCTGTTCGGGCCCTCAGACTGCACTGAGAACACAGGAATGGCCAGACTGGGTCAGACCAAAGGTCCATCTAGCCCAGTGCCCTGTCTTTCAGCAGTGGCCAATGCCCAGTGTCCCAGAGGAAATCAATAGAGCAGGGAATCATCCAGTGATCCCACCCCTGTCTCTCATTCCCATCCTCTGACAAACAGAGGCTAGGGACACCATCCCTACACATGCTGGCTACTAGCCATGCATGGACCTATCCTCCATGAATTTCTCTAACTCTTTTTTGAGCCCTGTTTCAGTTGTGGCCTTCACAACATCCTCTGGCAAGGAGTTCCACAGGTTGACTGTGCACCTCATGAAGAAGTGCTTCCTCTTGTGGAAGCCACACCCCTTCTGGGTGTACTCTCTTGTCCCATTTAATGGCACTGAGACCACTTAGAGAGAATAATGAGTCTCTTCTCCAGCCTTAGCTAATAACCAGTTGGCTTTTAGCTCATGTGGTAGAGGCTCGTATGCTAAGCTCCAGAGGTCCCAGGTTTGACTCTTCCTGTCACTCTTATGACTGCAGCTTGGCATTAAACACCTAAGCCTGTACAGGCACAAGCCAACAGCAACTTCCCCTTCCTTGCCCATGTGGCTTTGTGGTGCCCAAAGCACCCAGAGTGAGCAGGAGCTGCAAAGTATGGTCAGGTGTTCTGACACAGGGAGAAGGGAGAGCCCCTCCCAGCGATCGGAGCATAGGAGATAAAAAGGAGGTGGTGAAAAACCTCCTGCCTCCTTGGTGATTCTCTCAAGTTGGAACCTGTTGCTGGTGTGTTTTTCCTGGACTTTGGACAGCAGATGGGTGGCTTACTAGAGCCCTCACAATCACCCAGAATGCCCAGCGGGCGGGAGGGGAATAGGATGAGAACAGGCGTGACTCAGACTAATTCCTTTTTTTTTGCAGTCCCTCTGTGCCACTGATTTCCCAGGGGAATCTGCACAGTAGGCCACCAGATCCGTGGGCATCTTTGCAGTGCTCCGAATGGTTAGCAGTCTGTCTGATTCTGCTGCCAGCAGCTTTGCTGATCCCACCTCCTGTCAGCCTCAGTATTTCCTGTAATTGCTGCAATCAACGTTACCAAACTAGTACTGAACAGATAAAGTAGCACAGTCCCTCATGCACGTGCCTTTAGAGCATTCAGTTAACCTTTCTTCCTCTGCAATCCAGGCAAATTGCCACAGAGATGAAAACCTGGCTCTGGTTGTTTAGTCAAATACAGCAAAGCCCCGAAGTGTATCTACTACCTGTGCTTACAGCTGGGATTCATCTTCTCTTCTCCCGTCTCCTCCTCAGCTTTTCACAATAGATAAACTGCCTCTGTGCAAGCGGTTTAGTGATTTGCAAGCTGCTGCTGCCCTCTGTCTAGTAAGGCTATGTCTAGACTGCACTGGTAAGTCAGAAAAAGATACGCAATTTGCGGTCTGCATCTTCTTTCGACTTAGTTTCGAAAGAGGCTTTTTCGAAATTTGGTGCGTCTACGCGGAGCCAAATTTCAGAAAAAAGTGCTCTTTCGAGCCATCCCCTCTTCCTCGTAGAATGAGGTTTACAGGGATGGCGAAAGAGCACGTCTGTTCTAAAGCGGACGCGTTCCTTGGGTGCAGCATTGCCTTTTCTGGATACCAGAGGTATCCCGGAAAAGCAATGAAGTCTAGACATAGTCTAAGACCCTCTGAGAGGGAACTCCTGTGAGAGGAAATAGTTTGGTTAAAGTCAAACAGGGACTCGTGCTCAGTCAGGGCAATGTGGTTAATCACCCTCATCTTCTCACATCGTCCATGACTTCAGCCTCTGCCTTGTCTTTTGACCTGCCTGCGCTGGATTCGAAACTCTTTGGATTACCAGGCATATTTGAAGATACGTCTTGGAAAGTGCCGCGTACGCACGGCTGTCCCCACCGATAAAGGAGTAAACGGTTCATTGGAGATTTCCACCTAGCTCAGGGAGAGAGCTCAGTGAACCCGCTACACAGCACAGCACTGCGTGAACTGAAGCAGTGGCTGTCAAATGGCGTGTTGCAGCCCAGCCCTGGGGGGTGGAATGCCGGGCACTGGGTCTCATTGCTGCAAGTGGGGGGCAGGTGAGCAGTGGGGGGGCTAAGGCAGCTCCCTGCCCATCCTGGCTCTGCAGACTGAGCTGTGCCCCAGAAGCGGCCGGCAGCAGGCCCAGCTCCTAGATGGTGGTGGGGAGTAGGGGGGAACGCACAGGGCTCCTCGCACTGCTCTGCTCCAAGCACTAGCTCCCATTTGCTGGGAACCTGCTGCTGGCTGCTTCTGGGCACAGCCTGGTCTGCGGTGCCAGGACAGGCAGAAAGCCGCCTTAGGCCCCTTGCTGCACCGCTGAATGGGACCCGCTTGAGGACAGCCCCTCCTGCCACAGACCTGACCCCCCTCCCTGGAACAGAGAGAGGCTTGAGTTGAAGCACTGTTCCCTAGCCCAGCTGGGAAGGGATAGGCCAGGCAGCAGACGCTTACAGAGTTTTCAAGTGTGTGATCATGAAGAGGAAGAGGAGCTATTTGGGGGAGGCAACAGGGTGAAATGAAGAATACATCTCGGTGGACGATCAGGAACATTTCCTCATGGTGAGCTCTCTGGAGTCGGCCAGTAGGCTCCAGGGGAAATGGTGGAAACATCCCCAGGTGATGCCTTTCAATTTAGACTAAACAATCTACTAGCACATGTCCCGCAGGGAACTATGCAGATGACTCAATAGGTCTCTCGGTCGGTTCTGAGATTCTGTGATTGCAAATACAGTGAGCAGGGCTTTGTCTTATGACAGGTCCAGCTGTACTTGGCTTTCCTGGAGGTCCGTAGAGTCTAAATGGGTCCCATTTGACTCCATGCTAGATTTCCTGCTGTCTGTTGTTAATAGTCACTGTTTTCCTCATTCCTTTCTTGTTGCTAATAGTCACTGTTTTCCTTGTTCCTTCCTCGTTCCTTTCTTTTCTCTAGTCTGGCCCTTCCCCTTTCTCCCTCACTCCTCTTCACCACTGCTTGACAAACGTTCTGTATTTGAAAACCCCTCTGAAATGTGCACCCACATCTTCATTGCCAACCGCTGAAACAGCTTGGTTGTTTCTCCATGCCGTATTGTGTCCTTGTGGGCGGATTCATCAGGCAGCCCAGATGGAAAGGGCTGTAATAATGCTTTCACCCCAGAAAGGTTCAAGAATGAAGGCCGTTGGCTGAGTGCATCACCCTCCGGCATTGTCCTTGTTTTCTGCCGGATGACGACACTCCCGGGGGCTGTGAATCGAGCATGTGTTAGCTTAAAAGAAATGAGATTTTCACAAATGCTCCATGTTGGCCTAACTCTGCTCCCGTTGGACAGAATGCTCAAGCTCCCATTGACTCCCTTTGGAGCAGAATCGGGCATGTGAATTATTCACATCACAATGTGAATCCGCTGAATGTCGGGTCTTTGGCTCTCCAGCCGTGACAGTGTTTAGGGGCTTGGCTTTTTCTCCCTGCAGAGCTGTTGGCTTGGCCTTTGTGCCGTCAGTCCAAAACCAAAAGCAGAGAAAGCACCTTCCTTTCCACACTGAGACCTCCACCCCAGGGAGCCGAACACAAATGGGTAGAGCTCAGACCCATCGGTGTCTGAGAGAACTGCAACACCCAAGAGAAATGTAGGCTCTGGGGCATGCTAACCAACTGGCCAGGTCCTTTCCACAAGCCATGTTGACTTGAATCCCCCCTTCCAAAGAAAGGACGAGGACCGATTGGCTCCCTGCCCAGTCCCAGCTGTGGCATCCATCCGCAGAGGGCAGGGGAGGAATGAACACAGGACTGGGTGCTCGCGCTGGCAGGGAGCAGGGATCCGGCGATTGATGTGCGCCGGAACAAGCTCCCGTGAACAGCTTGCGTGCAAAGCCATAAACCATTGTGGGAAACACCCTCGAATGATTAACAATGAGGAATTGTTTCTCGGTGTTATTAGTCACGGTCAGCGCTGACGCGTGTTTGTTCAGGAGGGGCTGGGGGGAGCTGTCTGCCCCGCTCTGTGTGTTAAAAGGACTCGCTCCCTCTGCGGGCAGCAGGAGGAAAGAGACAGTAGCTGTCGCTGAATAAAGCCATCAGGGAATCTCCATGGCAGTGCATTGGCCGGCGCACTCAGGAATGTGCGCCCCTGGTGTACTATAAATCCGGCACATTGGAAACCTCCCAAGTCCATGAATCTTGTGCACTGAAATTCAATTCCTGCCTTAACCGTTTGATTCATTTCATCGCATCTTCCTTTTGAAAGCTCCCGGGAGGCTCAGGCTGAGAGAGGAGGGTGGGTTTGACAGGCTCATGAGAGGGAGGGTCCGGAGTCACAGGCCAGGGTGTGAAGAGCCCGTAATCTGTCAAGCTGTAGGAGCTCTCTAGGCAGCAGGGAAAGCATGTTAGCTCTGCTACCTCAAATTTGAGTGTGAAATTCCCCCACAGTGGGGCTGGAATAGTGGTTCAACGACCCACGCGAGCAGCCACTGCTGTTTGTCTGCCTAAACGAACGCATGGCCACCTACACTAACGAGAACAACACACGACTCTGTTCCTACCAGCCAGTGTGTCTCTCCTTACGCCTCGTGTTTCTGAGCCATGGTCACGGCTTTGGTCAGTTGTCACGATCGGGCCTTTGCTTTTCCATTGATTTCTTTTAGACTCTGTGTGGTAGGAAAGTCGTTTGTCCTCCTCCCCCCACACAACTGGTCCGACGAACAGTCCATGCAGCCTCAGCTTTGGTACGTGGTGTGCCCTTTCTTCCGCGTTACCGTGTTCCTGCCATGAGGGGAATGAAGCTGCTTGCAGGGGAAAGTTACCCTTAGCTGTGCTCTGTGCTGTGAAACACGTCTTGTCATGCACCATGCTCAAGGAAGTCATCTTCCTTGTGGAGTTCAATGGTGCCTGTTGCATGGTAGTTGCTGCTTTTCTGTACATTTCCAGATGGCTTTTCCCCCTACTCTGTCACTTGTTAATATCATAGAACACTAGACCTGGAAGGGACCTCGAGAGGTCATCAAGTCCAGTCCCCTGACCTCACGGCAGGACCAAGCACCATCTAGATCATCCCTGGCAGGTGTCTGTCTAACCTGCTTTTCAATATCTCCAGTGATGGAGATTCCTCAACCTCCCTAGACAATTTATTCCAGTGTTTAACCACCCTGACAGGAAATTTTTCCTCATGTCCAACCTAAACCTCTCTTGCTGCAATTTAAGCCCATTGCTTCTTGTCTTGTCCTCAGAGATTAAGGAGAACAATTCTTCTCCCTCCTCCTTGTAATACTCTTTTAGGTACATAAAAGTTGCTCTCATGTCCCCTCTCAGTCTTCTCTTTTCCAAATTAAAAAACCCCAATTCTTTCAGTCTTCCCTCGTAGGTCATGTTTTGTCTTAACTGCTCCTCCATTAAAAATATCGCTTGTACTTGCATCGCCTGTGTTCTTGACTATCATAATACTCTGCATGATCTCTCATGTAGCATGCAATAATGTTACTCGAGAAAGGTCTGTCTACATCCAGGAAGAATGTGTTTTGGTTTGATAACCTATGATTACAGATTAGAATTTTTAGATGAGATTTAACAAAAGGTCTCACATTTTCCACAGTCTCCTAGGATTTGTGTTGTTCCCTGCTACAGACTGGAGAGAAGTGCATTTAATTATATTGGCCGTTCTTTTCCATGGTGGTTTTCAAATTTCAGTTGCAATTTGATAGAAATATTTCTGGGCTCATTTCTTAGTGTTTTGATACAGTCATGAAAGGAGTGTTGGAGCAATGGAAAAGAAACTGAAGAATAACAACGTATACTGGTTTATTCTCTCAGCCAAGAAGCCGACTATCTCCAGTGCAGAAGAGAATGGTGTTCTTGCTATTCTAGTCCAGTTACATTGGACTAATATGACTTTCAGCCTCTCAGTAGGAAGGGAAGAGGGAATAAAAAACAGAAGAAAAATGAAATCCAGACTTGTAATTTCTCTGTCTGGATATGTATTTTAGTATGTGTGTGTATGTAGGTATGTGAGAGCTATATATATGCTAATTGACTGATTCTCAAACACAAACTGTTCTTCATGTAAGGAATCTTGTGTCTCCGAATTTTGCTGTTGCCTTCAGGGTGTGTCTAGCTAAGACAGCAATGGCTATCATGAAGCTCCTGGAGTGGGTACCCTCCTTGTTTCTACAGTGTTTAAGGACAACTTAGTCACTGGGAAAGAGAAATTAATTTCTTGTCTTTAAACACAAATTGTCTATTTTTGCACACCCTTAAATATGAGGGTGGGGTAGGATGTGTGCTCAAGAAATAATGGATTGGTTAACATTTGAACCCTCGAAAGAAAGCTCTTTGCTTGTAGGAAAAAAAAAAAAGATCAAGATTGTGGCTTTTATTCAAGCCCAGAGAGTTTTAATTAGGCAAATGGACACACAAATGAATGCTGGCTGAATGGATTTATTTTTGTAGAAAACTTTGCCCCAGTTTGCCCCTGTTTGTTTTGGTGTGAAAGCCACGGTACCGTGAATATCTGTGCAGTAGAAAGAACTAGAAAGGGCAGACAAGAAAGTGGCAACACACACACATTTCTGAGTGTCATATGTGGGGTCAAGTTGACTTTAAACATGTCATTTCATTAGGAAATATTTCTTATACAAGTCCATTACACAAACAGTTTCAATGGGAAAGGATGGCTTGCTTTGCTGTCTGGCATATAATGACATGTGGAATTACTGGGCGCCGCTTAAACATCTTTCACCTTCCACCCAGGGTTAGCGATCTGGCAACAACATATAAAGTGAAACCAATACTTGCTATTTGTTAAATGTATGTAGTGCTTTGGGAAATGGGGGATGAAAGGGATAAGTTGTAATAACATTGACTCTTTATCTATCTATCTATCTATCTATCTATCTATCTATCTAGTCACATGGTTTGGGTTGTGAGTAGGATCCATGCAGACAACTCAGGGAGGAAGTGGGAATGTTGGCCAACATCACATGGACAAACCCACACTTTTTATGTCAGCCTAAATTTTCAAAATTGTATGGACAGCTTCCGTGCACCTGACTTATGTGCATGACCCCCTGTGCTCACCAGGGAGTCCGGCTGGCACTGGCAGATCTACGCCTTGTGTACATGCATCGGAAGTGCCTGCAGGCTTTGACAAAGTTGAGCTCTGGTGTCCGTACAGAGAAGGGAGGAGCTGAGCCAACCCAGTCGTTATTACAGAGTAAATGGCGTGGAACCGGGTGTGTCTGGCTCAGAAAGATTCAGGGCTGAATGCATCTTGCAAGGATCCCGATGCGCAATTCCAGGAATCTAGGGATTTAAAACTTGCTGCTTTGAAGGTATTTGTTTAGGCTATAGGCTGTACATGCTAGATGTCTATTCTTGTCATTATTATAAATAATTTAATACACAAAGAGCAAATGGGATAGCCCAGCCTGGTTAGAGAGAGAGCGCAACCTCAGAGATGGGATTTCCCCTTGGAGTATTCCAGTTGTTTAATTCAGTCCATCTCTACTCTCTGTACCCAATAGCACGTTCCAGTGTCCGACAGTTGCCCAGAGTAACTCCTCCCCTACTGGGGATGGTGCTGTTGCAGAGTGAGATCTGCAGGACGACTTATTTTGAATGGCTCGTGATGCACTTTGGTGCTCTTTGCACGTCTGTCCTTGTGATTTTTCACAATGGCTTGAGTGGCAAAACCCGAGGATATGGTGCTCTCCTCTCCTCTCCTTTGCCCACTCCTCAGCTCTGGAGTCAGCCAATAGCCAGGAGCAGTGCTAGGGGCAGCTGTTCTCATGCCCACTTCTCTGACTGTTTCTGTCCCTCCTCCCATCTGCAGATGTCGATGAGTGCCAGGTTCATAACGGGGGCTGCCAGCACAGGTGTGTGAACACTCTGGGATCCTATTACTGCGAGTGCAAGCCAAGCTTTCGCCTGCACACGGATGGCAGGACCTGCATTGGTAAGTGGAGGCTTTCCTTCTTTGGGGAGCCTCTCGTTCTCTTGGTCCCTTTTAGCCCTGGGGCAGCATTGCATGGGACACAAACGTGCTTTCGTTTCGCCCCTCCCTCTTGCTTCCATTGCCCATGCAAGGCGGGGACGTGTGGAAGGGCAGAAATCAGTGGCTGATTTCTTAGAGTGTTTGGGGGTTTTGCTTCTGGGCCAGTGGCTACGAGGCATGATATTTTCAAAACCACCCAACCCCCAAAGTGAACCGTTTTGAACCTCAACCCCCACCCCTTCCCCAAACACCGAAGTTTCTTTTGACATTATTGTGGGCAAAAGATTGAAGTGAGTCCTGATTTTGTCTGTCGCTTTGCCCACGGCTTTGTGGAATGAGCTGTTGTTGCCTAGATGTGTTGAAGGAGTCTACTGAGCATCGGGGTGTGGTTTTCCTTCATGCTGTCATTGTGGCCGTGGTAACCTCCGGACGTACGCAATTAGCTCCATGTGTGCCCAGCCTGGGTTGAGGCCGACCTCAGTCATTCCATAATCTGGTCTGAAGAATGTCTAATCCAAACCCACATATTAGTGAGCTGCCTAGAGATGGGGAGCCAAGTCAGGTGCAGTGAGAAGGTGTCTGTGAGCTGCGTGCCTGTTCGTGCCTGGGAGGCTAATGAATCCATCTGGCAGTAGAGAAGGTGTTTTAGAGAAAGGAAAAAGAAGCCGGTTGTACAGAGGCAGAACCAGGCTCTGCCAAACAGTATTTCATAAGAGGCTCAGGGCTATGAGGGTATCCTCCATTGGCTGCATAGTGCACCTTTCGCCCGCTACAAACGAGCATGCTTTATATCTGTAAACTAACAGTGTTCCAAACTTTTCCATGAGGACCTCAAAGCCTCACAGCAGCTTTGTAGGGTTTCCCACTCATTGACCAGATGCTGTGGAACTCCTCGCTAGAGGATGTTGTGAAGACCAGGACTTTGAGGGTGTGTCTACACTGTGGGCTAAAGTCAAGTTAAGCTACGCAACTTAAGCTACATTGATTGCATAGCTGCAGTTGAAGTAGTTTAACTTGGCTTTAGACACTGTCTACACAGCAGGAAGTCAAAGGAAGGGCGTTCTTCCATTGACTTCTCTTACTTCTTGTGAAATGAGGGTTACAGGAGTCGGAATAAGAATCCCATTATTTCAAAATTATTTCAAAATAACTGGCTTGCTGTGTAGACACGCACTGCAGTGTAGACATAGCCTAACAGGGTTCAAAAAAGAACTAGATAAATTCATGGAGGTTAGGTCCATCAGTGGCTATTAGCCAGGATGGACAAAGATGGGCACATCTACAGTGCAGTGTTATTTCGAAATAACTCACGTTATTTGGAAATAACAGTGTGCGCCTCTACACAGCAAGCCCATTATTTTGAAATAATTTTGAAATAATGGGCTTCTTATTCCGACTCCTGTAACCCTCATTTCACAAGAAGTAAGAGACGTCGACGGAAGAACGCCCTTCCTTTGACTTCCTGCCGTGTAGACAGCACCTAAAGCCGAGTTAAGATACTTCAACTTCAGCTACGCAATTAATGTTGCTGAAGTTGCGTATCTTAACTCGACTTTGTCCTGCAGTGTAGATGTACTCATGGTGTCCCTAGCCTCTGTTTGTCAGAGGCTGGGAATGGATGACAGGAGGAGGGATCACTTGATGATTCCCTGTTCTGTTCATTCCCTCTGGGGCACCTGGCATTGGCCACTGTTGGCAGACAGGACACTGGGCTAGATGGACCTTTGGTCTGATCCAGTGTGACCGCTCCTATGATCTTATGCTGCTGATGTAAAGTGATCACCTGTTGGGACAAGAAAGGTGAAGTTTTTGAGCTGCATTTGATTCATGTCTGATCATTTTGGAAATGGATACAATGAAATCCTGCAGTTCTGACTGTGCAGAGAAGCTCCCACGGAGGTCAATAAGAGCTGTCCCTGATTAAGGATGGCATCAGATTTGCAGGATTTGGCTCAAATTATCTACCCATTTAGGACCAATTAAATAGTATTTTTCATTGGAGAGGTTTGAGTGAGTGTAAAAGGTGATAGTGTAACTGAATATGTTGGATCTACTGCAATTGAGGTTCTTAGAATCATAGAATCATAGAGCTGGAAAAGACCTCAGAAGGTCATCAAGTCCAGCCCCCTGCTCTAAGCAGGACCAATCCCAACTAAATCAACCCAGCCAGGGCTTTGTCAAGCCGAGACTTAAACACCTCTAGGGATGGAGACTCCACTACTTCCTAGGTAACCCATTCAATGCTTCACCACTCTCCTAGTGAAATAGTTTTCCTAATATCCAACCTGGACCTCTCCCGCAACTTGAGACCATTGCTCCTTGTTCTGCCATTTGTCACCACTGAGAACAGCCTTTCTCCATCCTCTTTGGAACCTCCCTTCAGGAAGTTGAAGGCTGCTATCAAATCCCCCTCACTCTTCGCTTCTGCAGACTAAACAGACCCAACTCCCTCAGCCTCTCCTCATAGGTCATATGCTCCAGCCCCCTAATCATTTTGGTTGCCCTCCGCTGGACCCTCTCAAGTGCGTCCACATCATTTTTGTAGTGGGGGGCCCAGAACTGGACACAATACTCCAAATGTGGCCTCACCAGAGCCGAATAAAGGGAATAATGACATCTCTGGATCTGCTGGCAATGCTCCTCTTAATGCAACCTAATATGCCATTAGCCTTCTTGGCTACAAGGGCACACTGTTGACTCATATCCAGCTTCTCATCCACTGTAACCCCCAGGTCCTTTTCTGCAGGACTACTACTTAGCTGGTTGGTCCCCAGCCTGTAACAATGCTTGGGATTCTTCTGTCCCAAGTGCAGGACTCTGCACTTGTCCTTGTTGAACCTCATCAGGTTTCTTGTGGCCCAATCCTCCAATTTGTCTAAGTCACTCTGGACCCTATCTCTGCCCTCCAGCGTATCTACCTCTCCCCCTAGCTTAGTGTCATCTGCAAACTTGCTGAGGGTGCAATCCATCCCCTCATCCAGGTCATTAATAAAGATATTCAACAAAACCAGTCCTAGAACCTAACCTTGGGGCAGTCCGCTAGAAACCGACCGCCATCCTGACATCGAGCCATTGATCACTACCTGCTGGGCCCGGCCTTCTAGCCAGCTTTCTATCCATCTTACCGTCCATTTATCAATCCACATTCCCTTAACTTGCTGGCAAGAATATTGTGGGAGACCGTATCAAAAGCCTTGCTAAAGTCAAGGTATATCACATCCACTGACTTTCCCATGTCCACAGAGCCAGTTACCTCATCATAGAAGCTAATCAGATTGGTCAGGCGACTTTCCTTTGTGAATCCATGCTGACTATTCCTAATCACTTTCCTCTCTTCCAAGTGCCTCAAAATAGATTCCTTAAGGATTCCTTCCATGATTTTTCCAGGAACCGAGGTAAGACTGACCGGCCTATAGTTCCCTGGATCGTCCTTCTTCCCTTTTTTGAAGATGGGCACTACATTTGCCTTTTTCCAATAATCCGGGATCTCTCTTGATCTCCATGACTTTTCAAAGATAATGGCCAAAGGCTCCTGAATGACATTTGCCAACTCCCTCAGTACCCTCGGTTGCATTAAGTCCTGACCCATGGATTTGTGTACGTTTAGCTTTTCTAAATAGTTCCTACCCTGTCCTTTACCCAGCAAGGGCTGTCCATCTTCATCCCATCTTGCGTCACTTAGCGCATTAGTCTGGGAGCCGACCTTGTCCATGAATACAGAGGCAAAGAAAGCATTGAGTACTTCAGCTTTCCCCACATCATCTGTCACTAGGTTACCTCCTTCATCCAGTAGGGGCCGCACACCCTCTCTGATCACCTTCTTCTTGTTAACATGCCTGTAGAAACCTTTCTTGTTATCCTTCACATCCTTAGCCAGTCGCAATTCCACTTGCGCTTTCGCCTTCCTGATAACCCCCCAGCGTTCTCGAGCTATACATTTAAACCCCTCCCTGGTCATTCGTCCAAGTTTCCACTTTTTGTAAGCTTCCTTTTTGTGCTTAAGTTCACCAAGGATTTCCCCTGTAAGCCAATCCGGTCTCCTACCATGTTTGCCTCTCTTGCTATGCATCAGGATGGTTTCTTTCTGTGCCTTCAATAAGGCTTCTTTAAAATACTGCCAGCTGTCCTGGACTCCTTTCCCCTTCATGTTAGCATCCCAGGGGATTCTACCCATCAGGTCTCTGAGGGAGTCAAAATCTGTTTTTGTGAAGTCCAAGGTGTGTATTTTACTACTCTCTTTTCTTCCATTGGTCAGGATCCTGAAATCTACCATCTCATGATCACTGCTTCCCAGGTTGTCACCCACCTCTACTTCCCCTATTAGTTCCTCCCTGTTTGTGAGCAGAAGGTCAAGCTGCACACTGCCCCTGGTCGGATCCGTCAGCACTTGTACTAAGAAGTTATCCCCAACATTCTCCAAAAACTTCCTGGATTGCCTGTGTACTGCCGTATTGGTTTCCCAGCAGATGTCAGGGTGATTAAAGTCCCCCACGAAAACCAGGGCCTGCAATCTGGAAGCTTCTCTCAGTTGTCTGAAGAAAGCCTCATCTACGTCATCCACCTGATTCGGTGGCCTGTAGCAGACACCAACCACAACATCACTGCTATTGTTTGCACCTCTAAACTTAACCCATAGACTCTCAACAGGTTTTTCTCCCTCTATATACTGGAGTTCAGAACAATCATAGTGCTCTCTTACATATAGTGCAACTCCTCCTCCTTTTCTCCCCTGCCTGTTCTTCCTGAACAGTCTATACCCTTCCATGACAGCGCTCCAGTCATGCGAGTCATCCCACCAAGTCTCTGTTATCCCAATTAAATCATATTTCTTGGACTGGGCCAGGACCTCCAGTTCTTCCTTTTTGTTGCCCAGGCTTCTCGCATTAGTGTACAAACACCTCAGACAACCAGTTGATCACCCTTTCTCTTCCATTCGAATCAGGGGTCCTCCTTTCTTGCTCGTTCCTCTTTGCATTTCTTCCCAGTATCCAACTTTCCCACTCCTCTCAGGGTTTTGGTCACCGTCTCCCAACGAACCTAGTTTAAAGCCCTCCTCACTAGGTTTGCAAGCCTGCCTGCGAAGATGCTCCTTCCTCTCTTGGTTAGGTGGATCCCATCTCTTCCTAGCAATCCTTGTGCCTGGAACAGAGTCCCATGGTCGAAGAAACCAAAGCCCTCTCTGCGACACCACCTGCACAACCACACATTTACTTCCTCAATTCAATGATCCCTTCCCAGTCCTTTCCCTTATTAGTATCTTATCTGATGTGATATAAAACAGTGATGGGAGAACCTTGGAGTCTGGGGGGAGAGCTCTGCATGGATACAAAATTTGTATCTACATCTACATCTAAAATGAGCCACAGAGAACCACATTCATATCTGCGGATGCACATGCCCCCGGATGTAAAGCAGGTAAAATTTGCAGGTGCTAGAAAGAGGTGGAAGTAAGTCGGTGCGCCCCGGTGTGACACTCCAGCAAGAACCTGGCTGGCTGGGGCACTCGGCTGCAGGGGGTGGGACAGGGCACTGCCAGCCCGGCTCCTGACTTCCTGCAGGCTGCCGCGCTCAGCAGCAGGCAGCCAGGCAGCTTAGAGGGGTTGGCTGGAGGCGCCTCCTTCTCCTCTAGGACTGCCCCAGCTCTGAGCCCCCCTGCCACCATTTCGGGGAGTGGAGGGGCTGCAGCCACACTTACCCAGTCGCTGTGTGTTTTTCCCTGTTTGCTGTGACGAGGGAGCGAGGGGAAAGTGCAGAGCCTGCTGCGTTTCTCTACCTCCCGGCTGCCCAGGGGAGGGGCAGAGGAGGAATGCAGCAGGCTTGGCACTTTCCTCTCACTCCCTAGTCACAGCAAACAGGAAAAAAATCACACAGCGACTGGGTAAGTGTGGCTGCAGCCCCCCAACCCCTGAAATGGTGCCCTTTCTCCCCCTATACCGCCCAGCCCCCTGCCCTGAATCCTGCACCTCTCATGTCCTCCCTGCTCTGAGCTCCCCAGCCCATTCTGAATCCTACACCCCCTACACCCCGCAATTCTAAGCTCCCAACCTCCTGCCTTGAGCCCTTCATACACTCCAACCATGACTCCTGCATCCTCAGCCCCAGCCCTAACTCCTGCAGCCCCCCACCCAAACCAGTCTTCTGCCCAGAACCCCCTGCACTCCTCCCCGCACTTCCATTTCTTACCACTACTGTTGTATCACCATCCCTACCCCCGCCCTAAAGCACCCTCCAAGGGGGAAGAAGCAGGTTGTGATAAGACAGTACCTATAAGAAATGTAAGTTACTTTCCCCCCTGGTTCTAGATACAAAATTTGTATCTGCATCCGTATCTGCAAAACTGAGCTGTGGCTATCCGCATGCACATCATCAGATGCAGGCCCTGGACTTGCAGGGCTCTCTTTGGAGGCTCTGCTCTTTACTGGGTATCTGGGGAGTCCACAGCCAGACTGGCAATGGCCCAAGAACATGTTTTCTAGTGAGGCTTCGGCTACTTCCTGCAGTTTGGGAATTCTGCAGAAACAATCTGCCCTGGGGTGTTCTGGCTCTTCCGCTGCCAGGCACAGCCAGACCCAGAAAGCTGGAACCTCAGCATCCGGGGGGGCTGTCCAAGGAACAAGCACAGCATTCACTTTGTGTGGAGTCTCTGGGCAAATGGGAAGATTGGTTGCTTTTGGATCCTGTTCCGTTGCTAGTTCCTGACGTGTGGCCTCGGGGCGCGCCAGCGTACTCCTCAGCAGCAGCAACGGGTCTCTTGAGTTCTGGTGCCTGCTGGTGTTTGGAAGAGAGATGAAAACTTCTTCATAAAATTGCAATTGATCTCAAAGCAGAAACATCTGGTGGAATTTTGTGTTGCTCTTCAAGAAAAACAGGACTTTATTGCATCCTATAATCAACCTTTATCTGCCAGCTACAGTGGATAGGGAAAGAAGTTAGTGTAAGAAATGCTTTCTAACATATCCTATGAATGCCTAGTTCATTCTGAATTGGTTTATACTTTTTAAAATTGAGTATCCATTTCTGGGTCAGATAGAGCCAGAGGGACCAAGTTAGGTCTTCTGTTCTTTCTTCCCAACTTCCCCCTTTTTTTAGTTTAAAGTCTGTAGGATTTAATCGGAGAGAGAGAAACCTCTGGTTAAGATCCCGTAGAACAAGTTGCATAAAACGTGCATGCGTTCTGAGTTCCACACACGAAAAATTCATAACAAATTGCTACCCGTATTTTTGTGTGATTTGCTTATGGCATTACATTTACAGTAGGAGGAGAGGAGCCAGAGAAATACGGCGTATCCTAGTTCTCACTAGATCTTTTCCAAAATGTTCCAGCCATTTTGTGAAACATTTGTTGAGATTTTTAAAGTCTTTTTCAAAAGTTAAAGAAACGTTTCTCCTTCCCTAATGCTCTTCAATCTTTGAAAGGCGCCATATATTTGGCTTCAGTAATCCAATCCAGTTCCTAGTTCAGTCTGGTTTTCAGACCCAGACCCCAACTGTTAAGTTTTCTTGCATCCCTGGTTTTTGTATTTCAGAGGACATTCTGCAGTAATTAGGATATATTTCTCCCAACAGGGCATAAACTCCATATAGAACTTCTATTCTCTGGACTGTTTCATGAGCTGAATGGTGCACCGGGAGGGATTAAGAGTTGAGTCCATACTCTCAGTGAATTAAAATACCTGGATGATCCATTAGAAACGAAATTGCCCCCAAGCCTGCATCCATGTAATTCTGCCAGCCTTTTATTTTATGGGTGACTGTACACACGCCGTTGTAATTTAAATGCAGAGAGCTTGAGTGTCCCTGACCATGGGGGGGGGGTTGTTTTTTCTGCTAGGCAGAAAGCCCTCTTTGTGTCTTACATCACAACTCAAGAGGCAGAGAGGGGAGAAAACCAACGTCCAGGGACCACAAAAGGCCACATTTTTAAGGGCGGTGAAGGGGCTGGGTTTTTCTGGTTGGGCCCCAGTTTTTATTGATGCCTTGGTTTTGGAGTCCTTCCCTCAGCCCAAGATCAGCTTTCGTGTCAGGGGATTGAGGAAGGAAAGCCAGCCTGCTGCTCACTCAGGAATGCACTTGGAATGAGGAGCCGGGGTTTTTAAATAGAAAACGGGATGTTTTATACTGAGGCTTCTGAGATAATGAATCTCATTACAAAACAGCCTTTCCCTGAAGCAGAGACGTGTGCAGGGGCTTTGCTCTGGGGGAAGATGGGTGTCTTCCAACCACATGGCTCCTTATGTAGTGCTTGATTTTGAGAAGCCCAGTGCAGTAATATTCAGACGCACAGCAAAAGGGTCACTTTCCCCCAGGGGCTCTCTGGTACAGTACATTTTAGAACCACGGCAACATGCTTTGCTTTGTGCCTGGAACAGCAGCACACGGAATCTAGCTGTGGACGTGTGCCATGAAATAAATTCCCCTCTACCTTTCCCTCTGAGAGCCCAGCCATACAGCCTCTTGGCTGCTGCAGAGCCAGGCCGCCCTTTCTAAGCGTATGTTGGATTTCAGACATGGTGGCTGGCGTTCGGTTGGTTTCAGCCCTGCCTTGAGCTTGGTGTCAGCCTTCTGGCTCTTGCTGCGGCAGTGGTTCATTCCTGTGGAGTGCTGTTTATTTGCCATTTTTGCACCTTCTTTGAGTAAATATTGTATAAGTGGCACAAATTCCTGGGTGTAGGGGAACCTGAGAGTTGTCATGCCATAGAATGCTACAAAAATTGTGTGTGTGTGTGTGTGTGAGAGAGAGAGAGAGAGGAGAGGGAGAACCAGCCAGTATGATGTGACCATCCCCAAATCAAGCCATAAATCTTTCGTGCCGCACCGCACCATTACATTATCCTATGTACAGCATTTATTAACGTACTCGTCCTCCCTTGCTATCCATCGGCTCCACACCCCTGTGCACTCCAAAAAACCTGCCCCCCCCCGCCCAATGTACCAGCCACAGTGATTTTTCTAATGTTTCAGGGTTTAGACTGGCCGTTGATGGGGTGTCATGGGTTGCCAGGGAAATCCAAAGAGAAAAGATGGCCAACAGAGCAAAGAAGTCAATGTCTCCCAGGCCATTTCTATGACCACTTGAACCAACAACCATCCACTTGTATCCATCTGCGGCTGTTATGTGTGGAAATGTAGGATTTGTAATCTGAAGGGCCAAATTCCCTTTCTCGGGCCTGAAGGGCGGCTTTTTTCTCACACTGACTGAAAAATTCTGTCGAGTGAATTCCTCTCATTTGGAAGCATTCACCTCAGACACAAAGGCCCCCTAGACCAAAAGAATTTCAAAAGAAAACATCTGAGGGACAATCATCATTAATGGGAGCATTCAGTTAACTAAAATGGATTTTCCATGAAGTTCCAGGAACCTTCTTGCTTTTTTTTTATAAAGAAACTTTACTACTTGTCTGGAACATCTGTGCAAAAAAATTCCAGTGGGAATCTAATCAGGTCTATGCAGGCTGCAAAGCTGCTCTGCATTAGACTTCCCAGGAGGGATTAACGGTAATATGCATGGCTCTGGAGCTCATCTACCAGAACTAAGGTGTCCTCCTCCATTAAACCTGACTTTCCATTAAGGGAAGTATTGGGGAAATTTCTCAAAACTCCTGATCTTGGGGTTGGCAGGGCCTGACGTTATTCCAGCATGCCTCTGTGGCAAACAAAGTACAACTACAGGTTGAACCTCTCTAGTCCGGCATCCTCGGGACCTCACCAATGCTGAATGAGAGAGTTTACCGGACCATAAGAGATCAACATTGTCTTACAGCATTACCAGCACTTCACTGCTTACTGGTTCTTAGAACACACTTAGAGGCAAAATAAAACTAAATAACAATACAGAACACTGGGAGCCAGGACTGGTGGCTGTCACCAAATTTTATGGGACCACGAGAAACTTGGCCACACCCATGATAAATGGACATCTCACCAACTAAAATCACGTTGCCGGACCAAAGAGTGCCGGGCTAGAGTGGTTCAACCTAAATATGAACTAGAATATGAATGAAGAGCTTGTAGAACCTGCCCACTGTGTAATTAATAAATTAATGTTTCCAAAAAATAACCCCGCAAGAACAGCTATAACATTCTCATTTTAGGAGTGATGTTTTTTTTCTTCCCTGTACACACTTTAATGATAGAAGAATGTACAGTGCACTCATTATAACTCTATATAATAACATGTAAAGCCATTTGTTCACTAGGATCCAAGCTGACAATATGGTAATTTTTAAAAGCTCGGACTAGAATAGAGAAGTAGGGTTTATTTCCACACACAGTAAATGGGCGATGTTTATGACTCCCTTTCTCTTCCAGGCCTCCGTTTGGTTCCTGTTGTGAACGTTCCCACCCAATGAGTGCCTCTGTTTCTGCGTTTATTTCTGGGTGGTTGGTTTCTACCCTCTCAGTGTGATGTGGTGGCTCTTTTGGTGCCAGCAGTGGGATACCATCCAGCCGCTGGCTCCCCTTTAGCAGTCATGAACTGCAGCTCAGCTGCAGTGTTGCGAGGTGTTTTGAGTTTGCAGACATCACTCAAACACACCCTAGTCATTCCTTCAGTTAAAAACAATCCACAGAAAGTGCCCTACATTATGAACATGAGGAGGTCAAAGGGACAGTCTTTCTTCCAGGACATATGTTCCAGGGAACTGTGCAGGGGTTTCCTGTTCATTCACCACACTCTGATACTTAGGCTGATAACACCTCACAGTCTGGAAAATGCAGGGAATCGAGCCAGTCTTCACTCAGTGGGTCACTTTGTAATAATCCCTGGCCCTTGACCGTGTGCCTGCTTTCTGTGGTGTTTTCACAAGTACATGAAAGTAGCTCACTCTGCCAGGGCTCAGGCTGGATAAATATTTATCCTGCAAAGTCAGAGGCTCTGCTATGACTTGATCTTTGAAATCACATGGTTTTTATTAAGCTAACATTCTTGACAAGTCTTACAGGGCTGGCTTTTTGAGGGCTGTAGGAAAGTGTGTAGTCTGCAGCAGAACCGACCCCAGGCCTCGCTTATCCATAACCTTCATTTATTCTTAAGTTTTCTTCTTTTACAAACCACCAGCTCATGCACCAGTCAGGAAGAGAACATTTCTCCTTGTTAAATGAAAGTCTGCAAAGTCAGGTATGCCTGAAGGTAGAGGGGCTATGCGTGAGAGAGAGAGAAACAGGAAGAGCGAATTAAGCGATAAACCAGCAGATACACTGTTGGCCACATGCGGTGGATCCTCCCCGGCGGCAGGCAAACCGTGGCTGATTTGGAGGTTTGTTAAGAGCTGCACCCCAAGACTGGATGCATATGTGTAGACAACTGTTAAAGGACAGCATAGCAACCTCTATTAGTAGATGCAGTTAGGAAATCGAGCACCTAACTCAGTGATGGGCAGTCCAGGCTAGTGAATGGGCCACATGAGTAGTCCTCCTTCATCCCAGTGGGCTGCAAGATCGTCATAACCAAAGCGATCTCCTGGGATAGGATAGTTTTATTAATTGTGCATGTGCACCTAACATTTGTGGGGTGTGCGGATTGAACCATAAAGCTTTGATAAAGCTTTGATTGGCTGCAGAGGGAGCCCACGGCTCTCACAATATTGTGTGCAATTAGCACCCACCTCACTTCACATGCCCTTGCTGTACAGGCGCAGAGGTGAAAGTGAGCGGGGGTGCACAACTCCGGCAGGAGCTGGCTCAGCTGTGGCAAAAGCCAGAAGGAAGCATGTTAAAGAGCTGGCAGGGATAAAGAGCCAGGTTGCAATAGGAGAGTGTCTGTAAGAAAGTTTTAGTTACTGTTACCGCTCTACATGCAACCAGGCAATACGAGGTCTATGGCACACAGCTGAAAAGTTCTGATTCCATCCAGCAGAGTGCAGTGGTGCAGACAACATGTGGGTCACTTTAGCAACACCATCAAGAAAAAAACTCTGTGGACGGAAAGCAGCAGAATCTGTCAACCTTGCACATGCGCCACAGTAAACAACATGTCTCATGAACTGCACACAGAACCCTGATGGGATGCATGCAGCCTTCGGGCTTCAAGTTGCCCACCACTGATCTAACTGGCAAGGGAATGTTTTCTAGTTGTTATACGATTTGCTGCCTGCCAAGACATTCAGTGTCCTGTATGACCATCACCATATTCTAATGAATTGGTTACTAGATGTGGGCCTGTTGTCTGCACTGCTGCACTCTGCTGGATGCAATCAGAACTTTTCAGCTGTGTGTCATAGACCTCGTATTGCCTGGTTGCTGAAGGATGTTCTCTCCTATTTCAGATATGTAGGAGCTTGGGCTTTTGGAGCAGGCGAATCTGGATTGTATCCCAGTGACATTCTGAATGACCTGGGCCCAGTAGCAGTGTCCTAATCCAGGCAAAAGTTCCCTTGAGTTCATGGGATTTTATCTCTGCAGGATCAGGTCACATTGCGTGCATGGGCTGCATTTCAGTATGGGATTTCTTTTGGTTGCAGCACAGAAAAGTCTCAGTGCCCCTAACGCACCAAATTCCTGCATTTATAGAAAATGGATCATAATGAAACAAAGAATCTGTATATATATTTTAGAGATTTGTGTGTCCATCTGTCTGTGTGTCTGTCTGTAAGTCCATTTGTTCACAATCTTGTCCTAAATGGTAAGAGCTAGGACCACCAAATTTGGCATGCAGCTTCCTCTTCTCCTAACTTAAAGGAAGGTTGGGGTTTGGTTATGCCAGAAAAACAGGAAGTGCCTGGAATGGGACTGTTTTCCATAACTTAGAAAGGGAGGGCCACAGAGAGGAGGGATGTGATACTGAGAGTGGCCACTGGGGGCAGCAAGTGCAGCGGGGGAGCTATACTGCAGAGTGACCACTGGGGCACCACCAAGAGAGTAGGCAGGAGGGCTGGGGCTCTGCCATCTTGCCTGCCATCATACTGGGTAAGTAACCCCCCTACCCCCAGCCCTCCTCACCTGGTACCCCTGGCACCTCTCGGGAGGCCCTCCTCCCCATAAGAGAGGCTGGGGTCCTGGACCAAGCTGCAGGCTGGGGACAGCCTCCCGAGCCTGGCCGCCTGGACAGACTGCAGTCCTTGGAGGGGGTGCTGCAGCCTGGGCCCCCTGGGAGGAGTCACCCTCTGGGGAGTGTAGCCCTGGCCCCCTGGGAGGTAGCTGCCACTAAGCAGCAACACCCTTGCTGCCATGGGTGTCCCAGTAAGCTCTCACCCCTCTCCCGCCGGCCTCCCAGCCCCCTGGCCTGAGTGCTACACCCCTATGCCCTGCCCTGAGCTTCCCACCTCCTGCCTTGAGCCTCCCCACCCCGAACCCTGTGCCCTGAGCCCTGCCACCCTCTGCCCTCACCCTAGCACCTTCCACCCCCTGCCCTGAGAACCCCCAACCCTCCCATACCCCTGCCCCACTCTCTTTTTATTCTACCAAAAGAGAGAGAAACTGCAAATATTGTCTGTTCACATGCTCTGTCTATTGTTTGAATCACTTCCCTCTTTTTCTCAATACAAACTTCTTTTTCCCTTCATTTTTGAAAAAAATAGTCATTGAACTAAAGCCTGGCCATTTTCCTTTTATTTGCCACACAAACCCCAAACCCGTCACTTCACTTACAGACCCGAGCAACCCTGGGTACATCTGCTAGTGAGTAATAAATGCAGCGTCCAAATGGCATAGGAGGCTGAAGGAAACATGGAACATATATTGGTTCCTACTGGCGCTCTGAGCCAAGGTATCCAGGAGCCTTGCAGTCCAGCGCCGCCGTCAAGCTAACTCGAGGAAGCTGTTGGCAACACCCGGGAGCAGAAGCGCAGTGCCAGACGGGATTCTGGAGCCAGAAAGAGCATCTTGCGATGAAGTTTCTAGTCGAAAAATATCAGCCCAATTCTCGGAATGCTTTCCTGTCGCCACAAAACCCACAAAACGGTTGATTCATCAGTGGTCCTGACTACAGCACATCCTGTCTCCCAAGTTCCATGATGGGAGACTGGGTTGCTGTTAACCCCGAAGACACAAACCTGTTGCTGCAGAGCTCAGACTATAAACAGGGTAGCCTAGGAGAGGACAAACATTCTCCCAGCTCTTTGTTTGGGTTACTATTCCGTGTTTGTAATGGGTAACCCCGTCCTCTCTCGTTCTTTCAGATAGCCCCTCCTTTGTGCCCTGTAGATGTTTGCCCCGGGTACTTCGCACAAGAATACATTTTGCAAAGCAGAGGTGAGGCAGGTCTTTTAGGTTCCTGCAACGTGTAAAATCTGTGGGAAAGAGTTTACCCGGGGAAAAGAGATAACAACAGAATGGGAAGCCTGGCAGTTTAATATTTGCAGCTGTCTAGGTAGCAGAGTTACATCTGTTCAATCGGGGAGGTACATTTTGCCTTTCCAGCACCTTTCTTCCAAGATTCTCTAAACACTTTACAGGTGTGTTTGCCAACACAATCTCTTATGAAGCCCATTTCATTGGTGGCTAAATTGCTTCACCCAGAGTGTAAATGAATTAATCAGTGTCGCACAGTGAGACTGAGTCAAGAATAGAGCCCAGGACTCATGGCATGCCTTTCCCTGCTCACCCCACTAGGCATAACTGCTCCCCTCAAAAAATGCTTCAACTCCCACACACACTGGAGAAAGGGGCCTGGAAAGGCCCAGCTGCTGCCTGGCCCAATTTCCCTGGTGCAGGAGCAGAGGCAGAGAAAGCCACAGGCTGTCTTCTGAAGGTCCCTTTGCAAGCTCTAGCTCTGGCACTGTGCTGACCTGCAGGGTAGAGTTACTGGCAGAGAATGAGCCTCAGCACCATGTAGGTGAGATTCTGGGGCACATTGCTGCCTATAAGCAGCCAGAGACAGGCTGTTCTACCTTACATAGCCCTGCGGCTATGTAGCAGCTGAGGACTGGGAGGGGGCACAATTGTTAAACCCACTTTCCCTGGAACTGATGTGTGTAGTGCCAGCAGACCCCAGTTGTCTGCAAGCAGAATTGAACCTGGGACCTCTGTAGTTTAGCACAGGAGCCTCTACCCCCTGAGCTAGAATCTCACTGCCATGGAACTAGGGCTGTAGAGCAGGCTCACTCTTCTCTCTCTGTAAGTGGTCTCGGTGCCACTTGATGGGACAGTGCACCATGCCCAGAAGGTGAGTGGGTGGCACGTGTGTGCACAGCGAAGTGTAGACTCTCCCCCGGGCTGACAACTCATTGTGTGAGCTGTACCAAGGTGGTAAGAAACTCTTGGACATTGTCCTCGTTTTCTGTGCTGCAGTAGGACAGCCCAGGGTGAAGCAGCTTTGGCACAGAAGGAAGGAAAAAGAAATGGAGAGATTTCTCCTAAAGAAAGGAACAAAGTCACCCTATCCTGAAATTACCTCCCGTCCCGTGCTCGGAAATGGAGAGGCTGATGGCAAACCTCTCCCTGTCCTTTTCTGCTGCTTCAGAGAGGGTTTCTTTTTCTCTGGGTTTGGACTCCATAACAAATTGAGGGATTTGCTTTGAGCCAATTGCTTTCTTTGGCCTGGGATGCTGAGACGGTCCTTATTAGCACACAACATGTCGCTGGAGCTTAGATTACAAACTGGAAGCCTATTTGGATCATTAAGAGTAATTTAGATGAACTCTCAAGGAGAGCAGGGATTTATGTGATTGGATGGGAGGAGTGTGTTTTAAATTTTTGTGTGTGGCTAAAGTTGCACACCCAGCGCGTGCCTAGAGTTTTGTTTTTCAACCCCCATGTGTTGTATGGCCAATGTAGACCGATGTGTTTGAAGATTTTTAACCCTTGCTGTGTACAGTGGCATTTAACACTTAGACATTTCTTGGAGGTGAAGGCTTTGTGTTAAGCGGCAGGGGACGGAGCCCGTGCTCACGGCTTTGATTAAGGGCAATTGTATTTAAAGAATGTCCCTATTACCTTTGATGGTAAGCCAGGTGGACATGAAAGAAAAAAAATAGTGTATAAGAGAAAACAGGGGACATTGAATGAGGACCGCAGATTCGTTCCCTGGCTCTACCACCAACTGGCTAAGATATGTGGCATTAGGTGGTGATACAGCAAAACGCTTAAGCACATGTGAGTAGGGCAGCTGCCTCCATGGTTCTACCTAGTGGCTTCAGGGTGGCACTGGGGCAGCTCTGTGCCTCAGTTTCCCAATTCTGGAATCCCCAATAACTCCCCACAAGGTTTCCAAGCACAAGTAGGGTTAATTAGTTGCAGGAGGCCCATAAGCATAATCTGGAATTCCCCCAGAGTCCCAACAGTACATAGAATCTGGCAAGTCTCAGCAAACCAGTGGTCACCAACCCATTTCGGACGAAGACCCAAGATCCAGCGTGAAGAGCTGTGGCAAAAAGTTGCAGAGCAAAAAAGGACTGGCCCTTTTTGAGGCTTTTTGGCCTCAGCAGGCTCCTGCCTTTTTGATGCGGATGGCTCCCCTGCCCCAGTGGGCACAGGGGAGCTGGGACGCGTGGGCCATGGTCAGGGGACGCAAGGGCAGCTTCGTGAGCCTTGGGGGCGGCTTCGCGAGCCGCATTGAGGGGAAGAGCCACATGTGGCTAATGAGCTGTGGGTTGGCCACGCACCCAAGATACAGCATTGGCAGCTTTTACAGTGCTCTGGGACACCTCTGGTGTCCTGTTTTAGACTGTGGCATCTCCTTAGACTGTCAGGTCTGAGTCTGTCATTGCTCACCATGCCTCACACCATCCCTTCTCCTGTTTTCAATCTCAGGTCTAGTTCTCGCTCTTGCCCAGAGACATCATTGGGCTCCAACCTCTCTCATTCTTCAGCCCTGTCTGGCCCTCCAGTTTCAGCCCTCTGGCTCAGAGGACCGACTAGCATCTTCTTCTGCCCACCTGAGCTCTCTGTGCTTCTCGATCCCTTGGCTCTTCTGTCTCCCTCTCTGCCCTCTGAATTGGCACATGCCTTTAGGTTGTGCCTCATTTATAGCTTTCCAGAGGCTGGTCTGCCCTATTTATTGCACCTGGATTGGGATAGGAGAGCCACTTGCGTTTACGCAACCAGCTGCCCTGTTAAAAGTGCTGAACTTTAGGCATATCAACTAAGCACTTGCTCAAGTTCTGTGCTGAATCAAAGCTGACTCAGGTGTGTGATTCTTTTTTTCAAGTTGGGTCAGTCCATTCTATTGTCAGACTGTCAGCTGACAGACGTGGCCTTCTGCGTGCGGCGAATGCGGGCACTGTCCGGGCAGTATCGATTTCAGGGTCAGCTGAGGATCATAGAATCACAGAACACTAGAACTGGAAGGGACCTCGAGAGGTCATTGAGTCCAGTCCCTTGTCCTCGCAGCAGGACCAAGCACCCTCTAGACCATCCCCTGACAGGTGTCTGTCTAACCTGCTCTTAAATATCTCCAGTGATGGAGATTCCACAACCTCCTTAGGCAACTTATTCCAGTGTTTAACCACCCTGACAGGATCTCATGCTCTGCTAGTGCTGTCAGCCCCGAACCTTTCCCAAACCCAAACGCACTCGAGAGGTGAGATGGAAGTTGTTTGGTCTCTTTTAAGGCTGTGAAATATCCGTGAAAAAATCCCCTTTTTTTTTTCATCACAGGAGTCCACGTGATACTCAACATGACATTGGCTTTGGCAGGGTCGTCACAGAAAGGTTGAGCTAGGGAAAGCAAGTAGGAATGGGCATTGGTTTTAGTGTGCCTTGGTAAAGAAATGGATTAATAATTCAGATAAGGCAGGTAATGAACCTGCCTCACCTTCACCCACTGCTTTGTGAGATGGCGTCCTAAAGAGGCCCGGGATTAATAGGCCTTTCCTTTAAGGAAAAAAAAGAGGAAGCTGTTTACTTCTTAGTTCTTGCCATTCCCTGTGCTTAAATTAAACCAGTCTGCTTCTTTTTCCAGCCTCTCTTAGTGCTGGCGTCCGAGATGCTAGTCAGCGTAGTGTGGGTGGTATATATTAATGGCAACATGCTGTTACGGCTTTGATCCTCTCGGCCATAAACTGCTTCATGCTGAATACGCCAGGGGTGCCAACCAGCCCACTTTCTGGCTCCTATGCCTCTTGCCAGACGATGACGTCTGGCTCCGATTACCTGTACTGGGCCGGAATGTACCCGGCATTTCGTCATCATGCCCACTGTCAGAATGTATGACGCTCAGATGGGATTATTAGCCTTTCATCATATATTTGCCAACCCAATCTACTGCACTTTGGGGAGGAGAATGAGAGGAAATAAAATACCGGTCAGACTCAACATTCCTGCTTCTTCACCTTTTGGCTTCTCTTCCTGACTTTTCCTCAAATGTTTTGAGTTGGCTTTTGCAGTATGGTGTCACGGCACTTCACAACCTGCCATCACACCATATTTGGGTCCAGTGCCACGGAAAAGTCATGGCAAAGACGTGGTAGCAGTTTGTCCAAAGGCTGTCTTTTAAAAGGCTTTTTGTCAAGGAGGACTTGCCGGTTAGTTGCTTGCAATGTTCCCTCTATTTTTTCCATCCAGGTGCAGAATAAATTTTGTTATATGCACCAAGGCATGTGTGAATGTGCACCACCAATAAAAACACATGCTGCCCACTGTGGGTGGCTGTGGGCACTCTACTAATCAGCTGTGTGATACCTGAATCTCTCCTGGGTGGCTGCCCAAAAGCACAGTTAAAAAGGAACACTGGTCACTTTCACTAGTGGCTTATATCCAATGTTGCCTATAATGACTGAAAGTGATTGCCGTCTGACAGTGGATGGCCATACATGTCATATGCTGGAAGCTTCACTCTGTCTCGTATATAATTGTCCCCATCACCATAACAAAACCATGATCACAATTGCTAGCACGTAGCATCTGATCAGCATGTCTCAATGGGCAGACCAAGGACTAAATGAACATGGGAGATTGGACCTGATTTTGTTAGCTGTAGAGGCGGTCCTTTCACACCTGCTTTGATAAGCCCGCACTGATGTTGTCCATGTTATTGCTGCTGTGTGGCTCTCTTCGAGCACTTGCCTGTTCTGTCAGTGCCGTGCGGCATTGGCGTTCAAATGAAAAGAGACAAGAATTTTGACTTTAGGTTTTTAATCTTCAGGAGTCTGGTGTACAGCATTGGTGGGTCACAAGGGCAACTCAGACTCCAAACTCTAATAAATAGTTTCACAATGTGAGTTTGTTTCAAACTTGAGACGTCTTATGGATTTGAAACTTTGGCCTTGTGTTTCTCCCATAAGAGGAAATGTGCTGGCTGAGTTTAGCATTATTTTAGTGATTTTTTAAAACAAGAACTATAAAGAGGCTTTGAATATGTTTTTATTAAACATTTTAATATACCAGAACATTTCAAATGGCTACCACCCAGCTCTATTATAACTCAAGTGCCGTAACTATAATTCTTCAGTGATGCCATCTCAGGACAATGAACACAGGCGGATAGTTCTTCCTCCAGCGTCGTGCAGCATTCTGCAACATTTTGACCCAATTAAGTCAGTTTTATTCCCCCAAAATGTTTCATTAATCAGAGACTCATGTTTGCCTTGATGCAAATGGAAGTTCAAAGTATACTGTATCAGAGAGGTCTTGAGCTCTGGGTTGAGCAGATCTGCTTTGGGGAATTGTAGAAAAATCAGAGCATTTTTGTGGTTTTCCATGTGCGCTGTGGATCACATGTCTGCACAACCACAGTAAAGAGTATTGGGGTATCACTAACATTCTGGTAAAAATAGACTGGTGTAATCAAGCAACTTTCAGTACTTCATCAGTCTCCTTTGCTGCAATAGAAACTGTTCCGAACGATAGCTGACGGGCGGCAAAAAATGATGCGGGTTCAATGGGGTTAATTAGGAGGGGGAAAGAAAGGCATTGAACAAGTCAGAGAGGTCTGTTTCCATCCTGTAAAGATCCAACCTCAGAGGTCATTTTTCATAGCTGAGCCAAAGAGCTGTACTGTATGTGACTTCTAAAAGCTGTGAATTGTCGGTGGATATAGCTTGTTAGCCTTTTTTTCTGGGCATAGTCCTCTGACCTTCTTTCCATCTCTTTGTAACCCTTTCTATGGGAGTAGGTCTTTTGGTTTCAAAGCAAGCTCAAAATAACAAATGAAAAATCCATTTACAACGGTGGGGTGTGCTGAATTCCCCTTTGACTAGGTCATTAGGGGGCATTACAGGACTCCTATCCCACTCAGAAGGGGGAGGTGGCCTATGACACCCCAAATCAGGCTAAGAGGGGCGTCCAGCATACCTCTGAGGCACCCAGAGAGCACCCAAAGATGAGCAAATGAGGCATTCAATATCCACAGCCTGACAAGAGCAAGACAGCAAACTTTCTGAGCCCCCGGAAGGCTCAATTCACTTGGAGTTCTGGCCAGAATTTCAGTCCCACTCCAATCAGGTGTTAGTCATGTGTATTTGTTTTTGTGTGCACCACCATGTGGGGAGAGAAAGGCTTCAATAATTCATGTTTATAAAGCCCTTTGGGTACGTCTACACAGCAGCGTTATTTCAGAATAACTGACGTTATTCCGAAATAACAAAGAGCGTGTCCACATTGCAAGCCATTTCAAAATAATGTCGAGCTGGAGGACTTCTTACTCTGACTCCTGTAACCCTCATTTCATGGGGAGTAAGAAAGGCAAAGGGAGAGTGCTCTTCCTTCCACTTCCTTCTGTGTAGACAGCGCCAAAAGCCGAGTTAAGCTATTTCGACTTCAGTTACGCAATTGATATAGCTGAAGTTGCGTAGCTTAATTCGACTTTAGCCCTGCTGTGTAGACGTGCCCTTTGAGGTCAGCAACAGGAAGAGTTGTGGGTTCTGAGTGCTATTGTTGACCTATTGTGATTATATTATAAAACATCATTCCTACCCAATATTATTATTCCTACCCAATAATAATATTGGAGGCTGCTCAAGCACGGTGGGTACCTGAGCAGTGCTCGTTTGTGGAGAGTTGCTTTTCGTTAGGGACTCTAGTGATCCCCTTACAAGACTCTTCCCCATAGGTACAGCAATTTCTTCAGAAAACTGAGGAAAAGGTCCCATATATTTGACCGTGGGTCACTATCATGCATATTCTTGTGCTGATCGGAACTCCGTTCTAGGTTTCCATGATAGGTTGTATTTCTAGGACCAGACACACACACATACACACAGACCCACAGACAATTCTGAAGTGTGAAGTGCAGTGTAATGCTACATACATGAGTCTATGTATTTAACAGAAAGTTTTAGGGTCTGTTTCTCACCTCTACTGGAGGGACATTTTTCCTCAGGGCAAGTCAAGGGCAAAAGCATAGTTAGGCAGGCTGAAAAAGAATCTGAAGAACTAGCAAAAGACAAAAACCGAAAACTAGCAGCAAAAAAATTGTAAGTACAATCAGAAGCAGGAAGCTTGCCAAACAGTGAGGCCGCTAGATGATCGAGGGGCTAAAGGAGCACTCAAGGAAGTCAAGGCCATTGTGAAGGAACTAAATGAATTCTTTGCATCTTCACTATACATGGTCCAAAGGAGAGTCCCACACCTGAACCAGTCTTTTTAGAAATCTGAGGAACTGTCCTAGATTGAGGTGTCAGTACAGGAGGTTTTGGAACAAATCAATACATTACACAGCATTTAGTGACTTATTACTCACCAGTCCAGATGGCATTCACCCAAGAGTTTTGAAAGAACTCAGATATGAAATTGCAGAATGGCTAACTGTATAAGTACCTATCATTTAAATTTCCTCTGGAACAGGGGACAGCTGGAGGATAGCTAACATGATGCTGGTCTTTAGAAAAGGCTCCAGAAGTGTTCCTGGCAATTACAGGCTGATAAAATTAACATCAGTAGCAGGCAAATTGGTTGAAACTATAGTAAAAAATAGAATTATTAAACACATAGGGCTCATCTAGACTACGGGGAAGATTTGAAAGAGGATATGCAAATTCCATGGGAATTTGCATATCTTCTTCGGATCTCACTTTTGAAAGCGGAGCTTTCGAAAGTGAAAGTAGTTTAGGCGCAGCTTTTTCAACGAACCGCTCCCCTTTGTCGAAAAGCCGTGTGAACCTCATTTTTTGAGGAAAAGCGGCTTTTCGACAAGGGGGGGGCTCGCTGAAAAAGCTACGTCTAAACTACCTTCACTTTCAAAAGCTCCGCTTTCAAAAGTGAGATCAGAAGAAGATATGCAAATTCCCATGGAATTTGCATATCCTCTTTCGAATCTTCCCCGTAGTCTAGACATAGCCTTAGATAAACACAGTATGTTGGGGAAGAGTCAATGTCAGAGCTCCCTGTAAGATGAGCACTTGGGAAGCCACCAGCAGAGATTCAAATGCCGCCCTGGCTGATTAGCAGAGAGCCCACAGCTAGCAGCATGTGTTTCTACTGGTGGGGCAAATCCACATATGCCTCAGTGCACATAACAGTTTATTCCACACATGGATAGAAAAAATAGAGGGAACACTGGTCAACATAGCTTTTGTAAAGGAATAACATGCCTCACCAGACTATTGGTTCTTTAAAGGGGGTCAACATACATGTGGACAAGGGTGAGCCAATGGATCTTTGAGAACTGGACTTTCAGAAAGCCTTTATTTCTTCATTCAATGCACAGTCAACCTGTGGAACCCCTTGCCAGAGGATGTTGTGAAGACCAGGACTTTAACGGGGTTCAAAAAAGAACTATATACATTCATGGAAGATAGGTCCATCAATGCTTATTATCTAGGATGGGTAGGAATGATGTCCCTAGCCCCTGTTTGTCAAAGGCTGGGAATGGGTGACGAGAGGGATCACTTGATGATTGATTACCTGTTCTGTTCATTCCTTCAGGGGCAACTGGTATTGATGACTGTCAGCAGACAGGACACTGGGCTAGGTGGACCTTTGGTCTGACTCAGTATGGCCATTGTTATGTTCTTATGACAAGGTCCATCACCAAAGGCTCTTACACAGTGTAAGTAGTCATGAGATAGGAGGGAAGGTCCTCTTATGGATCAGTGACTGGTTGAAAGAGAGGAAACAAAGAGTAGGGCTAAATAGTCAGCTTTCACAGTGGAGTGTGGTAAGTGGTGAGGATCTGTACTGAGGCCACAGTTCTGACTCAGATTGGCCATGCTTATACCCTTATGTTACTCTTTAAGGGTAATTTGCCATCTCAGGAGTAGGCTAATTCAGGAACCTCAGTGGAGACTTCCTGGCATCCCAGGTCATACGAGCTGTTTTTTTCTTGTAGCCCAAGCAGAGCCGTTTTGTTTTGTTGTTTCCAAATTCCTCGGCACAGAGAAGTGAGTGACTTGCGCAGGGCCCCACAGAAACTTAACGGCATGGCCAACAGTAGAGCTCAAGAACCTGGATTCTCAGTGCCCTGTGTGGTGTCCCTGTCAGCACATTTCTTGGCACAGCTCTGTGTGAACAGGCCGATACCTGAGTGATGCTGATAGCGGTAGCCCGAGCGATAAAGTGGATGGTTAAACAAACCTGCTAACTTCTGTGTGAAGGTCACAATTTCAAAGCCGCAAGTTGGAGGTTAGGAAGCGGGATTTATGTGCAAACCTGCAGGTGTGGCTTAGAACTTATATTCCAGAGTCTGGGAGGTAACTTGTCGGCTTTCCCTTGTGTCATCAGAATGTCCTTATTTTGCATGTCCAGTCCAGCAAGTGAATTTTCTGTATCGCTTTGCCATGAGGAAGCACTGGGATATGCCGTCGATGGTCATTGACCTGTGAACAGTAATTACTGACTTAAACTGGCTGGGCTATTGAACCTGCAGTCAGTGCGTTGGAGCACAATTGCAAGCGTTTCAGTTACAAACAACCTGTCCCCATTCCCTGTCCACTGCCACTGCCACCTGCGAGGGCGGGATTAGTGTTTATAAAGCAAACACACTTGTGAACTTCCCTCCCAGGTTGCTTTCTAAATTTAGCATTCGATGATGGAATCCAAGAAACGTCCTGGCTTGTGTTCCTTTCCCGGAGGAGCAGCTGGGAGCTGTACTGGGAACTCTTTCTTCCTAGTAAACAGTGTTTTTCAAGATGCTGACTCATGCCACTGCATAAAGTTGCTCTCATCATTGAAGAACAGTATGCCAGGTCTGGGTGTGCTGCCCCGAATGCCTTCCTAGCACAATATTAGAGCTGTTTCTTAAGAACTTTAGAACATCAGAACGGCCAGACTGGGTCAGAGCAAAGGTCCATCTAGCCCAATATCTTGTTTTCTGATAGTGGCCCATGCCAGATGCCCCAGAGGGTGTGAACAAAACAGGAAATCATCAAATGATCCCTCTCCTGTCATCCATTTCCAGCCTCTGACCAACAGAGGCTAGGGACACCCTTCCTACCCATCCTTGCTAATAGCCATTGATGGACCTAACCTCCATGAATTTATTTAGTTATTTTGAACCCTCTTAAAATCCTGGTCTTCACAACATCCTCTGGCAAGGAGTTCCACAGGTTGACTGTGCGCTGAGTGAAGCAAAACTTTGGTTTGTTTTAAACCTGTAGCCTATTATTTTCATTTGGTGACTCCTAGTTCTTATGTTTTGGAAACAAGTAAATAACTTTTTCGTATTCACTTTTTCCACACCAGTCATGATTTTATAGACCTCTATTATATCCTCCCTTAGTCTCCTCTTTTCTAAGCTCTTTTCTTGTATATTGAATGCAAAATAGTTGCTTAAGAGAACAACAGTCTGTGTCTATATAGCACAGTTTAAAGATTCACCAGGAACTGCCAAGGACTGAATATGCCCCAGAGTTTGGAAGTTTAATTAGCCAGTCTGATTCCTGCTGTATTTGTAAATCTGCATATCGGTGCCTGTATTTTGCCCTGGCTCTTGCAAAGCAAACTCTTGCATATAGCTTGTTAACTTGCTCTAATCATTGGCTTTCCTAGCTTTGAACACCTGTGCCGTCAGCAACGGTGGATGCGAACACGACTGTGTGCAGCTGACCCTAACCCAGCATCAGTGCCAGTGCCGGTACAATTACCAGCTGACAGAGGATGGCAAGCACTGTGTCCGTGAGTCCGCTCTGAGCACGTGGAATGAATTGTGAATTCACAGGCGCTGTCCCTCCCATTTGTCTTTGCTTCCCCAGGTTTTAGCCACAGCTGGATGGATTTCAAAGAAGCTCAGTGCGGTGAGAGTCCCACATGAGCAGGGCCATTTTTAGGATTTAGGGGGAGGGAAATCCTATTAAACTGGTGCCCTTATGGCTGACGGCAGCCGGAGGAGGGGATCCTGCACAGTGCTATTCAACTGGTGCAGCAACGTTACCTGGGGTAGGCACATACCTCTGAAATGGCTTCATTACCGCTTGACTGGCTCTTTCCCAGGTTCGATGTCCTGCCAATAGCTGTGGCAGGCTTTGTCATTTTTTACATTCACTAGATACTCTCCGGAGGAGGCAGAGCCACAGCACAGGGCTAGGAGGAGGCAAGTGGGTGCATGGACATTAAGGGTATGTCTAGACTACATGGCTCTGTCACCAGAGCCATGTAGATTAGTTTACTAGACATACCCAAATGAAGCGGCAATTTAAATAATCGCCGCTTCATTTAAATTTAAATGGCTGCCGTGCTGTGCCGATCAGCTGTTTGGCAGCACAGCACTGTAGTCTGGACGCTCTGCGGTCGACATCAAAGGCATTTGTCGACCTCCCAGTTATGCCTCGTGGGATGAGGTTTACCGGGGAGGTCGATAAATGGCTTTGCTGTCGACAGCGGAGCATCCAGACTACAGCACTGTGCCGCCAAACAGCTGATCGGCAGCCATTTAAATTTAAATGAAGTGGCGATTATTTAAATCACCGCTTCATTTGGGTATGTCTAGTAAACTAATCTACATGGCTCTGGCGACAGAGCCATGTAATCTAGACATACCCTAAGACGCAGAGGTGCCCCAAATTTTCAGGTGCCCTACACAGCTGCGTATTCTGCCTATAGGTAAGGACAGCCCCGCACATGATTCTTCCCATGTTCCCACTCCCATTGCTAGAGCAGAACCCGACATGAAGCGGGTAATGATGATTTCGAGAGTAGCTTGTGTGGCTACCTGAACACAAACCAGTCAGGGGACGGGGGTGGATGGAGGAGAGGTGCCACCCCAGCATGCTCAGATGTGGAACAGATCAGTAGTTGCACTGTAGTGGAAGCTGGTGCCTATTCAGCGTATTACATTGCTTTGGCCATTTTCTGGGAATTATTTTGGAAGCTGAGGAGGAGCAGAAAGGAGTCTGGCCAACCCAAATGAAATTGCCCCGGGACATGCTCTCTGGAGGAGGTGAAGGGACAACAGTCTCTGCCACAGGAAGAGAAAACCCTGCACTTTTCTGCTGCTCTAACCAGGCCTGCTAATGAGGGGAGGTAAAGGGGGCAGTTGCCCGGGGTTCTGGCGATTCAAAGGGGGCCAGAGCCCCCGGCTGCTGCTGCTACTATGGCAGGGGCTGGAGCCCTGGACCCTTTGAATTGCCGCTGGAGTGCTGCTCCGCACGGCTCTGAGGGCTTGGGAGGGTGCGTGTGGTGGTTTGGGTGGTGCTAAGGGCTGACTGCCCTTGGCCCCGCCCCTTCCACCCAAGGCCCCACCCCTTCTGGGGTGGAGCCAGCTCCCCACAAACGTTGTTTTGGGGCCCAGGGTGGCTGTCGGCCATGCTGGCCCTAACACAGTTTTAAGGCTGTCCAAGCTTGAAGGGGGAAGGAACAGAAGCTCAGGCTTCTCATTCATAGCACTTGGCATAAGTTCTGAGAGGGGAGGTCTTTGTTGTGGAGCTGCTGGGAGAATAGGACTCTTTGGGACCTGATACATGGGGCTTCCGGTGCTATTTCACTGTTGCATATCTTCCTGGCTCCTGGAACAGGTCAGAATCAGCTTAGTTCTCCATAAAAAAAAAAAAAAAAACCTTGGAAGACATGGGCCCTACTTTTCCTTCCTGATCCTTGCACAGGGATGGGCCTACACCGTGTTCTGCTAGAAAATGATTCCTTAAGGTCAGCACATTGCTTTGCCAGGACCTTGGACTAGGCACACCCTTCTTCTCAGGTGAGGCACAAAACCAAGGTCCTGCATATTCCTATTTAGCACATAAGAATCCCCAGAGCTCACCTCCCTGGTTGTCCTGGCCTAATTACCACTTACTTGCATTCTGACTACCAAAAACTCCCCTAGTGATTTCAGGTGGATACGATGGTGGCCTAAAATGTGCAGTGTTTCTGTTAGCTGTTGAATAGCTGCCATGCTTCGCCCCAGAAGAGTCGTGCTTTATCAGGGAAGGGCCTGCGGTGTACATAGAGTCAGCAGACTTGGTAAAGTACTTTGGGATCGTGTGGGGCAGCTGATGCCATGACCGTTTTGTGCCCACAGCCCGTGGGGCAGGCAGGCTCTGCCAGGGACTGCTTGGTAAATGCATTTCCAGAGAGTCCTTGAAAGAGTTCAGGGTTCACTTGGAGCATTGGGCCAAGTCCAAGGCACCCCTCCCAGCGTAGGATGAGTTTTTCTCCCAGGAATGGCGCTTCTCTCTTGTATTGATAGTCGGATTAAGTGAGCGACAGGTTCTCTCTGATATCCATGACCACTCAGTGCTTTGTTCTTCCACTCGGCTCCTGCCAGCGAGAGCGAGGATCTGGCTGAGATGGTGTTCGCTTACTCCCTGCTCTGTTTCTGCAGTGAGGAACCCGTGTGCTGATCGGAACGGAGGCTGCATGCACCAGTGCCAAAACCGCCGGGGAGTAGTTCACTGTGAGTGCCACCCTGGCTACAGACTGGCAGCGGATGGCAAAAGCTGTGAAGGTACGGTTCCCAAAAAGTGCCTTGTAAGGAGAGAGACACGGCCTTTGCCCTGCTCTGCGAACTATTGCTAATGTCATTGGAAAAGGTTCAGAAAAGGGCAACATAATGATTAGGGGTTTGGAATTGATGCCATATGAAGAGAGATTAAAAAGTCTGGGTCTTCTCAGCTTAGAAAAGAGGAGACTGAGGGGGGATAGGATAGAGGTCTATACAATCATAACAGGTGTGCAGAAAGTGAATAAGGAAAAATTATTTACTTGTTTCCATAACATAAGAACTAGGGGTCACCAAATGAAATTAATAGGCAACAGGTTTCAAACAAACCAAAGGAAGTTTTCCTTCATGCAGCCCAGAGTCAACCTGTGGAACTCCTTGCCAGAGGATGTTGTGAAGACCAGGACTTTAACAAGGTTCAAAAGAGAACTAAATAAATTCATGGAGGTTAGGTCCATCAATGCTTATAGCCAGAATGGGTAGGAATGGTATCCCTAGCCTCTGTTTTCAGGGGCTGGAAAGGGTCGACAGGAGAGGGATCACATCTGTTTCTGTTCACTCCCTCTGGGGCACCTGGCATTGGCCACTGTTGGCAGACAGGATACCGGGCTAGATGGACCTTTGGTCTGACCCAGTCTGAATGTTCTTATGTCCGTGCATGTTAGTCCAACTAGCCAGTCTAACACAGTGATGAAGGAACCTCAAGCTTTTCCAGAGGTTCAGATCAGGAATGCATCCAAGATTTCCTGTGATTAGCTGAAATCAGTCCAGCAGCCTTACTTCACAGCAGCAGGGCAGGCAGTCTCCTGTGAAGAGATTAATAGTGCCTGATTTCCAGCCCTTCTGTTTGCCGGCGTCTCGGCTTATGGTCACAACTCCATTGAGCAAGCGAGGGTGGGAGGTGCAGGAGAATGTAAGGAATCCCCGCCTCCTTTCACAAACAAGTCAGAAACACCTTCAATGAAATGCTTGGTCTCTGGTTTGAGTCCGGGGCAGAGGTTTTGGAAAAGAAGAAAGCATACGACCCGCTATTCCTACCTAGGCAGGCTTCTGAGCCAGGGATCTCAGCATCCAGAAATGCAGTCATGCAGGGCGAAGGAAAGACCATCACAAGAGTTTCCGAGCTGTGCTCCAGACCAGTCGAACCGTGGATGTTTGCCATACCCCCTCTTTGCATCCCTGCTCTCCTGACATCCCAGTTAACTCCATCATGCAGTGTCCAGCGTTCACCTTTTGGGAGGGACAAGAAGCCACTCTGCGGTGGGCAGTTCAGAAAGGAGACCCACAAATAGTCCCTCACTGGAATACACTGGGAGCAAGAGCTGGGCTTCTTCAGGAGGGCATTCCCCCATCAGAGCTTGGTTTTGGTGATCGCCTGCCTTTCTCTTGCAGATCTGGATGAATGTGCGACCGGGCTGGCCAGGTGTGCACAGCTGTCTCAACACTCGCGGCTCCTTTAAATGCACTTGTAACCCTGGCTATGAGCTGGGGGAAGATGGCAAGCAGTGCTACAGTAAGTATAGGCCACCTTGCCAGGGCTCGTTAGCCCCCAGGCAATGAGGGGAGAGGTCTCTGTTTTGACCGGGTTAAAAAAAAGGGAGGGAAGGGGGTAAATAATGAGAAAATCCTTGACAAGCCTTTGTGTGACATTGTTCTACAATGTGAGTCCTAAGCATCTTCAGTGGCATCCCTCAAGGGACGCTGAGGGGTCTGCTTATTCTCCCACCAGGACAAGCGCTGGGCCAGGTCTTTAAAGCTGTCATGAAAGCACATAGTTTTGATGCTGTATTAATAGCTGTTTAAACCCATTGGACCAAATTCTGCCCCTCTCTGTCCTCTCCAGAAGTGGGTGAGACTGCAGAATTGTAATGGAGGCAGAACTTGATCTAATGTGGCCCATTGATTTCTTCTAGGGGAGAAAGGAGACATTTCAGGTTATGAAATGATGAAGCAAACAAGGGGCTTGAGTACATTGGCACTTTATGTCGCCAAAATGTGCCTTTTGATGACAAAACAGTGAGAGCATTTACACTGCGATGTGACTTTTGTGAGGAAAACCACCCCAGTTTTGGCAACAAAAAACTTCCAGTCCCACGAAAGCCTTTGGTCTTTTCCCCAGTTCTTTTCATTGAGAAAACTGGCTTCCACCAATACCCCACAATTCCTGCCCTGATGGCTCTTCTCAGTGTTTTGTGATCTCTGCTACCCTGCTGGCATGTGCCCCTCCCCTTTCAAAACTCTGGGAAGTATCTGACAGCTGAGTGAGCTGCTCCGTTTGGGGAACAAACAAAGAACTAATTATTGGACTGCTCCTGTTCTGCCCAGTTAGGTACACAGCAGCAAACAGACTGGACTTGATGACCTGTCGAGGTCCCTTCCAATTCTAGTGTTCTATGATTCTGTGATTCTATGAGACTGACACAGTACCTTTGTTGGCAATGCAAGCTTCACCTACATACATTGCCCCTGCTGGCATGCCTCAACCTGGCTCTGAAATGACCACTGCTAGAAGTGAGGCCAGGTCTACACTCAAAGGGAACGTTGAATCAAGATATGCAACTCCAGCTTCATTAATTACATAGCTGGAGTCAACATACCTTTTTTCACTTTTCCTTGCCATCTCTACAGCGGGAGGCCAATGGGAGCAAGCACTCCTGTCAACTTCCCTTACTCCTTGCAGAAGCAGGAGTACCAACATCCGACGGGGGAAGGAAGGCTCTGAGTTTGATTTAGCAAGTCTTAACTAGACTCACTAAATCAAACACCAGAAGATCAATCGTGGCAGTGTTGATCTTCCATCTAGTGAAGCCATGGCCTGAGAGATTAATTCATTTCTGCATCTCTTTGAGGTTTTGGCTGCTTGGCTAAAACTGCCAGAAAGGGCCCAATTTAGGGCTTTTTGTGATGTTAATTTCCTGCAAGAGTCCTCACATGGTGCATGGTTAACATTTCTTATCTCAGCAGAAGGCCTGCCTTTCATAACAACCTAACCACTCTTGCAATGGCAACAAAGGGAAAATCATAGAATCATAGAACACTAGAACTAGAAGGGACCTTGAGAGGTCATCGAGTCCAGCCCCCTGCCTTCACAGCAGGACCAAGCACTGTCTATGTTCTTCAAACAATAATAATCATCATAATATGTTCTTCATTTCATTCCAAGTGAAAGACAAGCCCTCACTCTACGCCTGGGCATGGCTCTCTGCCCCATGTCAGCAGAGACACAGAGGCAGCATTCGTGGCTTTCATGCTCCCACTCCAGGACTTCCAAGTGCTGAAGATAAATATCGCATAACATATAGTGATGAAAACACCGAAACTGTTGTTTGGAAGCAATGTACGGAACTGAGCCAAAGTCCTTTCTGGGACAAGTTCCTCTGTGCTTGCAAAGATTTTAATTAGCTAGCCTGATTTTAAAATATGTAATTAATAAGTTTCATATTGGCCATAAAACAGCTGAATTAAAAAACCCTTTTTATATCATTTGGCAAAACCCATGTGTCTGTTTGCTACTCATGTTTCTTCCAGCATTACAAAAAGTGGCTCCAACTCGCCTGGCGCTCAGTATCTGAATGTTTCTGTAATTAGCTCTGTGCTGCGCTGCAGTTTCTAGCTGTCATTAAATCTGTGTGCAGAATCGACAGCAAGGAGATGGGCCAGGTTCTGGCAGGCCGCAGGCGTTGGAGCTGGTCCGAAAGCAGCAGTCAGCAGCAGGAGTATGCAGGGGGGTTGTCTGCCCGTTTTCAAAGCTGTTTGAAAGGTTGCAGAGAGGCTGCCCCGCAATTCGGCCAGATCAGGGTTTGTGCAGGGACGTTATGGGGTATAGGGTTTTGTGAAATGCATATGATGTGTAGCTCTGCAGAGCCACGTATATATGCTTTATGTCCACGGTTCATTTTCGCAGATGTGGATACACACTTTGTATATAAAACCCTGCAAATTTGTGGCTCTCTGCTCTATATCCACATCCACGAACGTGGGTTTGGATATCCGTGGCTCATTTTTGCGGATATAGATGTGGGTGCGGATAACAAATTTTATATTCATGCAGGGCTCTAGTAATGTGTTTGTGCATCATTACCTGTCCCCGCTTTGACCTCCGCATACTACAGCTACCCCCAAACCCGCTCTCCTGTTCCTACTCGTATTATTCCCGAGGGCTGGGCAAAGACAGCCATTCGATGTGCACACACCTGTTCTGGGAGTCTGTTATCCTACATATGGAGTGCCTGCCTGAATGGGGCACTGGAAAGTCAGGTGTGGCAGACATGGCTTGGCCCTGATCCCCTGGGAAAATACTGTGCACATGTTACAAGATGCCCCATCCAGCCTGTGTGTTTGCTTTCCAGGGATAGAGATGGAGATTGTGAATAGCTGTGAGGCCAATAACGGTGGTTGTTCCCACCTCTGCAGTCACACCAGCTCCGGCCCTGTCTGCTCCTGTAACTTTGGTTATCAGCTTGATGAGGACCAGAAAACCTGCACTGGTAAGGGGAGCAGCCTGTGTGCAGAGATGGCACCGTGGCTTGCTGAGTGATATGTTATTCCCTTAGAACTTGGGGTAATTCAGGGCATGTCTATGCTATGGAAATCGATCTGCTGAAGGTCGATCTTCTAGCATTTGATTTAGTGGGTCTAGTGTAGACCCCCCAAATCAAACACTGAGGGCAGCCCCTACTGGCGTCTGGTACTTCTTGTTCTGTGAGGAGTAAAGGGAGTACCTCTGTCAGCCTCCTGCAGTGTAGGTCCCAGTACTGGACATTTCTCCTTCCCCAATTTACTTGCTAATGTAACCCACACACCTAGTGTGGTTCCCTGTCCCAGGTAGTGGCACTTAGACAACTTACAGGGGCAGATAAGAACAAGAGACCACTGCAGCCTAGGCTGAGAGCCATCTGGCTTTTAGTCAAGCCGTAGAGCAATGTTTCTTAAACTGTGTTCTGTGGCACACCGGTGTGCCCTGAGGCAGTTGGAGTGGCGCGGAGAACAGCAGAGTTCAAAATGGCCACCCTTAAAGAGGCAGGCGACCTTTTTTTTCTCAATAACTTTCCCTTGACCCCCTTTTTTTTTTTTGCTTAATAACTTTCCCCCTGACCCTTTTTCTCCCGACTTTTTTTCTCAGCAAAAAATCCTTGGTGTTCCTCTTAAAAAATTATTGTTTGGTGTTCCTCGGTCTTAAAAAGTTTAAGAAACATTGCCGTAGAGGCTCCTACACTAAGCTCCAGAGCTCCGGGTGGCATTACACTGGGTATTGAGTCACTTTTCAAATGCAGTCAGATGAATGGTAAACACCAATGTATTTTTTTTAAAAATCTGCTCTGTTTAGAGACCATTTGAAACATGAAGTTCATGGAGATCTCCAACAAATAATCCTGACTGATGATTACAGTGCTAGAAGAAATGTTCACTCCATCTTTCTCATTCTTTCCTGCTACATCCAGAGGTCAGGGGACCCTTGCACGCAAGACAGTGCCTGCTTTATTTTAGAGTGGTAGGAAGTTGTCAGCTGCCACAAAGGGAAGGGACTGTCACGTGCAGATATTATGTTTAAAACATATGTATTGGTGATTTCTAAAATGGCACATTGTTTCCATTATTGATTGGGGATGCAGACATTTGCGCTTTGCCTTTAAACAAATCACAGGCCAGAGAAGGTTGTTCGTCAGACAGTTTAGAAAAGAGGGGCTGGGACAGATGCGTGCATCAGCTCTCTACAAAGCAGAAACTCTCAGATTTGGGGCTAGCTGATATGTGTTGTTTTCTGTCTTTAGATATCGATGACTGTGAGGCCCATTCTCATTGCTGTCAGCAGGACTGTTACAATTATCCTGGTGGCTACGACTGTGTTTGTTATGCTGGCTACAGGCTCAGCACCGATGGTTGTGGGTGCGATGGTAAGTAGCAATGCCTAGCTGGGCCATTGTGGGGGACAGAGGAAGGGCATTGGCTCAGCTCTTCTGCATTACAGTATTGGACGAGGCCACGTTGACACTAAATGGAAGATCGCTGCTGCCATGAGCGATCTTCCAGAGTTTGATTTAGCAAGTCTAGCTAAGATTTGCTAAATCAAACTCAGAGTGTGTCCCCACCAGCTGCCAGTACTCCTGCTTGTGCGAGGAGTAAGGGAAGCTGATGGGAGCGTTTGCTCCCATCTGCCTCCCACTGTGAGGACGGCAGGGAAACTCGAATCAAAATACATCGACTCCAGCTACATAATTGACATAGCTGGAGTTGGGTATCTTGCTTTGACATTTCCTGTGAATGTAGACCTGGCCTTAGTGACAACCACAGGCATGACTGTGTGGGTCCTTCTGCTAGTCTTGTTATGCTTTGATTTACAATTATATTACACTTATGATAAATGTCAAATCAAACGTAAAGGCTTATTTTTGTTGATTCCTCTTAGTAGGAGAAAAGAAGCAAAGAAACACACAAGTAAGACAGAGATTAGCTGCAATATAGTATCAGCTAAAAAGCTCAGTTTGGAGCCAACCCAGATTTTCCCAAAGTTGAAGAGAGTTGGTTTGGACCCACCTCTTCTACCAGTTCATAGAAATGCCATTTTGTATTGCATGCGATAGACCGATATTCCCCTTAATTTTGGCATTAAAGTTGTCCAGGCAAATGCCAATGTGTCTACAAAAATATAGCTAGGAAGATAATGATGTATGAGAGCTCTGAAGGGAGTCAACAAGAAATTCTTCCATATAGTCCCAAACAGCTTTCCATTTCTTCCAATTATTTCCCCCAGCGAATGTCAGTTTTTCCACCAGTTCTGTACTGAGTAGCTCATTTAGCCAGTCAGAATACAGTTAATGGGTGGGATTTGGGGTTTCCATTCCTTGATGATAGCCTGTTTTGTCACTAGCATAGCTATCCGGCCCCATTTTATGTTATTAGCTGGAAGATTAACTTAATCCAACTGGCCCAGCATCTATAGGCTGATTCTTAAAACTCAGGGAAACTTTATTTTCCAGTATCTGTGGCTGACTTGCTTGTGTGATCTTTGTTCAGTATAAAGAAATGTTGGCAGGTCCACATGGCTGAATAAGACAGAAAGACGACGTCTGTTTAGGCATAGATATTGGTAGGCTGAATAAATCCCTTAAATGGGAAGGAGAAATTATTCTAATTCCTTCTCTGATGTGGGAGAAACAGAATCTTCAGGCTCCAGAACTCTCAGCCTAGTAATGTCCTCAGCACAAAATTGATTTAATTTTAGAAAGTCAGGCAGGAACAGAAAAACTTGTTGTCAGTCTCTGATTCAATAGGGCCAAGTCTCAGAGGGGCACCCATGTTAGTCTGTATCTGCAAAAACAGCAAGCAGCCTGTGGCACCCTGGCCCTGGTCTACACTAGGGCTTTATTTCGAAATACCCCCCTTAGGTTGAATGAATAAGTGGCGCATCCACACTGCCAAGGCCGGTATTTCGAAATAATGGGCTGCTTATTTCAAAATCTGTACCCCTGATTTTCTTGGGGGAATAAGGCTCATACCGAAATAGTTATTTCACACTATTGCAGTAGTGTGGGTGCTCCGGTGCTGCTATTTTGAAATAGATCCTCCCCAGAGTCCTTCAAACTAATTATATAATATATGGAGACATACCATCTCATAGAACTGGAAGGGACCTTGAGGTCTTTGAGTCTAGTCCCCTGCCCTCACAGCAGGACCAAGTACCATCCCTGACAGATTTGCCCCAGATCCCAAAATGGCCTCCTTGAGGATTGAGCTCACAACCCTGGGTTTAGCTGGCCAATGCTCAAACCACTGAGCTATCCCTCCCCTGCTTCCTGGGGCTCTAAGTCGAGGTAGCGTGTCCACATTAAGGGAGCTTGCTTTGGACTCATTTTGAGGCTTCCCTGTAGTGAGGATACAGAATTTCAAATTTGTTATTTCTGGACTTATTAAATCAATTTTAGTTATTTTGAAATAGTTTCCTAGTGTTGACATGCCCTTAGGGTATGTCTACACTGCCACCCTAGTTCGAACTAGGGTGGCTAATGTAGTCATTCGAACTTGCAAATGAAGCCCGGGATTAAAATATCCCCGGCTTTATTTGCATGTTCAGCGTCGCCATTTTTAAATGCCGGTAGTTGAACTCCTGCCGCAGCTACACGCGGCATGGGCTGATAGTTCGAATTAAAGCTCTAATTCGAACTACCATTACTCCTCCTGCAATGAGGAGTAGCGGTGGTTCAATTAAAACTTTAATTCGAACTGCTTAGCCCGTGCGGCGTGTGCAGCGGCGCGAACTACGACATTTAAAATGGCGGCGCCAGAACATGCAAATAAAGCGGGTATATTTTAATCCGGGCTTCATTCGAGTCACAGTTCGAACTAAATAACTAACACCTTAGAGACTTACAGATCATTCTGTTAGTCCTAAGAGTGCGTCTACACCAGTCATGTCAAACAGGCATCTGGCAGGTCGCATGTGGCCTGATTGAAGTATTTTGAAGCCCGCCATTACATTTTAATAAAAAAACAAAGTGCACTCGGCCGAGTGCAGATCACAGCCGGCTGGCCACTCTGCGCATGGTGCCCCAGCGACTGCTCACGTCAATTGCATAGCTTATTTTGAAATTGGAAGCGTCTGCACAACACTTATTTCGAAATAGAGCCCTCTTCCTCTGACTTCCCTCACTCCTCGTACAATGAGGGTTACAGGAGTCGGAGTAAGAAGTCCTCCAGCTTGACAGTATTTTGACACTATTTCGAAATAACTGCTTGCTGTGTAGACGCAGGACTAAGTTATTTCGAAATAATGTTGCTGTGTAGACGTACCCACGGTGCCAACAGGACTCCTCGTTGTTTCTGAATTCTGTGTATGCCTTGGTGTCTCTGACCTATACGAGACATGGGCGCATGTAGCTATCCTTCCGTGTATGTGTTTTAGACGTGGATGAGTGCTCCTCAAATAATGGGGAATGTGAGCACACGTGCCAGAACATGGTGGGGTCCTTCCAATGCAGCTGCCAGACTGGATACAAACTGGATGAAGACCGGAGGAGCTGTATTTGTAAGAAACCGTATGTGTGTGTGTGAGAGAGAGAGAGAGAGATTTCCTGTGTGTGTGTGTGTGTGTGTGTGTGTGTGTGTGTGTGTGTGTGTATGAAAGAGAGAGAGGTGATTTCCTGGTGTGTGTGTGTGTGTGAAAGAGAGAAGTGATTTCCTGGTGTGTGTGACAGAGATTTCCTGGGGTGTGTGTGTATGTGTGAGAGAGAGAGCTTTCCTGGGGAGGGATGTGTGTGTGAGAGAGAGAGATTTCCCGATGAAGGTATTTATATATAAAATCTTCAAGAGGAAATGATAGGAAGTGAAAACAAGGGTTTCTTATATCTCCCCCTTTCCTTCCCTTACACTGCTTTCATCTAGTGTCATTTCCTTACGTATTTTTGTGTGTAATCCAGTCGTTTTCACTGTAGGGAGGCCAAATCTGAGCTTTCCAAAGCAATCTAGGCGGATTTCAATGTGCATCTTTTTAAGGAATGGAAGGCTCATGTCTAAATCCTCCAGGCTGCTTTGAAAGTATGCTGGGTGGCAGATCTAAGATTTATTAAACCCTTTCTGAACCTGTGCTGGCTTCTTCACAGCTCCATTATTGACACGCGCTGGTACTGTGAACGGGATTATCAGAACCCCCGCAGCCTGCAGCAACGGAGACAGATATTTTCCCTACTTTCCCAGACACTTTCCTCCTGGCAGGGTTGAGATATATCTTCCATTAATCTTGTTATAGGATGCAGAGGTTTTTCTGTTGAATTACAACGATGCAGTTCATGGTAGCTGCTGAGGCGCTGTGGAGAAGCCAGGAGAAGGTGGGAAACGGAGGAACCAATCTTAGCTGTGCCATGCCCCCTCGCGTTTGTGCTCTCTTTTTGTTAATTTTAACCAACGTAAGAGTGCCCCTGCAGTAGCTTGAGATGGTGGCCTTGCATTGTGTAACAGAAACCTTGCATTGGTTTGCTGCCTCCTGGGAACTCAGATCTCACTGCAAATATAAAATACACACCTTTTAGAGATACATTTGACACTCTCAGAATGGGAATGGTATACAATTCTAGATTGAAAGAAATAAAAGAAGGTGGATGAAGGAAAGAGACAGGGAATGAATCACAGTCCCCAGAGACAGGGACAGTTGTGTGGGACACTGGAGCAGTCTCTAAAACAGGAAATCAGCACCCAACGCCATTGACTCTGTCCAATCTTGCTCTCTTTTCATTTCACGTTTTCTGTGTCCTTTGCTCATCTCTTGTTTATCTCTCATCTCCCTGGGCCTTGAATCTTTCCTCTTTGCATTGGTGATTTGGATGGCAATGTTCGCTCTCTCCCCGTGACTTTCCCCAGCTCTAGATGACCTTGTGGAAGCCGTGGATGGACGACACCCCATCCTTCGCACCATCCCTCACGTCGCCGTCCTGCGAGATGAGTACACTCAGCTCCTGGATGAAGAGTTTGAAGAGGAAGAGGTGGAAGCAAGAGGAGAGCATACGCTTTCAGAAAAATTTGGTGGGCATTTGGTAGCAAGGGCATGTGGAAAGTTCTCTGGTGCTTTGAGGAGTAGCAGCACTTTTGGAACTAACTTTTGTGTCCAAATTTGCACGTGCTGCTGAGTGCATCCAGAAAGAGGCTCACAAACCTGTGTTGCTGGCAAGACCCCCCGCATTGCTGCACGGATCGGGGGTGCTGCCGTCCATCGAGCCTGTGCAGGTTGGGTGGCGGCGCACTCAGCGCCGGTTGTGGTGGGCAAGTCTTTGCTTGCAGATGGAAAAGTGGCGCGCCCCTTTTCTATAGACACTGCCAGTTATATTATGCAAACGTGAGCATTCCTCATTGCAAAGCTGGGTGGTGGGTGAAGGGGAGGCAAGCCCCCAACCCTGCCCTCAGCCCTGCTCCTTCTGCTCAGGCCCTGCCTCCAGCATCACATGGAGGTGGGGCATTGCGCGACCCCAGCCTCCCGGGCCCTGGAGCATGGGGAGGGTGGGCTGTGCGTGGCCCCAACCTCTCTGCCCCCAGTATGCGTTCTGGGGCTGGAGCATGGGCAGGGCCAGGCTGGTGGTTTGGGAAGGCTGTGCCTTCCCCCGCCACACATACCCACCACCCATGGTTGTAACCAGGGCTCGCAATGTGTCGCTTAAGGCCTTAACCTATTTAACACCAATATCTCGTCTCAGACCATTGGTTTGCTGCCAAGCAGAAAAGGCACCTTCCCACCCACCTTCTGCGCTTCTGAGTTTGGATTCATGTGTAACCTCTCATTAAACACCGAGTGGGACGTTCTGGCTCTGTTTAAGTCTTGTTATTGATTCCAGCAGCGCCAAGACTTCCCCGCAATCATTCCAGGGTCTCGCGGCTTCTGATAGGAACCCTCACAAAGGGCAGACCATTCCCTGGCTCTGTGCTGGGTTCCCCACGTGTCCCAGACACCCCACTCCAGCACCGTTGCTCCACGTGTATTTGCTGGAGGTCCAGTGTCCCTGAGCGCGGTGGGTTTGGCTGCCCAGCGGAACCCGTCAGCTCGCTGAAGCAGCTTTGGGAAAGGCCTCTCATCCGCAGCTTCTCTGTGTTCCAGTCTGCTTGGAGGAGACCTTCGGTCCCGACTGCAGCCTGACGTGTGACGATTGCCGCAACGGCGGTACGTGCCGTGAGGACCGGACGGGCTGTGACTGTCCGGAGGGCTGGAGTGGAATCCTATGCAATCAGAGTGAGTTAAGTTGGGGAAGGGACAAGCAAAGGGCTGGGGGATCAGACGGGTTTGGTGTTCCTTCCAAAAGCCAGTCAAACAGAAGAGTGAAGTGAGCACAGCCTCCCAGCTGGTCTAATTAGCACTAACGGCTCCGGCTTTTCTTCACCCATTGCTTGCCTTTGCCGTGCGTGTGTTGGCGCAGCATGGGGTAGTCACTTGACAAAATCCCTAATAAAGTTCTTTGCCTTCCCTTACCAGATAGATCCCAGAGGGAATGAATCTAGAGTTCAGCCCTGCACATGTCTGCATTTGGTGCTGGGTCTGAGCTTAGCTCTCAGACGGCACATAAACCTATCGGTTGTGAATTCAACATATTACAGACTTGAAGACTAAGAAACTATTTAAGGCACTAAAGGGAGTCCTCCTAATTCCTCCTTCCAACTGAACCTCTGGCTTCAAAGCTGTTGGCAGTTCAGATGAAGGAATATGTTCCCTTTGGGCCTCTTTCAGTGTAACCATTATTGGCATTTGTTGCCCATTGCAGAGTAGCGGCTGCGCTTAGTGGGTATTTGCAGATGCAATTTGAATTTGAACTGCAAAATCTGGGTTCTCCAACCAGGACCCTCTGGTCTCCTTACTTTGGTTTTTAAATATTTGGAACTGTGTTTGCAATGAGTTGAAAGGGAAAGACTAGGTTGCCACCCATCTCTCTGGGTTCATGCCTGTAAATAGAAATAGGACTCCATGATTCTGAGGCAAATCTATTTTTTAAGTAAGTAATTTTAGCTGTCTCTATTTCAGACAAGACTAGATCAAAATGAATATGTAGCTTGACAAAATGGTAATGAAATTGGCAGCTGGATTTCAAGGTTTATTTTCTTAAAAAAAAAAAAAAAAATTGGAATGTACCTGTCAGTCAACGGTGCCATTTCGGCAGAGCGTGCGGGGTGGGCAGGAGCTGTGCGTACCGGGATGCGGCTGGCTTTTCTTCCCATTCCCCTGACTGTCAGGGAGTGAGGGGAAGTATCCGGCTTCTGTGCAGACCTCTCACTCCTGGCTGGTGAAGGGAAGGGGCAGAGGAGTAATTCATGGAATCCAAGTACTTTCCCCTCGCTCCCTGATAGCGAGGGGAACGGATGAAAAGCAAGCCGCGTCCCCGTACGCATGACTGTCACCCCCACCTTCCCAAAACAGTGCCCTTACTTTCAGCAAAAAAAGGTAAAGCTGAAAGAGTTTGTTTTTCAGGTATTTTCCATAGGGTAGGGTGAAATGCCGGGGGGGTTGCCGGTAGAAAGAGAAGAAGAAAAATTCAGAGGCTTGAATAAGCATCTAAACTGAAGCATAGCTCTGATTTTTGTTCAGCTTTGCCTGGGTTTGTATACACTAGGAACTGTGATCCATTGACATGTTTGGCTTATACCTATTGCTACCATCATGAATGAGGTGTACAGCACCATAGAAGGCAAGATCCCAATCCTGAAGAGTTTACAGGCTAATCCAGAAAAATACAATACATGGGATAACAGGCCTCATGCAAGGAGGGAAAAAAAACAGTCAAAGGGTTGAAACTGGCCTGTGTCCCTGCCCCCGCACTGGGATACACTGGAGCAGAGAGGTGCAGGCCAGGAATGAGAAGAGCCCAACTTGCACAGTGTATTGGCTTCATACATTCCCACGCCCATTGCTCTGTTTGACTGCGGCCTGTTTGAATCTCTGCCATGCCAGGTTGTGTTTGCTGCACGTCAGGCAGGTAAAGGTCTCGCTGAGTTTGCTGGAAAGCCTTCGGGGCGAGTGTCAGAGCGTACTGTAACTAATCTGTCAGTCTAGGGACACAGAAATCAAGAAATGGCCATGACAACCCAGTCACTTTCCTGACCTCTGTCTGTCTCTCCCTTCACAGCCTGCCCCGAAGGCAGCTTCGGGAGGAACTGCAGCCTCACCTGCCGCTGTAAGAATGGAGGCTCATGCGATCCAGTGACTGGGAAGTGCCGCTGCCCGCCTGGGGTCAGTGGAGAACTGTGTGAGGATGGTATGGTCACGCTTCCCAATCTCCTGCTTCATGCACCCATGAGATGCCCTCTTGCTGCTCCCCCGAATCCCAGTGAGAGAGTAGCAGGATGGGGAGGGAGGTTGCTTCTGTGCAGGAAGGCTTGTTTTGTTGCACTAAGTCAGACAGCAGGGTGCTGGAAACGCCGGGCCGCTCTTGTGCTCCTGTGCTGTGAATGAGGGCACCACCTAGCCCTCTGTGGTGTGGATCGTTGTGAGGAATGTTTCCTGCACAGGGTAAGCAGGGTGGGAGCTGGGGTGGGAAGAGAAGAAAGTGTCAGCACAGGACTGGGAACCAGGGAGCAGCAGTCTCAGCTTTGACACTGACTCTTTTGGTGACCATAGGCAACTCACTTAACCTCTCCCCCGCTGCATCCCCATTTGTGAAATGGCCACCGTGATACTGATCGCCCTCACCAATGGGATGTGATGGTTAATTAGAGTTTATAAAGGATTGGAAGAAGGAAGGAATTATCGCAGTGCAATGCATATGGGGGACAGACAGAAGGATATGAGCTTGGGATCAGCGTTCCCTCCAATTTTTTCCATCCATGTGCAGAATAAATTTTGTTCTGTGCTCGGTGGCATGTGTGGATGCACACCACCAGTAGACACACATGCTGGGGCACTCTGCTAATCATCTGGGCAGCACTGGAATCTCTCCTGGGTGGCCACCCCAGTGCTCAGGATACGCATGGTCTCTGCCTCCTAATTGTCTTGCTCTCTTTTCACAATGGAATGTGTTTTAAAGAAATTGGGGACAGAGCTAGAGGAAAACAGTGTTTCTTACCCGTGTACAAGTTACATTCCCAGCAAGGTCGTTCCGTTGCTATTTGAATTTGTACTTTACAATGCAGTGTTTGCTCCAGTGATAACTGGAGGTCATGGCCAGGTGTGGTGCTGGGGGCTCTCAGGCCTCTTGTGCTTCTGTTAAAACCTAGACGCTCGTTACACGTGATGTGCTCTGTTATTCAGTATCTATTCCTTAATCTGTTGCCTGACTCCTGCATTTTATGGGCACCTGGCGCCTTTTAACCCTTTGCTTGGAACATCGCTGTGTGCCCGGGACTGTGACCATCCCTCAATTCCGTCTCACTTGCTGGTCATGTAGCTTTGTGTTTAAAATGTTTTTCTTCCTATGAAAAGACCGATTGAAAGATCCACTTGACATGAATCAGTGTCCTAGGTCATGCCCCAAATCCTGCACCCAGCTCCTTGCAGCCCCAGTTGAGCAGAACAGCAGTGTCCTGCATGAGCCAGGGAACAGTAACGGGCACTGACTGCCACAGGTTGGACCTCTCTGGTCTGACACCCTCGGGACCTGACCGGTCCCGAATGAGGGAATTTGCTGGACCAGGGGAGGTCTCCCCAGCTCCCCAGCCTACTGCCCCTCCTTGCTGTTGCCCCCCCCACATACACCTCCCCACCATGATGCAGCTCTCATCTGCCCCGGACCCAGCCCCAGCTCTGGCTCCACTGCCGGTCCTCCTGCCACTGGGCTCCCAGCCAGGATTCCATAGTCCAGCAACATCTCTGGTCCTGCCAGACCATGGATGTAGCCAGACCAAAGAGTCCCAGTTTTTGGAGGCCCAACCTAGACCGATGATTATGTCTTGGGGAAGCTTCAGTGGGAGGCAGAGGAAAATAAAATGGCCCCATGGCATAGGAAATAGAAGGGATGTGGACAGGTGAAAGGCGGGAGGGGTCACTGCAGTGGCAGCAGACGCTGAAGCCATTTGAGAGTAGCAGCTTCCCACCTTGTTGCGCAACAGGAAGCCATTAAGCTGGTGTAGATACTGATTTGTGTCTCGCCCTTGAACGGTTAAAACACTGTTAAGACCATGAAGTGACGGCGTCCGTGAGGAATGACTTCATGCAAGTGGCTCGGAGCACATGGAATCCATTCCGGGAGAAGGCAGTTGACACAGAGTATAAATGAGTTCAAGAGGCACCAGGGTTCAGTGGAAAAGCAGGAAGGTGGGGTGAAGATGAAGAACACAGAGCTGGGGAACTGGGCCGGGCAGCCTTTCTGCTTCCTAAACCATCTGAGGTTATCAGATAGCAGAAGGTTTGGCGTCCTGCACCTATTCTGGTTGGAGCATTCTGCTGACACAGTACATTTGGCATGTGCTTCTAATATTGTGTTCTTCAGCGTGAAAAAAACCAACACCCTCGGCAACTGTTTTATTCCTTTGCCTGTTCAAATATGATTGTAATTTTTCCCAGGGGGTGGCTTAGTGGTGTAAATGTCAGGTCTGAAAAAGCTAGACATCCCAGACGTTTGACTCATCTCTTCAACCTTCCAGTGTGGACACAGTGGCGCTGGGTACCCTGAAAGTACTTTGCATGCAGAGAGGGAGGAAGTTCTATGTAATGTGCTGGTCTGGGGGGTGATCAGAAATCACAGGGCACTTGTTTCCTACTGGCCTTTATTCCTAACCTGGTGTGTCTCATCTGGTGCTTCTGTGCATCCCACTTTTGTGGCCATCGTGCTGACGGGGGGCGTGGAACGAGCTAGAAATGGTACTTTGGCAAGTTTTTTACTTGTTTGCAGAAAGCTGTCTGTAGTTTGGGTTTATTATCATCCTGTAACGTAGCCAGTGTTCCCTGGAAGCTGGGTGCTTGTACGGATGCTTAGGAGAAATTCAAATGCTGCCCAGTTGCTTAGCAGAGCGCCTGCAGCTAGATTTTGTGTTTCTATTGGTGGTGCACATCTGCACATGCCTCAGTGCACATAAAATTATTCTGCACGTGGATGGAATAAATCCACACATGGATGGAAAAGATTGGAGGGAACTTTGAACGTAGGGTGTATCAGACTAGATCAAATCACTCTCCAGCAAGTCCAGTATCCTGTGTTGCTATTTGCTGATCCCTGATGCGACAGAGAGCCCCAACACCATCATGCACCTAATCTAATCAATAGCCCTGTCAACAAGGTGAAAGATGATAATCCTTCCTGACTCCTGCAGCCACTGAATTATGCCCAGAAGCCTGGCATTTGATTATCCCTTTATCAGTGTCTTACCTTGTAGCGATTCAGCCATTACTCTCGGTGACAAAATAATCCATTCCTACCGTCACATCAGGTGCTGTGTAGGACTGTGATTGTTTCTTATCATATACAGCATTGGGGTGGAATTTGCAAGGGGGGTGTTCTTGCCAAGTTCTGCTGTAAGCCCCCCCGCTGACAGTTAACATGATACTCCAGAGCTGGGCATTCTTACCAGAGCATGTCTTCCTCTTTCTAGGCTGCCCTAAAGGGTTCTTTGGGAAACAATGCAGGAAAAAATGTAACTGTGCCAACAGAGGTCGGTGCCATCGCATTTACGGGGCCTGTTTGTGTGACCCTGGACTTTACGGACGATACTGCCATTTAGGTGAGTCCGCCCAGCTGTAGAAGGGGTGGCTGACTGCTGGTGTGACCCCTGGTGGCTGAAAATGGCATAGATAACTTTTCTCCTCCAGCACCCCCAGCTGATGGTCCGGTAGTTCTGCGATCTGCTTCTCCTCACGACTTGGCTCTCCAGCAGGGTCGCAGTTTACCCATTCCAGGGTCAAAACTGTCCTTACTCCATCTCTGGGTCCCATGGGTCTCATATCCTTCTCTCAGGGCTTTCCATTATCCTCTTGTCGGGGGCCTCATGCAGGCTTCTTGCTCCTGCTTTCCTGGACTACTACGTCTCTCATTTTCAAACCATCTTCCCACAGCCTGTCTAGCTTCAACCTTTTCCAGGGCTGGGACTCGCAGGGTTCTCCTTTGGGATCCCCCCCAACCAAATCCCAAATGGAAAGGATAACAAACCGAGCCAACTTCTGCCTGCCTTGGGCTTGACCTATCATCCCTCTCTCTCCTTCAGCTCAGTGCCTCCCCTGGCTCTCTCCTCGACGTCCAGAACCAGCTCTTTGATCAGGGCTCACCACTGCAGCTAGTGGAGGCTCCGTGTCTCTCACAAAATCCTGCCAGACTTCTGTACTCAGGGGAGAATCCCCCAGGACAGTCATCCCCGGGGCCCCTTCTTAGACCCTGCCGGCCTCTCCCCTCTCTACAGCCAGCAATGGACTGAAACATCCCTTACCTCTGTCCCTGCAGCCCCCTTCTAATCTGGTCTTCCCTTCTTTATAGTCGTCACCCAGCTTCATCTTCAGTTAGGCCTGGTCCCCACCTGGCATGTGCAGCCAGGGGAGTTCGTTTAGCCTCTCAGGCCTCATTAACCCACTCAGAGCCAAGAGGAGCCCCTCCCAACACTGAGACGTTATCAGGCAGATCTTGGGGAGGGTTCCCTTTGGGCAGGGTCTTTGGAGGGTGATAACGATGCTGCTGGTCCGTCCTCTGCCCTGTGGTTTCCCAAAGCCCTTCCTGATGCTTTCCCGCCCCATGTAGCCTGCCCAAAGTGGGCCTACGGGCCGGGCTGCTCCGAGGAATGCCGGTGTGTGCAGCACAACACCCAGGAGTGCAACAAGAAGGATGGCACCTGCAGATGCAAACCGGGTTACCACGGCAACAGCTGTCAGACAAGTGAGTGGTTACAGGGCTGCCCTGAGGCCTGTGCAGCTGCGTAGGGCACCACTACTTTGGGGGCACCAGTGTGTCTAGGGCCACCACCAGCCGCGGGCAGCACCGGCTGTGGCGGCCCCATTGCCCTGGCCCCATACTCTGCCTCCCAGCCCCGTGGGACCCCCAATGCCCCAGCCCCACACTCTGCCTCCCAGTCCTGTGGGACCCAATCCCCCGGCCCCACATACTGCCTCCCAGCCCCGTGGGACCCCCAATGCCCCAGCCCCACACTCTGCCTCCCAGTCCTGTGGGACCCAATCCCCCAGCCCCACATACTGCCTCCCAGCCCTGTGGGACCCAATCCCCCAGCCCCACACTCTGCCTCCCAGCCCTGTGGGACCCAATCCCCCAGCCCCACACTCTGCCTCCCAGCCCTGTGGGACCCAATCCCCCAGCCCCACTCTCTGCCTTCCAGCCCCATCGAACTATTGGACCCAATCCCCCAGCCCCACGCTCTGCCTCCCAGCCCCGTCGGACTATTGGACCCAATCCCCCAGACCCACGCTCTGCCTCCCAGCCCCATGGGACCCAATCCCCCAGACCCACGCTCTGCCTCCCAGCCTCATCGAACTATTGGACCCAATCCCCCAGCCCCACGCTCTGCCTTCCAGCCCCATGGGTCCCAATCCCCCAGCCCCACACTCTGCCTTCCAGCCCCGTGGGTCCCAATCCCCCAGACCCACACTCTGCCTTCCAGCCCCATGGGTCCCAATCCCCCAGCCCCACACTCTGCCTCCCAGCCCCATCGAACTATTGGACCCAATTCCCCCAGCCCCACGCTCTGCCTCCCAGCCCCGTGGGACCCAATCCTCCGGCCCCACACACTGCCCCTCAGCCCCTCATTCTGCCTCCCAGCCCTGTTAGACCCAATCCCTTGGCCCCCACAGTCTCCTCACCCCAATCCTTTGTCCCCCAACCTCGCTCCACCTGCCAGCCCACAGTTCCGGCAGGCTGCTCTGCCTCCCAACCCACAGCTCCAGCAGGCTGTGTTATTCAGTCTGCCTGCTCACCCTCCTCCCGCCCCTAAGCCCCCCCACACAGCTCCTGTCCACACAGCCCTGAGCACAGCCCTGCCCCATAGAGTGGCTGCCCCCTGTCCCGGCAGGGGATGGAGGGTGCAGGCGTTCCGGCTGCGTAAGGCATCAATAATCACACGGAAGGCCTGAGTGGTTTGGCGACACAGGCTGCTTCGGGGAGTGTTTCCCTTGGCTTTGCTTTTTTAATCTTGCTCAGTAGTTTCACTGGGAGAACAAAGCACCACAAAGATCCTCCTCAAGGCCCTCCTGTCACTTACAACAGGAACAAGCCCAATATTCAGCCTGGGTCAGCAAGGTTAGGGTGTCCAGTCCCACACACATGGGCTGCCGATGGAAACTCCCCAAACTAGTCCAGCCGGGTGGGATGTGTGAGATCGGTCCAGGGTCTGTGAAATTTCCACTGCAAATCCCTCGAGCCCCCGATCCTCAGTGTGGCCTGCATGTTCCTCCCCACGCTGTCTGCTCATGCTGAATGCTCTCTCTTCTCAACGATGATCCTTCCTAGAATGTGACGCCGGCTACTATGGGGCTGGCTGCAAGAACAAATGTCGCTGCCACCCAGGAGTTTCCTGTGACCACGTGAGCGGAGAGTGTCAGAAAGAGTGTCCCCAGGGTTACCATGGAGACAACTGCGACCAAGGTAAAAGCCACACGTGGTGCTGGGCTGCGGAAGGCAGGGTGTTACGCAAGGCAGATGGTGCACGTATCCTGTTCCATTTTTCAGTGTATCCAAACTAAAGGGTGAGAAGGAGGAAAGCTCCCAGATACGGCAGCCACCAACCTGCTATGAAAGCTGAGAGACAGAATAACTGGGCAGGCAGAGTCCAGACATTTTACACTTTGCAAGGCTGATTCCTCTTGCTACAGCGTCCCTGCGCTGTTTGGGGTCAATAGATGTACATCGCTGTTATACTGGTCTAAAAGCTACTTGTCTCCCAGGTTACAAAGGAGTTAGTGGCACGTGTAACAATTTCCAAGCATGCTGTGGATGCACGGTAGATTTTTCAAAAGGGCCCATGTGGGTTGGGAACCTAAGTCTCATTGGAAGTACAATCTAACTGGCTTCCAGATAAATGCCAAACTATTTAGAAAACCCCCAGTTTCAATCCATCAATACATGCACGGAGGCATTTACAGCCCTTTACATCGAGTGTGGCACATTTCTTTGGAAAACGCGTAGCAGACAAATCAAGGACGTAGACTTGTACAAGTGTTGATGTGAGTGGTTTATTTTTAGGTAGAGGCTTCCTTGAAATGGAGCATTATTAAAGCCACTCCTGTGTGGCTTCTGGCCTAAATTCTCAAAAGCCGCCATTGGGACATATCTACACGACATGGAAGCTTGATGCTGCCGTGGTCGATCTTCCGGGGTTCAATTTAGCGGGTCTAGTGAAGGCCCGCTAAATCAAACTCAGAGGGTGCCCCTATCGGCGCTGGTGCTCCTGCTCCTTACAAGGAATAAGGGAAGCCTATAGGAGCATTTGCGCCTGTCGATCTCCCGCTGTGTGGACAGTGCAGAAAATCGATTTAAGATGCTTCAACTCCAGCTACGTAATTAACACTGCTGGAGTTATATATCTTAATTCGACTTTCCACTATAGTGGAGACCATGCCTTAGTGTCTCAGGTTCTGGATTCCCAGAGTGGCACACAGTAACGGGACCTGATGTGGCTTCTTTCAGACACTTCAAGTTGGGCTTTCAGAATCGCGAGTCTCTTTGAAAATGCTGCCTTCTGTGTGATGGGGCTGTGTGCCGTGGCTACAGATTACCTGCCTTAGTCCTCTTTCATTTATCTCCTCTCAAGTTCACCGAAGGGTTTGTGAAGTTCAGAAATGAACTGGGATAAAGTTCTTCTCTGTCCCAACATCCAGTTCACACGTGCCATCTTGTTGCATACTTAGGCCAAGGAGCTTGCCAGGATGCCTGCAGTGCCCTCTGCCAGCTGCCTGTGCGGAGCCTGAGTTTCTGTGAGGCTCAGTTTAACCTTCCCCTTCCTGAAGTAGTGAAGAAGGGACCACGAGAGCTACTTTTCCAACCCTCCAGGTTTCCCCTCCTACAGCGGATCCCATCAGCTGAATTGAAATTACTTTCGACAGGAAAAGAACAACCAGGCTCTGTATCAAAGTCCTGCAGTTTCTTTAAAGGGTGGAATTTTTAAAATAATGATTCTTAATCAGAGCAGGAGAGAAAAGTTTCACGTTATCCTGCCCGTGGGCACCTTGGCTTTTGTCAATGATACTGTTTAGCCACATTTTCTTTTTATTCCTTTGACATCTATTCATTTTAAGGCATTCCATCCCTGGCAGAGTAGAATACCAGTCTCCTTTCTGCCTTTTATCCCATTGTACAGCTTTTTTTTTGTTTGTTTTTTTTGATCTGCAGAAGGAAAAGAAAATCTTACATTTCAGTTTCAGTTTAACCTCAGTTTGTCCTCTTTCTCCTCTTTAGAGAAGAGGGCCATCCAGGAGTATGACAACTGAAATACATAACCTCAGGGCAGTTCTCAGACTGCAAGAGACCTATGGCAGATGTGTGTGTTAGATTTTCTTGCAGGGAATCGCTTAGGTTGATGCAAAAAGGCATGAAACATGGCGGCAACAGAATTTAGAAAATAGCACTTTGGTTCAGGCTCTGATTTGGCCCACGATCAAAAAGCACCATCCCCTTTGGGTTGGCTGTTTGGTTCTGTGGCACATGTTATTATTTTTATTGCGTGTGTGTTACATTGGTGCCGATGGGCCAGCCAAGGAGGGGCCGGTACTGTTCAAATCCAGAGTGGCAGACAGTCTCTGCGCAGAAGAACTTCAGTCAGAGTAGACAAGACAGACACCGGCTTGGGGAAGGGCCATAAAACACCGTCAGGGTGACCTGCGTGGTGGCAGCGTGTGACATATTCATTCCTCAATTCTCGGCCCATGAGGATGCTGCAGGGAGAGATGTCCCCATTTCTCCTCCTCTTACCCCAGAACAAACTACTTGGATCCCATAGGAAATATCCAAGTGGTGGCATCTTCCACAGAAAGGCAAAAATCCACAGCATAAAAACACTTGCTGCCGCACAGCATCCACATTCTTAGTGTAACCATCAAGGGTTTTAGGTTTGGCTCAAATCTCGTAATCAGGCACTTCATCCACACCCCCACTCAGCAGTTACAAATATTAGTGTAAGTTAGTAGCGTGGACTTGTGCTGAATAATAGCACAGCAAATGTAGCCCATTGATCTATAGCTAGAGATTTTCACCAAAATATTTCAGTAGAACAATTCAAAGGGCTTGCTTTTGTATCAGCCCTACATGCCCGTGAACAGTTAATGACAGCAAATTAGCCATCTCAATAGGCTTTGGCCTGGTGCTTGCAACACACGCGCTCTGCTGACATGAATACCCTCTTAGTGACAAGATCTGTGGTTTAATTTTGTGTTCGAGTATGACAGTGCTGCAAAAAGAGACAGAGGAAATAAGAAATGCCCTTACCCCACACACTCTTTCGCCCATCACTTTAACCAACTCAAACTATTTCATTAGAGTACTTTCCCTTTTTTTCCCCTTCCAATTTTTTTTCATTGGCATGTGCTTCCTGGTATTAGTCAGGTGTATAAATGACTGGGCCAAAATGCAGTAAGAAAAGTTGTTAATTTCAGGTTAATGTCATTCTGATCTTAGGCAGGAGATGCTTAAAATCTTAAGCCCATTCTTATCAGATTTCTCAATCTAGCAAAGTTTTAGACTCTAGGGATAAACCCTGGATCTGAGCATGCCTCAAAACTTTGGGTAGTCGTGTCCTAGATTTGCAGCTGGCCCCCTTTTGTGGTAAAAGTCTGATTTTTGGGTTGCACATCTGTACTGAGCAGCTGAGACCTGGGAAGATTGTCCAACACTGTCCGAGATTTAGAAAAGTGCTTTTGTCTCCCATCATGACCAATGTTATGTCCATGGGATTAACCAAATGCTACTGATTTTCTTAGTGATTCTTCCATGCCAAACAAGCATTATTCTCCTGCAGTTCGTGCCCTCTTTCTCCTATATGCCACTCTCCCTGCCAAATCTAAGAAAGTTTTTGGAATCTGCCAGAGGAGATGCAGGGATCCTTTGCAAAGTTTGTGCTTCACTCCAGCATTCCTGGCTTCCAGTCACCTAGGAAGTAGAAGTCTTTCCTCGGGTCACTAGTGGCCTCAGATCTTACACATGGCAGAGAAATGTGTTGCCTCCAGAGCAATTGAGCTAATTCAGAGGCTGGAAAATTGGACCAGGAGATGCTTTTGTAAAGAATAAGAAAGGAGCTAAGTCCTCAGGGAAGAGTCACAGGAAATAACACAAATATTTGCATAAAAATAGTGGGCTCTTGACTCTTGTTTGGGTCTGGAAACTATTAAAGAGCGAAGACAAGCATCTGCCATCAATTAGCAGAGAAGAGAAACACCAGAAAACTCTGCCCTGTTGCTCTTTAAATTTCTGAACTGGTGTGTTCCCCTCCCCCCTTCATCTTTCGTGAGGGTCCACGTGTTTCACTGCCTGAATCTCATGAAACTCTGGGGTCTCTGAACAAAACCACTTGGAGCATGGAGCTCTCCTCAGAGAGTCAAATAGGATGTAAGGCTCTTTGCCTTTGAGGCACTCGGTCCACGTGGGACTTAATTATTAAACCAGATCATCCTGTAAAAACTAAGATCTGACTTTCGCAAATCATCCTCGAAGGAAATGAGCACTCTGCATTCCTCTTGTGCGTGATAATTCTGCCTCTCGCTTTGCATTAAATTATCCAGTCGACAAGTGCTGTTTCTTGAAGGTTTGACTGTAATGTCTGAGAAATTCCGTCTTAGCCTTTGGGGGTCTTTTGGACATCAGGCTGTGCAAATCATCATCATCATTTGGGAGAGTAGAGGTTTGACTCATTTGGAAGATAATGTGCTGCCATATATGTGTGTGCACAGCTGCCCCCTAGTGGATAGGAGGTCAGAGGTGCTGAGGTGTTGAAAGTCATTCCTGTCGCTCAGGTGGGTGAGGCAGGCAGTTACAGGACCACTGACAAGGGGGGGCAAACGGGGCAGCTGCCTCAAGGCCCAGCAATTTAAAAGGGTCTGGGGCTTCCATCCCCCACCGCTGCTACAGCGGTATCGCCAGCAGCTGGAGCCCTGGGCCCTTTAAATTGCCGCCAGAGTCCCGGGCAGTACTGAGGGGCTAGCTGGGGGAGGCTAGCCCCCCAACCCTGCCCCTTCCACCTGAGGCCCTGACCCTTCTAGAAGCCCAGGGCCACTGCCCCGACCTTGCCCAGGGTGCAGTGAAGTCTGTCGGCTGCCCTGAGCAGCTTTGAAGGTTCTTAGTGCCATTTCTCCTGGCACTTGCGTGTCGTTATCTGACATCAGCGGTGTCTGTGTGGGCACCAATACGAATCCATTTTATTTGTGATGCAGGGTATGAAACGGGTGCTTCGTGCATGGCATTGGCTCTCCTATTGTATCCTGCAGACATGCGATAATGGTGAATTGAGGCCATTGCAATCATTGGCTGGCAAGAGACTGATATGACAATTGAATGGTTGTGACGTCTCCACAGACTGTACTGTTGAGGCAGGAAACCCCTGACCCAAACAGAAATACCCTCCTTTGTTGTTAGGGGGACACCGGGCAAATTAGATGTATGAATATCCTTCTCGCCCTCTTAATTTACCGTGCTTTTGTCTTGTTTTTTGGGGTGAGCTCTCCCTTTGCTGCACTGAGTATTGCGGTTTAACCCTAGATGAATTTGCCAGACATTTCTTTGGTAAGATGACAGAAACACGTTGCCAGAAAATGGGTCCGCTGCATTTCAGTGCAAGGGAGCCACTGACCCGACGTCTTCCGTGTCAGAAAGACGGGTGGGCTGGTTTGCAGATAATGCCAAGTCTCGGTGCTCACGGTGCTAACATCTGGCAGGGCCTGGCTGAATCCATCCCCTGCCTGTGGAAGCATGTGCCTCTGATAAGGCAGGGTCGCATTTATGGCAACGAGCCATAGGCAGCATGGGAGGGCTGTTTGGCCTCGAATGCTAGATTCGGAGCCCCTGTTGCTGGGCCATGAGCTCTGTGGCAAAAGGGCAGGCAGCAACAGAAGAGCCTCTTTTCAAACAGAAAACTAAAACCAGTGTGGTTGTGTGGAATTTCTATGCTGCCTCTTTGTCAGGGACCTCCCCTGGGAGCATGGAGGCTCGCGGGAGGCCTCGATGTGGGAGGAGGGCATTGTGGCTGGAGTGAAAAACAGAGTGGGAGGCTGGTCTACTGAGGGGGAGGGCATGGTGGCGAGAGCAAATAACTGAGCGGCTACATGCACAACCTACAAAGACCCCTTCCTCCCCTCCCCCCAACCCGGTGCAACATGGAGTGCGTCTGCAGCAGCAGTGTCTGGTCCCATGTTCATGCCGCACCCCACAACCCCTCTCCTCAGCAATAAACAGTGCGATTCTGCTCCTTTCCATTTGAGGGGGCCATGGTCCCTCTCCCCTCCTGACCCATGCACCAGGAAGCAGCCAAAATTAGACCCACCGAGTCAGGAAAGGTCGCTCCTTTGGGATGGTGTGAGGGGTCTGAGCCGTGATTGACTGACGGTCTTCTCTTGGGTAATGTGTCATAGTGACCCTGTGGTATCTCCTCCATTATTTTAACTGTAGAGTGTCCAGAAGGGAAGTTTGGGGTTAACTGTTTACAAGCCTGCTCCTGCGATGGCTCTCCCTGCGACTCTCTCACTGGGAAATGCATCTGTTTGCCCGGCAGGACAGGACTTGACTGCGGCCGAGGTGAGGAGGCAAGAGGTGTGGGTGGGGATAGAGCTTAGCTGTCCATTTGGGGCTTTCTTTTTCTTTTATTAAATGGTTTTATAACAAACCTTCTGCACGTAGATCGTGTGGAAGTAAAAAAATAAAGCAGCATGCATACAAGACGCTGACAATGAAACCAGCTAGTCAAGGCCTGTTGTCCATGCCGAATGACGTGTAAGCAAGTGATCAATGGCAGGAGGAATGAAACGTGAGATGGAGTTTCCAGTGGTTGCCGTAGAAGGAATTTTTCTTTTCAGAGTAGTATTTATTTTTATGGTCCTCACTCTGTCCCTTTACTGGCTGGAAGACCAGAGATCCCTAAATAAAAAGTTAGATACCACAGCTGGAAGATATTAGTCATCTTGAAATGTCTTAGTTCTAATAGCTTGACTGAGCAATAGAAGACACATAAGTACAGCACTTAATAATCCCCCTCAGACATTGGAACGGCTTGTATCACTTTAACTAGGATATCTGACTCAGCTTTTCATTTCTCAGCTTCTTGGCTCCTTTTTGGAATTAAATGTAGTTCTTGGGAACACTGAGCAAGGTCTCTGTCTAGCACGTGAAACCCAGATTGCAGGAATGCAGGCACCTACTTGACATATTTTCTTACTGAGGAGGAGGTCAGAATTCACCTGGAGGAGTGATAAGATGAAGCAGCAGGAACACATTGGAAATGGTTGGGCAAGGATTTCATGCTTGCATAAAGTAGGCAAGAAAGCAAACCTGTCTCCGTGCACCAGTGAGCATGGATGGAGAGCAGCGTCATGCAGAAGGCTTGCAGGCAGTGTTCCCTCTAAACTGTGTGGCCGCCCAGCTTTGCAGGTGATTCATCAGCCCCGCCCAGTCAGAGCTGACCTAGTGGGCAGGGCTGATGAGGAGAGAGGAGGAGGAGGAGGAGAGGAGGAGGAGAGGAGGAGGAGAGAGAGAGAGGAGAGGGGAGGAGGAGGAGAGAGAGAGGAGGGAGGAGGAGGAGAGGAGTCACCGAAAGCTTTGCTGCGACTGCACACGAAAGCAGAAGAACACTGCTTGCAGGATCAAGCCCCTTTTAAATCTCAGTGAGTGGTTGGCCTGCTTTACTGGTCTACACTACAGGGGAGATGGATCTAAGTTATGCAACTTCAGCTATGTGAAAACTGTAGGAGAAGTCAGTGTACTTACATCCATGTGCCACAGTATCTTCACTGCGGTGTGTTGCCGGGAGAGGCGCTCTCCTCGAGATGGAGTACCGGAATCAAGCTGAGAACAATCGGCAATCAATTTATCATGTCTATACTAGACTCAATAAATCAACCTCTGCTGGCTCGATCGTTGCCCATTGATCCAGCCAGCAATGTAGATATAGCCTGTATATCCTTCACTGTCCATATTTGATGTACTGCAGCTGCCTGCATGCACAGTCACTGCATTGTGAGTGTTCAGCTCCATACTCAGCAGAGCGCTTTGGGATACCTGGAGCCTCCAAAGAGCTAGAGAAAACTTGGCTCGGCCGATTTTATCTTAGTAACCTTGGCTGGCATTTCGTTTCACAACCAGTCCCCGGCACTGGATGAATTGTTCTTTCTGAAATGGCACTATCTGAGACTCCCAGCGGTGTTGCTTCCGTAAAGGGCTCGTGGGGTTGGGCCTGTGCCCACCATAAAATTTCATTTTTCCTCTAAAATATCAGAAGAAAATAAAGCAAAATTCAGGTTAAAAATCCCCCCAACAAATGGAGCCTGCTTATACCCATAAGAAGCTCACAAAACCGGTTCAGGAATTAATAGCCTTTCCTGTGGGGCCGGCAGCATCTTTGAGTTCGTAGGGGCAACGGACCTGTTTTCACTCCTACTTTGGAACATGCTGTTTCCCTAAAAGGAGCAGAACAGAGAGAGCATTTTGGCTGCTCAGGGAACGGCTTTCCAGACCCATGGACCTGGGGCAGAATGACACCATTCCTAGCCCCTGACACCGGGGTGCATGTCGTCTGTCCCCCAGCTCCACACATCATGAGAGAGGAAGTCCGGCTCGCAAGAGCACAAGCCTCCCTTAAGTCATCAAAGGAACAATAAAATAACCCTATCTCTTCAGTGTCCTTTAAGGGCCTTGTAATGAGGTGCCCAGGGCTGTCATGTTCAAAGGAATGCTCTTGAATCGAAGAAACTGATTGCCCAGCTCATTCAGTGTTCCGGCCACTCCCAGAAAGCTTGCCTGCTAGGGGAGGACAAGGCTTGTTAAGTTTACATATGGGACGCATGCTGTCTTTTTCCTGTCGTTAGCTCTCCTCCCGTCTCCGGAGTCGGGTTTCGTTTCGCTCCGGTCACAGGCGCAAGAAGCATGCCGGGAAGCGTTGCTTTTGTCTGGCTTTGTTTATTTCATGTTCATTCCTCTTTCCCGAATCCAGCGAATCAGGGGGGAAAGCTTGATTCAAAGTAAATAAGAAAAATAAAACTTCCTGGGGAAGGTAAACAGAGCAAATGTGCTCTCTGGAAGCAGGAGGGTGGGATAGGGCCCTGGAATGTGGGCTGTGGGGAGAGAGAAGAGGGGAGCAACAGATCTGGAAACTTCCAAGTGCTTTTTGCAGCATCTTTTGTTTGTGGCATTTGCTTTTGCTACCCCCTGGCCGGGAAGTGAGGAGCAGCAGTAACGAGGAAGGGCAGGAAGGTGGAGAGTGAGCAGCGTGGGGGTCTTAAGCCACTTCCTAGCGGACAGGTGTCTGCCCCTCCCCTGGCATCCCTCTCTGTGTGTGCTGCAGCTTGCCCTGAGGGCCGCTGGGGAGCGGGCTGCCAGCAGATCTGCCCAGAGTGCGAGAACAACGCCAGCTGCGACCCTGCCTCCGGTGTCTGCCGCTGTCCGCCTGGGTTCCTTGGCCGCCGCTGCCAGGACGGTAAGGGGCTGCTGGGGCCGGGTGTGTTCTGCGTCTCTGCCCAGGCACGTGCCTGGTGGTCACTGGGGTCCTCACAGGCGAGGCCTGGAGTGTCCCATCCCGCTGGCTGAACAAGAAAGGGAGCTAGGCACGGAACACCCCAGAGTGCCAGGCCCTTGCTGGTATCCTCACAGCTCCTTCCTGCCAGCTACCACGGGCCTCTTCCAGAGGGAACGTGTGGACGCCCCAGGGGCTGTACCGGTGCTGTTGCGGTGCCCGCGCTGTGCTGGCATAGCCCCACGGGGGGGATGCAGCCTCCAGCTACTGTTGAGGTAGTCACCCCTCCAAGGGACGGGCACTCCCATCGGCATCACTGCAGCTGGACTGGGTGCCAGTTTGGCAGAGCCACGTCACCCGGGACTGCGCGTCGCTCAGGCACTAAATATTAAATGTAGCCTCGTCCCGGAAACCACGGCACCAAGGGGCTGGGCAACTGACCCAGTCAGTTCCTCGCTCTGCATAGGCACCCGCCCTAGGACCTGGCAAGTCCTGTGGAGCTAAAGCTGTGCAGCTCACGGGTAAGAGGCTTAACCGTCCTTCCCCCCGCACATGGAAAGAAGCAGCACTGCATTAAGAACGTGGCCCCTCCAGGCAGGTTTCCGGAGCCAGCCAGCCCAAGAGGGAGCCTCCGAGCTCAGGCATGCAAGGTTTTAAAAGGAGATGGCGGGGGCCGGGGGGCAATGCAGAGGCCCGCTCGACAGCCCGCTGGAAATCGGGCGTGCGCTGCGCTGCCTCTCAGACACGGACCCGCCGCTCCGTTGCTATAGCAGCAGTTTGCGCTTCATCTCTCTCTCCCCCTCGCAGCATGTCCAGCTGGCTGGTTTGGGCAAGGCTGCCAGACGCGATGCCGCTGTGGGAATGAGGGGCACTGTCACCCGGCGACGGGGAGATGCCGCTGCGCCCCTGGCTGGACTGGGGATACCTGCGGGAGAGGTAGGCTGCCTGGGTGTGTCCTGGGCGTTGTGGCGAGGTCGCCAGTGCGCCGTCTCGGTTCTGTGTCCTCTGTCGGCCTTCTGTCCGTGCTGTTCCTGTCAGAGAACCTTGCCCAGCCCCTCCGGCCCTCCCTCGCCCCTTCCATTTTCTTTGTGGAGGTCGTGTTTGCCAAAAGGACCCTGTCGCTGTGCAAAATGCAGTTGTGCCCTCGCCGGGCCCAAGGCTGCATCTGGCTGCGTCCACACGACCCAGTCCCATGGCTGGACGCCGCGCGCAGGCAGAGGAGAGAAGAAAAGCCCTCCCCGTGCGGTGTCTTTGCCCAGCGGCGCTGGCGGGGCTTTGCAACTCAGGGCGGGGTCCCCTCTCTGTTTCAGCCTGTGACGCTGGCCAGTGGGGCCCAGACTGTGCGCACACGTGCAACTGCAGCAACAGCGATGGAAGCTGCGACATGAGGACAGGGCAGTGCATTTGTGACGCTGGCTACACGGGACTCCGTTGTGATCAGAGTGAGTGTCGGCAGCGAGTCGGTCCGGCCCTTAGATTCCCGGCTGGAGCGCTCAGCTTCGCTCAACTCTGCTGGCTTGGGTGGTAGGAAAAGGAGCTGGCCTCGCAGGCCTGCTCAGTGAAGATCTCTGCTCATCCACAGTGGTGAAGGAGCAGGTAGCAGCAGGGCAAACTTTCCCCCTCCTGGCACATTTATTGGGAGTGGAGCTGGTCCTTTTTCCCATACCCAGCCTCTTTGCTGCTCTTGTAGAGCCTCAGCGTTACAAACACCAGAGTTACCGACTGACCGGTTAACCACATCCTTCATGTGGAACCAAAATTACACAATTGGGCAGCAGATTAAAAAAAGGGGAGGAAAGAAAAACAAAGCAAATACCGTTCAGTGCTATGTGAAACATAAACTTAAAAAAAAAAGAGAGGAAAGTTTAAAAAAAAAAGATTTGACAAGGCAAGGAAACTGATTTGGTGCTTGTTTCATTTACATTAAGATGTTAAAAGCAGCATTTTTCTTCTGCACAGTGACATTTCAAAGCTGCACTAAGTCGGTGTTCTGGTGTAAACTGTTGAAAGAACAGCCAACATTTTGTTCAAAGTTACAAATGTCTATTCCCAAGGTGTTCGTAACTCTGAGGTTCTGCTGAATGGAGCGCCCGTCACGATGGGTGGTTTGGTGACGTGGACCTGTTCCCTAACCACCTGTCTGCTCCCACCAAACAGCTGTCAGATAGCCCAGCTTTCATTCCCCGCTGCCCTCGCTCGGCTGGGTGTGCCCCAGTGGCCTAGCTTAGCCGCTTAAAGTCGCCCTGATTGGAAGGAGTCGCTGGCCAACATGGGTTGCTTGTATTTGCTAGAGTGTCCTGAAGGCTGGTTTGGGCTAAGCTGCCGACATCGGTGTCAGTGCGACAATGGAGCCGCCTGTGACCACGTCAGTGGGGCGTGTGCTTGCAGCCCTGGCTGGAGCGGGACGTTCTGTGAGCGTGGTGAGTATCCGGGGGTTGCTCCATTAGGAGATGAAAGGAGCCTGCCGTGGCTACTGGAGTCTCCATGTCACTGGGATTTGTCCTACTGGAAGTGTTGACAAGAAGCCCCCAGCCAAGCTGCAGGGAACAAGTCACTGTCCCAAGCTGGCCCCAGAGTGTGACTCTGGAGAGAACAGGTTCATACAAAGTAACTGAAGGTGCACGTCAGCATAGGGTTATAGACACAGCCTGATGTTTGCACATGCACACGGGTGGGTATTTTCTGGCCCCATGAAGGCTATCTGAATGTTGCATGGTGCATGCATTTCAAAAAGAGTGCGCTGTAGCTTCCCACTGAGACTGAAAGAGCCACAAAAGCCTAGTCAGAGGCAAGGAACCCCAGTATCCCACTCCACACGGATTGGGTACTTTGGCTTTGGGGTAATGATCCAAAGTAACTAGGGGTCACCAAATGAAATTAATAGGTAGCAGGTTTAAAACAAACAAAAGAAATTTTTTCTTCACGCAGCGCACAGTCAACCTGTGGAACTCCTTGCCAGAGGATGTTGTGAAGACCAGGACTTTAACAGGGTTCAAAAGAGAACTAGATACATTCATGGAGGTTAGGTCCATCAATGGCTATTAGCCAGGATGGGTAGGAATGGTGTCTCTAGTCTCTATTGGTTAGAGGCTGGAAATGGATGACAGGAGAGGGATCATTTAATGATTCCCTGTTCTGTTCACTCCCTCTGAGGCACCTGGCATTGGCCACTGTCGGCAGACAGGACACTGGGCTAGGTGGACCGCTGGTCTGACCCAGTCTGGCTGTTCTTATGTATGCTCTTATCCAAATCAAGCTGATCACAGAACTAGAAGATGAGAGTTGGAAGAGACCTCAGGAGGCCATCTAGTCCAACCCCCTGGTCTAAGCAGGACCAGCCCCAACTAAATCATTAATGGGTGGCGAGTCTCCTCTGTAGCTGCGAGCCCCTTGGGGCAAGGACCATCTATGTCATTATGTGTTTGTACAAAGAGATCCCGATCCTTCGCTAGGGCCTTTAGACTATCTCAATACTCATCCTAGTCCAATGCTTCCAATCATGGTAGCTAAACCCTTAAGGTGTGTCTAGACTACATGGCTCCGTCCACGGAGCCATGTAAAGTAGTTTACCCGACATAGTCAATGAAGCGGGGATTTAAATAATCCCCACTTCATTAAAATAAAAATGGCCGCCGTGCTGTGCCGACAATCAGGTGATCCGGCACAGCGCGGCAGTCTAGACGTGGATCAGTTGACAAGGGAAGCCTTTGTCGACCGCTCCTGTAAACCTCGTTTCATGAGGCATATGGGAGTGGTCAACAAAGGCTTCCCTTGTCGACCGATCTGCATCTAGACTGCTGCGCTGTGCAGAATCAGCTGATCATCGGCACAGCGTGGCGGCTATTTTTATTTTAATGAATTGGGGATTATTTAAATCCCCGCTTCATTGACTGTGTCAGCTAAACTACTTTACATGACTCCGTCAACGGAGCCATGTAGTCTAGACACACCCTTAATGTCACTCAATGTCTTAGTAACCAAACTCACTAACCAAACGCCTTGGCAATTGTGAACTGTCCTTTGAGATTCGCCAGATGCTCAGACAGACACCAGCAGGTTTGTCTGCTCCCACGGGCCTGAGCCTTAACGAGAGAGATCGCTGAGATCTTCCCACAGTCACAAACCAGGGCCCGTTTTGCTTTGGCCAGAATGCCCTGGATCCCACACCTTACCCGCCACCATCTGCAGCCAGCACAATAATGTGTCATTTGTAAGGTGAAAACCAAACAAGTTAAAAACTCCCCCCTGAGTTGAGTGAGATCCCGAAGAGGCCATTTCAGTTCAGACCCGGATTTAAGCCCCCTGGTTTTACGGTGGGTACTGTGACAGACCTCCCTTAGTGATGGCTAGAGGACCCCCCCCACTCACACAACGAAGAGGAACACCAGGAGCTGGCAGCTGCTTTGATGACAGGTTTATGTTGGGGGCAAGGACCGGAAGGAGGGGAGCAAAGAGGGAAGAGACGATTAGGCCCTGGGATGAGCGTGTTGCTGCATCTGCATGCACAGGAGAGAGGCTGAAGGAGGAAATCCAGTTTTTATAGGTTAGGAAATATATCCCACCAGTGACCCAGGAAGTGAGTTCTCCACACAGGTGGGACAAACCACAGCACAATATGCAGGAACAAAGGTTTCCCCAAAGCTTTCGGCCCAGTTTGTAACAATGACACTGTCGAGCTCTGCATTGACGGAGCAGCTGCCAGCCAAGACTCTCCAAGCAGGTTACAAACGTGAAGGAATGAAGCTCCACCCCGGGAAGTGTTAGGGCTTGTCTACACAACTGCTTAGTTGGCAGTACGTGCAGTGTGACTCTGTCCTCTCCTGGCCCATGGGGACCCTGCTGAGGGGCACTAAAAGTTCCTTCCTGTGCTGTGAGCCACACCATTTCAAAGCAGAGGCGGTAAAGTACACAGGGAACTGTTCTTGTCCATCAGCAGGGCCCATACAGATAGTTAGAGCACGGCAGGTGAGTGTGTGGTAGATTCCCACCCTGGCTTGCTGTGAACCGGGGCTTTGTGTAGACATAAGAACATAAGAATGGCTGTACTGGGTCAGACCGTGGCCAATGCCAGATGCCCCAGAGGGAGTGAATAGAATAGCTAGTCCTCAAGTGATCCCTCTCCTGTCATCCATTTCCAGTCCCTGACAAATAGAGGCTAGAGGACACCATTCCTACCCATCCCGGCTAATAGCCATTGATGGACCTAACCTCCATGGATTTATCTAGCTCTTTCTTGAACCCTGTTAAAGTCTAGGTCTTCACAACATCCTCTGGCAAGGAGTTCCACAGGTTGACTGTGCACCGCATGAAGACAAGCCCACAGTCTCCATCTTATATTAAAAGGGAAACTGAGGCACAGAGGGGCTAACCGACGTCTCCAAAATCTGAGGGTGAAATTCATCCCTGTGCAAAGAACTAGCACCTGGTCCACACACCACTTAAGTCCTTGCAACAAGACTTAAGTATTAAATAAACTTTGCACAGCTCACTCAGTTAGTGAGATCCCGGTCCCCTGCTTTAACCAGTCAATGTGACTTAAGATACTGTATTGGTTAATATAGTTATATTAACATAGAAGAAGAATCGTGTTTGATACCGATCTGGGGCAGTAACATAGGTCTCTCAAATAACCAGTCCTTGCCATCCCTGGCTCTCATATTGCAGTATTTTGGAGTTCCAGATATGAACCTTGGCGTGGGGCAAGAGTGTAAGAAATTACTTATAAAGTTGCTACAAATCCATTAGCAAAGCACTTGATTAGCTAAATGAGCTATTGTGTAGCGTCCCTTCCTCCTGGGGAGTTTGCTAGCCTTCTGCCCAGACTGACATTTATCCAAGTATTTCTGGCCTTTTTCTGTTTTCTCAGCCTGCCCCGATGGATTTTATGGACTGGAATGTCAGAAAACGTGCATGTGTCTGAACGGAGCCCACTGCGATCATGTGACAGGCCGTTGCGTGTGCTCTGCCGGCTGGATTGGCCCTCACTGCAACCAGAGTAGGTTCTACGGTGCTACCATTCAAGCTGTCCCTGTAGAGGGTCCCCACTGATGTCTTTCGAAGGTGAACCTGGTCAGAAACAGCTTGAAATAGATTCTATAGCAACCTTGTTTCTCTGTTTTGGTGTGTGCTCCAAAGAGAATGGTGCTTGCATGTCTTGTATTGCTTACTCGCACCTACACTGCCATCACGACACAGCACTGTGACCTCAGGTAGGGAGTAAGCAGCAGGAGGTGACAGATGCTGATTGAGACATTAAACCCTGTTGGATGTTGCTGCATGAGGACAGTAACCCTTGTGTACCATGGACATAGAATCATAAAATACTAGAATCGGAAGGGACCTCGAGAGGTCATCAAGTCTAGTCCACTGCCCTCATGGCAGGACCAAGCACTGTCTAGACCATCCCTGACAGGTGTCTGTCCAACCTGCTCTTAAATATCTCCAGTGCTGGAGATTCTACAACCCCCTTAGGCAATTTATTCCCGAGTTTAACCACCATGACAGTTAGGAAGTGTTTCCTAATGTCTAAACCTCCCTTGCTGGAGTTTAAGCCCATTGCTTCTTGTCCTGTCCTAAGAGGCCAAGGAGAACAATTTTTCTCCCTCCTCCTTGTAACACCCTTTTAAGGTACTTGACAGCTGTTATGTCCCCTCTCCGTTGTCTCTTTTCCAAGATCAGCTTTGATGGTAGACTGTGCCCTTCTAGCCAGAACACCAAGAAATGTACAAGTGATGGGCCAGATCTCAGGTGGTGTAAATCAGCCTAGCTTTACTGAAGCTAACAAACCCGCTCTGATCTCCACCAGCTGACAATCTGGCTCTGCATCCAGGACTCCCCTCTCCAGTGAAACTGCTGCGGAAGCTTTGGTTGGCTGCAGGTAATCACTCAACCAGGATGAAGTTGTCACTGGCGAACATTTTCCAAAGCTTTTCATGAGATGCCAGCAGCTCCTTAAGAGCATGTGCTGCAGAAACAAACATTGCGGGGGAAGGGGAAGACGTCTTTCCTGTGGGGCACACAAAGCTTTGCTGTTGCCTTCACGTTGCTATGAAGCGTCAGTGCAGTTGCTTGTGCCAAAATAATCAAAGACCCTGTTAACGTCTTGCAAGAATGAAATCCGTCCTTCTCCCAGCATGGCTGCCTCTGTAGGAAGGCGGAGGGTTTAGATGTAGTTTGAAGGCAGGTCTCAGACACCAATGTCTCTTGCACCATTGATGGCTTTCACCTTCCCCAGATGTGTGCTGTTTCCATGGGTCTTTGCCACTTTTGAGCTCCTCTCTCCATTTCAGTTGTGCTCTTTATTTGATACTGAGAGCAGCTGGGCCAGTCAGGGAGGGTGAATGGACTCAGGAAAAACAAGCCCCCTTCTCCCTGGCCTCTGGACCGTAACCCTTTTCTATAACCCCTGCCCATAGGAAGGCTCTGAAACGCTGAGTTAGCTTCTCTTGCTTTTCCATCTGCCGATTGCTGGCAGATGTGGAAGTGCCGGAGTGGGCAGTTCTTGTGCTGCATCGAGCATGACTCTACTCAGAAAATCCCCAAAGGCTCAGAGAAGGCCTGTTCTTGCAGGATTTCTAGCCCAGTGTTGAAGACTGAAGAAGTTCAGCGCCGCTTTGACCTGGATGGGAGCTGTGCTGCATTTCTCTGACATGTTTATCTCAGGGGGAATTGGGCGGGGAGGGGGGAGGGAATTTTGTCTATTTTGCAGTTTATCTCCCAAAGTTCTGAATGGCTCCGTTTCTGTGACCCTAACTGTGGGGTCATATTGAGGTTTGGGGAGTCTGTATGAACAGCTTACTAATGGATTACTTTCAAAATATCCTGGGAAAATAACATCCATATTTGTGAACTTCTTGTAACATTTTGGTTGGTGAGGTTTCTGGTGTGACCCCTTGATCTGGTCCCAAAGAGCTGCATTTCTGAATCAGCAGTAAACATTTTTTGCAACCAATACCTGTTACTTCTTGTTCCACTCTACTCTGCACTGATTAGGCCTCAATTGGAGTATTGTGTCGTGTGTCCAGTTCTGTGCACCACACTTTAAGAAAGATGTGGAGAAATTGGAGAGGGTCCAGAGAAGGGAAACAAAAATGATCAGAGGTCTAGAAAACATGACCGTTGAGGGAAGACTGAAAGAATTGGGCTTGTTTAATTTGGAAAGGAGAAGACTGAGGGGGAACATGATAGCAGTTTTCAGGTATCTAAAGGGGTGTTACAAGGAGGAGGGAGAAAAATTGTTCTCCTTGACCTCTGCAGACAGGACAAGAAGCAATGGGCTTAAGCTGCAGCAAGGGAGGTTTAGGTTGGCCATCAGGAAAAACTTCTTGCCTGTCAGGGTGGTTAAACACTGGAATAAATTGCTTAGGAAGGTTGTGGAATCTCCCTCATTGGAAATATTTAAGAGTAGGTTGGACAGACATCTGTCAGGGATGATCTAGATGGTGCTTGGTCCTGCCGTGAGGGCAGGGGACTGGACTCGATGACCTCTCGAGGTCCCTTCCAGGTTCTAGTGTTCTATGATTCTATGATTCTACTTTACTTTCCCTATAGCCTGTCAAGATCACTGGTATGGCGAGAACTGCAGTCAGCCCTGCATCTGCTTCAATGATGCCACCTGCGACCCTGTTAGTGGACAGTGTCTCTGTGCGGCTGGATGGACCGGAGCCACCTGCCAGCAAGGTAATGCATTGGGATCACTTCCTATGCCCGGTCTCTCCTCTACCTTATCTCAGGGGAAAAACCAGCCATTGGAAAAACAAATCCAGGCCTCTGGGGGAGAGGTGGTTTGCATCTGTCTGGGTGGAGCACTCTGGTGTTGAGCGGGGACTATGGCTGAAATCATCTGCACTCGTGCTAAGGATCTGGCCCTGATCCAGCACTTAGTCCCAAATCTATAGGACTACGTGGGCGCTTACAGTTAAGCGTGTGATTGTGTCCGTTTTCTGGGGTCCTACAACCAGCAGGGCTGACAGCCACAGTGGGCTCAGGGGCGAGGTGGGGGGGCAGTGGCTCCATTTAATGTCTGTCTAGTCCTGATCCCCCTCCCTTGCTCCCCATGTTACAACAGGCCTGACCTCTGCATTTTAAACCCAGCTTCGAGACGCTTCCTGACTGGTTTTTGTCCTGATTTCCCAGCATGCCCATCTGGGTTTTACGGAGAGAACTGCCACCGGCAGTGCCTCTGTCGGAACGGTGGATCATGTGACCCCGTCACGGGGCACTGCACGTGCCTAGAAGGATGGACGGGATTGGCTTGTGAGCGGGGTAAGTACCGGGAGTGGAGCAGCTGGCCATGTGATGTACAGGCTGTTGGAACCTGCAGAACAGCTGTTGCACAGTTGGCCTACTCCCAGGAATTTTTCCCTAGTTTCACTTCAGTCGTTCCATGCCTCACGGTGGCACGAAAACAGTAATCTGGCACAGGCGGCTAGTGAGGAGTGTTGTGTGTTCTCAGGGAACCCAAGTTTGAGCCCTGTTTGTGTTAAATGTAAAGGAAACAGGACTGCCAGTCTGCCGACCCAAAGCAGACCTGCAGCTCTGACCTGTGCATGCCCATCAGGTGAGTACAATGCACTCTCTGATCCAGCGGTGGCCAGCCTGCGGCCCGAGGCCCTCCCTCATGCAGCCCGTGGGGGTTCCAGGGGTGGCCCAGGAGACATTTTGTTTAGCATTGTCCATGCACAGGGTCGCCAGATTCTTCTGCTTTCTGTCCATGTTGTTTTCCCTACCGAGATGACTAAAGTGACACTCACACAAAGCCAGGGCATGTGTAGTGAGGCGGGGGCTGATGGCACCCACCATTTTAAGAGCCATGGGCTCCCTCTGCAGCCAATCCCAGCACTGCTACAGTTCCGTCGGCACCGCCCGCACATTCTAGCTACACATGCGCCGGGAGCACAACTCCCCTATCCCGGGTGACCCTCTTGGCTCTGACAGTCTTGGGGCCCACAGAGAGGAAGGAGGGCCACTTGTGCAGCCCACTCACTGGCCTCGGTTGCTCATGGCTGGACTAATCTAATCTAATCTCAGGTGAGACTGCACCCAAGGGGCAGATCACCAGTGCTCTATGGAGCCAGAACGCCAGGAGCCAAATGGCTGGTCCTAGGACAAGCTGGTGAGAGCATGTGCCAACTGCAGGTTGCTTACACTGAAGCTGGGATGTGCCGCCCAGCCCAGTCAGGCAGACGTGCAGTGGCTTTGCTCCAGCCAGAGCGCTACATCCAGCAACATGCACACTGCCGGGAGAGGGGGGCAGCCGGCTAAGCTCAGCCTCTGGGATCAAGTCAGAAAACTCAGTTGGGGGCCACACACAAATGAGAAGCAAAGAACCCCTCACTGATGTGGCCTCTGGCTGAGAAGGAGAAAGACCCTCCCCACATTCCCCTCGCACACCAGAGCCTGGGGGGGCCAGGCTGGTAGATTTTATGTGCTTCAGCCCCACGGTGGGGCAGTAGAGAGGCTGGAGCGCCAGCATGGGCTCCCCAATACTGGGGAGGGACTGAGCCTCGGGGGCTGGATCCAGGCAAGTCTGGGGCCACATCTGACCTGGGGCCTTAGGCTCCCCACCCCTGAGTTACATGCGAGCTCTGCGGTATAAAGCTAATACTGCAGAGACTGTAATGAAGCCGGCTCCCTGGAGCAGAGCCTGCTGGCCCCACTCCCAGGGAGCCAGCTGTGCTGCAGGCTCTGCAATAGAAGCTTTATACTGAAGACCCCCAGCGTGGGGCAGCAGCCAGCTCTCTGGGAGCCGGTACACGCCAGGAGCTAATTTTGAAGCCGGCTCCCGGTGTGCACCGGCTCCCACCTGCAGCCCAGCTCCCAGACAACCGGCTGCTGATCCAGAGCCAGCAATGCTGTGTGATAGCTGGCTCCCAGCCCAGCTCCCAGGCTGTGGGCTGTGGGCTCCGTTTAAAGGGTTATATTACATCCCTAGGCCACACTGCTGCTTTTAGCGTGCCAGCTTCAGCACCACTACTGCCAGTCTGTCTCCCCAGCTCCCAGCCTCAGTGTTGACACCTCTTTACTCTCCATCCCCCCGAGGAGTTGTGGGTTTGTAATTCTGGACTAAGAGCCTGTCACATTCTGTTTCTAAAACCACTTCAGTCACCTCTCTGGCTTCCCCCTAGAGTGTGCGCAAGGCCAGTACGGTGCCGATTGCCAGCAAGCCTGCGACTGCCGCAACGGGGGGCTGTGTGACCGTCAGACGGGGCTCTGCGTCTGCCAGGCCGGCTGGACCGGGCAGCAGTGCCAAAGCCGTAAGTGAAAGCTGCAAGTCCCCCGTCCCCCAGTGACAGCTTGGCTGACTTGCCAGGACAAGGAAATGGGTTTGGCTGGTCAGAGCCATCCCACGGATGAAAACATTGTGAGGCTCAGGAGTCTAGTTACCGTATTTTATCCAAAGGCTGCTTCTGATACAGCAAGGACAGCACAAGGCCTCCCGGCCAGAGGCAGCAGATACTTTGCTTGCTCCATCTCTTCGAGGTGCCAGGGAATTAGCGAGTAAATCAAGGTCCTAACACTGGGCTTGCGAAGCTGAAGAGAAAACACGCCCTGGTTTTAGCTGTGTGGGCTTGTTCTGCCTGTCGCCGTGTGCCCCTCCCGGGCTGAACAAAGGAAAAGTTGGTGGTGCTGTCCCTGCGGGTCCCCAGCACACTGTGGTCACGGGAAGGCCACGTCTCTTCCCCGAGAGCCAAACATGGCTCCCCCTCTCTCTGAAGTCAGTGGCAAACCTGCTGGAGTAGACACCTAGCGCCACACATGGTTCTGAGCAGATGGCAATGGAAGGAAGTGAAGCTGAAATGTCATAGGCAGGCCTGCCGATGGAGGGGGGATAAAGGGGACAGTTGCCCTGGGCCTGGTGATTCAGAAGCGCTCAGCCGCCTCCGCTGCTACTCCAGGGCGCCATTTCGGGAGGGCGGGGGGCAGCCCTGAGTGCCGGGACGCTGTTTGCTTTTCTTCCCCTAGCCCTGGCGATCAGGGAGCGAGGGGAAAGTACTTGCATTCCATGAATTACTCCTCTGCCCCCTCTCCTTCGCCAGCCAGGGGTGAGAGGCAGGCGCGGAATCCAAGTACTTTCCCCTCGCTCCCTGATCACCCAGGATATTGGAAGAAAAACAAACCACGTCTCAGCATGCATGGCCCCCCCTCCCAAAATGGCACCCTTGATTCTACTGCAGCCACAACCTAGGGCTCCTTTGAATCGCCGCCGGAGTGCTGCTCCGCATGGCTTTGCGGGCTGGCCGGGGGTCCCTTGCCACAGTCCGAGTGGCACTGAGACCTGGCTGTCTGCGGGCCTGCCCCTTCTCACCCAGGCCAGGCCCCTTCCAGGGGGATGGAGCCATCCCCCCAACCTTGCTGGGGAGCTGATCGTAGGAAAACCTCCACCCAACTCACGTTTGAATAGCTTTGTGCTGCTCCAGATCACCTTCCCTCCTCTCCCCTTTCCAGCCTCGGAGCTTTCTCCCGCTGGCACCTCTGTGCAAACCCTGGATACCTGGCATCTGTCCTACACCCCAGCAAGCTCGTAGGTCTGTCGTTCTGCAGGCCCTTGTATTCATCTTATCTGCAGGCTTTCTTCTGTGCCCTGGTGATCCCTGGGCTATTAGCTAGTGTTGAAGGGGCGGCTGGCTTGAGACGGGAGCCACAGGGACTGGATCAAGTCCCAGAATATCACCAAAGATGAGCCCCTCTCCCCCCAGAAGTTCCAGTGCCCACGGCAGGTGGGTAATTAGTCTGAGGATGCTAATCAACTGCAGGCGAGGGCAAGAGGGAGTTGTCTGCTGCAGCCTTTCCCACCCTCCCCTGCCACATGGTGTTGGTTCTGGGCTTTTGTTGGGACGGTGGGTGTGCAGCTGCATTGTTCCCTGGATGGGCGGCAGGAAGCAGGCTGCCACCTGTGCTGAGATGTTGCTGGAGCATTGCTTAATGTGGGACTGAGGTCAGGCAAGTTGCAAGAGCTGATTGAGGCTTTCCAAAGCTAAGAAGTCCTGATCTTCTCCTTCCTGAGTGTCCCGTTCATTGCTTCACGCTCCGGCTGAGCTGTGTGTACAGTACACATCCCGCTCCCTCTCAGCCGCTCTGCACACTGGTCATTCAGAATTCAGGTAGGTTCAGAAGTTAAAACAGGAAAAGAACAAGGTACAAATTACTGCAAGTCACCAGGGCCTGAGAAAATGCACCCTAGAATACGCAAGGAGCGGATAGAGGAGGGATCAGAGCCTTTAGCTATCATCTTTGGAAAGTCATGGAAAATGGGAGATTCTGGAAGACTGGAAAAGGGCAAATCTAGTGCCCACCCATAAAAAGGGAAATAAGAACAACCCAGGAAACTACAGTCAGCTTAACTTCTCTGCCGGGGAGATAATCGAGCAAGTAATTAAGGAATCCATCTGCACACATCTGGATAAGTAACAGCATGGATTTGTAAAGAACAAATCATATCAAACAAATCTGCTAGCTTTCTTTGATAGGATATCGAGCCTTGTGGATTAGGGGGAAGGGGTAGATGTGGTGTAACTAGACTTTAGTAAGACATTTGATATGGTCTCACATGCCCTTCTTATCAATAAACTAGGGAAACACAAACTAGGGGGGCTACTATAAGGTGGGTGCATAACTGGATGGATAACCATTTTCAGAGAGTAGTTATCAATGATTCTTTAAAATTTCGACAAGGAAAGTCTGGCCTAGTTCCCATCTGCTTAAAGAACCAGCCTCTGACTTCCTCCTAGATGAGAGGATAAGAACATAAAAGAACATAAGAATGGCCATACTGGGTCAAACCAATTGTCCATCTAGCCCAGTATCCTGTCTGCCGACGGTGGCCAATGCCAGATGCCCCAGAGGGAGGGAACACAACAGGTAATCCTTAAGTGAGCCCTCCCCTGTCAACCTGTGGAACTCCTTGCCAGAGGATGTGGTGAAGTATGAAACTAGCCCCAATGCTAGTGATGATGCGATTCTACATGGTGCCAGGAGTCCTGCTGTCAGAAAGCTCTGGCGTGGCTGGGGGGGTAGGGAGATTTTCACACCTAGCTAAGAAGCAGAGAATGTTTATGCTAAGAGCCATTTGCTGGCTCAGCACTTTCTTTCCTTCTTTTTTCTTCTTGGCTTAGCCCTATGGGAGGTGAGCATCATCTGCAGGGGAAAGCTTGGCCTTCCCAAGCCACCTCACATGGCCCTGCCCGTGTCCCACCAGAGTCCCCCAGACTTCCTCCCCCAGCCAGCTGTTGTGAGGCTGAGGCAGGCCAGTTGGGGACTGTGACCGCTTTGGCTGTCCAGCGCTGGTGGGCCGGCAGCTTGGCTGCGGGGACGGCCTTGCTGGCCAGGGGTGTGGGCAGCAAGGCCCTGGCTCTGTGCCATGCCTGCTGGCCAGCTCTCCAGACCTTCAGAGCAGAAGGCAGCTGCACTGCCCTCCAGTTCTCTGGGGCTCTGAGGCTAGGGAAGGCTGCAGCCAAGCTGCCTGTCGGTTCTACATGGCTCCAGGCTTGGGGCAGGCTGCAACTGCACTGCCCACCAGCTCCCTGGACCCTGCGACCACTGCAGGGCTCTGGGGCTGTGGGAGGCTGCGGCTGTCCCACCTTCCAGTTCTCCACAGCTCTGAGGTCGGGGAGGCTGTGGATGCTGTCGTGGGACAGGGGAGGGAGCATGGGCCAGCAGTTACACTGCAGAGGGCAGGCAGGCTGTACAGGAGCCGGCAGTGGCCACAGTTGGGGGTAGGCCTGGGCTCTGGTCAGAGGGGCTTGCCCCCCCAAACCATGGGGTCCCCCACCGCCCATGCTCAGCTTTTCCTCCCGTCTCAGCACCTGCTCTGGATTTGGCCCACGTTTCTGCCCTGGCAGTCCGCTGTCCCAAAGAGAATAGCGCCGCCCGGCACCCAGCATACTGTGCCCCACTCAGCCCGGGCATCGGTATGGGCAACTCTCCTATCTGCGAGGGGCACTGGACCTCTTTCTGCCAGGGCTGAGTTTGGCCCGATGACCTCCACGTATGAGCAGAAGAGTCAGAGAGGCGCAGAGCGTGCGGGTATTTACAGAGCATGGCGCAGAGTCAATGGATCTCCTGGGGGACTGGTTTTTCCAGAGGATGGGTCATGGGCAATGGTGCCTTCCCCCCGGGTTCTCACAGCTGTACCCCCTCTGTCAGTCTAGCCCCTCGCGCGCCACCACCACAGCACAGAAGCAAGTCTGGTCTGTTTGAGCCTGTTCCTAGTCTCGTTAGTCCCAGCCCCGTGGACTGACACATCCCATCGGACTTGTCAAAACACGAAACAAAATATAGAACCCCACCCCCGGCCCGAGCAAACAAAGGGGCCATCAAAGCAACGTCTGATGTGCTTTGTGGCTGCAGAGCATGGTCAGTACAGCCCTGGGCAATGAAACGAGACTAAACCTGTATTCCTCCTGCCCCACCCCGGTAACCCGCCTCTCGGCCTGTTTGGATCTCTGCAGCTTGCCCGGAGGGTACGTTTGGAGCGCGCTGTGCGCAGCAGTGTGCGTGTGGAGATGGAGCCTCGTGCCACCACATCACGGGCGCCTGTGACTGCCCCAGCGGCTGGCGGGGCCAGAGCTGTGCGAAAGGTGAGAGACTCACACCCTCATCGCACCACCTTGGCATTGCCGCTGCTGTGCAGGCTTCCTGATACATTCCTGGTGCAGATGAAACCACAGACACACGGGGAACCCGTCTGATTTCCCTAGAGTAACAGACACCGTGGGCCTAGATGGCTCAGGGGATGGGCAAAAAGTCTCCGAGGGGGAGCCGTGTTAGTCTGTAACTTTAAGAACAATGAGTAGTCCTGTGGCACCTTAGAGACTAACAAAAATATAGAGATAGTGTCATGAGCTTTCGTGGGCAAAACTCACTTCCTCAGATGAGCTGCAGTGGAAAAAACAGGAACCCAGAACTTATAACAGAAAAAGAAGTGGGGAAAGGCACCTGTCCATGGTAGGACCGGTGCTAATGAGGCTAATTGATGAGCAAGGGGCTGTAGAAAGAGGCTTTCATCGCTATTGCTGTAAGAAATGCTGCCGGCTATTCGAGCCCCGTAGACTGGTCGCCACAGCATGGCTGGCCCTGATCGACAGCAAGAGTGACGCCTCAGCAGAGCCGAGCACTAAATAGGGCCCAGACACTGACTTCCCACTCACCTCTCTCCCGGTCCTGCCAGGCCAAGGCAACCCTGGGAAGCTAGTCCGGCTGGCGCCCTGCTGTACCTCTGCAGTTCCCAGGGGATGTTTCCTTGGCCTGTCAGGCTGGTGCCTCGCGAGGCACTAGGAAGAGGAAGGGGCTGGCTGTGAGAAGCAGCCAGACTTTGAGATGTGTTCCCTTCCAGAGATGTCCGCTTCTTAACAGCTCCTTGGACAGAAGGTGCCCAGTTGGGACACGACATCCCTTCAGCTCCCATCGGTAGTGGGGCGTTGCTGTCATGTGTCCAGAAAGACCGCAAGGGTATCGCACAGCCCCCTTGCTTCAGCTGTATTCCAGGGCTGGAGCAGTCCTGTGGGTGCTGGGCCCGAGAGAGAGTTTGCAAATCTTCGGTCTTGATTGTCTTTCCCCCTCCTTGTTTCCTTCCCACAGCCTGCCTGCCTGGTTCGTTTGGGAAGGACTGTGCCGGCCGCTGTGACTGTCCCCCAGGAATGCCTTGCAACCACATCACTGGCCAGTGCGGCTGCCCTCTGGGATTCACGGGCCACGGCTGTGAAAAATGTACGGCGAATGGAGCAGCTGGGTCAATCCATCACCCCTAACAATCCTCATTGGCCAAATAGCGGCTCCTGTGCCGGCCCGCGGCGCATGCCCACTGAATCCTAGCCACGCGCAGGGAGCCAAAGTCGTGCAGCAGATTCCACCCAACGGGGTAGCAACGCATCAGCGTCAGAAAGAGCTGCCGTGGGTGGGAGCGAGGGGGGAGAGACAGACATGGGAGCAGATTCTGCCGTGCCACGAGTGCGGGTTGCAGATTCCTCTCTGCATGGGCAGAGGCATGACGGCAGCGGGAGCCTAGTGTCGGAAAGCACTTCCTGCCCTCTTCGGTCCCACTCCTCTGCGGGTCCTAGCACCTCCCCCGCGCTCCTCGCAGCGGGACACCCCAGGGAGATGGGTTCCCAATGCCCCTTGCTTGGAGTGGCGGAGGACACATGCGCACTAAAGGCTGTTCCAAATCATGGCTCTCTAGGGGAGTCCAACAATGACCTCTGCTAGGCCCGGGGCTTGCCAACCCTTCGTCTCATGACCCTGTTGAAGAAAATGGTTGATGCCCAGGACCCCGCATCATTATCTCTTTTGACTAGAGGGCAGGCTCCAGGGTGGGGCAGGCAGGGATGGAGGTTGAGGGTGCAGGGGAGGGGGAGAAGGCTTTGCCTGGGGCTGTGGGCTCTGGGGTGGGGCCAGAGATGAGGGGTTTGGGGTGCAGGACGGGGGCTAGAGGGGTTCAGTATCTAGGCGGGGACTCTGGGCTGGAGCATGGGGTGAGGTCACAGGGGGTGCAGGCTGTGGGATGGGGCTGGGCATGAGGTGTTGAGGGTACAGGAGGGGGTTCTGGGGGCTTGGGGCTGGGACAAAGGATTGCTGGGGCACAGGCTGACCTCCTGCGGCTCCCGGTCAGTGGTGTAGCGGGATGGTGAGGCAGCTTCCTGCCTATCCTGGCACAGGGGACCGCACTGCACCCTGGAAGTGGCCAGAACCAGGTCCAGCTCCTCTGGCTCCACACTCCCATTGGCCGGTTCCTGGTTTGTCACCAGGCTTTGCCGAGCAGGAATGGGCAGAGCGCATTTCGGGCTTGGTTTGAAATGCGACTGGCTTCATTTTTTTGGCTTCTTTTGCTTTTTTATCTTGTACGTGTTGGCCACTCGCCGCCACCTAGGAGCTGGGCCTCCTGCCGGCCGCTTCTGGGGCCCAGCGCAGTCTGTGGTGGCCAGGACAGGCAGGGAGCTGCCTTATCTCCCCCCCCCTCCACTGCTCACCTGATCCCCCAGCAGCCATGAGACCCAGCGCCCAACATTCCCCCCCCAACCCCCCATGCTGGGCCACGCCCCGTCCTTTGAAAATCGCTGCACTAGAGCATGGGGTTAAGGGGAGACTTTTGACCCCCCAATAATGGTGTGTTGTCTTCATCTCTTCTCTTCCCACAGCCTGTCTGGCAGGGACCTTTGGGCTGAACTGTGCCCAGGCTTGCCAGTGCCCAGCCGCGAACCAGACTGTCACCCTGTCACGGGGGAGTGTATCTGCGCACCTGGTTACCATGGAAACCATTGCCAGCTCAGTGAGTTCGCGCGCCCCTTTGTCTCCCGTGTTGTCGGAATTCACAACACTTCCCCGACAGCATCCCCACGGGACGCGAGCCAATCGGGGCAGCGTTCCGCACGCTGTGTGTCCCAAGGAGCATGCACTGCACGTCTGATGGGAAGTTTCTTCACAATTCACTTCTCAGAGGAGAGGGGGGGTGCCACCTTTCTCCGCCGCACTGGATACTAGTGAAGGCCACAAACTGAGATACTAGTGAAGGCCTTGAGACTGCTCCAGTATGGCACCGCCAGCGTTGCTTGGAACTGAACACAAATAAGTTTTGGTTTGCTTCATTTAGATCATTGCTCTGGAGTGGGGCTGGGGAGGAGGGGTTTGTATGCAGGCTGCCCCATGGAGAGAGGGCAACCCCAGCCCTCTCTCACCGCAACAGCTTGGGGCCTCTCCGTGGCTGCTGCAGCTGCAGCAGGCATAGCTGGGGGAGGGGTGCTGGGGGACAGACAGACACATAGACACACAGACAAACGCTCTGAAATATATAATAGCTAGCTGTCCCCTTTTCCACTCCTGCCCCTGCTGGCCCAATGGGGTTAGGGCTGTCCTGGTCCCCATTTCTGGCCCTTTGCTGCCCCCCTGTGGTCATTCTGCAGTATAACTGTCCCTGCTAGACTCCCTCCTTTCCATTTTATGAGAAACAATCAAATGCCAGGCACATCCCATTGTCCTGGCACAACCAAACCCGATCCTTTCTGTAAGTTATGATAAGAGGAAGCTTTCTACTGAATTTGGTGGCCCTAGCTCTTACCGTTTAGAAGAAGGTCTTGAAGAAATGGACTCAGCCAGACAGATGCACATTTCTAGAATCTATAGCAAGATACGATCTGGTTAATGTGAGATAGAACCTGGGATTTGTCTTGCATCTGAGCAGCCAGACTTTACGGCGGCAGGTGCTGGGAGGATGAAGGAACCCAGAATGCCCTTGGCGCTTTGATTATTCCTGTCACACTCTGTGGGTTGTAGCTAATCAAAACAGCCCATTCCCTCAGGCAGTCCATTAGGCAAGAACAGCCCTGGCTCCCTCAGTCTTCCCTAGCAGCGGGCCCGGTTTCCCTGGCTCTCCGTGCACTTGTTAGTCTGATTAGTCGGGAAATCAGCAGCATCTCACTCAAAATAGACAGGAAATGACCTTCTTCCAGCCTTCTCTGGGTCTTGGGCACTCGTTCGTCTCCATGTCACTCACACCAACGGTCACCGGTTGCGCACGTAAACGGGGTTAACCACGCGTTTGCTGATGAGTAAATTAACGGACTCTGTAGATGGCCAGCATGCTGCACCCTGTTGCTAATCAGCTTGCCTTGCCCTCGCCCAGTGAGCGTTTAGTAATAAAAATCGGCGGAGACCCTGGCCCTGCGTATGTCATTGCACAGGCAGCATGATCAGTGCCTGGGCTGGGTCATTTTTCTAAGCATTGGGGGTTTCAATTTTTCTCCCCCCAGGATGCTCAGCTGGTTGGTACGGCCGCAATTGTGAGCAGCAGTGCAAGTGCAAGAATGGAGGCTATTGTGAGCCCACCACAGGGACGTGCCAGTGCCCCGCCGGGTACGTTGGAGCTGACTGCAGCGTGGGTGAGTGGTCAGGGGATCCCTGGGGACGTCTGAGGCTGAGGAGCATGATGCTTTGAATAACCATGGGGTGAATCTGGCCATTAGCTGTCTACATGCCACTTCCTTTGCAGCCAGGCACGCAAATGTGATGCTGCCCTTCAGGAAACAGCCGCCATTATGGTACATGCCACAGTCTAAGAACATTTCAAGCAGATTTCAAGCAGCAAATTTGCCTTCCAGGCCAAGCTTTGCAAAACATTACACTGCGTATCTTCCCCAGCTTAGTTTAGCAAGGCTCTCGAGAGAGTTCTCAACTGCTACTGAAATGCACGGCCCATTCCCTTTTCATCTCACTCCCAGGGACTCCTGGTTTAGCCGATTCATTGTCCAGAACTACCATAAAAGCAAGAATCCATTCTTTTGGGGCGTTTCTTACACTTTGAAAGGTTTTAGACATTTGCAGCAGAAGGAGTCACATAGGAAATAGAATAAGAAAGCACCCACTACAAAATACTGTAATGTCCCCAGTGCCAAACAATCTTGACAGCTTTGGTTCCTCTTCTAAGAACAGATTCATGGAGCCTTTTCCTCTTGGGTTCCAGCAAAATGTTTTCTATCAAAACGCCTGCAGGCTCAGTGGTGACCCTGCTAAAAATACCCTGGTGGAAGGGAGTTTTCTTATTGCTGCTTGGGGAGGGGTGGAGTTTTTTCTCCATGCACCGTCATGGTTCCAATGATGCATTAGTGAAATAAAGGGCAAGCGAATCACTGCAAAAAATTCACACGGTTGCCAAAATGGATTTTACCAGAGGAAGTCACAGCCCTGGGTAGGAGTTTGAGATGCTTGTGCTGTGCAGATAGAGATGATGTCATGCTGCATGGCACGAGTGGATCGTCTGCAGGGTGGGGATGGAATCCGAGCGCCACAGTACCACACTGCACCATTGGCCGTGTGCACTATTTTTGTTTCCTCTGAATCATATGGGCGAGAATGGTGGACCAAGAGCTTGTCCACTATTACAGCTCCTAAGCCGCTGACTGAATTTCTTGCTTTTATTGACGTGGAATCGCGTTCTTGCTTGTGTTTCTTTTTCTGCACCACGATTGTTGCTGCATGGGGTAGTGCGGCATTAATCCGGCCACTCACCCTTGCTCTTGGAGGCTCCGGAGCCTCTTAAAATTCTTTCCTCCTCCAGTGCAATGGCTCCAGATGACTCTTGTTTCTTTTTAACCAAATCAGGCTCAAGATCATATGGTTAGAGGCTGAGTCTAGAAAAAAAAAAAAAAACCAAGAGTCCTGACCACCTAAGCCCTTCCTAAGACCCTGGCCTGCTTCTAAGAATTCTCTGGCATGAATGTCCCCATCTCTTAAGGAAATGAGACCTCTCCTCTCTCCTCTTCTAGGCTGCCCCGCTGGCCGGTATGGCAAGGACTGCGTGCACCTATGTTCCTGCGGCAAAGGAGCCACCTGTCACCACGTGACAGGCGTCTGCATTTGTCCAGCAGGAAGAACCGGTCTCAGCTGCGAACACGGTAAACGTTTTACCCGGACCGGGCACTTCGCCGCTGGGACGTGGAAAGGGCTGCGGGGCTGGGTCCAGGCAGACTCCCGCATGCCCACGGGTACAGTGTCTTTGATCACGCCGGGATTTGGCTTCCCTCTCTTTGTCTTTTTCAGCCTGCCGGAAGAACCAGTACGGGCCAGGCTGCAGGCAGACTTGCGCCTGCCGGAGCGGTGGAATCTGCCACGCAGCCGACGGCTCCTGTGTGTGCGGGCTGGGGCGGACCGGGAAGTTCTGCGAACTGGGTAAGCCCCCTGGAAGGGACCTGTCCTGGCACCTGTCTGGCCATTGCAAAAGGCATTGAGTGTGTGGCGCAGAGATGCCCCCTTGGCCTGGGCCACATGCCTCACTGGGTGGTCCCTGCCAGGCGCCTGGCGATGGTGCCGGACCAGGCCTCCAGACATGCTGGCATATGAGTCGTGCGTCAGTTACGCTCTCTCTCCCATGTGTCCCCTGCAGAGTGTCCCCCAGGGAAGTACGGCGCCAACTGCCAGCTGACCTGCTCCTGCCGCAATAATGGGACTTGCGACCCAGTGACGGGCGCCTGCCGCTGCAGCAGAGGGCACTATGGGCACGTGTGCGAACACAGTAAGTGCCAGGCGCAGGGCTGCTGCTCCTGCCCTCCGAGGTTGGGTTTTCTACGGGCGTTTAACGTGGGACGTGGGGCAGATCTGGTTCGCACCGGGGCCGTGGGACCATCACAGCAAGAGAAAGGCCCAATGGCACCGTCCCTTCCCACCCGCACAGCAAGGGAGGGCTCTGGGCTGGATCCCAGGAGGTCCATCATGTCCAGTGACCGGCCTCAGCTCACTGTTCAACCTCTTGGGATGCCCCCCGGCCTGCTCCCCACCACGCCGTTGCCGGGGGGGGGAGCGGGCTGGGCATGTGGACAGAGCAGCACACGAGCCTTGACACCCGACATTTGTCAGCCTAGTGCTGGTCAGAACCTGGCCCAGCCCAGCTGAAAGTGCCCTGCGGTGTTTCGTGGCCCTGTCGCAGGCAGGGTATCAGGCAAGTGAAAGAAGCTGTTGGTATCACTGCCAGCCCTTTGCACACGCTGGAACATTGACCCGGCATTGCTCGCTCGGGTCCTTAACTCTGTTCCTTTTTGTTGTTTGGAAATGAAAATGAAAATGAAAATGTCCAGGCATCATTTCAATCACTGCTCGGGGGTGGGGCTGGGGAGGGGTTTGTATGCAGTTTGTCCTGGGTAGAGAGAGGACAGCCCTTGTCCTCTCTCAGCGCAGCAGCTTGGGGTCAGGTGAGAAGCCTCTCTCCATGGCTGCTGTAGCTCCAGTGGACACAGCTGGGGGAAGGGTGCATGTTCCCAGATGGGGCAGGTCCAGGTTCATCTGCCCCCTGCGCTCCCCAGCCAGAGTGAGGAATGCAGCAAACTGGGCACTTTCCTCTCGCTCCCTGATGAAAGGGCACAGCCAGCAATGTTCCTGTACAAATTGAAGGGGAGGGGCGTGCCCTCCTTAAAGGAAGTGTTGGAGGGTGGGAGGCTTGGGGCGGAGGCAGTCCCAGATGGGGAGGTCATGCCCCCAGCCAGCCTCTTTCACCTACTGGCTGATTCTGTATCTTTCCTGTTTGGTTTTCTGAGCAGCGATCCCATTCCAGGCACATCCCGTTGTCCTGGCACCACCAACCCCCAACCTCGCTTTCAGTTATGGTAAGAGGAAGCTGCCTGCCGAATCTCTTACCATTTAGGTGGAGTTCTTGAACAAACAGACAAACCCACAAATTGCCAGCTGCATGGGCAGCAGCCGGCTGGGCAGGCAGACAAACTGTCTCAACTATATAGTAGATAGCCTGAGCCACATTAGCAACTGCTTAAAAACAACCTGGAGTTAAAATAAAACAACACCACAGCAAGATGGGCCCCTCTGTAATGTCAGAACAATTTGTCTCTTTCGCGTGCTCAGATCCAACAAATCGATCTGTTTTATTCATAACCCAGCCTCTTTAGCAGGAAGGTGGGAAAGGCCACACAGCGGCCTCAAAGGGAAAGCTTGGCCCAGTTTGGGTAGTTTCACCCATTCGAGGACTGAAGAGAGATACTGGATTCCGGGTGTCTAGTTCTGCTAAAGAGTCGGTTCTATCTTGCTTTAGCCGCGATGGTCCCCCCCTTCCTGCCTGGACCCGCGGACGCGCTCTGTGTGGCTGGCACGTTTCTCTCACCAACAGACGTTGGGCCGACGAAAGCTCGCCTCCCTAGTTTTAAATCTTTCCCGGCAGTTCACTGCCATGGAAGCTGATGTTCCCAGGCAAACCCGACCAGGGTGTCTGGGAACCACGTCAGATGGGTGATGAATTAACTACTGGGTACAGATTTCTGCTGTCGCACTCCATGGAAAGATGAAGGCTTGTTTACGTGCCACAGGCATCCTGAATTTCCAGAGCTGAGTGGTGATAATTTGCAAGCTCCGGGGTCTGTCTCGTTGGTCTATTTGTACAGCCCCTGGCGCAAAGGGGCCCTGCTCCGTGCACAGGCTTCCTCAGCGCTACACTAATCAGTGATGATTATTTGCGGCCCCAGGGTGCAGCATAGTGCCAAAGGCAGCCCCTTGCTCTCCAGACAGAACCGTGTCAGCACGCCCATTGGCTAAGCCTCCCTCCCCTTCATGACACAGAACAGGCGCCCGCTGTCTGGTGGCACTTCCCCGGGCTCACAGCTCCCCACATTGGTTAGTGGGAGAGGGACCCACCGAGACTAAGGGCCCCAGTGGAGCACTCTGCAGTCACTAATGAACGTCCCTCCTGGGCTCCTTCCCAGCCTGCCCGCCAGGTTTCCATGGACTCCGTTGTCAGGAGTTGTGTGAGTGTCACAACGGCGCCACCTGTGACCCAGTGACCGGGCAGTGTGTGTGTCCTGCTGGCTTCCACAAAGATCGTTGTCAGGCAGGTACGTACAGGCTGGACCTCCCTGGTCCAGAGGAGGGATGTTCCAGACCAGGGGAGGTCATTTCTGGCCCGCCCCGCCAACCCTCCCCGCTCCCACCCCACCAGGCTTCCTCCCCCAACAGCCCAGCTGTACCAGCACCTGCCTCGCTGCACCCCCTCCCGGGCCGGGACACTCTGCTCCTGGACTATCCATGGGCCAGCCAGAGAGGCCTGGGTTATAGAGGTGTAGCCTGTGTCACTGCAGCTTCAACAGGGGCAGTGTTGCCACTGCACACGCAGGGCCCCCGGGCTGATCGCTCTTATGCCCGTGTGCGACTCAGCAATGCCCCCAGTGCCTGGACGGCCCACTGGCCACAGTGGCACCGAGCGGGGCATGGGGGGAGGTACGGACCATACGTTACAATACTCCTCAGAAGCCCCCAGCCCGGGAAGGCTGCGGTAGCGTTGTTCAGCAGTGGGTTTGCCACCCTCCTCAAGCCCCAAGCCCACGGGGGTAGTTACTTAGCGCCAGCGCCATTGCACTGTTCCCAGGGCTTGCTGAACCCAGGGACGGTGAAGACAGCGGTGGAAGCCTGGAGTCTGACTTCGTCAGTCCCTGCTCTGAGCCGAGACACCATTCCTTCCCAGGGATCAGACGCCAGCTTTGAGCCCTTTGGAGCCAGTTGGAATGACTCCAGTGTAGCCAAGCAGCCCCTCCCCGGCCCGCCACCACATAGCGAAGCCGGCCCTTCGTTATCGCTCCCCCCAACCCGTGCTACTTGGCACAACATGCCCTGGTGGTATTTATCAACCCGCGCACCCAGGGCCACGACAGAATCAGCATCTGTCACCCCCAGCAATGACACAACAGGGTGCGGCCTGGCTCTGCTTTCAGAGGGGCGCCTACCGGTCCCCAGCGTCCCGGGGTCATTTCCACGTAAAGAAGATTGACCCTTGTCTTGACTGGACTGGACTGGCCCCCAGTGTCTGGCTGGGGAAGGTGGTGTGTGTGAAAAAGCACCGTCTTGCCTCACCGGTTCTCCTGTGCTCACAGGCTGCGAGGCGGGGCGGTACGGAGAGAGCTGCCAGAAGCTGTGTGACTGTGAGGGACACGCACCCTGTGATCCAGTCACTGGGCGCTGCCTGTGTCCGCCCGGGAAAACGGGCGCCCAGTGTGACGTGGGTGAGTGCGGGCTAGGCGCAGCAGGCATAGCCGATGCGGAAGCGTGTGTGAGGGCGGAGGACCGTAAGGCGGGTGGACTAGCATCGCGCTGCTACATGGAGCTGTGCCTACCACAGGAAGGGGCATTTTTGTGACCTACCCTGAAGGCAGCAGACCTGGTTCTTCTTGCACCAGCCTTACTCTAATGGGCGAGGAGAACTGCGCCCTCTGTCACAGCTGTACAACACAAGGACTAACACTGAGCAGCCAGGATGGGGAGAGATGGACAGGGCCACGTGTTCCTATGGGCTGCAGGCCCATTCAACGCCCGGTCTCCCGTTAGTGTAGGTTATGGCCAGTCAAACCCTTAGCCGATGGGTTCTCTGTAGCCACTCGTGCTTGGGTGGCCACCGAGGGGTGATTCAGGGGCTGCCCAGCTGATGAGCAGCGTGCCCACAGCAGGCAGCATGTTACTACTGGTGGTGCACATCCACACATTCGTTGGTGCGCAGAACAAAATTTATTCTACACATACATGGAAAAAATTTAGAAGGCACATGTGTCCCTGTCACAACACACTCCTCTAGTCTTCCTGTGGGCTGTAGTCAAGAAGCCCACAACCGAATGGACCCGGAACGCCCTTCTGGGCCCTTGGGGGGTTGGGAGGGGGGGTCTGACAAATCCAGAAGTGAAGGGCAGCAGAGGAGCAGCCTGTCCCATCCCTCACCTGGGCAAACTGCCCCCTCCCTTTCACCAGGCTTGTGCCTGGGTCTGTCACCTCCGGCCCCGGGCCAGCATTGATAGCAAGGCAAGCCCCCGCGTGGAGAGAATTCCAGCCACGCCAACCAGTCTCTGCCTCCCTTGCCTCTCCAGCCTGCCGCCTGGATCACTTTGGCCCCGACTGCGCCCTGCCCTGCGACTGCGCCTCAGCCAACTCTTTCTGCAATGCCCAGAACGGCCAGTGCACCTGCCTAAACGGCTACCTGGGCCCGACCTGTCGCGAAGGTAACAGCCGCGGCCGGGCTGCTAGGCCCATAGAGCACGCGCTCACCCGGCACCAGGAGCTGAGAGCAAAGGGCCGGGCAATGCAAATGGTTGCAGTTCGTGCTGAACGCGAGGGCACCTCACTAGCACCGTGGGGCCCTTTGGGGCATGGTAGCGTCCAGGCCGAACACAGCAGCCTCAGGCAGACAGCCCCCTTGTGCCTAAGATCCCAGCTGCAGGGCACATGCGACAGTGGTGAGGGACAGGGTGGGGCCAAGGGGGCAGCGTCTCTCTCTGCTCGCAGCTGCAGCTGTGGAGAAACGAGAACACGGCTCATGCCCCTAGTGCGTGGGGTGCACACGCGTGGGCGTGACATTTCCTGCCACATGCACGAGCAGCCTCGCATGTTTCCAGCTGGCATTCAGCGCACGCACAAGCGGCACAGTTTGTTACATCCCGAGGAATTCATTCATCCCCACAACAGCAGAACTGACAAACCTGCTTATTGGCAATAGATTTTAATCCAGCTGCCCCTCCATGACTACAGTGGGGCATCTGAGAGTCAAGTAATTATGCCCTATCTCGTCTCTTCCTTAAGCGTATGGAAGTAACTGGAAATAGACCCGTACAATACTCTGTGGATAGGAATGTGTCGATATGATGGTACGGGTTGAACCTCTCTAGTCCGGCACCCTCGGGAACTCACTGGTTCAGAACAAGAGAATTTTCCAGACCACAGGAGGTCAATAGTGTCTAGCAGCAATTGCTAGACTTCCACTGCTCACTGGGCTCTTAGAAGACATTGAGGGGTAAATTAGAGCTAAATAACAGCACAGAACACTGAGCCCCAGGACTGGTGGTTGTCACAAACTTTACAAGACCACACCTTGGCCACACCTATGACATGTGGACATCCAACTAACTACAATCATACCGGACCATGGATGATGCTGGACCAGAACGTGCCAGACTAGAGAGGTTCAACCTGTAGAAAAATGCTTTAGTGGATCAGTTTACTTTTGTGCTCTTGCTATATATTGGATGCAAAGTGCAATGTATAAAAATGCTTATTGCACTGAGTAGGAACACAGGTCAGTTAGTTTGCTTTGGCGTTTCTGTGCGTGTGAAAAATCCTTTCAAGTCGGACCACACGGTCATTAAACCCAAGTAAAACGTTTCTTTTCTGTTTACAATGCTGCAAAATGATGCTGCAAAACTCTTCCTAAACAAAACTGCCAAACTCCATGTCTGCTGGCCTCTTGTGAACTGTCCTTGTATGAAGCATTGGGCCTCTTTGCAGGTGCCAGGCAAGCAGACACTTTGAGGAAGTGCTGGGCCCGTTTTGTTAATAAAAGGCAGATTGATAAAGCTCTGCACATATCTGCCTAGAAATCCCAGCCTAAGCTCCTTTGCTTGCTGTTGCAGGTGGCCCGCCTCGCCTGTTATCCAGCGAACAACGGCGCAGCCCGCCAGGTCAGTCGCAGCTCTAGTCTATCATCCCACCCTTAGCAGATGGGTGTCCCCTGCAGCTACTTGCGCTTGGGTGGCCATCGAGGCGAGTCAAGTGCTGCCCAACTGATTGGCAGAGTACTCACAGCTGGCAGCATGTGTTTCTACTGGTGGTGCACATCCACACAGGCCACAGTGCATAACAAAATTTATTCTGCACATGAATGGAAAAAATGAGGGGGAACACTGGTCCCCATCACACCACACTCCTATAGTCTTGTTGATTGTAGTCAAGAAGCCCACAACTGAATGGAGCTGGAACCCCCCTTCTGGGCCCTTGGGGTGCTCTGACAAATCCAGGAGTAAACGTCTGTGGAACGACTTCTCTAGTCACCTGAAAGTATTCTGGCAAGTCAGCTACAAGGGGAGTGAGGGAGAAGGCATCGATAGGGTTACCAGAGCAGGTAGCCAGTAGAGAGACAGCCCCCTCGGTGGAGGGCATCCTGTGGGTGGTAGCCCCCCAAAGCAACCCCATGAACCAGGCCTGACCAGCTCTTGCCAAGGGGTGGTCCGTTCGGCTGTAGCACGGTTTAGCGTTCAGCCCTGTAGGGGGTGACTGCAGCCCTACGCGGCACTCGTATGATGCTAGCCAGCGTGCGCCTCCCTCCTGCAGCCAGCTACCCTGCAGTGAGCCAGGGCATCCCCCCTCACGTGCCCTTAGAGCAAACGTCACTGACAGCCAAAGCCAGAGCACAGCCCGGGGAGGGGGAGCAAAGCCCCAGCCCCTCTGCTCCTGGTGGTAAGAGCGGCCAGTGATCCAGCTGCCTGGAGAGGCCAGCCCCCCCCCTTCTACCCTCTCAGCCCTGCAGGAGCCCAAAGCACGCCCTCCGCAGCCCACAGCCCTGCTCAGCTGGGGGCAGAGGGGTGAGGTCCCAGCCCTGGCATGCCACTGCTCCAGTGCCACAGCCGCGGCGCCCACAGCCCCAGAGCAGGCGCTGCGCCCAACCCCGACTCCCTGGGGCACATACGCAGGCCTGGGGGTGGGACCACAAGAGGCTATTTGAGCCTCCCCCACGCCCACACTGCTCTAGCACTAGTGCGTGAGCCAGGCAGGGGCCAGTTCTGTGTCCGACACCGAGACCGCAGCGCGAGCGGCGACCAGCCTGCCCCCAGCACTCCGCCTCAGGAGAGCGGCTCAGTTTATAGAACTGAGGTAAAACAGTGTACAAGCAGCCAGGGATTACAGCCACTCCTACGGGGCTCCTTGGGCGAGGGCCTTCAGAACAGGCCAGGGCTAGAGCCCGTACCTGTGCGGTATGGCAAGCAGCGTGCACACATCCGCCCGCACACACAGACACGCACACACGTGCGCACACTTTCCCTTACGTTTCATGGTGGAATGACTCCACCATCTCAAACCAAAACAGAGGAGAGTTTGAAACTGTCTGGAAAGGGGGTTTCGGGGTTGGTGCCTGCCTGGGACGTGGCAGCTTTACCGCTTCATGGCTCTCCCACGGGGTCAGTGTCTGCTAGTCAGGCTGGCAGGCTGTTTCCTTGTAAGTTGACAGATCCGCTTCGGGGGAAGAGTCACCCGTCTGCCAGCAGCAGGAGCCTGTCAGGAATGATGAGAATAGTGGCAGGAAGAGGGGACAGGGTGAGCACTAAGACCCAAAGAAGGCATTGCCGCCCCTCACCGCTTATGCAGGTTGGGGAGCCAGAGCGGAAGCCCAGGACTTCAGCCCGTCAGGGGCCTGTAACCAGAGCCCACCATCCAGGCCAGCCGTGGTGGCCCCATGAAGATGGGGTCCTACCTGGTGGTCCCTGCAAGCCGTGTGTGTGCAGCTGCTCAGAAGAAATTCAAATGCTGTCCAGCTGATTAGCAGAGCACCCATAGCGAGGCTGTGTGGGGCTATTGGTGGTGCACATTCACACATGCCACAATGCACACAAAATTTATTCTGCACCTGGGTGGCATAAAAGCTGCACCTGATTGGAAAAGCATTTGGTGGCACAGCACAGCGGAGGAGAGGGCACACTGACTTATGATCCTGGACCTCTTATGAGATCTCACCTTGTTCCCCCTTCTCTTGTAGATGTGGCAGCTAGAATACCTCACCCAGTCTCTCCCAGGGGCGTTTTCCAGCCTGGGAAGCATTAGGTCGTGCCGGCACCATGGCTGAAGAAAAACAAGAGCAAGCTTGTAAACAAGCCCCTGGTCTTTCTGCAGAACCCGCCTTAGCTAATACTAACCCCATGGCCGTTCTATGGGCGACCGCGTACGGGGCCAGCTCCTGTCTGAAATCCAGCCTGAAGAAGTCGGGGGTTATCACATGGCTCGGCTCAGCTCAGCCAGGAGACTGCGAGCACATGTGTAAAAAGCCACGCCCCTGGATGAACTGTTGTTGGAGTTTCATGCCCAACCGAGGACCACAGAAGCATTTCATTTGTACTCTATACTAGAGAAGCAATAGTTCAAAGGTGGTTTTTCTCCAGAGGGCAATTATTGGAGTCTTGCGACTCGTCCTCTAATTGTTTTTTTTTTATTGCCTGCCTGGAATTTTAATCAGGATACAATATTTATGTAAAGATATTTATGGGAAGGTGTACAAATGTTTTTTCATGCTCAGTAGCCAAAGATCGGGGCGGTGCTGCATCACTTGACTTTCAAATTTGTGAGCACTCTAATTGTCATTTACCATTGGCCAGGGTGCTGTAATAAAATAAACATTCAATAAGTTGGTCATAAGAGCATTTAAGTTCCAAAATGTACTGTAAGTCCTGGTTCCAGAGAGGAGCTTTTGATACTCCTGGACACCAAGGACTGTGGGGATTGTGCAAAGTTCATTAAAATTAACGAGACTTGACTTACACGGGACTGCTTCTTTCAGCATCAGACGATCTAGGAAACGCCATAGTTTGTACATAAAATAATGGGCTGCAGTAGCATAGTAGATCAGTCTTTGTAACTTCATCTTTCATCAAATGAGCAACGAGTCTTTCCAAATAAACATCTCAAGGATAAATGGGTTAGTCACGCCTCTGTTTGCCTGAGCAAGTTTAGTGGGGAGTTTAATGTTAGTGAAAACATTATTTATTTACAGATTTCTACTTTGTACTCCTTTTGAATGGATGATTGCTAGAACACAGTATTATGTTAAACCAACATGATGTGGTACCTGGTTTGGATTATAATAAAAACTAAAGGGAAGATGGTTTCACGGCTTCATCTCTCCAAAAAACATGTACTGCCAGGACCAAGTTGTGTACGCCAGTTGAATACACAAGAAAAGCAATACCAAACAGTTTGGTATGTGGTGAAATTCATACAGTTCAGTTTGTTTTTGATGGTGTCAGACCACAAGCCCAATTTCACCTTCGATCTGGGAGTGAGACAGAAACACTGTAAATGCATGAAAATCAACTTCAGAAATGACACTGTCCAACAACTCAATGCAACAAGAATGTCATGTTGATAAGTAAGAGCATGAGGGTGCTACTTCTCTCTCCTACCACTGTATGCTGTGACAAACTTAAGTCACTCAAAACAGTTCTTAGTTGTATAACTAATCTGGTTTAGGTTCAACGAGGTTGTATATTTCTGGCAAAGGCATTTCAAATAGGTCAATATCGGGGTTCACATTACTGCTAAGAACACACAGGCAAATTGCTCTGATTTGTGCATTTATCGATTATTAGTAATACAGGTTGAACCTGTCTATTCCAGCACTTTCTGGTTCGGCAACATCCATGGTCCGGCATGATTTTAGTTTGCTGGATGTCCACTTAGCATGGGTGTGCCCAAGTTTCCCACGGCCCCATAGAGTTTGTTTAAAGCCACCAGTCCTGGCTCTGAGTGTTCTATGCTGTTTTTTAGGTCTAATTTACCCAGTCTTCTAGGAGCCCAGCAAGCAATGGAAGGGTTGGTAATGCTGCTAGACAATAGGGACCTCCTGTGGTCTGGCAAATTCTCTGGCTTGGCACTGGTCAGGTCCCAAGGGTGGTGGAACAGCGAGATTCAACCTGTACTTAAAATCAAAGATACAATTTCCATTTATTATTTAATCGCCCTTCTTTTTTGTTGTTTTATTGTCATTATTTGACATATTTAGCTACCACTAAACTATGAATCACGTCTCTCTAGTTTTAGAGGCAACATAAATAATCATGCTCTGTCTAGAACTAGATATGTTGCTACACATTAACTCGATCATTCTGACAAACCATAATTACCAGTGTTGTGGGAATTGTGTGAGCAGCTGAGCCAAACGCCTAATAGCCCAAGCGTGTTGTGGGCTTGTGATGGCTCCCAAATGTTTAGGCTAGCAGTGAAATGTTCACATGAATGGTTGTTTCGATAAGACAATAAGGGCAGCATTTTCAAGAGAACCGAGCATTCAAGGTGGGTGGAAATAATTGTCCAGTCCCAAATCAGGCCAAAAAAGTGGAAATCTAAACTACAAGAATACAATTGCAAACCCAAACCTTTCAGATTGGAGCAACCAAAATGTTTCACGTTGATAATTTCAAACAGCTTGATTTGGCTTGCACCTTCTTTTCCTTCTCTTTTTTAAACTTGCATTTTTGAACCAACAAACCAACCAACCCACCCATGTCATTTTAAAACACGTGCCAAGAGGAGATAGCAACAGCTTTGACACTTTTCTTCTTTTGGAACAGAAATCTTCATTGAAACAGATCCTCTCCTGCACAGGTTTGGTTTTGATGAACTGGCGTTTTCCCTCAAATGGCTTAATTTGTTTTCACTGACATTTGGTGCTTTGAAACTCCTGCCCCAAATGCCTGTTTACATGCTATAAGAGGACTTCTGCAGGAAAGGTTGATGGCATCTAAGCTCTGCCTTGGATTGAACTGCTGCGATTAAGTGACAGTACTGCAAGCGTTTGTGCATTTCCTCTTGCCTGCTCGGGTTTCCTAGCATTCTATAGCTTAGAGTTGAGCACAAGGGTTAGTGGCACCGTATTACACGCTTACGTGATAACAGGACACAAAATATAGTTGGAGCAAGGTACACTTGACACATACCATGAAAGACCAGCAAAAACAGAAGTAAATGGAGGACGTTCAACTCTCCAAAGCGATTGTTGTACACACAGACAGCACAGAGGGCCTAGGATCCATCCCTGCTTGCTCTGGATGCTCCGGGGCAAAGTATGGCTGTGGAAAAAATGGCACAACAGAAAGCTGGAAGCTAATAGAAGGGTGGGATAAAAAGCAATGCATGATGGGATATGCAGCATGGTTCCAGGATGCACTGCAATCCGTTTCACCTTCCCACAATACCCAGCAGCACCTGGTGTCACCAGGCATTGGGGGGGCTGCATCCCCACAGGGCATTGCTCACACTCACTGACGGTGCCCCCAATGTGGACAAAGGGAGCAAACGTGAACATTCGTGTGCAATTTTTATGATGTCAACTTTTGAGAGCCTACCTAAGTTTGGGCCCCAAAACGTAGCCTCTCGCACCCTAATGGCTTTGTCGCTGCTGCTGCTACAGGCTTAGAGTGCAGGGGCCTGAGCGCAAGGATTTAACCTGGGGAAATGCAGATGCTGAAAACAAGCTAGATGTGGGTCGATGTAAAGAACAATTGGGGACCTAGCAAAACCGATAGATCTGCTTTATGATAATAGTGCTGGTGATGGTGCAGTTACACAGCGATCCCTGGGTATCCATTATCCCAGGGGTGGGTAAAATACAGCCCGTGGGCCAGATCCAGCCCGCCAAGCCTTTGAATCCAGCCTGCCCCGCCGGACCCTCAAACAGGGAGCAGCCCTGGGGTTCAAAACAGCTGGCTGCTCCTTGTGCCTCTGCACCATGCGCGAGGGTGTGGGGGAGGCTCCCATTGGCCGGTTCAGAGAGGGAGCTTGCCTGAGGGTCCCACTGGGCTGCTGGCTGCCTCTAGCACCCTACCTCCTCCTGCACCCCACTTCCTGGCCTAGGCCACCACCCAAACCTTCTGCACCTCCCACCCCAGGTCACAACTCCCTCCCAGACCCTGCGTCCTTGCCTATACTCCTCCCCCAGGCCAGATTCCTCTCCTGCACCCATACCCCTTCCCACACCCTACATCCCAATCCCCTGCCCCAGATCACAGCCCCCTCCCTTCACCCAAATGCCCTCTCAGACCCCAGTCCCCGACTGCTAGCTCCCTTGTGCACCCAGCCTCCGCCCCAGACCCCGCACTCTCTCCAGAGAAAAGTCTGGCTCTTGACCACTTACCAAAACCTTGGAGTAGCCTCCCCCTCAAAAACTGCCCACCCCTGCACTCGCCTGGGGGTAATAAAAAACCAGCCTGAGCTGCTCTCTATTTCCCACTGCGTAGCAAGAGCACAGCTACACCGCCGCTAATAGCCCCTGTCCATTTTCAGTTTCATTTATTCTTAAAGTGCAGTGCAGTGGAGTTCCACAATGTGGTTAGCTTAGAGGCCTGTTTGCAGCTGGTCCTTACTCAGGCATGGTCTCAGGGTGAGCCACCTGGAGCGCCTGCAATCCTACCCCCCCAGGCCGGCCTTCGTTCTTCAGGAACCGGGCTTGTTCGTTCACTCTGGCAGCCCCTCCACCCCCAACACAATGCCCGTCCCGCTCAGACATGGAACAAACCCGGATTCTGTGCTAGGAGGGCTCTTGGTTTCAAGACATTTTGTCCTGCGGCGCTGACCTGAATTTCGGTGGTTGCGCACGGATGTGCAGATGCTGGCTCAGGTGTAGAAACAACGTGCCGGCTATTTCACTTGGGTCTCCTCACGCCCCAGCGTGTATGCCTGCAGGATGTACGGTAACAGGCAGTAAGATGACCCGGGTGGGACACTGGGTTTTTCCCCAGAGAACATGCCCCACAAAGCTGGAAGTTCAGTAGACACTCCCGTCAGGCATGTCGATGGGCCGCTCTTGGTTGATAAAGTAGATCCCACATGACGAACTCATTAGCTGTGGAAAAGGACTTTGGGATTTGCCAGCTGGTTTGCTCTGCCCATGCACACCGCCCGTTAGTTTCCATGGCGCTTGGGTAACTGGGTGATTTGAGCTAATAGAGCCACCCTGCTGCAGTACTTGACTGGGCTAAAAATAAAAAACCCAGATAGCGGCTGTAAAGGCTGCAGGGCAGAACGTTGGTTGTGTGGCCAGAGTAGGGGTCACCAAGTCCCCCCTCTCCCGTGCGACTTGCAGAGTGAGCGCCAATCAAATCAGGCACCGGGGGGTCTCTGGGAACCTTCTCTTCCTCCTGAGCCATCTCCTTCCCTTTCCGTCCCTCCCTGCCCATCCCTGTGCTCTGTCTGACTCAGGCCTTTGCTACATCAGGGCACAAGGACCTTTCACGGTTATAAAGCCAGTTTCCCCTGCCTCTACACTGCACGTTTCCATCCAAAGCTAAGAAGGGGACACTTCCAGCCCACTTAATTAGTCTCATTAGCACCGGTTCTACAACTGACAAGTACTTTCCCCCCCTCTCTCTGTTATAAATATCTTGGCTCTGTTATTTCCACTCCCGCTCAGCTGAGCAAGTGGGTTTTTCCATGAAAGCTCATGATCCTATACGCACATTTTTGTTACGCTCCAAGGGCATGTCTAGCCTAGGAAACTATTTTGAAATAACTCCTGAAATAACTATGTCGAACTAGCGTGTCCACACTACTGGGAAGCCTCGAAATGAGTCCGAGGCAGGCTCAGTTAATGTGGACGTGCTACCTCGACAGAGCCACAGGAAGCCCTGGGGAGTAATTAGTCCGAATGATTCTGGGGAGGAGCTATTTTGAAATAGCCGCAGTGGAGCGTCCACACTACCGCTATTTCGGAATGAGCATTATTCCTTTTGGAAAGCAGGAGTATTTCAAAATAACCAGCCCCTTATTTCAAAATAACGGGCTTGGTCAGGTGGACGCGCCGCTTCCGCTTCTTATTTCGAAATAACTCCCAAGTGTAGGCCAGGGCTAAGGTGCCACAGGACTGCTCGTGGAACCAGGGGTGTGACGGTGGGAACTGGAAAGGACCCACGGCCACCGCGTCCCCTGAAGTAGGTCAGGCTAGTTGAGGGCAGGCCAAAAGCACCCCTGGGCCTCGGCTAATGGCTTGGTCAGTGTGTCCCACAGAACAATCATCATCGTGGAAAAAACGTGTGTGGGTGTGAAGTACAGACCGATCCTTCAAAATTTAACCAAACAACAGAGGCAGCCTTTTATTTTTCCTCCCTCCTTCCAAAGTCAGCGACTCCCAGTGGTCTAGGTTTGAGGGGACGGAAAATTCTAGCGTGAGAGAACAAAACTGTTTGGCTCATTACAGTTGCATTAAGTACAAAAAAAATCCAACACCTCAACCACCCACAGAAGCAACCGAATGACGAGAGGAGGGGGGAAGGAGTGAGCAATCCTGGGGGAGGGGGGAGGACGACTGGACAGGGCCTGAAGGGATGAGGTGAAACAGGAGGTGCAGGAGATTCCTGTGCTCCTGCTGTAGTGCCTGGTTCGGGGGTCCCTACCTGAGGGAGGGGGCTCTTGCAGCTGCCCCCCCTTTTCTCTGCAGTGTTCTCCCCTCTCACACTGCCAGCCAAGTGACTGCAGCAGCCCCAGTGAAGGGCTCTCTGCAGGCAGTCTGAGCCTTCTGCTGGCCCCAGGAGGGCTGGTAAGCAGGAGTTTTAGGGGGACAGGGTTAGGGTTAGGGTCCCACACATTAGGAAAGCTGGGGGCAAGTTGGAGTCCCTAAAAGGGCAACCAAAAAGTGACCCAAAGTTTAGAAAACCTGACCTCTGAGGGAAGATTAAAAAAGTGGACTTGGTTAGTCTTGAGACAACTGAACGGGGGGGCGGGGGGAGCGGGCTGATAATGGTCTTCATATACATTAAGGGCTGCTCCCTTCCCCCCAGCTCCCTGCCCCAGGTCACCACGCAAACGCTTTGCACCCTCTCCTCCAGGTCACAGCTCCCTCAGACCCTACACCCCCTCCTATACCTTCCCTCAGGCCAGAATCCTCTCCTGCACCCATACCCCCTTCCAACCCCTCCACCCCAGATCACAGCCTCCTCCTTCACCCATGCTCCCCCTCAGCCTGCACCCCAGTACCCTACCCTGAGCTCCCTTCTGCACCCAACCTCCGTCCCAGATCCCGCAACCCCTCCACAGAAAAGCGTGGCCCTTGACCACTTACCGAAATCTTGGGAGTGCCCTCCCCCCCCAAAATTAGTGCCTGTCCCAACCCTAGGTACTAGGGTGATACAGACTGTTAACAACAAGCAGCGCAGTGAGCTGACTCTTAATCAAACTCCCGTCGCCACAGCCGTCCTGCATGCAACTTGCACCAAGCGTTACGTTTCGGAAGCCTAGGCCGCCCCCTGGTGATCCTATCCATTATGGCTTTTGAACAATTAAATCACAGTTCAGCACAAGCGCAAAGTCACTACTAATCGCAGTTTCAATCGTATGCTTACACAGGCATAAAAGACCCATTTATATTTATTGTAATTATTTGGGGTGTTTTCTCTCCATTTTCAAACATATCCATTTCAAGAATAACCCAGGCCACAAAGTGTACAGTGCTCGCTGTCTCTTACTGGCTTTGATTACATATTTGCACAACAAAAAAGGGAACAGCATTGTTCAGTGCACCCCCTACGTACGCTTGGGCGCGCTCCTTAATGTGGAAGTGCAGCTTCCAGATGTAGAATTATTATTATTATTATTGTCTTTTACATAAGTGCACTCAGACCCGCAGAATCTGAACCAGGGGAGTTTGCCAGACCTGGCAAAGTCAGTGCTTCCCTGTTGACTGCTGGCCCACAGTCCTGAGCTCCCCTCTGGGCTACCGGGCCACTCCTGGCTGCCAGCACTGGCCATTGGGTTCCATTCCCAGTTACCGGCCCCCTGCCGGCGGCCCGGCTGCAGATTCCAAGCCAGGCTCCCAGCTGCATCTGGCCCAGCTGTATCTGCCCAGCTAGGACTCCCAGGCGCCAGATTTCCAGCTGACACCCACTGCTGGCCACTGGGTCTCTCTGGTCTGGTGACGTCCATGGTCCAGCACGACCTCAGATGTTGCCAGACCAGAGTTCCAGATTTCAGAGGTTCCGTCTGTATTGCTTTTATCTTTCTGATAAAAATACTTGCAATCAAAACCAATGTGTATTCTGTGCTGTAAGTGAAATCACATTTCTACATTTGTAAACGTGGAAAAAACATCCAAAAATATTGATCCCAATTTTAAATTGGGATTCTTTTATTGTTTAGCCATTAGTTGTGATGTTTTAAAAACCCTGTGAATTTGTTTTGTGTTAATCGCTTGCTGAACAAGAGTTTGGCAGGGAGGACAGTTCTGTAGCGCTCTCTAGCGGAGGGTCACAAAGCAGTTCCCAACTCTGAATCCCTGCTGGCCACATGGCTAAAAAGAAGCTCAGAAAACTTAGGAGACATGCTCAAGACCATGCAGTAATCAGCCGCAGAAGCTCAAATAAAATCCAGACCTCTTAGATCCCCCACGCCTGCATTTCAACCACACGCACACGCCTCCCCGATGTTCTCATTGTCAGCCTCTAATTTGCAGTCCCTGCGAGAAAAACAGAACAGGGCCGGCATCTTCTGGAGTGGGTCTGTGCTACAGACTTACAACATCGACCCACCTCTCCCACCCTTCCCGCTGCAACCATGTCTGCATCGGGAGCAAAGTTGTGGGACAGAGCACAAATTTGGTCCCATCTGAGCAAAAGTCTCATAAGGAAGGAGGACTTTTCACTTCAGAACCTGAAAAACCAAACCACCTCTAGGCCCCTGGGGTCCCGACCGGTGCTGAACCAGACCGGTGCCGGACCATGGGAGGACAATATTGTCTAGCCGCATTACCAGCACTTTCACTGCTTGTGGGGTTGTTAGAGGACATTTGGGGGTAAATTAAAGCTAAATAACAGCACAGAACACTGAGAGCCAGGACTGGGGGCTGCAAACAAATGTTATGGGACCGTGAGAAACTTGGCCACACCCCTGCTAAGTGGACAACCGGTGAACTACTATCCTGCCAGACCATGGATGTTGCTGGACCAGAGTGTCGGACTAGAGAGGCTCAGCCTGCAGTAGCTTTTGTTCTGGGAAAGAATTCAAAACGTGTCTTTCCGAAGCGACAGCCTGCATGTAGCAGAGATGAGTTACACACATTGAAGCCCATTGACAGGTGTGATGGGGCCCAGAGAAGGGCTGCAGGAGGTGGATACAGCCATGGGAGAAGTAACGATGGACACCTGGCCGGCTCAGCCCCAGGGGGGACACTCGCTCTTGCATCCCCCTGCATGCTCCTGAAAGAGGCAGGAGGGACAACACTGGAAAGCGGAGGACCCGCGTGCAAAGGCGGCAACAGAAGAACCTAAGAATGGTCAGGCTCCAGAGAGGGAGGTTGTGGAAGGGGCGGGGCCTCAGGCAGAAGGGGCGGGGCTGGGCATTGCCTTCCCCAGCTGGGTCTTCACACATGGTCCAGCCCTGGTGTTTCCCCCCTCTTTCAGCCATTTCTGAAGGTTGCCTGTCCGTCTAGCTTGCCTGAATGGCCCCGTTTTCCTTTGGGCGATGCTCTACACAAGCCCTCCAGATAACTCACCGCATTGTGGCTGCCAGATTCCCTGCTGAGCAGCGCCCGTGAGGAGCCAGCGAACCCCTCGCTGCGCATCACAAATCAGGAAGTTGATTGGCTTAAATATCTGCTACACACACTAGACAGCAGGGTGCACGTCCCCCGGGCGAGCCCGCAGTACAGAGGCTGGAGCCTCCAGCCGTCGTCGCACGTTTAACGGACAGACAGACAGTCCCCCCCGTGGCACACACCAGGCAGCTGGTCCTTTACGCCCAGCCGCAAACCCAAGGAGCAGGCCGGACAGTGGGGTGGGATATTAGAAAGGACTCAGAACACCACGCCGGGCATGAAACATGGCACTGGCTGCAGATGGCCTTGTATATGCCTGTGGGCTCCCCCCCCCCACACCTCCCACACGCAGACTGGAGTAATTTCAAACACATTTGCAGGCAAGGGAAAAGTACCGTGGGGAGAATGGAGAGGGGGAGCCGGAGCTGTAATTCTTTCCAGAAGCGAATCGGATGCACCGTGGAGGTGCTGGGGGTGGGGATTCCAGCGCTTGAAAGGGCAGCGCAGGAGAAGGAAGGACGCCCCACTGGGCGCTCGCTGCTCAGCGAGGCACAATTTGGGGAAGGGACGGGCTACAACGGCTTTCGCTCCCAAGAATTCCACCCCGCCACGCTGCTCCGGGGGTGGGGAGGGGCACATCCAAGATCTCTTGCTGGTCAAGCCACACCCTTCATCTAAACCAGGGCTACCCAACTTTGGAAGCCCCGGCGGGGGGCCACAATGATACTCACAGCACATGCAGAGGGCCACAACTTAAGTGTGGTTGTGTAGACATGCAAATATATATGCAAATATATGCTAATCGCTTCTTTCACACTGACGGGCATAAATACAAAAATTAAGACAAGACTACACAACACACGGGCCCCATCTAAGTCAGTTCTGCGGATATTAATAAAATGCAACATTCACCCGATCTCCACCCACATGACACTTTTAAAGAGCAACGACAGTCCAGGGATTTAACTACTAAAACGCATATCGGCAGAAGACCGTTATACTGACGACTTTTTGGTTTTGGCTCCCACCTGCAGGCCCATGTGTTGAGCCCCGCGTAAAGCCAAGCCACGCTACAGGCTGCAAATAAACAGGCTGCGGGCCATGTGTTGAGTAGCCCTGATCTAGACCCACGGGGGATGTTTTCCTGCATCCCAGCCCCACTCCACCTTCGCCCAGTGTGTAAAAAGAAGCCCTATGGCCAAAACAAGCGAGATATTTCATTGGGTTCAGATCCCCAAGAGGGAGCAGTTTATTTGCAGCCACTTTACCATTCCCAGAAAACAGCCCCCCCCCCGACAATCCAATTGCCCCAGTATTCGTCTCAAAAGGTTACGCTGCCCATTCCTTATTCTGGGGCGGGGAAGGGGAGGGGGCCTAGAAAGTCTGAACTGTCCTGAGCAATCCTCCTTCCAGTCAATCCACGACAGAGAAGCTTTAAAACGTCTTCTCCGTTAACACGTCCCTCACTTCACGGCGGAGATTTCATACGGTCGCAGCTTTTAAAGGCGCTTAAGAGCCCGGCTGTTAAGAGAGAAACGTCATCCAAAAAACCACCAAACCTCCACTGGTGCCCAACAGTCATCGGCAGGCTGTTTCCCATGGCGATGGGAGAGGGCTCTTAAGGCCTGTGCTTTCCTGCCGTTGTCCGGACACAGCTTGGAACAAACAACTTACAAACCAGCCGTGAGCGGACATGGGGCAGGGACAAAGAGGAGAGGAGCTTTGGAGCTCACCTAGTGCCGAGTGTACAAAGGAGACCTCCTAGTCTTTGCTGGCAATAGCGTTTCTGGGGGCTTGAGGTGACTAGGAGACTCCAAGCCTGAAGAATTCCAGTTCTGGGGCTGTAGAGGTAAAACCCTTTTAACCCTGCAAAGTCCCCGTCGGTGCCAGCCCCCTTCCGAACGGCCAAGGTTCCCTCAGCTCCTGCCTCCACCTTGGACTCTCCAGTTGCTGCTTCCTGGCGAAATACTGTACACGGCCGGTCGTTCTCAGCCCAGTGAATCTCTACTGCTCTCTCACGCTTTAAAGCCATCTGCCTGGAGCACTTGGGGAGAGGCACAGAGCTGCATTCGAAGGGGAATCGGACACCGGTGAGTTGGTTCCTCTCTGACCCTACCCTGGGTTGTGCTGGAATCCAGGCCCCCAGACAGCGCACAACAGCCAGCCCCACCAATCCTCTGCTCTCAGTGTTATTAAACCGGGTGCTAAACCATGACACGGCCCCATCCTCCGGCAACGCCAAGCTGGTCACACCTGTAGCCCAAGGTCCAGTGTGTTTCAGCAGCAGCCCTGGGAACGACAAGTTGTGGATGACAAACTGCGGCATGTTGGGAAAACTTCCTGGTTCCTGCCAGGATGGGCCCTCGCCCCCAGCAGGGTCTCGGCAAGGGCTAGAAGCAGCGCACAGGCTGCATGCTCAGAGGAGGGGCTGCTGAACTGTTTTCCTGCTCTATGGTTTTTACAGAATAAAGCCTGTTCCTGATGATTTGTCTGAGCGGGTCTGGTCTGAGGTGCGTGCACCACACACACACACACACACACACCCAGCCAGTGGTGTAACACACACACACACACACACACACACACACACACATTTGTGTGGTGTACACACACACACATGCTGAGCATAACCTCACACTGGGCTAGCCAACAGGAGGGGTTACACACCCATGAAAAACCTTGGGGGGGAGGGGCAGATTTGGGGGAGCAGCAGCACTGCCGACCAGAGGAAATTCCCATTTCAGCCATTTGCTCCCCTCAGGCTGCATGGGAAGTCCAGTGTTTCCTCACGCGCTGGTTCTTCCCTTCTCCATTCCATTTCCTGGGGAGCTGAGGAGGCCGGCAGGAAAGGGAGGGAGCCCGGAAGACGGCAAAGGATAAAACCCATCTGCCCCTTCGAGCCTGACCTGCAATGACCTCACCCGCCCAGCACCAAGCTGGTTTCCAGGCACTCTGAGTTCTAGGGGTCTCCGTGCTGCACAAGCATCTTTGAAGCCCCTTGGACTCACAGGAAATGCTCCTCCAGCCCAAGCCCCATGGCAGCTGAAAATCCCCCCGAGGCCAGGTCTCTTACCCAGGAAGCATCGCGCCAGCTACTTGGTTGGGGACTCAGTGCTGTCTCCGTGACCTCCCTGCTGGCTGGCCTTTCTGAACGTCCCCCCCGGCCCGCAGGACAAAGCCCAAACCTCACAGAGCACTGGGGAGTTCTCCGAAGCTCCCAGTTGGTGCTAAGAGCACTGGGGCGCACACCGGGCCCACCCGCTTTGACCCCCGAGCTGTAAAGGAGTCACCCTCTGCACGGATGCAGAATCACATCCCTGGGTTGGAGGCCGCTCAGCTTTGCAGCAACAGACACTCATCTCCCCCCACGCTGCCCAGCTCCGCTCCAGCCACGAGCAGGGTCGAGCCAGACAGGGACAGACTCCTGGACTCAAGAACAAAGGACAAATATCCACGGTCAGGGTACACGTTTATGAACCCCACACCTGGACGTGCACCCCACAATACAGCCACCACAAAGCCGCTCCCTGCACGTGCTCCATCCCCGACACGGGTCGGCCAGGGCGGACGGGGTGGGCGACGGCCTGGGAGGGAAGGTGAATCGGAGACAGCAGCACGCCAAGTCAAATATCGAAGAAAAGCCCCAGCTCCCCAGCGGGATGTCTGGCTATTTTCGGGAAGCCCCTTGCTCGGGTTTCAAAGCTGGGAGCCATGACGTTCAGTTCCTGGCAGCAAATTCCAGTGGATCATTAGAAAGCCGCCCAGCTGCGTGAGAAGGGCCGGGGCAGACCGGATGATATAAGGAAGCCGCCGAGACTTGCTGAAGTTTTCCGAGACACAGCAGCCCACGCGCAGAGCTTGTGCGGGGCCAATCACCGCACGCGGTGCTCAGGGGTGAGTCAAGGGAGTTCCCCGAGAGAGTTTCCTTGACCGGAAGGGCCATGGCGCTTGCTCCGAGGATCAGCAGCATGGGAGAGGCCGCGAGCGCATGGGCAGGTCTGACTCCCCTCTCTCTCCTCCATGGTCTACGGGCCCAGCTAGCTTGCAGGGCTGCAGCCTGCGGCCTCCGAAGTGGCTCACTCCAGAGAGAGAACTGGCCCTGTGGCTGGGGACTCAGACGTCCGTCTCGATGCGCAGCCGCTCCATGCGGCGGACGTTGCTCTCCACGGCGTTGCGGTTGGTGATCGGCTGAGCGCACGACTGTGGAAACCAGCCTCTCTCGCCGTCCCGCAGCCTCTCGCCCAGGTACCAGCCTAGGAGAGGGGGCAGAGTGCTCAGAGACGGGCAAAGGGAACCCCAAGAGGGAGCACCCCTCACCACCCCCTCGCTGGCGGGCACCAGCGAGACATGAACTGCCAGGGCCTGGAAAAAGTTACCCCGGCTTGACACAGGCTTCCCGCTCCATGGCAGGGGCCCTGGGGTTCCCAGCCCGGGGGGAGTCCACGAGGTGGAGGGGCCCTGCAGTGCTGGAGCCTGGACTCCCCAGCTGTCCAACCCAAACTGAACTGGCTTCATCAGACACTCTGACCAGCGCTAGCCAGGCATGCCAATCGCACAGTGCACTGGGGAGTCACGTGGCAGCCCGGTTACTGCTCCGGATGGCTCCTTACGGTCCCAGCCCACCCACGGGGTAACCTGGCAGCAGCCGCCATGCCTGGGCCTGAAAGCACATCCCACCACCACCCCCCAAGAGACAGAGCCATTCTCCCCAGGGCACCGACACAGTGAAGGGAAGGGACTTCTCCACGGTCAAATGGCCTCAGGGCAGCGTCAGGGCCACAGCCCAAAGAAACCTTCTCCAAAAAGCTGGGGGGGCCTTTTCAGAGCCCAAGTCAAGCTCCGCTCCCCACCCCTTCCCTTCCCAGAGCCAAGACCAGCCCTCAAGAGTCCTGGCTCCCAGTCCTCTCTTCCCTCCATCTCACCCCAACCACTTACCATCTTCTTCGCCGAGGACCAAGACGACATCGGCCTGCTGCAGGGAGATCTCATCCGTCTGTTTGGCCAAGAAGGCCCTGATGAGCTCCACCTGCCTCAGCTCTAGTGGGGGGAGACAGAGAACACGGAGACTGAATGAAACACAAAGCTGCCACGAGGCTACGTCCCGACGGACCCCACCGCCAAGCCGCCTGCAGGCCCGGGGAGAGGGCTGGCGACGGGCAGGCCGAGCCCTCCTGCAGAGTGAGGGGAGACCGGCTGCTTTCCCACAAGCAAGGGGCGCTGGAAAATCGCAGCGGGATGCAGGTGCCACCGAGCGGGCAGGCAAGTGGCACAAACCCAATCAGCTGAACAAAAAGGTCCCGTTTCCAGTGGCTCTAGCCCTCCCCTTGGCTCCTGTTGGCCAAGCTTTGCCCAGGGCTGCTCTTTCACATGCTACCAAGGCTGGTCAGAGCCAGGGGTCTTTGTGAAGGTGACTGGCAAAGCTGCCAGCTCTCACAACTGCGTCGCGAGGGCCACAATCCCTGGGAGTGGGGAGGGGAACCTGAGAGTCCCATGGCTTGCCCCTCCCAGCATTTTTTTTATACATCTCATGGTTTTTAAGCCAGTCTTGTGATTTGTTGGGGGTCCCGACAGAACTTTCCAGTACTTGAGGCTGACAATGGTCCATATATAACCAACAAAGCAATCAAGTCCAACTCTCTGCATTATGCCCACCGCTGGGGAGGCTACACAGAAGTCGGAGAAAGACGCTTTATTTCTATTGCATCAGCGGTGATACTAGGGGTGATAATTGGGGAAGCTACCTTTGTAATGGGGAAGGTAATTAGCATCTTTGAATACTTAAATTTGACACTTTACGAATGGGCCTTAACAAAGATGCTAATTACCTTCCCCATTACAAAGATAGCTTCCCCAATTATCACCCCTAGTATCATTATCTCAGAGACTAGCCCTCCCCCTCACCCTCCTTCTGTTCTAAATCTGATTTGTCAGTTTTATAATGTGTTCACTTTTTTCATTGTATCCCTTTGGTATATATGGTCGTGCCAATTCTCTTCCAGAATTCGATGTGAGGAAGCAGGTCTGGCCCACGAAAGCTCGTTACCTAATAAACCATCTTGTTAGTCTTTAAAGTGCTGCATCGTCCTGTCTTTTGTTTCAGCAAGAGCAGACTAACACGGCTACATCTCTATAGCTTTTCATTTGGCAGTGATCTCCCACTTCCTGCATGTCTGCAGGGCTTGGAATTCACAGGGCCTTTCCATTCCCCTCCTGGTGTATCCCAGACATGAACGGATTCGGGAGTCCCATGCAGGGCAGCAGCCGCTGCCGCAGAGCCAGCAGAGGGAGCAAAAGTCTGTTTCGCTTCCTCCTCCAACCAGAACATTTTCATTTCCCTTTTTTAGCATCCCCTCCCACTGTTCCAAGGAGAGCACAGGCCACCGGCCGAATCTTAAAGGGACCGATTTAGAGTTAACTGCAGCAGTAGGGATGTTACATTTAGATTAATTAACTAATTGAACAGTAGATGGGATTTCCTCCGCCTTTGAACTGAAGCAAGAGCCCTGACGGGTGAGGGTTAGGGAGTGCGGGGCTGGCCCCACGCTCCCTGCGGTGCCTCAGCCTTTGAAACGTGCAAGCGCCCCAGCAGGGCTATTGTACATTGCAAAAGCAGAATCGCGGCAGAACCAGCTGCAGTGGAGTCTGCTTCAGTCCCCACTCATGCCGTTTCCTGCTGTGCCTCTACCTCCCCTGTCCCCTGCGGAGACAGTGCTGGGGGGAAACGGCTTTTAAGCCGGCTCCCCCCCAGCACTGGCTCCAGCTCCCCCCTTGCGGCCTCCCTGTGATAGAGGCCGCAAGGGGAGGGAAGCAACGAGTCGCATCACTAGTTGACTATCCGATCAGCTTCTGCTTATTGGTTAGTTGACTAGTTGCTCACATCCCTATGCAGCAGTTAAGGTCTGTTATCTCCATGAGAGACAAATGCTGCTAGCAGGAGAAGGAGCGATACAGCAGAATGGGTCTCTCAACAAGAGAATTAATCACACCCTTCCGTATTTCAGACACACACGTCCACAGCACAAGGGAAGCCTCTGCAGTCACAAACTTTCCACTCAGAGACTTTGACCTTTGAATGGAGAGCATCACAGTCCTTCACCATGTAGAGCTGGACAATAATTAACAGACATCACCGTGCAAGCTACAGTCTCAGGATGTAAAATCCTGTTTAATTGGTTAAATGTTATGTTTCATCGGTTAACCAACTCAAGGCGGAGTGGGAGGGGTGAGGCTGGAGCACCCCCCACCGCAGACAAGCACCCCTCCCCCACATGGCACGCTGTGTGGGCCGGACCTGCCTCGGACAGAGGTTGCTTTGGCCGGCCGGCCCGAGCAGACCGTCTGCAGAGGGCCCTGTGGGGCTGGAGCAGCCCCCTGCCCGGGCAGGAAGGTGCTCCAGCCCCTACCACTTCACTGGAACCAGTAAGCTTCACCCGTTAAGATTGAGGCGGACCAGTTAGCCATTCATGTCCCTATTGCAGACATGTTAAAAATAGCCCTTAATGTCCGAGGACTGGTCATCAGTAAAGCTGTACCTCCTTTCCTAGCCTTGTCATCTGCCTGGTTTTCTCTGTGCATCAGAGCAGTGATCCATCGAGCCCGGTCACTCCTGTTAAGAGGAAAGTGTTAACGACCTTGGTATGGGCAGGTAACAAGTGTGGAAGTAGCTTGCATTAGAACCAAATGGTCTTGGCAGGCTATATACAAGACTGGTCTTTCTTTAACACGTGCATTTAGCTACCCTCCAACCCTCTCTCCAAGGAATCAATCGTCTGACAGATGGATTACTGAACAAATCATTTAATCCACATAAAGTGTGTCTGGACTTAGTCTCTGCAGGATGAAAACTCCAAGGAGCAGAGAGTTGAGGCTTTAAAGCAGAAGTAGTCTAAATGTTTGCTGAGTAGATCTAGGACTTTGTCACACTGTCACACATTAATGAAAAATCAGGTGAGAGACAATAAAATTGTAGACATGGCTGAAAAAAATACCCAGGATCAGAGGCAAGAGTTTCGGGATTCGTGAAAGAACCATCACTCCACACACAAACTTCTTCTGAACCAGGATTGAGGATCATGGATCTGGCCAGGCTAATGCAGCCTTTGAGAGAAAGACTTTGCGTGCCATTTTGATCTCAGAAGAGCAGGAAGTGAAAGATGAAGAGAAAGACAAGTCTCCACAGGAGAGAACAGGATTTAACAGCAGCAAAAGGAAGTTACTTCTGGCCAGAGGGCAAAGGGGAAGGATAGGTAGATAAGGATGAAGAGAAAGCAGAAAGGAGGAAGTAGCTGAGATTCCAAAACAAAAGCAAAACCAATGCGAGAGATGTTGGGAAATGTGTTAGCAGCTGCTTCTCCGCAGAGCTAGCAATTTGCAGAAGATAAATAGGGCAGAGTTAAGGCAAAACTTATTTCTGCGCTATGGGGGAAGAGAGGTTTTGGTGGCCTTTCTAATGTACTTCTTCAAGTGCTATAAAATAAGTCACGGGCGTAACATGTTAACCTGTTGCACATTTCTAACAATGTTCTCACTGTTAAAAGTAACCCACCCACAATCCAGGAAAAAAATTCACAGCCCCTCTGTATTTTTTGGAAGGAAGCCCACCGAACGACACTCACAGCGATTCCGCAGACAGCACAATCTTCTCCTCCTTGCCTTCGCTGTTCTTCTTCATGATCACTCGAAACAAGTGGCCGCCCCATGGACCACGGGCTACGCCACTTGACCCTGGCTTCCCTGGGGGAGACAAGGGAGCGTCGGGGCTCTCAATTTTCTCCACCGTTATCTGATCCAGCGTGGCGTAGTCTGTAACCGCATAGCTCTCCTCGCTAGAGGCAACAAAGCACAGCAGGTTAGACCCCCACAGTGGTCGCTTCCAGAGCCACGCTCACCAAGGAAGGGAACTTGGTCTCAAAGCAGCCTCCCGTAAGGTTTACCAGAGCCCATCAAACACCAGGACACACACAAAGCTACAGCTGACAGAACAAGGAGCAATGGTCTCCAGTTGCAGAGGGGGAGATCTAGGTTGGATATTAGGAAAAACTCTTTCCCTAGGAGGGTGGGGAAGCACTGGGATGTTTTCCCTAGGGAGGGGGTGGAATCTCCATCCCTAGAGCTTTTAAGTCCTGGCTTGAAAAAGCCCCGTCTGGGATCACAGAACACTAGAACTGGAAGGGACCGCGAGAGGTCATTAAGCCAGTCCCCTGTCCACACGGCAGGACCAAGCACCATCTATATCATCCCTGATGGATGTTTATCTAACCTGCTCTTCAATAACTCCTGTGATGGAGATTCCACAACTCCCTAGGCAATTTATTCCAGTGTTTAACCACCCTGACAGGTGGGAAGTTTTTCCCTAATGTCCAACCGAAACCTCCCTTGCTGCAATTTGAGCCCGTTGCTTCTTGTCCTAGCCTCAGAGGCCAAGGAGAACAATTTTTCTCTCTCCTCCTTTTAACACCCATTTAGTTGGGGCTGGTTCTGCTTTGGGCAGGGCTTGGACTCGATGACCCCTGAGGTCTCTTCCAACCCTACGATTCTATGAAAGCTTAGCCCTTCCTTTGGGGCTTGTCTAAGCTCATTTGAACTCCCACCTGCCATCCAGGCCATGGGGTTTGTGCAGCCATCGGGGTGTCCTAATGACTGGCACTGTAGGGAACCAACATAGCTGGGCTGGCAGACACCTCGAGGGCAGATGCTCTGACACTGGTCTGGCTTGTGTTGCTCGGGGCACGTTCATGAGCCGGCCGGAGCTACGCCAGCGCAGGGCAACTCGTCTCTGTCCACGCTAGCAGCGCTTTGATGGGATCAGAGACCAGCATAGCTGCATCACATGCCTTTCACACCTAGGCCTGGCTTTGTACCCGGTTGGATGCTATTACAGATGTGGAAAGCCCTTCAGAGCAGGGGCAATACAACTTAACGGATCAGCAGCCCCTATCTGATCCTGGTTACTGGCTGAGGTTGGACGTCAAAACCTAAGAACAGACATCGTGAATCAGACCAAAGGCTTATCCAGCCCAGTATCTTGCCTTCCAAAAGGGGACAATACCAGGGGCTTCAGAAAAAATGAACAAAACAGGGAAATCAGTGAGTCATCTATTTACAGCGTCTGGCAGATGTTACATTCCTGACCATCTTGGATAATAGCCAGTGATGGCCCCATCCTCTCAGAATCTAATTCTTTTTTGAGCCCTGTTACATTTTTGGCTTCACAACATAACCTGTAGAACTCCTTGCCCCAGGGTAACAACACTGTGTTTAGAACTTCTTCCCTATTGTTTGTTTTAAACTTGCTGCCTATTCATTTAACTGGGCAATCCCTGGTTCTTAAGTGCTGAGAAGGGATAAAGAACAGTTCCTTATCCACTTTCTCCACACCCATCATCCCACAGACCTCTATTTTATCCACCTTAGTCGTCTGTGTCCCAAGCTGAACAGTTCCAGCTTTTTACTCTCTCCTCACATGGAAGCTGTTCCACACCCCTCATCTTTCCTGCTGCCCTTCTCTGTGCCTTTGCCAATTCCACGAGACAGGGCGACCAGAACGGCACACCATGTTCAAGCCGTGGGTGGACTGTGGATTAACAGAGGCAGGATGATATTTTCGGTCCTATTCTCTCTCCTTTTCCCAACGCTCTCTGACATCGCTGGCTTTTTGGGAGTGGCGCTGCACATGGGGCGGATGCTTTCAGCGAACTAGCCATACGTGTGGAGAGGCCGCACGGGCCAGCGGACAGGCCACAAACCCTCTGGATGAGCTATGGGAACTCACTGGTTTGAGTTGTTATCTCTTTGGTGCAGGGGCCATCTGTTGCTACGTGTCTGTACAGCGCCAGTCTAGATCCGGCCCTTGACACGCTATGGTCAAAACCCACCGTGTCCTATAGCCAACAGCAGAGTATTTGTGACAGGGGCTGGTTTGATTTTGGATTTTGGCTACGCAGCTTCAGTTCGGGTTTGGCCAGCTGGTGGACTATGCACAATGGGCCTACCCCTCTCTGACCCCTGCTGTGTGCCCCTCCACATAGCTTCTTGTAGTCTAGCTTAACAGCAACAGAGCAATCCGTCCAGAGGAAGATCTCTCTGATTCCCTGCACGGGGAAGCCCCAACTGACCGTTCCGAGGTCCCCAGTGACATTTGTCCTGGGAACATAAACAGATAAAAGCAAAATGGGCTCACACAGGTACACAACACCCTGCAGAGCGGGTCCTGGATTGTTTTCAGAGGGAAAAGGGGACGACATGAGTATAAAGGACACAAGAATAGCAAGTTTGTTACCCAAATGACACAATAGATCATGGGACTGGAGGCGGGGGGGTTAACTTTGGCCAGTGGTTAGACACCGTTGCCAACTGAACATTGAATCGTGACCTCTTCCTCTGGGATGGGGCATTTCTCAAGCTACCATGGGAGCTGAAGTAGCATCCAAGAGCGTATGGTTCATAAGCAGCTAAGAGAGTCATGGAGTTGGACAGAATCACCGAGGGACCCCACCCAGGGATTGAACGTGCAGTTCATCCCCTCAGCATGCGGGTGAGTAATCCCCTGGGAGCCGGGTCACTGTCACGCCGCCAGCAACACACCGTGGCGGGTTATTCCCCACACACGTCCAATCCTCGCCTTGCCACGGCACACAGCACCGGGGCTCCCAAGGGAAACGGACAATTCCCAAGTGCCACCCACAAGGCTGGCCAACGGGAGAGCCAGAAACGTCCAAAGCGGGGAGAAATGAATCGGGTCTCTGGGCCACTTGGGGGAGTGAACGGAACCCATGGAGCCCAATGATCCAAAATGGTTTAAGCAGCAACCTAGCAGGGCTGGTATCTCCCTTTTTTTGGGGGGGGGGGGCAGCTTCAGGCAGGGGGCACCGGAGCCAACCAGAGGAGAGGTTCTTGCCTCTGGGGAGACGCGTTGCTGGGTTAGGGAGCTCGCTGGATGAACACACTCAGCCTCCCAAAGTGCCCCCTCAGAAGGGCCATTCTTTGGTCAAGCAAACAAAATATTAAATCCCCCCCCCCCCAACCGTCTTGCTTTAGGCCACTGGTTCCCATCTTGCAGGTGGGCCATGGGGCTCGCCCCTCCCCTGCAGTGGCGAGCCTGCACTGCCCCCCCCCCCACACGAGGTTGGAGCGTCAGCTTCAGGGCAGGGGAGGGAGCCTCGCGGGCCAGATCTGGCTGGAGGGGGGGAAGGAAGCGGCTCCGTGCGCTGCCACTCCTCCTCCCACCGGCGGGGGAAACTCTCGCCTGGAGGCTTTCCCCGCTGCTCCCATTGCCCGGAATCACTGGGAGTGGCAGGAGGTGCAGAGCCAGTTAAGTGCCCCCCATCTCCTGCATGCCCAGCCCCTGTGGCCCCATCCCCTCACACTCCTCCCTGCCTGCTCAGCCCCACCCGGCTCCTGCACCCTACTTCCCGGCCAGAGCCTGCACCCCCACCTGCACTCATTTTGCCATCATGGGTGGCTGGCTGGGGGTCGGCGGAAAGGTCTGCGTTGAGCAGGGTGGGCCGCGGCCAGAAAGTTTGAGAACCGCTGGTTTAGACTGGGAGGTCTCTGGGGAAAGGACCGGCTTGCTCTTGTGCCTGTACAGGGCCTAGCCGAATGGGGTCTTGATACATGGCCAGGGCTTCCGGGTGCTGCTCTATCACACGAGGCCAGGTCCATTTTGTGCCGGGTGGGTAAGTTTTCATGCTAGCTTTTCCGGGCTGCGATTTGTTCCTCCTTTAGGTTCCACCTTCCTTCCTTCCAATGCCTGCCCCGGTTACTCTGCTCACATCTTGGTGGGGGGGGGGCCAGGGGGAGTCTTTTTAAGTAAGATCATCACAACCTGTCCTCACCCTTGTCCCTGAGAGTGAAGTGGTGGGTGCCAGCTTCACTGGGCTGGTTTCATTTCCCACTGGTAGGACTCCCAAATAGCTGGAAGCAGAAAGTTCCCGTAACAGGGCCCTCGTGAGGGGAAGGGGTGGGGCTCTGGGTTGACTCGTGTACCTAAATGACTCCGACAATGACTTGTAAGCAAAGGATTTGGTCAAAGATCAAAAGTTTTAAAAACATTCTGGGAGTGTCTTAGGCAAAAGTCTAGGACGCTTCTTCCTCTTCGGTTAACTCCCTAATAAAACAGCAAGGAGGACTTCTGAGTGTCTGCATTTCTTGTCCTTTGCCCACAACACTGATCAGAGGGACTCAAATGACAGCACTGGAGGGTACAGCCACTTCTGACTAGGGATGTTAATGGTTAACTGCTTAACCGTGGGGGCTGGAGCAGCTGCCCCCCCCAGCAGGCGGGGGGCCACATGCCCCCGTTCACTGGTTAAACTTAACATTTAATCAGTTAAGTAATTAAACGGGATTTTACATCCCTACTTCTTACCCAGTGGGACAGGAACATGTTTCTACTCACCCCTCACCCCCCATCCTGTAACCAGCTGAGAAAATCCCTGGGTTTTGGGTTCAGGGACAGAACTGGAAAATCCAGGAAAATATTCAGACGCATCGGACCCGACATGAAATTTTATTGTTTACTTGCTTTGCCTCTGGTCAAAGTAAACAAGCATTTTAGATCCTGACAGGATTCTCCCTCTGCCCAGTTGTTCGTTTTAGGTTGTCTTCAGGAGCTGTTCCAGCTCTATGGGTTTTAAATGAACCGAATTGCCAAACAAAATGCCGTTTTGAAGTGAAACGGCAAAGTCGTGCGAGGCAGCAGACGTGAAACATTTAAACTTTTTAAATTTTATTTTTCAACTTCCCCCCCCCCTCCTCCAGTGAAACCGTTCACTGAGTTCGACCCAATTTGGGAACAGTTTCAGAGCCTCCCCCTCCCCCCACAAATGCAGTTTTCAGCAAATTTACTATTTGCCTAAAAAAACTGCCCAGCTCTATTCGCAACATGCCCCAACGCTGCCCTGGAGGAAACATCTTAGCACAAGGGGGAAGGGACCCATTCAGTTTCTGGCTTCTCTACTGAGATTAAAAAAGTAACATTCTCCGGCAGGGGCGCTAAACCTTTCTAGATGACTGTACCCCTTTCAGGAGTCTGATTTGTCTTGCATACCCCAAATTCACCTCACTTAAAAGCTACTTGCTTATAAAATCAGACATAAAATACAAGTGGGCAGCATGGGCGATGAGATGGATCACGTGATGACTCCCTGTTCTGTTCACTCCCTCTGGTGCACCTGGCACTGGCTACTGTCGGAAAACAGGACATGGGGCTGGATGGACCTTTGGTCTCACTCAGTATGGCCGTTCTTGTGTTCTTAAGTGTCACAGCACACGATCACTGACAAAGTGCTTGTCTTCCTATATTTATCACATAATGATGAAATAAATCAATAAGACTGTAAATATTGTACTTACGTTTCAGTGTACGGTACATAGAACAATACAAACATTGTCTATGGAATTTCAGTCTGCACTGATTTGGCTTGAGCTTTGTATGTAGCTGCTGTAAAGCGTGGCAAATAGGTGGATGAGCTAAAGTATCCCTGGAAGACCTCTGCATACCCCCAGAGGAAAGTGCTCCTCTGATTAAGAACCACTGCTCTAGTGAGTGCCAACAGGGAGGGGTATGAAAACAGCGAATGGTCCTGTAGCACCTTAGAGACAAACAAAAAAGGCTAGAAAGCATCATGAGCTTTTGTGGGCACCACCCACTTCTTCAGATGAGGGAGGAAGTTCGTTTGTTTGGGTTTTTTGAAATCATAGAACACTAGAACTGGAAGGAGCCTCGAGAGGTCAAGTCCAGTCCCCTGCCCTCGCAGCAGGACCAAGTACCATCTAGATCATCCCTGATAGATCCTGCCTACCCAACTTTCTAGTAAATATCTCCAATGACGGAGATTTTACAACCTCCCTAGCCAGTTTATTCCTAATACCCAACCTAAACTTCCCTTGCTGTAATTTAAGCCTTGTTCTATCCTCAGAGGTCAAGGAGAACAATTTTTCCCCCTCCTCCTTATAACACCCTTTTAGGACACATATTATGTAAGAGCTCAAGTCAGGATACCAACTTGCTTAACATAGGCATCAAACCATTGTCGGGCAGCAAACGGCACTCCCTACAGATTCAAACTGGTGGCGGGTTTGTAGGTTCCACACCACCCACCATTCTTCTGAATCACCTAGTCTACTAGGATTCTAGCTTTGTAAATATACAGAGGGGCATTCATTAGACACTCCACCACTAGGTAATGCCCCCTCGGTGCTACTGACCGCATCAGGTTAAGCAATTGCCAAGGTCAACGTCAAAACAACCGATAAAGCCTCTTCTTACCAATTCAATAAGAAACAGACCATCAGTATCCTCCCTTACCTTTTTTTCTTGGTTATAAACAGGACGTCATTAAACAGAAAAAGATAGCAGCTGGCCCGGCCAAAGCCTTTGCGGAAAATGCCAGCGTCTTCTCCGTGGAACAGGGAGAGCTCCCCTCTTTTCAGCAGCCAGCGGGAAGCAGAAATCAGCGGGAAAGGCTGCCAGAGACCAAGAAGTTTAATCAATTTTGGGACAGAATAGCAACAGTAAAAGGAGAATCTGAAATGATCCCCAAAGGTCACATATCACGTCATCAGTGGAGAGCTACACGGCCATCCTAAGGCCAGATGTTCAGAGCAGCTCCCGTTGAGAGCAAGGATTTGGAGCAATGGGAGATGCCGAAGCCGGGCACTGAGCAATTCTGAAAATCTGGCCTTTAGTGAGTTAGCATTGAAGGACTGTCCTGGTAGAACTAGAAACAGATCTTTTAGTGCCCTGACCATTTTCAGACCACGCAGAGTGACAACACTAACTCTTCAGAGTCAGGCTTTTCAAGGGGCCTAACTCACTCACGCATTCTCATACCTCTCACTAGGTGCCTAAATACCTTTGCCAACCTGGCTGCAAGCACTGGAAAAGCTGCCACCCCTGCTAAAGCGTAAGACGTCGCAGCCAGGGGACATTCCCAGCGCAAAGGGTTCCTCACCTTGATCTTGCCAAACTCCAGCTGTTTCTGAAGCGTCACCATCTGCTCGGTCCTCTCCATCGTGTGGGCTCCCTCGTTGCATTTCTTAACCAGCTAGAAGCAGAAAGTCAGAGACCACTGAAGATCAGGATACCGCTTTCTACACAGCGGGTGTCATGGTTGCGGAGAAGCCTCCGGCTTTGTGGGCAACCAGGAGCCCTTCACTGTCACTAAAGTGACGCACGAAGTGAGGCGGGAGGGCTGGAGACATGCACCAGAACTACACAGCAATTTTTTTTTCCCCGCACCGCAGCCATAGTGGGCTTGCATTGCTGGGCCATTTTTGCCTGCTTGTACCCTGATTTTCCAGCCCTTTCTTCCTCTCTGCCTGGAAAGCAAAATAAATGCAGTTCCCTCCCCCTGTCCTCACCACGCAGCTCCTGGCAATGCTGCCGAACACTCTGCTGATTTAAGGGCTACAACGGGCAGTGGTCACCAGTGCTCCCTGTAAGCTGTGTGCTTGGGCAGCCACCCAGGCGAGATTCAGGCATCGCCCAGCTGATCAGCAGAGCACCCACAGCCATTCAGCATGCGCTTCTATTGGTGGTGCACATCTGCACATGCCTCGGTGCACATAACATTTATTCTGCACATGGATGGAGAAAATTAGAGGGAACATTGGTGGCCACCCCTTCCTCTTCCCCCCTTCATGGCCCAAGAATTCCTGATCCTCAGGGTTCCTAGGAATCCATTTGCCATGGAAAAAACAATTTGCAATTTTAAAGAGACTCTATTTTTCACAAAATGTAAAAAAGTAAAGACATACATTAACTATGAAGTACATGTTACTGACAGGACCAGTGTTCACTTATTCAGTGCATGCCCCACACACAGACTTGGGGCTGATTTCTCAATGCACTTTAAAATTTACATAGCTAAACGTACGCCAATAAACTGCTTCCAGCATACAGAGATTACTCAACGGTGTATAGGGTTTTACGGTGTATAGCGTATAACAGTGTTTTAATGCACCCCCAATTTCATTTCAGCCTCCATACACGAGTAGTTAAAGTTATGGAAAGATGCCAAAAACTTCAAAAATCACCCCTAAAAACCCTGTCACGGAGTTCGGCAAGGACAAATGTCACATTGCTGGTAATACGCTGTGTGCAACAAGGCTGTAGAATACAATCCGAGGCAGACCACTGTAGAACCCATGGAAAGTGCTAAACAAAGAATGAAAAATGAAAACAAGAGGCTGATACAGCAGGTCCCTGACAAAAGTAAAGAAACAATATACTGGGACTGGATCACTCTATGAACTGTATTTGATTATAATGACTGAAGGACTAGTAGGCTTTGAATTTGCTTAAACATTGACAAATGTATCAACAAAACATTGTGCTCAACTGATGATAGACAGAGACACACATGCTGTAGCCAGGGAAACTGAGGATCAACATTTCATTCGAACTGTGGGAAAACAGGGACGTTTATGGTTTTTATTGGAGAATTTTGGTTTTATCACAGACACCAAGGAGCCCAGCTGAGCAGCTGGTATCTCATCTCTGGACAGCGAGCAAGTACACATGCTTGACTCATCACTCGTTTGCTCCCACGCCTAGTACCCGTATGATTCAGCAACAGGAGAATCGGACTCCCCTTTGCATGCACTTCCCCTCGCTATTCCCTCCTCCCTTGGCCCGACGGCCTCCCACTGCAGGGATATTTTGGAGTAAATTTCCTTGCAAGTCCCTCCACAGCTATCAGATCCTTCCGAACCAGAAACCATTGGCCACGCAGGAGTAAGGCAACCTGCTTCCCCTCTTCTCATCTCAGAAGCTCTCCTCCCTTCAAAGCCAGCCTGGAAGGCAGTAGGCGGGAGGCCTTCTTTGAGGAGCTGTCTGAGGGGGACTGCTTTATAGAGCATGAGGAACACGAAACGACTTGCTAAGAACAGCGGAGATCAGGCCCTCGCGACAGGACATACCTTCAGACTCTAGTGTTACTGGCATCTTACTGGCATCTCTTCCACCGACAGCTACCCTTCAGTGCTTTTAAATCATGAACATGTACCCCCCTCACCCATCACTGGCTCAGAGGCCAGAATACAGCAATAGCTCCTTTTCTGGGGAATGGGGTGGGTAAAGCTAATTCAGTACTAATGCTCACTGGAATCATCACATTCTGGGCAGGGGGGCTGATTCTTTGGTTTATAGTGTAGATGTTCTACTAGAAGGTATCGGTAAGATGCCTCTAGGTTTGTAGAGCAACAAAAGGATAAAGACAACTGTAACTCACAGAACCCTAGAACCGGAAGGGACCTCGAGAAGCCATCAAGTCCTGTCCCCTGCCCTCATGGCAGGACCAAGCACCATCTAGACCAACCCAGACAGATGTGTCTCTAACCTGCTCTTCAATATCTCCAGGGATGGAGATTCCACAACCTCCCTAGACAGTTAGGACATTTTTCCGAATGTCCAACCTAAACCTCCCTTGCTGCAATTTAAGTCTGTTGATTCTTGTCCTATCTTCAGACGTTATGAAGAATAATTTGTTTCCTAAAAGGATGTTATGAGGAGGTACTTGAAAACTGCTCTCATGTCCCCTCTCAGTCTTCTCTTTTCCAAACTAAACAAACCCAGTTCTTTCAGTCTTCCCTCATAGCTCATGTTCTCTCGACCTTTTATCATTTTTGTTGCTCTTCTCTGGACCCTCTCTAATTTCTCCACATCTTTCCTGAAACGTGTGCCCAGAATCGGACACAATACTCCAACTGAGATCTAATCATGCAGCTGACTTGTGTGTCCTCACAGTCCCAAGAGTCGGGTATCCTATATATTCTGTAAGCCCTGCAGGATTTCTTGAAGTGAGGCAAAGCACCTGTAGCTAGACAACACACAGAGTGTCTTCTTCCAGAGCCCCGGAGGCCTCACCTTGCTGATGGCTTTCAGGGCTTGGGTGGCAGCTTCGTAGGCCGTGCTGTACACGTGGGTTTTCTGACACACCGTCTAGAAGGCAAAGGGAACATTCCAGGAGCCTTTCCGAACACAACGTCAATTGAAACTGCTTTCCTCTCTTCCCCCCGGGATGTGGCAAACCCAGGCCCCTCTCCCAGCTGGGAGCTCATAACGAGCCCATGCCAGCGAGGGAAGGCAGGACACATGCGGCACGGAGGGAATTATAAACCAACGGGGAGAAGCAACCATTTTGCTCCTTGGAGGCATCTTCTCCACTTGGCTTCTGTTGGTGTTGACTGGAGAGGCCGCAGGGTTACCTCTGCGGGCCATTCGTGAAACAAGGGCATGAACGTGGCCTTCGCCCTTCGCAGAAACTAGCTGTTTTGAGCCAAACAAAACTGGCTCCTCCTTCCCACCTCCCCCTTCCCCACAAGCTGGCTGGTTTGCGGGGTTGCTGCATTCAGGGACAGCACGGGGGGGGTGGGGTGTGAATCTCCCAGAGACTGCTCTTTCGGAAACCCCTGGGGCGCATCACTGCCAGCCGAGCCAGGGGAGCCCCGGCCTTTCCCCACTGCACTGAGATAACGCCACCCAAGCTCCGACAGGAGGCAGGTCCCTAATACTCTGCTGTGCTCTGCCCAGGGCAGGGTGCACTCGATCTGGGTGCAGGGACTTCCACGCGCTGGCTCTGACTTACGTCCATAAGCAGGGGGAGACGCGTGACTCTTTGCATGGGCAGGATGAGGAAGGAGCTCATGGGGAGCCCACCGCACTCTGGCTTCCTCTCAATTTGTTTCAAGGCCTCTTTAAACGTGGCATTTGTGGCTCTAAAATGGGACACAAGGATCCTCCATTAGGCGTGGGCTGGGCAGACCCTGCGTGCACGAGAGGCGCTCACGGTCCAGGGAAGTTGCGGACTCTGCAGAGTTTCTAATAGCGGGGGACAGCTCCCAGGGAGACAGCAACAACCGGGGCACGCGTTTTGTTCAGCGGCTGCCTGGATCAATCTCCTCAGAGCTTAAGAGACGGCACCAGAGACACTCCGCCCTCCCCACAGGTGACTATCAGCACTGATACTGCAATAAATGATAGGACCTCGGCGCAAGGCGGAGAACGCATGACTGGAAACCCAGGCATCCCGGCCAGGGGACCTCGCTTCCAGGCTGGGGGTCCGAGCCGCTTCACCTCAGCGAGTCTCCAGATCCGGGAAGGGAACAGAGCCATCCCAAAAGCACTTTCCCCTCAGGATGTCGATAATTTGTGGGGGACGAAAGGGTGCTTTGTGGGGGGCGAGGAGGGAGCCAATAATTTGTGGGGGGCGAGGAGGGAGCCAATAATTTGTGGGGGGCGAGGAGGGAGCCTCATTCCCCTTCCCCACTCCCCGCTAGGCGACTTCTGCCCACACGAAACAAGCAACCCAGGATGCGATTGTGAATGGAAGGGAGGCTCCACGTCAGGCCCTCCGACGGGGGATGGGGCAAGGGAAGGGGGCAACTGCTCTGGGTCTGGCGACTCATAGGAGCCAGGGGCTCTGGCCACTGCCACAGTAGCAGCCGCTGGCATCCCGGACCCTTTAAACTGTCACGAGAGCACTGGGCTGGAGCAGTGGGCCGCACACTCTGAGCACAGCTAAGGGCTGGGCCGGCTGACACATGCTCCAGGCTGGCTGTCCTCAGCCCCGCCCCTTTTATCCTTGGCTCCACCCCTTCCACCTTTGGCCCCGCCCCTTCCCACAGTACGGCGTTGTCCCACCCCATGTTGCTCAGGGGTCCCTAGGAGGCGGTCGGCTCCACTGTCCTGCATTTACCGTCCCACCCAGCAGAGCATCACGCCCACATCTTGCTTTGAGCACGGCAGCCGGGGCAGTGACACAGCTTCCCTGGAACAGGAGCCCTCTGAGCCACAGGAGGCTCGGCCAGGGCTCCCTTGGGGGCGGGGCGGCTAGTGGCTAGGTGCAGACCCCAAAGCCCCACCCCGCAGCAACACTCACAGCAGCTTCTGGAGCGTCCGTTGCTGGTAGACTTCGTTGGAGCAGTAGACCACGTAGGGGTTGAAGCGGTTCGACACGTGGTCCTCCAGGATGTCGCTGATGTCGGGGATCAGCACGTTGTCCTGGTGCCGCTTCTCCAAGTCCTCAAAAAAGCTGCCAAGGACAAGTGAATACACAAGGCTCTCAGGGGGGTTGGGAAAGGTGGGGGGGTGGGGAGGAGAGGAGCTCGGGATGCTCTCTGGCCAACGTCCCTACTGCCCTTTCTGGCTCGCCATTTCTTGTCTCTGAGGGTATGTCTAGACTGCGTCCCTCTGTTGGCAGAGGGATGCAGATTAGGCAGGTCGACATTGCAAATGAGGCAGGGATTTAAATATCCCATGCCTAATTTGCATAAAAATGGCCGCCGCGTTCTGCCGACTCAGCACTTTGTCAGCAAAAAGTGGCAGGCTAGAGGGGGATCTGTTGAGAAAAAGCCTTTTTCGACAGATCCCTTATGCCTCCTGCAAGGAGGTTTACAGGATCTGTTGAAAAAGGCTTTCTTTCTCGACAGATCCCCCTCTAGACTGCCGCTTTTTGCCAACAAAGTGCTGAGTCAGCAAAATGTGGCGGCCATTTTTATGCAAATGAGTGACGGGATATTTAAATCCCTGCCTCATTTGCCACGTCAACCTGCCTAATCTGCATCCCTCTGACGACAGAGGGACGCAGTCTAGACATACCCTGAGAGCCCATCTTGTCTTTCCCCAGATCGATGGCTTTCCACCGCCGGAGCTGAGCGACTCACCAGACCCCTGGGCAAGGTGTGGGGGGCTGGCTTCTTGCTCCCAGGAGGGGCGGGGACCCTCAGGTGGGAGGGGCGGGGCAGGGGAAGCTAGCCTGCAGCATTACCTGGACCGCACCCCGCCACCTCCCCGTCCTCAACGCCACCTGGAGCGCGCTGCCATTTAAAGGACCCAGGACTCTGGTGGCTGCTGCTGTCACAGGCCGTTGGTGGGCTTGCTTTCCATTCAGCGGGCCTCACTCCCTTCTTTAATGCCCTGTGGCCTAGAGACTTTTTCAACGGCTCTTCCCCGGTGCACCTCCTCCTCCAAGCTCAGCTCAGGGAGAGAAACTCACCAGGCTACAGCCTCTGGTCCCAAAGCCAAGCCTCAGCCCTGAGGAAGCGGGTGAGTCACAAACACCTGGTACAACAGGAGGAGCCGGGGCCCCACGGCCATGACTCCCCTGCCTGCTGTTGCAGAGACGAGCAAGGGCTTGTCTACATGAAGAAACAGCCCAAAGGAGCGACTCCAGATTAGCCCCTTGTGTGGACGCTTTGCTCCAGAAGTCACTTCTTTTCTAGAGCAAGTTTCCAAAGCAGAGTGACCATGCTGGAACAAAGGGGCTTCTAGTCTGGAATAGAGGGGCCTCACAGGGAGCTAGTCCAGCACAACTTTTCCGGAATCCTCCATCCCCAAACTACTCCAGGCAGGTACCCTGGATGGACAAGCCCAAATTCTACCGAACCAGAGGCAAGGCGGCTCCCCCCAGGATCTGCGAATCCGCCTGCTGACTAGCACACTCGGCCCACACACAGCTCAGCTCCTGGTTTGGGCGTCAGGAGAGGCGCCACACCGCCGTGCTCTCAGCAAACTGACAAACGTGTCCTCTGGGGATGCGAAGTTTGGGCAGCCCAAGTTACAGTCAGCGAGAGTGGGGAAGCCCTGGGAGCAGGTGGAATCTCCATCCCTAGAGGTTTTTAAGTCCCGGCTTGACACAGCCCTGGCTGGGATGATGGAGTTGGGTTTGGTCCTGCTTTGGGCAGGCGGCTGGACTCGGTGACTCCTGAGGTCTCTTCCTGGCCTGGGATTCAATGAGTCAGAGAAGGCCGTGACTCTTCCCCCACGCTTTCAGAGAGACCCTGCCTCAGACACCAGGCCTCAGCAGCGATCTCCCCATTTCCCTGCATCAGCATCTCAGGCAGCTCCGCTACCGGGACAGCCTGAAATCGCAGCGTCAGACAAGGCAGGAAATCGCGAGAACCAAGCCAGACTCTTCCTTTAGAAGGGACTTTCAAACAGAAACCCACCCATTCCCAGCAGCGCTGTTGTGGCCAGCAGGTCAGCCTAGCTCTAAACCTTTCTATGCTTCAGCCCCAGGCAGGTGCAGCTCCCGGAGTCAAGCCCCCAAAACCTCCGCCCGGGCCAAGCACAGGTCACACAGCACATGCCTGCAATTTCAGGGGATTCACAATGGGCCCAAAGGAAAGGGCAGCGTGCTAACTGCAATTCTCCAGGCTGACTCCCCTGCACAGAGAGGAGCTTCCCCACGCGGGAATGCAGAACGTCTGGCCCCAGGGAGAAGGGAAATCACAGAGGACCCCAGCATCACAGAGCCAGCTCCGCACAGCCACATGGCTTGCCAGGCACTATCTCAGCCAGTGGCACGGAACAGGGAGAGATAAGAGAGGGTTAGAATGTGGCATGGGAAATTTCCTCCCGGTTCATGGCCCTAAATATCAGCCCTCACGAGACAATGTTTCCTCTCATTTTTCCCACTGCCGGTGGAATGCATTTTGTTATGTGCACCAAAGCATGTGCAGGTGTGCACCACTAGGAGAAACATTGTGCACAGTGTTCCCTGAAAGCTGTGTGCTTGGGCGGCCATCCAGGGTGATCCAAATGCTGCCCAGCTGATCAGCAGAGCGCCCGCAGCTGGCAGCATGTGGGTCTAATAGTGGTGCACACCCGCACATGCTTTGGTGCACATTACAAAATTTATTCCGCCCATGGATGGAAAACATAAGAGGGAACACTGCTCGCTCACACAGAGAGAATCAACACAGTGTGGGCGGTTCAGAGAGAAAGACAGGCCCCAGGGTCTGGACCTGACTCTGAAGTTCCCCAAGTTTGGGATCGAGCCTGGAGAGGAGTCACACACACGGCTCCGTGCTCAGGCCGAAATGAGCCCTCACCCCAGGGCTCCTGGAACATAGCTGGGATTCGGGGCCTCACTCGCTCCGAGCAGCGGGGGGAGGCTTTGCAATAGGCCATAAAAGAAAGAGCCCTCAGCCAAGAGCACCTGGGCCATGCATCACAGTCAAGTCAGTCAGCGCTGACCGCCCGGGAGGAAAGAGTCAGCAAAAAGCTTCCCTACGCACACACAGGGCTCCTGGAAAAAGGCGAGGTTCTGACAGACAGGATGATGGATTTCCCTCTGCCCCGGGCCACGCGGCTCCGAGCGGGACGCTCTGCTCTCAGCGTGGCAGCCGGAACTGCTGTGCAGCGGAAGGCAGCTTCGCGCCCACAGAGAAGGGGAGCAAAGGAGGAGCCAGGCGGAGAGACCAGAAATCCCTCCTGCCCCATAGGCACCGAGGGAAGAGACCTCCCAGAAAGCAAAGTCGGGGGGAGGGGTGGAGATTAGCCTGCCCGCCCGCTGTATAATTACGTTTAGCTGTTACTACTTTGGCTTCACTGGTTATTGCTCAGGAAGCAGAAGCAACAACTTTTTATCAGCCACAGGACAGGTCCTCTCCCCTTCCCAGGGCCAAAGGAGCCAGCCCAATGCTACCCCCTCTCCTTTCACTGCAGGGGACCCCAAGCCACGCCGGGGTTAAGGGACTGACCCAACCGCCCAGAGCAAACCAGTGGCAGAGCTGGGACTAGTACTGGTTCCCAGGCCTGCGCGTCTCTCTCCCCCAACAGCTTCCCCGGGTCGGCTGTTTTAGGAGTAATTTTATTGCTCCCTGCCTGCCAAAACCCTCTCCAGCCTGTGCAGGCTGGCTCTGGCCCTGCTCTCCCACAGGGCAAGCCGTGAGGCAGCCATGCACGGAGATGGCTACAGGCTGTCAGGCCCTGGCACGCCCCCAACACACGCTCCAAGGCTGGGGGAGTCCTTCGCCTGCGCTTCCCTGTGCTGCTTTTTCACCCGGCCCCGCTCCCAGGGCGCTTTGGGTTCAGCGCCAGGCCAGAAAGGTTCAGCCCCCCTCCCACCGGGAGCAGGGGTAGAGCCGGAGCGCTTGTGCTTTCGGCAGGCGCGGAGCGAGCCGGGAAGGACAAGCCGGGGCTTGTCAGGGTGGCTTCCAGGCACCTCGGCTCTACTAGCCAATGCCACGTCTGAACCCGACCAGGGCTGTGCCAGGAGATTCCGCTTCACCTGCCTCGCGGCCTGACACGGCGAGGCTCTTCTAGGACACAAGGACAGGAATCTGCAGGGGGACTTCCCCAGGCTCCCCCACACTGCAGAGCAGCGGCAGCAGGAGGCCTGGGACGGTCTCGTGAGCCCTTTGAGGAAGGGACTGTGACCCCATCCCTGTCTGCACGGAGGACACAACACAGTAGGCACCAGCCACAGGAACGCGCCCCATGGTGCCAGCTCCCAGCTATTCCAGTCAGCTGGGCTCAGCACCACGGCACAGGGACTGCCAGAGGGGAAGGGGAGGCAGGACGGGTAAAGGGTCCATTTGCAAACATATCACATGCAGCCCTATGGGTTACCCAGCAGCGCCCTGCAGCTCTTCCTTCAATAAAACGCATAGTACAGGCTCAACCTCTCTAATCCGGCACTCTCTGGTCCGGCAACCTCCGTGGTCCGGCATGATTGTAGTTAGTCGGGTGTCCACTTAGCATGGCTGTGGCCAAGTTTCCCGCAGTCCCATAAAGTTTGTTTACAGCCACCAGTCCTAACTCTGTGTTCTGGGCTGTTATGTAGCTCTAATTTACCCCCAAGGGTATGTCTACACAGCAACATTATTTCGAAATAACTTAGTCCGTGTCTACACAGCCGGCAGTTATTTCAAAATAATGTCAAAATACTGTCAAGCTGGAGGTCTTCTTACTCCGACTCCTGTAACCCTCATTGTACGAGGAGTAAGGGAAGTCAGAAGAAGAGGGCTCTGTTTCGAAATAAGTGCTGTGTAGACGCTCCCTATTTTGAAATAAGCTACGCAATTGATGTAGCTCAATTTGTGTAGCTTATTTCGAGTTAAGCCCTGCATTGCAGACGCACCCTAAATGTCTTCTCAGAGCCCAGCAAGCAGTGGAAGGGTTGGTAATGCAGCTAGACCAGTGTTTCTCAACCTTTTTTTTAATACAAAGTACCCCTTAAAAAAAATTATAAGTACCCTCATTAAATAAAAAAAAAAAAAAGTAGACGTACCCCTTGTACCTACAGTTTTCAGACACACACAATTTTTTTCTACCATTGCAACACATTTGTTTAAACAACTTAATTGTAGCCGGGCAGGCGGTGAAATTTTTGGGTATAAAAAAGTACAAAAATAATAAAGCGCTATAAAACTTACAACAAAAATTCAGTTGTTTTCTCCAAATGTCAGTTGTGTTGACGTACCCCCCAGACTTCTCTCGAGTATCCCTAAGGGTACTTGTACCACTGGTTGAGAAACGCTGAGCTAGACAATATTGACCTCCCATGGTTGGGCAAAACTCTGGCTTAGCACCGGTCAGGTCCCGAGGGGGCCGGGCTAGAGAGGTTCCACCTGCATTTAAATAGAAAGGGCAACCAATCACGGGACACGATGGATCCCCCATGGATCCCTTGGGATCACGAACTCAAGACATTAAGCTTTTGTAAAGCAAATTACAGCTGCACAGAAGTGCCAGGCTGGAGGCCGGAATCACTGGGTGAGGATCTCTGGCTGGGCTCCGCAGACCAGACTTAACGAACAGGTCTCAGCATCTAGAAAAGTCCTGGTGCCAATTCAGTCCTTTCTTGGAGGAGGGGCAGATGCTGGTCCCTGAACTCCCCACCCACAGGGACCCCAGGTCTCTCCTGGCCAGGGAGCCTCCCCTCTCTCTTACCCGCACCGTGCATGAGCTGCTCCTACCAGGAGGGGAGTTTTGAGACTCCCTGGCGCTCCACCGTACAGGAACACCCAGGCACAGGGGAGTCGGGTTGCAACACCATGGGGCCCAGCTGCCCTCCCCGTTTCAGTGGTGTTGGGACCCTGCAGTTAGAGCCACGCTCCAGACCACGCCAGTGGCAGCTGAACTGGTTTAGTACAGGCCCATGCCCCCCCACGGCCTAGGGCAGCGGTTGTCAAACTTTTTTTTCTCACGACCCAGTTCAAGAAAATTGTTGATGCCGCGCCCCAACAGAATGTGCCTGAGCGTGGGCTCTGAGACGGGGCTGAGGATGAAGCTTTGGGCTGTAGGAGGGGATTGGGAGAGGAGGCAGGCCTGGGGCAGGAGGGGCTGACCTCGAGCGCCTCCCGGTCAGCGGTGAGGCAGGGGTGCTAAGGCAGCTTCCTGCCTCTCCTGGCACTGCAGGCCATGCTGCCCCCAGAAGCAGCCAGCAGCAGGTTCCCAGCCAATGGGCGTGCGGTGCTAGAGCTCGGGGCAGTGCACGGAGCCCTGTGCGCTCTCCTCCCCACCTAGGAGCCGGGCCTCCCGCCGGCCGCTTCTGGGGTGCAGCGCAGTCTGTGGTGCCAGGACAAACAGGGAGCTGCCTTAGCCCCCCCACTGCTCACCTGATCCCTCTGCAGCAACAAGACCCAGCGCCCGACATTCCACCCCCCAGTGCTGGGTGAAAACTACTGGCCCATGGGACCGGAAGCAAATGGGGTGCACCCCTAGAGGCTCCACGATTTACCTTTTGCTGATGCTCAGGATCTCGCCGATGTTGGAGAAGAGGTGATGATGCTCCGTCTGGGTCAGGGTCGCCTTCAGCTCTTCGGATTTCATGAAGTGACCCACCAGGATCCCGAGGCTGTGCAGGTAGGAGTACTCCGAGGTGATGATCTCAAAGATCGCCTGATCCAGGGGGCAAAGGGGGGGGGATAGAAACCATACCCATGAGCACAAGCATCCCCCCGACAGCATGGACGAGGAGGACGGAAGCGCTTAGAGAAGCGTGGAGTGCCAGTGTCCTTCCAGGCAGAGGCTGGAAGACCGGTCGTAGGGGTCCGAAATGCACCCGCAGGAGGCTCACGACTGCACCCACTTGAGCGCCCGAAATGTCTCTCCTAGCGCAAAGCTCCTTTTAGCCTCCTCCCACCCCGCTGGCTCTACCGCAGCCCTCGTGAATGGATAACCGCTTCTCTCACCTCTTGCCTTTTGCGCTCCTCGGGGGTTATCCTGTCCAGGTGGCCTGCTTCCTGCACCTGAACAACAGAGAAAGGTCACGTGGAGTGGGCAGGACAACACGGCTCCCAACGCCATGGCCCACCTGCAGCCGGGGAAGGCATCGCTGGAGGGGCACCATCGCCCAAGGCATTAGGCAGGGCCTCTCCCCAGCCTCCCGCATTCTGCGATCTAGGGGGATAAGAGACGACGTAGCAGGTTGGCCACCTAACCTGGCACTTGGCTTCCAGCAGCAAACAATGGAGGCTTCAAAAGAGGGTTCAAATCATTCCCAATGCCCTTGGTCAATGTTGGGGAACTGCGCACCACGGGGATTACTCTGATAATCTGACTGCACCTGGAGCACGGGGCACTCTACTGCAGGATGCCACTGGAGAGCGGAGCCTCTTGGCTTGAGGGTTTTCAGGTCGCTCTTATTCCCCAGCCAAAGCAAACCCCCAAGCAGGCACCAGTGGGTGCTAAACTGGTCTGCTGGGCAGCTGTCGAGGTTAAACTTTATTACCGGGTCTTACACGTGACTTTCTTGGAGAGAGTCTTGAAAGTTTAATACTGGCAATGCCATGAGAAAGAGCGGCAAGGAAGCAAATCAGGAGAACAGACCTGCAGCCATGGAAGTCATAAGCTAACCATGAACAAAGAGCAACGGGCTTAAATTGCAGCAGGGGAGGTTTAGGTTGGACATTAGGAAAAACTTGCTAACTGTCGGGGTGGTTAAACCTAGGGAGGTTGTGGAATCTCCATCACTGGAGAGATTTCAGAGCAGGTTGGATAGGCATCTATCAGGGATGGTCTAGACGGTGCTTGGTCCTGCCGTGAGGGCAGGGGACTGGACTTGACCTCTCGAGGTCCCTTCCAATTCTAGTGTTCTATGAGAACTTCTATGAGAATCATGTTTTTCATAAAGATTTGTACTCTCCTCTAGCAGCCTTTCCCTATTCTCGGGAAGGGTCAGAGGCATTTGGTAGAGTCACATCAGGAGAAGAAACAAACAGAAGAACATTGGCAGAGAAAGAAAATGAGTTTAGGGAGCTTTTGGGATGCACAGATGGACAAACCCACAGAGGGTTCTGATGTATATCTGGAATGACAGCCCAGGACGGCCAATGAGATGCTAATATGGATCTCCCCTGCTTTGGCAAGGAAAGAGTGAAAGTCATTTGCCTTTTCCAAACCCATTGCTCCACGCAGCTCCTTCTCTGTGAAGGTCTGAGGAACATTCACTTTTCCTCTTGCCAGCCTGGCCCTGAGGCAGCCGCCCCAGCCTGCAGCGGAGCAGCCTTGGCCCCTCGCCATGGTCACAGAGCTAGCCCGTGACCGTCAGGAATGCTGACTCTCAAGCCCTTAGTCCCCTTTCTAGTTTGGTTGAAGAGAGACACAAAGCAGCCACAGCCCTTGCGGGTCACGTCCGTTTCCTGGCTTAGCAAGATTTACACAGACTCAGACCTAGCTCTGTGCCAAATTCATAAATCCTCCCCAGCCCCCAGGGAGACTCGCATAGAGCGAGCACCGAAGCCGGCTCAGAGAAAACGGCGACCTTCCACCCCAATACATCTGCTCCTCTTCAGCAAGGGAACACGCTACGCGCTAGAAGGAGCCCATGCCATCTGTGCACCTCCAGGTCTGCTGCCCTCTTCCACCCAGCCCCAGCCCCGCCCACAGTGCGAAGCTGAAGGAAAACCAGAGTCATACTCCAGGCCTAGAAATCCCTCTGGTAGTTTGCCCGGAGTTAGCGGGACCCACGGCGGCGAGTGCTCTCTGGGCACGCCGCAGGGCTGGCAGGTTCGAGGACAGGACAAAGCAGCAGAACGTGAAGCAGGGCTCCTGGTCCCTACCTCAGGGAGCTGGCTCCAGGTCACCTGGGCAGGGCGATAGCTTTTCACCACAATGCAGTTGGGAGCGGGATGCTCCTCCGGAATGGATTCCTCCTCGAGCAAGTCATCGTCTGACTCATGGTTGATGGAGTTCAGCCCTCTCTCACGGATCTCCTGGTACAGCCGGGGCTCTGGAGAGAGGAGGCAAGCCAGGAAATTACAGACGGACTCTGAGAAATCACTCCCCGCCGCCCAGCCCTTTCCACAATGGGGGGAGGGAAGAGACCAGCTTCTCCTGGGAGAACCACAAGGACCCTGCATCCCACAGCCTCCAGATGGCCCCCAGGAGAAGGCTCTCCTCAGCAGGGGCAGGATCCATGGCCAGGCCGGGATGTGGTACGGGGACAAAGGAGAGTGCCAGGGCAGGGATGGCATGGGAGCGCCGAATGGGTCAGGGAGCCTCCCTAGCCAATCTAGGCACTTAGAGAAAACATAAGAAGGGAGAGATTTTACAGAGGAGACATTTACAGGCCCCACGACTGCCCTGTGCAAAGCTAGACCGGAGGAGAAATCCAGGTGGCAGGACCCCGCAACAGGCCGCTCCAGGAAAGAGGGCCAGGAGCACAAGCAGCCGCAGGGGGCAGACAGGGAGTGCCCAAGAGCTAGTTAACATCGCCCCCAGCAGGAAGGGCAATCGCCCGAGAGGGGGGGAATGTCAAACATGGCACCAGCGCTCAGGAGCGCCCAGCTCCCTGGTGTAGGCTCAGTCGCTTGAGTTATTTCCAGAGCACCTCAGAGATCCCTAGCGCACCGCTGAATGGAGGCAGGTTCCCTGCCCCGGGGAGCTTCCAGTCTAGGTCAGTGGTTCTCAAACTGTTTGGCCCCCGGCCCACCCCAAACCTGCCCCCAAACCACCAGCCAATCACCCATGATGACAAAATGGGGGAGGCAGCGGCGCAAGGTTTGGTTGGGGGTTGGCTACCAGAGTGGGGTGGGAGGGGAATGGGAGGCGCTCATCTGGCTCCACGCCTCCCGCCACTCCCAGGCACCGCCCCCTGCTGCTCCCATTGGCTGTGATTCCGGTCAATGGGAGCAGCTGGGAAAGCCTCCAGGCGAGCAGTTTCCTGAGCTGCTCTTCCCCCAGCTTGGAGGAGGGGGAGCAGCAGCACATGGAGCTGTTTCCCTACCTCCCCCACAAGTGGGAGTGTGGGGCTGGAGCATGAGCACCAGTGCAGGCTCCTTGCTGTGGGGGGAAGGGGGGGGGAAGGCGTCAATTCTTCCTGCTTCTAACCCAGGAGCAGCGAGCCTCATTGGCTGGGAGGGCTTGTTTGCATGGCTCATTCCCACAGGGACTGCTCAGACCCGGACTCTGGCTGTCCACAGACTGTTCTCCTAGGCGGAGCCAAGAGGGCACCTCCCCACGGCTGTGAGGACAGGGGGCACCTCTCAGTCGGCAGACACTCACGAATCCGCCTGGAGGCCCCGCTGAGGGAGCAGTGCCCGGGGAGAGACGGTCACCTTCAACACCAACGGGTTTGTGAACAGCGGGGGCGAGAGACAACTCACCATCCTTAAAGGAGCCCCCGTGTCGCTGCATCCGCTTCCTCCCCAGTGTTCTCTGTAAGGGTCACAGGAAAGACACCGTCAGTATGGGGGGGGGGTGAACCGAGCCACCCCGCATCTGACAGCTCTGGAATAAACCAACCCAACAAACAAACTGGGCAGGCTCTATGACAAAGACTACATGGGCACAAATCAGACATCAGGAATGGTAACACACAAACTAGGGATGTTAAATATCGAGTAACTGCCTAATCGAATAGTCGATGCATTTTGCATCGACTATTCGATTAGTCAATAGGGCGCTTCCACCTTTGTTGCCTATTAACAATTGATAGGTACTTCTTCTGTTTTATATATATCTTGGTTTCTATTATTTCCACTCCGATTTATCTGATGAAGTGGGTTTTACCCACAAAAGCTCATGATTATATATATATTTGTTAGTCTCTAAGGGGCCACGGGACCACTCATTTTTAAAGTTACAGACTAACACAAAGACCCCTCTGAAATAACATGCCATTGCCGGCATCCGGTTTGTTTAAGTCAGTTTTACAGGGAGCGGAGATGCGGTATTAACAGCCCTGGGTCTGCCGTGTACCCATAGACCAAGCCCAGTGTCTGCAATACATATGCTGTTTCCCTGAACTTCCTGCTCTCTCAGTGTCCCTGCCCTGACCTGGAGGGACACGTTCCAGGGCGTTCAGTCTTCAGACGTTCCACAGCAGCTGCCAACCCTTGAGTTGAAACGATACTGATAAGTTTAGAAACAACAAGCTGTCCCGTGGCACCTTAGAAGTTAGCAGATTAGGTCATGAGCTTTTGTGGGTAAAACCCACTTCCTCAGATGAACTGGAGTGGAAATTAAAGTATCTGAGACGTATAAAACAGCAAAAGAAGTTACCTGTGAATTGTAGGACCAGTGTTAATGAACTTAATTAAGTCAGACTTAATCTTAACTGGTTAACACACTACAAAGGCAATTTCTCCACCTTTGATATTCGCATTTCCACATCAAAAGCTGGGACAGATCCAGCCTAACTTAATTAGCTTCATTAATACTGGTCCTACAATTGACAAGTAACTTCTTTTGCTGTTATCTATATACCCCGGATTCTGTAATTTCCACTCCAGTTCATCTGAGGAAGTGGAAAGCTCATGATCCTATATATTTTAGCTAGTCTCTAAGGTGCCACAAGGCTGCTCGTTGTTTTTAAAATTACAGACTAACATGGCTCCCTGTCTGAGATTTTTTACAATACTGATAAGCATCTAACAGAGTAATCCTGCACTGACCGGGGATGTGCTAGATGAGTGAACAAGTTGGTTCCATCTCTCGACCTCCACAGTCCTCCACGACTTTCACCATAAGTCAGATAAGTGCTCTTAAGTACTATCCACTTTTGGTCACTAGCAGCTTGGCCTAGTCACCAACTAGCAGCCTGTTTCCAGCCTCTGCTGACTTACTGACAGAGCCGGGCCTCTTTCCCACCCCCTTTGCCCGCTCCTGGGAACAAAAAGCTATAAACATGCAAGAGGAAAAATTCTGGTTGGTGTCTGGATGAAATGCAAACAATCCAAACACCGAGCTCTGTAGCAATGATAGCAAGTCAGGTTGTGTGTGCAGAGAGGAAGGGTTTTTCTTCCAATTTCTTCCCTGTAGTCGCCTCCCCTCATGGCTGGTTTCCAAACGCATGTGGAACGGTGTTGTGAAACCAGTTAATCGAGGTTTGGAAAGTCTGCCGTTCCCTCGACAGGTTCTAGCACACCCGTAACGCATGGCAGGACTCTCTACAAGTTGAACCTCTCTAATCCGGCACCCTTGGGAGCTTACCGGTGCCAAACCAGAGAATTTGCAGATCCACAGGAGGTCAGTATTGTAGCAAGTGGGTGTGACGGCGAGTCGGGGTTCCTCCGATCCTGCAGCTCCATAGCAGCAAGAACAGACTCCACCAGCCAATAGAATAGAGGGGGTTTATTGCTCCTCCAGGATACAGCACAGCATAGATGTGATGTATCTACAGGAGTCTGGGCCAGGATGCCTCAGCCCCCTTGAGATGGGGTCCCTGGGCCCCTAGATTCCAGCCCCCTCCTTAGTCTGTTTCCTTCATGGTTCCAGCCCAAGACAGCCTCGCTCACAGAGCCTGCCCCCAAAGCAGGTGTTCGTCTCCGCCTCCCTTCCTTTGTCTCTCCCCTTGGGAAAGAGCCTTATTATCAGGTGTCTGGGTGAATACACATGTAGGTGAGTCAGTGGGAATCACCCATCACAGCGCAGGGGGACACCGGGTTACAGAGCAGACAGCACCCCCACTACGTCACAGTGGGTCTCTATTTTTATTTCACCAAGGCTAAGAAATGGAACAACACTTGCAACGCTGCTTACTAATGTCTGACTGTACTGATACACCCTATACAAGCTTATGCCTAGCCAAGGCTTATCAGCTCTCTTCATAACAAAGTGTCAGTGTTGTTACACAGTTTTACTGTACTGGCACAAGGAAATAGGTAGATAAAGCATAAAACCCAAGCTTAGCAGCATTACCAGCATGTCCATAAGAACATAAGAATGGCCATACTGGGTCAGACCAAAGGTCCATCCAGCCCAGTACCCTGTCTGCCGACAGTGGCCAATGCCAGGTGTCCCAGAGGGAGTGAATTGAACAGGTAATGATCAAGCGATCTCTCTCCTGCCATCCATCTCCACCCTCTGACAAACAGAGGCTAGGGACACCATTCTTTACCCATCCTGGCTAATAGCCATAAATGGACTTAACCTCCATGAATTTATCTAGTTCTCTTTTAAACCCTGTTATAGTCCTAGCCTTCACAGCCTCCTCAGGCAAGGAGTTCCACAGATTGATTATGCACAGTGTGAAGAACAACTTCCTTTTATTTGTTTTAAACCTGCTGCCCATTAGTTTCATTTGGTGGCCCCTAGTTCTTATATTATGGGAACAAGTAAATAACTTTTCCTTATTCACTTTCTCCACACCACTCATGATTTTATATACCTCTATCATATCCCCCCTTAGTTTCCTCTTTTCCAAGCTGAAAAGTCCTAGTCTCTAATCTCTCCTCATATGGGACCGTTCCAAACCCCTCATCATTTTAGTTGCCCTTCTCTGAACCTTTTCTAGTGCCAGTATATCTTTTTGAGATGAGGAGACCACATCTGTACGCAGTATTCCAGATGTGGGCATACCATGAATTTATATAAGAGCAATAAGATATTCTCCGATTTATTCTCTATCCCTTTTTTAATGATTTCTAACATCCTGTTTGCTTTTTTGACTGCCGCTGCACACTGCGTGGACGTCTTCAGAGAACTATCCACGATGACTCCAGATCTCTTTCCTGATTAGTTGTAGCAAAATTAGCCTCCATCATATTGTATGTACAGTTGCTTGCTGGGCTCTTAGAGACATTTAGGGGTAAATTAGAGCTAAATAACAGCACAGAACACTGAGAGCCAGGATTGGTGGCTGTAAACTAACTTTATGGGACCACGGGAAACTTGGTCAACCCAGGATAAGTGGACATCCAACTAACTCAAATCATTGTGGACCATGGATGTTGCCAGACCACAGACTGCAGGACTAGAGAAGTTCAGCCTGTACTCACATAAAGTCTCATCAAGCCACAAGTGGACAGTTCCAGGGATGCATCAATGAGAAGGAGAATCAGGACAGATGTTGTCCCATTTTACCTACATCACAGGCTAGAAAGAGAAACTGCTCGGTTTCAAAAATATGGGGCTCGGTTCTCTTTTTCTCCTTTGCCTTTGGCAGATTTCCCCCCAGTTCTGATCTCTGGAAATCCAGTCACCTAAGCTGAATTATTCAAGATAAGAGCATGAAAAAAAAAAAATTCAGGGGCCAGATCTGAAAATGTTGGGCTAAGTGAGGTGTCCAGGGTCATACAGCAAATCAGTGGCAGGGCTGAGGCTAGATTGCAGGTATTCTCTCAATCATGTGGATTTGTTTTGTTTTGCTTTTTCAATTTAGTTCCTTAGAAAAGGAAGTTACCTAACCAGTTATTTAACCTAGTTATCCAGTCAATACGCTCATATTTCAGGAAAAAAGTGTGAATTCCTCTGGTCTCACTTGCAGGTTTGTTTGTTTTTAATAATAATACTCAAATATAAGGGAATGAGTCAGCTTTCATCTTGCATTACATAACTCTGGATCAGAACAGCCCTAAAGTTATCTCAGTATTTCTTTTAGCCACCCACTGCCTCTCTACTTGTCACAGCACGTGCACAAACAATATCGGTAGGTAATCAGAGAGAGCATCTGTTGCGTTCATTTCTGGGTTCCCTTCACTCTTCTACTAACGCTAGCCCTGAGCAGGGTGCAAGTCTGAGAACTGACCCTGCAAACACACACATGGCTACACGGGCTGCAGGGGGCAGCTTCACTCATTAACGTGATTGGATTCTGTCTGCACTTCTAACACGTTACAGGCTGCAACTTCTCTGTGCTTTCAGGGTATTTCCAGAGGTGGGCAACCTGCAGCCCGAGGGTCACATGTGGCCTATCCGGGTTCTGTGTGCGGCCTGCAAGACATTTTGTTGACTGTTGCCCATGCGCAGGGTTGCCAGACTCCGCGGGTTTCTGTCCATGGAAATTTTTTCCCTACCGGTATTGTTAAAGGGACCCGCACATAAAGCCAGGGCAGTGAAGCGAGGTGGGTGCTTGATTGCACACAACAGTGACTGCGGGAGCCGTGCGCTCCCTCTGCAGCTAACCCAAGCGCAGGTTCAGCAAAACTCTCCTGTCCTGGGAGACTGTCGTGGTTACAACAGCCTTGCGGCCCACTGAGATGAAGGAGGGTCCCTTGTGTGGCCCGCTCACTCATCTAGATTTCCTGTCACGGGTATGTCTGTACTGTGTGCTGAAATACATTTTTGTGCTTAACCACCAGTCAGTACAGCTAGCTACACAGCCCCTCCCCACCAGCTGTTACTGCACACTTGTGCAAAGCACTTCAAAACAAGCAGCTGCTCTCTGTCTTCGATGCGACTATGAGTGAACGAAGGAGCCAGATAGCGCACCAGCTACTGTTAAAACAGCTGGATCACGGCCCTCCCAAAGTATGAGTCACCATATTACATCAGCTAAACACAGCCTGGTCTTACCCCCACCGATCCCCACCACCTTGCCAAAGGAGATGAGTCCAGGTTCAGTTTTAGCTACTAATCTCCTACCCCACCTCCCAAGCCCTAATTCGGAAAGGCACAGCTGTTCAGATGGTGCATTTCATTTCATCTCAACCAAGGATGTGCAACAGCCCAGCTGCAGAAGATGCTCAAGGTGGCACACATGTCGAAGACGCAGCGGAAGCCTGGGACTTAGTTTATTTATTGTACTTTGGCCTCTCACACCTTCCTGGCCAATTTAGGGTTCAAACGGCCGTAATGAAAGCCACTTGCAGGAAGTGGTATCTTAGAAGTCGGATCAGCTAATGGGAGAGGGGGAGGGGGCAGAAGCGTTTGGATGGTTTATGATTTCACCAATTTCATGAGTCAAAGCAAGGGGCTGGAAATCAGACCCCGCGGCCCTCTTGGCTGTAAGGAAGTACTTTAAAGAATGGGTTGGCCTGGGAAAGAACAGGATGTTTGGACATGGAGAGAAGGCAGCAAAAAGGGCCCCGCAGTCCTTCCAGCGCACCGAGTACCATGGAATCATATAATCCTAGGGCTGGAAGAGACCTCACAAGGTCATCAAGTCCAACCCCCTACCCAAGGCAGGACCAATCCCAATTAAATCAACCCAGCCAGGGCTTTGTCAAGCCAAGACTTAAAAACCTCTCGGGATGGAGATTCCACTCCCCGCCCTAGGGAACCCATCCCAGTGCTTCCCCACCCGCCTAGTGAGTACAGCGGCTCTTCAAAAGCAGGGCCAAGGCGTCAACCTGTGCGAGCAGCGTGATCACTAGCAACCTACGCCCATGGGAAGCAGGGGCTGAGGATCAGCTGCTTTTCCCCAGCCCGTATCACCTGGGGACTAACCCCCAGCCAGGGGGGCGCCAGAACCTGTGGAGGAAACGGCAGAGTTTCCAAACCTCGATTAACTGGTTTCACAACACAGCTCCGCAAGCACTGGAAACCAGCTATTGGGGGGACGACTAGAGGACTCAAGGCAGAGACGCCCTGTCCCTGCTGGTCAGTGCCCAGCTGAATTGGGCAGATAGAACAAACCTCTTCCCTGAGATATGGCCTCAGGGACACCCAGGCAGCTGATGGAGTCTGGCCAGATAGATGAAGCAGAGCTTATTATCTAGAGCAGGGCTGGGCACGATGGGGGCTGGATCCAGCCCGCGGACAGCATCGGGCCGCTTTCTATTCATATCCCGCTGCTCGCGCCACTGAATTTGCAGGCGGTGGCTCAGGCAGCAGGATCCTATTGAAATGGCTCCCGGCTGCGGCACTACCCCGACAGGGGCTGGAGCCGTGCGCTTTTTAAATAGCCAGGGGGCTGCCAGGCAAAGGGGTAGCAGCCACGAGCCCTTTGCTGGGTTTTTAAGTCAAAGCCTCCGGGCCTAGACAACTCTGGGGGGAGGCTGGTCCCCAGCCCCACCCCTTCCGCACCAGGCCCTGCCCCTTCCAGGGATGGAGCCGGCCCGGGACCATGTCCCAAAATTCATTAAGTGGCCCCCCTGTGAAAATTACTGCCCACCCCGATCTAGAGCAGAAGTCCCATGGGGGAGGGGCCATTTTGTTCTGTTTGTACAGCACCGAGCGCCACGAGCTCGGCTCCTGGGGCTGAGGTATTGCGATCACCAATCATCTTTTGTTCAGGGAAGGGCAGATGGGGAATGCCCCGGGTGATGCTCATGTGGCAGGAGGGCCTGGAAGCCCAGCATGGGGCCTACCTTGGTTCTCCCCGGGCTGCGGGCCCGTTGCACGTGGGTGTCCTCTGCTGAGGGCTTCAGGGTGGCGACGCCCTTCGAAGGCTCCAGCGCCTCGGTGTTCTCGACCTCCTTCATGGCCGCCCGGTACGACGTGTTCCGCAGGTTGCGCTTGAGCCCCCCGCCAGAATCCAGCTCCAAGTCGAAGTCGTCCATGGAAATGCTGGGGGCGGACATCCGCTTGAGGTCACAGCGAGCCGCCTCTCGACTTAGCGAGGCCACGGCGAAGCTCTGGTGGCGGGCAGGGGTCTTGGATTTGGTGGACACGGCCAAGCTTTTGGGGATCAGCTGCTGGGTGCCCATCTTGAGCGCAGCCGGGCTCTCGGTGCTCAGGATGACGCGACGGGGCTCAGTCGGGGACGGGGAGCGCTGGGCCGCGAACGAGCCATTGTCCAGGGCTGCCCGGGAGCTGCGTTTCCCAGGGGGAGAGGTCCCGTCGTCATCTGTCCGCAGCTCGGCTTGGAACTTGTGCTCCAGGAGAAGGGCCTTGTCGCCCATGGAGCCATCCGAGTGCCTATGAGACATGCTGGCGCTGTGGGGAGCCGGGCACCCTGCAGAGAGAACAGACAAGACACGAGGCTTAGGGACTAGCTCTCCCCTCTTCCAAGGGAACGGGAGACCCACAACCAACAGAAAGGGGTCTCCCAGACTGGATGGATTGGGTTGGTTGTCAAGAGGCAAGCAAACATCTCCCTGCCCACCCCCCACATTTGCTGCCTCTTGCTAGCACAGGAGAAAATAAAATCTCAGGACTGACAGCAAACAAGGGCGCGAGCCAGTCGCAGACGTTTGTGATGGGAGAAAGTATGAAAAAAAAACCCCACTCGACAAATGAATCCATATACAGAACAGCAGGCCTGGCAAAACCCAACCAGGCATCACATGATTTGACTGGCTAGTTATTATCAGGGCTCGACAACCGTGGCGAAAACCCACTCGCCAGCCCCGCACCGCGCGTGCGCACCGCCGCCAATGAACGGGGCGACCGGCTGAAATCTACTTGCGATTAGATAAGTGGATTTGTCGAGCCCTGGTTATTATAGTTCGCTAACACCTCAGGCGACTGGTGTCTGCTGGGGGTGGGGTTGTGCAGGGAGGTGCTGCCCAGAGGAACAGCGAGAGGGTTTGTGGGGAGCACCCGATGTAGCAATTAAAATGTTGCCAAGGACACTGGGGTAGGTACACCGCCCACGTGCTACCACGAGTCACCTCTAGCCAACACCTTGATGTTCCAACTCAGGTCGTGAGCCGGTCGTGCTAGGCTTTGCACACACGTGCAGTGAGCGGCCGGCCCTGCCTCAGGGGAATCTGGAAGCACCAGCTCAGGGAAGCTGAAGGAAGGAAGAGAGAAACGGACGTGGAAGTACCACATCCGGGCCTCGCACACACAGCCCACGAGCTGACCAGAAATAAACGAGTCAAAAACGAACCCTGAGAGCTGCCTCCATTATCCGAGTGCCATGAGCCGGGCCCTCGCTAATTGACGACGGCTGAGTTCTGCTACAGCAACGGCGACCTCCGGCCAAGTAGCCGCGTGGGCCCAAGTGAAACCCAGGAGCTGCGGGGCCACGCAGGTGACAATGTGAATCCTTTTGAAAACAAGGAGCATAAAGGAGCTGTTTGTTCCCCCATCAAAACCTCCTCTGTGAAAAACCGGAGACGAACAACACAGCCCCATGTTACATCCCAGTCACCATTATCCTCCGGGAGCTTCCGAATACAGGCCGTTATTGTTCCTGCTCCTGGGCCTTTCCTCTCTCCTCCCCTCAAGCACGGAACAGGAGAGGCAAGTCCCAGCCCCCACAGAGCCTGGGGACAAGGAGGGAGTGCACCACACACCGTCCTTTACACACAGGTTCTACCAGCAGCCCCGGCCGCACCTCGAGTCCCCCACCTTTTAACGCGGCATCATTCAAAGGAAAGGAAAGTCTCTGGGGACGGGACCCTTGTTCTCACCCAGATGGGAAGCAACTAGGAATTGCAGGGCTGGAGCCGTGTACTCCGGTCTTGGCTTACATGATGTAGCCAAGGATCAGAAGTATCAGGTATATTTAAGATACCGAGAAGAAATATAGAAGTATTAATTAATGTCATACCACCCACCACTATATTTACCTTCACAGCTTTAGGTCCCAGCAATTGCAGCTTCACTGGCCGTTTCCCAGCACGCCCATTGACCAGGAGCAACAACACACACGGCCAACGGGAGCTGAGATCACCAGTACCTGTGGCCGTGCAGGTAAATATAGTGGCAGCGGCCCACCAGGGGCTAACCCTGGCAAACTGTCACCATGTTATTATAGAGGCACTGGAAAAAGTTCAGAAAAGGGCAACAACAATGGTGAAGGGTTTGGAATGGGTGGCACGGGGAGGGCAGAAAAGAAACACACCTGGTCCCTGCTGAAAGTTCTCTTCTCACATGTTTGCACAGCGCCTAGCGCAGCGCGCCTCCGGCCCCGCCACTACTGCAAGACAAACACCACGCCTGCCAGCACTGGGGAGTTCCTCCCTTCCCTGCTAAGGAGGGAAAGGCGCACACAGCCCACACCCTGACTACCGGGCAAAAAAAGAGGTTTGGCCAGTCTGGTTGGATTTAAAACTCTGCCATTTCCTTGGCTCCACTCCAGGGCTGATGTCAACTAGAGCAAGGGCCAGTTCTGTGCTCCAAGCGGGAAACAGGGAAGATGATTAGGATGCAACCACCACCTGCTGTCCTTGCCCTTCACTTCCTGCGCCCTTCCCTGCTCCACTACTGCTGCCCTGGGGGAATCCACACCGTGATGCGACCGCTGCTCTAGAAAGGACGCACCTCAGCTCCATCCCCCACTCCTCAAAGGAACCAGTTGCCTCTAGAGCCATTTGGAAAGCCAGGCACGTACCCTGTGTGCAAAGTCCAAGTTTGGGGTGACCTGAGGTGGCTGCCACTTGCAAATAGAAGACACCCCCCTTCCCGGCATACTGCTTTTCTAGAGGTGCTAACGGGGTGGGCAACACAACCAGTGCCCTTCTGCTCACACCCCTTTTCCCCCCAGTTCATGACGGCTGGGAAAAAAAACCCACCCCCCTTGCTCCGAATTGTCCAGACTGAGGTCCCATTGTGCCGAGCCCTCGCCGAGCCATTCCCTACAGGAAATGCAGGGCAAGACTTGAAACATCGGCTTCTTTATACGCACTGGCAGCACGACAAGTCAGCCCGGTCCACAAAAGCCGGCTTGATGGAGAGATGAACATAAGAACGGCCATACCGGGTCAGACCAAAGGTCCATCTAGCCCAGTATCCTGTCTGCCGACAGTGGCCAGCACCAGGTGCCCCAGAGGGGGTGGACCGAAGACAATGATCAAGCGATTTGTTTCCTGCCATCCCTCTCCAGCCTCTGTCAAACAGAGGCCAAGGACACCATTTTATCCCCTGGCTAATAGCCTTTTATGGACCTAACCTCCATGAAATTATCTAGCTTCTCTTTAAACTCTGTTATAGTCCTAGCCTTCACAGCCTCCTCTGGCAAAAATTCCACATGCTGACTACACGCTGTGTGAAGAAGAACTTTCTTTTATTAGTTTTAAACCTGCTACCCATTAATTTCATTTGGTGTCCTCTAGTTCTTCTATTTAGGGAACTGCTCATTTTCTAGTTCTTCTATTTAGGGAACTGCTCTATTTAGGGATGCTGCTCATTTTCATCTGCTTGGCCAGTGTGCCGCCAAGTCCCCTGCGGGGGGAGAAAAATAAAACCGGCCTGCTCCCTCCACTGGCACAGGGGATGTCAAATCCTGTTTAACTGGCTTATCTGCGTGGTCAGACGCTGTGGTCTGGACACTGGAGCAGCCCTTGCCTTCAGCAGGGAGCTGCTTTGGCCCCCACCGGTTAACCGGAACTAGTAAGTATCACCTGTTGGGGTTAACCGGTTAACCAGGGATGTGAAAGGTTGCCACAGGCTGTGCTGAAGCGTAAGGACCTGTTTAACCACAGTGAAAATAAGGCAGCTAACAGAGAACATGAAACAGGAACGCCAGCTACTTGCAGCCTCCAGCCCTCCCCAGGGCTAGTGCTCTGAGAAAGGTGGGTTCTGCTGTTCTGAGCCCGGACCTTGGAACCAAGAGCTCCTGAGTTGTCATCCCAGCTCTGACACTGAGTCACTGTGTGACCTCTGGCTTGTCACTTCACCTCTGGGGGAGGGAAACAGGCACAGTAGGGAAGAGCAGCATGCCGAAGTAAGAACAACGGGCCCATGCCATGAGGTAGGGTCTGACTTCTGATGCCTTCACACCGGCTCCTATTCTGAACACTTCTGTACTTCCTTTATAGGACGGTCCCTTAGTGCCTCTTTGTGGTGGCACGTCAGGGTCCCCCCAATCCTGCAGCCCTGTAGCAGCAAGAACAGAATCCTCCAGCCAGTAGAACAGAGGGTTTATTGCTTCCCCAGGATTCAGCTCAGCACAGCACAGACGTGATGTGGTTACAGGAGTGAAGGCCAGGATGCCTCAGACCCCTGAGGTTAGGGGGTCCATCGCCTCCCCCCTTAAACCCTCAGTCCTCCAGTTAGGTTGTTCCCTTCATGTTTTCCAGCCAGAAACTGCCCCTCCCTTCCCCCCCGCCCCCGAACACTCACTTCCTTAGTTCCCTCGCTGCCCTCAACCGGTCTGACCGGTTGGGTCTTTGTCTAAGTGACTTAGCTAGCCCACTGCTGGGCAGTGCTCACAGGCAGAGGCCATTAGGGGTCATCCACAGCCCACAACATAGCAACCAGCAAGGTTCTGACACTACATCACAACACGTGGGTGAGTCAGTGGGAATCACACATCGCAGCGCAGGGGGGCAATGGGTTACAGAGCAGACAGCACTCCCACTACGTCACACTCTTCCCCGCTGGTTTGAAATCGACAAGGGCCCTGTGCAGTACGCTCCCAGCCTGCAGACGCTTACGGACGTGCCTTACTCAGGCGAGCAGCCCCTTGGAAGTCAGCGGGACACCTTGTGAGCACTAAGTCCATGCCCACGTGTTCACAGGTTCCCTGCACAGGGCTGCGTTCTGGAGCATTTGCGCTCGAGTCCAGTTACACAGACCCACCAGTGACTTACCAGCTACCACTCACCAGACCCATCCTTACCCAGTCTCTGGGTGTAACGCTGACAGGCGGAACCGAACCCACGACCTCTGGAGCATAGTGCATGAGCCTCTACGGCTTGAGCTCCAGAGCCAGGCACAGGGACCATCAGGGAGGAGGGAGAAAGGAGAAGCAGCTTCTCAAACCAGCTGAACTGGTCAGGAACCAGCAGGCATTGCGGGAACGTGCCTCCAGGGCACTGATGCCATTCCAGCCTGCCTTCCCTGCTGCCGAGAATGCCGTGAAGAAGGCAACGCTCCAACAGGCCTCCTCATATCACTGGGCCCCCCGGCTGGGGAATGGGGTGTTTCCAGTGGGCGGGGCAGCAGCTGGTTCTGAAGGGGCACAGCTCTGCCCTCTGGCAAAGGGGACCAAGGCAGGGCTTGGCCTCAGAGATGCTAATCTCACCCAGCGGGCTGCACTACATGTGACAGGCCTCCAGAACAGGGGTGGGCAGGGTACAGCCCACGGCCTGCCCCACGGGGATCCTCAGGCAGCTGCCGCCGCCCCGGGTCACTGGAAGTGACTGGCTGGGGGTGGGGAGTGGAACTTCATGTGCTATCCTGCCCCCAGCACAATCATCTCAGCTCCCATTGGCTGGAACGCTCCCCCAAGCTAGAATCCTCTCCTGCACCCATACCCCTCCCCAACCCTGCACCCCCCGCTGCACCCCAACCCCTGGCCTCAGGTCACAACTCCCTCCCAGGCTCTACACCCCCCCAAACCCCTCTCCTAGGCCAGAATCCTCTCCTGCACCCATAGCCCCTCCTGGACCCTGCCCCAGATCACCACCCCCTCCTTCACCCAAACGCCCTCTCAGACCCCACACCCCCTCCTGTACCCCAATCCCTTACCTGAGCTCCCTTCTGCTCCCAACCTCTGCCCCAGACCCCACACCCCCCATAGAAAAGTGTGGCCCTTGACCACTTACCAAAATCTTGGAGCGGCCCCCCATCAAAAATTATCGCCAGCCCCTGCTCCAGAGCCCAGACCTACTCACCCAGCCCCTCCGATCACATTTGGGTACCTACGAAAGGCCAGTTTCATTTAAGTTTGCTTATGCGGAAGGGGACTCAGAAACAACCCCCCAGACACATGGAGCAGAGCTAGGATAAAGCTCCTGGTTCAAACCGGTCTTGTTTTGTTTTTCTACTTGGCTATGTCACAGAAAAGCAGTAGCTGCTCTGCAGAGGCTACCCAGAGAAGGATCAGACAGGGACAGGAGAAGGAATGTTTGCTGCTGGTAGCTATGCTGGGCTGGGCTGTTCTCTGTGCCTTGGGGCATAAACTGGTTGCTAGCAGGGATCAGGAAGGAATTTCCTTCCCATCCTCCCTGGACGGCATTAGATGCTTTTCTTTTTCTTCCGCAGGGTCTCACAACTGGAAGCAATGGGACACCAGACCACATGAGCTAATCAGCATCTGTGTGCCAATTCCAGACAGACAAAATTCACTAACAAGTGTCGGAACATGGCCTGTGCCGTACGGGACTGAAAACTCCATTATACAATTAGGCCCATTACACAGGGCTGGGATTCCCTCCTGACCGGCGATCCACTTGGTCCCTGAAGCATGAGCTTGGATCACTCTTCTATCAATAGACATCGCTGACATTGCTGGTTGCCGAATAACCTGACCCCTGGTAAAATCGAGTTCCTGGCCTTGCCAATAATCTCCTAGCAGAATACAGAGACACTACTCTGCTAATTATCTGCTAATCACCCTATAGTCAGTGTCAATTTAGCAACAGAGCCAGGAGTTAACTCTGCCACATCCCTCCCCTGGGTGCAGTCATTAACAGTGGGATGGCTACGGTCCTTGGCAGCTGAGGCCATTGTTTTGTCTGCACAGAGTCCCGGCTATGCCACGTCACACAAGGAGCGCAGAGTCCTTGCAGGAACACCTGCAGCGCGTTCACAGTTCAATAGCTGCCCAGGAGAGAGCGGAGCCTCTCCCTGAAGTTTGCTCAGTGAAAGCAGGAAGGGAGAGGCGGGTTCCTTGCTTGCTTCACAGCACCAGAGATTGCAGAGTTAAGATGGCAGTAAATAGAGACGTGTTTTGCTGCTCCATACCTACCATGCGGGGTCCGCACAGCACCCATCGCCAACAAACAGAGCCTCACCCCCCACTGCTCCCAGCTGTTCTCCTCAGTAAGAGGCATCGGTCTCATTTAAGTTTGCATATGAGCAGAGCAAGGACGGAAACAATCCCCGAAACACACCGTACAGAACTAGGATAAAACCAAATTGCAAACTCTGTACATGATGGAATCTGCATCAAGCTGGGGAGCGTGCCCCCCAGCCCCAGCACCTAAGCCGATTACCAGGAGAGCCAAATGACCGCTTCCCAAAGAGGGAGGGAAACCTAACACCAACAGATCTGCATCCACACCAGAGGCTGAACCACTGGAACGATGCTAGTAAAAAAGAAAACTCACATCCCTAAGGCAACCACTTCTGTTGGTGCAAAACCACACGTACAGAGTTAGACCCGGCTTTCCCGTCTACCTACGGTGGCTAGATGCTGACACCGAACTGCCACAGAATCCGGAACCACGAACCGAGGCGCTCTCGCCTTAGCCATCAGTAGCTATGCCATGAAGGGAGTCACGAGGTCGGACCATCACTTGAATATAAACTCACACTGCACCTCTCCACGCTGCTGTTCCCAGAGCTCAGGAAACCTGCCACTCTGAGAACGGGCGATGGTGAGAGCCAATATCAAGCAGAGTTCTACAAAAACCTGAGTGGATGCGCTACACAAACACGGCTATAAACACACCCAAAGAGCTTTGCCAAAGATTTTAGCAGGTTTCTCTAGTAATTCCCCAGACTCTCCCAGTTTTGTGGCTACCATTAAGGAAGCAGGGGCTTTCAAGTTTTACACAAAGGTATGCTTAGGATACAGAGACTTCCAGTATATCCCAAGAACTGGGACAAGGTGGTGATACAAAGCGACCAGTGTTCCCTCTAATTTTTCCACTCATGAGCAAAATAAATTTTATGTGCACCAAGACATGCACAAATGTGCACCACTAATAGAACCACACGCTGTCGGCTGGGGGCACTCTGCTAATCAGCTAGGTAGCATTTGAATCACTCCTGGGTGGCCACCCACTCAGCTTACCAGGCACACTGGAAGTGACACCGCTACACACCATAACTAGCCTGATAGCACTGCAGAATAGCCATCAGCTGCTCCAAATGTCTACCCAATTGCACACTCTCAGCGTCCAGGAGTGACTCCGGAGCGACAGGGAAAACACTGTGTGAACCCAAAGGGAAAGCGATAAGAGCAGGCAACACCCCTCGCTCTGAGTGAGCACTTTTCACCCACGTCTCTCTCTGCAGCCTCAGTTCTGTTCTCTCCGTTTTAGAAACGGGCAAGTCCCCTCCTGCCGAAGGTGACCCCGCAAAGCAGCGGCAGAACCGGGAACCGAACCCGGGGCTCCTGAGGCCCAGCGCAACGCACTATCCATGGGAAGTAGCACCCGGGACACTTTTCACAAGGGCCAGGCCCTTCCAGGGTACAGGGCGTCGCCGTCGTAAGTCGCCCCAGGATACACCCGCTCCGCACTGAAGTCGCTGACGCTGGGAGGAACAGATGCGTTTCCAAGTCCTCCCATCCCCGCTCTTGGGTCGCACAAAAAAACCAAACCAAACCAAAACAACAGTTTGTGCAAATGGAAGTGAGCAGGAGGGGGAGGGGGAATTCCCCACTTTCGGTTGTTTCACTAGAGGCCCAAGTGTTTTGGAACGTAGCTTGGACGTACAGCGAGGGCGCCAGTAGCAGCATCCCTCCGGTTTGGCCTGGGGGACCCTGCCTGGCGGGCTGAACGCCAGGGAGTGGGGGGGGGGGTTTGGTTTGGGGGCCCGCTCAAATGGGGGTACCCCGGCAAACTGCCCCTTCCCCCAGGGCCGGCCCACAACATTTTGGCACCTGAGGCGGGGCGCTCCAATGACGCCCCCATGCCCCCTCGCTTGGGCCAAAACTTTGAAAGGTCTCGCTTCCCTGGGTCCTAGTGGCCCCCCCAGTCTGGCACCTGAGGCAGCTGCCTCAGTTGGCTTCCTGCTAAGGCCAGCCCTGGCTTCCCCATGCAGAGGCAGCGGGGCCCCCGGGCCCTAGCCCACCGCACGGCCCCTGCCACCCCGCCGGGGGCCAGCAGCAGCAGCCCGGGGGCCCAGCGCAGGGCGGGGGCCAGACTCACCCCGGGGGAGCCAGCGAACGTGCCGCAGGGGGAGCCCCCGGCGGCAGCCACTCCCGGGGAAGCGGGGATCCCCGGCGCCGGGGCGCAGCTCAGGACGGCGGGGCCCCGTGTTCGCTGCTCCGGCCGGACCGTGCAGGGAGGCGGCCCCGCCCCAGCCCCAGCCCCAGCCCCAGCCCCGGCCCCGGCGCCCCCTGCCCGGCCGGGCGCCCCGCTCCTACCTGCGCGGCGAGCGAGCTCAGCGGCGACCCGGAGCCTCCATCGCCGCCGGGCAGGTGCGTCCCGGGCAGAGCGCGGCTGCGGGCGGGCGGACGGCGCCGCTGGGCGGGCGGGGAGCAGCGCTCGGCGGAGCCCCACCCCGGCTCGGCACGGTCCGGCCCGCCCCGGGGGTGGGGCCGCCACCTGCCAGCCGGCCCGGCCCCGCCAGCCCAGGGTACCCTGCAGCCGGGGTCGCGCCTGTGCTCGGCGCTGCGCGTCCTGGGCAGCCCCCGCGCTGGGGAGTCTCTGGGCGCCCTAGGTTTGGGGGCGCCCCTCAAATGGGGGGCCCCAGGGGAAACTGCCCTTTTCCCTGCCCTGCCCGCAATCTGCACGATGCAGACCGCTGCGCCCCCCCCGGCTGCCTGGTCCATGACTCCCTGCCACATGGGGGGGTGCCCCCGAAATGGGGCGGCGCGGGCTTGGCGGCGAACGCAGCTGGCGAGGCCGAATCAGGGAATCTGAGCTTTAGGGTGCCCTCGCTAGGGTCGCCCTCTCCCTCTCCAGGGCCGAAACAAGCCGGAAAAGGTGTGGATAGGGGCCCTGGAGGCGCGCCAACGCCTGAGACACAGACGGGCCCCAAATGTCTCACTCGAAGCCCGACAACCCGTCACGATTCCTCAGCCACTCTCATGATGTCTGAGAGGGGGGTTGGCTCTGGCAGCCGCTAGCCTCCTGTGCCAGGACCGGCCTTGTGCATCTGCAGTCCCTGTGGGCGCCGGGGGCCTGAAGGGAGGCCCTGCCTGGCCCCCACCATGGCCACAGAGCAAAGTCCTGGCTGCAGCCGGTCCGCAATTTGGGAAGTAGGAGTTTGGGAGAAAGTCCCGTAAAATCGTAGATTGGCGGGTGGGGAATGGCCTTGCCTCTTGTGGAAATACAAGCGGCCGCGCTGGCCTTGGTTGGGCCCAGTCTTTGGGCCTGAGATGGTATTGGAACAGAATGGGGCGTGAGACTGAATCGAGGTTTGCTCCTGTTCCTAGCGGCCGGAGTGGAGGGAGCGATTCCCAGTGCCCTGCTGTGCCAGCGTCTCATTCCTCCACCTGCGTGCTAGTGAGTAGGGGTGCAAAACCCCATGTCAATTGTTAACTGGTTACAGGCTTAACTGCCTGTCACCCCATGGAGGGGGGAGGGGGTGTGCGCTAGAGCAGCCCTCATCCCCCCACAGCTAGGCATGGTGGGCCCGGCTGAGGGGCTGCTCCGGGAACTGGTTAACTAGGTATGCTGGAAAGGCAATGCTTACCGGTTAACCCTTTCCTTCCCTAGGACTGAGCGTAAATCACTCTTGCTGCTCGGCAGGGAGGGATAAGGCGAATTCCCAGCGGGGGCAGTGCGGCCCAGCTTCACCCAGACAGAAGGACAAAGCCAGGTGCTGGGCAGGGGTGTATCCGGTTCCAGGGAGTGTCCTCTGAGGGCAGAGCTCGTGAAAGTACCTGCAGGCTTCCACTCCGGCTGCAGCCCTGCCCCGGCCGCAATAGCAGTGGAAGTCTGCCCCCTGCTGCTCCCAGCTCTGCACTGCAGAGATTTCCCAGGGGGAAGGGGAGCCTGCGGATTTAGGCCATCAGCAGGGGAGGGGGGGCCTGGAACAATGTGTGTAGTGGGGGAGTCCTGCTCCTGCTCCTGGGGATCCTCTCTCCCAAGCCGCCCTCTCCCTGCCAGGCTCAGCTTCCCCTCACCAACACGGATCCTCCACTTTCTCCCCGGCGCCAGCATCCAAGGCATCTGCTCAGCTGGGATTCCCAGCCAGGAGCAGCTCTCACCACTAGGCGCGTTTCAGCTCCCATCCAACCTAGGGATCTAATAGTGTAGTTGATTAACAGATTAACTGTTAATGCTGTAGACTGCACGCAACCCTCCCACCCCACTTGCCAGTACATTTTTTAGCAGGCTGGCCAGCAGCCCAGCTCAGTCCTGGCTCACGCTGCAGCTCTGCATTTAAAGTGTATTAGGAGCCAGGCGGGCAGGCAACCTGCCTCAGTTCTGGCTCATGCTGGATCCAGGAGCTCAGACCTCCCCCTCGTCCTGGACAGGGGCTGCTGCCTCCCTGCGCTGTATCAGTGGCAGCAGCGCGGGGCAACAGGCAGCCGGTGCGTGCGGGGAGCCGGTTTTTAAACTGGCTCCCCTCATGGACCAGCTCCCGCCTGGCACCCCGCGCTGCTGCCTCTGATACAGAGGCAGCAGCGCGGCATGGCAGGGGGCTCCTCAGGAGTGGGGCCAGAGCACACTGGCTGCCAGCCCCACCCCCCGGGGACTATCGAATAGTCGAGTAACCGATAAGAATTCATGAAGTTAATGGACTATTCCATTAACTGATATTTAACATCCCTAATTCAACCCGGGTCCTCCTGCCGCTCTTGGCCAAATGGCTCCGGTTGCTTGTCTCTCCCTAAGTGCCAGGCAGCTCTCCCCACCGCTGCTGCGTCCAGTTCCCTCTGCCTCCCGCCCTCTCAGGCCTGCGGCCCTCTGTCAAGCCTCCCAGAAGGGTCCCGGGCAGGCAGCCTCTCCTTAGAAGGCCACTAGGGCCGGGCCCTGGTAGGATCACCACAAGACGGGAAAGAGGCTTTGCCGAGGGAGGTTCCCTGTGACGGGGAGGAAGAATTCGGAATGGCCTCCCAGCGTGGCGAGGGAGAGACTGAACTGCGATGCAGGCCTGCTCCCTAGTGGCAGGCCGCGAGACCGCTCCTGGCCGGCTGGGGGGATCCCGCTCTCAGAAGCCAGGCAGCCCCGTTGTGCCCAGCAGCCCCCGGATGCAGCCTGGCCCCGGCTAGGAAATCATGGGCTCTTTTTCCAGCCCCAGCCCAGCTACCCGAGTGCTAGCCAGGGGGCAGCCAGGCAGGGTTGCAGAGGGGGCCCGGTGGGTTTTCGCAGCCTGTCGTGACGCTGGGGACCTTGTTTTTGGTGGGGGGCCGCTGACCCACAGAAAAATCAGTCGGGAGCCACACACAAATGAGACGCAACCCCCAACCAAAACCCCTCACTGACGTGGCCCCCAAGTGAGAAGCAGAAACACCCTCCCTACATTCCCCTCACACCTCAGAACCTGGCGGGGGCAGGCTAGTGGATTTTGTGGGCCCCAGGCTCCGGCAGGGGCAAAAACTGAGGGGTTCAGTGTGTGTGTGTGTGGGGGGGGCTGCCAGGAAGCAGGCTTGTGGTGTGGGGGCTGGGCGGGAGTGAGGGTCCAGGAGTGTGTTGGAGGTTGGTAGGTCTGGGAGGGTGGGAGGGGCAGGAGCAGATTCGGGGTGGGAGGGTTGGGTGGGAAGTAGGGTGCTGGTGCCCCACAGTGGGGGATGCAGGGCTGGAGTGCTAGCACCAGCTCCCCAATGCTGGGGGGAGCTCCAAGCCTGGGGGGCCGGATCCAGGCAAGCCAGGGGCTGGATCTGGGCCCCAGGCCATAGGCTCCCCCCCACCTCTGCGCCAATGCCAGGGCTGTTGCTAGCTGTAGTACCGAAGCAGTGCGTCTAGAGGGGCGTCTAGCAGGAGTGCACCCTTTAAACCAGCACCCATCTCACTGCGGTTCCCCGCTGGGCCTGACATAGATCCAGCAGGGCCATACCTGCTTCTCCAGGGGCTCGCATCCCTAGCCCATCAAGGTGCCAGAAATGGAAACCCAGCTTGGAACCCTGCTCCCCTTCAAACCCGGGTTCTGCTGCTTTTCCCCACACACCTGCCTTCCGGTCACCTGACCCACAGCATTTCTGTCTATATAACCCTGTATCGTGAGCCTGTCCCTAAACCCCACTGTCGCTCGCAAGCACGTCCCTCTCACCAAGAGAAGTTGGTTCAATAACAGATATCACGGCACCCAGGCCCCCTCTCATTTTTTCCATCCATGTGCAGAATAAATTTTGTTCTGTGCACCGAGCCATGCGCAGATGGGCACCACCAGGAGACACACACACTGCCAGCTGTGGGTGCTCTGCTAATCCGCTCTGCGGCATTTGAATTTCTCCTGGGCGCTTGTCCACATGCTCAGCTTAGAGGGAACAATGCACCTCCCCCGCTTTGTCTCTCTAATGCAGTGGTTCCCAAACTTTTCAGCATCATGCCCCCTTTTTGATTTTTGAGAAATCCTCACGCCCCCCGCCATAGAAAAACAAAAGGAACTGACTGGGGCTGAAAAACAAAAACTTAGGGGGGGGATTAAGGGAGGGTCTGGGTCACCTTGTGCCCCCCCCTCCCCCGGAATTTCTTCACGCCCCCCAGTTTGGGAACCCATGCTCTAATGTTTTGGGACAGGCACAGCCACAATGACACTGCAAACCGCTCAAATCTAGGTACCTTCTGTCACGGAGTGTGGGGGAGTCACCAGGCCCTGCACCCCCATCCACAGTCAGACGGGACTCAGCGGGCAACTAGAAGAGAAGGTTTCTTCATTGACAGGGACACAGCATAGCACAGACTTGTTGTTTACACAGGAACCAGGAGCAGCCAGTACAATCCAACTTGGGGCGGGGGGAGGGAGGGGGCAGAGCCGGCACCCTGGGCCCTCTCCCTGCATCCTCCACCAGCCGAGAGTAACTCTCACACCCAGCAACTGGTCCCAGCCCTGCAGGCAGTCCCGCCGCCTCCTTTGTTCCGATTCCCTGGCAAGGTGTCACCTGGTTGCTCTTCCCACCTCAGCTCAGGTTACAAGACAGCCTGAGCTATAGTTGTGGACATGGGGCAGCCTCCCCTCAGTGAAAGCCGCATCCAACATTCCCATCCCCGGCCGGGTACCCATGCAATGCCCAGGGAAACTGAGGCACACACACGGGGTCCCAACGGAACAGGACAGGACAGGAACAGGACAGGAGGAATCACATACAGCCTCACAAAGCAAACACAATCCCCACTATGTCACACCATTGCCAAGTGCTGCCAGCTGGCGCTGGGTTCTCCACACCCTCTGTAGCTTATTTTCTGATTGCAGGGAAGCTGACAGGCCAGGCCTCAGGGCAAAGCTGGCGGGGGGAGGGGAGAAAGGCAGCTCTATGCTCCTTTAAGGGGCGGAGCCTCAGACTGAAGGGGCGGGGCTTGAGGTTAGTCTCCCCCCTCCCTATCCCCTCCTCCCCCCCAGCCAGCCCTTCAGGACTGCCTGGGGCTCTGGCCGCCATTGCTATTGAAGTAGCAGCGAGGGGAGCTCCGAGCGCTTTTGAATCGCCGGGCCCCGGGGCAGCTGCCCCCTTTACTTCCTCCTACCCGCTATCAACAGGCCTGGCTGACTTGGCCGGATTATATAAGAACTGAGCTGCGCTTTCACCTCAAACTTGTCCCCAACCTGAATCAAGAGCCATTTTTTGTGCAAAAACAATAGAGTTTTTTTTTTTAAACCCAAATCTCTATGGTTCTCATTTGGCCCAGGGCCGGGAGCCAGAAATCCTGAGCTCTGAGGATAAACTCCAGTTCCTACAGGGCCAAGCTGAAGGATATTAGCATTCACTCATCGCCTGGGTGGCTGCAGCAGGCAGGTTTCGGGGCTTTAGAAGTTCCCCCCCATCGCGTGTTACTGCCCTTGACAGCTCTGCTCCCGCAGGGTGCAAGCTGATATAATAAGGGGCATTTTCTTTGCCTTCGAGGATTGCCCTGTGACGGAATTTGCCGTGGGCGTGAATCTTCCCCAGAACAATCGCGCGCTTCATTGCCGATCTCGTTCTTCATTGTTCCCCTGACCTATTACGTCGTGCCAGTGCGCAAGGGGGGAATCTTCCCCTGTTGGGCTCTCTCCAGGACATCTCTGTGCAGTGACCTTCACATGAGACAGGGAGCTCTTGGCAAGTCCGTTGACAGAAGCTCTGTCATCGCTCTGTTGGGCGAGGGTGGCGGGGGGCAGGGAGATGGCAGAACAGGGCTCATCTTGTTCACACATTTCTAAGGCTGGTTCCCCAACCTGTCTCTCAACCATGGAAGAGCTACAATGATAGAAGCAAGGAGGAGCCTACTTCAAGCTACTGATGGGTTTCGGGGAATCGAGCTGTTGATGAAGAACTAGGTGTTGCTTAAAAAAATACAGTTCAAAGAGGGCTCAGACCAGACCCTTAGCACTGAATAGCAGAAATATTCAAGTCCAGACCCAAATTCAGCAGGTGGCTGCAGTCCTGGCCAGAGGCCACACCCAAAGCACATCCCAAACCTCAGAAGAGTTTGGCTCGTCCCTCAGACATGGTGGCTCTGCCCAGGCCTCATGACGGATGTACGTCATTTCTGCACGCGAATTAGCACAAGAAAAGTGGTTTCCCATAGTATTTCCAAGAAGGGACCAGAAATGGCCCGAGACCCCAGAAATGGCCGGAGACAGAGTGCCCTTTCTCTGGAGTACAGTTCCCTTGGACAAGGTAGGACACATGCAGAGGTTACCCCATCACACTAACAAGTGGCAAACTAACGTACTGATCTGCACGTTGTCCTCTGGGCTGGGTCAGCAATGGAAAGTAGGCAACACTGTAACCCCCACACCTCAGCTGGGTGGTGCACTCTTCCACCTCATGGCCCCGAGACCCTCACAGAGAACTTAATGAGTCTGCTCTATAGCCTTAGCTACCAGCCAGCTGGGTTTTGGTGCATGTGGTAGAGGCTCATGCACTAAGCTCCAGAGGCCCCAGGCTCGATTCTGCCTGCTGGCGTTACAACATCTTGCACTCCAGTGAGCAAGCGGGACTGTAGTTTTAGAGACATAGGAAAGGCCATAATGGGTCAAACCAAAGGTCTATCTAGCCCAGTGTCCTGTCTTCTGACAGTGGCCAATGCCAGGTGCCCCAAAGGGAATGAACTGAACAGGGAATCTCTCTGACAAAGAGAGGCTAGGGACACCATTCCTACCCATCCTGACTAATAGCCATCGGTGGACCTATCCTCCATGAATTTATATAGCTTTTTTTTCAACCCTCTTAAAGTCCTGGTCTTCACAACATCCTCTGGCAGGGAGTTCCACAGGTTGACTGCATGTTGTGTGAAGAAAAACTTCCTCTTGTTTGTTTTACACCTGCTACCTATTAATTTCATTTGGTGACCCTGAGTTCTTGTGTTATGGGAAGGAATAAATAAATGAGTCTTCTTTATTCACTTTTTCCACACCCCTTAGTGATCTCTTTTCCAAGCTGACAAGTCCCAGTCTTTTAAATCTCCCTTCCTATGGCAGTTGTTCCATACCCCTAATCATTTTTGTTGTTGGGCCAGAAGGGGGGGATCCAGGATTAGCCTCCCTGGGCAGGAGACCAGGGGCCAGACAAAAGGGTCCATGGGCTAGATGTGACCCACAGGCTGTATTTTACCCTCCTCCCATTTCTAATCTTTTTGACCCTCTCCCTGGCTTTTGGAACTCACACCTCATTTGTAGACCTACGTACGTATAATCAAACACCTATTTTGATTATTAGGCTGCATTTTGTATATTCAAGAAAATAAGGTTATCGGCAGAACAGATGTCCCAGCAAGTGAACAGGATGGAACCCTACTCAGGAAGACGATGGATCTACCCCACCATGGACAACACACATTTTGCTGGGAACAGATCTTTCCTTGGCTTTCTTTTTTCCCCTCTCCTGTTGATTATTTTTCTCTCCCTACAAATGGAGCCTTTTTCTCGCCAGTTTATGGGGAGAAGCGAGTGCTTTCTGGATGACAAAGTCCGCTTGTCAGCAATATTCTCTTCAATGTCTCTGTTCTCTCGCTAAAGCCCGCCTGACAATCACTCTATTATCAAAGCTTTCTTATCCAATAGATTTTTTTTTAACTCCCCTCCAGGGCTAATAAGGAGAGAGGTTGCCAGCTGCCACAGAGGCAGAGGATTTCAATTCAAAGTTTGGCAGAGACCGAAATCCTTATATGGCCAATGCCCAGGAAGTGCTATTATGTTGTATGCTGGATACTGTCATATGAGCACCATGAATGACTTTTTGAAGCTTGGACCATTCATCAGTTTTGTAATGCACATCGTGAGTTCAAAGACCCTGCTTTTAAGTTGGTTTTGCTCCGAGTGGCCCCGCTGAAACCTCTGACCGCCACTGCTAGAGATTTCACTAACTCTCCGCTCACCGCATTGAGGGAGAAATATTCACAACATATTTCAGTTCTTCTCACAGAATGGAAGAGACTCACCTGCCACTGCGAATTTTCTGCTAAGAAACAGGAAACCTCATTAGTTTGACGTGCACGTACCCAATAGCGTTGGACATCTCTTCTTGACCTGGGAAGAAGAACTCAAGAGGGTTAGAGTACCAGAAACCCCAATGTCATCTCCAAAACATCCAGAAGTTCTGCTTAAAATGTCTCTTGCTACCTTTCAGATGTGGCCATGTAAAGGTTACATGCATTAAGGTCATTCTACAATGTTAATAGGTAGCAGGTTTAAAGCAAACAAAAGGAAATACTTCTTCACGCAACTCACAGTTAACCTGTGGAACTCCTTGCCAAAGGATGTTGTGAAGGCCAGGGTTCAAGAAAGAGATAGATACATATGGAGGTTAGGCCCATCAATGACTATTATCCAGGATGGGTTGGAATGGAGTCCCTAGTGTCTGTTTGTCACAAGTTGGGAATGGGTGACAGGGGAGGGATTACTTGATGATTCCCTGTTCTGTTCATTCCTTCTGGGGCACCTGGCTTTGGCCACTGTTGGAAGAGAGGACACTGGGCTAGATGGACCGTAGGTCTGACTCACTGTGGCCGTTCTTATGTTCTTAACAATGCAAATGTCCTGCCAGCTTTAGTGGTCACCACAAGCCCTTTCTCCTGACAAGCGAGTTCATGCCTCTGCTCTCACTCCTCATCCTTAGGGCTGTACTCGTTGGCCTTCTCTAAAGAAATATCACCAGCACTTTAGTGTTCCCCTTGTCATTGGAGAACCCCTTGTGAGTCTCTTCCTCAGGGATGGGCAAATACTAGCCTGCGGGCTGGATCCGGTCTGCCAGGGTTAGTCCCTGGTGGGCCCCCACACCACCATATTTACCTGCGCCGTTGCAGGTCCGGGGAATCTCAGCTCCCGTTGGCCGCAGATTGCCGGCCCTGGCCAATGAGAGCTGCGATCACCCGGACCTGCGACGGCGCAGGTAAATACAGCAGCAGCAGCCTCCCAGGAGCTAACCTTGGCGAGCAGTCGCCGTTTCATGGCCCACCCCTGCCCTACGTCCGTATGACGTGTAACTTACAGCCGGAAAAAGAAATTGACTGTCCTTTGCCGCTCTGTTTAAAACACAGCAACAACAGCGGAGTCGGGTGGGCACAGGGAATCCAAGATGCTGTTTTTCCAAACTGAGACTATCAAAGAGTCCAACCCCGCCCCCCCAACTTTTACAACCCCATCTCACCTAAAACCAGATAGCCATGAAGGGCCCCGTCCTTTATTCAAACCTCTGTTCCCACAGAAACACACGGGACCACTGGTGAGTTTCTTAAGCCCAACCAGCATCCTTTGGGATTTCTCAACTTTCAAAATGAAAATGTGGCACAATTTTCAAGCATCACTTTGAGGTACATTGTCTGGGGTCAAGAAAGCTCCCAGGGCCATTCCTTAGAAAAGCACACAGGTTTATTGCATATCAATCTCATGTATAAATTCATTGTAGCATTGGAAAGATTACATTTGGTATACATTCCTATTCTACAGCATTAACCTCAAAATCAGCTTTCCTAGTCATTATTTTAAAGGTCTTTCTCTACACAAATACATTTGCCTTTTATCACAAGCATCAAAATGAAATTGGTAAAATCGCCTTTTTGAATGATTTTCTACACGTCATCTCTTTTATTTCAGTATGCTCCCAACAAAGCGATTTCATATTAATTAATAACTGCCGCCTCTTTTTTTCTCTTCCTTGGCAGTTCAAGGCGTCAAGCCTTGGACGCGGAACCTAATCACATATACAATAAGTGCATCTACAGAATTTTTTTTCTTTTTGATAAAAATTTCACAAACAGACACCATAATGACTGCTAAACACAAGTCATGCACAGTTTACTTATAAACATAACAGAAGCAATATACAATCAAGAATGATATGGAACAAGCACCATCCTCTTTCTCAATGTTTTTTAAACATTATATGAAAACCAGACATTTACAATTGATTTCTTTTTAAAAACAAAACAAAACACTATACAGTTCTAAAGGAAAAAAAACAAAACAAAACAAAACAAAAAACCAACCCCTAAATCAAATCTGTATTGTAACAATGGGAGAAGGATTGACATAGGATGCAGATGTATGATTTTTGCAAGCATAATATATATATGTTTTAAATTACATCTTCTGCAGGCTGAAAATGATATCAGGGCAAAATATCTCTTGCTTTGAAGAGCGTGATGAGAACGTAAAATACATTGAGGAACAGTTTCAGAATTACTTTGTTCACATGTGAATTGCACATTTGGAAATCAAAGCTGCCTTTTTTTTCCCCCTCTCTCTTTTTCATTCTTTTCCAAAAGTGGTAATAAGAATCAATGACAGAATAAAGAAAAAAAATATCGAACGAATGCAATAACATTGTAATCACAGTATTACTCAACACTACAGAGCAACCGTTTCATGGCTTTAAACACTACTGACCATCCACTAGGAGCAGAGCTTTTGCCCTCATGTTACCAACACACGTCTGAGCAGATTGCTTCACTCCCTGTTTGTTTTGAAACAGGCAGCAAAGTGCAGGTTCCTACACCATGATGCTTCCCCCCCCCCACGCACGCACACACGCACACACACAAAATACAGCACGTAAAAATTGAATGCAAGTCAGTAGATTGAAATAGGCTGGAGGGGGGAGAAGGGGCCTCACAATCCAGTGCTTTGATCCTTAGAGTCTAAACATGGTAATATGTCATTGTGCAAGTGCTCTTGTAAAGGCTGCGTCTGAAATGCAAAGAAAAGAAGCCGTTGCCAATAGCCATTGACTTTCTAAGTGCTGATTTCGGGGGAACCCGAGTGGCTCCACTAAGGGTGTGGAGCAAGACAGAAAATTGGAACTTGGTTTTGCATCCTGGAATGCCGTGTGGCGTGTCAGCTCTTGTGTTGCTCGTAACCCTTTGGGTTTGGGTTGTTGCCAGCACCTGGCTGGGCTCTGATCGTCCAGTGACGTCACGACATGCGATTACTGGGCGCAGCCGGTACGTTCAGCAGCCCAGGCGATGGATTCTGGAAAACAGTCAGCAAGTGTCTCCGACGGGCATGTGCCTGGTGTGTCTAACAGCAGATCAGGTGCATTCTCCCCAGACAGACCCGGCGCTCCCAAAAACACAAAGCAAGTGCATTCTACCTGGATGGAGCTGGCATGTTCGCATTGCACCTTGAACGGTCTGTATCTGCCAAGTGACTAACCTCTTGACTTTGAATGCTGGCATCTGAGTGAGCAACAGAGAGGAGCAGCAGGTACTTTGAACTTTTTTTTTTTTTTTGCTTTTATAATTAGCACGTATATAAAATATCTACACTGAAAGAAGCAATCAGTAGAAGGAAGGGCCCCTCTGCCTAATAGTTTTATTTCAGCAGTACTGAACAATTTGGCACAGCCAGAGGCTGCTAATATTCAACTTGGATCCACCGAGTGACAGGAACAACCACCTTGCGGGTCCAATTCATCCCCACTTCCTCCCCATGTTACTATGGCAATATGGCTACCTGCTGCAGACAGGAAAACAGGTTATAAAAATAGCCCCCATCCCCCATCATCACCTCTGGGATGGGACCCTTGATTTCAAACAGTTACCAGGCCTTATGGCAGTCCCTCCAACTCCCCCTTGATGTAGCACACGGTTCCTGAGCATAATATGGTAGTGGTGTAGTGTGCACGGGCGCTACTTAGCTCCTGCGAAGACCCCAGATCCTGCCCATTGCTAGCTCTAGAGGAGTCTCCGTCCTGACGTGGGATCTTTCTTGCCACTATTTATTCTTGACATAAGCAGGTCTCAGAACACATCCTCCAAAATAAGCGACCGTGTTTTGTTCAAGCCCCCCAGAATCAGGAGCTACCAATCACGACATTCTGAGTGCAATTAAAGAAGGGGCGAAGGGATATGAAATTTGATTAGGTGTGGTGTTTGTTTATCTGGCTTGGGGGAAATATCTTAAAACGTGTAGTCAGTGCTGATTTAGAGAAGTCTGGATTCTGAAATGGACACAGACCAGCTAGAAGAAAAGGAAGGAAACAAAGTGTGGTCTTTTTAAGTACAGGTTGAACCTGTCTAGTCCGGCGCCCTTGGGACCTGGCCGGTGCCAAACCAGAGAATTTGCTGGACCACGGGAGGTCAATATTGCTTCCCAGCATCACCAACACTTCTACTGCTTGCTGGGCTCTTAGAAGACATTTAGGGGTGAATTAGAGCTAAATCACAGCACAGAACATTGAGAGCCAGGACTGGTGGCTGTCAACAAACTTTATGGGACCGCAGGAAAGTTGGCCGCACCCATGCTAAGTGGCCACCTGGCTAACTAAAATCATGCTGGACCACGGATGTTGCCAGACCAGAGTGCCAAACTAGAGAGGTTCAACCTGTCACAGGAAACAGAAAAAAATCATTTTATGATTAAAAAAAAATCTTTGTCTCCTTAATATAGGTCTAGACAGTGTCACCCTTACTCACAGTGAGTGCTAACGTCTTCCTCGACCAGCCCTATTCAAATCAGTGAACTACTCAGCCGCAGCGCCTAGAAGGTAAACAGATACTGCTCCACCTCAGGCAGAATTAAGAGCTCTGAGCACATTTTTCTTTTGAAGAAACAGTGCAGCAAATAATGGGGCAGTGTCCACAGACTGCAGGGAAGACCCAAAAAAAAAGCCTTTATACTATTTCTTTTTCTAAGTTCTTTGCCCAAGATTTGGAGATAAGGTCACCATTGATCTCCACACACGGAGAAGCGAGGTTGACCTCCTCAAAACCCCATGCCAGATCCTTACTCCTGCTCTGAGGGCTTGTTCTAGCAGGGCACCCACTCCAGAAAGAGACATTAGCATGTGCTTAACTTTAAACAAAGAACAGTCCCATTGACTCCAAGCACAGGCTTACCTGTTTTAACAGAGGAGGGCTGGCTGGCTCCTATGCTTAAAGTTTAGAATGTGCTTAAATGCCTGCTGGTGTGTGGTGAGCACTATCATTGATAATATCGATAGGAGTGGGCTGCTTAGCCTTGATCCTGCAAACACATGCAAGGTTGAACCTCTCTAGTCTGGCACCCTTGGGACCTGATCGATGCCGAACTAGAGAATTTGCCGGACCACGGAGGTCAATATCATCTAGCAGCATTGGCAACCCTTCCACTGCTCACTGGGCTCTTAGAAGACATTTGGGGGTAACTCCATTCATCTGAAGAAGTGGGTTGTGCCCACGAAAGCTCATGTTACAAGTTTTGTTAGTCTCTAAGGTGCTGCAAGACTTTTTGTTGTTTTTTAAATTTTCCAGTTACAGACTAACTAGGCTACCCCTCTGAAGGTTTAGGGTAAGTTAGAGCTAAATAACAGCACAGAATACGGAGAGCCAGGCCTGGAGGCTGTAAACAAACTTTATGGGACTGGGAAACTTGGCCACACCCACGATAAGTGGACATCTAGCAAACTAAAATCATGCCAGACCATGGATGTTGCCGGACCAGAGAGGTTCAACCTATTGATTTTCTTAAAGCGAAGAATATTTGCAGGATGAAACTTCACCTTGTGGGTTCTTTTGGGGTATGTTTGTTTTGCAAAAGAGTAAATATTTTGGTAACAGTATTGCTGATAACCTCACTACGTACAACCCCGTTTTAGAAGACACCTTTTTGTTCTGATAATTATACCAGTTCCTTTCATAAATGGCGACAAATGCCAGCTGAATCGGTGTTCTCCTGATGTTTTCCAGTGTTAACCATCTGCCCTCCTAGATTTGTATGTGAGGTATTTACAAGGCATAGATTGCTTGCAGTTAACAAATCTTTACACTACTGGGATTTTGTTTCCATTCCTTTATAAAAATAAGCACTGATTTTTTCCCCTCAAATATGGCACATTTGCATTGCATGCCATATTGGCTACAATATGGAGTTTCACAGTTATTTTTATTTACAGGTTTTGTTGCTTTATTTCTCTCTTCTCTTTTTAAATGTGTTTGTTTTTTTATTAAGGGCATGTTGGAAAAGGATTTTTCTTTTGTTGTTGTTTTCTGGTTGTGAGATTTTTTCCCCCCAAACAATAAAAGAAATAAATAGAACACATCCTACATGCACATGTAGTTGGAAACTGAAATTTAACAAAACAGATGATTGTCGGAAAAATCGGTAGCAAGAATAGCAGGATTATGTAGGGTCATTTGGCACATACAAAATCTACTCCCTGGTTATCAATCATACAACATACAACCTTAATTACACAATTTTGGTCCTTCACTAGATACTTATATTAACATTATTTCTTCACAATAATGATATCCAATGCAAAAATACTGTTAAGGAAGAAATAAAATAAGAAAAGAATTCGAAAAAAAATTACAAGTTATATACAGATTAAGGTAAATTCCATTAGGAAAAAAAACAATTATTTTATTATTTTAAATTGGCCCCTATAGGAATAATTTAAAGCCCAAGTAAATGGCAAGTACTGTAATGTTAGCATAGGCAGATGTGCCGGGGAAAGGAATGTTTCATCTGACTCTTAGAGACTGGTTTCTTTTGACCTTGTCAGTTCTTGGGCTATGCCTAGTCAAGAGCTTTGTGCAAATATCTGAAACCGGAGGGGGTGGGGGGAAATTAAATACACCACTGCTGGACTCGGAGCCTTCGGCACATATTCATGGTGTGTTGGAGAAACTAGCGGGAGGTGTGTCATCTTTCGCTGGGTGAACTATGGAGAATTATGTGATGCTGCTAATTATCCTTCCATTCCCTCTATCCCAGTGGCAACCAGCTGAGGTCTCGTGGCTGACGTCTGGAGTGTGAGGTGTGGCCCATCAGGACTACAAATCCCAGCATGCAATGCTCCATTGTACTCTAAGCCATTGTTTCAAGATGGAGCATTGCATGCTGGAACCTCCACTGCTTCTATGATCTTCACTCCTATGTTCAACAGCAGAGCTGCTTCCGTCTGTTCCCATACTTATAAACTAGGGGTCCAATCTCTCAAACACAGATGTACTTACTACCGTGAGAAATTTCTCTGAAGTTAGCTACTGATCCCATTCTGAAAACACTTACCACGAGGTGTAGCACTTACTACAAGGAGTAGCGCTTACTACCAGGAGTAGACCCAGCATTAAGTGTCTGGGACCTGGTCCCAAGTCCATTGAAGTCAGTGGAAAGAGCCCTGCTCATTGAGGGCACATCTATACAGCAGGGCTAAAGTCAAATTAAGCTACGCAACTTCAGCTATATCAATTGTGTAGCTTAAGTCGAAATAGCTTACCTCGACTTTTGGCACTGCCTACACAGCAGGAAGTCGAAGGAAGAACACTCTTCCTTCGACTTCCCCTTACTCCTCATGAAATGAGGGTTCCCATGAGTTGGAGTAAGAAATCTTCCAGCTCGACGTTATTTCAAAGTAAAGGCTTGTAGTGTAGACATGCACTATATTATTTTGGAATAACGTCAGTTATTCCGAAATAAGGTTGCTGTGTAGACGTACCCTCGGTGGGATCAGAATTGGGCTTGTACAAAACCGGGTCCTTCAAGCAGCTGGAGGTCCCTAGGCGAGTTGCTGATGCAGCACTCAGATGGGCAAATTTGGGGCCCCTCTACTTTAATTTAAAGTCCCGTTGGGGCAGGCACCTATCTTACCTTCAGGCATCTCTGATTCGGTGACACCAAATCTAGGCATTTCTCAGCACACACATTACAAACGTCGTCCGAGAAGCCCATGTTACCCTTTGTAATATTTCTCACCCCTTTCAGAATGATTTCCCGCTTTCGCGTGACCTCTACAAATCACAGCTACAATACCAAGTTGTTATTCCAATGCAGCGAGCGCACAAACCAATGTCGCAGGATTTCTGGCGGCTGCTTTAGGCCAGCAAAAGAGCCGAGACGTCGAGGCGATGTAAAATCATCCATAAACACTTACAAGTAATTTTAGATCCAGAAAGAAAACATATCGTTGCCCACATGCTTGGGAGAGCTGAGCAGCACTCAAAGTTATTCAAAAAGGAAGGGTGTGGGGTTTTTCTTTAGCCATATAATCAAAATGATGGGGGAAGTGGGAGCACGATTCTCGGCATAAGCAACCACCAGCAATCCCACACAAGGGGTTTCTCCCCCGACATTGAAGTGACAGCATTTGAAAGACCCTCCGGGGGAGACATACATAGGAGCTGTCTAGGGGTCAAGCTAACGTTGTCTACGTGTTTGTGGGCACGTATGTGCAGCCCCAGAAATACTCCTGCACCAGTTGTTTGTGCTCTTGGCAGAAGTTAGCCCTGTGTGGACATTGCATGTTGGAGAGGGTGCTGTTGCGGGCAGTGGAGTTTTGCCTGCTCTTTCAAAGAGCGAAGTTAAATGGGGCACATTCACCATTCCAGGCTATCACTCTGGGGTCCACATCACAATCACACCAGGGATGGAGCAGCTCTTGATCTTTTCCCCCCTGGGGACTGTTATTCAGTGGGAGTGAATGTTGTGTGTGTGTGTTGTGGGGGGGAGGAGCGGAGGGCAGAGGGTTGAATGACTTCAAGTTTTAGTTTATAAGCAGAAAGTAGCTGGCTCAGGTATATTGGCTTGTCACTGTGTTGGGGCCGGTATATGATTGCACCGTTGCAATTCTCTTCTTGTTTACACGATTCTTAGAGATGGCGGAATCCCAGGGCTGCTTCAGGGCTGTCCTGTGTGGAGGGTTTCTTGGAAGGAGCACCTGCCGATCAATCCCAAGGCGGGACTGGCAGGTCACAGGTGACAGGTTTAGTCTCCCAGCCAAAAGCCCAGACGACTCCCTGAGGCCCTCCGATCCATCTTCTGCGTGCCTGAATTTCTGATAAAGCACCCGCAGCTCCGCCACCTCCTCGCTCGGACTCTCAACCCGCGCCTTCTCGACCCGTCAGAGGTGGTTGATGGGGTTAAAGGTCCCCGACTCTGACGCTGCTCCTGCCATGTTCAACCAAGCATCCAGAGAATTCTGGGAGGAAGTATGAAGGGGAGTGTTCTCAGAAAGGGACAGCATCATTGCATAAGCCTACAGGAGGGGAAGAAGCACAGGAAGGGAAATGGGTGAATGCACACTTCCTGGTACCTGGGATAATCCCCAGGAAGTAGCAAGTCATGTGACTATTTGCATACCAGAAACTCAGGACAGTCAGTGTCAGTCACTGGGATAGGAAGCATGCCTGACAATCCACATTTATGTTCACAGGTGAGGAAAACACACGGCCCTTGCCCCGTGTTGCAGGGATGGACAACCTGCAACCCAGCAGGGATCTTTATGTGGCTGTCGAGATGTTTTGTTTGCTGTTGCCCATGCGCAGGGTTGCCAGATTCTGCTGGTTTCCATCTGTGTCCATTTTTCCCCTACTGGTGTTACTAAAGCGACACAGACGTGAAGCGAGGCGTGGGTGGATTGCACCCAACACTGACTGTGAGAGCCGGGCACTCCCTCTGCATCCAGTCTCAGCGCTGCTCTGGTTCAACCCAGCACACTGCTGATTCTAGGTAGGCAAGCGCAGTGAGCAAAACTGCCCTAACCCAGGAGACTTTCTTGATTAGGACAGTTTTGCTGCTCACTGACAGGAAGGAGTCCACTCATGCAGCCCACTCACTAGCCTCAATTGCCCATCACCGGTCTAGAGTTTTACCAGGCAGCAGTGGGTTTAGAAAGAGTGTCTTAAACTAACTCCTTAACTTGCTTCCTTGCACTTTACACTGCACAACAAATGCTGCCATTTGCTTCTAGACCCCTCACGTAAAGGGCATTATTCTTCCCACCGAACATACTCAGGGAGTTCTGGTGGCCAGTTTTCAAAAGTGCACATGGAACTGTGTGTGTTGCTGATGAGTCGTGCGGCCCTCCCCCCCCCGGCGCATGCACACACACCTGAGCAGGGTAATTGTGCAGAGCACGTGGGGAAGGCAGGCACTCGTGCCTGTGAAACTCTGGTCCCCACAAGCAATCGTTGGCTCAAGGAAAAGGAGACGTTGAAATGCGGATTTGCAGGACCCTGAGTGGCTCAGTGGAAAGGAGGTTGCCCATGGCATGTTTCATTCCCTGAGCATCTCCACTGGGCCTGGGGGGAGTCAGAGCCTGTGGGGGGGTCTGTTTGGGAACGTGAATGTGGTATGTGGGCAGGCACGTTTGGGTGTCTTCATCACAGCACGGCCAGCTGACAAAGCCTGGTCCGTCTGCTTATGGATGATCATTTGGTGGCTTTGCTGCTACCAAGGTCTTCTCCCTCCTCCACGTTTGTTTGTCTCATCCATTGTTTTGCACCTTAGAACAACCCCGGTCCTGATCCTGCACCGCTTTATGCCTGTGCTGAACTTTACGCCTGGTGGGTTACAGTCGAGGGAATGACCCCCTGTTTAATGACAGGTACGTATCTAAATCTTTGCAGGATGGGAGCTTGCCCTAGGATGCTCTCTTTACTGCAATCTCTGTACAGTGCTTAGCACAGGCATGGGTAGTAATTGGCCCATGGGCTAGATGCGGGACACCTGGGTTAGCCCCTGGCGGGCTGCTGGACCTGTTATTTACCTGCAGAGTCCTGGTCTGCGCTGCTTCCCGCAGCTTCCGTTGGCTGGCAATGACGATCCCCAGCCAATGGGAGCTGTGAGTGGCCATGCCTGTGGATGTGCCAGTAAATAACGCATCTGGCGGCCCGCCAAGGACTAACCCCGGCGAGGTGCATCTGGCCGCTTATTGCCCACCCCAGCTTAGCACAATGGAACACTGATCTTTTAGCGCAATACAAATTTAATACACAACAGTAACAACCCTCCCCACCAAAAACCCCTTCCAAATATAACCTCCCTCTCCCCCACGGAAGCTCAAATTTAGATCTAGTTCACAATCTGACCATCGTTTCTCATGCTCATCTCTATGCGCTGTAGGAGGGGTTGCTTTAGGGGTATTTGCATGAACGTGCGCATTTCAGTACTGCAGTGACAGGGAGCTGGCCTTGTTAGAAATGTAAGATTTCTGGGCGGGGCAGACCAGATCAAATCTTATTTTCCCACCAGATTGCCTGCATGCAGAGCAGAGAATTTTAAATTGCCCAGGTAAGATCACATCTGCCAATATGTAACATGTCCCAGAGCTCTGACATTGCCACCAAGAAAAATCAAGTTGTGCTGAACTAGTTAGTACACTCAGCGTATTAGTAAAAGGACACAGACAGAGGCATGCAAGTGGCTTGTGCTGGAAGGAGACATGATTTCCTTTTTCTCTAGAAGAGAACTTCAGTGCTGTCTTTATAACCAAAATACTCCCTTCAGTGTAGTCAAATCTGTACAACATAACCCCACCTCCTCCAATAGGCAACCCACACCCCAACTTCCTGATCCCGGTCTTAAGCAGCTACTATAAAAGTAGTGACAAGGAGTCCTGTAGCACCTTATAGACTAACAGATGTATTGGAGCATAGGCTTTCATGGGCAAAGACCCACTTCGTCAGATGCATGTGAAGTGGGTCTTTGCCCACGAAAGCTTATGCTCCAATACATCTGTTAGTCTATAAGGTGCTACAGGACTCCTTGTCGCTTTTGCAGATCCAGACTAACACGGCTACCTCTCTGATATAAAAGTAGCCTTATGGTTTCCGGCATAATCCCACCTAACCCTTAATTAAATTCCCACCTCTCTTAGGAAACTGCATTTATTTGCACCCTGGGGTGGTCTTTAAGAGAAATTGTGTTATATTCCCATTGCTTTGAGGCCAGAATGACTCCAAATCAGTAGCTGGTCTCACCCCCAGTAAAACCTGAAGCAGATAAAGATGTCCTGGGGCCTGCCCTAGTATTCTTAAGCCTTTGAACTGTTTGGCCTTTTTTAGGTGGGTCAGAACAGGTGGATAATGGCAAAAAGTTTGCAGGTTTTGTACAGACTCGTTCTCTACAGCTCATTTCAATGTATCCTCTTTGTTCTGGCAATGGGGCCAGACAGCTCACAGAACGGCTCCTTCATGCCATCGGTTGCTGCTTTATTTGCACCAGGATACAAACGCCCTGAGAACAGAGCCTCTCGTGGCATTTCTGCTGATGGCAAACCCAGTGAGCTCAGAACCATGCTAATTAAAAAAAACAGTTTTCCATGTTGTTTGAAACGTCAGGGCTTTGCTTCCAGGTTTGGAAGAAGGCCGGCATCTGCTTTTTCTGTGCCTGCACTGGCCTGTCTTTTGGGAATAATGGGGAATTTTTATCTGAAAGGTGCAACGTGTTAGGCTGAAAGAACTATATGCAAAACAAGGGCATTGTCTAAATTTGCTTAAGATGATGCAATTCTCCAAGCAAGTCTAGAAAATAAAATTTGGAATCAGATTTTATGCCATTATTAATTTATTATTGTTGTTATTATTGATAATAATAATAATAATAACAATCCTGTTCTATTTTATTACAGTTTCAATGGGTGAGATGTTCAGCTGGTGCAAATTTGTCATTAATCCAGTGAAACCAATGAAGCTTTGTCCAATATACACCAGCTGAGGGTTCTAGCCCAAAGTTTGTAACTATTGTATCATCATATTTCTGTCTACGTTTCTATAGACAGAGAGAGAAACCTGCATTCACTCCACAGCATTATAATGGTATAGGAAATTGATTATATAAAACCTGAGATAACAATTCCCTCCCGACTCCTATTTCTCCAGGACTGCAACATGACAGCAAACAGATGTGATTCCCAAGTTAGTCCGAATTCCGATTCAGTGTGGACAGAACACAGACCTGGCTGAAGGAACCCAGCTCGGTAAAATGTTCTGTCATATACCTACCTGGTTTTTAGCCTGCCTGTACAGAGTCTGTTTTATTGTCTCAGAGTCTAAGGTGGAATTAAACACATCTTTAACGTCAAATGCTTCCTCGGCTGCTTTGCGAAGATCCAGCCCCTTCCCAAAATTCGGCATCTGCTCCAAATCTAACAAGCCGGCTTCGTCCTCCTCAATACACCTGTACCAATGACCAGGGGAAGGGGTTGACCTGTTGTTAGCTCGTCTCACCGTTTACAATCTAACCAATGTGTGTGTCACTAACTCAGTGCCTGCATGCACATACCATGGGTTCTCACAAGCCACATGCATGGAGAGACAGACAAGCAGGTAGACCCAACCAAAAAAAAAAAAAAAAAAAAAGGCATGATGAAAGGAGCAAAGAAAAAGGGGAAAGCATGAAGCATGGTTATGCACGTACATCTCAAGCATTAGTGCTCCTGTATGGTTTGGTCTATTTCCTGCTTTCATTCTAGTCTCCTGATCAGAGATGCCTGATTACTAAGCTATTCCTGAAAGTTGGGGGAATAGAGCCAATGCACCGTATTCCTGAGGCTTTTAATGTGCCAATTAATTGGCTGAATTGGAAAACACAGATGCACTGAAAAACCCCTCTGAATATAACAATATTTTGCATTATATAGCACTTTTCATCCACAGCTAACAAAGCATCATTAGTGGACAGAGACTTGTACCACAAGAACAGGAGTGCCCACAGCCTCCACAGACCCCTGAAAAAGGTGGGAGGGGGCAGCTTCACGCTCCTGGAAGGGGCGGGACCTGAGGGGAAAGGGGGGGGGCCAGGGATAGCCAGTCCTCCATGCTGCTTGGAGCATGGCCCCACCCCAGCCCTACATGCTGCCTGGAGAGGACCACAGTCCTCCCCCATGACCTGAGAGCCACATGGAGCATGCCATGTGCACTCCAGCAGGTATTTAAAAGGCCCGGGGCTCCAGCCACTGCTGCTGCCACATTAGCCAGGAATCCTGGGTCCCTTTGAATCGCCGGGCCCCGGGGCAGTTGCCTCCCCCGGTCGGTGGACCTGCACACGAAGGGCTAAAATCTACAATTTCAATAGCGGACTTTCAGTGTTGAGTGCCCCAGTTCATGGACCATCTCTGGATACCCACGGCCTGGTTTTTCCCAAATGCCAACAACCCCAAATGAAGTTAGTGTGAGTTGGAGGGGCGCCTCCCCTCTGAAAATACTGAGAGTCGAAAATGGCCTAAATGTCCAGAACAAGTCCTAAAGGGACTTCAGTGCTAGGGCGCACAGGGAGTCGATGGCAGAGTGACGTACCAGCAGCTTGGTTTCCTGGTTCCTAGTTTGCTGCCCTATTTACGGGGCCGCACTTTGGATGAACTTTGGCAGGCTAGTTCATCCACAGATTCTGTGAAAGGCAAGTGGGAAAGAGAGCTAGAAGGAGTAGATTCCATTTTCCACCCTTTTTGATAGCTTGACAAACAACCCAACAGTGCTGTATTTTATTTTACTTTCCAACGTGAAGGTGTCCTGGGGTAGTGTCACACTAGTGTTCTCCTTCACACTGTCAATGTCAGCTGTCTTGGGTTACGTAACTACACCGGGGTGCTTTGTATTGTCAATGCGGGGAAGCAGGAGTAAAAGAGAATACCCATTCAATACCTCAACGTTGTACCAGAGATTGTCTTCCTGGTGGTTTACTAACCCGGGTACATGGCACGGATGGACATAAAAAGCAAACAAAGGCTGTGGCAGACACCGTTCTGCCCACACAGAGGCCCGCTGCATTGTTCCACCTGAAATGAATGCAGGGCCTGACATCCTGAGACAAGAAGGTGCTGCCATTTTGCTGTGGATAAAATGGGTGGGGGAGTTCAAAATGGCCGTTGTCTACACTTCCTGGTACCTGCTCTCTGTTGGCTGACCACTGGTTGGAAAATCAAGATGTTCCCATTGTGTCGGGCAGAGGTGTTCATGATACATTAAGGAGGCTGGGGGTTTTTTTTCCACGTGCTGTTTACCTTCCCCGCTGTGCGTTTTTCAGGCCTTGTGTGTGTGTCTTCTAATAGTTTTGCGTTTCAGTTGAATTATTGGTTCTCCCCCCCGCCAGGTGAAAATGAAATTCCCTAGGGCTGATGCCTAAAAGCAAACTGGAGGTATGATTCATGGTTTGGAAAACAAAGTGACACCGCCCATGACCTGCTAATGACCCAGGGTGAGAAATCTAACCCCGTTTGGCCTCCCGGAGGAAATGGCCCCACCCACCTTCGGGTATGGTCAAAGCTCATGGTGAGAGATGCGGGTTCTTCATCCTCCTCATCCTCAAACGTTCCTCGGGGCTCCGTTGTGGGCGATACGGTTTCATCCTGGGACTTCCCTGTCAGGCTGTCGTCATCTTCCTCCTCCAGTTCTTCCTCCTCCTCGTCCACATCGTCCGTTTTCTCGTTTGCTAACCCATGACACTGGGAGTTGCTGTCCATGTCTTGGATTTCTGGCCTGGAAGGTTTGAGCATGAGGGAAGGAACCAAGAGGTGAGTTGGGAACAGCAATGATGCAAGCGTCAGGCATTTAACCATTGATTTGTTATTAACAGGCCTGCTGACAGGTATGGGGGAGGGGCCAAGGAGGCAACTGCCCTAGGACTTGGTGATTCAAAAGAGCCAAGACTCATGGCTGCCACCGCCTCTACTATGGCAGTGATGATGGCCGGAGTCCTGGGCCCTTTAAATCACCACCGGAGCCCCGCGGGGGATGCTAGTCCCCAGTCCCACCTGAGGGCCTGCCCTTTTCAGGAGCAAGGAGCCCCCCCCATGCGCCTTGCCCCAGGGCCTGGCCATTCTGTTGCCCCCCCCCTTCCCCGGTTATTTATGATTCAAAATGGCTGGGGGCCAAAAATATCTATTAGAAGATAATGAGTAGTCCCCATGGCACCTTAGAGACTAACAAAAATATACAGTCTCATGACTTTCGTGGGTAAAACCCAACTTCAACAGATGAGTTGAAGTGAAAGTACAGAAACCAAGAGGTATATAACAGCAAAAAAGTATCTGTCAGTTGTAGGACCAGTGCTAACGAGGCTAATTAAGAGTACTGGAAGTGTCCCATTCTTAGCTTTTGATGTAAAAATGCAGTGTAGGGAAGGCTGGCTTTATAATGTGGCACCCAGTTAATATCTTTGTTCAAGCCCAGGGTAACAGTGTCATATCTGTAGGTGAATGTCAGTTCTGCGTCCTCACTCTGTAATTTGAAGTGTAATAAGACATGTCTCTGCTGCCTTTAACAACCCCATTTTTAAATAAAAAAGCTAAGAATGGGACACTTCCAGCCTTCTTAAATACACTCATTAGCACTGGTCCTACAACTGACAGGCACTTTTTTGCTGTTACATATATATATATATATATATATATATATATACAGGTCTCGCCGAACTGCGGTGAGCCCCGCTCGCCAGCCGCGCTGTCTGGCGATCTGCGCATGCGCAGATCATTCTGCGCATGCGCAGATCACCCGAACCCGGCTCTTCCGGGTTACAATCTACTCGCCACGGGCAAGTAGATTGTATTATTTGTCGAGCCCTCTCTCTCTCTCTCTCTCTATATATATATATATCATGGTTTCGATTATTTCCACTCCAACTCATCTGAGGAAGTGGGTTTTGCCCAAGAAAGCACATGAGACTGTGTATATATTTTAGTTAGTCTCTAAGGTGCCACAAGACTACTTCTTGTTTACAGCCTAACAGGGCTACCCCTCTGAGAATATTAGAAAATCTAAGCCAGGCTTTCTCACCAATGTAAGATTATCTAAGAGCTAACAGAGTAAGTCAAGTATATTTCATTCTTAAAACTAGATTTTGTTTAGTCTGGATTTAAGTATCTTCGCTCTTTGGACTGTAACTTCTATGGACCAAGGGGTATGTGTTTGTGCTTATAGTATCAAAATACCCACTTACCTAGTGATAAAACTCCACAATCGGATAGGGAAAGTTTGAAATGAAACCTAACAGCCCACCTAAATCTTCCTTTGTCCCCTGGTTATACCCATATGGACATGAGAGTATATAAGCCGCCAAGAAAATAAAGCAAGCCAGGTTAAGAGAACAAGTTACCGTTTGGGAATGGTAACATGTAGTTGGAACGCTCTGCAGTACTGCTAAATGGAATGAAAGAAGTTTAACTTCTTCATCCCGAACGTTTCCACAACCTGATTTGTGTTAAAATCAGGAACGTCACTGTCAAGATTACACTAATTACACAGAGGTCCCATACAAGCATTTTTGGCTTTTTTGGTTTTTTTTAAACCAAAACAAAAAAAGCTTTCAAACTTGGTATCAGCATTCAATGGTCATTTGTAAAAACAACAGAGCAGCAGGAGCATAATTGCAACCGGGCCTGGAACGGAGTGACATTTGTACAACACAGAATGTCCCTTTTGGTTCCTCCATAGATTAAATATCACTCAGTCAAAATAAGGTTTAAAAAATTAAGGGGAAACTCAGATGTTTTCCAAGCCCTGGATCTTGTCACTTAGTCTAAACACATCATCAGCATGTTTGTTTTAGAGAATTTTGATCGATTTTCTGTAAGGTACGGGCATAAATTTGATTCTCCCTCTGGATCAGTTATACCAGCCTGCAGAGAAGTTCTGCTCTTGTCTATTTTTTTGTCTACATCAGGCGAGGTTCAAAGATTCCAAATTACCCTCAGGAAATACAGTGAACCTTTCCCCCCTGTTTTATTTCCACGTATGCAATCTAAACAAACAGCTTCGCTGGGAAGTTTGTGGCTAAGATGGGGTTATTTTATCTTGCTTTCAGGGCTAAGATGAAGGCAACGGAGTAGAGAAGGAAATGGAAAACGTCTACATTTCACATTTTTACAAGCCTTCTGAGTGAAGTGAAGTGTTGTGTTCCACATGTAAGTTCCAGAAGACTGTTGCTACTGTGGGCAATGAACACAACGCTGCGTTGCGGGAAAGTTCAGTGCTGAATGCCACATAATCATCCAGCATCAGCACAATTTGTTCTTTGTTCATGAACACAACTGACTATCCAGGACTGGGACCATGAGAGAAGGAGTAAAGGAAGGGATCTGTGGAACTCTAGCTGGGCAAAAAATTTTGGAGCCAACTTTTTCCCAGGAGAAAATAAACATTTGGCAACATCTGTGCAAACTAGTTGGTCAATTTCAGCAAATTTGGGGATTTTCCTGGCCCAACTAAAAATTAAAAAAAAAATCTTTGGATATTTTTTCTAAGGAAACCATTTTTTGTTTGAAACGCTGTTTACCCATTTCTTCTAATTTGACTTTAAATATCGAAAGTGTTCAAGAAGAGCAGAGTGAAGAACTGAACCAAAATGTTTCATTCAAGTCAAAGCAATTTTGTGTGTGTGTCTTTTCAATTTGCCAGAAATGTTTAACATTTTTATTTTCAGTCCTATCTGAAACTTTTTTAAAAAAATGTTTTGAAATTGCCATTAAATGGACAAGCAGGCTAGGCACCCCGTTCTACTTGAGAAGCGGGACTCACCGGAGCAGTGAGCCCGTGATGCCACGCGGCTTTTGGTGGGAAGGGGATGGAAGGGAAAGTCAAAGGGCCAAGTGAAGACTTGCGGTGAGCTGGGGCAGTTCCACAGAAGGCTAGTGACGTTCGCCACTGGAAGTCTAAATTTGCCCCAAGGAGTCCGACGGGTGGGGGGACAGAGAGCTGATGTCTACTCTACACAAACAAGCGAGGAGAGGGTGAAATAGTCAGGGTAGGAAGGGGCTTGTTAAATGCATTGATATGGGGAGAGGGAGATGGTTTTCTGAACGGGCTGCACACTGGGGGACCCGGGCCACGTTTCATGTTAAGCCACGGCCATTAATGAGCCTGTTCAAAAGGGCTCTCTTTGGCAGGGGGGTTCTTCCCTATGGATCATGTTTCTGGGGAAAAAGGGAAGGCCCTTTTCCTCCGTTTGCTTCCTGCTGAGGTCTCAGCCCAGTCTCACTCGATTTCCAGCCAGGCAGGGTCAAAACCCAAGTCACTGCACACTCGGCTTTCCCGAGACCTTCCTCCTCCCGCCTGCGGGCCGACTCAGCCCCAAACCCAGAACTGGGGCTTCTGGGCTTCGTAGGCAACCTCCCAGCTTTGGTGAGATGGACTCCGGGATTGGATGGGGACAAGGCAGCCATAACGGGTATTTTTACTTGGAGGAAAATGAGGGTTTAGCAAGTCGTTTTGATGCACTGTGGCCATGTCCCCAGACTCTAGGGGGTTCACACGGAAGGTGCATTAGGCCAATAGGTTTCAAACGAGGGGTCGCGGCCCAGCACTGGGGGGTGGAATGTCGAGCGCTGGGTCTCGGTGCTGCAGGGGGATCAGGTGAGCAGTGGGGGCACTAAGGCAGCTCCCTGCCTGTCTTGGACTGCAGACTGCGCTGGGCCCCAGAAGTGGCTGTCAACAGGCCTGGCTCCTAGATGTGTGTGTGGGAGGGGGGGGGAGAGTGCATGGGGCTTCCCGCACTGCTCCTGCCCCCAGTACTAGCCCCACACTCCTATTGGCTGGGAACCTGCTGCTGGCTGCTTCTAGGGCACAGCATGGTCTGTGGTGCCAGGAGAGGCAGGAAGCTGCTTTAGCCCCCCCCACTGCAATGCTGACCGGGAGCTGTTTGAGGTCAGCCCCTCCTGCCCCAGCCCTGCCCCCCCCAAGCCAGAGCCCTGTCCTGCATCCCAAAGCTCCATCCTCAACCCCACCCCAAGTGCACAATCCAGTCACGTTCTGTTGGGTCGCAGCATCAACAATTTTCCTCCACTGGGTTATGAGAAAAAAAAGTTTGAACCCCCCCACTGCCTAGAGTTTGTCAACACTGCAGAGAAAATCTCCGGGCTCCATGTCTCAGACCCGGGCTCAATTAACCGGGGCTCATGGACGCCCAATAGCATTGTTGACATTCCTGCTCAGATGGGAGCCTGGGCTCTGAGGCCTGGCATGGGGGAAGGTCTCAGATCCCAGGCGCCAGCCAAGTGAGAAGATTTTTGGCTCTGCAGCTCGAGCCTTGCGACCCTGAGTCAACTGATCCAGGCTCTAGGACCTGGCGCCGTGGGATCTATGGTGGCCACGTCTTTGAGGTAGCAATGCACCAAGAGCACTTGCAGAAGCTTCCCAAGAATAATAATGATCCTAGAAGCAAATAAGAAACTACATGTCTGCGCAGGTAGGACCTCTCTAGTCCGGGACTCTCTGGACCATGGATGTTGCCACTGGGAGGAGGTGGGGGCGGCCAGGAGTCCAGTGGCTGAGGGGCTGGTGGCAGGCGCCAGGAATGCAATTGAGGCTGATGGCCAGAGCCAGGAGCTGGGCCAGGGCTGGGTCCAGGAGCAGTGTAAGGGTGGTGGCTGGAAGCGCGGCTGGGAGGGGAGCCCAGCAGCCAGGAGGCTGGTGGCCCACTGGGAGCCTGGAGGCTGGCAGCAGGGGGCCAGAACTGGCCTCCCTTGGTCCAGCAAACTCCCTCCTTTGGGACCGATCAGTTCCTGAGGGTGCCGGACAAGGGAGGTCCAACCTGTAGCATGCAAGCGAAAGAAGATTAGACCCTCAAGCCAAGGCTGGGTTTTGAAAAGTGAACCTCTTGACTGATGAGTGTCTGATTCTTCCTCAATAGTGCCCTTCCCCACTGACTTCTGCGCTCTTCCCCACTGAATTCTGGACTCATGGAGGGTCCGTCCCTTATGCTCACGCCCAGAGACAGCCCATCCTTTCCTCCTGTGCTACACAGCAGTCTGAGCTATACCACTCCTCCTGGGACAGAAACTTTGACTCCTGAGACTCCTTGTACAGCGCTTTCCAATTCTTTTCTGCATATTCGACGCATCATTCGAGGATTCCCTGTTCTGCTCAGTCCTGCTGGGGCACCTGGCAGTGGCCGCTGTCGGAAGACAGGGTAGTAGGCTAGCGGGAGCTACTGGTCTGATCCTGTGTGGCCGTTCTTATGTACCTTCTGCCACGAGCAGGAAAGAATTGGGACGTTGGTTAAGGAGCCCAAGTTGAGTATCCTGAAGGATTCTCATGATCACTATCGTCTGCTCAAGCTATTTGAAATCAAGCCCTGAACACGGAGATGGCTGGCCAGCCATGGAAGACCCTGTTAAGACGTTCCCATGAGAAAGCGGCTTTGTTTGTTTACCTTTTCTCTGTTAAAGTCGACGCTTGATTCATCTCGTTATTTGCAATAAAATTTCTGATTTCAGAGAAATATGAGTCCTCTTTCTCGTCTAAAAGTGCATGGTTGTCTGACTCCGAGTTTGGGGAGGAAGCGCGGGTCCCAAGGTGGTTAGTGATGACCCCTGAGTGCTGGCTCACTGCACAGGGACAAGAGAAGAACCAAGAGAAAGACTCAGGTGTTGCCAACGCTGCTCTCAACAGAAAACAAGGGGGAAGATTAACACAATAAAGCATTTTCTGCATGGTAGGAATATACAGGGTGAACCTCTCTAGTCCGGCATCCTGGGGACCTGACCGGTGCCGAACCAGAGAATTTGCTGAACCACAGGAGGTCAATATTATCTAGTAGCATTACCAGCACTTCTACTGCTTCCTGAGCTCTGAGAAGACATTTTGGGGTAAATTAGAGCTAAATAACAGCACAGAACACTGCGAGCCAGGCCTGGTGGCTGCAAACAAACTTTATGGGACTCTGGGAAACTTGGCCACACCTGTGATAAGTGGACATCCGGCGAACTCAAATCATGCCGGACCACGGATGTTGCCAGACCAGGGAGTGCCGGACTAGAGAGGTTCAACCTGTACATGTAAAGAAAGCTTCAGGAAACAAAAATCTCAGTAGAAAAAGCTGGTATCTTCCAAAAGGGAATGTGCACAGAGAGACATAGTTAATATCTGGACAAGGACAGAAAATATTCTTATGTATTATTCTCCATCTCTCTTAGGTTCTTATTGCCACCCCCCTCCCCCGCACACACACACTAACTACTGAAGTATCTGAGCTCCTCTCCAGCTTTAGTGAATTTATCATCATAGCACTGTAGGCAGGCAGGGCAGTCTTACGTTCTCCATATGACAAATGCAGGAATGGAGGCCTGGAGAAATGAAGGGCCCGAATTTTAAAAGCATCTACACACCTAAAGATGCAAAGAGGCATCTCATGAGATTTTCAAACCTGCCCCGAGCACGTTTGAAAATTCTGAAGGTGCTTCAATACCTTGAATAAGTGACTTGCCCAAGGTTTCACACGGAGGCTGGGACAGAGCTGGAAACAGAATCCATATCTCCTAGGTTCCAACCCTAAGCATTGGGCCACACTTCCTCTCTGATAGGGTACGTCTAGACTGCACTCTAAAATCGAAATAAGATACGCAATTTGCACTATTCAAATTGCGTATCTTATTTCGATTTTATTTCGAAATAGGGTATTTCAAAATTTAGTGCGTCTACACAGCGCCAAATTTCTAAATAAAGCACTATTTCGAGATATCTCTTATTCCTCGTGAAAAGAAGTTTACAGGAATGCTGAAATTATGTGTCCATTATTTAGAAAATGATTTTGAAATAGCGGATGTGTTCCTTGGACATGGGGTAGCTATTTCAGGTTACCTCTGGTATCCCGAAGTAGCCTTGCACACTAGACGTACCCTCACTGTGCAGTTAGCAGTTCTAAATAATACTTCGAATTTGTACTGTCATGTACACATTTCAGTATTATTGTCATTGATGGTGTAAAAACACTGGAGAAAAAGGATCCATTTGCTTGTAGCTTTTTCAAGACATTTTTTCTGGTCTGAATGTTTACATATGGGGTTTCAATGTACAGATTCCTTCTCTTGTTGTGGGGTTGGTTTGTTAGATGTTTGCTTCTGTGAAAAATAACTTACCTGCTTCAGCAATGTGAGCATGTAAAATGCATTTTTCAACTTTAAAATGTGTGTGTGTTTGTGTATGTGTGAAAGAGAAAGAGAAAGAGAGAGGCTATGTCTACACTACAGATTTTTTCGGCAAAACAGCCGTTTTTCCGAAAAAGCTTTACTTACATCCACACTGCAATCGTGTTCTTTTGAAAAAAATCGAAAGAACATAGGGTTTTTTCTGACATTGGTAAACCTCTTTCTACGAGGAAGAAGCCTTTTTCCAAGAGAGCTCTTTTGGGAAAAGGCATGTGTGGACGGCGAAGAAGGAGTTCTTTTGAAAGAAGAGGAAAGAGGAAAAAGCACAGGTGCCCTGGTGGCCACTCTGTCCATAGTAATCACAGCTTGAATGCAAGATAGTGTCCATTCAATGTGGACGCTATCTTTCGAAAAAGCAGATCACTTTTTCGATGTGCTTTGGCAGTGTGGACGCTCTCTTTTGGAAGTAGTTTTTTTGGAAGATCTCTTCCAGAAAAGCTTTTTCCAAAAGAAGCCTGCAGTTTAGATGTAGCCAAAGAGAAAGAGAAAGAGAGATTTCATTATAATTTTAGCAATGCAACAACTAAAATAAATATTTTTCTTTTGCTGCCCAGTAACATTCACACACAAGAATGGATCTTTCCATGAAGATGCGCACATGTAACCCCAAGGCTATGTCTACACTGCAGGCTTTTGCAGGCAGAGAGTATGCTAATGAAGCACACATTAGCATCGTCACGCTGCCATTTGCATATTCTCTGCTGATGCTTTTTGCACAAGAGGCTTTTGTGCAAAAACAAGCAATGTAGATGGATCCATTTTGCGCAAAACCCCCCTTTTGCCTCAAAAAAGGAGGTACAAGGATCTTGTGCAAAAGGGTTTTTTGCGCAAAACGGACCCGTCTACACTGCTTGTTTTTGCACAAAAACCTCGTGCATAAAAAGCATTGGCAGAGGATATGCAAATGACAGTGTGAAAAATGCTAATGAGTGCTTCATTAGCATATTCCCTGCCAGCAAAAGCCTGCAGTGTAGACATAGCCCGAGTGACTTAAATTGGGGATTTCTCTCTCCCGGGCCCCTAACAGAATTAAACTGAAACGTGGACCCCCAACCTGGCACATTCTCATGTTCATGCTTCTTAAGGTGTCGGTCCAAGTTGGTCTGCTGCCCAAAGCATCGGTTACACAGGTGACATTTGAATGGCTTCTCCTTGTTATGGATGTTTCGAACGTGCCGCTGGAGGTTAGAGGAAATGCTGAATGACCTGTCACAGTATTTACACCTGAAAAATAGAAGCAAATGCCAGTGAGCGCAACCGAGGGGGAGAAAAAGCAAACCCTAGCATCAAACATTGCTCTATAAATCTTACCTTGACGGAGGACCTAGAAACATGGGGCATTAATCATCACTGACAATTCTGATATTATTATTCAAGACGCAGGAGGAAGGGGTTCGGATTAATTAAGAGGTTAGTGAGCCCAAACAAATAGGAACGTAAAATGAAATAATTACGTTTCTGTGTATAAAGGTACCAACACGAAAGGAGAAGCAATGTCTCCAATGTCTCTCAGGCTTCTTATTTTGTAAAGAAAGAAGAAGGAGAAGGAGACAGGAGGAAAAAGAATGGGCCACGAGTAGATTCACAAGTGACAGAGTCATTTGGAGAGAAAATAGACTCTAGTGATTTTTTGTGAAATTTCTAAAGGGCTGAAGGAGCAAAGAGATGTCAGGGCATAGGCCTATTCGCATGTCATTAAAAGCCACTAATGAATATTTATATTGCGGTGGTACCAAGCATCTGCAAAACAATCTCCAACTAACAGAGGGACGCGCACAGCCTGCCCCTGAATAGGTCAATCTGAAGACCAAGTCTTGACTTCTTTAATAAAGGAGCATACAAACCGGAGAAGGCATTTGGAAAGGTGGGGGTTAGCGAGCGTAAGGAGCTGGGGGAGAGCATTGAGAAAGAGGGAAGTGGGGAAGATTCTCCCTTTCAAACAAGTCTCTGGAGAAGCCACAGGTTGATGTGTCAAAACTTTATATTCAGGGTCTTTGATAGGGTTGCCAGATGGTTTCAACAAAAATACTGGACACACTCGACATTACATCACAAACTACAGTACATCTTAGTTAGAAAATACCAGACATTTCTATTTTCTCATTTCTATTTTCTCAATTTGTTTCCCAAACAGGAAACTCAAATACTGGACTGTCCGGTTCAAAACCAGACATCTGGCAACCCTATTTTTGAAACAAAGTTGGAGGAGACAGGCCTTTGCAAGAGCAGAGGTGCTGCTGTGCACCCATTCGCACTGAGGAGCAGGGATGTACCTAACTTACTGAAGAGGGCAGCTTTGAGCCACGAGGAAGGGATTCAGCCGGGAAGACTTCAGACATTACCTCCTTTTTGTACCAGCCTGACTCTCAGCAAGTTAACATTCCTCAAGACTCCTTTCCCCACGTCCCATCATCACAAGCAGCACCAACGGGGGACTGCTTCCTCCTCTTCCAACTTTTGCAATTTTTTTTACACTTTCTGGACCAATTTCTGCCCTCGTGCCAGCGTAAATAACTTGACTTGCTTTTGGGAGAGTTGCTCTGGATATACACAGGCATAAGCAGGAGCAAAATCTGGCCCATTAAACCCAGGTACTGCAGAACACCACAAAAACTCTGCTGTTGGCTGAGGAGATTTGCCAGTGTTGCTCAGGTCCTTCATTCATTTTTGTTTTTTGTTTCATTTAATTCATTGCTCGGGGCTGGGGCTGAGGAGGAGGGGTTTGTATGCAGGCTGCCCCGGGGAGAGAGGACAGCCCCAGCCCTCTGTCACCTCAGCATCTTGGGACCATGTGAGAAGCACCTGTCCATGGCTGCTGCAGCTGCCATGGGAGGGGTGCGACACACAGACACACAAAGGGTATGTCTACACTAGCTCATTAATTCGAGCTAGGTAGGCAAATCAGGCAACCGGAGTTGAAAATGAAGCCCGGGATTTAAAAATCCCGGGCTTTATTTGCATGTTCCCATCCGGCCGCCATTTTTAAATCCCCCCTAGATCGAACTAACTGCCCGCGGCTACACGCGGCAGTTTAAAGTTAATCCGAACTAAGTCCTTAGTTTGGATTAACTGTTACTAACTAAGGACTTAGAACATTAGAACATAAGAACGGCTGTACTGGGTCAGACCAAAGGTCCATCTAGCCCAGTATCCTGTCTGCCGACAGTGGCCAGCACCAGGTGTCCCAGAGAGGGTGGACCGAAGACAATGATCAAGCGATTTGTCTCCTGCCATCCCTCTAAAATGGTGGCCGGATGGGAACATGCAAATAAAACCCAGGATATTTAAATCCCGGGCTTCATTTGCAACTCCGGTTGCCTGATTTGCCTACCTAGCTCGAATTAACGAGCTAGTGTAGACATACCCAAACAGACAAACTCTCTGAAATATATAGTAGACAGCTGTCCCTTTCTCCTCTCCTGCCCCCTGTTGGCCCAGTGGGGTCATAGCTGTCCTGGTCCCCATCTCTGGCCCCTTGCTGCCCCTCTGTGGTCATTATAGGCTATGACTGTCCCATCCTATATGTCCTGCTGCCCCCATGTGGTCATTAAATAGCAGAGCCCCCCCCCCTTTCCATTTTATGAGCAACAATAGAGTTCCAGGTACATCCCATTGTCCTGGCACAGGCAGACCCTGACCTTGCTTTAAGTTACGATAAGAGGAAGCTGCCTGCTGAATTTGGTGGTCCTAGCTCTTACCGTTCAGGAGGAGTTTTTGAACACACACACACACACACACACACACACACACACACACACACACACTCAGACAGACAAACTCTCAAATATATAGTAGCTTATTGTTGAACATAACAGATATAGATAAAACTCTCCTCCCAAATATTTATGGATTCCACCTCCACCTCAGTGTTAATGGCTGTTCAATCTCAAACAGGGATCAAGACGTTAGATAAAATGTCCTTTCATGCAGAATACACCAGGAAACACACAGGCTTTTGCTTTATCACATTTTTTTTTTCAAACTGGCTTTCTCCAAAGCTATTTTCCAAATACATTTCTTGTTTAACTCCACTCCTACAAAACTGCAAACTGAACCATCGATAAAACAGAGCGAGAAGCCTCTTTGGAACTTTGATTTTGCTGGCAACAAAAAGGAAAAACACACATCCTATTTTATTCATTGATGACTAGATGCCCAAGTTTTGTGCAGCTCCCTTTCCTGCCCCCAATGGGAAGGGTTTGTTTTGCAGATATGTTGAGCATCTGAAGCTACTACTGAGGCTACCCAAAGATGAGTTGCCCGCCACTTCTGATAATCAAGATTAAACTGTCCATATTTTAAAAAGGGCTTAATTATTCTGTAGACACCTGGTTTCCAATTCTTCCCCTTTGTTTTCTAGCCTTTTGAATTATAACAACAACAACATATGGGACAATATAAGAAAGCAAGCACACTTTGACTCCACAAGGTCATATTTCTGTAGATACAAATACACACAGCAAGTACACAAAGGTGATGCTAAAATTGGTAGGATCCCCACCCCCGCAATTAAACCAACCCCAAACCAATTTATGCCAATCTGAGCCATGCCCTATTAGCTACATGAAGAACTGAAGCGTGCACAGAACAGGCCGTCACACCGAGAAATGACTTGGAACGACGTGTGTGCTGGACAACAACGGGGAGATTCTCAGGCACTCACAAGCGCGGACAAGTGGAGGGCTCTGAAGGAGGCTGTCTCAGAGTGTGGCGGGGGGGGGAGGAGAGAGGGGAGCACACCATAATTCTGGAAGAGTAAGAGTAAGAAAGCAGCCGCCCAAGGCGTGTTTTGATTCCAAGGTGCAACACCCCCTACCCAGCTTTAGGCCACCGGCAATAGGACAAGGATGCCGCAGAATGACACAAACCTCTAGAAAGAGACACAAGGCATTTAGCTTCTTGAATGCAGAAGCTTCTACTTGTCTGGCCTTCACTTGTGCAAACTCGGCCTTGAAAAGCCCTCTCCTCGTGCTGCTCAGACAGCCCTTCGGGCTATTGCTCCAACCGCCTGCTTTGACTGCCTCTCCTCTGGCCCTCACGCCCTCAGCAGCCATTAATGAGCGTCTCCTTTGCCGCCGCACCACACACAAGCTTCTTGTCTTTGCCTTCCTGATTCTTCCTTGCTGAGCCCTGCCCTGCTTCGCTCTAGTAACCTCTCATTAGCCGCTCCCTCCTTCACAGGACTCATGTCACCGCCCTTCCCTGTCCACCGGTCTGTGTCTTGTGCATGGGAAATACTCCCCTGAGAAAAACTTCCTCGTCCTCCCTCAGCTCCCTGCTTAGGGCTCTCAGTGGGGCCGACAGCCCCGCCGGGCTCCTGGGCAAGGTGGGAGGGGCCATTCCCATGCTCCTGGAAGGGGTGGGGCCTTGGGCAGAAGGGGCGGGGCTGGGCAGCCAGCCCTCAGTGCCGCGTGCACCTCCCGTCTTCAGCCCCCACAGCCGTCCGGAGTATGCCGCAACGGCAGCGATTTAAAGGGCTCAGGGCTTTAGCCGCTGCCGCTGCTGCAGTCGGAGAGCTCTGGGCTCTTTTGAATCACCGGGCCCTTGGGGAATTGTCACCTTTGCCCCCTCTAGCATGCTGCCCACACACCCGTGCCAGCTAAGCATGGCTAGATCGCTGCAGATTCCTTCCTTTCTGTACCCCCTTCCTCCTTCTGACTCTACCATTCCTCCTCCCACCTCCACCCCTGTTAAAAAATTAAAGCGCAACAAAACAGGCCATTGCTCAAATCGTGGCAGTTATCCACCGTCTTCTCATGTGTTTTATCCCCCTCCCTTCGGTCTGTTTTGGGTCTGTCCGCTATTTGGGGTAGTGATCACCCTTACGTGTGTTTGTACCGCGCCTGACACAACTGGGCCTCAGTCCTCACCGGCGCCTTTCACTGCTACCGCAGGATAAATGTTCGCTGCTGCTGCGACGGCTGTAGGTCTGCTTGCCGTGTTCGGCTCACATTCCTCACAGGAGCAGTCCTGGGGACTTCAAAGGGACTATGCACAAGTAAGGCCAGAAGGATTTGGCCCTATGTTTGTCAGTTTATTTAGATGTTTAGGAAGCCTTTGAAAAGTTTCCCTGGACAGGCCCTCCCTTTAACCATGAGTTATGGGGATCCCGGGTAGGATATGGAGAACGGCTCAAGAGCTTGTTAAAAAAACAGAACACAGAGGGGCAAGTGAAGGGAGGCATTTCTAATGTCTGTGAGTGCAGAGACGAGGGAGACATACCGTCTTCAGCGTGGCCCCAGAGGGATCAGAACTTGGATCTCGGCTGGTTTTAATCTAAATAAATTACCTCCTCAGAAAGACCATCTTTAACTTTAGGGAAGAGGTGAATGCAGAGGGTGAAGGAAAGGAGAATACAAAAGGAGTTACATTCGGTTAGGCAACGCACTGACAAATTGCGAGTGAAATTTATTGCTGAACAATTTAAAAGAAATACACTAGCAGGCTCACAAATAATGTGCAGGAGCAAAAGATGGATAGCGTTGAGCCGGAGTGAGGGAACTTTGAGAAGGATCTCACAGAAAGAGGGGAAAACCTGGGAGACCTCAAGGAATACAGAGACATGGTTTAATAAGCTACTTGGAGGGAAAAAGGCAGTTAGATCACCGGTGTATAACATCGTGGAACTAAGCTAACCACCCTATAACTAAGATACTCTGATGAAATCGCAACTAGCATATTACTTTCCTTGTTCTTTCTACACGGTAAGATTCCACTTGCAAAACTTTACATTTATTTGAAGACTCAATAACAAGCTCTGTAAAAACAGTAAAAGCCCTTAAACATATAGGTTCATATTCCCTCCCTATATCACTTCCTAGTCTTGAGTGGAGTTTCACCATGGATGCAGTTAGGCCATGATCTTTAACAGAAAACAAGAAAGAAGAAATTTTTATTGACCCGTGTGCAATCTTAAATGACATGGTAAATGTCAGCTGTAGTTGTTAGTTTCAACTTAGTGCAGGCAACAGGACATGGGGGCCTAAAAGGAAATTAAAGAAAAACAAATTCAAAACAGACGCCAGGAAGCACATCTTTATAGAAAGAATCGCAGATCTAGGGAGCAGGGTAACAGGCAAGATTGCTAAGGCTCCAGGATTGGGTGTAATTCAAGAATCAATTAGATGGCATCCTGGAGAGAATGGACTTTTGAAACAGGGAATAAGCCTTGTTGAGCCAAATGGCCTTTGCTTGTTCTTGATTCTGGTTTTAGGTCGTTTCAAAGCAGGAGGGGGAAAGACCCAACAAAACACTCTTGTATTCTTGGGCTTTAAACAGTAAGCAGGTCATTAAAAAAACTGCTTCTTCCGAATCTTGCTTTGCAGTCCACAGAGAAGGATGACAGAGCCCTGGGTTTTTACTACCTGAGTTGCCAGAGAGATTTGACATTATTTCACAACAAGCCAAACTTATTTTGTCCTCCTCTGAAGGAAATTGGAATAGTAAATTTGATTGCTTTGTTTTATTGTTAAATCCTGAAACATACTGTTGAATTTTAGCCCAGCTGGTGGAAAAGAAACATAAATAGGAAAGAATGCCACCTAAATATAAAAATAAGTAGCACTTTACATTTTCAAAGCATTGTACAAACTTGAGTTAATTAACCCCCATAATGTAGTGTATTATTTCTATTTTACAGATGGGGAAAGTAAGACAAATAAGGGTAAAGTGACATGCTAAAGGTGAGACAGTTTGTCAGTGGCAGTCAGGAATAGAGTCTAGGTTTCCTGAATTGCTAATTCCTGCTCTGACCATGCTGCTTCTGCATTTGTGCATGTCCATGTGTGTCTGTGTTCCCTGTATATAATTTGTTCATGAGTTTGAATAATCTTCCATATTACAATGAATATTCCTGTGACACCTTAGGGTGTGTCTACTCTGCACCGTAGGTCGAAATAAGACAGGCAATTTGAGTATGCAAATTGCCTATCTTATTTAGATGTTATTTTGAAATCACTCCTTTTGAAATGTGGCGCTGTCTGCACAGGACTTATTTCGAAATAACCCGCTATTCCGAAACGTCTGTTACTCTTCATGGAATGAGGTTTACAGGGATGTCGGAATAGCAAGCCCGTGATATTTTGAAATAATGGGCACGTTCAAAAGACGCGCAGAATAGCTATTTTGGGATACCTCTGGTATCCCGAAATAGCACTGAAGTGTAGACGTAGCCCTAGAGACTAATAAAAATATATAGTATTCTCAGCTTTCATGGGTAAAATCTTCTTTGTGAAGTAGGTTTTACCCACAAAAGCTCATGATTCTATATATATTTTTGTTAGTCTCTAAGGTACCACAGGACTACTTGTTTTTTAAGTTATAGACTAACATGACTACCCCCTGAGACTTTTTTTCATATTACAGGAGTGAACACAGGAACTGCTTAAAGAATCAAAAGAAAAGTTGCAACAACAAGAAAAAAGTCCTGAGAATCAGTGAGATCCCTTTACCCAGACAAAGTCAGCATTTGCTACAAAAGCTTTCAAAACAATTATTGTTGCTAAAGTTGGAAATGGCCATTCTCAGAGAGCAGACGAAAATCAATGATAATTAAACTCTTCTGTAAACATATCACTAACTCTCAGGAGTACTATTCCAATGCAACATTGTCCAGAAGTCAAACCTCTATTATAAAACACACACATAGCTCATTTTCTGGGAGAAGACCAGATCAAATAAATCTTTATTTTCCTAACCTTTGTTAGGTTGCGTGTCTCCTTTTTTGGAAGAAAACTGGACTAACGATCTATGTGCAATCAGGAGCGAGCATTTTGGTGAAAGAAGGGCGTGGAATGAATATGCAGTATTCATTCAATTCACACCAAATAATAAAGTGGAAGAATTAGAAGCACAGCAAATGGTTACAAAATATGTGTTACTTTTGGGAGGCCTTACAATAATTCTTCACAAAAGGCTAACAATTAAAATGTAACTGTTTCAGTAAAGTTTTAAATAAGAGGGGGAAATACATTAAGTTAAACTAAACAGCCAAAATATCCAGTATGTTTGACCAAACAGCCTTTTGCTGTTCCTAAAATAGTGTCTGTTTGCCTTTATATGATTAATATCAAAGATTCCCCATGATATTAATTACTAAAACACAATCACAAATCTGAAAGTGCCCTGAATTGTTGATATTAACGTAGCCCCCAATAACAGTAACTAAGGCTGGCTCTGAAAATGTTAACAAATATTATGCTAAACTTTGGTGACAATGCAACTTATCCTTTGCTTATTTGAGCTCAGTTTTGCATACACAGTAACACTAGAGCCAGTCAGAACATTTTTTGTCTACGTTTTTGTGAGCAACCAATAAAACAAACTGAACAGCTGAAAGGAAAAAACAAATGTTTGGCAAACTTTCCCGTCCTCATTTTTCAATGAAAAATATAAATTTTCCAATTAGCTCTACTAAATTCAAAAACATATGCCCCGAGTGGATTTTGCATACAAAGTTTCTATCACTTGCATGAGCTGGGGATAGAATCGTCTGGAGGCAAACAGGTCTAAAAAGGGAACGCAGGGGTTTGCTCATCTGTAATTCTGTGCACGCGCAAGTGAACACTGAAGTGTGAAAATCAGGCCTTTTACTTATGGTGGCCAATACTTTCAAACCGACTGAGGTCAGGCATGCAAGTCTGTATTTATTTACTTAATCAGATTTCAAGCAAGATATACAAAAAAGGCCTAACGAGCTGTTATTCCAGGCACCCGTGACAACTATTAAAAATGAAAATTCATCAAGCTAAACCCAAGAGCTAACTCACTGGCAGCCACTACAAACTGGTTGGCTCTCTAAAAACACTGTGCAGCTCTCCTTGAAGTGAACAGTTAACCAGAGTGTTAAACAACACTGAAAATCAAACCACTCAATTGCCAGCATATATCTAAATAGAGGGTAAGTGCCTAACATAAGGCTTCCAAGACTGACTGTTTTAACCTGTATGCATAATGTATGACCTCGCCATTCCACTCCATGGAATACTATGTGACTGCATTATTATGCACGGGTAATGTTATTGAAACCAATGGAATGGCACCACAGTGAACCAGGCCTTCAACATGTAGGGAAGGAATATTATCAGGGTAAAAGTATCACCTGTAGGGTTGTTCTCCTGTGTGCGTCCGAAGATGCCTTGTCAGATTCGCTGACCGGGGGAAGATCTTACCGCAGTACCTAGGATGGGAGAAGTCACAGTAACCATTGGAGCATTAATTCTCTGCAGTACAAGTTTGCTCTCAACATTGCGTATCACCCACATCTCTGTCTCTCGCTCTCTGTGTCTGTGTCTGTCTCTGTCTTTCATTTTGGTGATATGCCCAAATGAGAGCATTTTCCCGTCTCAAATGAGCGGTGCCACACCACACCATTAAAGTGCAGAAGAGATTGGTACAATTAATCATACTTAAGACACGGAGTAAAAGGAATAGGGGAAAAGACAATTGGTTATGTTCAAAGGCTGAGAAGGAACAGGAAAGCAGGGTCAAATACTCATCGTCACATGACTATAAATTACCGTTGTCTGGAAGAACTACTGCAGGTGCGACCATCTGCCCCAGATCAGGTGGTTCAACTTTACAAAGTGGCAAGCAGGAAAATAAGAAAGGGAACTGAATTTCACAATGAACACAAAAGGAGGAGGGGCGATATTGATACATACCATGCTCATGCACTATGATAATAACAAATAAAGCGTTAAAGGAGGGATCACATTAGTCACTGCAAAACCTGACAGTTAATGTTTCTGTGGGGAGGGGAGGATCATGAACCAGAACACTTTTACATGGTGAATAATAAGATTCAAGAATGTCTGAACACCCAGCTAAAATCTGGGACTAAAGATGGATGCATCCACTCTCCCAAAAATGCAATGGGAACAGGCCCCAAAATTTGTTAATTGCCCCTAAAACCATGGGTGTGTAGGCACACACACAGATGCCTGTAGCTCAGTATGCATGCTTAGATATAGGGCTTTGCGGAGAGGATGGATCCACATGTATTTTTGTGACCATGCCTACATTTGGAGGATTGTTTTGCTGTATAAAATATCACTTGCAGTGGCGACGTTTTGGAGAGTTGAGGCTACAACGAGCTTGTACGGAAAGCCTGATTTTAGTTCAATTCCCCTCCCCCCCCCCCAATTAGTTTAGAAAATTCGATTTTGCGTGAGAATTGCCAGATTCAGGCTATCGGTAAAAGGAGGCTGCTGAATGTTTGTCAAGTAGAATTAACGCGCGTCACCCCACGCCCCAATGGAGACTGGTAACTCCTCCATGTGCCCCATAGAATGCCTATATCTGGTGCAATTCCACCTCCTGTTCCGTATGCTCTGATGTTGCCTTAACAATGATGGAATGGTAATCCCAGGCAGAGCAGCTTGGGTTCATTCCACGGGCGGCCAAACCACCCCGGCCTTTACCTGCAGGTATAGCGTTCCTTGCCCTTGCGTAGGATGGGGTCAGACAGCGTTGGGGGCGGGGACCGGAAGTTGAAGGAGTGATGGGGGAGGGGCTGCAGGGAGGCGCCGGTGTCTGCTTTCATGGCCGCGAAGCTCTCCAGTTTCTCTGTCATGGTTTCGATGGCCGACATCTGTTTGCGCAAGGAGAGAGGCGTGTTACGAAATGCCGCTGAAAGAAGAACTCGGGGAGCACAGAACATGAGTCTCAGCTGCACTGTGTGTTCCGGAGGCTACTGCTGGCTGTAGCCCACCCCCCCTTCGAAGCCAGACCCACAAAGTAAAAGAGATTCACTTGAACTCAGTGGAGGCACTTACAAATAATTAACCAGGCTCTGAGCGATCAGCTGAAGATCCAGCTGATAAAGCCAGGCGTGTCTGTGCAGTGAGCGTTGCGAAGTTAAAAGCTGTACGAGGCCCATGCCTATCTTCTTGTGCCCAGGTGTTTACTTTGGGCATTAATAACAGCCTCGGAATGCACTTGGCGTCTCTCCGCCTCTATCTAAACCAGGCGATGAAACTAGACGAAAGTGTGGAAGGCAGAAGTAGCAGGGCAAACACTTCCCTCCAACTCAAAGCCAACACGGGCCCAGAATGTGGCAGACAAGCCTTTTATTGTGAACAGCGCATCCACCACCCTTACACAGTCTCGCCAAGAGCTTCAGCGGGAGAGACAGACAACTCCAGGGCGAAGAGAAGAGGAAGGTTGTAGCCTGGAAAGGGTTCTCAAGGAGGAGGCAGGAGAATTCAAGATGAAGGGCAGGGCCAAAGCGAACAAGTCAAGGCGTGTTTGCCAGCCACGGAGAAGGGACGACGACCAGGTTGGAAGAGGGACATTCGGCAGGGAACAGGGTGGATCAGAGGTCAGAGCTAGCCTGGGAGTGACTCCCCGGAGAGTTTGGAAAGCTAAGACAGCAATGTTTTAATTAGACACCAAGAAGCCAGTCATGGCAGTGAAAGGGTGGGCAGGATATGGGTTGGAAGGGAAGTCCAGCCAAACTATCCTGGGCTCCCGGAAGTTCAGAGAGTGAGACGTTAGAGAGGCCATAAACGACATGTCTGACAGACTCACAGAGCGGGGGGAGGGGAAAGGAACGCAGGGGCGGGGGGCTGAGGAAGTCAGAAAGTGCCAGCTGATTCGGGCTCGGGCTAACGTACAGCTTCATTGCAGTGTCCATCTTTGGGCTGGGGTGAGCAGAGAGCAAATACAAAAAATCAGGAGTGAGGTGGGGAGTAACAGGAACCTCTACAAGAAAAATAGCACGACTGTCCCTATAACGTCAGGACAGGGGGTCACTCAGGCCGCAGTGCAAACTCTGGGGTCCTCCCCCAGCAGAATGTGGGCTCCACAAATGCTCCCTGCTAAACATGCAGGGGGAGGCATGGACATCACTAACCGGTCTTCTTTACCGTGGGTGGCCTCTAGGGTGCATGAACGCAGGACACACCAGTGGCTGTCCTATCACCCGAGCATGCGATTCCATGACCAAGGGTGGTGGATAAACAGCCCCCCCCGGGGGGGGCAGCAAATAATTCCAGTTAGATGCAAAAATAAATGGGGGAGAAAGGGAAAGGAAGCTTTTAAAACTTTCATCAGAACCAAAACGCTTGTGCAAACAATCCCAGGGGGCAATGCAACCCAGAGGACCTGGCCAACGCCCTTAGCAGTCGGTTCTCCACTCACCAGGAGTCTGTCAAGCTATCGAGCCGAAAAGTGGGGTGAAACACACAAGCAAGTAATAAAACTGCCTCCTTGCTGCGGATAAAACAAGTGAACGATGGGTGGGAGTGAGATCCTGTGAGCTGGAGAGCCAGCCGCTGAGCTGGGGGGGGGGGACAGTGAGCGAGCGGAAGGGAGTAGGAAGCCATATATCAAAATCTAGATGCTTTAGGGTACAGGAAGGGCTGACCTTTTTGCACGTTTATACTGTATCAAACCGGGGGGGGGGGGGGACGAGAGCCAAGATGTTGTTTAAAAAAATGTATCACTATAAAAAGTGGTGTTAATCACCAAAGACGGAAGGTTGACAACCCTTCATAACCCTTAAAAAAAAAAAAGAGGAACAGTAAAGCCATTTCTCATTAATAGTCCACAGCCCGTTAGCTGGAGCCTCACAGCCCATGATAAATAGTAAGTAACACTTAGCAGCAGCCACTTGAAAAGGTTACTTGAGCGTTTACAGCAAAAGCCCTGCCCTAGCTGCCAGTCATGTAACAAAACCATCATGTTAAAACACTATCCAGATCTTTTAGAGCCATGTCACTTTGTCCTTTGCTGGAATACCTGGAGATATCTTTTGTTGTGCTCTGTTCTTTAGGCACTTAGTCAGAGATGTTTGCTAGCATGACAGCTGTGAGCTTATTTTAAAATTCTAAACACCGGCCATGGCCTCTCTAGGAGCGGAGGTGCTTTGTTATTTAGAGAACAAGTGACGGGTAGAATGAAAGAGAAAAGAAGAAGGAAAGAAAGTTAACAGGTGGGAAAGGGTTTGCCATTAAGTAATCATGAAGTCATGGCATGAGGCCGGTTTAGAATAGACCATGTCAGACTATCTGAAATCATTGGAGAGGGGCTGCGGAGACATACGGGATGAAGGACCAGAGCTGTGTAACATTCATTTAGCTTTAAGGGAGAAATGACTTTTGAATGCTCAATTTGTAGCACATAGTAGGGCTCAATTCCACTGTCCAGCACTCCCGACAAGGTCAATAGGACCTGTCACATGAGGAAGGGCATCCAAATCAAGACCCCACTGGAGGAGTGAAATCAATTTATGATTCAGTTGTGCTCCAGTTCAGAGAAATGGTGAAGCTGGGCATACGCATGTGCATCCAAATTAATATGGGCTATAAGAGGAGGAGATAAAAACATAAACAAAAACCCTTAATGTATGGGTTTGGGGCAAACAAGCTCTCTTGATATTAAATGGGTGGGCAGCTTGGATGAATTCCACATGACTCTAGATAAAAGTGACTTCTCTGTCTGCTTCCCTTGATGTGGCCAGCTTAACTACAAAACGTGGGAAAACAACAAGGAGTCTGGTGGTAACTTAAAGCCTAACACTTTTATTGTGGCGTAAGCTTTCATGAGATACAGCTCACTTCATCAGATGCAGGGATGGCCAGAAAAAGAAACAGAGTAGGGAGTCAGAGAGGGGAGTGGTTCCTCCGAGCGGATTCAATCAGGGTGGCTGTGAATACCTAAAGGGGAAAATTACTTATTGTGATGAAAGCACCATTCCCAATCCCTATTCAGACCCATTCTGATGGTGTCAAATTAGCATATGCACTAGAAATGGCTTTCTCATTACAATGAGCAATTTTCCACTTTAAGTCTTCTCACCTTCTTATCCACACTGATTGAATTAGCTCTGATGTAGCATTCCCTTCACTGTACCCCTACTCTCTGTTTCTTTTTCTTTCACTTCACGCATCGGACAAAGTGAGTTGCAACTCACAAAAACTTCCACCATAATAAAATTGTTAGTTCTGAAGGTGCCATTGGACTCCTTGTTGTTTTTGCCAAAACAGACTAACATGGCTACCTCCGAAATCTGTCATCATGAACAACATGGGAACAGGACGGTCATTTAATTATCCAGATCAGAATGAATTTACTGCTCAAGATTAAATACCCTTTGTACGGTAACCTATTGTACTTTAAAAAAAAAAAAGTAGTTATCAGGAAGTTTCAGTCTGAGTGATATTTAGGTTTTAGACTATTTTGTGTAATAAGCTATTAGAGATAACCAGGCCTTCCATGTCTTTTTTTTTTTTTTCTCCATGGGAAGAGGAGGGGGTCTGGTTTGCATGAACAATGTTAATAGCCTTCCACCCAATGTTTGCTCTTGTTGAGGGCTTGTAAATTTCTCACCGTCTTGCTGGCCCCCGGCTTGGCTTTAGTAGCTCCTCCCTGCTATCAGCTCCTTTACAGGCAGATATCCCCACTATTCTAATCCACACAAACACAGGATGTTCCTGAACAGCCTGGTGCTGTTATCCAGCCAGCTTGAAGGAAAAATCAGGGGAAGTTATTAACCAAACTCTCGGGCCGATGTGAAACAATGAAGGGGCTAAGTTTAGCCGTGAATGCAGCCAGGACCCTGCTTTCACAAACCTGAGGGTTATTTATCCAAGGTGGGAAATGCTGTTGCAAGAGAACAATGCTCGAACATATGAATGAGACCCCAGCGCGGGGCTCGCACAGAGTGTGGGGAGGGGACAGTACGGGAGCATGGCAGAACTGACTGCAGGGTCTCTCAAGCAGCAATGAGTCTCCCAGAGCACCGGAGTCATACGACATGACAGAGGTTTTAGTTGGTGTTTGTCTCATGTGTGTTGCACAGGCCTGGTTTTCACGGACAGTCCCTCTGGGCTCAGGGCTTTTAAGGCCACTTCTGCATGAAGGTCCCGCTGAGGGTACCGCATGGTCCCCACAGACACGGGGCTGACTTTTGCTAGCCGCTGCTTGGGGCAGGCCCGCCAATGGGGGAAGGAAAGAGGGCAACTGACCCGGGACCCGGCGATTCAAAGGGACCCAGAGTTCCTGGCCGCTGCTGAGTAATGGCAACTGGCGCCCCAGGCCCCTTTGATTTGCCACCGGAGAGCAGGAGTGCTGCTTGTGTGGCTCGGAGGGCTGGGGGGGAAGGGGTGCTGGGCTTTGGGCGGTGCTATGGGCTGACTGCCCTTGGCTCCACCCCTTCCGCCCAGGCCCTGCCCCTTCCACGGGCTCAGAACCACCTCCCCCTCACCATGCCCCGGGGCCCACGGTGGCTGTCAGCCCTGTTGGCTTGGGGGCTTGGCGCCTCTTCTTCTCCATCCCCTTGGAGATGTCTGACACCTTAATGAGGCCCAGATGGAACCGTTTCTGAGCTTCTGGGAGCACAGAGACTCCACCTGGGCCCAACTGCAGTGCAGGGGCTCCAGTGAGGAGGGGCCCCTTCTTGTTCTCAGTCGCAAATACATTCTTGAACCAACATTTATTGGGAAGGCCTGATTCTCCACTGCCCCGCCCCTTGTGCAATTGTTACAGTGGCGCAAACTAACCGCACACAGGGAAACGCGCCTCTTCTGCTTAGGTAGCGTCTTACCCCCCCCACTTTGCTTTAGCTTAAATTACTGCCCACGGTGCAGGAAAATGAAGAGTTAAAGCTGCCTTTTGGATGAGAGGACAGCAAGAGGTTAGCCCTTTCTCACTGGGACCCCGACAAGGCGAATTTCCTGAGCACAAAAGGACAAGGAAGGCCGTGGTTCCATCAGGCTAAAATTGGGGCTGAAATTCCTTTGGTGTAAAAACGTGTGTTGGGAAATAATGCGGCAGTCAGGAATGTGATACCTCCCGCTCTCAGGCCTTGGCCTCCTCTCAGCCCTGCATTGTGTCGTGTTTCCCCTGGTTTTACCTGCGGGTGAAAAAGCAGCGGGGAAGGTCGCAAGTACTTCTCCTTTAGGGCACCCACTGGGTCTGTCACCTTCCGCTTCTCCACCCTGCTGGACAACAACACAGAGGGTTACATACCCCACCGAGCTGGAACTGGGGAAGACAACTTAGTCATTTGCCGAGCAATACATATAAAGACGACACACCGCGCCTCTCCTTGGTGTGGGAATCACCACCGGGTCTCAGAAAGCGCACTGATGTGAGGCGGAGGCCATGTTTCCTCTTTCAAACGATGCTTTACAGCCCACGCCATGAATGCTTTGGTGCTGGCAACGAACCAAAGGGTGAGCTGGGCTATGCAGGCGTGCCCTGGCACTGTTGCTGCTCTACAAGGATGTATCAGGGTGGCGGACTGTTCTGACTGGCACCCATCCGTGCTGCAGTAGCTAAGTGCAAGGAAGAGACGCCATAGGGTCTGCGGCAGCCAGAGCAAGGAAAGACCTTTGTCCCCATGTGTCTTCATCATATAGTTAATGCTGGACCTGAGGTTGTGCCCCCACGTGTGCTAATATCCAGCTAAAATCATTAGAGGTTGCGGATTTATTTCCTTGGACATTCTTTGCCTTGGCTTTGTTTGGTAAAGGCCTACAGCTGAAAGTTTCACAAATATGAGCTGCAACTTTGGCTTAAACTAAGGGTTTATCTACACAAGGAAGGTAGCGTGCAGGGAGTGAGGGTGTGAATTTAAAGAGCATGAGCTACTCTGTGAGGACACTCTTAATGGTCACTGAGGCTTGGTCTACACTAGACCAGGCAAGTCAGCTTATGGTACGCCATCCAGTTACACAAAACATGTGGTCGGATTCAGTTTACCAGAAGCCGATCCACCATGGCCAACGGGAGCACACGCTCCTGTCGGCTTCCCTTACTCTCATACTCACAGAATGAGGAGTACAGGATGCCAGCAGGGGCTGCGCTCAGCCTTCGATTTGGGGGGTATACACTAGACCCACTAAATCCAACGCTCAAAGATCGACCTCCAGAGAGTCGACCTTCTCCGCAGTGTAGACGGATCCTTAGTGCACACTAAGGAGAGTCCACATGCGGCGTTAATGCAGAGTCGCTGATGCCCACTTGCAATAGCTATTGTGGGTTTCTTCCCATGCCAACAAGCTCTAAATCTACATTTAGGCTCCTAAGAGTTGGGTTTTTCAAAACACCTAAGTGATTTAGGAGCCCAACCCCCTACGAAGTCATGGAAGCGCTTTTGAAAAATCTCAGGTTTACGCACCTAAATATGGATTTAGGAGTCTAACTTTTGGCTCCTATTTTTTAAATAATTGGTGCTAATGTCACGGCATCATCGATTTGCAGTGAAACTGAGTGGTGAAGTCCTCCAGCAAAAGTGTGAATGGGAAACTGCATGGTTTGCTGGGGAAGTAGTGTTATGGAAAATAACTCACAGGAATGCAGCTGCATCCTTCAAACCGTGGACTTGATTCTGTCTCCAGTTCACCAGTGAAAATCTAGAGTTACCATAGTGGCCTTAATTATATTTCTCCAGGGTAAATGAAAACAGACTCTGGTGTTGAGGCTTAGCTGCTTGATACAGCATTTAAATGGCCAAAAAAGTGACGAAGTGATCACCCCGTTCTATTTAGGGCATGACTGGAATTTGAAGCTAGGCTTTCTCGTGGAAAAGAGAAATGAGGATCCAAAACTTAGCCCCAATGATTATTATTTATTTTTAGTGGTTTGTGCCTAAAAATCATGAATGAGGTAGTTTTTGCTGAAAAAAGGACAAACAGTAGAACTAAACTCCAACCGGATCCAGTGTAAAATGTCTGATACATTAACTGGGGAAGTCCGTCCTCGAGCTGCCTAGAAGGTTTCCCATGAAACAACCCAACCTGCGTCAAAAAATGAAAAATAAAATTCACGGGTGCCTTTGGGTGAAGCAACATCACCGCACTCTGCTCAGCTCTGGCATCTTCCGAGGTCAAGGCCTAAGCACGGTAAAGGGCTGATCTCCCGGTCCGAGCCAAATTCCACAGGGACTAAAGGATTAAGCGAAGCGAAGCTTTTCAGCACAGTGCCTGAGAAGATTACCTTAACGAGGCGGAGCTGAAAATTGCCCTGATTTCAGGCTGTCTGGCTGCATTAAATTATATCGCCAAGAGCAAATGTCAAGGGTGTAAGCTGCATTTGGGGGGCGGAGGGGGGAGAAGAGGAGCCAAATGATATGAGGAAGGGTGATAAAGAGATGTTTAGAAACAAAATATTTTCATATTTTTTCAAGCTAGGACTTGGAAGTTTTGCGAGTTAGCTCATTACATCTGAAGTCTGGTTTGCAATTGACTCCACTGCCGACTTTCTATTTCCATATCTTACTAAAACTATTTGCATCCTATGGAATGCAGCAACTGACACCCTCATCCTTCACTTACATCTCTCTTCTAGTCCTCCATGCTTTTCCCGCGCCTGCTATTTTAGCTGGCAAGTGCTTTCCTTTCAACCTCTGTTGTTTTAGCATTCCTTCTGAGACTACCCAGAGGTGGTCTGGTGGAACCCTATGCTGATTCTCCACTCCCACCCGATCCCCTTTATTTATTGTCCAGACGTAGTAGTACAAAAAACAAACGCTGGACTATTTACATCATCGCTTCGCTGGAGTAGGCTGATCGTAAGCGGTGGCAGAGAGAACATAGGAGAGGTGCCATGTCATGAAGCAGCCTTCTTTCCAGATGGTGAGCATGTCAGTAAGCAATACGGTATTAGCCCAGAAAGTGCTGGCGAGGAGACTGGGGCCTTCTTCATAGCAAAGCTATAATGGCTCACTAATCCTTGTCTTAGCTGACAGCTCTTGGGCCTAGTTAGATGTTGACATCATGTTTTCCCACACTAATAGGAGCAAGGCAGTGCATAGCAGGTGCTGTTTTCATGGGATACCCTTCTACAGGTTGAACCTCTCTAGTCTGGCACTCTTTGGTCCGGTATGCTTTTAGTTAGCAGGATGTCCACTTAGCACGGGTGTGGCCAAGTTTCCTGCGGCCCCATAAAGTTTTTTTTACAGCCCTAACTCCTGGCTGTCAGTGTTCCATGCTGTTATTTAGCTCTAATTTACCCCTTAATGTCTTCTAAGAGCCCAGCGAGCAATGGAAGTATTGGTAATGCTGCTAGACAATATTAACCTGCCCTGGATCGGCAAATTCTCTGGTTCGGTACTAGTTAGGTCCCAAGGATGCCGGATTAGAGAGGTTCAACCTGTATTAGTATCTGCCACTGCATAAGGATTGTGGTACCATGGCATCTTTTAACAGCAGGGATATTGCTGGCACAAGGGTGGGGAACGCAATGTGTCAATTTTTTGTAACGGGGGTCCCACCATGTTTTGTGTTTGATAAAAACTTGGAAAAGGTTTTAAAGTGACAGAGGAGTCAAGCCTTTCCTGTGAGTTTGAATCCATGCTCACTCTTTCTGGAGACTCAGAAATGAGGTGAACTATTTTTTTCTGCTAAGTGTTCCCTGGGTTTAGAGATTTTTTCAGAAAAAAAAAGCAGTCTAGACAGGGTTCTTTCGAAAAAAAGCCCCTTTTTCGAAAGAACCCTTATTCCTGAAAAAATGAGGTTTACAGGGTTCTTTTGAAATAGGTTTTTTTTTGAAGAATCCCGACTAGACTGCTTTTTTTGGGAAATCTCTTCCGAAAAAGCGATCATAAGAGATTATGCAAATGAAGCACAAGATTTGTAAATCTGCTTCATTTGCATTTTCGAATTCTATCATTTGCATTCCTCTTTCGAAAGAGGAAATGAAGTCTGGATGCACGCTAAGCGTGTGGGTTACACCTGAACAAAAGAGGGAAAGTACCATCAAATGGAGCTGGCTTGTAATGAACTTTCATTCGCTTTTTTCCATATCACCTCCCAACTCATGATGTGCCTTGCGTCACAACCTCTCCCCCCGCTTTGAAACCAGCCTGTAGGAAGAAATGGTTAAGGAAGGGTATGTTAATACCTGTATATGGGGTCCATGAAAAAGGGGGATGGCTTCGCATAATGCAGGGACGGCTGCTGCGGCAGCTGAGCCTGCGACATCTTGGGTAGTACGTCGCTGGCCATGAGCTTCCGTTCCCCATAGATGTGGTTCTTCCGGGGCTCCCGCCCTCCATTCTGGCTGGCTCGGATGCGGTTGCCGATGCTTAGATCCAGTGGCTGCTCCTCCCCAGAAGACGGGGCTGGCAAGACCTTGGGGGGTGGCAAGATTGGCTTCATCTCTTTGGGTTTGGTGGTGAGATCGAAGGGCGACTCTGCGCTGGTGCTCCCCACTTTGTGAAGGTCCCGAGGTGACTTTGGTTCTGCCTTGACCAGCAAGTTGTGATTGAGGGTCCGGTCCGCGAAAGGATACAGGGAATGGGGGAAATTGGGGAGGAACTGAAAGGGGAACATGGAGTGGTATGGGAGGGAGCCGATCTTCTTCTCCTGCATCCCCATAAAGCCGGGGCCGAAATATTTCTCGGCAATAGAGGCGATCGCTTTTATCGAGTCATTGGCTGCCCCCGTCGTGGGGAGCAGCTGCTCCTCGGGGGGAGGGAAGAAGGAGTGCTGTGAATAGAAAAGGGGAAGCTCGCTCACGTTGTTGGTGGAGCCGGCGGGCGCGGAACTGCTGACAAAATCGGGCTTGCTCTCCGCCTGTTTGCTTTTGTCTTTCCCCTTGTCCCGGTCGCTCTCCGCGTCGCTCTCCAGGTCAGAGCCAGTCCCGGTGGTGGTCTCAAGGTCCGTGCCCGTGGTGGTGTTGACGTCCTCGAAGTCGCTCCCGTCGGACAGGTCGCTGTTCCTGGCTTTTAGCTTGTCCAGGTAGGAGTTTTCCAGGCTGCTTTCAAATTTCTCCTCCCCGGAGACAGGCGGGTTACTGTTGCTGATGGCGGAAATCAATGGCAGGGCCGGGTTTCCCAGGGGGCTGGGAAGCTTTGCGTCTTGAGTGTGGTTGAGGGGGCTCTTGAGCAGCGGGGTGGGAGGTAACAGAGGAGGCCTGGGGTATAGGGAGGGAGGAAAAATCCCTGGGAACCCTGGAGTAAGGGCTGGAAAAGCTGGGGGAGCAGGGGAGAATGGGATACCCCCGGGGTGAGGCCGGGATGGGAAGTAATCATTGAACCCCAGGCTGGCATGGTTGAGGTTGGGGGAGGGTTTGGATTTGTCCATCATGGAGGTGGGCGTTAAAGGTAGGCCCGGGGCAAAAATCCCCCCGGGGTTGTAATGGTTCTTGCCCTCGCAGAAGCGCCGGTGCTTGTTGAGAGAGGAGGTAGTGCTGAACATCTGGCCGCAGTCCTTGCATTTGATCTGGGTGCGACAGTCCGCATGCATCCGCTTGTGGCGGCAGAGGTTGGAGAACTGTGTGTAGGATTTGTGGCAGACCTCACCTAACGCATCAACAGAAACCAAACAACAAAGCCAATATGAAATTAATATGAAATTGCTTCCCTCCTGGAATGCTGAGCTATGCTGGGGCGCCTCTCCCCGCTCTTCATCCCACCTCGCCCCCTTTGTCCCACAGAGTGAAGGAAATGAGGAGCCCCGCCTTTTGGTGTAAGTCACGGCTCTATTTCCTCTGCCGCAGACTCTCTGTGCGACCTTAGGCAAGTCACTTAACATTCCTGGCATGTCAGCTCTCCATTTATAAAAGAGGGGGCTGTCTCTTACTGTGTGTTTGTACAGCTCCCAGCACAGCAGGCTGGACTGGTGGTGGACACGTGGAAAGGTTACTGTAATACAAGTGATAAATAATAACCGGCACATTTCCCTGTGAAAAAGCCCCAGTGGACGCAAATCTCAGCTCGCAGCAAATCTTCAGAAACCTGATATAATGTGCAATTCTAGCTCAAGGACTTTTATTATTATTATTTTAAATAAAGATAATCATGCACTTTAATCATAATATCTATTTATATTAGCAAGCCTGCTTTCCTCATCGTCTGGCATGGCAGGAAACATTCAAGGCTGAAGGGAGAAGAACGTTGCCTCATTTAATCAAATCTATCTCTTTTTAAAAAAATGCCATTAATAGTAAGTTACCGCTCCACGGGGATGTTCTATAAATATTTCTCAAACCAGGGCTCAGCCTCAGCTAGGAAGAAGGCAAGCTCTTGTGTTTGTTAAATTAATAAGGGCACCCTTGCAGTGGCAGAGTTAATGCTCGGCAGCATTTTCCATGCAGGCTGCTAAATACCAGGCGTTCAGGATGCTAAATATCAGGTGACAACTTTTACGTGGCAGGATTTTGTCCCCGATGGGCCAGGCAAGGGGGTTCTCAGGAAACAAGAATCAAACTCAACCCAAACTTTCAGAAATCCAAAGAAGTTTAATTTTTTTCCCCCGGTGCTCCTTCCGCACTTACTACGAGATGGCCTGGCACTTCTATTTCACCTCCAAAGCGGTAAGGTGAGATTCACCCCTTGTGCCGAATGTCAGCACAAGTCCTACCCCTCTCCCATTCACCTAAAGTGGCGTCCTTTGGCTTGGCCCTTTGCACGGGGATACATTTCACCTGGTAGTGAACACAGGCTTTCACTGATTTCACAAGAGAGTTGTTATTATCACCATTTCACAAAGCAGAGCAAGGTTCAGTGAATTACATAAGACAGTAGCCAAGCAAGAATAGAAGCCGGATGCCCTGACACCCAGTCCTGTGGCTTACGGATGAAGCAATACTTCCTCCTATGCAAGAGGCCCCTATGCCTGGGTTAAAAGTGAAACCTTTGCTGCAATTTATTATCCTCCTGGTTTACATCGGGACAGGAATGGAAGTATCTAAACATGGCCAGGGGAGCTGTTCTAATACTATTTCCACCCCAGACACCTCCAAACCCGTTCACAGATTTGGCATGGGGACTCCCCCCCCAAAGGGGAGAAGAATCTCACAGGAGCAGACTAGCTCTCCTTGGTGACAGTATTGCTAGAAGATCTGTTTTTCCTCATGGTATTTTAACACTCATGCTTCTGGCCCTGCATGCAGCTCAGGAGAGCAGAGACATTGCCGAATGCAAAGGGGAAATAGCAATCAAGCATTTTTTTAAGATCCAAAGAGATGTAAAAGCCAAATGATGGTTGTTTGATCTAACTTGTTCGGTCCATCCCTAATTTCCAGCATTCACACCTTAACCTGTGGCAGCCTGTTCTTGTGTAGACAGAAGGATTGTGGTTCTAGACAGAAGGATTGTGGTTCTCTGACACTTTCAAAGGAGGATTTTTGGTTGGTTGGTTTTATTGTTTTTTTAACATGTCCTTGGTTTTAATGGGTATTTCAAGAAGGGAAATGAATCCTCAGCTATTTTCCATGAGGGTAAGTGTGAAAACAATTATGGGTTTGCTGTATTTATGCCTGAATTTGTACAGGGGGATCTGCCAGCGTCTGCAAAACACAGAAATCGCAAGGACTTGCTCTGTGTTCTTATGGTTACAGAGCCCCGGAGACATGCCTCAGGCAGCCTCAGAAGGATGAAGGGCCTCCCATACGTTAGGGTTGCGTCCACACTACCAAGTTGTGTGGACAAAACTTACGTCAACACCTAAACGTCAATAAAGTACAAATCGCCAGAAGGTGTTTACATTTGCTCTCTTTGTTAACAGAACATGTCCACACTGGGGTGGGGGAGGCACCATCATTGACAGCAATGCACGCTGGGTATGTATCCCACCGGGCAGTGTTGTGGGAAGGCAGAGCTGATCCCTTCCTTTCTTGGGATTCCCTCGAGTTCTCCCACAGTCTCCTCAGCTGCCGGGAGAGGCCTCATGAGTAGAAAAGCAGCACAGCAATCTGTCCCCCGGCCCCGCAGCAGCGGTCTGCCCGCTGCTGGGTCCCTAGTACAGGACAGAACAGGAGCATTCCAATGATTTGCTCTTTGTTTGTTCCCCAAACGGAGCAGCTCACTCAGCTGTCAGATATTTCCAGGAGCTTTGAAAGAGGAGGGGGGCAAATGCCTGCAGGGCAGCAGAGATCACAAAACACTGAGCAGAGCCAGCACGGAAGGCATTGTGGGGTTCTGGCAGAAGCCAGTTCTCTTGACAAAACAAAGCACAATGTCTATACTGGCTCTTTGTCGACAATAATGGGAGGGGAAAAGAAAAATGTCTCTCACAGAGGTGGGAGTTTTTTGCACTAAAACTGGGTGTTTTTCCTGATAAAAGTGGTGTTGCAGTGTGAACACTCTCACGGTTTGTTGCCAAAAGGCAGTTTTTGGAGACAAAATGTAGTAGCGTTGACATATCCAAAGTGTTGCAGAAAGTAGGCCAAGGTAAGGATGGAGCTTCCAGCCTTAACTCTGAGTTTCTTGGCGTTGACAGTTGCATCTGTTTGACTCTATAATTCTAGAGTGCAGGAGTGTTTCTCCCTGCATGCTTGTGTATTTGCAAAGAGAGTGTCTGTAGGCCTCGGAGAATGTTTGCATGTATTCAAGAGAGCATGTATATAGGTCTGTGTGAACACAAGTGTTTCCATGTGTGTGAATTTATAACTCCCTCTCAAATTACTAATAATTTTTGGAGAAATGTCACATTTTTGGATTTATTGAAAAGATGTTTGTATATTTTTCTTTCCAGTGGAAAATTACCCCCTTTCTAATTTTAACTATGTCTCCCTTTGTGTGTGCCAAAAGATGTTATATTGTGGCTTGGAAAAGATATAAAAATTCATAATAAATAGCTAATCTACTTTAGTAAATTACATCAGAAGAGAATGCAATTTTTTGTAAACATTCGTTGGCTGAACATTGGGTTTGTGGGTGAGCCGTATCCCTATGGTAAATAAGTTTAATAATGCAAATAAACAAGCAAAGTATAATCATCTCATGCAGAAAAAAATAGATGGAAAGATGAAGGGTAATATTAAAAATAAGTTCATCCGAAGAAAGGGATTATTGGTTTTTTTCATTCCTCCATGCCCGAAAGAATCTTTGCAACACCCTCATGGTTATGCAGCACAAGCAACAGTGTGCTGGAAAGGAGACCAGATCTTATTTCATCATTCCAATACCAAAGGAGGGCTTAAAAATACTTGTTTCAAAGCCCAGAGGTGCAGTGATTTTGGAAATTCACATGGAATCATCTCACTTAATGTTCTGGGTTTTATAGTTATAAAAGCACCCAAACCGACTTGCTTTATTATTCAGGTGCAATGGTGCAAATACTTTCTGTTAAACAGAAAGAAAAACGTTTTCCAGGGAACTCTGTGGCCCCAAGAGTTTGTAAAGCCTAGTCAGGAAGTGCCCCAACACCCATGGACATTTTTTACTTTTGACCCCGTTAACCGATTCAGTATGGGTACGTCTACACTGCACGCTTATTTTGAAATAAATTATTCCAGAATAGTTATTCCGAAACAGCTTATTTCAAACTAGCATGTCTACAGTGCAGGGAAGCCTCAAAATGAGTCCGAGGCAGGCTTCCCTAATATAGACGTGCTATCTCGATGTAGAGCCCCACAAGGCACTGGGGAGGAATAACTTAGAATGACCCTGGTGAGGGGCTATTTCGAAATAGCAGCAGTGGAGTGACTACACACACCTTATTTCGAAATAGCTATTTCAGAATAGGCGTTATTCCTCATAGAATGAAGCAGCTCATTATTTCGAAATTATTCCGAAAAACTGAATGGCTGTGTAGCTGCTTGCATTGTTATACTGAAATAATGCTAGTTATCTCGAAATAACGGTGCAGTGTAGATGCACCCTATCAACACGAATCTCCACTTGTCACCAGTGTTCCCTGCAAGCTGAGGGCTTGGGTGGCCACCCAGGAGAGATTCAAATGCTGCCCAGCCAATTAGCAGAGTGTCCATAGTGCCCACAGCATGTGTTTCTATGGGTGGTGCACAGCCGCACATGCCTCAGTGCACATAACAAAATGCATTCCGCACATGGATGGAAAAAATTAGAGGGAACATTGCTTGTCACACATGACCTGGGTAGACTTGTTTTCAAGTTATTTCAAACCTTGATATGGATGAGAACACTTTCCCCATCATTGCTTTGATTCAAGAGTGAAGACCTTGTTGGAAGAAACTGTTCATTTCAACACAGAAATATTATGAGCTTCAAAGTCTCTCTTTTTCATGTGCCAGTTGGCATGAGATGCTACATGAAAGATCACATCATCATCTCTCTAGTCAGCAAAATGAATCACAACAGTATTTTGTATTTCCCTACTGATGCCCGTCGGATTATCTCAGTGCACATGAATGAACGTCGCTTCACTCCTACCCTTGTGCACTCTTCCCATTTGGAGATACGGAGGCACAGAAAAGTTCACTGGGTTTTCATGATGTTACACATGGGTGGGCAATAAGTGGTTTATGGGCCAGATATAGTTCACCAGGGTTGGCCACAGGTATGGTCACAGGTACAGCCACTTGCAGCACCCATTGGCCGCGGAACATTGTTTCTGGCCAATGGGAGCTGCCGGAAACAGCACGGACTGAGATACCACTTTCTGAAGTTCCCGTTAGTCAGGAATGACAATTGGCAGACAATGGACGCTGCAAGCGGCCATATCTGCAGCCATGCAGGTAAATAAAATACCAGCAGCCCACCAGGGGCAAACTGCATCTGGCTTTTTGTCCACCCCAATGTAACATGCAGCTTCCGCCTCAAAGCCAGGAACTGAACAAGAGATCCTGTTTTGTGCTTTAACTACGTAACCCCCCTTTTCGGAGAGATGCCACATGCCAATGCCCGGAGCACTTCATGCACCTTTCTAGGTCTGTCGAATACACCTTCCGGCGCAATTACCCAGGTGCAATGGGTAACTATGTCAATTTTTTGAAAAACCCAAAAGCAGTAAGAAAATCAGTTAAGAGCTTGCAAGCATTCCCAGGTTAATGATCTAGTGATCCCTTTGGATCTCTTCCAGCTCATCTGAGGAAATGGGTTTTGCCCACGAAAGCTCATGATACAATATATATTTCTGTTAGTCTCTAAGGCTATGTCTACACAGCAACATTATTTCGAAATAACATAGTCGAATAAAATGTCGAAATACCGTCAAGCTGGAGGACTTCTTACTCTGACTCCTATAACTTTCACTGTACGAGGAGTAGGGGAAGTCGGAGGAAGAGTGCTCTGTTTCAAAATAAGTGCTGTGTAGATAGCACCAAAACTCGAAATAAGCTATTTTGCAATGACCTACACAATTGACGTAGCTCAGTTTGTGTAGCTTATTTTGAGTTAAGCCCTGCAGTGTAGACACGGCCTCCTGATGCAGCTAATTTGCCATTTAAATGGTGGCCGAGTATTGTCTAGATTAAAGGCTTCATGAATAAAGAAGAAAAAAAAACCTCCCTGCTTTTTAAAGTGTCTTATTTCTACTATCTGCTGCTTTCCTAAATTCTTCACACTGGGCATGTGATTTGAAGCCCCCAGAAACACATTTCTATCAGGCTATCTATTTATGTCACCCACAGGAACATTTGAAAGAGAGAGAGAGAAAGAAAAGATATGAGAAAATGGCATCCCTGGGACTGCTGAGCAACTCAGCTTTTAACTTGTCAAGAAAGTCAAAAACTGCCACGAATGTTTACTGAAAAAACAAGGCGCATGCAAAAAAAAAAAAATTGCTGGGGAATTTCATCTTGTGCTCTGACCTATAAAATTACAGCGGCTGCTCGACAGAGGTACAGCCCGTGCCGGGGGCCCCCCTCAGGATATGTGCAATTAGAGCAAAAGCCAGAGCGCTGTGATGGCCGTGACAACTTACATATGAAAGGTTTGACAGTGCTGTGAATGTGCTTGTGTTGTTTGAGGCCAGACGAGGTGGCAAAGGTTTTGCCGCAGTCCGGGCAGGCGTGGGCTCGCGCACCAACGTGCTGGGAACGGATGTGCCGCTGGAGGTTGCTAGGGTCAGTAAACACCTGAGAAAACGAGAACAGAGAAAAGGCTTTGAGGGGACCCAGACCGACGGGGAGTGGGAGGAAGCAGCGGTGGGAGGGTTGGCTGACAACTGTTGTTTGTCGTAAGCGTGGTCCGGATTAAGAGATGCTGAGTTCAACACTGCAGGGTTTTCTCCTTGCTCGGCAAAGAGATAACAGCTACAATCCGTGCTGACTTGTATCAGGCAAATCTGTTGGCACCCGACTCCTCTACGGTATACCCGAGTTTATGAATAGTTTTGCTTCTGAACAGCTCAGTCTATCTGCCTGACAACACACATGCTTCACGGGGCTCTCCTGAAATCTAGAGAGCCTCGTGATGCTGGGGAAAGGGCTATGGGAATGGCTGCTTGCTGGTGGATCGGGTCCCACATCCAAGTTTACAGGCTGAGGAGTCTGTTCTTTGCTTCCTGTTACTCATACTACCTTATTCTGAATAAGGGTTACAATTGTCATGCCTACAGGCCAGGGGTGGGCAATAATTTTTGCAGGGGGGGCCACTTAATGAATTTTGGTACATGGTCACAGGCTGGCTCCACCCTCGGAAGGGGCGGGGCCTGGGGAGGAAGGGGAGGGGCTAGGGACTAGCCTCCCCCCAGAGGTGTGTGGGCCAGAGGCTTTGAATTAAAAACACCACTCCTGGCCCCACCACTACTGCAGCTGCCTGGAGTTGCTGCAGCTGCTTAAAAAGGCTCATGGCTCCAGCCCCTACCAGGGTACAGCAGCGACCGGCAGCCAGGAGTCATTTAAGTAGGATCCTGCTGCCTGAACTACTGTCTGGAAATTCGGAGGCATGGGCAGCAGAATATAAATAGAAAGTGGCCAGATGCAGTCCAGGGGCCGGACCAAAGTGTCAGGTGGGCCGGATCCGGCCCCCAGGCCACATCTTGCTGAGCACCTGCTCAAGACAGTAAAACCATGCCGACAGCCACCGCGTTTGATTATTGCCGCAGCGTCATTTCTCCCGCTCACCAGGTCTTTTCCTGGATGGCGCTGGGAAACCCGCGCTGCATAAGGGCCTGAACCATACCTTCACACAGTTTTCACATTCAAATCGCTTGCCACTGTCATGTGACATCTGGTGACGAATCAGGTTCGATTTCCAGTTGAAAGCCTTTGGACATTGGTCACACTTGTACTCCCTCTCCTCCGTGTGGATTATCATGTGCTGCTCCAGGCTAGGAAAGAAAGACAGGCACAGAGCAGAGAATTCAGGCATTCAGCCACAGTCAGAGAGCTAATGAATAACGTAGTCCTTGACCGGTTCTAATTTAGGGACAGCCCAATCGTACCTCCAATTTAGAGACACTTGCTGACAATGGAGCTACAGTGACCACAATCCTGTCTCACGCATGGTTCTTTAGGGCCTCCGTACCAAGGAGATTTTAGAAAGACAATGGTGATTAAAGATGGTGACAGAGAAACAGGTTGATAAGCCATTGCTTTTTTTTTTCAGAACTAACGAGCTGAGATGGTGCTTCTCACATCACATGACTTCAAAATCTTTTAAAATAAAGTGGCCAGCAGGTTAACAATCAAGGCTGTGTCTAGGGAAATGTTCTTTTTTTTTTCTTTTGGCATTTCATTTCACATTTGAAAACAGGCCCATTCTACCCTCTAAAATTTGTTACGTTTCAAGAATTTCCTCCCTCAAAAGTGGGCTCCATTTAGCTTGAAAAAGAGAGAAAATGGACCCCCAGTCCCGCAGGACCATGAGGGGAAAAAACCTACAGGGGACAGAGACTCCTGAAGTTCCGGCAAGGAAAGACGAGCTATTCGCTATGGCTGCTGACTCGATCCTGTTGCCATTTTCATGGGCACAAAGCCCATCACTCTGCAGAACACTGGGGACTCCGCATTTGAAAGAAATGTGATAAGGTGCAAACACATTTCACTTTTAAATGTCAGACATCTTTTATGACTTAACTCGGCGATTTCAACTTCTGCCAACTGGCAGCGCGTCTCAAACCAGGCCCGATGATGGCCAGCCGAAGTGGCTGCTGGAAGACAGCCATTACACAGATAGCTTTTCAGAGCAAGCCGTAGGTTGCTATATTTCCCCCATGCCAAAATATTCTGTCTGCCTTTTCATCTTGAGTGTATGTGTCAGCAAGCAACTCTCCTGCTGAGCCAGCAAACCAGGGGGTGACAGTAAAGGGAAGCCACTGGGATGGGCAGTGGGATGGGTAAGAAGGGCAGGAAATTCCTCCTCCGAGGATGAACATATAGTGTGGTAAAGAAGATTTACCCCATTAGCAATTCAAGTGCCAAAAAAGCTGGAAGTTGTTCACCCTGGAAATCCTGTGATCCCGAGAAAGGAGGAACATTTGTAACTCACATTGGCTTCCAATACAGATCACTGGGAGTAGCAGATACTCAACCATATAGAGAAATTCCACAGAACTGTTAAAATCCATTGAAATTTAATAGAAAATGTAATCCTCTCGATAGGTTTTTAAAAATTGTCCCTATAAACATTTAACGTGGATATTCAATTCTATATTATATTCTACAGGACAGTTCAAAACCCGCTAGAAAGGTTCTGTCTGTCTGTTATATTCCATAGACCCTATTCTATAAAGGTACGACATCTCAGGATTAGGCCGTATGGCTGGGATTTCGACATGAGCATTAGGGAGTTAAGAACCCAGGAATTAGGTACTTAACTCCCTAAGGCCTAGTGTAAACCCTGACAATGATCTAATCTATGTCACTTCAGCGACGCAACTAGTGTATCTGAAGTTGACGTATTTACGGCGGCATCTTGCATGCAGTAAGGTCGGCAGGGGCTGCTCTCCTGTCAGTGCCATCCTGGTACAGGACCGGCTTTGATGGGAGAGTGCTCAGAAATTGATTTATCGTGTCTGGGCAGACACGATAAATCAACGGCCGGTGTATCAATCACTGAAGCATCATTCCCAGCACGGTGGAGACAAGTCCTTAGTTTCTTTCGCCACTCCCAGCCAAAACTGAAAATTGAAATATTCGAATATCTGTGACATGACGGCATTTGCGGGTTCACAAGTTATGACAACTCTGCATGTTGCTGTTTCTGCACGCCACCTCCGGTGCTTGGCTAGATTTCCTTCTGGCGGCTAACCATTTCTGATGAACCAAGGCAGTTTAAAATCTCCCTGCTCCATGGGACATCCTCTCTTTTCCCTTCAAATTCTGATTGCTAATCGTCACAAGCAAAACACTTGCTGTTGACTTGCTGTTATTGATGAAGAATAATCACCCATTCTGATAAAGGAAGTAGGTTCACCCATGAAGTGATATTATTTTCCTGTGGTTAGTCGTGATTTATGAGTTTATTTTGAGGAAAATATGGACAACTAAACTCAATATTTACAGGAAAATATCTAGTGAGATTAGCACATCTGTTTACCTCGTCATCTGCTAAGTGCTCAATTTCGGCTGTCTACTGATATTCTTGATTTGATCTCTATTACGTTCCAAGAATGATTAGGCAAACTAGGTGTATTGACTGGATTTATTCAGCTGCATTAGCGGCAGTTCTCTCTCTCTATGAATAAAGGGCAATGTTCAGATTTGCTGGGGACCAAACAAAATTGGTAGTTTCCAACTGAAGTGGCATTACATTTAATCTATGCATGAAATTACATTTTTGGGAAAGGGAATTGTAACTAAGTTTAACTGGGCAGAGGATTTTTAAGTTTTTTTAAAGGTGACCAGTTTAATGCACACATAGGCACTCTGCAATTGCCACATTTTCATTAAAACCTTCCCGGTAAAATTCATTATAAAAGCTGATACTACTAAAGAGAAGAGACTAAACTGAGCTTTATCATTCATTCTCCCCTTTCCCCCAGTGAGTTATTTCTCATTCACTTCAGAAAGGATTGGAAAGCAGAAAATATTTGTAAAGAAAATTTTCACTAAATATATTTTAACAAAGATTTTGTTGTGATGGAAATTTTTGGATCACCTCTGTAAGACGGGCAATGCTGTAACCCTACTGCCATGTTTCTCTGGCACAGAACCTCATCCCCTTGACTTCAGTGGTGAAGGAACGGGCCCTGTTGGTATGCTCTTTTCAAATGGTCGTCATGCCTGGTTGACAGAACTGACCACTTCTGCTTAGCTACTGAACCAGCACATCAGAATGAGGACTGGGACCTTCATACTAGCCCTGCCAATGTGCCTCGGTCTAGACCTGAAAAGAGGGAGGTGGAATTCAGACACCATGTCTGGTCCAGCTTCCTGCTGAGGTGGCCAACAATCAGAGCCAATTATCAGGATGGATCTTCTGCGGAGGAGTGAAAATCGAAAATGTACCATGACAGGGGAACCTAAGTCATGAACTGAGACCACAAACTCAACATCAGTTGCCTGATTGAAAGTGATTTTCTGAAAACAACCAGTCGGAGCCATATGCAGAACCATAGAATCTCAGCGCTGGAAGAGACCTCAGGAGGACATCAAGTCCAATCCCTGGCCCAAAGCAGGACCAACCCCAACTCAATCATCCCAGCCAGGGCTTTGTCAAACCAGGACTAAAAAACCTCTACGGATGGAGATTCCACCACGTCCTGAGGGAACCCACCCTAGTGCTTCCCCACCCTTCTAGAGAAAGAGTTTTTCCTAATATCCATAAGAACATAAGAATGGCCATAATGGGTCAGACCAAAGGTCCATCCAGCCCAGTATCCTGTCTGCCGACAGTGGCTAATGCCAGGTGTCCCAGAGGGAGTGAATCGAACAGGTAATGATCAAGCGATCTCTCTCCTGCCATCCATCTCCACCTCTGACAAACAGAATCTAGGGACACCATTCCTTACTCATACTGGCTAATAGCCATTTATGGACTTAACCTCCATGAATTTATCTAGTTCTCTTTTAAACCCTGTTATAGTCCTAGCCTTCACAACCTCCTCAGGCAAGGAGTTCCACAGGTTGATTATGCGCTGTGTGAAGAACTTCCTTCTAGGTTCCAACCTAGACTTCCCCCACTGTAACCTGAGACCATTGCTCCTCGTTCTGCCGTCCGTCACTATGAGAACAGCCTCTTTCCATCCTCTTTGGAACCCCCCTTCAGGTAGTTGAAGGCTGCTACCAAATCCCCCCCCTCACTCTTCTCTTTTGCAGACTAAATAAGCCCAAATCCCTCAGGATGGTGGCCTACAGCTGAAAAGCCATGATCTACTACCACTCCTGCTCCCCCTAGATCCATGCACTTAAAAGTCATATTTTGTGTTAGGATAATTTCTTCTACTTTTCCACGTCCCACACGAGTTTCTGTGGCCTCAGCAATACCTGTATTTATTGGGGAACATTCTCTCACAGTCTTTGCACTCGTAGACCTGGCCATCGCTTTTAGCCCTTCCTGTTTGATCTCCTCATTCAGCGTCTCATACAGCGAGCCGACAGAGTTGCAGGCGTATTTCTTGTGTCGCCGCAGGTCCAGCTTCGACTGGAAGAGTTCATCGCAGTCCTCACAGCGAAACGTGGGCTCTTCTACAACCAGAAAGACAAAAGAGGCCTGTTGAGGAAAGTCTGAACAATGTCAACTCTTTGGAGCCACAATTTCGCCTGGGAATAAAACGACGGGCACTGCACATAGCCCGAACAGAGCGTGTTTGAACGCTGCCGATACTGGGCTGGGGCAGTGAATATCAAACATGAATGGTGCAAATACAACCATCAAACAACCTAAAAAGCCTGTGGCTTTCCGCATGCTCTGTGCTACAGAAAAGTGCCTTGACCAGCAGCAATTTGAACACCCTGTCTGCTTTTTGTCCTCAACTCTGCTGGGGCTTTTTGCTGACACTGACAGGAGTTACTGGATTTACATAGTGTTGGGGCTTGGGGTTGTTTTATTTTATTTTGGCAATTACATGGTTTCTAAAATACAAATAACGTTGCGGCTGTTTCCTCAAATGGGCCTGCCAAGAGGTGGGGAGGAAAGTTTTGCAAACCAGAAGGATTCTCATCTCAAAAGGAACCCTGTAAAAAGATAATATATTTATGCTAGGAAAAGCTCCTTTACTTTAAGGCAACCTGGAGAACATGGTTTTCAAGGGATTGCCTTCCCCACCAAACCTCTAAGCTTGCTATGTGGCAGCCACAGTGCACTATGAAGCAGGAGGGGTTCGAAACCATAGCATCATGCAGTGAAGAAAAAGAAGCCAAATTCTTTGTTAAAACAAAAAAAGATCTAATGCACATAATAAATTATTGTAGTCAAGGTCAAACAAATTAAAAAGAGGGCAGCTATTATTAAGTTTACAAGGCAGCATCCTGACTATAGTGCCAAGTCAAACAATCAGCTCAGAGCTGTAAATTTTCCAGGAGAACGACTTCTGTGAGGGAGTTGGGACAATCCAGGGTTTCTCCACCCAGCAGTCAGCCTGAAACAGAAGCTTTTGAATTACCATTTAGTCTCCTTCTGCCGGATTTCCCCCTTCCCCTCTCTCAGCCCCGCTCCATTTCTGAAAGCCTTCTTTACACTTCACGTTTCATTCTTGCACGTTAATAGCGTTACTGCATATGTAAAGCCTGTAGCAAGACTGATGAACTCAAGAGGCGTAATACAAATATTATGTTTAAGAGGGTAGAGCTGGGAGTGAATTCATGATCTTGGCTAATACTGTTAGCTCTGACGGGGATCATTGTACAAAAGGAGGTGAGAGCATAAAAGATGGGATGCAATCCCGTAGCCTTACTCCCCTGTCTGTCGGAGTCTCTGCCTTTTTATCTTTTATCTTTTAACTTTTTACCCTTCTATAAGTTACATGTGCAAATCAGCAAAAATTGCGCATAAAATTTCAGCATCACTTAGTCTTTGTTTTTCAAGGCCCAAATGTAGGTTCGGTATAAATCAGGGGGACCACTTCTGGAGTCAAGATAGTTACACCAAAGAAAGTGAAGTCAGAATAAATTCCATAACTGTCCTTGCTTCCTTATTTGTGATTCAAATATTAATCCTCCTTTCTCATTGTCAGTTACTTCCCAATGCTATGGAATGAAACTAAACAGCATCAATAATAAAGAAGAATCACTACTAACTGCACTTTGTATGCAAAATAATGTTGAGATATTAACTAATCAATTAGCTCTCCCAGCAAGGGTGCTGCTCTGTTTGGACACAGGAGGAAAATGAAACTCTGAGAAGTTAAGTGACTTGCTGAAGATGAGAAGAGGAGATTGGAGGGGGGAAGGGAGAGGCACACAAAGGCAAGCAAGTTAATATTTCCTAAAACCAAAAGTTTCTTCCAAACATTTTTGATCAAATTTTGAAAAACGTGAAAAAGGGCAAGATTAGCGACATTTTCACTTTTTTCTCCTTTGCAAGTACAGGTTGAACCTCTCTAGTCCGGCACTCTCTGGTCCAGCAACATCTGTGGTCCGGCATGATTTTAGTTAGCCGGATGTCCACTGATCATGGGTGTGGCCAAGTTTTCATGGTCCCATAAACTCTGTTTACAGCCACCAGTTCTGACGCTCAGTGTTCTGTGCTGTTATTTAGCTCTAATTCACCCCATATGTCTTCTAAGAGCCCAGTAAGCAGTGGAAGTGTTGGTGATGCTGCTAGACAATATTGACCTCCCATGGTTTGCAAATTCTCTGGTTTGGCACCGGCCAGGTCCTGAGGGAGGCCAGATTAGAGAGGTTCAACTTGTAGCTTAGTTAGATAATATAATATGGGTCTGATTCCTCTGCTACTGATGTGAGCAATGGCCAAAGTACCCTTGGCTTCTGTGGAAGCTGGATTGGGCTTTTTCTAGTTTTTAGGGAAGAAACAATGTTTATTAGAGATCTTCAGAACAGAGCCGACATGTAAGTGACATATTTTGTGTCACTGGGGAGCGAGAATGCTAAACAACGGCAAGAGAAGCTACCCAGATTTACTAGAAGGTTGACAAGGCAATATGAGCAGTAGCACTTATTGTGTTCATTCTGTCACCAAGAAATTGTTTCTTATCAAATAAAATCATGCGTGGATTGAGTTATCAAATTACATTGTCACGTTGTAGGGGATGTGGCAGAATGGTGTTGCTACAAAGTGATTCCAGGCTAAATGTACAACACCATCAGCACACACATCTCTTGGCTCAATTATGTCTTTTCTGGGACAGAGCAGAGCTGGGCAGAAGCACTGGTGTACTCCTGGATAGCATCTCCTGGAGGCTATATCCTTGTCTAATATGCCTACGTTTTTGTTCTGTCTTTGGACTCCAGAGAATCAGGTGAGACAAGACTAGTTTGGGTTGTCTAGCCCTTCCTTCCCCCATCTACATGGTAACTAACATTTCTTCTCTAGAGGTTCCTTGGGCTATGACTACACTACAGAGGTTTTCCGGGGTACTGGAGGTATCCTGGAAAAACTCTGCCACATCCAGGGAAGCCGTCTGCTTTTTTGTATCAGTTTCTGAAAAAGCGGGCATGTTTTTTCAGAAGCCCTTTTTTTTCTCATTTTATGAGGAATAAGGGCTCTTCCAAAATAGGAGGTTTTCCCCACATTTGGCCCCATGTGGACAGGCCAAATGTTGGAAAAGCCTCTTCCAAAAAAAGAATCGGAAAAAGGTATGCAAATTGTGGTTCGCAATTTGCGTACCTTTTTCCAAAAAAGAACTGCAGTGTAGACATAGCCTTGGTTTGCTTGAACTGTTCTGGCAACAAGAACAACTACTTCAGGCCAGGTTGGAGAAAACTGATGCAAAATATGCAACTCCTGCCACCTGAATTGTGTAGCTTGAGTTGATGTACCTTGCACTGATTTTCTGGTGTGGCCCCACAGCTGAAGTTGGTGGGATAAATGTTCCTGTCGACTTTTTTTACTGCTCGCAACAGCGATAAGTGCCAGTACCGAGAGGGGCACCCTCGGCGCTTGATTTAGTGGGTCTTGACTAGTCCCGCTAAATCAAACCCTGGAGGATCGATTGCCAGAGCGTTGAATCTCTGACGAGTGGACATGGCCTTAGTAACTCATCCCATAGATCTACCCTCCCTCCCCCCCACCTTCTTCCTTCCCTCCTCCCTCCTCCTTCCTTCCTTCCTTCCATGATCTAGACAAAACTTTGCTCTGGACAAATAATCAAATTTCATCCATAGCTGTTCTCAGTTTATATTAAAACTTTCATGGTTTGGAAATCCCACAAAAGCCTGATCTTCTATGGAGTATTCAGAGTATCATAATTCCATACAGAACAAAAATATTACTGGTCTCAGTGCATTTTGGTGCTTCATCTTTTATCCTAACCTTGGAAATGCAGAAGTGCATGCTTTTTGGGGTTTTGTTTTGTTTTGTTTTGTTTTTTTCACAGAAACAATTTAACAAAGAATATCCTCAAGCTTCAAAAATCCTTCCAGATTTAGGTGGCGATTTTGGTTGGTTCTTATTTTACCCTAACCAGTTTCTAGGTATAAAATGCGCAGATGGATATAGGCCAGTGATGGGTAGGTAACCTGCGGCCCATGGGCCACATGCGACCCATTGGGTTCTATAAATGGCTCATGAGACATTTTATTTACCATTGTCCATGCACAGAGTTGGCAGATTCTGCTGGTTTCTGTCTGAGCAGTTTTTTTCCTACCAGTGTTACTGAAGTGACACACATGTAAAGCCAGGGCATCTGAAGTGAGATGGGGGCCAGGGGTGGTTGCTCCCAGCCCCACTTGCAGCCCTCCCTCTGCTGAGGCCCCACCCCTCACAGGGTGGGGAAGAGATGGGAGGGAGTGTGTGTGCACGCCCCAGCCTCCCCAGCCCGTGGAGCACCAGGGGAGGGGAAGAGAGAGGAAGGGGTGTGGCGCGGCTCCCACCTCCCTGGCCCCTGGAGCTCTGGGAGTGGGGAGAGGGAGAAGGGTACATGGCACAGCTCTCGCCTCCCTCCCTGGCCACCGGAGCACGGGGAGGGCCGGCACTGGGGGCAGCAACACTCTGTTGGCATTTTGGGGGTGGAGTGTGGGCGGGGCTATGCCTGGCAAAGCCTTACCCTGCCTAGGCTACGGGATGCCTATGGTGGGTGCTGATTGCACACAACATAGACTGCATCCAATCAAAGCGCTGCTACGGTTCAATCGGTAATCACCCCCCCCCCAAATCTACGTACTCAAGCACAGTTAGCAAAACTACATTAGCCCACAAGACCATCTTGGTTACAACGGCCTTGGTTACAACATTAACACAAGATGGACATGTCTGTCCAGATCCTCAGAAGCCACAAGCTGGCCAAGCTCTCTTGACATGAGCTGAATATCTGGTCCAATAAGGCTTCTGTTAAGTAATAGCAGAAAAAAAAACAAGGCTTGGCTTGTTCAGTCACCTGCATTTTTTGGTTTTGCTTTGTGTATCTTTCGGGCAACAAATAATTTGCAGCTACAGCTATTTATGCTTCATATCTTTTGGGGGGAAAAGTATATATTTTGAGCAAACTTGTGAGAACTTTCTTCTTCCCTTTTCCAGTACAAGAGCTTTTCCATGATCATGGAGAATGAACAATATGAAGGGAAATGGATTTTCTGACATGGAGAAAAGAAAATGTATAAGAGACACACAAAAGATGACAGAGACTGTGGTAGCCACACACCCCAACATGCCCCCACTCCTTATAATTATTATCCAATTCTCAGAAACCCTAGAAATAAACTCTGTTCAACATTTATGGGGTGGAGGAGGGAGAGATTGACTGGCATGTAGATTAACTGAACACCCCAAAATGACACAGAATAGATCAGTGTTTCTTAAACTGTGTTCCGAGGCACACTGGTGTGCCATGGAGAACAAGAGAGTTCAAAATGGCCACCCTTAAAGGGGCAGGCGACCTTTTTTTCCCCCTCAATAACTTTCCCCCGACCCCTTTTTTTATAACTCCCCCCCCCCTGACTCTTTTCCCCCCGATCCTTTTTTTTTCCTCAACAAAAAATCCTTGGTGTTACTCATAAAAAACATTATTGTTTGGTGTTTCTCGGTCTTAAAAAAGTTTAAGAAATACTGGAATAGATGCTCTTCTTGCATTCAGAGCTCTGGATATTCATGCAAACAAATAGTGACAGTCATTAGTGAGTCCAGCCTCACAAGATCCTTGTGTATTGCTGCAGGGAAAGAAAATGCAACACATATGTAAAGACTAGATCAATACCAGGTAGGAGTGGATCCCAAATTGCAAAGGAAACTCAACACTAAACTCAGATCTCCTGACTCCGGCCTGGTCTACATTAGGACCTTAGTCCAAAATAATCCCCCAAGGTTGAACTTGTAAACAGTGCATCCACACTACCAAGCCCGTTATTCCAGAATAAGGGGCTGCGGAATTTGAACTCTGTAGTGCTGCTTATCATGAGGAATAGCGTTATTCCCGAACCTGTGAGTCTGAAATAACGTTCGTGTGGATGCTCCGTTGCTGCAAATTTGAACTAATTGGCCTCCAGGAGGCCTTCTGCAGCTCCCCAGTGCTCCCTGGAAATCTGAGTCTGAGGTAGTGCGTCCACATTAATGGAGACATTTGATTCTTCCCTGTAGCGAGGACACAGAACTTCAAATTTGTAAAATCGGGTGCCCAGAAGTCTAAATAATCTTCTAGTGTAGATGTGGCCTCTCAGAGCTGTGCCTTTATCTCTAGATCATCCCTCTACCTCCAGTTTATAGTCTTTGGGTTCAGTAAGGGTTCCTCCCCACTTTAAGTCCAATACCCAAAAACTGTGCCCTTCAAAACTAGGTTCCTACTTTGATATCTTAGCAAAAAGAAAAAGAAAAATCTGACAACAAAAATGTGCTGCTAGTGCTCAATGTCTTGTTTGTCAAATCTGTGGTTATATGCGTCTATCTTAAGTTCTATCAGTAACACTCAGGACAAAGCAGGAATGTAACAAAAAAATAAATCAGTGCCTAATAGCTTTCAGAGAAACCAAGGGGAACACAATTATGTGGCATCTACATGCTAATCTACCAGCCTCAAGTCTCAAAGGAGTTCAAGAGCCCTACTCAAAATTCCTGCAGTGATAAGGGGTCTACTGCATGCCGCTGAGGTTTGGAGAAAAGATTTTTCTGATAATTATCTTTGTGCGGAACATTTTTGCATTTTGTTTTTTGTGCAATTCAGAGCTGAAAAGGGGGGTGAGGGGAGGTTGGGACAGGAGGAGGAAATCATTACTGAAGGTGACAAAGTATTAAAAAGACAAATATTGGATGTAGGGCTATTACAATTTAGAAGCAATTACCGGGCAAAAGCTTGACACATTATTGGGAGGATGTAGATAAATGTTATATAATGACAACAAAGGCATATTGTAGGGAACAAGGTGTTTTTTTTTCTTGTTCAAATAAATGTCAATTAAAAACTAATCTTTGCAGCCAAACAGATCATCCTACATCCAACTAAGCAGCTTTCAGTTTTCTTCCTGATTTTGCGCCTTTTTTTTTTTTTTACAGAAATTCTCAAAGGTATATTTAGTTTTTAGGCCATTATTTTAAGGGGAAAAAATACTCACTGCTCTGTGTTGCTGTCAAGAATAGCATTAGTATTTCTGAGTGGCTACTGAAAAACCCAATTCAAAAATATGAACCGGAATGTCGCAGTTAATTTGTATCATTTGTGTTTGGACCCTTTTTTTTTCATTCACTTTTTCAGAATACCCTTAGCAAAAGAGGTTTTTGGTAGGACCATTCATTCAGACAGCAAATATCAAACAACTATTGAAGAATATGCACAGAAAGTGGAGTTTACATTTAGAGCCCTAAATATTTGCATTAGAATTCTGAAAGCAGGAGTTAAATTAATCTACCCAGTAAGGAACAAAACCCAGCATGTGACCAGAATGCCCAATCAAAATAACTTTGTTTTCAAGTATTGATTAGGTAACATAATAGGCAAATAGCCCATGAGCAACTCATAGGATTAAATAACTTTGTATAAATCTCTCATCAAATAATAGTGAAGAAGTTTGCACCAATCATGAACCATTCCCACAGTCAATGTGTAAACAGAAAAGATGGACTAAATTCAGTCTTCGCTGCATTTAACTCCTCATTTTTACTTCAAAAGCTAAGTCTGGGACATTTTCAGCTCACTTAATTAGCCTCACTAGCACTGGTCCTACAACTGACAAGTACCTTTTTAATTGTATTTTATTGGTTATAAAATACTTGATTTCTGTTATCCCCCACCAGCTCATCATCTGATGAAGTGGGTTTTGCCTGTGAAAGCTTAGGATGCAATATATATTTTTGTTAGTCTCTAAAGCCATGTCTACACTAGTAAACTATTTCAAAAGTACTAAATTCGACTTAATAACTCCTGATTTAACAAATTCAAACTAGTTTGTCCACACTACAGGGAAGCTTCGAAATTAGTCTGAGGCTGGCTCTGTTAATTGGATGCGCTACCTCAGATTTAGAGCCCCAGGAATTACTGGGTGGTAATTAGTTCAAATTATTCTGGGGAGTTGTTATTTTGAAATAGTGGCACCAGAGCGCCCACACTACCGTTATTTCGAGATAAGTATTTCAGAATTAGTGTTGCACCTGAAGAACAGCAGGAGTACATATTTTGAATTCGGTGGCCCGTTATTTCAAAATAACGGGCTTGGTAGTGTGGACGCGCTCGGCTTATACATTTGACCTTGGGGGGGATTATTTCAAAATAAAGTTTTTGTAAAGACCAGGGCTAAGGTTCCACAGGACTACTTGTTGTTTTTAAATTCAGATTGGTCACTATATAATTCATCCACCCTCTCATTTTCTTTGACTTTCATTGTCACCAAATTAAAGCCAAACTAAAAAAAAAAAAAATTAAAATGTATTAGTTAGTTCTTTAACACCCCCTATAGTAACTTTTATTTGGGAAGCACAGAGCCCTTCATGTTAGCATTCTAGTGAGTTAATTGTTTCAGTGTTACACGTGTGACTTGCAAAGGATTTTTTAAAGAGGTGGGTTGTGTCCTTTTTTGATTCTTAAAAGGAGGCTTCTAAGGTTACATTTTCAAATTGGTTTTCTGTGGCTTAGGTTTTTACCAGAAACAACATGTCTGGTCTTCCTTGTTTTTGTGGGGAGACCACTTTCATTCCTCAGAGCTTTGTATTGTGAGCTGTGTCACTTCAAGGAGAGAGGGTACTGACCTTTTAATGTTAGTCACTGTGTTTAGTAAATATTAATAAGACAAAACAAAACATAGAAACTTAGGAACTGTCAGAGTGGGTAAGACCAAAGGCCCATCCATCTCTGACCATGCGCAGCACCAGCGACTTAAAAAAAAAAAAATTTTATATTCATGTCACCTATATAAAAAGCCAGTTTAAAAAAAACCTTCTTAATCCAAAGTCAAAGTTGTAAATAGTCCAACTATTTTTCCTCCCCACCCCAAAACTGTTCCATTTTTCACCCTGGCCATGTCTACACTAGGAAACTATTTCAACTATTTCAAAATTACTACATTCGACTTAAAAACACCCGATTTAAAAAATTCAAACGAGCATGTCCTCACTATGGGGAAGCATCGCAATGAATCCGAGGCAGGCTCCATTAATGTGGACACGCTACTTCAACTTAGAGAGCCAGGAAGCAAACTAGGGGAACTGCAGGAGACCTCCCGGATTGCCAGTAAGTTTGAATTAGCAGCATCGGAGCCCCCACACTATTATTTATTACTGTTTCAGAATTAGTGTCACTCCTCGTGAAAAGCAGGAGTACAGAGTTTGAATTCTGTGGCCCGTTATTTCAAAATAACGGGCTTGGTAGTGTGGACGCACCGCTTATAAATTCAACCTCGGGAGGGGGTTATTTGGGAATAAGGTCTTAGTATAGAGCAGGGCTCTTTGTTTTCATGATGTCATCATATCACTAGTTCTCCAATAGTCGCAGAGTATTTCCCTGGAGATAAGCCCTCTCTATTTAATGAAATAGAATCAGAAACCTCTCTCCCTTTGATCTAGAAAATCCATTTCCGGGCCATCTTTAAACATCATAAAAGGGGGAAGGTGCAGATGAGGACACAAATTTGGGTTTTCTCCCCCCTTTGCAAGTTACCTTTAATTTCACATTGTCAGGTTATGGAAAACACAGAAGCAGAACCCCAGGATTCACCATTCTGTGCAGTAGCTAATTATGAAACTCTTCTGTGAAAATGTAACAACTCATTAGCGGTACTGTGTGGTGGCTGAACTTTAATAATTAGTATCAATCTATTTAGGGGGGAACTGATTATGCGAATGTAAGAGCTCAATACAAATGCTTAACCCGTAGGTCGGCTCAATGAGCAATGCAACCTCCCCCTAAACAATTTGCTCACTCAGTGAGCCCAGGTGAGCCAGGCCCCTCACCTGCCATTCCAACCTGCTGCCAAAAAAGACGTGCATTGCCAGGCATTGTAGCAATGAAGATGTTCCCTTTATTTGTGAACATTCGCCCAGCTTCTCACTCTGCATGTCGGGGATGTTGCGGAGCCATCCGTAGTATAACTGCACAGTGGCTGTTCCAGCTTTGGCACTGGTCACGTTGGCCATATGATCTAAAAACGTGGCCTGGCTTGCAAATCTCATAATGGTTTGGCTCAGTTTGACTGGAAACAAACCACCATGGCCACCTTGGGAATTAGTGAGTTGCCCCCTATCGTATTCAAAACCCTAACGTTCATTAATACAGGTGGAATCTATTCAGTCTGGCACTCTCTGGTCCAGCAACATCCAGGGTCCGGCGTGATTTTAGTTAGCCAGATGGCCACTTATCATGGGTGTGGCCAAGTTTCCTTTGGTCCCATAAAGTTTGTTGACAGCCACCAGTCCTGGCTCTCAGGGTTCTGTGCTGTTATTTAGCTCTAATTTATCACTCAGTGTCTTCTAAGAGCCCAGCAAGCAGAGGAAGTGTTGGTAATGCTGCTAGACAATATTGACCTCCCATGGTCCGGCAAATTCTCTGGTTCGGCACTGGTCAGATCCCAGGGTGTCAGACTAGAGACATTCAACCTGTATTATATGTTCATGTATCTGCTCCTGTGCTTAAGTGAAAAAAAGTTTTGCTCAGACTTCACTGACTAAGATAACCAGCGAGAACAGATTTGTTTGAGCATACGCTTTTGTGGACATCTGGCAAAATGGTTTTTACCCACAAAAGCGTATGCTCAAATAAACCTGTTAGTCTTTCAGGAACCACAGGGCGCCTTGTTGTTTTGACAGAGGGAGATTTGTCACCATGCAAGTGAGAAAAGGTATCACTGTAAAACCTCCGAACAGCCTGCAGTTAGCAGAACAGAACACACAAGAGTGCAGACTTCGGTTCTTACAGGATGTGCTTTTGGTTCCACCCCTCCCCAGTTGTGAGGTGCACAGAGGAGCTAGCTAACAACAAGGACCTCACCTTCCAAACTAGGTGGCATGTTCCCAAGAGAAAAGGCACCTTCCTTCATATACACCAGCAGTTCTTCTCCCGGCCCAATTTCTTTAATAACTTTGTAATAGATCTGGGGATAGGAAAACAAAGAGGAGACAGGCACGTTAAATATGCAAAGCAGCATTTTGTAATTGTATGCAACAACTCAAATGATTCTGGCTAGAAGGGGGAGGCTGTCACTCAAGGTGTTTGATAATTGCGACTGAGAGCTCTTTCTCTGCCTTTATTTACACTCTACGTGTGTCAGAGTTTCATGCGGTTTGAATGATAAAGTAGTATTTACAGTAAGAGCCTCTCTCATCCAGATTACACACAAAAACTCCCCCACTCCCCCCGCCCCCCATAAGGTTCCTGAACTGATATTTGTTAATGTACATGGAAAATACAATTGAGCGCAGAGGCCCAATTCTTCAGCTGAGCGTAATTAGCATCGCTCCCTGGAAGTCCATGGAGATTCATTAATTTACACTGAGTCCTGAAAGATTTTCACAATTACCTTACGCCAGTGGCTCTCAAAAGTGTGATCTGACTGTTTTGCAGGTGGGCTGTGGGCTCGGGGCTAGCCCCTCCCCTGCAGCAGGGAGGCTGTACTGGCGCTCCAGCCCTGCGACCCTTCCCCCCCACCCATGAGATTGGAGTGCCGGCTTCCGGCTGTGAGGGGAGGGTGAGCCTCATGGGTCAGATCTGGCTAGAGAGGGGGAAACAACTCCGGGTGCTGCTGCGCCTCTTCCTCCCAGCTGGGGGAATGGCAGTGCAGGAAACCGCTCACCTAGTGGCTTCTTTGCTGCTCCTATTGGCCAGAATCATGGCCAATGGGAGCAGTGGGGGGCGGTGCCTGGGAGTGGCGGGAGGCACAGAGCCAGGAAAGTGTCATCCATCTGCCTCAGACACCTGCTCCTGCAAGAGCCCCCCTCACCCTCAGCCCACCCCTGCGCCCATCCTTCTTCCCTCACAGACCCCGCCACCCTCAGCCTGCTCTTGCATCCTCCCTCCCATGCAGACCCAACTGCCCCCAAGGTGCTCCTGCACCCATTTTGTTGTCATGGGTGGTTGGCCGGTGGTCCGCAGAAAGGTCTGTGTTGAGCAGGGTGGGCTGCGGGCTGAAAAGTTTGAAAGCCATTGCCTTACGCGATTCCGTCCCTATTCAAAATATCGTCAGCCACACTTAGTCCTCTATAGGCAAAACATTTGGGACTTTGGTGAGTACAGCATCGCACCTCTTAGATATTGGCCTTGCTGCACTGAAGCATGGCCAGGGAACGTAGACAGCAGTGGCCGCAACAGTTCTATGCAACCCTTATGCCACTGCTTCAAGTGCATAACTCAGGGCTCAAATGGGCAGAAAGAATTTACAAACCAGAGCTCTCTTGCACGGGAATGAGTGTTGACCACTTGTGTATAAAGCATAACCCGGAATAGACCTCAAGGGACACACGTATTAGAAGGGACTAGCACTTGTATTTGTACAAGAATCCTCATTGAATCCAAGAGACGACAAACGAATGCGGCGAGCAATACGTGCCCAACAACACACGGCAGGGAGTGTTTATTAAGCACACAACATCGGGTGCCCTGTTATTTATTATGCACCGTTCAAAACCACGTTAAAGCCTTTTACACAAGTTCGCAAAGCAACTAAGCTGACAATCTCTGATCCTCCTTTTGCAAATGATTCCCCGTGTGCAGCTCCCTGCGCCCGGGCATATTCACGTCGGTTTCATTAGAGGTGAGGCGCTAAGTGAGAGCCACAAACAACGAGGGGAGGAAAGGGTGAGGGCTACCGTAATGAGATCACGTCCTTATTTTTGGAATGTGTGCCCGAGGTTTCATTGCATTCATTTATTTTAATGAATGAATGAATGAATTAATTGTGTTTTACACATACACACACAGACACACACATGCCCGCACCCCTTACGTGCAACACAGGAAAGAGTTTTTAGGAGCAAGTTGACCAAGGGAGCATGGAGCTCCAGTAATGAAAGACTGGGAGGAAACTCACGGTGAGAGGGGTTGAATTGGTGTCCCTGGTAAAGGGAAAATGCAGGGACAAAAGGTTCACAACATTCTACCCCTGCCAAGAAGGTTTCCAATTTTCCAAAATTGTTCGCTGGACTTTGCACTATTCTAATAGCAAGGCCCCGAGAATTCAATGGATATTAGCTATTAACCTTAAAAGTCAATTGGAAGGCTTTGTTAATACTGGGCAATCCTTTTAGTAACGGTGAAAAAATACCACAGCGTTTACAGAACAGACTCAGAAGAATTTTATTTTTCAAGTTAATCAATGGTAAGTTTCCTTCCCCCACCTCCCAGGCAATTTTCTGAGTAGACGCTAGACTATATTCAGCACTTTCATAGTTCGCTGATTTAGTTACAATAATAACTCAGTCTCTGCCAATTCACCGTTTCAGTTGGAAACAAACATACAGAATTCCTATAAGTCTAATGGTGTGTACTGATCAATATCCCTTGGTTGAATATTTATTCACAGTCTCTTTCATTTCTTCATACAGACCCAGCGATACACAAGAATGGTCCAACTCCCAGAAGATCACAGCATCTGCAACCCCAGCTGAAGTTGATGAGAGCTCGGCACCTCACATGATTTGAGACTTTGTTGTTTCTGGATCTGATCTTGCCCAAACTGACATA